>OX465425.1:17914630-19343130 GCA_950005045.1 Agrotis exclamationis
GGAATCTAGCAATTCTATTTTTCAATGTCAAACATCAACAACAACACAAGCTTACTTTCCGCCATTGACCCCGAAACTCAGTAACAACGTAACAAAAGTTATGCTTGTTGCGCGGAATGTTTCTGATGCTATTAGAACGACGAATGATAATATTATGATCCCCGTACGATGCGAGGTGTAACTCAAGATTGGGGGTAAGTTTGTTACAATTATGTTGATACTTAGTTGGTTCTGAACTTAGAATAATAATGTTAAGCTTTTCTAGTATGTGTAGTAGGTATTCTCAGAGAAAACAAGCAGAGGCGCGTACTAACCAAGCTGATAGTGTCCCGGACGCAAACAAAAGCGTCATAAGTAGCTAAATCAGAAAAGCCAGTTTGGATAATTTACCTAAAGGCCAATTTAAACATCCATAAGTAAGTTCAAGTTTTCCTGGGGGATCTGTAGGCACCTTACCTACCTTTAACTTCATTGCATATCTTAAGATTATTTTCCCCTTACTCCTAAAGATAAACTCACATAATTCACAAGCAGTTTCTCTAATGCAATGTAGCGATAGCAGCTAAGTCGTTATTTAAGATGTACGGTCAGCAGCAGCAGCGCTGCAAACGATGTTTACTTACGGGCTCCACACGGGTAGTAGGTATAAAGGCTCGTATAGATTTAAGCTGACTTGGAGAGATAGTAAGATAAATGTGCTCACGAAAACTTGGCATTTCAGGTAGACTTTTTTTTTTCAGCTTCACGGTCTCTGTGACGTTTGTGCTTATAGGGTGGCCTGCCACGTTATATCCAGTGTAATTAGGTGCTGGACGATTGTTTCAATACAATCAAGAGAGCCCTAAGATATTTGATTTAATTATGAAACGATTTGAGAGATTTTATTCAGTACTGGATTGCTTTAGCCGTCTACCGTCTTACCACAAAAGGATAAACATCTGTTGAATGCTTGTCTAAAAAAAGTGTTACTGCAAAACGACCCTTATATTAACGAGAAATTTCGTTTTGACGTTGACAGTTTTTTTTTTGACAAGTGTTCAACAGAAATGTAAACTTTTTTGTGGTAAGACGGTAAGGCGCGTCGCTCACTGGTAAGTCGAGGCGACGTCGCGTCAGCGGCGGTGCGGCGTCGCAGCACGGGCGAAAATAGGTCTCTGCGTAGAGGCGAGGCGCAGGCGGCTATGCTTCCTTCACATTTTATATCGTGTTTGGTGATAAATACAAGGATTTAATTGAACAATTTCAATGAGTTTTACGAGTACGTTGGTTTCAATATCGTCGCACACGCAGAACGGCGGTGGAGTCGTGGCTTGGGCACACTTGAGCGCCCCTCTCGCGCCTGCACCTCGCCTCCGCCTCGCCTTCACCTCGTCCGCGCCGCAACTCTTGTATATGAGCGCACTGCCATTCATTTGTAAAGAAAACCTTGTTGCGGTGCGTCCGCGCCTCAACTGCACCTCGACTCTATATTGTGTGAGCGACGTGCCTTAGTGTTTCATCGTCCATCACATCATAATGTATCTCGTTATGAAATAAAAAATGTGAAAAAAAATGAGATGAATGATTAAATGAGATTAAATGTGAAATGGCGTAAATTTATTTCGCGCTGATGTTGGTGACGTACGTCTGTTGCGTGTACCGATATGCATTAAAAATAACGCTGCCCTACACTAGAAATTCATCGAGAATCACTGTGTTCTATTCATACATCACATTTATACTACGACTAGCTGCTGCCCGCGACGTCGTCTGCGTGAATGCGTTGAAGAAATAAAGGTTCACTGCTCGTTCCCTGTAGATGATAGCACGATAATATGTAGCCTATATGTTGACCCGACTTCTTAATAATATTCTTGACTTTGAAGTAAATCCATGCAGAACTTTTTGAGTTTACCCCGGACATACATACAAAAAATCTAAAAACTATATTTTTGGCTTCGGTATCGATTGTAGATCACACCCCAAGTATTCTTTAAAAAAAATATTCAATGTACAGTTTTGATTTTCCTACCATTTTATTATATGTATAGATATGATGACTTTAATGTTTATTCATCTTCTTCTAAATACGTTAATAATACTAAAATTATGAACAAACTATAAATAAAAACTAACTAGTAATATGTACAAAAAAAAAAAAACAAAATAATAAGTAAAAGAAAAAACATTCAAAGGGCGTCAAAGAATACGTCCACATCGCTGTCAACGGGAACAGTGCCCAGAACGCTGGCAGCATTGCCACGCTGTATGGCAATGCTGATTCGTTGGCCTAGGAATAGGCCAGCCCTCTGGTCACCTGAAGAGTCGACTAAACGCCTGGCGATGTCCTTAAAAACGTTGTGGGCACTCGGACCCCATGGCCCTAGAGTTTCAACCCCAAACGGCTCAAACACATAGCTACTAGCTAAGCCAATGTATTTGCGCCGCTTGGAGTTTTCAGCACATGCAGCAGCGGCGCCAGCACAACACGCTGAACTAGGAAGATGGGATGGCGCAAGGGTGTCGACACATGTTGCATCCCACACCAAAGGCCTACCCAGCTTCCATGGCATTATAGTCATACCATCTGGTCTCTTCCCATCGTCGCGTGCCAAGCCACTGGGTTCTAAGACGGCTGGCACCCCGGCGGTGACAAGAGCACGACGGATTATGTCATTTAAGCTAGCGTGTCGTGCTAACCGACCTGCACTCCTGCTGCAGGAAAGGCCATGGTGCCCGAGGCAGTCGACTGCTTCACCACATTGACAGCGGTGTGGAGCACCACAAGGAGCGCCCAAACGTAGGCAAGTAGCGACCCGGAATGTTGTATCACCCAAAATAGTACCTATGTTGGGTGAAGGTAGCGCCTGAAGCCAAAGGCCCGATTCCCACTCACCCACAGCCAGCAGGCGGGCACGCTCCGCAGTATTGGTGGACGTATTAAGGAGATTATTCCGTACCAACCTGCAGAGCGGCTCGTCCCACTGTCTCTGGGAAAACGGGTTCACGGGCCGATCCGTATTTGGGCAAGCCACTTTCCAGGCGTCCTCGGCATCTGTCAAACACGGCACCTTTTTTTTTTTTTTCGTGGTAAAATCATCAAATGAGTCCTCCCAGCCCCGGGCAGGGCGGGAGGGACTGTCAGACTTGTACTGACTAAAATCCACGGTGTCCTTCGGTAGCCCTTTTGCGTACCGGAGTTGCGGTATACGTATGTCCCGCGACCCCGGCAAGGCTGTGGCCCTCTAAAGGGGGGCCCCCGTCATTGTGCTGACGCTCTTTGAGGCGCGCGTGGAACACAACGCGCCGTCGACCCGGGCATGGTCCATGGTCGGACAGCGAGTTGCCCTTTACTCGCCGCCCGCATGCCCGCGCCTACGGTGGCCGGAGATCGTCTCGCGACATCCGTCGCCGTGGGCGTCTACCACTGCGGCTGAGGGAGGACGCTGTTCTCTCCCTCGCGCGGCCCGCCTCCTCCTTCGCGAGCATGACTGCTTCGCAGAAGGAGGCGACCGCTTCCCACTCCGTCTCGCCCCGCAGCATGGCCTCGACCAATGCCGGGCGCGAGAGGTCTCCGCCTATCGCCGTCGAGAGGACACGGCGGTGCTCTGCCCAAGCTGGGCAGTCCTGCACCGTATGCTCCACCGTGTCCTCCGGGCGGTCCTCGCAGTGGTGACACCCGGGCGTTTCCTCCTTCTTTATCCGACACAAGTACCTCCCGAAGCATCCATGCCCGGTGAGGACCTGCGTCATGCGGTAGGTGAGGACGCCGTGGGACCTATCCAGCCACTCCTCAAAGAGGGGTCTTACAGCCGCGATTGCGGCGTGCCCGTACCTCGGTTGCGACAGTCGTTCTCTCCAAACTGCCCTGAGATCGCGCCGGAGCTCTTCCCGCCGCGCCTCGACTTCTCGAGGCATCGGGGATACACCCCGACGCTGCGCCTCCACGCGCCACTCATAGACGCGCTGGAGGGCAGTCGCCTCCAGATCCCAGGGCAGCGATCCGGCAAGAAGGTTGGCCGATTCGCCGGCGATCGTGCGGTATCCTCGGATCATTCGGATAGCCATGGCCCTCTGGCATGCGACCAGCTTTGCCGGTCGCGTCCACATGCTCAGGGCCCACACGGGGGCCCCGTAGAGGGCCATGGACCGCACGACACCGGCGTGCAGCCTCCGGCAGGGGGCGTTTGGCCCGCCGATATTGGGCAGGAGTCGCCCGAGGGCGGCTGATGCCCGGTTCAGCCTTGGGGCCAAACGCAGGAAGTGTTCCCCGAAGTTCCATCGGCTGTCGAGGACGAGTCCCAGGTACTTCATCGTACCCCCGACGCCGATGTGAACCCCCCCCACCGTTATGTGGGACTCTGTCGGTGGCGCATTCAGATGACCATGAAAGCACATGGCCTCTGTCTTGTGTAGCGCCACCTCGAGTCCCAACTGCCGGATCCTTCCAACGACTGTCGCAACCGCTCGCGTCGCCAGGTCGGCCGCCGCCTGGTGCGACACTCCCTCCGCCAGGACGAGCGTGTCGTCAGCGTAACATATACGCTGACGTCTAGAGGGAGGTCGCCGCGCAGCACCCAGTCGAAGCCGATGTCCCACAGGTGCGGCCCCAAGACCGAACCCTGTGGGACACCGCACGACATCTCTCGCCGGTTCCACTCTCCCCGGTGACCGGGGTAGACGACGGCTCTGTCCGTCAGATAGTCCTCGACTATTCGACGGAGGTAGGGGGGCACCCGGTGATACCGGAGTGCCTCCCTAATGCAACTCCAGGGCAGGGTGTTGAAGGCGTTGATGATGTCTAATGACACCGCCACGACGACCCTGCCCCGGGCCACTGCTTCCCCCGTCGTGAGGGCCCTCACGCGCATGATGGCGTCCACCGTCGAGCGCCCCCTGCGGAAGCCAAACTGGCTCTCCGCTAGGTTCGGGCCCACCCGATTTAGGTGCCCGACGAGGCGGTCTGCAATTACTCTCTCAAAGAGCTTGCCCACCTCGTCGAGCAGCACGATGGGCCGGAATGCGGACGGAGAGTCCGCAGGGCGCCCGGGCTTCTGAATGAGGACCAGCTTCCCCGTCTTCCAACGAAGCGGAAACTGGCCCCTCTCCAAGCATGCGCTAAAGAGCCCCCCCAGTCGAGGACCGAGAGTCCCATTGGCCAGGACCCAGGCTTTCCCTGGCAGGCCATCGGGTCCTGGGGCGGTATTTTTGGCCTTGAGCCGTTGTACCGCCACTCTCATGTCTACCTCGGTCACCTCTGGAACTTCGTTGTCGTCGTCGTCGCTGTGGTCCGCGTTTGCGTCAGCTTCGTCCTCACTGTCAGACTCCGCCCGAGGCGGAGCCGCCATTGGCGGGGGAGTATGCTCCCCTCGCGAAGGGAACAGGGCGCTCACCACGTCCTCCACGAACTGAGGCTGGAGACTCTGCGTCAACGGGGGGGCCCAGGGGCGGAGTTTTCCGCGCACCCACCTGTAAGGCCAGCCCCATGGGTCTCTGTCCAGAGTCTCCAGCATCTCCCTGCGGGCCTGTTCCTTGGCCCGCAAGATCTCGTCGCGGAGGGTGGTCTTCGCTGCCCTGTAGCCCTCGTGCAGCTCCGCCTCCACGGCGGCCGCATCCGGAGGTCGGGTGCGGAAACACGGCACCTTAGGGTCGACCAGGGAGAAAGATAAAATTTTCCTGGTCAGCTTTTCAGTGCTGTGGACAGAGGACAGGAACGCCGGTAAGCTAACACTGGAAATTTTGCGGACACCGAGCCCACCAAAACGAATTGGAAGGGTGGCTTGAAGCCACGCTCGGTCATCCAGGGCCACATTAAGAATGGATGTTAATGTATTTCGAATAATTTTGTCAATTTTGTCCAAGAGTTGTGGCTGTTTAAAAAGAGGGGATGAACGAAGAAAATACATGAAATTTGGACTAAAATAGATATGATACATTCTTCAACAAACAATTTTTTTTTTTTTGTTGATGTTGAATTTTTTGTGCCGGCCTTGGTTTAGGGCAGTAGTTCCCAAACTTATTTTTCTCGTGGACCACCTTCAAAATTTTACTGGTTTCGGTGGACCCCCTGCTGCTACATTTCTACCACATTCATAAAGTCGCCAAAAAATAAAAATTGTGTCGCTTCTGAGTTCTGTCCCTATATTCCGATAGGTAAAATAAAAACGAAAAATGGTACATTTTATAACAATAACAATAATTAAAAGAATAGAATTACAAGAAAAAATTAATAAGGTAATATAGGTTCAGGTCATAATTTTAATTACCTAATAGGAAGGATGTAAGTATTTGATAGAGTGTCAGCAAACGATCAATGTTTGTCTTTATTTTAGTGAGCAATAACCGCAAATCCTGTGTGATTTTTAATTAGCTCCTTTTTTTGTTAAGAGGTTTGTAACGGCACTAAAACTCCTTTCGACAAGGTATGAGGAGGGAAAAGCTATTAAATATTTGACCGTCTATCTAGTTGATTTTAATGATCGAAGGTAATATCGAATACGCAAGTTTGGACAAGTAACAGTCGCTTGCCTTATTAAAATATTATCTGCTTAGTTAGGTACTTAAAACAATGTTGGTAGGCCCTTATAAAAACTATGCTTACATTTTTGCTCTTTACTATCAAAAGCAGATAAATTTACGTGGACCCCCATTAACATCTTATGGACCCCCATTTTTTGTTCACGCCTACGTAGACCCCCAGCAAGTCTCCCGTGGACCCCTGGGGGTCCACCTGGACCACTTTGGGAATCACTGGTTTAGGGGAATATACCTTATTGTCAACTTTTTCGGGTGGTTACAGACGCCATACTAATTTCGCTTCTGCCCTATAAAGGGTTAACCGCCATTAGCGTAAGAAGAATTCAGACCTTATGTTGAAGAGAAACTAGACCTAGACGTGTCGACCTTTGAGAATAAAAGTTATTCTAGTAATTTGCCTAAGTTTGAATAATCTTTTTCAGAATCAGATTAGCTTTTACAAAACTCGATTATAATATAAACTTGGTTTTTCTATCGAAAAAACCGGATTCAGGATTTAAATTTCCCGAGAGAGCTGTGTTTCACCAAATCCATCTCTCCACATTACAGTATGGTAATAGGAATATTCAGTGATATTCCAAGATCTATGAAGAATATTATGTGAAATATTAAAAAGGAAGATGTGAATCTTTTGAATAGCCAACATGGGAATTTATTGAGAAAGAAGCAAAGACAATTTAATCTAACTTCTTTTATGTCCATCATCATCATCATCAGCCTATAAATGTTCCCACTGCTGGGACACAGGCCTCCTCTCTGTGAGAGGGAGTGGGCCGTAATCTACCACGAGGGCCTAGTGCGGATTGGTAGATGTCACATGTCTTCGAATTTTTAGTTCTAGGACATGCCGGTTTCCTCACGATGTTTTCCTTCACCGTTTTGAGAGCAGTGGTGTTGAAATAAATTACACAAAGTAATGCGCCTGACGGGGTTCGAACCTACGACCTACAACTCGTAAGTCGAGGCCGATACCATTGGGCCACCATTGCTTTTATGTCCGTCCACGGTAAAATACGTACAGACACCAGCACATCAATCTACCCGAATCTGACAAATTTTGTCAATTAAACGAAGATTCACCTTCTTGTTTTGTGATAAAGTTGAAAATCTATTAGGTACAGAAATTTAATAGATTGTGGTAGCTTGATGTGCTGGCGTCTGTTCATACTTCTTTCATCCGCATCCTAACCACAGCGATTAGGTGCATCCACACTGCCTCGCGAGGCTGCTTGCTCTGTGTGGACGCGCCTATTGTTTCTCGACCAAGGCACGAAACAATATACGCGAGCAAAACAAAAAGCCGACACTGGATGGCTCGGGCGCTCGGTCGCTCGCCCACGGCAACGTGCGCACTTGCCTCGGCCGAGACATGTCCACAGTAACCGAGCTGCTTCGCGCGGCAATTGCCTCGCGAGGCTGCTCGGTCTGTGAGGACGCACCTATTGCTGTGCGAACATGCAATACTACTACTAATGTTAAAATACGTCAAGAGCATGTGTGCCCATACATACTTGACTGACATAGCGTACTTAAAAATTACTTTTAAATGAGATTTTAAAAAAATATATCGATTTGTGCAATATGCAAAAAAAAAGTAATATCTTTTGTTTAATAAATAACAACTCCAATAATAAAAAAATATTAGTTCAATAATAATGTAGCAAATAGTAAAAAACAAAAATGTTTTATTACAATACAAATATTGGCAATTTACTCGAACAAAAAGTCAGAATTAAAATGTTTTTCCACTGAATTACTCCTGAAAACATTGTAGAACTCAGTACTTGAATTAATTGCTTTCAATGTGTATTCGTCGGTGAACCGAATGCGTAGTTACGCTTTTAAATCTATGTACGAAAAAGTTTGGGAGCCAATTTATTATTTTACGCATGTTTACTTATTGAGAAAAAGTTTAAATAGTAAATAATTGGTTTTGCGAGAACAACGGAGAAGTCAGCAGATATTTTAATTTGTGAAACATAAAGTAAATGTAAAGTTTAATTATTTTCTCTTCACAAAAGCATAGTGAACTAGCTAAGGCGAAAAGAAATATTTCAGAGTGATTGATATTTTCTTATCATTATAAGATCGCCTATAGATAGTGACCAAAGCAGTTTTGGACCAGCTCAATATTTGTATTTTGTATTTTTTTTTTTACTATACTGTCCCACAGCTGGGCAAAGGCTTCCCTCAATTTATTCCCGAGATCACGAGTCTGTACCATCTCCTTCTAGTTAGTCTCGCCATCTCCTTTATGGTCTGCCTCGACCCCGTGTCGCTATTTCAGGAAATCCTGAACTTAACGAGACATGCGACAGACATGTCCTGCCTAGTCCCATTTAAGTTGGACAGCCTTTAGAGCCACATCAATAATTTGCGTTTTGGAGCACAGTGTGGTATTTCAAAAGTAGGATATTGCGCTCTTTTCATAAATCTACACTTATATTATAAAGAGGAAATATTTGTGTTTTGTGTGTGTGTGTATGTTTGTAATGAATAGGTAAGCTACTGTGCTGATTACAAAAAAAATTTCATCATTAGAAAGCTACATTCACCCTGAGTAACATGTTTTTTTTAGCGTGGTAAAATCATCAAATGAGTGCTCCCACCCCGGGCAGGGCGGGAGGGACTGCCAGACTTGTACTGACTAAAATCCACGGTGTCCTTCAATAGCCCTTTATGTTCCGGGGTCACGGTAATGAGATAAGTCCCGCGACCCCGGCAGGCTTTGGCCCTCTAGAGGAGCCTCGTCACCCTGAGTAACATAGACTATGTAATATCATGTCCACCCTAGCTTGAAAAGCCGAGACGGGCCGCTATTGATTTATGAAATGCTTGCACTAAACCTGTTGACAAGTTCAGCTCACAACCGTTTTGGAGCATTATAAATACAAAAGACATCAAGGAACAAACAGTTTGCAAATGTAAACACATTGCTAAGGAGCTTACAAATGCATTGAATCAACTGCAAGGAATTCCACAGTACCAAACAACATTAATGCCCAATTCACGAAACAAACGCATAAATTACGCTGTTGGAATATGAACTCTGAATGTTACCTTTGAGGGATGAAATTCCAACTTTCATTCAGACAAGAATTTAGGTGTAGCCTTGTCCTTTGTCTAAGAACATAGAGATTGAGTGCAGCGAAGCATGAAGGAGCATTCGTGAAGAAAACCACATGAGATCAGAACTATTTCCACCAGTTTATTTCCTTGAGATGTGTTCTGCGAAAATGAGCTTACGATTTTCTTGGATAACATGGTGTCTACTTAATTTTATGTGTGGAGTGAGGTGCGATATTCGCATGAATGTTTTGGTGAACTGCACTTACCGTGCCGTTAGTACATTGAAACAATACCATCGAAGCCCAAAAATGTCACTATCATAAAAAGAAAATATCTTCACATAACGACCCTTGCAACTGAATCAGCAAAAAGGTGCTAACTAGGTAACATTTTCGCGAGTTAACTTTTATTCCCACTTGTTATCAGAGAGGGCTCGTTAAAAACTTTTTCTCTACGAGTCGTGTGAGTTACGTCGTTATCTCATGCCTCTGCTAGTAACTAAACAGTCGTAAAAAATACCCTACGTATGGATTATGTTTGCCCGGTACAATGTAGGTGAAAGTTCGGGATGAAATTACTTCTGCAGTGAAATAACCTGTTGAACAAAATTCGATGACAGTTTGACCTCTGACAGCAACTTTATTAAAATAATAATAGGCTATTTCACTCATGAAATAATAATTAGTCTGGAAGATAGTAAGTACCTATAAGTAGTAAAATTGACGAAGATACAAATCAGGGTGCCCCGTGTGTACGAAACGGGGACTGACAAATAAAAAATGTCGTAGAAACGATTGGGGGCACCCCGACTTGGACAGGTTAGGTTAGAAGGGGATGGCGGGGTCTGAGAGACTCCGCCATCCCCTTCGTGGTTATTTTTTTTAAACCCAGAAGTAGGAGCACCGCGAAGCGGTGCTCCGTCGACATTTTCTGAATTTTTTGTCATTTCACTGAACCAGTTTAGGGATTTGATCAAAACACTAAATGTGTTTAGGGAAATGATAAAATCGTGTTGTTATTTGAACAGCAACCGTTGTTTGATCAAAATCTTATTTGGTGAAAAACCTACGACATATATAATATAAAAAAAAATACTACAACTAATAAAAAAATACTTTCCAAAAGTAGCAATCTAAATCATTTTGTCCTTTTTATACCACATTTCTTAACTCTATCTACCACTGAAACATTTCTTGCGCAAATAATTCACTCCGTGATGAATTTATAAGGGTGAATTTGGTGTAATAAAATTTTCTAGTTAACGAGGTGTGCTTGACACGGGGCACATTTTGAATTCGGTCGCTCTAACAAGTTTAAACTCAATTTCCGCGCTCAAAAACAAGCCATAAATCATAATGTTTGCCTCTTGTTTGGACTTACAAAATAGGTATTTAGATCAACATGAGTTCAATCAATGCTAAAGTAGGTCGCCTAATTAATCCTGTTTACGATATTTTTGCGCGCTTTCGTGGTAGCCTGTTTGTTTTCGCCAAAGTTCTTTTAAAAAAAAAATTTGTTTATATTCAACTTATAAAATACGCGTCTAACATGCTGACAATAAGTAAAGTAGAAAAACTGAAAACGAGTTGTATTATTTCAGTTTGCAGTGGGAGGTAGTTTAAAAAAATTATTTGTGAGTAAAAAAATCAAAATAAAAACTAAAAGTAAAGCAGTCAGGGCACATTTCCTTGGACTTATAAACCTCACGACTTCGACGAAAAAATCGGTTTTCCTTTAAATCGTATTATAGGTTGTAGTCTACATTACTTTTTATTGGACACTGGTATAAAAATAGGGACAGGTGATCATGTTATTATTTAGTTTTATACTTTCCAGTAAGGGTGACAATGGGTTATAGCGAGTTTCATCCGTGCCTCGGGAAGCCGTTGGTTGGTCCTGCTTGGCTGTCAATTGCCTCTGACAGTTGTTACTGTCAAAATCTCGAAAGTTTGTTTACTGGTATTAGCAAGGCGCACTGTATTAACCAGCTCCATGTAAAATACTGATATTCAGCGGCATCCAGTCCAACGTTAGAAACCGACCCCAACTTAAGTGGGAAAAGGCAGATGATAATATTTTCCAGTAAGGAGGTAATTTATCGAAATTACTCGTACCCTTATCTGTCACTGAAGCCTTAAATGAATAAAATTTTACCCTATATAGTATATACTTATGCATTTATTACTACTATACACTACTTTTGCATTTATTCCATTACTTTCTGACGTGTTATTCAATTCTGACCCAGATTGACAAAGTTTCTATAAAAGACAAACAACAAAGATCCAATTTTAGGAAAAGTATTTGAAAACAGAGCGATACTTTTAGCTCATTCAATTAAATTAACACAACAAAAGTTCAATTTTCCTTTCAAGTTTCGGATACAAGGTCCCCGCAAAACATTGAGGATAATAAATAAACCAGATTTAATTTCGGAAGTTATTTTGTCCTTCCGGATTACTCTAATGAATGGTTGCCCTATTTTCGACTTTGTTCGTCCAGTGAGTGTTCCTTTCGTGAGTGATGACTGTAATTTGTCATTGTTTTGGGACATTTATTTTATTTTCGCGGTGTTTTATCTTGCAGAATAAATTGGACTGTAGCGGGGCTGTATAAATACAGGTACATCAACGATATAATATATTGTTGGACAATAAAATGAATATTTAAAGAGGCTGTCATACAACAGACATGTTTTTTTTTTTGCTGGAACAATGAATGCGCAGGTCCGACTCGGACTTGGCCGGTTTTCGTCAAACTGACGTGGTCACTATATAATTTAAATATTTTGAAAGGTTTATATCAAACATCATACATACTCGTATTATCCCCTATTAAATTCTATTGATAAAAATATTCCTTACTAGCTGACCGGGCAAACTTCGTACCGCCTCACCTTTTAAACCTGCCCTGGACTTCCATAAGTAATTCACCCGGCAAACTTCGTACCGCCTATTTAAAATAAAAACTCACCTTTTAAACCTTCCCTGGACTCCCAGAAGTAATTCAAGACCAAAATCAGCCAAATCGGTCCAGCCTTTCTCGAGTTTTAGCGAGACTAACGAACAGCAATTGATTTTTATATATAAGATTTTACATTAAAATTTCTATCTATCAAGCTGATATGTTAAATTGAGATAAAGGCACGAATGTGTTCTAGAGGGCCAAAGCCTGCCGGGGTCGCGGGACTTATCTCATTACCGTGACCCCGGAACTTAAAGGGCTATCGAAGGACACCGTGGATTTTAGCCAGTACCCTTTTTCACTAGTACTGTTTTCCCTTTTTCACTCACAAAATAATGTTACCTTTAGTTTTATATTTGTAAAGAAGATTTCTATGATGAAGTACAAAGCAGATTGTCTATGTCACTAGTACACTAAAAATAATATTTTATGTGTAATAATGTAGACCTTTGTCTACCTACTTAGTTTTAGTTGAAAATATGGTTCGTGCCAAAATATTTCCATTCGTTTTAAATGAAACAAGTTTAGGACTAAGGGAATTCTCACACGACATAATTCGTTCGTGCAGTCGTTTGTTGACGTAGATCTCACAAAATCCTTTGATGCCGAACACACGCAGGCTCTCGTCGACCGCGCGGACGAACGACGCACGCTCACCGCGTTCCCGCCAGGTACACCGCACATATTACGACCGCGCGGTCAAGCGGTGTCGTATAAGAATAGAGTTTTTTTTTTGATGGCAAAACTATCAAATGAATTCTAAGTCTAAGCGTCCACTCTGTGCCTACGGTTGCCCACTTACGTTCCAAAGTCACTGTATACTGCTAAGACAGTACAGTGACCTCGGCAGGCCTATATGCCCTTTGGTTTGGTGAAAGCTCCTTAACGAGCACCTGGAACAATATGTGCCGACGATCCCTGATAGGACGACGAGCTGCCCGATCGTGTGAGAATCCCCTAAGATCTGCATGAAATATGACTCGAGTCTACTTCAAATAATATTAGTTACAGCGTGCTTTTAAGTTATAACTTAACATTATTTAACATGACACTTTTTAACTTGCGTTGTCTGTCACTCGTGCACTCATAATAGATGACACCTGGAGGAATTTTGCCTCCAAAAAGTATTTATTTATTTATTTATTGGTTCACCAACAATTGTTCACACTGGTTAATACAAAAGTAATCATGCAATAAATTATTTTACATTAGTGCAACAATCACTTAGAGGTAAACACTACATGCATAAGGAAATAGTACAATACAAAGAGAATAAAAGAAAACAAAAAAAAACAAAGAGCATATTAAATTGAAATAATCCAGTTGGTCTAGTGGGTAGCGACCCCGACCGCTATGCCGGAGGTCGTGGGTTCGACTCCCACCAAGGACAAATGTTTGTGTGATGAGCACGATCATTTGTTCCGTGTCTGGGTGTAATCCATCTATAATTTATGTATGTATTTAGAGATACACAAGTATGTCCATCAGCTGTCCAGCACCCATAACACAAGCTCCGCTCAGCTTGGGACCAGACGGCGCCGTGTGATAGTTGTGGAATATTATTATTATTATTAAGTTATAAAAAACAATAAACAGTAACTAGAAGGCTTACAACAGAAACCGTTTTGGGAATCTATTTAATTTCATCTCCTTCCACGCGAGCCAATGCAAGGTCACTATTTGTGATGTTCTTGAAATTTGGCTTTCAGTTTGCTTAAGCTGTCAAAGTGCAAATCAATTTCATCACTACAGCTATTAATGACCTTGCAGAACCTCGCAAATGGAGAATTTGCGCCTAAGACTGTTCTTCTCTGTGGGGGGCATAGGGGTGTTATTTGACTGCGAGGAATCCTTGAAGGGGCACGGAAACCAAAAAGGTGCAATAATTGAGGACAGTCGACTTTATGGGCCATGACCTTGCACACGAACATTGCATCACAAATGCGTCTGCGACTGTCAAGCGAAACCATACTGAAGTGTTTCAGACGGTTACTATAAGAACGCACCCTTTTGGAGACTCCACTAGAAAATGCCAGGTGCCAAAGAAAACGCTTCTGTATGCGCTCAAGACGCAGCGAATGAGTAGAATAGTGTGGCCGCCAGATGATGCTACAATATTCCAAAGTGCTTCGAACTAAACTATTGTAAAGCATAACTTTAGTTTTACAATTTCTAAACTGCTTGGTATTTCTCAGCACGAAACCCAACATTCTAGACGACCTTTTTATCGTGCTGTTTATATGAGGGATAAAGGTTAACTTTTGATCAAATACTACCCCGAGGTCTTTTATTGTGTCTAACTCCGCAACCTTAGCTTCATTAATGTAATAATCGTGCTCTATAAGATTATGTTTTCGCGCGAATTTTATATAATATATTAGATTATTTATTATCAAAAGTATTAGACCTTTTGCACCTACATGCTGAAGACTAGATCGATAGCTCAAATAAAAACTTGCAATTTAATAAAAAAACTACTAAAAGACAACGCGTCGTTCGTCGTGGCGGTCTAAGGGGGAGACCTATGTTCAGCAGTGGACGTCTTCCGGCTGATGATGATGATGATGATGATGATGATGATGATGATGAAAAGACAACGCCAAGCCATCATCATTCCAGACTTTTAAAAGCACGATGCGCAAGAGTTCACTTAAAAACGAACCGTAAGCAGCGTCATTTAGTGATTCCCGGTCATAGTAGGCACGGGCATGCGGAAGGCGAGTAATGAGTGACTTGCCGTCCAATCATGGACCATGCCCGGTCGACAGCGCCTCGTGTTCCTCACGCGCCTCAAAGAGCTGACAGGCCAAACCCTGTCGGGATAGCTGGACTGTCTTATCAGGTAACCGTGACCCTGAATCACCACCTTGGAGACGATGACGGATTAAAAAAAAACTTGTAAAAAATTATCTCATACCGGAGGAAAGGGGTATGACAAGATTCGGCCCGATTCATGTTGTGTCAAAAAAATGAAAGATGTGAATTTCTAAATAATATTAGATAATTCATAACATAAAACAGTAAAACAAATAATAATAAGCAAAAAATCATGAATTTAATTTTTTTATATTAATTATTTTGAAAGTTTCTTTTGTGTTAACATTAAAGTTAAAACCCAACAAAGATGAACTATATATCATGAAATAGGAAAATAATTATAGAATTTGATGGTATAATTAGTTTTCCATAAGAAATAAACCAAAAAAAAAGTATTGTGTTTGTTTATCTATTTAATGATATTGTATGGCTTCAAGGGAAACTAGGCAATATCTTTTCGGGAATGAAAGTTTGTCCCATCATCTTGTTAAGTAACTTTTTTTAACTATCTAAAGTCCCCGCCAGATAAGTCTGGAATAAAGATCATTGATCCTAATAATGCATCGTTGGAATTTCATAATACCATCGTTCGAATTTCAAAATAAAATATAAGGTCAAGGTCGCCTCTTACCACGATGCGTTTGTTTTGATTCGTGTTACGAGTTTACGACACTTTCTTTACATTTTTTCTTATCGTTTTAAAATATAGGAAAACATTGGTACACGGGGGTCAATGAATTTTATTCCAGACTTATCTGGCGGAGACTACAGCGAAGAGCTCGCTCACTATTACTCCTAATGGAAAGCGAAGATTTCGTCGATGGTGAAGCACGCTCGCCTAGAAATAACCTATTCATTCTTGAAGACCCAAGGTTATAATTATCAGAAAATAGAGTCCATAGATTATCAATCGTGCCGCCAGATGACGCCACTGGCAACTCAACGTTTGATACTCAGCAGCTACGAATAATAAAAGCTCAGGTGCTCAGCAGTGGGTTATGGTCATTCAATGTATCTTTTTCGATGGCCCTCAGCATAATAGGAGAACCCCTGAGGACACCGGCCCTCTTGTAGCCCTCTACAAACTGTGTAAATATGTCTATGGACTGCGGATCTTGTTACGAAAACCTTGAAATAGGTCTACAAGAGATTTCGTGGAATTGTTACTCTTGGTATATTAACTTAAGTACTTAAAACTGTGTATTCTTGAAATATAGCGGCAAGAATATGAATAAAACCCGGCTGAGTGCGAGTCGGACTCGCCCATAAAGGGTTCCGTAGCAGCAAGTAACATAATATAAAAGATCTTGTAGTTGGTTACAACTTTGAAAGGTACGAGTAAATTGCGATTTACAATTTATGACGTAGGTATAGTATTAAAAAAACTAATTACTTGATCTCGTTGAAACCAATTTTCAATGGAAGTTTGCGAGGTAATGTACGTCTTAAGGGAACATGTGTATAAGACGGGGACGATAATAATCTCGAGGTATAATGGGGACACAGTCTTACTCTTTAGGCATACTTAACACAACACTAAGGCCGCTGCCTCGAATCTATGAGAGCTATCCTGTTGAAACTTGGTAAGTAGATGTGTTATATGAACCGCATTAGGATTTTATCACAAAAATAAAAATAATACAAATTTTGGGGGTACCCCCCATACTTAGAATTGAAACTCAAAAATTATTTTTTTCACCAAACCCATACGTGTGGGGTATCTATGGATAGGTATTTAAAAATGATATTGAGGTTACTAATATCATTTTTTTCTAAACTGAACAGTTTGCGCGAGGGACACAAAGTGGTAAAATGTTTGTCCCCCCCACCCCCCTGAAACTTCTAAAATAAGAGAATGATAAAACTAAAAAAAATAATATAATGTAGACCTCAACAAAAACTTCCAACGAAAATTGGTTTGGATGAGATATAGTTAGCAGTTTTTGAAATATAGTACATTTTCAAAAACCGCAAATATTACTTTGCCGTTCAAACAAACACTATGAAAAACAAAGTTATTTTTATTGTTTGTGTATATTACTTACTAATCTCAATATAATTATATCCCTAATCTATGCTTGCTACTACGGAACTTTTCATGGGCGAGTCCAACTCGCACTTGGCCGGTTTTTTTTTATTTTTTGCCCTTAAAATTATATTCTCAGGTAAAATGGATTTTTTTGGCATTTCGTAATTATTTACACAGCTATTCATTTCATTAATATTTTAACGTTTTATTCTTAACTATCCTGCAACCTTTTAAAGATTTGATAAAATAAATGTTAAGATTCCTTCTATGAGTTGAATACTTAGTAAAGAAGTATACTAGTAGACCTAAGAAGGTACCTCTGTAATTTTAATTTATTTGTGTACACAATTTTGGTAAATTCTGAATTACGGGTATGTAGTGTTTCTGAATAAATATGTATAAGTATAAAAATCAACTTTCCTGTAGGTATAAATTCTTTACATGATGATAATTTGAAGGCAATTGCGTAGTTACGCAAAAGAACAGCGTATGACAAACTACAATCATAGATTAGGTACTAACCCGACTATTTTCGATCAATGACAAACATTCTATAAATAGAGCCTAAGTACAAGATAAGATCATTAAGTAATCTTTTATTTCTCATATTTTAAAAATAACGTATCCACGTAATAACTAATCTCAATCAAATCAAACACCTGTGACACTTGCAACGGAATAATGACAAATGAATTTTCTGTACTTAGCAACAAGCAGCAAGCAATGTAAAGCAGACTCTATCAGAACACGATACGACTGCTATTTGAATGGCGGAAGCTACATTACTTTTATCAAACGATTTCATCCGCGGCTAGTTTAATAATAATGAAGGTCGAACGCGTTTGTAAACGTACAACGTGTAGTTATTCTCAATGGATCAGTCGCGTCGCTATTCATTTCTGTGCTGAGAGAGCAATAACCGATGAAACAAATTCTATTCAACCGTTCCGCGATTGTCATTTTATTTAGTGAAGTGTACAATAAAAGTGTAAAGAAAAACAAAATCTACACGAAATATTGTGAAATTGTGAATTTGAAGATAAAGTGATTAGTGTTCTCGATATCTCTATTTACGTATGTTAGAATTGGAAGGTAAACAACATTGGAGATAAAAATATTACATATTTATAATCTATCGTCTACGACATCAGGGTACATACTGTCAGTGATATTTTTGACGTTCGCGGTAAGCTACGCGATATGATAACAGCACAGACGGCTGAATAATATTAGGAACCTTTTATTGTGTAATCAACATCATCAATATGCAGACAACTAAGTTCAAGCCGCTGCTCAATTTAGTAGCAATTCATAAGGAATTAATCAGGTAAGTGTATCCACCGTTCATAAATAATGGGAATCATATACACAAGGAACCTGACTGCTAAAACGAACTTAAAAGATTTAACAAGCACCGTGAAAATCATGCTGCACTATCAGAGGATACGTTAGAATATTATCCCTATGATACTCTGTATCTATTTGTAAACAGACGGTCCTTACAAGTGACAAACGATGAACGAAAACGTTCTACGTTCTTTAATAGATTTTCCACTTTATGTCTAAGAATATAAAGTCCTGTCCTCAGTGTTGCTTGGTTAAAGATAGTTAACCTTGACTTCCGTTTCGTTCAGCCATAATGTTGATAAATAACAAAGTCTGTTTTGAATCAACAGGTGAATCCCATACATTCTAGATTTCTTTGGTTAAGTTGTAGATAATTTTGTAGATTAAAGTCAAATATTTAATTTATCTGTTTGTCGGTATATCCAGAGTGGATTCTTAATAAATAAGAATTTAACAATAAACTCCTGTGTCGATCTTACTTATCGTGTTCTAGTGGAAAGTAGATATGAATGGAGTGGAAGAAGAAGCATAAATAGATCCGACTAATTCAGTGTTTGTTATTTCTGGTATCACACCACCGATATCTTTTGTAATTTCAACGTTCGGCTCTGCGTCTACAGTTGAAATCCCGACGAGACGCTAATATTTGGGAATTCTTTTGAGCGTTAATTCAAACAGGCATTCCTTTTTAATACGAATTGACTGTGTGAAGAAGTAATAGAAAAACCGTTGTTTCCATAACGACTATCAAATTAATATGAGTTTTTGTAAGAGCCTCGTAATTAAATGACATCGGCATGTTTTTCCAGAACGGTAGCGGTAGCAAGCACTGCAGTCAAGACTGAAAACGTGAAGCCATGGACAGATATTCCCGGACCTGCGTCTTTACCCATAATCGGCATAGCTCATCATTTCTTTCCTGGAGGTGAGTTGTATTCTGTTACTATTCCTTAAGGGACACGGTGCGGTTGCAGCGTCGAAAGCGCAGCCTATCTTGGTGGATTTTCAATGTTGAACAGGCTGAAACCGCGTTCAGCGCTGTACTCGAGGCTGTGTCCTTAGAGAATAGCACTACTATCCAAAGTATCGTTATTTATTTAGTACCTTTTTCCATTATTTAGTTCACAGTGCATTACTTTCGAATTCAGTTCCATAAGTATCGCTTGCACAGCGCTAAATATTTCCCTCCTTTCAAAGTTATACACTATCAAAATATCCTTTTTTTTTATTTTTAATAGTTCGTATTTGTATTATTTAGCACCAAACACTTTTTTCAGGCAAGTTCAGTGATACGGAATTTGTTGAAATGACTATGAAATTGTTTGAGATGTACGGGCCAATAGTCAAACTCGAAGGCATGCTTGGCCAACCGCCTATGATTCTACTCGGTGATCCTGAGTGTTCAGCACATGTAAGAAGATTATTTCAATATTCATATAAACTTAATTCGATAGATTTACTTAACTATAAGTATTCATAAATATGAAAATGTGATTGTAAGTTCGTTTGTTACGCGTTCCGCCTAAAACGCTGGACTGACTGCGGGGACGAAACTCTGAAGATATTTGTTGGCTTATAGACTGAGAAAGAGCTCCCAAGACTGCTGGCAAAATCTATCAATGAAAATAGAAGACTAAGTTTTTATAATAAATTCCGGCATGAAATATTTACAGATACTACGCAGTGAAAATTGGTTGCCTGTCCGTCCAGGATTCAAGAGCCTTGAATACTATAGAAAAGACGTAAAAAAGAACAAAGGTCACAATGTTAACGTCACAGGCCTTATAACTGAGTAAGTTGAAATAACAACATTTAATCAGCAATAAAAGATGATGGAACGAGAACAATAAATTTGATAATACCATTCATTGCCCCCAGTCATGGTGAACTATGGAAAGACTTCCGTTCTACAGTTAATCCAGTGATGTTACAACCTAGGACAATCAAACAGTATGCCACAGTTCTCGATGAGGTAGCACAAGATATGGTCAAGAGGTAAATAAGAATGTCATTAAGAAATAAACAAATAATATTTCTAAGTCTCTCAGAAAAACAATTCTAGGTACATCAAATTTCAGGATGAAAGCCAATCGTGATGACAAGAATATGATTACTAACGATTTTGACAAGGAAATGAACCTATGGGCTTTAGAATCTATTGGCACTGTCGCTCTTGGTATCCGCCTGAACTGCTTTGATCCCAAATTGCCCGCTGACTCTCCAGAATGGCAGTTAATCCAGTGCGTCCACGATTTATTCGTTGTAGCTAATGAATTAGATTTCAAACCAAGCATTTGGAGATGGTTTTCAACGCCAACGTTCAAGAAAGCTATGAAGTTGTATGAGCATCATGAAAAGTAAGTTCAGTGATGGTTTAATTACTCTTGTTTCTTCTGCTAAGACTATCCTGTCATTGAAACTGGAACTAACCATAGAAGTCAATATTTCATAGGAATTGATTCTATGGTCTTGGAAATCAGAGTGTACGAAAATAGTAAAACAGGATTTAAGATGTAATCTATGTAAATATTTTCAGCTTAACAAAATACTTTATTCAAAAAGGAAAAGCACAACTCAAAAACAAATCTGATAACGAAAAAGGAGTTTTAGGGAAGCTGCTGGAAATCAATGAAGAAATGGCTTACATTATGGCTAGTGATATGTTGTTTGCTGGTGTAGATACGGTACGTATAAATTAAGACAGAATTTAATTAAAAGCAAATTTTCTATTTAGTTCAATCTATTAAAAATATGCACTTCAGCATTTCCAAATATTTTCGAGTATAGACGATGATTGTTGTAGAGTATCATTATCTAGAAATTCTATTTCTGAAGTCAATAAATCATTAGAGCCATTTTTCTTAACTCAGGCTGCCAATACAGTAACAGCAACCCTCTATCTTCTGGCTAAACACCCAGACAAACAAGCCAAACTTAGAGACGAAATACTGTCGAAGTCAGAACGAAGGCCATACCTAAGAGCTTGTGTCAAAGAAGGCATGAGAATAATGCCGGTCGTATCAGGAAATATACGGCTGACATCAAAGGAATATAATATCTTGGGCTACAACATACCTAAAGATGTAAGTTTATTTAACTAAATAATAATGTTTAATGAAAGTAACCTTTTCCATTTTCTTCGTAACGGTGCATCCACACCGCCGGTAACATTTGTGGAGCAACAAAAGGCAACACGGTAACATTCGGTAATTTTTGTGGCTCCTTGTTACTATTTGTTGATTGTTACTCATCCACACCGCAGTAACATCCGACAACAAATGTTGCCGTGTTACTGTATGTCGAGTAACGTTGCTCGACAATCGGTAACATTGTTAGATAATAGGGGTAACATTGTTACCGAAAGTTGAGCAACGTTACTCGACTCACAGTAACACGTCAACACTTAGTAACATTAAATAACATTTTGTTGGCGGATGTTACCGAATGCTGAGCAACGTTACTCGACTTACAGTAACACGTCAACACTTAGTAACATTAAATAACATTTTGTTGGCTGATGTTACCGAGTAACATTTGGAAACGTTGAGCTACAAATGTACCCGGCGCGCGGCCGTGTGGATGCACCGTAAAATAATACACTTACACGTCGTTAGACTAATATTACTTATCCTGTAAATAAATTGTTTTTCGTATACCATTAATTCAGATGCAGGTTGTATTCGCACACCGAGACATGTCACTAATGGAAGAAAACTTCCCCCGGCCCCGAGAGTACATTCCAGAGCGTTGGACAGCCAGTAAAGATGACCCACTTTATTACGGGAATACCAGTCCGTTTGCCCATCAACCCTTTGGCTTTGGAGCCAGAAGCTGTATAGGTAAAGTTAAACAAGTAAATCGATCAGTTAATAGATCACCCCAATTAAAATTCAGATTATGAGGAAATTTATTTTTCATATTTTTTAAAATGGAGATGCAAATAGTTCTAATAGAAAAATCAGGTTTATCCTTTTTTTTGCAATTTTATACGTAGAAAAGTAACAACTTAAGTGTTTTCAATCAGCCGTAATAAAGTTGCCGTCAATAACTAATATTTCCTCTCTCTCTCGTTCAACCAAAAGCCGAAATGATTGATAGCTATTATGCTACGAACGTATATTTATAAAACTCGCAGTTTGTCGTTCTGGCTGTTTGTGTATTTAAATGTTTGTAAATACACCACGATAGAGTAGAAATTCCTAGTGAAAAACAAAGTCTCATCAAAACCAAAATATAAATTAATTTATAATTCTGTCGTTCCTAGGTCGCCGTATTGCTGAACTGGAAATGGATACATTTGTGGCGAGGCTAATAGAGAACTTCCACGTGGAATGGTTTGGGCCGCCACCAAAAATAATGCAGGCTTCTCTTAATTACATCAAGGGACCCTACAATTTCGTTTTTAAGGATGTTAAATAAAATATTGAAACCTGTTTTTGACTGAAGCATTCGATCATGTTAATCACAAGATATGTAGTATTATAAAATAACCTCAATGAAAAAGTATCTACTAAAAGTATGGCAATAAATAGCAGTGGTTTGTGTTAAACAGAAGAAGGGAAAAGTGGTTTTTGTTCTGTCTGTTTTGGCTGTACTAGTTTAGAATGGAGTTTTCAAGGAACTACTCTAAGTCCTCTTTTGTTTTAATACCTAATCTGCAGTAACTTTATCATAAAAAGTGAAGAGCCAAGAGTAGTATTGTTTTCTTATTTAAGAAGGTGTAAACACTGTTATGTCTCTATTATTTATAAATTAAGTAAATCATCAATATTAGTAATTCATCCATAACATTAAATGATTTGAGATTTTTAGTTTCGTATGATGGCTGGTTATCGTTTATTTTCATTTTAAGCTTTACAGATAATTGTACATAATTGAGTAATTATAATGATGATGCCATAATTGAATTAAATAATTTTAAAATATTTGTTTTATTGTCTTATTAAATAATTGTATCTACAGAGTTTAACTACTTATTTCAAAATTCCGGTCTGACAAAAATATTCGAAGCGAGTAGCTTTCTGACCGACATAAATCTGTGGATGAATAAAACCTGCATATAAACAACGAACAATTAAGGTCAGCGAACAATTCTTGAGACAGAGTTAATTGCCGGTTTTGTATTAATGATCTTCTTGTCTCTTTATCTAAAATCCTTTAAGCTATGTGCAGTGTTGCTGAATTCAATACAGCTAATTAGGTATCCAGATATTATCCACAGCTATCGTGGTTATGACCTGTGTCAACAAAAACACAACATTATAAAATTTCTAAACATATGTAATAGCTAACTACCGATAAAACCGACTTTACAACAAGTGGATAAGAGCATAATTTAAAAGATTGGAGCTACCAATTTTTTATCAGTCGGAGCTTGTTGTATAATTTACTGAAGGTCAAAGTCAATCAAAAACACGTTCGTCGTAGATGATCATTAACGTCTGAAATAGTCAAGAGTGTCAGAACGTAGTGGGACATTCGTGGTGTTTGTAGTTTACTTACCTTTGAAACCTAACTAAAAATCAGGTTGACTAGATGTAAAAAAACTAATCAAATGATCTCAACCACAAAAATCAGTTCGATAGCTTTTAGATCCATCTATTGTGGTCACTCCAAGGCATTTAGTGGTGTTTGGTGACGTTCTTATAAAGATCAACTGGATTAACGCAGTGTTTGTTTACATAACAGAACATAATTTTAATAGTTGTCTGACTATACGATCGTACAACATCAGCCAGTATTATCGTTTGTTTTCTAGTTGTGTCACGTGTTTTTGATAAGGATTGTAGTGTTAATTAGTGCTAAGTGTTATTTTGTTAGCAACAACATCAACATGCAGACGACGAAGTGGAAGCCGCTGTTGAATTTAGTGGCGGTTAATAAGGAGTGTATCAGGTAAATGATGTTACCAAAGTTTGATTATTATTAATTCCAGTCAGTAAAATGACAAGTGCAACTGTCACTGATACAAACAAAATGAAACAAACCTGCAACACTGGAAATGTCATTTTGCTGACTGGAATTAATAATCGTATTATATGTATTGTAACAGTTTTTCTTATTTTTTTTTTCTTTTAAAATAAAAATGACAGTCAGAAACTGTGAATTCGATTTTAACGCCAAATGTAGATAGAAAGGATGCTTTGATTTAATTGTATACATATTAAATTAACGATTTTTGTCAAGCTCTCTATCTGACTGCCGCGCTACGTGTGGCGGGTTCGATTCCCGCACATACATATTTGTACGATCTTTACGTAGTCGTTCTAGGTCTGGGTGTTTGTATGTGACTGCCAAGCGCGTTTACAAATATTTGTTTTCTAAACGCACCCACGATACAAGAGAAATTTTTAATGAGTGGTAAAGTTTAAAAAAAACCGGCCAAGTGCGAGTCGGACTCGCCCATAAAGGGTTCCGTAGCAGCAAGTAACAGTATAAAAGTTCTTGTAGTTGGTTGTAACTTTGAAAGGTAAATTGCGGTTTACGATTTATGACGTATTAAAAAAAACTAATAACTTCATCTCGTTCAAACCAACTTTCAATGGAAGTTTGCATGGTAATGTACATGATGTATTAATACATCTACTTACTAAGCTTCAACAGGATAGCTCTTACACTTTCGAAAAAAAATTGCTGTGACATACGGACGGACAGACAGACAGACAGACATGACGAATTTATAAGGGTTCCGTTTTTTGCCATTTGGCTACGGAACCCTAAAAAGAGAAAACTTTTCTGGGGATTAATCCTAATCTAACTGTACATTATCAAAATAATGTCATTATGCATCTGTTAGACTACAAACAGACCCAAACAGAATTGAGAAAAGGTTAGACAGATGATGTCTGAATAACTTTTTTTTTTTGCGTGGTAAATCCATCAAATGAGTCCTCCCACCCAGGGCAGGGCGGGAGGGACTGTCAGACTTGTACTGACTAAAATCCACGTTGTCCTTCATTAGTCCTCTACGTTCCAGGGTCACGGTAATGGAATAAGTCCCGCGACCCCGGCAGGCTTTGGCCCTCTAGAGGCCAAACGCCCCCGTCATCTTGCTGACGATCTTTGAGGCGCGCGTGGAATACAACGCGCCGTCGACCCGGGCATGGGCGGCGAGTTGCCCATTACTCGCCGCCCTCATGCCCGCGCCTACGGTGTCCGGAGATCGTCTTGCGACGTCCGACGCCGTGGGCGTCTACCACTGCGGCTGGGGCGGAGGGAGGACGCTGTCCTCTCCCTCTCACGTCCCGCCTCCTCCTTCGCGAGCATGACCGCTTCGCAGAAGCAGGCGACCGCTTCCCACTCCGTCTCGCCCCGCAGCATGACCTCGACCAATGTCGGGCGCGAGAGGTCTCCGATGTCTGATGAATGACTTGGAAAAACCTTCGCTAACAAAGACATTGTTACCTGTCAAATCACATTAAGCCTCCTGCAGACAAACGCGATTAATCGCGCGGGGCGACATGTCGCGGTCCATTCGCAGTATTTTTAGAGTGGAAATTAGCTTGGCTCGTTGTCGCAGCGCGATTAATCGCGTGTGTCTGCAGGAGGCTTTATTACCTGTTATCACATTGTCTTATCTGATTGAGTACATACTTGTGTTTGTGTAGGTACGAGTATGTCGTAGATAATACTTATTTATGTACATCGTCAAATACTTATTTCACAATATACATAATTGCATCTACGACAAACCTTCACAATCTATGTCCCAACTACGATGTTGTACTTCCGTTTCTAGCTTCAATTTGAGTATTAAGAGTCGCCATTATTTATTAAGATGTTTGTTATGCATCTACAGAAGAAAATATTTTTCTCAGAACTGTAGCAGTTGCAAGCACTGATGTTAAGGCAGAAACCGTAAGGCCATGGAAGGAGATACCTGGTCCTTCGCCTTTGCCCATCATTGGGCAACTTCATCATTTCTTGCCTGGAGGTGAGTAACCCACACATTTTGACAGTTCGTCGTATATTGCTCGTGGTACTTTCTACCCGTATTACTGTTCTACGAGTACTTGATCCTTACTTGGTAGTACAACGGGTAGCAAAATAATCCGTAGTACTGCGATCCAGTAGTTTTTATTTACCTAAGTTACTAATTTTTTTTACTTTAAATTACAGATTGATTATACACACTTTCCTGTATAATCTTACGGACTCGTACATTTATTATGTCCGACACTTTTCACCAATTTGTTTATGTAGTGGAATAAACTATGTATATTTTGTAGGTACCGCCCCGGTTAGATATGGGTGCATTTTACTAATGACGAAAATGGAAAGCGTATTTTGTAGTTACCGTTTCGGTTACGGTGCATCCACACCGCCGGTAACATTTGTGGAGCAACAAAAGGCAACACGGTAACATTCGGCAACATTCGGTAACTTTTGTGGCTCCTTGTTACTATTTGTTGATTGTTACTCATCCACACCGCAGTAACATCCGACAACAAATGTTGCCGTGTTACTGTATGTCGAGTAACGTTGCTCGACAATCGGAAACATTGTTAGATAATGGGGGTAACATTGTTACCGAATGTTGAGCAACGTTACTCGACTTACAGTAACACGTCAACACTTAGTAACATTAAATAACATTTTGTTGGTGGATGTTACCGAATGTTGAGCAACGTTACTCGACTTACAGTAACACGTCAACACTTAGTAACATTTTGTTGGCGGATGTTACCGAGCAACATTTGGAAACGTTGAGCTACAAATGTTACCGGCGGTGTGGATGCACCGTTACATATGGGTGCATTTTACTAATGACGAAAATGGAAAGCGTATTTTGTAGTTACCGTTTCGGTTACATATGGGTGCATTTTACTAATGACGAAAATGGAAAGCGTATTTTGTAGTTACCGTTTCGTTTATATATGGGTGCATTTTACTAATGACGAAAATGGAAAGCGTATTCAAGAATAAAGACATTTTCTACATACGGTCTATAACATACTCTTGTCCTTTTTTTATTATCGTGGTAAAATCATCAAATGATTCCTCCCACCTGTGGAGCAGAAAGGACTATCATACTCGTACTGACTAAAATCCAGGTGTTCCTTCAATAGCCCTTTACGTTTTAGGGGAACAATGGCCTACTCCTACATAACTGGTTGAGAAGAAGCTATTCTACATATCAAAGTCAAAATCAAATCATTTATTTCAATGGGGCCATCAAAGAGGCACTTTTAAACGACGAATATTAAAATTAAAGTTATGATGATGGGGTTGATTCTACACCCATTCGCAAGGGTAGGTTTGCATGGAGAAGAATGGGCAAGAAACTCCATTCTTACTCGTTTTGAAAATGTTTTACAATATTTTCATACCATAATTTGAAATAAATAATGTGAAAGCAATGTACCCTGAAAAACTAGAGTAAATTTTATTTAAAAAATAAAATAATGAGAAATAAAAATAAATCAGTAAAAAGGTACACGGTACAAATCTCTTGGGCACATAACTATATTGTCATAATAATACCTGTTTTCCAGGCGAATTTGGCAAAATAGAAGACCCTGCAACCGTCACGAAACTAGTAGCCAAATATGGACCTATCTTTAAGTTGGAAAGCATTTTTGGGAAACCTCCTTTGATTTTCTTAAGTGATCCTGAGAGTGCGGCATTTGTAAGTATATTACAGCATTTTTATTTAAGTAATTAAGTAATGCTTTTCTACACTAATATTATAAGGAGGAAAAATTTGTTTGTTTGTAATGGATAAACTCAAAAACTATTGTGCCGATTTAAAAAAAATTCAACATTAGAAAGCTACATTCACCCTGAGTATCATAGGCTATCATCATATTACCATGACCAATCGTGTGAAGCCAGGACGGGCCGCCAGTTATGAACAAAATGGGATTGGGAAAAAAAAAAAAAAAAAAAAAAAAAAAAAAGTCACCGTTCCGTAAACATCGCTCTGTGGAATTAAATTAAGAAATATTATATACTCCTACCAGACATGAACCTTTCCATGAAAAATAACTAAAGTAATGCTTATTTCAACCAGTGACAGTGTTATCCAACGTTTCAAGTGAACAAGTATTATAAAAACAAGACATCACCAGTGACTAAGCAGTATCATAGTACGCCCTGAAGAACATATTCGTCAACAACACCGTTTACACAGGTTGGCTATAACACTAATATTGAGACATTCCATTTCAACAGAATACTGAAATCCACTTTAAAATAATAAATAATTATCTCAAATGAACAGTTATAAATTCAAAGTCACACATAAATGTAAACAAAGAAAATCTGAATAGATGACTCACTCAACCAATCAGCAATCAGCTCAAATATTTTGACAAAATTATCTTCGTCCAGAAACACAAAGTTCCATACTTGAACACTTGCATTTTGAGACTACGTTCTACTACACGGAGAATTGCTAATTTACAATAATCAAATAGCAATGGAGGAATTAAACCATATTACATACCGCAAAATACAGAGAACTAGCTCTTTAAATGACGTCACTAGAGATAATTCGGCTCTTTTCGATACCACGATGATGAGCTTGCCAAATTCATCCCTAAATACCAGTCAAACAGTACTAGATTTGAACGAAAAACTGAAACAATACTCGGACAATTTATTAATAGCACATCAGGAAATTGAGAATCTTAACTCTGAAAACTTTAGATTAAAATCTGACATACAAAGATATTTAAAAATTATCGAAACCTACAAAACTTTGAATAAAGACGACAATCAGAATATAACACCTCGATCAGGAAACAAAAGGAAACAAAGGAAAAATTCGGAGCGCACGCCATCTTTGAAAACTATGCAAATGATGTCACCCTCGCCACTGCAAGTAATGACTACAAGAAGTGAGTCAGGTGACACTCCAAAAACATGCAAAGTAAAATCACATACCCCACAATCCAAAAATGTAACAAAAATTTCAGAAAAAGTAGGAGACTACCAACTAGACACCGACGAACAACAATGCAATAATACTTTACAAAGTCAAAAAGACCTGACTCATAAGACTGAAAACATGACTAAAACCGACAAATTGACGGAATCAGAGCAAAAGATGCAAACCATATCACAACTAAGTAATGTTGATATCAAAAATTCATCAGGCGCTAAGTCTATGCCAAAACATATTCGTAAAAATAAAATATGTATCATAAGTAGCGGTTGCACAAAGGGAACTATCCCGCTAATTGAAGAAATATTTTCAAGCCATTTTGATTACTGTCATTATATATTATCAAACGCCAACTCAAAAAATCTTTTAACAACTATTGAGCAAAGATTTAAATATTTAACAGCGAGCGACTATGGATTAATTTTCATAGGAGAAAATGAAATTAAAGATCGAGACTACATTAATTTTCTAGACAGATTCAAAAACTCGCTAAAGGATTTTACAAATACTAATATTGTAATATGTACCCCAACTTACAGAATGGGTTCATTAATTTATAATTATAAAGTTGAACTTTTTAATACCCTCATGTGTTTGGACATAAAAAATAACAAATATGCATATTTATTCGATAGCAATAGAACCCTATCACATGAAATGTTTTCAGACAAAACAGGCAAAATAAACAAATATGGATGGAGAAATATTTACAGCCAGATAATGTCCAACATGATTATTGACCTTAACTTATTCAGCCCTGAAGACAAAATAACATGTGATAAAATGCACCAAATTCCACAACATGATTCAAGTACTGACTCTAACAATGTTTGTAATAGTCTTTTTCGTGTATGAACATATTTTTGTACTCCATCAAAATATAAATGGACTGATAAATAAATCGGACTTACTAAGTGTACACCTAAATAATTTTCTAGACGAGGGTAAGCCGATAGATATAGTATGCATTTCGGAAACAAACATGAAAAAAGATGATCACATTAATCTTCACTTACCGAATTATAAACTTTACTCACATTATGCGCGAGATAACAGAAAAGGAGGTTCATGTATTCTTATAAAAAATACTCTCAAGGCAGATAAATTCGACATAGATAAATGGTGTAGATCGAATATTATTGAATGCTGCGCTGTTGAATTGCAGGCCCATTCATTGATTGTAGTGTGTATATATAGACCTCCTAAAACTGATAAAGAATCAATCAATACTTTTCTCATTCATTTAGATATGATTCTTAATGATATATGCTTAAAACGAAAGAAGAAAATTATATTATGTGGAGATTTCAATATAGACATTTTAAAGGAAAACTATGCCTCTCGTGGCTTCAAGAACCTTATACAAAGCTTCAACTTAAAACTAGGAGTACACGGCCCAACACGTCTCTGTAGCGGTACCTGCATTGATAACATCATTGACAACATCAAGGCAAGTAAATGTGAAATAATCGAGTTAGCACTGTCAGACCACACAGCGCAACTCTTAAAATGTCCCGTCAAGAAAACGTGTAAACTTCCGTATTGGTTCGTATTTAGGCGTAGTTATTGTAAAGAAAATATGTCAAAATTTAAAGATTGCTTGCAAAACCTAACGTTTAATGATATTTACTCCTGCAAACAACCCAATGATGCATTTAACAAATTTCATGACACATTTAAACTCTTCTACGACATGTGCTTTCCACTTAAAAAAGTAAAACGATATGCATCATTAAAGCCTAACTGGATTAGTAAAGGAATAAAATTATGCTGTAAACGCAAACGCCAAATGCTCTGTCAATACCGAAGAGACAAAAACCAAAACAATAAAAACCTATTTAAAACATATGCAAAGCGTCTAAAAACTATAATACGTCTTACAAAAAAATCCCAGAATAATAATTATATTAATAAAGCAAAAAATAAGAGTAAAGCTACCTGGCAAATAATAAACAGGGGTAAAAATAATGGCCCTCTAGAAGGAATTCAAAAACTTGCAATAAATAATAAAATAATAACTGACCCAAAAAGCATTGCACAAACGTTAAATGACTACTTTATTGACGAAATTGAAATTGGATCTGACATTAATAATTCTAACAATCAAAATTTTAAAATTGACATGCAATGCGACTCCCTATTTTTAATTCCCACAGTTCCTCTTGACATAATAAAAATAATCAACTCGTTAAATAATACAAGTAGTTCTGGATATGATGACATCACAACAAATGTAATTAAATTTGTATCTACAATTATTGCGCCAGTACTTAGTTATATAATTAATTTATGTTTAGAAAATGGTGTTTTTCCGGATAGATTAAAATTGGCAATTATTAAACCGCTTCATAAAAAAGGTAACAAACAAGACCCAGCTAACTATCGTCCCATTGCTTTACTACCCATATTTTCCAAAATAGTAGAAAAGGTAATCTATAATATCCTATACTCTTTCTTTGAACGTAATAATCTTTTTGCTGATGAACAATTTGGATTTAGAAGAAAAAAAAACATAAATTTGGCAATTTTCAAAGTTTTTGAAAAAATTATAGTAAATATGGATAAAAAAAACCGGTCGCAGCTTTATTCATGGACATGAGCAAGGCATTTGATTTCGTAGACCGCACAATACTACTGCAGAAGTTAGAAAGATATGGAGTAAGAGGTAATGCCTTAAACCTTTTAAAATCATACTTGTCGAACAGGAAACAAGTGACACAGATAAATAAAACATGTATTACCTCAAAAATCGAGCGTACGTATACTTCAAGCCAGAGGCTTAATAACTATGGAGTACCGCAAGGATGTATTATGGGATCTCTATTATTTCTAGTTGGCATCAATGACATGCCAAAGGTAACACATCATCCAATGGTCTTGTTTGCTGATGATAGCACGGTAGTTTTCAGTTCCAATAAGAATGACATGACACTCGGGAGCGAGATTAATAACTGTCTTCAGACACTAATAGATTGGTTGAACAGTAATAACTTAAAAATTAATATTGACAAAACCAAAATAATGACATTTGAGCAAAGGACTAATCATAACAAACTTGACATACGATATCGTGACAAATCCATTTTAGAAACTGCATCTACTAAATTTTTAGGATTAGAATTAGATAGAGACATGTCTTGGAAAACGCACACCAATAGTGTTTGTAAGCGCCTAAGTCAACATTCATATGCTCTTCACAATCTCGCAAAAGAAGTAAATCAAACGGTTTTAATTACGGCGTATCATGCATTTGTAACGTCCACATTACGATACGGCATCATTTACTGGGGTAACTCCACTAATAAAGAGATGGTATTTAGAGCACAGAAAAGGTGTGTTAGGGCTATATGTCGTATACAAAACATAGAAAGCTGTAAACCGTTTTTTAAAAGTCTTCGAATACTAACAATGCCCTGTCTATACATATTTGAGGTGGCTTTATTTGTAAAAAAAAACTTTCACTTGTTCGAGACACTAAAAAGCACACGGCATAAAAATAAGATACGTAATAGACAACACAAAAAAGCATTATTCTTCAAAAATTTTTTAGGCATGGCGCCGCAAATATACAACAAACTACCTAAAGCTCTATTAAACATTAATGACATTAATATATTTAAGACAGAACTGAATAAGTTCCTAATAAATAAGACTTACTATACAATACAAGAGTACCTAATGGATAAAAATATGTGATCGTTTAATTATTTAAGATTTTATATATTAATTTTGTTGACATTGAGGTGAACATTTTCTACGTCCGATTTTATTATTTGGTGTAATGTTTTTATTGTTTCTGACTGTAATATTATTAACATACATTTTTACTGTCATGTGACGCACTATATTTTTGCATGCCTTAATTGGTAGAACATAGTGAACTGCGCATTCACTCAACATCTTGTAATGTATTTATTTATACTGTGTTCAGCATTAAAGATTTGATTTGATTTGATTTGATTTGATTTGGGCGGGTCTATTAAGCCGTAAGTAAAATGACCACTAAAAAAGTCCCTACACAGTGATGCCGTCAAGGCATGCCCAAGGGGTCTAAGCTCTAAGCAAAAAACCCGTGGTTATGGCCTTGCTGACGGGGGTTTGAAAACCCACAGATAGCTCCTTATGATCCACGCCACCACTCCCGACCTGCGGAATATTCGTGGTACTACATTTTTGCTATGCAATATGATATACTGTCATAGACACTAGCACCGCATCAAAAGGTTTTTCTTTAGTGGCGCGGTTTCTGAGTATTTGACGTTAACTACGTTCTTACATCCATATTCGTGTCTTCGTTAACGGACTTAGAAAGTAGAGCCCTGAAAAGGTGGCACGACGACCAAGACGAATACTATGAGCCATGAGGGCTAGTTTGAACTGGCCCCAGAAAAGAGCTCATGGAAGTAATTGAGCAAATACACTAATTTGTCTATAGTTAGGCCATAACCAGTCTCGGTATGATTGTAATATCGACAATAATTTATCCTTCTGACCGAAAAAGAGATAAACAAATTAATAAAACAATACAAATAAATAAACTTATTATAGCCAAAAAATGCTGCAATGTCATTAAAAGATATTATGATACTCGTATCTACGATAGCCAAACCGTCAGTGATAATATTTATCATGATGACTTTGGAAATATCAATAACAAAACACACAATTCACTAATATGATAAGGGCAATAAACAAATTACGCGAAATATTATTACTGTTTAAAACTAAACTTATACTGTCACTTACGTAATACGCACTTATTTCGACAATGTTGCAAATACCGTGATCGCAGGTTGACTGGAGAGTGCGAGTGGATGCAAAATAAAGTAAATTGTAAGGAGCAGACAAATCTGCCCAGACCCACTTCGGCTTCACTCGGGGAACGGCGAAATTCTGACATTTCCCGTCAATTATTGAAAACAAAAACTTGCATTCTAACCCCATTACTTACGTATAAACCTTGCCCTAAAATTAAGAGCCCATACTACCTCAAATTGCTTAGCAGAATCCTATGATACGTCGAAAACACTGCAGCATTCATTTTGAAATAAATATATGGTAAAGTTGAGGATTAATGTTAGGTCTTATGTTTGGCGAAAACACGATTCCATAAAATTTTCTCTATAGAAAAAAAATCCAAAGCTACCTCTAAATTGAACAATAAACCGCTGGCAATCATAAAATACTTAAAATTAGATCATGAAACTTTTTATACTAACTGAACTAACTATAAAGCAGGTCTTATGTTATTTTTTTTTTTTTTAATTTCCTCTGTTTTCGCCGTAAAATAAATAGATTTGCGTGTAGACAGCTATAAGAAAGAGCAAGCAATAGTGCGTGGTTCGTGCAAGTGCGAACGAGTAAGAATATACTGAGGTACTATACAGCCTTAACGAACACAACAAAGAACTATCAAATTCGGTGCAGTCGTTCAGAAATGATGTGCGTACCATCCATCCATTCTATCATTTTCGTAATAATAATTTAATTATTTTATCAATTCATTAATATTTTTACAGGTTTTACGAAGTGAGAACTGGTTGCCTATCCGTGCCGGATTTCAGTCACTGGAGCATTACAGAAAAGATTATAGGAAAGCCAAAGGCATTGACTTTCACGCAACGGGTCTTATTTCTGAGTGAGTAAATGACGATGAAATTTCACGACCAAACTTATTGATTATTATTTGTGCCCAACATTATCATTAGAACTTAAAATGGAATGTGTATAGCTTCAGAGAAAACTCACCCCTTTTGGTATTGACATAACTGCCAAAGAGGGTGAGATTTTTCTGAAACTGACTGTACCGAGTTCATCCGTGATCATGGTGCTTGAAACAGGGGTACTACTATCTAAGTCCGTAGCTTCGGCCAAAGTTTTGGGCGTTACCTTTTTATCACTTACGAACATAAGATCAATTAGTGGCACGAACGAATATTGATGACAACTTGATTGAACAGTTGTACCGACTGCCGTAGTGTTACTCAGAACTTATGAATTCAAAACTAATAGAGAGTAGGGTGCACTCAAAAGTTTGAGTTACTTTCATTCAGGGCCGTATCTTCGTTGACGGACTGTAGACCCCCAGTGCCGAAATATCAGAAACTCCAAACAAACATGGTAAACATCCCGTTTTACTTTCTAATATTAGTGTTAGTGACCATGTCAGTTTAAAAACTTTGTGCCCAATATATCCGCTATTATTTTTTTTCGATTCGACCATATTCATTACGTTTTTTGATCAAGACGACAGATTCTTCGAACATTGTAACTAAACGTTAACAATACAATTTTGCAAAGTATTTAATTACTATGTCCAGAAATAAGATATCACTGCTCTCCTAGAGAGGTCATGAAAACCTGAGTTATGGTTATGGAAAGATGTAGCATATATTTAAGACTTTAAAAATTCTTCAGAACGTAAGAAAAAGTACCAAGTCCTCCAAAAATTATGCCTATTCGCAATGTTTTTTTTTTATTTCTAGCCACGGCGAAGTATGGAAAGAGTTCCGCTCAACTGTCAACCCAGTCATGTTACAACCTAAAACGATCAAATTGTACGCGAAAGTACTTGATGAGGTTGCTCAGGATATGATAGCAAGGTAAGTAATGCAAAATCTATGCCAATTAAGCAATATAGCGCGAATTGAACGCTTTATTAATAGAAGATCTAATAAAATCACCAAATCTTCACGGTTTTCAATCAGTCGAGAATGAGATGAGGCGAAATAATGAGAAAGCATTAATTACTGCCAAAAGACAAATGCTTCTTCCCTTCTCTCTATTTATTAAATTCCCAGCGAAATAAAGGATGAGTTTGTTCCGTCTTGCCGATGGACTGAAAAATTGCACCATTCAGAAGCCGATATTATTTTCATGTTTATATGTTATGTTTGTTTTGAAATTATTTACTGAACAGTGAATTTAGCTAGGTGCTACAATTACCTAGATCACTTAAATTATTGAGTTACTTTCGCATAGGCCTATTTTTACGTTGGTGGCTTAAGAGAGTAGACCCCTGTCTCCAAAAGCACAATCCGTATTCGCAGGCAGTTGTCCATTATTATATTTTTAGACAGAAAACAGCATCACTTGATCGAGCCAAGATCGATCTCTTATTAAAAATCTTTGCAAAGTGGCAACAATCATTGTTATCACTGATGTACAGAAATTGGTGACTATGAAGTAGACAGTTGCATTTTTTTTTCTTAGCTTGTACTGTCCACTGCAGAGCAAAGGCCTCCATCATCAAAGGCAACCATCCCTTGTGTAACGCGTCTAGATCGCGTCGTCACTTTTTTCTTGACCGCTGCATTATTTTTACTAATATTAATTTTCAGAATGAAAGCCAACCGTGACGAAAAGAACATGATTACGAAAGACTTTGATAAGGAAATGAATTTATGGGCGCTGGAATCCATCGGGACGGTCGCTCTGGGCTGCCGCTTGAACTGCTTTGATCCGAACTTGCCCGCAGACTCCCCGGAATGGCAGTTGATCCAGTGTGTCCACGATCTATTCGTTATGGCCAATGAGCTGGATTTCAAGCCAAGCCTTTGGAGATGGATTTCAACGCCGGCGTACAAGAGGGCTATGAAGCTGTATGAACATCATGACAAGTTAGTTTTGGGCATATTTATTCCTGTTTCTGGTGGTTGTTAATTAATGTATATGAACAATTATTATCGTAAATAAATGTAAGCATCTTAAATGGAAAGACTGACGTAGCATCTAGAATCTTGATTTGTGATAAACTTGAGTAGAAATGGGGTGGGATGTGAACCTTTTAACTGTCAAATTCATACCCATCAACAATAACAAGCGTTTAACAAACTAGGTACCTATTTATATTTTCAGCTTGACAAAATACTTCATTAAAAAAGGAAAAGATAATCTAAAGAACAAATCAGACAGCGAAAAGGGAGTTCTAGAGAAATTGTTGGAGATCAACGAAGAAACGGCTCACATCATGGCCAATGACATGTTGTTTGCTGGTGTTGATACGGTAAGCATAGCTTGATCGACAGGTCAGTGACGGAGACGAAACTGTACACTTTAAGCTTCACTTTCTACCCTGCCAGATGAGCCCCACAAGGCCACAACATACATTCAGAATAACCATGCAAAGCAAAGTTCTGGGCCAGAAAAATATAATTTTAATTCCAGCGACAATGTTACATTTCTATGACTTATCTTTTTTTAAAAAACGTTCCCCTACACTAGAGTTATCTGTTCTTACTGCTTTCAGCTCCATGTTTTGTCTTATAATTCTTAGAAAATACAACAAGCTTTTCATTAGAAATATCAAAGCTTTAAATTTGTGAGCCCCTCACCGCGAGCATTGCACCTGTAATGTAACGTTGCAGATTCGAACATTTGAAGACAATAGAGCATCAAATTGTGCACTTTTATGTTATATTACAGGTGAACGCTCGCGGTGATGGAGCTCCTTAAGCAAAACAATATAAAAAACTACCATCCATCCGAACTGTAAGGATAAGGAGGACCCTCAGTATCGCGAAAAATGGAAGGAGTGGAGGGTAGCCTTTGCCCAGGAGTGGAACAGATAAGACTAATTAATAAAAATAAAAAACACCATCTTTTGTAAGGCAAAGCCTCTTTATTGCCTTCACTGACTGTAACTACTAATGAAAAAGTAAAAACTTCTGAGGTCTGCACAATTATCAAAATTTCTAAGTAACGTGACATCCACCTTTTTAAACTAGTGCAGGTGACAGTTTGTAAGCCAGTTACTCTGGCAGAGAGGATGTGTCCCAGCAATTGTAATAGGATGGACCGATTTCATCAGGTGAAATATACTTAACTAGCCACCCGCCTCGGCTCCGCACGGGTGAAATCTCTACTATAATATCCGTGTTTTATACACATAATCCTTTCTCTTTAATCACTCTATCTATTTAAAAAAACCGCATCAAAATCCATTGTGTAATCTTAAAGATCTAAGCATACATAGGGACAGACAGACAGCGGTATTGACTTTGTTTTATACTATGTAATGATAATTAGAATTATGATCTTTTTCAGGCTGCAAACACAGTAACAGCAACCCTCTACCTTCTAGCAAAAAATCCAGACAAGCAAGCCAAACTTAGAGAAGAGCTATTGTCTAACTCAGAGAAAAGACCTTACCTTAGGGCTTGCATTAAAGAGTCGCTGAGAATGATGCCTGTAGTGTCAGGGAATGCCAGGCAGTCTTCAAAGGAGTATAATATATTGGGCTATGAAGTTCCGAAAGGCGTAAGTGAAATATTTTAAACACAACCAATGATTTTAGATTTTTTTCCAGACAAACAATAGCAAAAATGAAATTATGTCTCTTCTGACTCTGAAACAACACAATAATGCTCTAGAAATATTTATATTATTGCGTATGAGAATAATGCCTACTATTATTAAACTGGTATAATTTTTAGTAGATTATAGAATCAGGCGTTACTTTGCGGAAATCCATGACATTAAATGTTATGAAAAATATCTAGTTTTAATTCCGCTACAAAAATCCAGGCTTCATGCAGGATGCAGTCCCACCCTCCCGCCCTCATGCATATGCACATGAAGCAAAGGACCCACCCTCCCGCCCACATGCATATGCATACGTGCAAGAAAAATGGAAAAACATGCCATGCAATCAAACCTATAATCGACACGTGTTTCGCCCCTCCACGGGGCATCCTCAGGAGATGTTGACTCGACAAGCGCTCGGCCTCGAATGAGCCAGAATGATTTTTTTTTTTTTTTTTTTTTGTTTTGGCATCTCGCAGGTCAACCTCTATTAGGTTGTGTACTGCTTAACCGGGCTTTTCTGTGGGTGCCTTAAGAATTTAAGGCCTCCAGCCAGGGCAAGAGCCAGAATGACAGCTATCGCCTCTTTATATAGCGTCGTGATGACGCAATAACAACGTTCGATACAAACGTCACAAAGCCGTCTGTATCGAAAATTCAAAAAAATCCGGTATTTATACACTGCTGCCGTACAATGTTGAAGCATTCAGTTAGCTGCCCAATATTAGGGTTTAAAACGGGATATTTACCATGTTTATTATTTGTTTTGAGTTTCTGATATTTCGACACTGTTGCAAGCGCCATGATCACGGATGAACTGAAGATATTGCGGGTGAATGTTTATGAGCAGACAAATCGTCTACCCTCCTTCTCGTCGTTCATATTATTATGTATATTTTGTGGAAGAAAAATAATTCAAAATAAATATCGTAAATTCCAGAATCCTCAGTCAATCAAGAAATACCTTAATTCTAACTTAAACATGACATATTACAGGTTGACATCATCTTTGCTCACCGAGAAATGTCAGTGATGGAGAAGTTCTATCCTAGAGCTAAAGAATACCTCCCAGAGCGATGGGTTGCAAAGAAAGATGACCCACTTTATTATGGAAATACCCACCCATTTGTTTACGGACCCTTCGGTTATGGTGCTCGCAGCTGCATTGGTACGTACCTAATTGAAAAATTCGACATACTCTCGTATATGTTAGAAAAATACTTAAGAATCTTTCGCAGGAATTTAAGTCGGGGATTAAATGAGAAAAAAATTGAATAGAGCGTAAAATGACAGGATTCGGATCGCATTCGCTTCGCCAGACTGTTTGACAATAGCTTTACAGTATAACTTCATAAACGATGGGGGCGGCACAGAAAAGTGAAGCACCCGGAAGAATAGGCTTGACTGGTGGCCTACCATGAGGGACCGAGACGGCAATAGACAACTTGTATAGCTCTGCCTCTTCTTGCTTTAAGACGTCATGGCGGCTACCTTGGGCGACACTCGATACACCATGTCTACAGACGGACAGACGTTTCATGTACGAGTAACAGACATGTGCTAGCCTGACAGCGTATGAGCAAACATTGTGGTTAAAATCAAGTCAATAATGTTCTACGTAATAAGACACACATATCATCATCATCATATCAGTCCTAAGACGTCCACTGCTGAACATAGGCCTCCCCTTTAGACTTCCAATAGGACCGGTTGTAAGCGGCCTGCATCCAGCGTGATCCTGTGGCCTTCATAAGATCGTCTGCCCCACCTAGCATATAGCACACATATCATTATCATCATCATCATTAGCCGGAAGACGTCCACTGCTGAACATAGGCCTCCCCCTTAGACCGCCACGCCGAACGACAATTCACCACTTGCATCCATCGGTTGCCCGTGACCCTCACGATGTCGTCGGTCCACCTAGTCCACCTAGCACACATAATATAGCTACATTTAATTTTAATTTGTCACTTCACAGGTCGCCGCATAGCCGAACTGGAAATGGACACATTTGTGGCGAGACTAATTGAAAACTTTCAAGTGGAATGGTTCGGACCTCCACCAAAAACTGTCCAACAGGCCCTTAATTACATCAAGGGACCTTACAATTTCGTCTTCAAGGATATTAAATAAGTGTAGATTTAACTATTTTTTACTTTTTTAGGGTTCCGTACGTCCGAATACAAAAACGGAACCCTTATAGGATCACTCGTGTGTCCGTCTGTCTGTCGCTTACAGTCAATTATCTCCGAATCCACTAAACCGATTGGGTTGAAATTTGGTACACATATCAATTCCTGTGACCCAAGCACAGAGGTGTGACGTGAATGCAGTGGCGGTTCCTTCATACAAGCCCAAAAGCCCGGCATGCCTCATTAAAAATGCTCGACAGAGAATCATAATCAAACCCGAACTATTTAAAAGTTCGCGCGCTTAATTGTTATCAAAATAACACAAACTATCCACGCCACACACTTTACATCGCAATTGTTCGCGCGCAGTTTCGTATTTGCAACATCTATATATAGCTATCTCGCTTACACGTACCGGCTTTTACCGGGCTTTCAAATACTATCTCTGTCCCTTTCGCGCCTAAAGCGTTGTGTCGTATAACGAGTTAGAACCTTGTGCGTCTACAAATCGATCAGTATGGAAGATTTAAGCCGTGCATGCGTATGAAGTTGCACGCGTATGCGTGACCTTTAGCTCACTTCAGTTTTATTTGCTTGAGTGGGGAAAGCTTTGTTGTTAAAGTTTTTTGTGTGTTTTGTTAGATTTTCTCAGTGATACAATTGTTTTGGTGACTTACCTGCAACAATGGAGGTAATTGTACCTTGTGAGGATTTAAAATGCGTTCAAGTTTTGATTGGCGAAGATAAGGTAAAATCTTTAAACTTTGCTCAGAAAAAAAAACAGTTTATTTCTTCCCGACGCCGACGCCTAATCTGTGTATTTCTCAGACTAGTAAATCGCATAAAAGAATATTTCATATGTGTATAAATCATGCAATAGAATTCAAGAGGTTAGTTTATTTTTTTCAGCCCTTCAGGCTTTGTGTAATTTTTTTAGTACCTAATAGTACAAAACGAGCTGCTTTTTACGATACTCATTGCAGCAAAAAATTCGTTGGACATAATTACATGTCGCGAGTCGTAAACACGGTTTTTAAACAAAAAAGTAAACTTATTGAGTTGTTTTCTGATCTGTGCGACAACCCACAGAACTGGGACGGGGATACGATTTTAGCTATTGAAAAACAGTAATTGTTGGTAGAATTAAAACGATCACCAACATTTTACTCTGATGTAATTAAATCATTTCTTAAGAAAGATAGACGATTCCAATTAGAATATAAATAATTTATTTAAATTCCTTATTACATTCTATCTAGCTATTTTTTAACTTTCGTTTTGCAACTTTCTGTTTTGTTTTTTTTTTTGTCTGTAACCTGTTAGTCCTGTTACAAAACAAGCAACTACTTACCATAACTTTGAATTTACTTTTAATTTATTGTACCTAACCAGTAGTTTATGAGAAAATTGCGATGATACATACGTAGGTACCTACATACTCAGTCGAAAACTGAACTTTCTTTTTTTGAAATCGGTTTAAATTTTATTGGGCTTGCCTTATTTTGAAACCCTAGGCCCGCCACTGCGTGAATGGATGAAATCTGTATGTGGGAGGTAATTTTTGGGGGGGAAGGGGAAAATGAAAAAAAAAGCTTTGAAAACTGCATCGTGTGACATATCAAATGAAATGTCTTGTTGAGACAATCTTAAATGTATTTTTTTTATAATTTTAAAATAAATAGTTTCCAAGTTATTCAATAAAATAGACGAAATTTGACCATTCCCCCTCCCCCCTTATCTCCGAAACTACTGAACCTAAAATTTTGAAAAAAATACAGTAATTAGTTTTCTACTTATAGATTATAGGAAAACCTATAAGAAGTCCATATCTGTATATAGGAGGTAATTTTTGGGGGGGAAGGGGAAAATTAAAAAAAAATATTTGAAAACTGCATCGTGTGACATACCAAATAAAAGGTCTTGTTGAGACAATCTTAAATATATTTTTATTGTAATTTTAAAATAAATAGTTTCCAAGTTATTCAAGAAAATAGACGAAATTTGACCATTCCCCCCCCTTATCTCCGAAACTACTGAACCTAAAATTTTGAAAAAAATAGAGAAATTAGTTTTCTACTTATAGATTATAGGATAACCTATAAGAAGTCCATATCTGTATATGGGAGGTAATTTTTGGGGGGGGGAAGGGGAAAATTAAAAAAAAATAATTGAAAACTGCATCGTATGACATATCAAATGAAAGGTATTATTGAGACAAACTTAATTGTAATTTTTTTGTAATTTTAAAATAAATGGTTTCCAAGTTATTCAAAAAAATAGACGAAGCTTGACCATTCCCCCCCCCCTTATCTCCGAAACTGCTGAACCTAAAATTTTGAAAAAAATACAAGAATTAGTTTTCTACTTATAGATTATAGGATAACCTATAAGAAGTCCATATCTGTATATGGGAGGTAATTTTTGGGGGGGAAGTGGAAAATTAAAAAAAAATAATTGAAAACTGCATCGTGTGACATATCAAATGAAAGGTCTTGTTGAGAAAATCTTAAATATATTTTTTTTGAAATTTTAAAATAAATAGTTTCCAAGTTATTCAAGAAAATAGACGAAATTTGATCATTCCCCCCCCCCTTATCTCCGAAACTACTGAACCTAATTTTTTTTAAAAAATACAGAAATTAGTTTTCTACTTATAGACTATAGGAAAACCTATAAGAAGTCCATGATATTAAAATAACATGATAAATCTCTCAATATTGTGCGTACCAATTTGTGTCAGATTAAAAAAAAACGTGATAGGTAACATCGTACGGAACCCTCTTCACGCGAGTCCAACTCGCACTTGGCCGGTTTTTATTGTATAGCTGATATTCTGGTTAGTATAAATTGGATGGTAACAAATTATTATTTGCAAATTAAATAATAATCTTGTTACATGACACAGCACTTTCAAAGGGCCAAAGTAGGTGATATTTTTAACTGCATGTATTTTGACAAATAATTTATCTATATTGAGATTAATAAATAAGTAAAAATAAAATATTTAATAAACGTGGCGGTTTGTATTAATTTTAATACTTATGTAAACGTTCAGTAATTGTCTCTATTACAGTAGGTACTCAATGTACCGATATTTTCTAAACTAAAAAAATCTGGCTAGGTTTTTTCAACTATGTTAGGGTTGTCTTCCAGTCGAACCGTATACAATTGAATAATAGTTGATATTTTACATAATATAACGACTGCCTATCAGACCTTCACAACCCAATAACTGGGTATGATATCGCTTGCTAAGTCTGGTCGTCAGAGTTTAAGGCTTTTAAAATTATTTTTATTTCTATCTAAGTTCTGAAATAAAATATCAATTTGTACAAAAACAGGAGACTTCTTCTCAGACCATCTAATCAAACAAAACAGTTTGAAGAATCGTGGACAAAGCTTTTGAGATGTGTAATAGAATAGAAACATTGCCGCAAGGGACGACAAAGAACGAAATGAAAACCTTTTTGTTGTTTATGTAATCATATTTGTGACAAACAAACTTCTGTTTACTGAAATACTAAAGTAAATAGTACTAGGTTTAATTTATTTTGTTTTGTTAACGTGGGAGAGCCAGCACGGGTTGGGATATGTCACAAACAAGTCTTCGAACTTTTGATTTTTAGGCCTCATTCTAGGACAAGCGGCGCGTCAGGCGGCGCGTGCAGTTGTTGGTCAATTTGTGGCCGCTTGTCTTTGAAAGCTCTAATAAATCGCTGTATGTTTGTTCTTCTGGAAGCCTGCCCCGCCCAACGCGCTGCTTGACGCTCTGTGTGTCCATGAACGAGGCCTTATACAGTTTCTTCACGATGTTTTCTTTCACTGTTTTGTGAGCGGTGGCTGTGAAATAAATTCCAAAAAATAATGCGCCTGACTGATCATAACCTACAACTTGTAAGTTGGACCCATTACAACTGGCCACCACCACAATATAGGTACCTACAAATTGTAGACATCGATACCATTTATATCTATCTAATAAATGTCCAATCCTATTAACACGGGATTTAGTCAAAGCAGAAACAATTCGTAGTACAAATCACTGGTGTCAATATCATCTGTGTTAGACAATCGAGTTAATTACCTTAGTGATGGAAATGTATCACTCACAATGGCTCACGTATTTAGTACAGACTATCTGGATGTTTATGACAAAGTAAACGTTGTTTGATCTCTTTGGTCCACTGGACCCATTTGACATGAATTCGCGGGACCAGCAATAAAATTTTAAATAGGTCGACTGGGCTCAATCCTTTAGTTTTATTAGTGTGAAACCTTGAAATAAACCAAAAAAGTTAAATGTGAAATATTCCGTGTTTATTTTTAGTAAATCAATCTCTCAAGCTATTGTCAAACAGACAGGCGAGGAGAACGCGAAGCGAACGCGAAGCGAACGCGAAGCGAAGCGTGTTTGAAGCCTGTCACATAGACTATCGGACCGCTTTCGCTTTTCTATATGTCAGGATTCGGATCGCATTCGCTTCGCCTGTCTGTTTGACAATAGCTTCAAAGCGTATGTTATGATTATGTTTTATGACCCGAGATTCGAGAAATTGCGAATAGCAACGTTTGCTTGTTTCAGAGTCGGCAAAATTCCGAACGGAATTTGTCGATTGGCATTTCGAATTTGTTACCAAGCTTAATTATTGCTTCGGGCCTGTTTAGTTATCAATAAATACTGCTAAAACGCGCAAGTATGGTCTAGATCTAGGTAGGAATTATCTTTACTGAAACAGACATCAGGCCCTATAATAAGAACGCTTTCAAAGTAAAACACAGATCCATTCCTTACATATTCCATTACGAATGGAGTGGGGAAATAAAAGCAATGTTACTTATACGGCTTAAGGCGCTAAACACAGGATTGGGGGGAGCCTAATACCCTTTCAAGGCATTTGTTTGGAAGCTTTTATCGAAACCTAAATGGAGCCCCAATGTTTGGTAACACTGAAATTGAGTACACTAGTTTCTGTAATTATATAGATGGATTTTGGTTCAACAAATAGGCTGTTATAAACCTTTGTTGTTATACTGAACTTTTCTTACTTCGCAATCTTTCATATCATTCATGGAGAATTTCATACAAATCGCTTATATTCGAGTACGCGAAAATAAATCAGCAATGTGACTTTTGAGTCTTAACTGTTCATAGTCAATAGCATGTCAATAGCTTCGAAATAGTCCTGGACAAAACAGTTCGCAACTGAGATCGATCAGTTTAGGTCGCCGATCCAAAATGAATTAGTTCACTCTTTTAGTTCGTTAATCCCAACTTTTCCCTCTTCTTAGCAGGAGCAGTTTTAAAACGATCGAATGATCTGCTTTATATTGAGTTATTTTAAGGCAGTTCGTTTTGAAACTGCTCCTACTGCGACAAGATCATTGAACACTGTCGGTGCATTTCCTTAAAATTGACGTCATTGTACCACGAACTAACGAACTACGGAGCGGGAAATGTGGGATCTAGTTCACGCAGTTTATCTGTGGTAGCAGTTCTTTCGAACTAGTTAGTTCGTAAACTACACAACACTACTTCGAAATATATAGTAAAAGATTTGACCCGACAGAATTCAATGAAATTGATGCAGTAAGCAATATTCTCGTCAGACGCCGAAAATTTCTACCCAAATCTTCAATTCTAAATCAATTCCAGTTACCAGGAAAACATAAATCGCTAACACCTTGTTCAGCGATATTTCTCACTATCTTCTAGTTAACGATATAGGTGTAGATACCCACGTCTCGAGGCCTATCGCCATAAAATGTAACGCCTCACCAAATCTCTGATCAGTCTGCTACGGTATTCATAGCGCGAAGATGCTTGTTATGAATATAAACTAGGTTCGCTTGTTCGGCGTATCAATCTTGCTGAATCATTCAAGTTTATGGTATTTCGCTACTCATGAGATGCATAAATACTTCCCCAATTAAATGTTCTTGAGTGTTTATGCGTCTCAATATCTGTTACTTAATAAATATTTTTTTTGATAGTCACTAGTTATGACCTTTTTTTTGTTTTCGGGGGAAACCTTCAAAAGGCGCCCGGTCTTTTGGGGACAAGACCGGGGACTGCGGGATTTGTACCTCACTAAAACCACCCCGGTGATCACCATCAGCACATGGAGAAGGGAACCGGGACCTCTTAAAAGACCAAACTCCGGAACCCCCCTGTGCAACGCCTGTTAAGGCACATCCTCGAGAAGACTGTAGATGTCTCCCATCAGCCTCGCTGTGTACGGTAGCACGTCACTAGTTATGACCTACTACCAGGCACAGGCCTCATATGTGCCCTGTTCAACCTCCGTTTCGGCCCAGCCATCATGGTGCGCGTAAAGATCATCTTGCCACTTTGTTGTGTCCATCCTCAAACATCCATTGCGTGCATATTTACCTCCGGTTTGGTCTGTGAATGATTGACCGTCTCTCATTCCGTTTGCTCCTCCGAAAGCACATAAAGCCATTGCTCCCGGCTGTCATTTATCGATCTTTGACAGTCGTTACTGTTATTCAGAAGTTTGAAAGTCTGACAGCCAGCTTTACCAAGGGGTATCCAGTTACCGGGTTGTGGAAGTCAGATAAGCGTTAGATCCATGCAAAATGCTGATATTTAGCTGCTGTTGCTAGGATTGAGAAAAAAAACTGGAAGAGAGACCATATACCAGATTAAAGTTACACATTTCGAATCGATATTATTTAAAGTTCTAGTTACGAATGCATTCACAAAAACAACTAGATACGGTAACCTTTTTAAAATTCAAACACTGATTTGCAAGCCAACAAAGAAGCTTCCCACTTATTCCTTAAATCTATTCAGCTAAATGAAATTCTTTCTAGGATTTATTTAACACGGTTCTCGTGCCAACTGCGAGGCACCTAACAAACTTGCACAATCTTTGCATTCTTGCCGCAAGTCTTAGTTGTTTGCCGACCGTAGTAGCAAGCTATGGGCGGTACCACTTTTTATTCTTATTGTCCAGTTGGGACGTCAGATCTGAATTGTAAATGCAGTTCGGTCCAGAATCTCACCTGGCTCTAACAAACAAGCTTTGTGACCTGGACTTTGCATAGATCAGCGATATTGCATCTTTTATGCATAAACATTTTTAGGAAGCGCGTCTCTGGGTGGTGTTCTTTGTTATTTAGATTATGAAGCGCATCTGCCGTGGGACCAAGTTAAATATATGAAGGTAATTTAGAAAAGGTCTGATGACATAAAGATGACGATAACCGATAGGTATGTACGTGAGCTTAGAATATAGATAGATAGAATATACTTTATTGTACACCAAAATTGTTACTTAGAAACATTACTAATTCTATAGTTACAATGACGATCTTATCGCTTATGTACGAACTTAAAATATAAAGGTGGAGATAGTGGTTCTGGTAGTAGGTACAGATCTGTTAGGAACATCTCTGTACTTAATTTTATTTCCATGGAATATAATTTATTACCAACATCATTATTTTGTGATCCATTAAGGACCAATCAGCTCAATACGATACGGTCAAGTTGAATATCGGATCCGGACACCCCGGTGTCCTCACTCAACTCGCTGACAGATAGGTCCTTCTGTACATTATTTGACAGCAGTTAAGTGTCCAAAGTCCCGGTCGCAATTTGCCTATACGAACCGGGTTGACGGCAAATGAATACCATCATTTAAAACCCCCAAAACAGAGTCACCCTTATCGCTATACTACCAAGTACAAACATTTACAATTCCAATTCCACAGTACCACAAACAAAGGACCCTACACATCGACCCCTCTGCTTGCAACAGCGCTTCCAACATAATTGAATAGGAGCCGATAATATTTGTCGGACGCCCGACACTATTCTACAGAAGCTACCTATTCCAATTACAACAGTAATTGGTCTTCGGTCCTGTGAATAGGAGTTCCGAATGTGGCCGACTGATAAAGGAATTGACATTGAATTAAACTTTTTCGTGGCGGGCGTTTCCCTCTTGGATTGGTGCCTTCAGAAGCCTTATCAAAAGATTTATGTATTTTGTTTAGAGAAGTATTTACTTGAAGTATTTGCTGCGTTTATTGTATGGAAAAATGAAAAGACGCTCGCTTCTAGTGAAAATTCGCAGTATTTTAAACACCATTGCTGCATCTTTCCTATGAATCAGTATCATACGGGTACCTACATATTTATCATAGATCCCAATCATTTTTTTTGCATAAATAAAAATCAGGGAGGTAACATCGCGAATTCAAAACGCGCTATCTATTCTCCGGTCCCAAGGGCAATTTTCCAATACAAGAAACAATAAGTATATCAGGACGGTCGTACCTGCGTGAATTCCAAAGGTTTTCGTCAGAAAAATCGGCAACGTAATTCATTCTTTGCCCAATGGGGCCGTGGCCATTTCTCTCTGCCAATCACACCATCTGTAGAATTTATAGAAACTAGCTACGGTCACGCATTCTTTTCAGGGTTCCGCATCCTAAGTGTAACCAACAGGACTCTAGTAATATGCCTCCGTTGTCCGTCCGTCTGTCAGCAGCGGGCTGTATCTCATGATTCGTAGGTAGACATAGACAATTTTCACAAAATGTGTATATCTGTTGTCGCTTTAACTAATTAATGAGAACCTTGTATGAACGGGTCCGACTCGCACTTGGCCAGTTTTTTATTATTCCAATGTTGTGTTGTGTGATACTTTTTGGTCGACGTGATAAAGGAGGGTTGCCAACAGTAAGTGTATCCTATTTATTTTCTTCTATTTTGTTGTATAGGGCATTGAGGAAAGTGGTTAGAATGCTGAGAGAGTGCCCGATGGTTGGTCCTGAATACGGTTAAGGATATTTGAAAAAGCTAATATAGGTAGTCATTTTTTATGCTTTTGGTTTATTTATGGCCTCAATCTAGTAAAAATGATGTCTAGGATAGAGCGAGCAGGGTATGCTCGCTCTATCCTAGACATCATTTTTACAAAGGAACTGAAACTCCTGCGCACCGAGGGAACACAGTAAAAACTGTTTGGCACCGGACTTTGGTAGGATGGTAGTTGCGAGCTAGGTGGTCCTTGTAAGGCCTACCACTGCCAAACACTGAAAAAAATAAAACGAGACTTTTTACTGTTCTTGAACAGTAAAAAAAAACAGTTCCGGGAACTTATTTATACGTTAAAATAATTGATTACGGACAGTGCACTGAAATGGGCAAAACAGTAAAGAGCTAAACAGTTATTTCAACTGTATGAAAATTAAAGTCTACTGAAACGTAAAGAGCTAAACAGTTATTTCAACTGTATGAACATTGAAGTCTACTGAAACAAACAGTTCCTTGTAAGTACCCGACAGTAAAATCTACTGTTATAACTCAACTGTTTTTTTTTCAGTTAGTTTTACTGCTTTGGACAATAGGCTCTATTTTTACTGTCCAAAACGGTGAATATTACCGAAAAATCGGTTGGTATTACTTACTGATTTTTTTTTTCAGTGAAGGATTCACTCAGCCGTCACCGCAGATTACAGGTAGGTAGGTACCCTTTTTTTATTATGGTAAATTCACCAAATGAGTCCTCCCAGAGCACGGCGGGAGGGTCTGTCCGACTTGTACTGACTAAAATCCACGGTGATCCTTCAACAACAGACAGTCCTGCACCGTATGCTCCACCGTGTCCTCCGGACGATCCTCGCCGTGATGACACCCGTCAAGGCCCCCCTTAGAGAGCCAAAGCCGGCCGGGGTCACGGGACTGTCTCATCAAGAAACCTTGACCCTGGTACGTAAAGGGCTATTGAAGGAACACCGTGGATTTTAGTCAGTACAAGTCTGACAGACCCTCCCGCTCCACCCTGGGCGGGAGGACTCATTTGATGATTTTACCATGCAAAAAAAAGGGGGGGCTTGATAGATCGCTGACAGCTCTTGAGGCGCGTGGAACTCGACGCGCCGTCCGTCGTGGTGGATTGCTTGGAGGTGGATCCCACACACATCACATCTAAGTATACCTAGATAGTGAATAAACAAGTTCGCGGATTTATGATAAAACACAAAATCTGATTAAAGCCGTTTTCATATCATAAACTATTTTCGGATAAACAAATTTATTTTGAACATGAAGCTAATTCAAAATAATTGAAGTCTAACGGCACATTGCTATTATGTATATCTGTCCCCAGAGTTCTGCGCAACCAACTTTGACCCCTAATAACTAATTGGCTAGTACAAATTTCGCGTACAATGTCCACTCCAAACTTTGCTAATGACTAAAGTGAGGATTAAGTCTAAAATGTTGCATGATTTAGAATAGAGAACATGTGTTGCGGTTACTGAGGGGACCAAGGTACATCCCTGTAAAGTGTTAAATTAGCAGCAAGTACTGAAAGCAAATGCTGATATAAATAAAAATAAATAAATAAATAAATACTTCTTCTTCTTATCGTGTCGATGACAATCTAAATTGCCTCGGCCCAGAATTAAATAAAATACTAAATGAATTTAATTGTTTGAAACATTTGTTAGTTTGGTGGCTATTTTCCATCACGGCCATGACGCTGTGAGCGGTGACTTAGAATGACTTAGAATAGACTTAGAATGACCAAATGTATAGAAATGTTTGAAACACGACACTGGACTGCGATAGGGCTATGATTTCGACCGGTATCTATGTGTGTTCCTATTGTTGTTCTCTTATAACTTCTGAACTAATTACTGATCACCATTTGACTCTAATAAAGCACCATTTGACAATAATAAAGGACTTGAAAAATATGAAATGCCGTACAGCGTACTACACACTCTTAACTAGGTCCATATTTGATCACAAAGAACAGGACATATTGAGCATATCATTGAAAATAAATGGGCCTATTTGCCCCTCAATCAAATTTATTCCAAAAGGTATAAGAAAAATATGGAAAATGATGACACCTGTGACCGTCCCACACAAATCGTATGAATTGACAGGCTGAAAATAAAATTCTTTCAAGACCATTTCCTTTTTTGTACGGTACCCTAAAAATGTCCATACATTTTTAAGGTACCGTACATGAAAAGGAAAAAAATTCAATAACCATAAAAAAAGCTCTAAAAAGTTCGAAACAAGAAAATATTCTCGTCTCAAATTGTGTTATATGTAGCCCTTATTACTGTGAGAACGTACTTTTTTGGTAGGGTAATCTATAACTAACAGACGCTTCGAACGATACCACATGAGTCAAATGGTGATCAGTAATTAGTTCAGAAGTTATAAGAGAACAGATAGGAACACACAGATACCGGTCGAAATCATAGCCCTATCGCAGTCCAGTCAAAAGGAACCCTTATAAGATCTTTTACTATATTTACACCGCTTGAGGTTCTCCTCAGCAACAGCACAAGCACAGCGCGATGAACTCTAGAATGTATATAAATGATGAACTGCTATTTAGTTTTGCAAGTAGGTTAATTTAAACACTTTTACACGTCGTCTTTTTACAAACTAGATGAGACCGATGTTTCCTACCCGTCCCCGACTACTCTGAGAAGAAACAGTCGAAAAATACTCAGAGGTCACTCTGTCTTTTTTGAAGTCCAGATATTATACTGGTCAAGTCAAATAAAAAAACAAACCTTCAGAAACTTCCCCATTTAATATTAATACCATAACAGACATGACATTAGCCTACAGATTTCCTATACTTATATTTTTGTTGGCAATTATGTGCACGAGTGGAACAAACTGGAGTGTAATCGGTTCACCGATGACATTGATGTGATTGTCGTGCTGTCAAGGGCAGGGTCGTAAGTGACGGACGCACGCGACACGCCATTACGAATATTGAAAACGAACTAACAAGGGACTGTTAGGTTATCGTTTTGTGGTTTAATTTTTAATTCCTTTTTAAGAACTGCTACCACGACTTTTCACGTTTCTGTGACTTAAAGTAAACGGTAAACTATTTCCAGCAGTGGACTGCAATAGGCTAAAATTATTTTTGAAAATTGTTCTTCGTTCGTACACCAGAGGCGCTTTTGTCATTTTCCATACAATAAACGACGTAAATACTTCTGAAGTACTTTAGGTAAATACGGAAATATGCTTGAAGTTTTTCAAATATTCTCTGCTTTATAGAATGACATTGGTTATGAAATATTGGCCTGTCTGTTAATTTGAACCACCTATCGAAACATTTATTTGGCTGAAAGAAATGTAAGTATATCTAATTTTACGGCATTCAAAAAGTTTCAAGAAATGGCAAGGCGTAAAAGATGAGTCACGTCTGCAAACTTAAAATGAAGAACGAGAAGAAAAACATTGTCATAAGGCTCATGAAAAAACACTAGATCCATTTCAGACGTCTTGATAAAATAATTCGTAATCTAAATCTCCGTATATTATTTCAAACAGATTTCGAATAAATTAAATTAAGGTTCACGTAGGTTCAATTTACGAAGCAAGGGACAATTCTTCGTATTTTCTAATAAATTATCTACAAACGGAACTATTAGTATAAGAGCTGTTTAATTAAGTAGGTATTCTAATTACTAATTACCTAGCATTTTGTAATCGGTAAGATAAATATTTTAGTCAGTTGAATAAATTATCATTTTGTTCTTGACATTTACTTATAAATACTAAGAACTCAATTCCTTTTGTACGAACGAAATACATATACCTACCTATTTTCTGAAAGACTTGAAAGGGTCTGATATTCAGTTGAAACTTTATTCAGTTATTTTTTATGTGGAACTACGTGTATGTTTCAAAATGCTTCTGTGGGAGTGATTTCGTGAAATGTCAAAAGTGTGTAAATGGAAGTGGATGAGAGCGTGTCAGTCTGATATCTGTCAAAAGTCTAAGTCAAAGTCAAAGTCTTTGTGATAAATCGAAGTGAAGTGTGTATTACTCTTAGTTTAAATAAAATAAAATACAAAAATAACTGAATCCTTTTTGTCAGGATATAAATTAATAATTTATAAATAAATAAATAATAAGCAGGATATTCTGTAGGTAATATCGTACCCTTATTGCAAAAACTGCATCAAAATTCGAGCGATACCTGTAACTTTGTCGTGACTTGAGGAATCGATTTCTATATTTAAATAAAACTGCATTTTTAAACTTGGTTTAAAAATGCAGTTAATATTTCTGTGGTCAGAGAATTCTTTTTAGAAATCGCTGACGTCATGATTCCTACTTTTCATTCGCACTCTTATTTTAATTAAAAAGAAGAAAATAGTAGGCATCGACTATAGAAATAGTCGCAGCCTTTTACGAATATTGAAAGTTCGGGCCGGGTACGTGACGACGGACCGCAGCGCGGGCTTTTAGCGATATTAGACCTCCATGTTTGCCCGCGGGAAAGAATACATTCGGCAGCCATTTTATTGTTTACTTTTTTTGTTTATAGAACGCTAAACGATGTGAATCGTCCAGGATTTAAAAGGTTACTGGGCTTTTCAAGATTTAACGTTTATTAACTTTTTAAGCCTTAGAAGAACAATAACCACGTTCTTATGGTAATAATAGATGGCGCCACGAGTTGCCGAATTTACTGAAAAATACTATTTTAATTCATGCGAAGCACGTTTGTAAAAAAAAAGAAAATCGGCACGTTTGTAAAAAAAGAAGAGACATAAAGCTGCGAGAAACTTGACTTTAAGTAAGAAAAATCTAGGTTTTTCCTCGCCTCATCTGAAAAGTTGTCTATAGCAAAAGATGTTTAAAAAAAAATCGTACAAACGAAGCTTGTTATTTGTTGAATAAACGCAACTACGAGAGACTTATTTACTATCAGGAGTGCAGTGGGACGATTCCGATACAATTTATAAGTTCTCGGAAAATTGTGCAAGACTCAAGTGGAAAGGCGACACGACTCGCTATAAAGCTCACGCTATGTAACTTTATTTAGTATCAATACAGATAGTGTTGATTTATTTAGGTAGTATGTTACATTGAAAATGTTTGATAGAAGAATCGGCACGATTTCTTGAAGAATTGTGAGTCAAACACAAAAAAGAGATTTTATTTTTCAATCAATCCTTATTTCAATTTTATCTTTGGAAACAAACCACAGTTTCTAAATGTGAAATAATGAAAATAAGAATCACCGTCTCGCCTCGTCTTCTGTTTTCCTTAACACCGTATATTAAAATATTCGCAATAAATATGACTTATGGAGTTTGACCCCTAAATCCTGAACTGATAAAATTTGGCCCTCGAGCACGAAGCCAAAAAGTTAGACTCATTAAAATGGTTTAATAATTATAAAGTTAGTTGTTACTGCAAGATAACGTATTGATGAAATTTAATCATGTTTGAGAACTTTACATATTTATTTGCGGTTTGCTTAAGTTTAAGATGAATAGCTTAATGAATTACTAGCTCTTGCCAGCGACTTCACCTGCTCGTAAATCGATGATTCATCATCATCTGCCCAGCCTTTTCCCAATTATGTTGGGATCGGCTTCCAGTCAAACCAGTTGCAGCTGAGTATTAGTAGTTTACATGGAGCGACTGCCTATATGACCTCTGCAACCCAATTACTAGATAATACGACAGCCCTTGGTAAGACTGGTTGTTAGGTTGTTTGTTTCTGACTAGGTAACAATAACAACTGTCAAAGATTTTCTAATGACTGCTACTCGAAGATTCTACGAGAACCCAGAAAGGAGCACAGTTTTTCTTTCGTCAACACTGAATGCATTATATGAGTGTGGGTGAAATAATTGAGTTGTAATTGGTGTAGTGATGTATCTTGGTTTAAGTTCTCAAGTAAGTGACTTTTACGTGTCTTTTTTTGAAAATAAAGTTCTTTTAACCTAAACCTAACCCAAGCCACCAGGCTTGGGTTAGCACTTGGTAGCACTTGGTAGTGCTAAGTTATTTGTCATTTATAATCGTTACGTACGTTTCCAATCCAGCATTCTCTGCGTCAGTCCAAACATCAACAATCACACACAACAATAAATAAATTGCTTGTTCCATCGTAGGCTTTGTCTCAATCATCTTTGACCAACAGTAGAATAAAAAGCAAACCCATCTCAATTAAAAAAAGAAAATTAAGATATGCTCAATCTTCTTTTTTATTGGCGTTAAACCTCCTTGAAACTGAACAAAATAAATAAGCAAACAATAAATTAAAATGTTCGGTACGTTGTCAAAACATTTTCTACTGTCTAAAATCGACTTCAAAGCTATCTACAAAATTCCGCCAGTACCAATTAGGTCATCAAAACTTCAATTCAACATTTCTAATATCGAGTTGGAAAGTGGTGAGAGATCTGATACCTACCTAATAGCTAAAGTTTTGAAGGGTCACTGAATGCCGTCAGTCTTCAAGCCATATCTACTTACTTTCGACCTTCGTAATCAGTCCAACTTTGGAATTTGAATTCAACAACTTCTGGGTTGGTATCAATTAGACTGAGTTGGTCCTAACTTGGTGGTACCTTTCAACCCAAAAAAAAAAACAGGAGCAGTTTACCGGATGACAGCGATGCGGAGGTATACTTTGACGCCTAATTGCCTTTTTGTGTTTTTTTCTAATAATATTTTTAATTGTAGTTTTAATTTAGTATCTTTTGTAAAAATATTTGGTTTGTAATATTTGTAGGTTTTTAGTTTTTTAATTATTTTTTGTGTTTTTTTATTTCACACTGCCAGACTCGTACTGACTAAAATCCACGGTGTCCTATTTTTACGTTCCGAGGTCATGATAATTCATGAGTCCCGCGACCCCGACAGGCTTTGGCCCTTTAAAAGGGGCCCCGTCATAATGCTGACACTCCCGTCAACCCGGGCATGGTCCATGGTTAGACAGCGAGTCGACCATTACTCGCCGCCCACATGCCCGCCCGCGCCTACGGTGGCCGGAGATCGTCTAGCGACGTACGTCACCGTGGACGTCTACCACTGCGACTGGGGTGAAGGAAGGACGCTGTCGTCTCTCTCACGCGGCCCGACTTTGCAGAAGGAGGCAACCGCTTCTCATTCCGTCTCGTCCCGCAGCATGGCCTCGACCAATACCGGGCACGCCGTGTGTCTTTCTAATCATTTTTAAATTAAAATGCAAGGCAACCAGAACCAGTACCCTGAGCACAAGTTTTCAGTATTTGAGACGTAAAGTAAACTGGAACTTTGACAACTTCAAATTGACAATTTTCAAGGAAAAAATTAGTTCCTTCTTCGTACACCAGAGGCGCTGTTCCATTTTTCCATACAAGAAACGCTGTAAATACTGGAAAGACGCTGTAAAGTAAAAGAGTGAAAACTCGTGCTAAGGGTACAGAACAGTACCCTTAGCACGAGTTTTCACTCTTTTACTTTACAGCGTTTTTTACTGTTTTTTACTGGAAAAACGCTGTAAAGTAAAAGAGTGAAAACTCGTGCTAAGGGTACAGAACAGTACCCTTAGCACGAGTTTTCACTCTTTTACTTTACAGCGTTTTTCCAGTATTTACAGCGTTTCTTGTATGGAAAAATGGAACAGCGCCGCTGGTGTACGAAGAAGGAACTAATTTTTTCCTTGAAAATTGTCAATTTGAAGTTGTCAAAGTTCCAGTTTACTTTACGTCTCAAATACTGAAAACTCGTGCTCAGGGTACTGATTGTCTATTTCTAAATTAACGCGAGCGAAACCGTGGATAAAAACTTGTAAAACATATGAAAAACCATCTCTTTTGATGTTGACAATAAACCGCCAAATGGAGACTACGTCTGATATAAATGTATAATTTAACAAAACAAACAAACACTCAAAAACCATTTGAAATATAAACACTCATTCACAAAGAACGTTGGCAAACATTCATTCGGTGTCATGATCATTCGTTTACACAATTCTATTCATACATCTGTCCTCGTGTATTCTCCCATTTCCCTTCATCCTCTCTACAAACATTTACATTGTTGTCAGATTTTCTCAATAATTTTGCGTTTGCTCTTTAACATTTCTGTGGTCGAATTGCTCAAGGACAAATGAGAGGCGGTTCATCACAATACATGTCCTTAGTTATTGTTATAAATGAAATACTTACTTTTTTAAATATACGCGTAACTAAAAGAATATTTTTTCATTCTTTTCAGTTTTCGGTATGAATTGAAGCTGGAGTTCGAATTTGTATCATTATTAATAACATCTGATTTAGCCAATATTACAATATGAGTTTTAGGTGTTTATTACTATCTGTTTAAACTAAAGTTTCAGGAAATACAGAGTAGGTATTAGGTAGTTACTAATTTAAGAATTTTGAGTGAACAGTAGCAGCCTAGTGACACCGGTCTTATGAGATGTACGAGTATGTCGTAGCTCTGAACCCAGACAGACATATTTCATTGTGCCATTTATTTAAGCACCACTGATCTCAAAACAGTGAAGGAAAACATCATGAGGGCAGAGAAGAGGGCCGTGTTGAAGCAATGGGAACATTATAGCTATATAGTGACATTGATTTTTTTCATTGTTCTCTGAGTGAATTTACAAGAAATGCTTTATTTGTAATTAGTTACAAAATGTATGAGAGCAGTGGTGGCCCAGAGGTATCGGCCGCGACTTACGAGTTGTAGGTCGTGAGTTCGAACCCAGCCAGGCGCATTACTTTGTGTAATTTATTTCATCACCACTGCTCTCAAAACGGTGAAGGAAAACATCGTGAGGAAACCGGCATGTCCTAGAACCATCAAATTCGAAGACATGTGACATCTGCCAACCCGCACTGGGCCTGCGTGGTAGATTACGGCCCACTCCCTCTCACAGAAAGGAGGCCTGTGTCCTAGCAGTGGGAACATTATAGGCTGATGATGACAAAATGTAGTAGACTGTGTGTACACTATCGCATTTGTCATCCTGTAATGATAGTTGTAAAATGGAAAAATAAATTATAGGCTGATCATGCTATTTTTAAAAACCGCAATCCAAATGGACTGCTTTTAAAATACCTATCACTTTTCAAAGCAAAAATTGTTTATTTAGATTAAAATAAATGTATAATGTCGACAGGCCTGTTGGTCTAGTGGTTAGTGACCCTGACTGCTATGCCGGAGGTCGTGGGTTCGATTCCCACCCAGAACAAATGTTTGTGTGATGAGCACGATCATTGTTCTGTGTCTGGGTGTAATTTATCTATAATATTTATGTATTTAGAAATATACATATAAGTAAATGTTTATCAGTTGTCTAGTACCCATAACACAAGCTCTGCTTAGCTTGGGACTATATGGCGTTGTGTGATAGTTGTGAAATTTTATTTAAAAAAAAAATGTAGATATCAAGCTTAAATTAAAACCACAACCCGGATATGGACCAAGCCCAACCCCGCATCCACCGTACATATACCCACCTCCTTAGATAAATACACCTTTTCCGAGATGCATATTCGACCGGTAATACCATCTTGCCATATCGGGTTGTTCTGAATAGAGAAGCCTATTTATATCCATAATGGAGAGAGTAGCAAATCTGATAGATCCTGGGAAAGCCTAATGGTGTCGACCTAGAAAATATTCTATCTTGAAACCAAACTTGTTTTCAACCTAGGGTTAAAATACTGACTCCATTTTGTATCTTACGACTGTTTGGCGTAGTAGCTGAGAAATTGGGTGACTGACCTGCGTCGTGGGTTGATTCCAGCACGGAATATTTAGTTGGCCTACTGGTAATTGTATCGTATCTGGCAGTTTGAGATAAGTTTTTTTTTTTATAAAAGCACCCACGATACAGGAGAAATTCCTAGTAAGTGACGTTTTTAGGGTTTCGTAGCCAAATGGCAAAAAATGGAACCCATATAGATTCGCCATGTCTGTGTCTCCATCCGTATGTCACGGCCACTTTTTTTCGAAAGTATAAGAGCTATCCTGTTGAAACTTGGTAAGTAGATGTATTATGTGAACCGCATTAGGATTTTCACACAAAAAAAAAAGTTTATGGGGTTCCTCATACTTAGAATTGAAACTCAATTTTTTTTTCTCCAAACCCTGTGTACGTCGGTCGGAGTATCTATGGATAGGTGTTTAAAAATGTACTAATCGTATATCTGGCAGTTTGTGTAAACTAAAAAAATAAGTATATGATGTACATTACTATGCAAACTTCTAGCGAAAATTGGTTTGAATGAGATCAAGTAATTAGTTTTTTTTTTTTAATACGTCATACCTAAATTGTAAACCGCAATTTACCTTTCAAAGTTACAACCAACTACAAGAACTTTTATACATATTAGTTACTTGCTGCTACCAGGCTGCTATTAGGCTTGGTTTTTGGAACCTTTTATTTGGTCTAGTGGTTAGTGACCCTAACTGCTATGCTCCAGGTCGTGGGTTCGATTTTCACCCAGGACAAATGTTTGTGTGATGAGCACGATAATTTGTTCTGTGTCTGGGTGTAATTTATCTATAATATTTATGTATTTAGAAATATATAAGTATGTTTATCAGTTGTCTAGTACCCATAACACAAGCTCTGCTTAGCTTGGGACTAGATGGCGTTGTTGGAATATTATATTGTATTATTATTCTTAATTAATATCATAAAGCTGAAGAGATTGCTTGGTTAAACGCGCTAATCTCAGGAAACGAGTTCGAATTGAAAAATTCCTTTTTGTTTTACATATAGTCCATTTATCGAGGAAGACTGTTAACTATAGAGGTGAATCCACGGGAAAAGCTAGTTTTTATATAAAAAGAACAAAGGCTTTGTAAGTAATATTGCCAGCAGTAATTGTGTTTACAAGCAATTAGTTGTTTCAATTCAAAGAAATAATTTTGTACGAATAAATTACAAAAGTTTGCCAATTTAGTCTGAGTGCTAATAAGTTTACAGCAATTAATCTTTTGCACTTGATATACGACTTATATTCAACTATATTTATCGAAGGTCAACTTAACAATACGACTTACTGATTAAAGTTGAGTAAAATCGAAAGATATTCTTTAGGTAAAAGAATTTTGACATTTTTATTTGTTTTATTCTTTTGTTTCACGCAACTAGGGTCCCATAATACAATGGTTCTAGTACGTAGTTTATTAAGCCTATTCGTAAGAAAAAACATATGTTTTCTTTCTTAAAATTTATGTAGATAATAAACAGAAATCCGAGAACTATACTATTATCTTATCGCGGCTACAACTGTGTTTTTTTTATGCAAATCTCCAGTAAGAGAAATTTCTTCATTTCTGACAGTAAACCAATTTTCTTTCCCCACTTTAACAAATTCCATTTTAAATTCAATAATCTTACTACTACTTTTATCAATTTTCAATTTGCTAAGCGAACGCTAACAATTGTAAAAATGTGTACAAAAATCTTTGTGTAAGTATAGAAAATTTTCTCTTGTGGCAAGTCTGGACCCGGTATGTTCAATCGAATAATTTATTCTAGGTGCCAAAAAATTATATTGGATTCTCTCAATATTGAATTTTCGCCACGTTACCTAAGAATATTTATTGTAATCTGATTCAAATTTGAATTCGTTTTTCTTCCGAATGTAATTGCTACTTTTTTTGAATTATGAAATTAATTTTATTCGTGATTCAAATTTTAAGAAATAAAGATGAGTCAATAGGTTGTAATGACATGCCATGTTATGAAAGGCCTGTAGTTGGTCTAGTGGTTAGTGACCCTGACTGCTATGCCGGAGGTCGTGGGTTCGATTCCTACCCAGGACGAATGTTTGTGTGATGAGCACGATTATTTGTTCTGTGTCTGGGTGTAATTTATCTATAATATTTATGTATTTAGAAATATATAAGTATGTTTATCAGTTGTCTAGTACCCATAACACAAGCTCTGCTTAGCTTGGGACTAGATGGCGTTGTGTGATAGTTGTGGAATATTATTAGGTTAGCCATCCACGATCAGTTGTAAAATTCACTCCGTATAGAGAGTAGCGAGTGTAGTACCGGGTAAAAACAGCAGAAATTGTGAATCAAACCGTGATAGTTTAAAACAGTGTTTATGTAAAATGTTATAAACAAAAGTTGTTCGTTGTATGTACTTATGTACAAAAAAATAACTACATGTCGGATTGAGAATTTCCTCTTTATTATCAGTAAAAAAAATATTCACATACCTACATAGTACTTACGGATTTCCATGAAGTCAGTCGCATGTTATAAATATTTTCATTTACAAACAAGCTATTCAACAAATATTCACTTACCTGCTAAAAATCACGAACGTTAAAACTTTTTCAGCTATTCAAATGAAAAAATATGTAAAAAGTTTATCAACAAACATGTTTGAACAGCTACGAATAAAAAATGTTATATTTCACTATTAAAATGTATGAAGCTTGTTTGGAAAAATTTTACATTTATTTTATTTCGTGCCCTGGTTCCATTATTTACAACTGTAAGTATTCTCTGAAGGTTTTGGTATTTTTATACATATTGCTGATATTTTCATATGTTTGCAATATACATAATTGTTTATATTTCAATTTTTCGGTATTTTTCTCGTTTTATAACCTTTTTTGTTGTCTCCTGTTTATTTAAATCATATCGATTTGAGTATGGTACGAGTTGGTGTATCTGAGCAAGAAGAAAAACCGATAATAACCTTTTAATGCATCTAAAGCTAAATAAATATTAATTAAACTGTAGAAATATAAAAATACTAAATTAAAATAAAAGTAAACTAAACTATTATACTGAGCATCGAGAAATTCATCCTTAATGCTGTCAGCTGGTAATGTGTCCTAGAGACTGGCGGCGTTGCCTCTATACTACACAGTATACACATCCAAAATTTTAAGAGACTAAAGCATCCTGAGGTCTTATCGTGAGTTTTCACTTATTGTGACGTAAAGTAAACTGGAACTTTGACTTGACTTGAAGAATTCCAAGGAAAAAATTAGTTACACCAGAGGCGCTGTTTCATTTTTCCATACAAGAAACGCTGTAAATACTGGAAAGACGCTGTAAAGTAAAATAGTGAAAACTCGTGATAAGGGCATTGATCAACAATTAACCTTTTGACAGCCACTGGTTGTTGTTGTTTATTTTATTTTTTATTACATTTTCCCTTTCGGGAAGGCAAAGGGATCTAGCCCATGCAGCCTGTTCATGAGTTTTTTTGTACATATTTGTTCATTTAAAAAAGGCATAAGCCTGGTCATATGTTTAAATTCTTCATTCAATTTTCTATTTAAAATTCTTCTGTCAATTCCAGTTTAGTTTAGTTCCAGTTTAGTTTAGTCCAGTTTTAAAGTCCTTTAAATTTCCTTGATTGTATTGATAACGAAGTTATAAATGGGTAAAAATGTTTGTACATTTCCCATCAGTTGCTGAACAGAGCGCGGGATTTGTTCAGCAGTCTTATAGATTTTTAATAGATCATCCATCAACACAAGGCGGTCTATGCCGAAGGATGGGCATTCAAACATAATATGGTCTATTGTTTGCACGTCTATTTGGCAATAATTGCATTCTGATGTATTCAACATTTTCATCCGGTATAGATGAGCGTTTACTCTGCAGTGACCCATTCGTAAACGGTTAATCGTTGTATAAAATCGGCGATTGAAAAAAGTGGACGATTTTGTGAACCATGGTTTCTTATTTACAGTCGTTCCTTCTATACCTGCATACCATTGGCCTTTTTGTTCCACTGTCGTTATATAGTTCCAATGTCGTTTCAGATCTTCAACATACTTATTTTTAAGCTCGGTTATAACATCTGTGATCGGTAGGGCAACACTAGTAAAAGTGACAGCTGTGTTTGTAACGGAATTTATTGACCTCGCCAAGAAGTCTGCATTCTCGTTTCCTTGCACTCCTATATGACTTGGAACCCAGAAGAAAGTAACAATGATGCCAGAGTCTTGAAGCAACTTCCATGCTCTTTTAATTTCATAAATCAAATAGTTTGTGTTTGTGTTCAGGTGATGATTTTCTAGCGCAGTCAGAACACTTAAACTGTCACTTAGAATAACCCATCTAATTGCAGATTTTTTGTGTTTGTTAATGTGTTCAAGTGCTGATAGGATAGCTGTAGCTTCGGCTGTGAATATGCTAGCATATCTATTGATTTTGGATCCTCCACCTATTTTCAAAGTGGAATCGTATAGCGCTATGGATGTACTGTCACATACTTTAGATCCATCTGTATAAATATGTCTATAATCTGCCCAGTTAGAGAGTTTGTTATAAACTTCATGTTTCTCTGATAATTGTCTATCAATTATTATATCCATCTGTGGGTATTTACTACTATAGGATCCCTGGTAACAAGGCCATTCATTTGATGAGAAGATATTCATTGACTCTATAAATTGTGATATTTCAGAAAAATCTTGAAGAATAAAACAAGGATGCGAAGAGTTTTTAAAAAGGTTGAGCTTTGTAAGAAGAGGATGGGATTTAATGGCAGCTAGTTTGAGGAGAAATTTTGATTTGAGGAGTTTAAAACGAATGAATAGGGGAGGGATATTGCATTCTAACTGCATGGAAACTATGGGAGTTGTTTTGAAAGCACCAGTTATAAGGCGTAAGTTACTAGTCTGGATTTTCTCTAATTTGTCTATTAGCTTGTCATTTGAAGCAAAACAAAGAAAACCATATTCAAAATGACTCCTTACCAAAGATTTATAGAGCATTAACATGACTTTTGGGTCTGCACCCCAATAAGATCTACATAGCACTTTTAAAATGTTAGAAGCCCTATGAGCTCTGCATACTATATAATCAACATACTTATTCCAGGATAGATTATTTGCAAAAATAATACCTAAAAACTTTGCTTCTGTAACTACTGGTATTGCAATTTTGTCATAACAAATTTTGACATTATGAAATTTATTCTTGCCAAATATCATGACTTTGCTTTTAATTGCATTTATGTCTAAATTTAAATAAGAAAAATAATGCTGAAGTTTTTGCAATGCATTATTTAAGGTTAATTCAACATGTTTTATATTGCTTCCACTACAATAAATAGTCAAGTCATCAGCATATTGTAAGTTTACAACATTATCTAAAACAAAATTTAATCTGTGAATGTAAAGAATAAATATCAAAGGGCTCAAAATACTGCCTTGACAGGTTCCTTTGTAAGAATATCTTGGCCCAATAAGCTTGTGATTATGTTTAACATAAACTTCTCTGCCATGTAAGAAGCTAAAAATCCAATTAATCATTTTTCCAGGTATACCAAGAAGATGAAGTTGCTCTGTGAGAATATTATGATCAACATTGTTAAAGGCACCAACTATATCAAAAAATACACAAACTGCTGTCTCATTGTTATCAATACTTTTTTGAAGATCAAGATGCAAAGTACTTATACTTTCACGGGCTGAATACCCTCTACGAAAGCCGTACTGATTGGATGGCAGTAAATGATGCTTTTCAATGTAAAATTCCAGTCTTTGTTTTAAGAGCTGCTCAAAGACTTTGCCAACACAGGAAGTGAGAGCAATGGGACGGTAAGAGTCAGGGTTATATTCCTCTTTATCTTGCTTAAGTATTGGAATAAGGCAATCTGTTTTCCATTGGGAAGGGATTTTGTTGTTGAGCCAAAGAAAATTAAAAATGTGAAGTAGAGTATTAAGAGATTTGGAGTTAAGTTTTTTAAGGAAAATGTAGGCTATACCGTCTAATCCATAAGCTGTATCCTTTCTTGAGGATATTGCTGATTTAAGTTCTTGAAAAGAAAAGGGTTCTATTAGAAAACTGGTTGTGGAATTAGAATTGCAGTCTGCATTAAAGTATTCAGTTGTACAGTTATCAGCATAGTCTGGTGTATATTTATTTAAGAATTCTTGTAACCAATTACTATTGTTGTTACTCATAAATTTGCTGTAATTGAAGGTTTTATTAAATTTTTTCAATTTATTCCAGATTATGGATAATGGAGTGGTGCGATTAAATGACTCACACAGGTGGGCCCAACTGGCATCTCTTTCTGTCTTCAAGGTACGTTTTTTTAAGGCCTGTAACCTTTTAAAATTAAGAAAATTGGCTTCTGAGGGATCTATTTTGAATTGTATATAAGCTTCCCTAGAAATTTTAACGGCTGAACTACATTTTTCATTCCACCATGGGAGGGGACCTCGATCCTTCTTTCTATGGCATGTTGATGATCTGTTTCGTTTTTGGTGAACTGGTAAGGATTTTTCAATTGCAGAATGAAGTATATGGCAGAATTCATTGTAACTTGATTGTGGATCCAGAGGATTTATAATGTAACTGTTAAGGGCACTGTCAACTTCATTAGAATATTTATCCCAGTTGACTAATTTGTAACTAGGATATAAATTTAAATCATTGCCAATACTGTTATTATTTCGGTTACAAGTAATGGTAATTTTTATGATTACAGGTAAATGGTAGCTTCCAAGCGGATCATCGTGAACAGACCACTCACAAGAAAGAGAGAGCATTGGAGATACAATAGTTAGATCTAAAGCATTTGGACGCCAAGTCATGGAGCCCACAGTTGTTACCTGACCAGTATTAAGTAAAACCAGACCATTTTCATCAATAACATCCAAAATGTCTCTACCACGTGCATCAATAGAGTTACATCCCCAAGAGATGTGATGTGCATTAAAATCACCAGCTAGTATTAGTGGATGAGGGATGGTTTTAATTAATGCATTCAACTTATTTTTATTGAATCTAGGAACTGTATGACTTGGGCAATACATACTAACAATGCTGATGACTTGACCACCAACATGCACTTGAACACAAATATTTTGTAAAGAGTCATCGAAGAAAGTATTAAGTTTAGAATATTTGATATTATTGTGAATGAGAATGGCTACTCCATTATGTTTATTACCAGTATCATTACGTTCTATTTGGTATCCTCTAAGATTAAATGGTTGTTCTGGCCTAAGCCAGGTTTCAGATAAAATAGCTATATGTATATTGTTATCTAGTAGGAAATTATGTAAAAGTAGTTTATTACATAGTATACTTTGTGCATTCCATTGAATCACATTAATGTCCATAATTAAATAGTTTTTGAGTTTTTACTGAATGTTTCATTTAAAATTTTTTTAATGCTACTAGAGCTGACGCTTTCTTTATTTTTGTTCAAACTAACAATCTGTATGACAGTTTCAATAAGCATGTTCATAATTTTGTCTGAATTCAGTAGTTTTTTGAGGTTTTCTGGTGAGGAAAGGGATGGGAAAGATTTTTCATTAAATAATTCTGTAAATTTAAGTGTCTTTGCCTTTGTTTTCAGTTCAGTTATTTTTTGTTTTTTAACTGGGCAGACAGACGATATGGCGATGTGATTGCCTCCACAGTTGTAACATTTTGCGCTGCCTGAGTCAACAGTACATTTTTTAAAATTGTGATTTTCAGCGCAGATAGAGCATTTTTCTGCATTTTTGCAATATTTAGCTATGTGTCCATACCTGAGGCATTTCAAACATTGTTTTACCGGAGGGACGTATGCATTGACCTCGTGGCGCCAGTGGTCCAGGTACACGTGCTCGGGCAACTGCGTGGCTGAGAAGGTGACGGCCACGGTCTGCGTCGGCTCAAACTTCACCGCATCTCCGGTTCTCACCCTTCTCATAAATCTTCGCACCTGAATGATGTTCCTGGTGCTGGCCAGAAGAGAATAAATTTCTTTATTAGACATTTGTATGGGGACCCTTGTTAGAACCCCAGTGATTTCTGTGGCAGAGGCAGGTATAGATGTTTTTAATTTAAGGTCTTGTGTCAGTTTGTTCCCCTGGAGGAACATATTGGCATTATTGGCATTATCGAACACTATGCCTACTTTAAATTTATTAATTGTGCGTAAATGTTGAACACCGCTTATGCAATCCCTCCGGATTGCGCGAGAGATGCCCATGCGGGTGCCTTCGGTAATTGGTTGGTCAGCTTCAACGTGTGACAAAAATACCACGTATTCTACGTTACCAATACTACTGTCAGGATACTTCCTTGTATAATTCGGAGCATTATATGGCACGTAGTCCAGTTTTTCGTCAATGGACGAGTCGGACTCTGTTGAAGAGTCGTCGACGATGGTTGATGATTCTTCTTCCTCCTTTTTTTTCCTTTTCCGGGCGCTTTTCCCCATATTTACACTTTATACAATTACTTTGATATAAAAGAAACTATTTACAATTACTATTTATAAAGTTCTAAAGAGTTTTGTAATAATTATTAAACTAAGCTTAAAAATTGCCGCCTACTCGTTCGTATGGTTCCCGCGCTTTTCCTGTTGTTGTTTATAAAATTCGCCAAAAGGCAGGCAAAGGAACAGAGCCATACAGCCTAGTCTTGTTTGAATTTTCCAATGAATTTTCCTTGTATTTTTGAAGATCTAAGCCAAGTCTGATTGACAGCCACTGGGCAGATGTCTACCAAAACTGTCATTAGTGTCAAAATTATGAAACGCCACTGGGAAGTTTTCTTCCCACGAAACATACTAAAACAAATCGCCTAACGCGAATATCTATCGAGAATATTATTATTATTAAAGTCTATGGGAAGTTACTCTACTAATTAGGCTATGGTCAGCCATGTCAATCAAGTGAATCGTCAAGAAAAAATTCCTTTATTTCGGACCGTTGAGCGAAATACGCGAGTGATTTATTTGGAAATAATGTCGTAAGTAACTTGAATATTTTAACAAATTATACATCAAAATGATCGTCAAGAATAGTACTACAATATTACAGTAAAGTTATGTTGTTTTAGAAGCTCCAAGTTGCAAATTTCAACAAAACAATGCCTGCCGGTCAGTAAAAATTGGGAGTTGCAAGAGCAAAAATTGACATTGACAGATGACATTTGCATTGACTGTCAAATGGTTAATTAACAAAAGAACCGACAACTAAACACTAATACAGCCTGTCAATATTAATGATGAATAGCAATCAGTAATTGTATGACACAGTTATGGTAATGACGTCATCGTCAATAAGTCAATCTACATAATAATGCGTGGTATTAACATTTGCATCCTGTGTGTAATAAGCTTTGTTTAATACCTACCATTAGCATTGGCCAAAGCCATTGGACTCCTGTTCTACAACTGCCGATAAGTGAAAAGCGATTATAGCACATAATGGGGTGATCAAACAGAGAACGAATGTGATCGACATAACAAAGAGAATAAGCAACCTAAAGTGGCAATTAGCTGGCCATATTATTCGTAGAAATGATGACCTACTTAAAAAAAAATGAGGAAGACGTGTAATGTTCCCGAGGGGAGACCACGAATCGGTGAATGCCCTCAGGATAGGAGGAACAACAATCTTCGCAAACTAGCCAGTAAGCTTATGTCCAGCTGTGGACTGTTATAGGCTGATGATGATGATGATTATAGACAGCAACTAGAAACGAAGTAAAAGAATTGTAGCTTCTTTTGCCTAGGACATAGGATGGGGCACACCATGTTCTCTCTTTACCGGATGAAAAAGATCAAAATATGGAGAGAAACGATTGGCTACCCGGCTCATCACGTTCCCAATTCCTCAACGAAACAAAAGAAGTGCAAAACAAAGCCATATTATATGCAGTAGACTGGGTAGAAGATTATGAGTTTAATGTAGGACCACGAACGGGAAGAAGGATTGTTAGAAGCTATGGTTAGAAACCAAGCAACTACCTGGTAAGACAAAGTGGGCGAAAAACTGAATAGCAATGACTGTCACAAAACTGCTAAGAGCGACGAAATATGGAAGAGGTTTAAACATAGCTGGCTTAGATGATGATGGGGAGAAAAATGCTCATTTTGAACATAATAATATGCTCTAGTTTGTCTCGTTTAAAGGTATGGGAAAGATCCTTTTGACAGTGTTACTGTAACCTTTACAATGTCTCATCATCATCATCCACAGCCCATCTTCACCCACTGCTGGGTATAGGCCTCTCTTTGTTTGTCCCAAGCTCCACGGTCTTGCTCCAGCCTCATCCAGGACACTCCCGAATTGGCAACAATGTCGTCTGCCCATCTCGCCGCCGGACAACCATCAATGTCTGAGTCCTTATAAATTACCAAAACAGCATTTAATCTTTTTCAGTCTAGTCATAACAAATAACAAAACTACACAGTCTACAGATCGCTAAAACGGTAGTAAATCAGTAGAATTAGTTGGCAATTAGTGATGAGAAACATCCACTAATTGCCGACTATTTCTACTGATTCACTAATTACAGACTAGAGTGTAAAAAAATGCTGTTGATATTAGATTGACAAACATGACTGGGAAAAAATACACAATTGAAAAAATACTGGAACGATTGTTTATTAGAGATATCAGACCCTTTAATTAGAAATAAGTGGTCTTGTGGGCGTAAACGTGACTGGTTGATCTGGGATTCCTTTCATCATCATCAGTCTGTATTCGTCCATTGCTGGACAATGACCTCTCCCAATGTATGCCACTGGTTCCTTGGCTCAACCCCTATGTCGATATCGGGCTAAATGGAGTTTTATTTTACTTTTATTTTAAAGTTTTTTTTAAAAACGCAATTTCATTTTTCACTTGTTTTTTTTGTTATTCTCATGGATAACAGTCTTATGAGAGTGATCGGTATAAATGAAAGATGGAGAGGAAGAGGAAGGCTAAAGAATAAAGCCTCCTGCAGACACACGCGATTAATCGCGTTGCGACGACGAGCCAAGCTAATTTCCACTCTAAAAATACTGCAAATAGACCGCGACATGTCGCCCGCGCGATTAATCGCGTGTGTCTGCAGGAGGCTTAACTGAATGGATTGTGTGAGGAATGATATAAAAGAACAAGGAGTAAAAAAAAGAGTTGATTTTTATTATGTAAGTAGAAGATAAAAAAAATTATGAACATATATACTCATTGAAATCACTACTTCGGTACATACATAAAACATGACAAGTAAAGTAATTACTAGCTATAATAGCCAATAATTAATAGACACACGCGAGATCATTTAATATCTACGTCAGTGCCATCTGTGCAAGTTAGGTACACGAGGGAAATCATGTGACAAGGAAAACTGGTACAATTAATAATAAAATAAGTTGGCAGTACTTCTGGATACGGCGCGTACTGTTATGAGGTTCCTATCTCAAGAGCCTTGACCACCGGTACCCTGTTCCTGATACTGGTAAACTGCTTTTTTTTAATATTTTCTAAAAATATTTAAAAATGTAAACAAATACCTAGGTGTAAACAAATAAATAAAGAAAATGATAAAATCTACTGCCAAAGCTAATAATAATCTAATTTATGTCACGCCATTTTCTCATTTATTATTCAAAATCAAACAGTAAATGCAATATCATTTTACAAGCTACCCTCACTCACCCTTCCACACTCCCTCCCCCCGCCTATTGCCTATGTCACTCATGACCAAAGCAGCTTAAAACTGGTGAAAAAAGTTTTGAAATCGGTCCAGTAGTTTTGGAGCCAATTCAATACAAACAAACAATCAAATCTTTCCTCTTTAGAATATTAGTGTAGACGAAAAAACACGAATGATTTAATATTCTTTTGCCAATAATATTGAGTTTTCCTAGACTTTATTATTTCTGTTAAACGACCGCACTTATTCAGAATACTCGCAAATGGATCGTTTTAATTAGATATACCAAAGATGTTAATAAACAAAGAAGTATTCTTTTTTAGATTACGGTATCAAATTCGAAATTGTTGCAGTTTGTGACATTGATATTTAATAGTGAAAACTCGTGATAAGGGCTCTGAAGCCTTATCCCATTTTTGTGACGTAAACTGGAACTTTGAAGTTAATTTGAAGGAAAAAAATAGTTCCTCTTTCATACACTAGAGGCACCTTTTCTTTTTTCCATACAATAAACGCAGTAAATACTTCAATAGTCAATGTACTTAAAAAATAAAATTACAGAAATCTTGTGATAAGGCCTCGGTTCTCAGAATTCTCTGGTATTCTAACAGATAGCACTTAACAATCTCAACAATGATAATCTACATTAACAGCTTAATTTAAGTCATATAATCTTACTTCACATTTCAAATTGTTTTATAAATATTCATTATTCATGTTGTTGCGAACACCCTGTGAAGCGGCGACACGAATTTTAACAATTTATAACAATGTTATATGAGCCTATGATACGGCAATCGTAACTTTCTGACATTTTAACTTGTTTGACATTGTTATTGAATGGTAGTACCCAATGTTCAAATTACACCATTATTTTTTGCCTTAAATTTTCTTTTGAATTCCATCTAGGCCAAGGCAAAGTTGAAACCAAAGATGGGGTGGGCTCACCCAGAATGGACTGGAACTCTTACGCACAACAAAAAATACCTAACGAAATGAGAAACTCCTCCTTTTTGAAGTCGGTTGAAAACTGTTTGGCGCTTGACTCCGACGGCAGAATTCAAGTAAAAGAACCTACCTATCTTCATTTTCGCTTTGATCTATAGTAGTTTGATGTAATTATTATTTCCCAAACAGTCGCGTGTAAAGATGCTCTTTGTCGGTTCTATCAATTCATAAACATGATGGTTAGCACGCAAACTAATACAGCCGTTTAATGCTCGCTTCCCACGGCGCGTAATATTACTTACGCCCAAGCCGCGCCTCCCACGTCCTATTTTAATATTACTATGTTGGATTGCGCTTGTGAGACGCCAGCATAACAAACACTATACGAAATTCCCTACAGTACGTAAGTAACACTGTGAATTAACTAACCAAACAGCCAATAAATAGACAGTCAAACTGAAGTAAATTCTACGAACTTTAACCTTTTCTCTTCTATAAATGGGTGGAGACAATGATATTATAGTAAAAAAGGTGTAGATACGTTATACGCGCTCAAAAACAGACGCGCTCAAATGTGGTTGATTCACAAACCTTGACCTCAGTCCGACGTTGTCAGCGACAACGGATGCACTTCACGTACTACAGAGTGAGTCAAAAGTAAAAGTGACTCAAAACCACCGAAAATGCCGTCGTGTGTGATGAGATATTGTACAAATTATACAAGCAAGACTTCTAAAAGTCAAAGAATCACTTATCATTCGTAAATATATTATTTATCTTAATATTTTCACAAATAAAACATTACGTTTCTATAATATGGCGTCGTAAAAGAAAGAGTGCAAGTGAGAGTGCGAGTGAGATAAAAGAGAGAGCGTCACCATCTAGCTGTCACTTTTTTTCATATTGGTTTTATCAAGCTATCCTTTTTACTTGTAGTGAAATGTAATGTGTGTGAATAAAAAGTGTGTATGTGTGCTGCCTCTCTGCGCGGTACGCTTTTTTCTGTTGTTTTGTACGTGTATAACATATCTATGACTTATAATATCATTGGGTGGAGAAATAATTTTGTGACAAACTTACAATAACCCAATACTTACTTGTTATTCTACCAAACAATTATTGAAGGTAGTATATTCGACTTTGAAAGACGTCTGAAACTTTGGGAAATAGAACTTGGTTGTAGGGATTAGGGATGCTACCGTTGTCAGAAGCACACCTCTTTGCAAACCTTAAGGCACAGGGCTCCCAGAAAGAGATAAAAAACACCAAAAGTCCATCTCTTTCCTGTTAACATAGATAATTATGGTTCTTCGATTGTTTTTAAATCTTTCTACGGTGTATGGCAATTTTGTCGCTGCTCGGCTTATGTTGGTCATAGCGTGATGTCATATATTCAGCTTTATTAGTATAGATTAGGCTAGGAAAGGCTCGATGATAGAACTCTATGCTTACTAGGTACCAAGAAATTGAATAAACTTAATAAAAACGTAAAAGCACGTTGAAGTGGAAGTGGGCCGGCCACGTCTGTAGACGGACCGATGGTAAATGGAGCAGACAGGTGCTAGAGTGGAGACCGCGAATGGGCAAACGTAGTGTAGGACGCCCTGCGGCAAGATGGGTCGATGATTTGAAGAATGTGGCTGGCAGAGGATGGATGCGGGCTGCCCAGGACCGGGAGGGTTGGCGCTCTTTGGGGGAGGCTTACGTTCAGCAGTGGACGGCAATAGGCTGATAATATATAATATAATAAAAACTGTGATGAGCAAATAATGTGGGAGGAATTTCCGTGGGCAGATTCTTTTGACTGGACGTGTGCTGGGAATTCTTTAAATGTTTTTTAAGCCACTTCTTGGAGTTCCAACAATCAATTTAGCTTTTAAAATAACTTCACCTCTATTGAGCAAAGAATACGTGACAAATTGGAAAGCTATTATTCTTCAATATAATAGATATAGATAGACCTAGATAACGCAAGATCAACTACGTCGCGTGCCCAGCTTAGGCCTCGTACACGCGGCGCGACGACGCGGCGGGCCCAAAACACAAACATCGGCAATGTACCAAAGCGTTCAAGGAGAAGGATTTACCTACACGCGTTTGTTTGGACCATAAAAAATTATTACTATTCGAACCAAACTGACAGGATAAAATATTCAACCCGAATTCTTGTCAAATACATCATACTCTTACAATGTGCACTAGAATTTTGTAATCCGTAGCATCGGTAATAACATCGCTCGTTATCTCAAAAACTACTAAACCGATTTTGATGAAACTTACAGTATTCCGTAAGTTAAACAATACCTAGAACAACAAAAAAAGAATTACTTTAATTGGACTTGTAGTTCTGGAGATATGCGAACACAAACTAAATCAGTCGATGCCTACTCCTTACTGTTAAGGAGTTGTACCTTCCATCATCAGCTCAGCTACATGAGATGATGATTACCATACGCTACTTGCGTAAAAACTTACTTGCTTAAATTACTTCATAAGATTTGCGAAAAACGATGTGTGAGCCTATAAAATTTGAGGGTTGCCCTCAATTTCTCCAAGATCCAATCATCAGATCCTGACCTGATGATCATGAAACCACTTGGGAAGCCATACCCTTTCAAACAAAAGAAAAATTTTCCAAATCGGTCCAGGCGTCTTCGAGAAATCGGGGAACATACATAAAAAAAAAGATTCCGATGAATTGAGAACCTCCTCCTTTTTTGAAGTCGGTTAAAAAGGAGCAGGCGGTGAACGCCGTGTTGAACGCGCTTTATCTAGGTTTTTCTTTATCTGCGTTCAATATAATTCAATTTCGACAAAACCCACGCACGTGCGACAACGTTTGTCAGCGTCGAAAAACAATTCAAAATATACCTAAGAAAGAGACACATTTACAATTGTCTCAATTCGATACAAAATGTAAATGTTTACATTAACACAATAACGTATCCACTTCAAATGTAGATGACGTTACTTATCCTAACGTCTAGATTCGCACATTCATTCGCGTTCGTGACGCGAATTTGAATGCGAATGCGAACAATATAATTTAATGTTGATTGTGACTCGTTAGAGGGCGCTCGCGTTTCTTAGCTCGGCTCCATTAGCTAGAGTTTACTTAATCTTGGTCAAAACAAGCTGCGTTTTAAAACGTTAAGTCTGTCTTTAAGCGTTTTAACAAAGTCTTGCAACTTGAGTGTTTCAGATTATTCTGTGTAGGTAAAATGTTTTGCAAGTTCAATTTTATCTGAAGAATAAGTACCTATGTACTTATTCAGTAATTTGCGAATAAAGAAACATTGAATGTAATTGTAATGACCACTTATTGTCAAGATATGAGTTTAGAAGACCAGTGAAAGTCGTTGATTTTCTGCGTTATATTCTGTTTCAAAGCTAACGTTTTGACAGGAGAACAGAATACAGACAGTGGCGACAGACATACGCGAATGAAATTCTCAAATTCTGTTTTACCAAAATCTCAATATTCAGCGCCACACATGCAATGTTATTGAATAAGCAAAAATAAAAAGGGTGTCAAAATAGGCCAATATGAATACGAAGCAGTTTCATCTCGCTTATGAGCCTGGCTGCATCAATTCACGTCAACGCGTGATAAAATTCCAAAAAAAAATTATTACAGAATCATAAATCTTCTTGTCACTTCGTGATTCATAAACGTTATAACTTGAGTTGGAGAGTCGCTTTCTTCGAGCTTTTGAGCAAGTAAGATTTGCTATGGGAAATCATCGTTACTGACTGGCATAATTTTATAGATGACAAGAAGTTTGTGACTTCAGGAAGACGCATATATTTTCATGAAGTCATGCACCATAATGTCTTTATATTTATGGTTTTATAACTTCCTGGTCTGATTGACAATCCCTACCAGGGTACTCAAGATTTATTGGGTCATTTTACCACTTAAAAAGAGGAATCAGTAACTCTTTTATCACTTCAAAATTTTGCAGCCATACTCCAAACTTAAAGCTTTAAAGTAACAAGTTGTCACCTTAATCTTCTTAGTTAGAAGCCGGACCGCATTATGCAAATTCATTAAATTAATTAAAGAAAGTTTATAAGTAATTAAAGTTGGTTCCCTCCTCAGGTGTTGTTAAGAGACGCTCAAATAAATATTCCTTTTGTTTTATTAGTTCGTTTAAGGTAAGAATCGCAAATTAGCTCGGAATTACTTTTGTGTTAGTGTTTGCTAAAAAAAAGATTTTAAATTTGAATATAATTTTGACAGACGGGTTTAATCAAAAGAATAAATGAATATTCATAAAAAAATATAGCCCTTCTACCAGATATTCCAATGATAAGTTTTGTTTGATTTGAGATATGCTTAACTTATGAGTTTTACCCTAAACACACACTAAAGGTAGGGTAAAAACCCTACTTATAGTAGATTTTTACTTAGTAAGAAGTGCCTACGTGCCCTGAATAAAAAATAAAAACGGCTAAGAACAGAGTACATAATATTTGTTACAATGTGTAACTAAAGTCAGTCCTAATACATTTCAATGAGTTAATTTAAATACTTATTTTAACTTTTGCATGTCACTGTGCTGAACAAATTTACATAAAGTTTTCATCCACTATTTTACCAGCAGATATACCGCAACGTAACAAGTTATATATGCCAAAAGTTAGAAATTAACTTATGTGTGCTTGTTAATATTTATGCGTGCTGTTAAAATGTGGGGTGAAAGGATACGTGCTGTTGAAATATGGGGGTCAAAGATTTTATTTGATTATGCACCAGACTGGATAAAATGATTAATTTTGAATATAAATCACAAAAACTGATATGAAAAGTGCGGAGACTCTTATTTTGATTAAGTACTGGCATATAAATAAAATTTAAATAAGTCGCTATGTTGAAAACTAGTATGGTCAATGGGCCAATAAGTAGTATGGAAGAGGAACCCACGGCGAACATAAATTAAACTGTCAGGATAGATAGTTATAGATGAATACCTCTAGTTTATTAGGGTTCCGTAGCCAAATGGCAAAAACGGAACCCTTATAGATTCGTCATGTCTGTCTGTCTGTCCGTGTATGTCACAGCCACTTTTTGTCGAAAGTTTAAGAGCTATCCTGTTGAAACTTGGTAGAAAGATGTATTATGTGAACCGCATTAGGATTTTCACACAAAAATCAAAACAAAACAAATTTTGGGGGTGCCCCCCATACTTAGAATTGAAACTCAAAAAAAAATTTTTCACCAAACCCATACGTGTGGGGTATCTATGAATAGGTCTTTAAAAATGATATTGAGGTTACTAACATCATTTTTTTCTAAACTGAACAGTTTGCGCGAGAGACACTTCCAAAGTGGTAAAAAGTGTGTCCCCCCCCCCGTAACTTCTAAAATAAGAGAATGATAAAACTGTGCATATGCATGAGGGTGGGAGGGTGGGATTACATCCTGCATGAAGCCTGGATTTTTGTAGCGGAATTAAAACTAGATATTTTTCATAACATTTAATAATCGTTAAGTTACCAACAACAGAATGAAATACATATTTCAACTGAAAATATATAATTTCAACACATCCAGAAAATTAATTAATTCCCTCCCTTAAAGAAACTCAACACCAACCAATACTGACAGTCGCACACGACACCCCAAATTTTCTCACGTCACACGCTGCCACCAAAACTCGTATACAGTTTACCGAGTGGTATGCGTGCCACGTACCACCGCTATTTATTTCTCAAATGAAAACGTCACCAAACGTATTACCATCATGTTGCCGAGGTAATACTTCCTAATAGATACGTACATACATCTGTTTAACTTGGGAAGGGGTTTTAGTAACAGCGGGGATGGAAGCGGGAATTAAAAAATAGCTGCTAATGGTTGCTAATAGTGATCAGAGATAAACATGGGTAAATACACCATAGTAAAATAAATTGTATAAGTAGTACAGTCAAATTAGGTCATTTTTTAATAAAGATTGGATTAAATTCTCTGGAGAGACAAAAACATTTCTGATGATTTTGTATGAGTCAAAGATAAAGTATAAAAAACAAATTTCATTTACCCCCCCTACGGAAGGGGGTGAAAAATGATTTATTTTTTTGTTTGGTCATAACTTACCAGAGAATACAGGTGTACTCAGCGTAATTTTTTATATGCTTTAGTACACCTCAATCTACATGATTACATTTTATTTATTTTAATCGGACCAACGCAGCGACAGAAAAAAAATAAAAACTAAGAATTTTTTTTTTTGGTCATTGCGGCCTCGGGGAAAACTGTGTAGTTTTGTAAACTGAGGAAAGGCTTATACATTTAGACCTAAATACATGATTGATTTTGAACCCTAGTGTGACATATGGAAATTAGTTTTTCACGCTTTTCTGCCGCTGTACTTCGGGGGAAATTTTGGTTGCTTGAAAATCATCACAATCATATTAATTTGGTTTCCTTTATAATTGCACCCTAAAAAAAATTAGCATTTTATAAAGGAACATACATTTTTCTAGTATTTTAGTAATAGTCAAAGAGCAATTATGCTATGGAAGTGACAAGCGCGCGACACGGAATTATAATAAACTGACAAGAAGAGAAAAGCGTCGTCGTAACATATGCGCGTTGTGGGATGTGTTTTACGAGGAAGGAGTACTTTCTGATTGTGAATGCTCTGTTAGTAAGCAATAGTATACAAACCAAAAGATTTTTTTTATAATACAAAAGCAGCCTGTTAAACGAAAAAAAAAAAAAACGGCAGTGGCCTCCAAGGCTTCAAGCATGTCCTTTATTTATTTCAAATACTAAAATTAATTATATTTCGATTGTCTTTGGAGCTATAGACCATGTGATAAATAGCACCATTATCCTACGTCATCAAGTAAAGTAGGATTAAACATTTTAGTAAAAAAAAAAAAATGGAGTTATAAGTATGCGCCTGAATAAAAAATATGGTATTATCTATCAGCTACATCTCCATTGTAATCGACAGAAAAGTGAAATGGTTATCATTTTCTTGTTAGATAAGATATGTAATACAGGGGGGCAGAATGGGGAACGGGAGCATTCTAAGACTATTGCAGTCCTATTTTCTATCCATGACCGGCTAGATTGTGTAGTTTGTTTTTATTATATTACTGGTAAAAAAATATATATTTTACGAACTTATAAATAACAAAAGAAATATCTGACCCTAGTAAAGATAAATAAAAGGTTTATATATTATTAAATGATTTATTAATTTGTTTGTATTTATAGCTGCAGCTTAAGCCATATCATAATCTAAATCATCCTCTAGCAAAATATTTTCAGTGTTAGTGCAAGATTGCCCATTACAAACACCCAGATCAACAAAGACGTAAGGGCGATTACGTCATATTTTTTTTTTGCAGTTTTGGATAGTATAAGACTTATACTATCCAAAACTGAAAAAAATGAGCGCATGTATAAATACTTATACTATAAGTAAAGATACATGCGCTCATTTTTTTCCGTGACATTTTGACTCAAAATGAGGCTTTTATACCTAAAAAAAATTTTGACGTCAATTAAGTTAAATATTTTGTCAATAAATAAAGTCGATAAACCAACTGAACGTAACATTTCATTAAAATACACCTAATCCTGCTTAAGTTTATGTTTCATTAACTAAAGCAAAAATGTATAATTGTATCTCATATTATGCTTTTTAATGCCTAATAAAAAAATGTTTTTCTTAAAATAATACCGATTACATCCCACCACAAATAAAATAATCAAACAAAAAATCCGTATTTTCTTATTTACGGGTGGCACACATTTTCGAAATAATCATTTTTACGCCTTTTTTACCATTCACGATTTGATCTACTTGGACGGAAGTAATCACGCACTCGTCACATAAACAATTCGAAAGGTCTGGGTACTTACCCTTATAACGCATGGAGCTGGAGGAAGAATTGAGCAAAATACACTTGGATATCTTGGGATTATCTAACCTCCGAAGAGAGGGTCAGGATACAATAGTTCTAGATTCGGGCAACACGCTCTTCTACCGGGAAGGAGAGCGTAAATCCCAGGGTGGTGTTGGATTTCTCGTCCGCAGGTCCCTCAACAACGTTATGACAGTCGACAGTGTAGATATGTGTCAGTGTTGATATGTACCCTATTCGACAGAGTAGGGTAGCATACCTTGTACTCAGAATTACCATCCGGTATTCCCTGAAGGGCATACAGGTTTAAGCACCGACTTCGATACATTCTGATGATGAAGCAGAGGCATTGTATGAGGAGATATCCGAGGCCATACATACCTCGAAACATACTTCACCATTGTTATGGGGGACTTCAACGCAAAGGTGGGCGCACGGAATGGCGATGAGTTGAGAGTGGAGCCATGTAAGTATTGGCAGCGAAACCATAGGAAGCAGCGGCTGGTCGCCTTCATGGAAAAGGAAAAAATCCATTTAATGAACTCCTATTTCCAGAAGCGGCCATCAAAGAGGTGGACGTGGATAAGCCTCGATGGTACTACCAGAAATGAAATTGACTTCATCATGACGACCAAGGAGCGAATATTCAGTGATATCTCTGTGATCGCCAAGGTAAAAACCGGTAGCGATCACCAAATCGTCACAGGCACATTCAATATTCAATTTGAAGCTTGAGAGGTCTCTTCTGGTGAAGTCCACGCTACGATCTGGTCCTGCCCACATCTAGAACCCCGAAGACTTCCAACTGGAACTACACAATCGCTTCCAATGCCTAACCGAATGCGAAACTATGGACGAGATTAACAATGGAATGGTGGAAACTGTCCAAGCTGTGCGGTCCAAGTTCTTTAAGACCCTGCGCCGCAATAAGCCTCAAAAGCTCTCGAACTGAACCATCAAGTTGATCTAACCCAGACCGAGATGAGACTGCAATCTTCAGCTGATATTTCTAAATCAATGCGACGTGACCTGCTTGCCTATAGTGCGGCACGGATCAAAGAGGCAATCGATCCGAACCACGGCTCAACAAAAATTCTTTACGAATATTTTTAAGCCTTCGCAAAGAATTTGTTTATTAGGCAAAGCCAAATAACAAAGCTGAAGATTAACGACGGCAGCATCATTTCGACGAAACCGTAAATACTGAGAGAGCTTGAGAGGTTATACGGACAGTTATACACATCAACATGACAACCCAATGTCTGTACAGGTCGAGACGCAAGAGCTAAACTAACTCGAGACTACACTGAGGATATCCCGGACATCAACCTGTACGAGATTAGAATTACTCTTCAACAGTTCAAGAATAACAAGGCGCTGAATAGCAAGGTGAGGACTGAATCACAGCAGAACTTCTGAGAGCGAGTGGAAAACCAGTACTTCTAGTCCTCCAGAAGTTATTTAATTCCGTCATACTCGAAGGTACTACGTCAGAAGCATGGCACAGGAGTGTGTTTGTTCTTTTCTTCAAAAGGGTGATAACACCTTGCTGAAGAACTACAGGCCAATCTCACTTCTGAGCCATGTATGTATACAAGCTGTTCTCAAGAGTCATTACGAACCGTCTCAAACGTAGGTATGTTTGATGACTTCCAGCCTCCCGAAAAAGCCAGTTTCCGAAAAGGTTTTAGTACCATAGACCACATACACACGCTTTGCTAGATTATATAGAAGACAGAGGAGTACAATCGACCATTATGTCTAGCATTTGTGGACTATGAAAAAGCCTTCAATTAATCGAAACCTGGTCAGTATTGCAGTCCCTCCAACGATATGATATCTACTATAGGTTTATCGAAATGTTGAAGTGCTTGTTTATAAATGCCACCATGTCCATCCGACTTCAGGAATAAAGCACGAAACCAATCCAATTGTAGAAAGGCGTGAGACATCAGGGAGACGTTATTCTCCGAAACTGTTCCCGAACGCGTTGGAGGACGTTTTCAAGCTCTTGGAATGAAACGGACTCGGCATCAACATCAATGGTGAATACATCAGTCAATTTCGATTTGCCGATGATAGATTCATCATGTCAGAATCGTTGGAGCACCCCAATGCTATGCTCAGCGACCTAAGTATCGTTTCCCTACAGGTGGACCTTAAAATGAACATGAACAAGTCGAAAATCATGTCGAATGTCCATGTGGCACCCGTACCGGTTGTTGTTGGGAATGATAATCTCGAAGTTTTAGATAATACTTACCTTGGACAGATTGTTCAGTAAGGTAGGTACAACTTCGACAAAGAGGTCACCCGTAGAATCCAACTCGGATGGGCAGCGTTTGGGAAGCTACGTTTCACTACTACTATTACTACTACCATTTCATCGACAATCCCAGAGTATCTCAAGGCAAGGGTGTTTAACCAGTGTGTGTTGCCAGTGATGACATATGGTTCTAAAACGCGGTCATTGACTGCTGGCATTTTGGAGAGACTAAGTGTCACTCAATGAGCAATGGAAAGAGCTATGCTCGCTATTCTTTGCCAAATAAATCCGTAACATGGATATTCGGCGAAGAACCAGAGTCACTGACATAGCTCGTAAAATTTGCAAGTTAAAGTGGCAATGGGCAGGCCACATCGGTCGTAGAACTGAAAACCGGTAAGGAAGAAAAGTTTTCGAGTGGTGACCACGGACCGGAAGACGCAGCATAGGCCTCCCACTAGGTGGACCGACGACATCGCGAGAGTCGCGACCAACCGAGCGATGGATGCAACTGGCGAATTGTCGTTCGGCGTGGCGGTCTAAGGGGGAGGCCTATGTTCAGTAAAGGACGTCTTCCGACTGATGATGATGTTTAGTAATTGGTATACTTAATAAATAATGTAAGATTTTTATTGATGCCAGATTTTGAGGTTTTTCTAAGAATTTGTATTTAGAAACCGTTCTTAGTTAAACTTATCAGAAAGATAATTTTTTTTCACTGTTAATTTTATTATCTCACAGGTTTTTTAATGACTATTATTATAATAAAGTGCAATTTTATAAAAACCTTTTTTATTACACCACTGAAATATATTTTACCTAGAAACGTACTCGTAATATTACTTACAGTTATAGTTCAATTAAACATACTTTAAAAAAGCCCGTATTTAGATTTAATACCATATTTTAGTTTTATGTTTTAACAAACAAAGCTGTAAAAGCGTCATACAATTCGATATGTAAAATAAAATTAAGCAAAAAAGGGCTTAGACAGTACTTAGCTTCTGTATTTTATCATAGTATAGAACTTCGTAACAGACGTAAGCATGAGTAGTTACAGATTAAAAAATATTTAGAAAACAAAGATTGGAATAAGAGTCATTACGTTTGGGTATTGGTCTTAAATAAACAAGGAAAACATCTGTAAAACATTAAATATTGACTACAACAAACAATGATGAACATGACTATGCTCTTGCCCCCGCCCCACCGCGCCGCCTCCCGCTTCGACCCCGCGTTGGCCTTACGAACGCCACGAAGCGCAGTATGTATCCACGTTAACTCTACATATACTTCCAGTTATATATTTCTCATTTTTATTAGGTGCGAATGTAGTATATTTAGAATACATTGTATATTAAAAAAAACCATGACTACAATAATTTACCCCGAAGTACAATTTACACATATTGTAAAATGCCGGTTTCCTATGGGTGCAAAAGGGTGCTAAAGTAAATAGGTGGGTGCTAAAAAAAAAGGGTGCTTATTATGAGTTTGCACCATCAGGCTAAATTTCCCTTGAGGCGTAAATTAAAAAAAATAATTTATTAGCGTTTCTTACACCTCACACTTTTTTAGTGAAAAGTAATTATCCACCAACGGGGTATCTACATATATCTAAACATACCAAAATAAGTTATTAATGAAATTTCAAAATTTTTGGACTTTTATGATAATACCTAATATTAAACGATGTTCCGTACATAACAGGAATAGTGCAAACTAAGAGAAAACTTGTATTCATGTCTTCTAATGATTCCACAAAAAATTACAACTACACGAGTTCCGTCCAATCTTTTTGCTAATTTGACTGTACTAAAGAGTGAACATATTTAATGGGTCACAGGAATATCTGAAGAGGTTACAGAGGCCCGAAAAGCAAAGGGTAATTGAATAAATAGAGGTTTTTATTCAAATGAAGTCTGTCCAAGTGTCCACCCAGGGCGACACGGGAGTCATTTGAAAGTATTCCAGCCAAAAAATAAACGTTTATATTAATACAAAACATAAAAACAATGGAAACATGTGTTGAGGCCTCTGCCTAGCAATGACAGTGGAGAGGCAAACACACAAAACAAGATGAGGCTATTAACAAACCAATGAAAGTCACACTAAATGGAGAAAGATTTGAAGCTGCATAAAATCGCTTGGAGGAGAAAACGAATTGAAGAAAATGCAAATGATAAAAGCCACCATGATGTGACGGTACTCACACGCAGCCAACATGTGTGAAGTGACAAACATGGTGCTTGACTTAACAATTCAGTGTTATAATTAAAAGCTCTTAAACGACTGAGTAACTAATAGAAATATTGGCTGTTACACATTTTTACGCAAAATACCTTATCGACAAAATAAACGGACACAAACAAATAATTCATTTGGCACACGCCTTACACGGGCCGGTCAAAGTATGGCCCCCATGTAACGTGCATAACTGCTAACATAAAAAACTCCCCCCACTATTAGACCCCTCGTTTACACACACTTATGGCTATTACAGGGGCACACGTAGCTATAACTTCCCTAAAAGGGGGCCTTATAGTTGTAGTAGTGTGTATAAATGAACTAGGGTTTCCTGTAAAAGTTTTGTTGACTTATGTAGTGACAAATCATCAGATTTGTCAATATTAGGAAATTACTTTATTTAAACATAATAAAAATCTTATAAGTCGTAAATCAAGGAGAAAAGTCATCGTGTTATGTGTGTGCCAATCCTCCAAATCTGTTCAGCTGTTTTTGCGTAAAAGGTAAACACGTTCATCCATCCACTTTCAAAGAAAGATTGTCATCGTTTGCTACCAGCAGCATCGCTTATCGCTAACAGTAGACTCTCAGTAGCATCTCCCCAGAATTTCTGTTCAGTCTAAATTTAATAAAGCTTGGTGGAGCTCGGTAAGCACGTTGCCGCTGTTTTCACTTAGAAAATTACGTAGTTTTCCGCCTTCATTGTATTTGTATGTTCCGTGGGTCCGCGGCCACTGAACGCTTTTTGTTTTTCTATCCTCATTTGAAAAGTGGCGGAATAACTTCACGCTTATCTCGACAATATTCAAAACAGTCAGACCTTTGGATTATGAGCCCTCTTTGTTGATTAGTTTAGTACAATTTGAGATTCTACGGACGTTAAATAGTAATGTGATAAAATTATAACCTGCAAATGTTTAACTACCTAGGTACTGTAATTGCAAAAGCTTAATTTTCCAAAATAAGAATTGTAAACCTACCTTTGGTCTGCACGCGATATTGGTATCCGAAGCATTTCACATTCTGTTTTGTTTTCTTATTCTAAATCTGAATCCTGCCTGAGTGCAGGCGTTAGCAGCCCCTTCTTTTCTCAAGTCATAGAGACGCCATAGAATAACTATGAGAATACGTCAGACTTCTTTTACTATTTACTCATCAACATATCTACACTTTTTTGAAATCAAAAAGTTTTTGATAACATAATTTCACTAATCAAAACATGTAAAAATAACACTCTTTTTTGGGCAATCGTGTAATAAATGAGGTAATTAATGATTTAAAGTTTCTATCGTTGATAAAGGCTGCTGTGGCACATGCCCATGCCATATTTACAACTTTATTTTCATTATTTAACGAAATTACGATTAGATACCTAAATCAAATTCATGAAAGGCACTGCACAAAATAATTATGTATCAAAATGCGTGTAGAAGATGAGAATCACAATGTTTTTCGGATAAAAAACCTAAATTAAAGCCTGATGAATGATAAATCAATTCACGGCACTGTTGAAGTTAGGCCAGTTTCACATGTACCTTAACCACACCATATCGCAGTGACGAAAGATAGTAAAAAAGTGGTTACGTGTGAATAGTCTCGATGCAGCTTTTTGCAGTCGCGTTGTAGTACCTACCAGTAAAAGTTTGGTTATGTGTTGCGGATGTCACTGGCCGCTAGTTTGCGATGTGGCTGTTAGTTGCGATGTGGCCAACGTCACCTACTGAGTCAATAATGACGGCAAAATGCAACCCGTGCGAATTCTACCATTTATTTTCAACTGGCAACCCAGCCCGGCGTAACACGGGCTCAGATTTTAGACCTACCTGATACCTTTCATTGTAACTTTGTTCTGAAAATAAAGAATATAATGTAACAGAATTACCCAAATTGTGCAAGTTGCTTTCAGACTTTATTTTTTATTACGTGAACAAAATCCAAATATGCGCCCACCCTCGTGGTGTGGTTGTGATTTTGGCGTGGTTGTCGTACGTGTGAAACTACCCTTACACTAAAATAATCTAATCTCGTTAAATCTGAGTTTCTTAATCACGTTATGAATATGCAAGTTATACTTTAAGTGATGCGGTGATACACATTAATTAAGCAACTACTTTGTATTTATTGTTTCTTATATTATATTAATACGAGTAGCTTAGTGAATAAACTTAGATGCCGTGTTCAACTTCAATTGTGAACGTTGTAAAGTTGATGCATACAATATAACTTTATGTTAATCAATGACTTTGGGGCCTTAGACACGTCGGGGTCTTGGGAATCTCTTAAGAGATTACCGCGGCCCTGAAACGCAGAGGAACAGTGTGGTTTTTAATCAGTCAAGTCTAAAAGTCTCTCTTGCTCTACCTAGAGCTGCAGGAATCATTTGATGACACTCCACCCGAAAAAGTGCGGCCTAAAACATAAAACACTCATGTCAGCATGGCACATGTCCTCTTCAATAATCATATCACAAAATGATCTGATAATGCTGTCTCATCATGAAGTTTTATTAAGATTTAATTAAGTATTCTTTTACTCTCCAAACAAAAAAATCCTCAATTATTTCACAAAAAAAAATGGTAAGAGTAAAGGACTACCAATAGTCTATAATTACCTAATAAGATTTGAGTTTAATTCACTTTTTGTCTCTAAAACAAAAGCTATCGAGTTTTCAATAATTAAACACTGTTTTAACCGAAATTCGTGATTCTGGACTTTGGTAATGTTTCTTTATGGGCTCTGTAAAAGTAACTTTAAAATGTTAATGAAACGGCGAATATCTAAGAACGGTGATAAAATTTGAATAAAGCTTAAACTTTATTGAATGTAAGGAATAAAGAAGCAGGAGGAGCCTTAAAACCTTCACGTTTCAGTTGAAATATATTGGGCCCTTGACAAAAAAAACATTGATGAGGTTTTTAAATAAGTTTCTGTTATCTTTTTAGGATAATGTGACCTACTTTTTGTACCGGAAGTTTGCTCAAAGAAAGGTTGTGCTTTCGTGACTAAATCCGAAAGGAACAAACTTACTCTAACTTTTTTTTATTCGAAATTTTCAATTTCAATATATTTGAATCGCTAACAAGTCGTTGTTCTGAGTCTGGCTGTTTGTGCTTATGATTTTTCCAGCTTTTTATCTTCTTGACGTCGGTTGCAAACATTTCAGTGAAATAAAAACAAAGTCACCGACTTCCGGAAGAAAAGTTATTTATTTTACTTTTTTTAGTTCTAATCATGGGACCAAATGGCAAGATTACTGCATTCAATAAATAAATAATAACCACAGAAATAGAATCACAAACCTTGGAGTAATCGGTGTACATACATCAAAAAACCGGCCAAGTGCGAGTTGGACTCGCGCGAAGAGGGTTCCGTACGATGTTACCAATCACGTTTTTTTTTAAATCTGACCCAAATTGGTACGCACAATATTGAGTGATTTACCATGTTATTTTAATATCATGGACTTCTTATAGGTTTTCCTATAATCTATAAGTAGAAAACTAATTTCTGTATTTTTTTTTTAAATTTTAGGTTCAGTAGTTTCGGAGATAAGGGGGGGGAATGGTCAAATTTCGTCTATTTTCTTGAATAACTTGGAAACTTTTTATTTTAAAATTACAAAAAAAAATACATTTAAGATTGTCTCAACTAAACCTTTCTTTTGAAATGTCACACGATGCAGTTCAAAACTTACTTTTTTTCATTTTCCCCTTCCCCCCCAAAATTACCTCCCACATACAGATTTCATCTATTCACGTCACACCTCTGTGCTTGGGTCACAGGAATTGATATGTGTACCAAATTTCAACCCAATCGGTTTAGTAGATTCGGAGATAAATGACTGTAAGCGACAGACAGACGGACACACGAGTGATCCTATAAGGGTTCCGTTTTTGTATTCGGACGTACGGAACCCAAAAAAATACCGACAGACTAGGGATCCTCCCTAGAAATAGCCTTTTGAACTGGTCGTGTACCTAACTAAAAACTTGCTGTTTCAATGTAAGTAAATACTTGTGCGCGTGTGTGTAAATAAATCAAATTAGTTCATTACATGCGGATATAGCTTTTTGTACGCAATAAATGAATATGTGCTCAATTATATTAACATTACCTGGTCAAACAAAAAGTACTGAGAATCGATAAAAACTAAAGATAGCCTTGACAGTCACCCATCGATCGTACAACTGACCCTGCTACGCCTAAATATTAATTTGTGTTAATTCAAGTTGGTTATTATAAATAGGTAATAAAAAAATATTTACAACATAAACAAATACATACCATGTACACAAACACAGAAAGTCCTCTAAATGAAAGTGAAAACCGTATTAAAATCTTAACTAGGGTGAGTGTGGGTAAGATGAAAAACGGGGAAATATAAAAAAGATACAATAACGCCGAATATAAAGGAAATCTTTTAATGCTGGCAACAAGCACACCGTTTTGTCTTGCACCGCACCGCAGTCTGCGTCAGTCGCTAAGTGAGAGCATTCGTGTGTTTTTTGACATTTTCCGTAAGGACACCTTTACCCGCGAAAATGTAAGGTTTTTAATCTTACCCCGCTTGATGCATGACTAAGCATGACTAAAATCGTATTTATGGTCAATCCCATAAAGGCGATTTTAGTCACTATTTCAATCTTACCCTTTGGCCATTTTGTCTTACCGCTTCATATTGTTTTTCTTATGACCAATTTTATTAACAGTTTTTTCATAAAAAATTGTTTCAAAAACATTTCTTTCAACATTATAGAAACAACTTGACCATGCTTTTTTACCCAAAACATTTTTTTTTGCATTTGGCTTGAATCCCTTTGTGTGACAACAGTTTCAAATCAACACTGTTCATCTCATCAAATTTTCATTCCACTCACCCTATGTTAAGGAAGTTTCTTTGTTTGTTACCTTTTCACGCACAAATAACTGAACCGATCATCCTGAAATTTTGAAAATACGTTGTGAAGTGTACAGAGATGGACATGGGTTACCAATTTTCCTGAAAAAAAACAAAACTGTCTTTGATAAAAACAACAATAACGTTCATTTATGGTAATAGATGGCGTTGCATGTATGATCCGACCAAACTAACGCTAGCGAAACCGCGAGGAAAAGCTAGTCTCCTATAAAGAAAACAGTTTTGTAAGGGTCTTTTAACTTTTTTTGACTAACAATGTTTATTGACTCGTAGTTTTTTATCAATTATTCAATTTTACATTTTATTAAAAGCTGATGCACCTAATTTCAGAATTGATTTTCAAATTCTAAACTAACGCTAGCTATTTTATACTATTTTAATTTTTTACATTCATCTCAATGCAAATTAGATTATAAATAATTTAATGACGAATGATTGGTGACGTAAATAACATCACAAGGTTTAAGTTATTTACCATGTAACATCCAGCTGACTAATCTCATAGATTTTAAAGTACAAGGACATTATTCATCTTTTGTATGGACATAGCATATTAATCAAGATTTGTTTTATGTTTACACGATTTATTAGTTGAAACCACAAAAAATTGAGTACTTAAGTATATTGTTATTTTGTAGCAGTCAAGTGGCAAATGTTCTTTGTAGTAAAAAAATAATCTTAAATCGTGTTTACAACCAGTGTAGAAATGCTTCGTTATCCTGTTACAGAAATTAAATGAACACCAAATTATTATTATCAGGGACTTCCGAAAAGATTATCTATCTCCTATTAGCCGAGACAAACATTAATAAAAGCCATGCTTGTAATTTTCCTCACGGATCACGTGCGAGACGGGAACAAGATAAATTATTTCAAAGAGGAATTAACGTCCTTAAGACAAAAATATTTGATCATTCATTCCAGAGCAAGGTAAAGGTAGCATTTAATAATTCCCGGTAAATCGGTATTGCAATTCGTGGCAATCAACATGAAACTTCTCTTAAAATCTGGACCTCAAGCATTCCTATTTTAAACTAATACTAATATTGAACTAAAGCCATCATGATTGAGATTAATGTTACGAAAATTAAATCACATAATGTTATTTTCACTTAACAACATTCAGTTTAAAAAGCGATGTCTTGATGTCTTCTTCATCATCATTTTTCTTTTGTGCAGTACTTTGTTGGTGGGCAGTACCTACTGTGTTGCTCAAACTCTTTTCTTCTAATCTGTTTTTAAAAAGTGAAGACTTGTAATTAGCTTCCAGGCGCACATCCTATTTCTGTTCTGTTTATTATTTTTATCTGATCAGTTTTCCATATATTAATAAAATATCAGCGGTATACAGGACGTCCAGTTCTGAACATAGGCATCCCCCCTATAGATTTCCAAATATATGATCGGTTGGAAGCGTCTTGCATCCAGGCAGCGCGATCCTGTGGTCTTTATCAGATGATCTGTCCACCTTGTAGGTACATAGATAAACACTTTGAATGCAATTTAATTTACTACGGAGAGCGAATCGAATCGAATCGAACTGCAGCTAAGTAAAACGTAGATATTGGACAGGTTGAATAAATTGGAAAGCTCGCACTACCTTCGGGTTGAACGTCAAGGAAGTTATTCCGAAATGGCACCAAGTTCTGGTAGATTTCATTACAGACAATGTTTGAATTATTTAATACTGTTGGAAATTTTCAAGATTTATAAAATTATTGACGAGATACCGAAGATTTTACTAATGAATTGAAGATGGCATAATGAGATGTCTCGGGATACTCTTTTTGATAAGTAAAAGTAACGTAGATAATACTTGTAATAGTGTCTCTTCAACATATTCTCATTACCTACGTATAATACGTTATTGAAACACGTCTTAGATAATATTATTTAAACGTGTATAATATCTTAGAAAGCAGAAGCACGTCATCATATCGATAATTTTAAATTGAGGAAAAAGAAATTGGCAAGAAGAAGCAAACCAAAGACAAAAGAAAATGAAAGAGGCCTTTGCTCTGAAGTGAAACAGAACAAATTTTAAGAGCTAAATTTTATTAGCTCTTAAAATTTGCAAATTGAAGTGGTAATATGTAGGTAGGCCACATCGCTCGTAGAACTGACAACCGATGGGGAAGAAAGTTCTCGAGTGGCGACCACGGACCGGAAGACGCAGCGTAGGCAGGCTACCACTAGGTGGACCGACAACATCGTGAAGTCGCGGGCAACCGATAGATACGAGTGGCGAATTGTCGTTTGGCGTGGCGATCTAAGGGGCAGGCCTATGTTCAGCAGTGGACGTCTTCCGGCTGATGATGATGATGAAACAGAACTGGCTAAATAAAAAGAGTTTTTCTTACAATTTTCTTCACCGCGCCATACATCGCAAAACACCACCAACCCTTAAAAAGGTTCCAATAACCCCTAAGCTAACTAAACCCACGATAACACGTGCCAGATTTAATTTTACACAACCCCCAACCCCCGTCACTTAGCGGCTATCGGCTATCGGCCGAAGTATTTAAGGTTCAAGAGGGTTGACCCCCACCAAATTAGGGTCTAAATAAATTGATTGGATTCTGACTACAAATTGGTAACGGTACTGTTTCGTATTTTCAAAGCTAATCGGTGAATGGGACCGCTCGCTAAATCGCGGCTAGAGGATCAATGGGGATTTATTTCAGACGCTAAGCTAAATTGGTACAAAGTACCCTAGATTTACTGGAACATTTTGCTTGGCACTTTGGCTCAAAACTTGTCTAGTTTAGTTTTTATTATTTAGAGTTTACGGGGTAATAATTAAGAAAAATTCGTTGCCCCACACAAGGAATTTCTCCTTTGTGGAAACAGAAATTATTAAAAAAATAAAAAAAATATTTTTTTTTGTTTTAATTATTTTATTTACTTATTTATTTATTCTTAGGCTACTTTGCTACAGGTTACTTTTTTATTTATTAACATTGTCTTCATAATCAACTGCTTTTTAGGGTTCCGTAGCCAAATGGCAAAAACGGAACCCTTATAGATTCGTCATTTATTTATTTATTTATTTATTTATTATTTACTTACATTTACCATTACAGGATAACCCAATGCGATAAATGCGAACTATTTAATCCTAACTTACTTACCTATTACTTATAACTAATAATGTCTGTCTGTCTGTCCGTCCGTATGTCACAGCCACTTTTTGTCGAAAGTATAAGAGCTATCCTGTTGAAACTTAGTAAGTAGATGTATCATGTGAACCGCATTAGGATTTTCATACAAAAATAAAAACAAAACAAATTTTGGGGGTGGCCCCCATACTTAGAATTGAAACTCAAAAAAAATTTTTTCACCAAACCCATACGTGTGGGGTATCTATGGATAGGTCTTTAAAAATGATATTGAGGTTACTAATTTCATTTTTTTCTAAACTGAACAGTTTGCGCGAGAGACACTTCCAAAGAGGTAAAATGTGTCCCCCCCCCCCTGTAACTTCTAAAATAAGAGAATGATAAAACTAACAAAATGCATAATGTAGACCTCAATAAAAACTTCCAATGAAAATTGGTTTGGAAGAGATATAGTTAGCGGTTTTTGAGATATAGTACATTTTCAAAAACCGCAAATATAACTTTGCCATTCATACAAACACTATGAAAAACAAAGTTATTTTTATTGTTTGTGTATATTACTTACTAATCTCAATATAATTTTATCCCTAATCTATGCTTGCTACTACGGAACCCTTCATGGGCGAGTCCAACTCGCACTTGGCCGGTTTTTTATTACAGTTTAAAAAAAACCGTACAAAACGTGGTAAATCATATATCTAAACTAAACGTTGACTAATACGTTCAAAAAACCCGTTTTCTTTTTTTTATTTTAGACTTTTTACTTTCTGTTTTGACTTGCGATGTATCCTCGTGTCTGTTTTAATTTCCCAAGGGATTTGTATTTTTGTCATGGCGTGCGTCCATTGGGAGAACATTAATGGATTTGATACTCCTTATTTACCTTCAACGTTTTTACTCTCTCCATATCCTTACTTAACGCAAACCAACTGTTGGAATCGACATACCCTCATACAATATTATGTACCTAGTTATATTATGTGTATTTAACCCTAGAGTACTAACCATTGCCTGGGAAGCCGCACTTAACCAGTTTTTTCGCTGTAATTTCAAATTGTGCGATCGTTGCTACTTGTGCACTCATCTCAACTCTGTGTACCCCAAAACGCGTTAGTTAGCGATAGCTCGTCCCGTGAGCTCTTGTTATTGCAGAGTTACAGAGTGTTGGATCGCCTGGGAGGCGATCCTTAGTATTAAAGGTAATTATTTTTACATGATCTTATTTATCGTTTTTGGAGTTTTAGACATGACGTGCTAATTATATTTATTGAAATATAATATTTAGTTTATAGTTAAACCCATTCAACAATCAGATATAAAAATTGTTGATGGAAGAAGACTGCCAATGAGAATGTAAGCAATTTAGAAGTCTAAGACTGTGATTCTGATGACAGAATGAACTTGGATGTAAATGTCATAAAAAAAGCAACCGAAAAAATGCGCATATATGCGGAAAATAAAGACAAATTTTAAACTTATGTACCATAAAAATTATAATGCTTTATATCCATTTTTTATAATGAAATCAACAGACTGTTAATATACTTTTAGATAAATGACTTTTTTTAAATGTTTAAAAGCAAAAGCAAAAAATTTTGATTTGTCTCTGTTTTACCGAAAAAGTTTTGCATATGTTAAGCCGTTTAAGACCGTGTCGATTTCAAAAATATGTTTTTGTTATTACATTTGAAAAAGCAGAGGTTAGCCTTTTATTGAAATAATATTTTTCTTCTACATTCATAAATAATCTTTAAAAAAAGATGTGGTTTTTCAAATAGTAGCCTCTCAGGCGATGATTAGTATTAAGCAATAAAAATTTTATATTAGTATTCTAGGGTTAAGGCTAGAATTTTGGGTACACCGCAATCGTGAAGGTAAGTGTGTGTCTCTGAGGAGTCAAATGAGTCCTTCCACCCTGGGTGGAGCGGAATTGACTCTCAGATCCATACTGACATAAAATCTTCCCTATTCAGACAGTTTAGCCACGCATTTCAAAGTGGCAGGACTCATTTGACGATTATTAAAGTCAAAAACAGGCTGACATTTTTCTTAATAAAAATGTTTTACATTTTCTGATAAGTTCATGTCATAATCAATCATCTGCAAAGGACAGCCTTGATTATAAGGACACGTGTGTAGTCTAAGCATGTATCTACCTAATTTAATTTTGTCATAACTAATATTATGAATGCGAAAGTATGTTTGTGAATTTGTTATCTTTTTACATTGTCAGACGTACAGAGACGAACATAGGGTACCTTTCATCACGAATAAAGATTTGTTCCCGAAAAGAAATACAATAACGTTTATGACAATAGATGGCGCTTTAAGTACGATCCGAATTAAGAACTGATTGTCAAATTCAAAATTACACAAGCGAAGCTGCGACCAAAAACAAGTAATAAAAAACAAATTAAGTTTGCAATAATTTCACCCAAAATAAACATGTTGAAAGGTCAACGTAATACGCAGTTAATCTTCTTCACAGATGAAAGGCGAGCTTACAAACATTATTTTAATAAAAATTTCTTTCAGTAATGAATGGAATAATATAAGTGGAGGCGCGACGTTTCATTTAGCACTATCGCGAGACGTTCATTAGGCCTAGCCACGGATAATGACGGCTCCTATTAAAATGGCGGAGCTTGCTTCAGACAGAGGGTTGAAGAGTACTTTAATAATAGCCTGAGTCGTAGATAAGGGAGCTATGTTGTGCCCCCGCTAGGATTTAGTAGTAAAATTGAGTGAATTAAAATTGTGTAGGCTTGCACTATGTCCTCAAGAAGACCTTAAGGTGATGTAACGATGACCAAAGCGGCCAGTTTTTATTATTGAGCGTTGTTAGCATTTATTTAAACTTCGTCGACTGCCACAAGGCTACGAGTCAAACTTAATTAAAGAAATTTCAAATAATAAGCTTTTATACAACTTCTACCTACGGCGATGTTCTGTATGTCCGAGAGTTCAAGACATATGAAAGTTTAGATTTTTGATTCAGCAGTCTCGAGTCGAACTGAGTTAATCATACATTTCCCTGAATGTTCTAAGTCTATCAAGCCTGCCCAAACACTATCCCATATCAAATTGTTTCCCCGTACGAGATTTAGCCGGTGTTAAGGGATTTGGCTCCAAAGCCCTTTAACATACCCACCCGAGTTTGTCGGCTTCAACTAGATTCCCAAGCTAATTAATAATTGGATTCGATAATCCTCTTTGTTTTGGAAATTGTGTTACATTAAGCTATTTGAAACCCATGATTTGGTGCTCCAAACACGTCCGTATTAACGTGAGAATTCTACACACGTAAACGTGCTAGTCTTAGCATTTTTTTTTTGAAAATTTGTAGAAAGCTCTTGACTACTTGTAATATGTAGCATATAAAATAAATTTCATGTTATTTCAAGGCTGTACAGGATTTGAAAGAGTAGCGGAGGCCTGTGGTAAAAACCTCGTCAACATATCGTAAGTCTTCTATTAGAGAACTCAACCACTCCGTGTCATTTACATATTTGTGAACTCGACCAAGACGTTGAAGGAAAACATCGTAAGGAAACCAACATTTCAGACATATAAAACCACAAATTCGTTTTGTGGTTTCATCAAAAACTCACAACCAACCCAATGGTTACGAAATATTGCCTAAATAGGAATAAGCCCATAATAAGTCATGCCTGTCGCCGTCCATTACAGATATCGTCATCTCCCAAGATGTACCACAAGATCTTCCGTCTTTCACATACATTTTTCTCAGCCTCTTATAAGATGGTCGAACGGCCAATAACCATAAACTACGATTGTTATAAACCCAATCTTGTCCGTGGAAATCCAATAAAGAAAACCCAAAGACCACATCAAAGGTGACGCGTAGAGGTTTTAATTTGTAAGGTAATTTATAAAAGTGTCATATGATGACATACTCGTATAGATAAATGAGCGTATAATCTAATTATAAATAAGAATCTAAGCCTCCGCTAAATTACCTAATTCGGTCTGTTGAATCAGAATTATTAATGTTTGTAATCGTGTCAAAGAAACTACGCCGACAGAGTTTTTTTGTATCTCCTGTCGAAGCCCCTTTTCGACTAATATTTCATGAAGGTGCAAAGTAAGAGGTTTCTATCTTAAGTGAAGACATCAGGACTAAGCATACCTGCTTAATCTTGCGAGGGTTAAAAATAGAAACTAGTTCATCACTAGCTCCCCTCGAAACTTTTATCAGACCTCGGCTTTAGATAGGCTGCGCTGAAATCTTAGCACTTTGTCTATTTTAGTGCTTCTTCATTTTATTATCTCCTTACTTCGTTGCGTGTGCAGTATACTTATGTTGCGACGCTTGTTTTGTCAAAACATCAGGATTATCTGCTAAGCCTTATCACCGTGTAGGGGTCGGCTTTCAGAATATCAGTAAAATTTGAGTTAAATAATAAAGTTTAATACCTACACATACACACCTTTCGAAGTAAATCCAAAATAATATTGGAAATGTGAATGTGTTTTGTTTGTTTATTTATACGGCTTTCAAGCTTAAACCGCTGTGTCTATTTTAATGAATTTTGCTACACAGATAAGTGGCACCTACGAGACGGTTATAGGCATTTTTTTACGAATTTGGATATAATTTTTTAAATATTGGTAATAATTTTATGGAAGACCGTTTTATAGTTTTGGGTAACAACTCGGTCTCGAAAATCAAATCTGTGTGTCAAGTTGTGTTTAAATATACTTAGATAAATAAGGCCCAGTATTGACTAATCAGTTTCTATAACTCAAACTTCGACCATCAGAACAAAAGTTCTCCAGAACGTTAACAAGAACATCCAAAACGTATCCAACCACTTGGAAATTATTAGGGTCCAGTTGAATTAATTAAAGTTTCACTAAACACTGTATTTGAACTGCCCTGGGATCTGGAGGCGACTGCCCTCCAGCGCGTCTATGAGTGGCGCGTGGAGGCGCAGCGCCGGGGAGAATTCCCGCTGCCCCGACAAGTCGAGGCGCGGCGGGAAGAGGTCCGGCGCGATCTCAGGGCAGTATGGAGGGGACGATTGTCGCAACCGACGGCCGGGCACGCCGCAATCGCGGCGGTAAGACCCCTCTTTGAGGAGTGGCTGGATAGGAGTCACGGCGTCCTGACCTACCGCATGACGCAGGTCCTCACCGGACACGGAAGTTTCGGGAGGTACCTGTGTCTAAGGAGAAAGGAGGAAACGCCTGGGTGTCACCACTGCGAAGATCGCCCGGAGGACACAGTAGAGCATACGGTGCAAGACTGCCCAGCTTGGGCAGAGCACCGACGTGTCCTCACGGCGGCGATAGGCGGAGACCTCTCGCGCCCGGCATTGGTTGCGGCCATGCTGCGGGGCGAGACGGAGTGGGAAGCGGTCGCCTCCTTCTGCGAAGCAGTAATGCTCGCGAAGGAGGAGGCGGGCCGCGTGAGAGAGAGGACAGTGTCCTCCCTCCGCCCCAACCGCAGTGGTGGACGCCCACGGCGACGGACGTCGCAAGACAATCTCCGGCCACCGTAGGCGCGGGCATGCGGGCGGCGAGTAAAGGGCAACTCGCTGCCCGACCATGGACCATGCCCGGGTCGACGGCGCGTTGTGTTCCACGCGCGCCTCAAAGAGCGTCAGCAAGATGACGGGGCCCCCCTCTAGAGGGCCAAAGCCTGCCGGGGTCGCGGGACTTATCTCATTACCGTGACCCCGGAACATAAAGGGCTATCGAAGGACACCGTGGATTTTAGTCAGTACAAGTCTGACAGTCCCTCCCGCCCTGCCCGGGGTGGGAGGACTCATTTGATGATTTTACCACGATAAAAAAAAAAAAAAAAAAAAAAAAAAAACACTGTATTTGAAGACCCTAAACTTAATCAAACGTTAAAACCACTTCGGGTAGTAGAGCTGGTCAGTTCTAGTGAAATGTTCAGCAAAATTACCGTTATTGACGCTAACTAAGGTTTAACAAGCCTTGTCTTGTACTTGGATCCTTCATTGTGCCATTGGCCTATTCAATTTTCTAAGTATTTCTATAGTTTTGGTTTGGGGATTTAACCCCTTCGTGCACAATGTAACGCAAGTCTCCGATAATGTACGACTTTGGTATCCATTTACGCGTGCCTGTGTACGAACCTCTATATATTTGTATTGCAATAGTCGCCGCGTTGTGTACGAAGGGACTAAATCTCCAAATCAAAACTACTACTCCTTTAAATAGCCTTAAATGTCTTGAACTTGAGGCATTGTTTTCAAATAGCTAAAAAGGCAATTCAAGGGTTCACAATCAAACCGAAGGACCAATTGAAACAATTAGGCAAATACCTCCAACACAAATTAAGAATTGTTTGGAATTCCGTTAATTGTTTAAAAGAATATCCGGCTTCATCAACATATCAGCCGTAAGATGTCCACTGCTGAACATAGAACTCCCCTAAAGGTTTCCAATAAGACTGATTGGAAGCGGCTAGCATCCAGTGTGATCCAGTGGTCTTCACTAGATCGCCTGTCCACCTTAGGTAAGGTGGACATACTAAACTGCTTTTGCCGGTCCATGGTCTCCATTCGACAACCTTACGGCTTACTTCTGGCCTTGGTAATGAGAACTGTTAGAAAAGCAAAAATCTGAAAAGAAAACTCAAAATTTTACCTTTACAGCCTACGAAATCATCTAATTACGTACTTTCTGTTTTCCACAAATTGTATTTCGTGCGAAATAACTCAGCTTGAATTTATGGCTTATTATATTTGGGAGACAGCATTTTGTACAAATAAATTCGCCTCGTTTATGGAAATGCCTCATGAAATATGTTTCTTGTGGCGGTATTCACACATGGCTCGTCAAAAGATAAGCTTGGCTGTACTAATTTCGCCCGGAATAATAACAATCTTTCACGAGTTTAAATTGTTCTGAAATTCTGCTGGGAGTGCCCGAGTGCGGGCAGCCAGTCAGCCGGCTGTAGATGTACGCGAAGTAATCACCAAATGTGGAGCTAAACAAAGCTATTTTTCATTGAAGTGGTTTTGTAGTCGTTAGGAAGTATCCGTGCACGTAATTGAACGTTTTGTTTTGTTTTTTGCTTAGGAGGTTTCGATTTTTCATATTAGGGATACTTTGATGCTGGAAGAGCTCCGGCGCGATCTCAGAGGACTGTATGGAGCGTTTTTTTTTTAATATTTTTAGTCAAAAGACAGCAAAAGCTGTGTGTTCTGGGGTACTATTCTTTGAAGATTACAGCCTTAAGTCAGCGCAGCGGCAGCGCCAGCGTCCGCTTTATGGGATTATCTTATCTAAATATTGACTTTTAAAAAGTGCTTAGAAATCAGTGTATTTTGAATAAACAACTTTGATTTTCACTCGGCAAGGTTGGTGCAGTAGTTTCCAACCCAAGTTTACCTAATCACTTCAGACCCATCTCCATTCTCCCTTTCCTTTCCAAAATCTTAGAAGCAGTTGCTCTCAAGCAAATATCCTCCTACGTTTTTAAAAATAACCTTTTGTCCAATTACCAATCTGGATTTCGGCCTGGCCACAGCACAGCCACAGCTTTACAAGTTACTGAAGACATTAGGGATGGCTTGGAGAATTCGAGGGTAACGGTCTTAGTTTTAATAGATTTTTCCAATGCTTTTAACACCGTTGATCACGATATTCTCTTGGCCATCTTGTCTCAAATTGGGGTCTCTTCGTTGTCACGTGATTGGTTTTCATCTTATCTTCGTGGTCGCCAGCAGGCAGTGCGTGCTGATCAGGAGTGCTCTGACTGGTGCGACCTGGTAACTGGTGTTCCTCAAGGCGGTATACCCTCTTCTCTCTTATTTTCGTTATTTATAAACTCCATTACTTCTATCCTCAAATGTTCTTACCATCTCTACGCTGATGACTTGCAACTATACGCTCAATCAGACATCGCCAACCTTAATAATTGCATCTCATCACTCATTGCTGATCTTCGTGCTATTGAAGAATGGTCTAGCAAGTTTGGGGTTGCTGTGAACGTCGGAAAATGTCAGGCAATCATAATCGGTAGTTCATACCAATTGAGAAACGTGAACACTAGCCAACTTGTGCCACTGTAGTACGAGAACACCGTCATCTCTCTTTCACCTCACGTAAAAGACTTGGGCCTGTACATTGACGACTGTTTGAGTTGGAAAAAGCATGTGGCTCAAGTGAGTCAGAAAGTTACGTTCTCGCTGCGGTCTCTCTATAGATTCAAGCATTTCCTCCCATCTAGCACCAAACTCACTTTGGTCCAGTCACTTGTGCTTCCCATCATTGACTATGCCGATGTTTGTTATTCTGATCTATCCCAAGAACTTCTAAATAAATTGGATCGTCTTCTCAATAACTGTATTCGCTTCGTTTTTGGTCTTCGTAAATACGTTCACATTTCTTCTTTTCGTTCCCAGCTTAAATGGTTGCCTATCCGACGCAGGAGGTCCCTCAGATCTCTTTGCATGCTCTTCAAGATTATGAACGATCCATGTGCTCCTGATTACTTAAAAACTCTTTTCAAAGTGTTGGGCAGTTCTCATAGTCGTAACCTTCGAGCTTCTAAGAATCTACTTTTCCAAATTCCTTCACACCGTACCGGTTTCATGTCTAATTCTTATACTATCTCAACTATTAAGCTCTGGAATGCGCTACCCTTTAGCATTAAAAAAGCTGAAAGCAATTTCACTTTCAAGAGAAAAGTACGTAACCTCTATACGTCAGAATAAATTAGCTCTCAATTAACGAAAGTCATGTCATGAATTATTAGGATTTTATTTCTATTTATTTTATATGTTATAATATTGTTTAGTTTATTTTATTTGTATATATGTAATAGTATTAAAAAGCATAGTATTATATATATATATATAAATATATATATATATATATATAATAACGTATATATATATATATACACCGTGACTTTTTAGTCGTCTTACAAAAGCAGCCCAGTTCATGTATCCAATGACTAGAACACGTTTATAATAAAAAAATATGTATTTAAGAGATTTGAAAAATTTAATAATAAAACTTTAATTGGTTATTATGACACAAAGCGTAGTTAGAAACGCCCTTATCTCATAGAAAATGGAAATGGAATGATCTACCCGACTATTGCGTTGGGTAGGTATACTCTACAGATTGATACGTAAACATTTTAACAGGGTGTTTCATATTTCTAATGTATCTATTTATTAAAAATAAAAATTATTACTAACGATTTAAAAAAAAATTAAACATGCCTAGAGGTATTTTAGGTCGGATACATTAAGTGGACGGCTTTTGTAAGACGACTAAAAAGTCACGGTGTATATTGTTTTTTAGTTTGTTTTACTAGTTTTTTTTTTTTGTACCCTACCGCAGTTTTGTCTTACACCCAAAGGTTGACTGGTAGAGAATGCCTTGTGGCATTAAGTCCGCCTATGTATGGATTTGTACATGAAGTCTAAATAAATAAACTGTTAGACTGCTTCGCTGCATGTCGCTTGTTGGATTCCGCACTGAACAAAAAAATATATGACCTATTGGTAATTATTTTAAAACTAGCTGTTTGTTCATGTAACTTTGAATCTTTTTAAACGCATTACAGAAGAAATTTTTGTTGAAATGTGTAGAAGAATAAATTAAAAGCGAGGAAAGCAATAAAATCATCAGCTAATGGAAAACTACCACAGACTAGAAAAACCATTAACCTATCAACGGTAATTACTCTTCGGCGCAGTCTGTTACAGACTCAAAGTAAATAAACTAGCCCCATGAGCCAGCTTTAATACGGTAGAAAAAATAAATCTCCAACTAACAATGGTGAATAGTGCATTATTCATCTGGGATCTGCTGCGATCCAGTGCAGTCAATGGAAAAGCACCGGGTTTTTATACAACTGGGAAAAAACAATGAAGGGTTTAATGCTGTTTTATTGTTTATTGTTATTATTTAAGTGCTTTCAATTTTATTTGTTTTTTTAAGCTATTGCATAGCTTTTATCGCGGGCTCTGACTGAGGCGCGGCGCGGCGACTGAATCAAAAATTTCCAAAAACCTAACGAAAATACCTGACACCACGCATCGTCTAACATCGTTTCAGTTCGGGAGACTTCGGCAATCATAAAAATATCCGTCATAAAAACTATTTACTTTTTCTTACTGATTCTAAACGGCCAGCTACAAAAGGAGTTTCCACAATAAAACCTACTTATAAAGTTCTCCTACAACAAAGAAGTTCTTTATTACAGTAGTGCACCACAAACATTTTTAATAAATAAGTATATTCTCGTTAAATATACGCGGTAGGCGATTTTATTCTTTTAAAAAAAAAAAAAATGTTATGCAATAGCTTCACCGCGGCAGTCTCCGAGTGCCACATGTATTTTTTTTCATTTGGCCCTGCAACCATTGACTGCGTTATTGTGCAGCCACAATTATTTATTTAGTTTCTAAATAAATAGATTTAGCAAGTTTATTTAGCCTGTCTTTCTTGAAGATCAATTATTTACTTTAAACTTGCTTTAATAGAATTTTTTTGTAAAGACCTAAAGACCATTATTACATCAGCTGACGTTGCACAATACTGTTAAATAAATCTTCGTCGTGTCAAGAAATAAAATTAAAATTGGACATTCAATATTGTCATGACGCTGCTGGAATAAAGTGCATCAGCTTTTAAGCCTCCTGCAGACACACGCGATTAATCGCGCGGTGCGACATGTCGTGGTCCATTAGAGGCCTGTTAGTCTAGTGGTTAGTGACCCTGACTGCTATGCCGGAGGTCGTGGGTTCGATTCCCACCCAGGACAAATGTTTGTGTGATGAGCACGATCATTTGTTCTGTGTCTGGGTGTAATTTATCTATAATGTTCATGTATTTAGAAATATATAAGTATGTTTATCAGTTGTCTAGTACCCATAACACAAGCTCTGCTTAGCTTGGGACTAGATGGCGTTGTGTGATAGTTATGGAATATTATATTATTTAATATTATTATTATTCGCAGTAGTATTTTTAGAGTGGAAATTAGCTTGACTCGTTGTCGCAGCGCGATTAATCGCGTGTGTCGTGTCTGCAGGAGGCTTTAAAGTCTAACATGAAATAATTGATGGAAAATAACGAGTCAATAAACTTTGCAGGTCACAAGAAGTTAGGAGACCTCCACAAAATGTTTTCTTTTCGCTCGCATCGATATAGAATTTGACAATCCATTCAGATCTACAACATAATTAATACGAACGTTATTGTTGTTTTTCTCGAAAGCAGTACCTACTTAGTTTTTTTTTTAAGCTATTGCATAGCTTTTATCGCGGGCTCTGAGCGCGGCGCGGCCCGGCCGAATCAAAAAAAATCCAAAAACCTAACGAAAATACCTGACACCACGCATCGTCTAACATCGTTTCAGTTCGGGAGACTTCGGCAATCATATCCGTCATAAAAACAATTTAAATAAATTATATTCTCGTTAAATATACGCGGTAGGCGATTTTATTCTTTTAAAATAAAAATAAAATGTTATACATTAGCTTCACCGTGGCAGTCTCCGAGTGCCACATGTATTTTTTTTTAGATTGTTAGGTACCCTATGTCCGTCTTTAAACACCTGACAACGTAAAAGCAACACTTCAGGATAATCGGTTCAGTGGTTTGGGCATGAAAATGTAAAAAAAACTTACTTGCGCATTTACTCGTACAATATTAGCTAAGATACTACTTATGATGAAAGATGTAAAAATATCGCTGGTGACTTAAAAATCACACAGTCACAGTCAAAATTGATAGAAGATATTTTGTCGCCAACGTTGTGAAAATTTGTGTACCTATTGTGTGCGAGAGATTTAGAAATCTCCAGCAAAGAAGTCGAAGTATTCTTTCTATTGTTTTGTTTTGATCGATACGCTTTTAGATACCTACTTTAATTTAATCGAAACAAAAATGTTTTCAATCCTACTAATATTATAAATGCGAAAGTTTGTGAGGATGGATGTATGTTTGTTACTCTTTCACGCAATAACTACTGAACGGATTTTGATGAAATTTGGCACAGAGGTAGATTATAGTCTGGAATAACACATAGGATACTTTTTATCCCGAGAATATGTTCCCTTGGGATAATTTTCGAAATTCACGCGGGCGGAGCCGCGGGCAGAAGCTCACTATAACATATACAGCAATGACGTCTAAGCAAGAGTTGGTCAACTTGATGAGCACTTTCTGTTGACGTCTACAAATTGAAGATCTGGAACACCTGATGTGGAACTCCAAGAGCCCAGCTACACTATAACATATACAGGAATGACGTCTTAGTAAGAGTTGGTCAACCTGATGAGCACTTTCTGTTGACGTATACAAATTGAAGATCTGGAACACCTGATGTGGAACTCCAAGAGCCCAGCTACACTATAACATATATAGGAATGACGTCTTAGCAAGAGTTGGTCAACCTGATGAGCACTTTCTGTTGACGTATACAAATTGAAGATCTGGAACACCTGATGTGGAACTCCAAGAGCCCAGCTACACTATAACATATACAGGAATGACGTCTTAGTAAGAGTTGGTCAACCTGATGAGCACTTTCTGTTGACGTATACAAATTGAAGATCTGGAACACCTGATGTGGAACTCCAAGAGCCCAGCTACACTATAACATATATAGGAATGACGTCTTAGCAAGAGTTGGTCAACCTGATGAGCACTTTCTGTTGACGTATACAAATTGAAGATCTGGAACACCTGTTGTGGAACTCCAAGAGCCCAACTACAGTATAACATATACAGGAATGACGTCTTAGCAAGAGTTGGTCAACCTGATGAGCACTTTCTGTTGACGTATACAAATTGAAGATCTGGAACACCTGATGTGGAACTCCAAGAGCCCAGCTACACTATAACATATACAGGAATGACGTCTTAGCAAGAGTTGGTCAACCTGATGAGCACTTTCTGTTGACGTATACAAATTGAAGATCTGGAACACCTGATGTGGAACTCCAAGAGCCCAGCTACACTATAACATATATAGGAATGACGTCTTAGCAAGAGTTGGTCAACCTGATGAGCACTTTCTGTTGACGTATACAAATTGAAGATCTGGAACACCTGATGTGGAACTCCAAGAGCCCAGCTACACTATAACATATACAGGAATGACGTCTTAGTAAGAGTTGGTCAACCTGATGAGCACTTTCTGTTGACGTATACAAATTGAAGATCTGGAACACCTGATGTGGAACTCCAAGAGCCCAGCTACACTATAACATATATAGGAATGACGTCTTAGCAAGAGTTGGTCAACCTGATGAGCACTTTCTGTTGACGTATACAAATTGAAGATCTGGAACACCTGATGTGGAACTCCAAGAGCCCAGCTACACTATAACATATACAGGAATGACGTCTTAGTAAGAGTTGGTCAACCTGATGAGCACTTTCTGTTGACGTATACAAATTGAAGATCTGGAACACCTGATGTGGAACTCCAAGAGCCCAGCTACACTATAACATATATAGGAATGACGTCTTAGCAAGAGTTGGTCAACCTGATGAGCACTTTCTGTTGACGTATACAAATTGAAGATCTGGAACACCTGTTGTGGAACTCCAAGAGCCCAACTACAGTATAACATATACAGGAATGACGTCTTAGCAAGAGTTGGTCAACCTGATGAGCACTTTCTGTTGACGTATACAAATTGAAGATCTGGAACACCTGATGTGGAACTCCAAGAGCCCAGCTACACTATAACATATACAGGAATGACGTCTTAGCAAGAGTTGGTCAACCTGATGAGCACTTTCTGTTGACGTATACAAATTGAAGATCTGGTACACCTGATGTGGAACTCCAAGAGCCCAGCTACACTATAACGTATACAGGAATGACGTCTTGGCAAGAGTTGTTCAGCCTGATGAGCATTCTCTTTTGACTTATGGAAATTGATAGTCTGGAACACCTGTTGTGGAACTCCAAAGCCCTGCGACACCATAACAAATATAGGAATGACATCTTAACAAAAGTTCTTTAGTCTTACAAAAATGAAAGATCTGGAACGTTGTGAATCGTCTCGCGCATTCCGTTGTTTTCCCGTCCCCGGGCTCTTAGAATTCGACATCAGACGTTATAGATCTTCGACTTTGACGACCTGGTTGTCGCTGGCATAAGCAACAGGATCCGCGTACGAAGTCGCGGGTAGAAGCTAGTAGATCATAAACGTGTAATCCGAAGGTCGGCTCGTTTTTCATTACACGGTGATATACCTGTCCGGCGAAAGCAAAAGGATTACTGAAAATGGCTGCACCTAACCTACCATAAATAATCCGCGTGGAAAAAATACTCGGTATTAGCATACATCAATGGGGGGCCCCGTCAGATTCAGCGGTTTCAGGGCTCCCACACATAAACACGATACGACGTCGCGTCGTACAACGATGCGGCGTCGATTCACGATACGACGTCGCGTCGTAGAAATCTACGATGAGCATCGTTACAGTGGGGTGGTGTTTTAGTTCATTTCGAAAAATGGACCGCTCTAGACGCATTCTGTTCCATAGTACGGGACGCTGCTCGACTAGGGTAAATAAATGATCGACTTCGATACCATCCGTCATTTTTGAATTTCGAAAAACAACTGCTCAGGATTGCATCGTGAGTCACAACGTCGTATCGTAGATTTCCACGACACGACGTCGTATCGTAGATTTCCACGACGCGACGTCGTATCGCGTTTATGTGTGGGAGCACTCAGGCGCGTGTATGGTCCATGATCGGACGGCGATTCACCCATTAGGTACTTGCCGTCCGCATGCCCGTGCCTACGGTGGCCGGAAATGGCGACTTAGACGCTAGTCAGTCAAGTTTCACACTGGCTTCTTCCGCGCTAAACAGGACAGGAGGACAGGAAAAAAGGAGTTAGTGCTTACTAAAAAAAATACATCTCTGCACGGCATTTGCATTAACGAAGATTAAATCAAAGTAAGTAAAGTCTCAAACTAATGATATGTCACGGTATCTTAGCAAAAATACTTTTTCAGAAAATTCCAGCGAGCAAAAGTTGCGACACGAATTTTAGTTTCCCGCATTTACCTGGGACACTGATGTATGGTTTTAACGTCACCAACTTCCGAACTACTGGGTAAGCCTGGATCCATTTGCATGAAATCCTGTCCCGGATAATATAATATCTTTCTCTACGTTAACTTTGCCCGGGTAGTCCACGTAATGTTATGCATTTTGGTAAAGTGGTCTTTAGTTCCGCGCCAGTTTTCTTTAATCAATTAATTTACATAAAAGTACCAGCTTTTTGTTTTAGTTTTCAGAAGATTTGAATACATTTATGAGAGTGGCTTTAAGTAGCTTTTTTTTATTTTTCCTGGGAATGTCCTCGTGGTTAGCCTTAGTCTGGGATGAACGAAAGACTATGCGTATTGTTTTATTGAAAAATCATGTCCATGGAGTTTCTTGTCCGTTCCGCTCCATAATATTTGTATAGTTTAAAATAGGCAACTACAGTAGTTTTACAGTCATTATGTCATGTTATAGTTGTGGATGGGACTGTAGCTCCATTTTTTTTTGTCTTTTTATTCTTTGAAAGTGCTTGTAACTGCCGTACTTGAAATAAACCCTTGATTATGATCATTATTCCTGACCAACTCTTGACGGTTCATTCATACCCTGAGTCGATGCCACAAGAAAAAATGTAGCTTTATACAGTTTTTTTTTACTCCAAAGACAAATAAGATTTAAAACGAACCCCAACCAATAAATTGCACAGATTGCAAATGGTATGGCCATTTTCCAACCTTAACTGGAAAGTAAAACCAAAGTAAAAGCCAAAGCAGGAACCATGCCTGTGAAAGCAACCAAGCATCGCCAAAATAAATGTAAGCATGGAACCTCTTTAGACCAATATAATAAAAAGGGGTTCTCCGTATGTATGTGCCGGGTGATTGGTGTGGTATTCATAAATCACCGATATAAAACATTTGATTGGAAAGTTCGTATTTTTACATTAACTTATCAATACACAATTTATAGGTGTCACTAAATTAATATTGAAGCTTTAGTAAACACCACAACATCATTCGCTATCTCGATAACCCAGTTACATGTAATTGTACATTATCTACTGGTCTCCTCCTTAGCTCAGAGCTGGCTTATTAACTTATCAGCCAATTATAGGTTTCTCAATTAGTGACGTACCTACCTATCTACAGTCTACACGCGTGCCGTTTAGATCGGTGATTTGATTCGATTACTGTGAAATTACCTCAAGTAATGGTTTGGTAACAGAGTATTGGTTATTAATTAGCATGTAGTTTTGAAACCAAGCCGTGTAATTGAAGCCAAACATTAGGTATATTACGGAATCTCTGCAGGAGCTGGAAGTAATGCTGAACAGCCTAAGCGATTCTTCAAGGCGTGTTGGTCTCGGAATGAATTTAGACAAAACCAAAGTCATGTTCAATGGTCATGTCAATCCAGGTTGTGCAAGAATACATATATCTAGGCCAAACTATACAACTGGGCCGGCACAACTTCGAGAAGGAAACAACCAGAAGGATACACTTGGGCTGGGCGGCATTCGGGAAGCTGCGTCATATCTTCGAATCATCGATCCCACAATCCCTTAATCACAGTGCGTCCTACCCGTAATGACTTACGGAGCCGAAACGTGGACACTTACCATAGGCCTGGTCCACAAATTCAAGGTTGCTCAGCGTGCAATGGAGAGAGCAATGCTCGGAGTCTCTCTGGCGGATAGAATTCGGAACGAAGTCATTCGCCAGAGAACCAAAGTAATCGACATTGCGCGTAGAATAAGCACGTTGAAGTGGAAATGGGCCGGCCACGTCTGTAGACGGATCGATGGTAGATGGAGCAGACAGGTGCTAGATTGGAGACCGCGAATAGGCAAACGTAGTGTAGGACGCCCTGCGGCAAGATGGGTCGATGATTTGAAGAATGTGGCTGGCAGCGGATGGATGCGGGCTGCCCAGGACCGGGAGGGTTGGCGCTCTTGGGGGAGGCTTACGTTCAGCAGTGGACGGCAATAGGCTGATAATATATTAGGTATATTTAGTCGCAGGACTGTTTAAACAGGTGCCCCTGTAACGTAAAGGGCATTTGAAGAAACAAGGAGGATTTTAATCAGTACAGGTCTAATGATTTTGCCACCTTTGATGATCTCTTTCATGATTTTACCACCTAAAACGAGGATTTAATTATTTCCTAAAAAAATACTTTTGACTTTTGACATCGTACCTATGTCAAATAATGTTCCTTTACAAATCCCCGTAATTTATCTTTTATTTACTTACTACGTCCTTGGGTGACTATTAACTTATGGTAATCTTCTCGCCAGGTATCACGTCGTATATATATGTTTAATGCCAATCTAACTACCTAATTAAGTACATTTTGCATTTATCAATCAACAAGCAACTATACCTATTACATTACATTCCTGGATACTTAGTAGCCTTCTCCCAAACGTAAGGTGAAGTAAGTTAGTGAACAGTTTTCAATGAAGTACCATCAAAGAACTACACCCTCATACTCCTTAACGTATAACAACACATTAAAAACAATTAGATCTAAATAAGAGAATGTGGGTAGCAAAACACGAATTAAATTAAAAGCCAGTGCCAAACGTTTGTCTTGAAATACATCACACAAGCCGTCTACACTTGATAAGGGTCACAGAAGGAACGTTGTTCACTTCACAACTGCTTGTTATTCAAGGACAAACCTTTTTGGTCCTCGGTACGCTTTTGAACGAATTGAAAATTAATTGAGGAGAAAACCACGGGCTAATTGGATAGCCAGTAGGAAGTATTAGGTATATCTGCTGTTTAATGCATAATTTAAAAATCTTAAACATTGTGAGGCGTGCTTGTTGTTCCCACACGAAAACCACTGAACGGTTTTAGATGCTTACACATATAGTTTATTACCTTGATTGACACAAAGGATACTTTTTAACCCAGTATAAACCTTTCTTGGGATAATTTTTGACTTCCTAACGAAGCTGAAAACAAAGCATGTAAATTAAACAGAGAAAATTTGCAGCAAATGTTTTATTTTCTTAAATTTTCCGCAGCAAAGAAATTTTTTTTTTTTTAACTGGATAGTTTGCAGGAACCCGCTATTGTTGTAAGCCAGCAATTTACTGCACAAAGCTAGGCAAAATTAAAATGCATTTAATATTAAATTATGCTAACAATGTACGTGGTTGCTGTTAAAAAAGAAAATGTTGTTCGAAAGAACGATGAAAATAATTCGCAAACAAGATTACATGGCATTTTTTTCATAGACTAAAGAAAAAATTAATTCGATGAAATTAAGAACTCATTTTTGGATTAGAAAAAGTAAACGCTGAAAATATTTTAGGAAAATAAGAAAATGTTTAAGGACCAATTAGTTGGTCAATAGTTAAGTAAACTATTAGTTATAATGCTGTACATGTTTAAAAACTCATTCTGTAATAGGGCTATTGTTTGCGACGCTATTTGAACCCAGTTCTTATTTATTTCCCGGATTTTCACGGGAAAGTCTGAACCGTAAAGAGTTGATAAAGCAGAAAACGATTCAAAATAAAAAGAAATATCATCGTCAATTTACTCGAACAGCAATTTCAGTAAGGAATTTAAGACAATCTTGAGCGCATTTTTCATTCGTCGCTTCCGTGAACAATGTTAAATTCAGGCAAGCGAGCTAAATGAATACTGTCTACGACGAAAATTTTACGTCACTGAACGTTAATATAGAGAGGTCATTAATCTTAAATTTTGCATCAGGGACCTTTTAATATGCATGATGGTGGGAGGCAACCTTTCACCTTACAAAAAGAGGACTGGGAACTTCTGGGGTCAGAAATAAAATAAGTTTCGAGATAAGTATTATAGATTCTCAAGTTCAAATCAAGGAAGCAATTAAAACTTAAAATAATAAATAGTAACTTAAATAATTTTGAGCACTGGACGACCTCTAGTGTAAATGAAATCGTCTAGCCAGATTAATTGTTAACACTTTTTACCATTCATAAAATTATTTTAATTTAATTATTTTATTAAAAACTAAATTAAATGTTACTTCCCACGAAAATAAACTTAAAATTTATTTTCGTGGTTTAGTTTCCGCAAAAAATTTGGCTACATAGTTTATCTAAATATTTATCTGATTTGACGCATTTCTCAGGGATTTTTTTTCAGGAATTTACGAACTCGTAATACTTGTATCTACACTAATATTATAAACTAGCTTTTGCCCGCGACTTCGTCCGCGTGGAATAGTTACTTTGGGCTAACGTTAAATTTAACATTCTTCATTGGCGCTCCGCTCCTATTGGCCTTAGCGTGATGATATATAGCCTATAGCCTTTCTCTATAAATTGACTATTTTATACCTTCGGCCGCGAGACGCGTCGAGCGCGGCGACCGATTCTCAAAAATAATCCTTATAGCATGATTCAGTATTCACGCGCAATGGCTTATTGGCGTATTTCATGTATAACTTTGGTGTTTCTGTACTGATTTATATGATTTTTTTTTATGGAGCAGTTAATTAATGTTAACTTTTTCAATTAGGGGTGACTGAGAGTGTTATAAACGTAAGAGTATTCAAATGTAATCAGAAAGCTTCGAACTGCTAAGCTATCGGGAGTTACACGTGTTATTGTGAGTCAACCATAAAAGATAGACATATGCTGTCGTGGGGTATTTTTTATATAATTTTAAGGAGAAAATTTCCGTCATAAATGATTTCTGTGTAGCTTTTAACCATTAGGGTTGCACACGCGACGGAAGATTAAAAAACCCACGTTTTTAAATGTCCTAAAAATAAGAAAATAACCCTACGGGGCTGAGAGAGGGGCCACTGAAAACGTGGGGGCGTAAATTATTTATGAGATATTTACATGACGTGTATAGCTCGTGGGCGTAACTTGCAAAGATACGCCCCCACGTTTTGATTGGCCCATCTCTCAGCCTTGTAGGGTTATTTTCTTATTTTTAGGACATTTAAAAACGTGGGCTTTTAGATTTTTTAAATTTATTAATTATTTTATTATTTTTATCTTTGTTCATCGGGTTTGAAGGTACCCTGAAAATTTCAGCCTGCTAGCTTATCGGAAAGTGCCTCAAAATTGAGTTGCAAAAATCCAACCGGAACGACAAAACGTGGGAAAAACACGCTTTGAGCACCCACTAAATATTATACTTTTTTTTAGTCTTCTTCATATTCAAACTTAATTTACTTCTTATCCGCCAACTTGGGACGGCTGCCATGTTGGATTTAGGTCACGTGATATTTTTTTTCGTATCCCTTTCAGCAAACCGTTTCGTCTAATACCCATATCATGGGGATGCATTTCAAATAGCCGATCCGCCATCTTGGATGTCCGCCATGTTGGATTTAAGACACGTGACTATTTTTTTCATATTCCTGACAGCAAACCCTTTCATTTGATACCCATATCTTGGGGGTGCATTTCAAATAGCCTGTCCGCCATCTTGGACGTCAGCCATATTGGATTTAAGTCACATGACTACTTTTTTCGTATTCCTGACAGCAAACCCTTTCATTTGATACTCATATCATGGGGGTGGATTTTAAACAGCCAGTCTGCCATCTTGAACGTCCGCCATATTGGATTTAGGTCACGTGACTATTTTTTTCGTATTCCCGACAGCAAACCCTTTCATTTGATATCCATATCATAGGGGTGCATTTCAAATAGCCTGTCTGCCATCTTGGACGTCCGCCATATTGGATTTAAGTCACCTGACTAAATTTTCGTATTCCTGACAGCAAACCCTTTCATTTGATACCCATACCATGGGGGTGGATTTTAAACAGCCAGTCTGCCATCTTGAACGTCCGCCATATTGGATTTAAGTCACGTGACTATTTTGTTCGTATTCCCGACAGCAAACCCTTTCATTTGATATCCATATCATAGGGGTGCATTTCAAATAGCCTGTCTGCCATCTTGGACGTCCGCCATATTGGATTTAAATCACGTGACTATTTTTATTTCGTATTTCTGACAGCAAACCCTTTCATTTGATACTCATATCATGGGGGTGAATTTCAAACAGCCAGTCCGCCATCTGGGGTAGGCCGCCATATTGGATTTGTAATGACGTTTCTTAGCTAGTCATGTATTTTCATCAGAACTCAGAGCATGTGCAAAATTTCAGTCTGCTAGCTTATCGGAAAGTGCCTCAAAATTGAGTTGTAAAAATCCAATCGGAATCCCTTCACTGCTCTGCTCCTATTGATTGTAGCGTGATGAAAAGTATACTATAACCTGCTCAGGAGTATGAAAAATAATTGTACCAAGTTTCGTTAAAATCCGTCGAGTAGTTTTTGTTTCTATAGCGGTTATACAGACAGACAGACAGACAGACAGACAGACAGACAGACAGACAGACAGACAATAATTTTACTGATTGCATTTTTGGCATCAGTATCGATCCCTAAACAACCCCTGATAGTTATTTTGGAAATATATTTAATGTACAGAATTGACCTCTCTACAGATTTATTATAAGTATAGATAGCAAAGATTTGTTTTTTTGTGTGTGTATATTTGTAATCAACAAACTCAAAAACTACTGTGCCGATTTCAAAAACTTTTTCATCATAGTCTTGACCACACTTGCGAAGCCGGGACGGGCCGCTAGTGTGTTATAAATTGCAATCATTCTAAAATCTTGACACCCAAAAATCTCTAAGAAATAATGCGAGTATTATTAAATACTTAAAGCCATTTGAGAAATATCGTCATCTTTATTACTACCTATAAAAAGTAAGTGTCTCTTGAAGCACATTCAGTAGCGATGTTAAACCTAAGCAAGATCGTTGTCATAAAATGATCCTTATGGTTTTTACGGTCTTCGGACGCTTAAAATAATATCTCTTCCAGATTCTATGAGACGTGATAATAGCTGGGTATATCAATAGAATGGAAAATAACGCAGAAATACACAGTTTTTATTTCTTGTTGGTCTAACACTACCCGTCTTACAACAAAAAGTTAATGGTCGGTTGAACACTTATAAAAATCTGCCAACAGCAAAACAGCATTTGACGTTGATATAAGGATCGTTTTGCAGTTACACTTTATTGATGAATTATATATCTTTTTCTACGTTATAACGTTTGGTTTAACGCAAGGTACACTATTTAGGAGGAGAATATATTTCTCTTCTTCTTAGTCGTAACACTCTTGTCAGAGTGATCGTGGTTGCGCAGACGAGGTACATGGAGGGATGTTCGGTGGGTCGTTGATTTCCCCGAGGACTGCTCTTTCAGCGATGTGCTTCCATTTTTGTCGGTTGGAGACGTTCCGAGTACATTGGACCATGGTAGACTCAGTAGCCCTTTTTATTAGGTCAGACCAGCGAGTTAGTGATCGGCCTCGTAACCTCTTGCCTTCCACTTGGCCCTGAACCAGCAATCTTTCCATAGAATTTTTATTCCTAGAGATGTGATCGAAGAACTTCAATATACGTAGTTGCACAGTAGACGAAAGCCGGTTTTTAATATGAAGATCTTTGAGGATGGATACATTCGTGCGAAACGCTGTCCACGGGATCTTTAGGAGGCGTCTCCAGCACCACATCTCCAATGCATCGATTTTACGGCGATCTTGTAAACGCAGCGACCAAGTTTCGGCTCCATAGAGAAAGATAGGAAAGACAAGGTATTTCATTAGTCTGACCTTTGTATTCTTGGTAATCCTCCTGTAGGTACCCCCAAATCTTTCTCAGCCGCTCCACTGCCGACCTGGTGATGGCACACCGCCGTTTTATCTCGTCGCCACATCCTCCAGTATCGGAGATAGTAGAGCCGAGGTAGACATAGCTGTGTACAACCTCGCAGTTAGCTATGTTCTGGACGTTAGCTGTACTTGGGTCATCCCGGCTTACTATCATCATTTTCGTCGAGAATATATTTACAATCTTCAAAACAAATCTTTTCATATGATTTGTTTGTTTGGCAGAAATGTTAGGAAAGTAGATTCAAGCCTCCTGCAGACACACGCGATTAATCGCGCTGCGACAACCAGCCAAGCAAATTTTCACTCTAAAAATACTGCGAATGGACCGCGACATGTCGCCCCGCGCGATTAATCGCGTGTGTCTGCAGGAGGCTTCAAGTTTAAGAATTGAATTTATTTAATCTTACCCAAAACAGTTTAAGTTTTGCCTACTATCTAAGTATGGAATTATACAAGTTCAATTTACAACCGGTTATACCAATACCTCTTAAATAATTTTGGCATTAAATATTACTCATTAATCATAAGACATGTTTTGAAAAACATTTTTTATAATTAATTGATATAAAAAAATAACATGTGTTTTTATATCCGGTTTGTTAGCGGCTAATTTAAAATTAAGACAAATAACTAGGAAAAGTGCAAAGTCCATTCAGTTCGGGCACGCAGCAATCGCGGCGGTATGACCCCTCTTTGAGGAGTGGCTGGAAAGGCGTCACGGCGTCCTGACCTACCGCATGAGGCAGGTCCTCACCAGACACGGAAGTTTCGGAAGGTACCTGTGTCGGAAAGGGAGGGAAGAAACGCCCGGGTGTCACCACTGCGAAGATCGCCCGGAGGACACGTGCAGGATTGCCCCGCGCGCGGCACAGCACCGCCTTGTCCTCACGGCAGCGATAGGCGGAGACCTCTCGCACCCGGCATTGGTCGAGGCCATGCTGTGGGGCGAGACGGAGTGGGAAGTGGTCGCCTCCTTCTGCGAAGCAGTTATGCTCGCGAAGGAGGAGGCGGGCCGTAAGAGAGAGAGGACAGCGTCCTCCCTCCGCCCCAGCCGCAGTGGTAGACGCCCACGGCGTCGGACGTCGCAAGACGATTTCCGGCGACGCCCGACCATGGACCATGCCCGGGTCGACGGCGCGTTGTGTTCCACGCGCTTCAAAGAGCGTCAGCAAGATGACGGGGCCCCCCTCTAGAGGGCCAAAGCCTGCCGGGGTCGCGGGACTTATATCATTACCGTGACCCTGGAACGTAAAGGGCTAATGAAGGACACCGTGGATTTAAGCCAGTACAAGTCTGACAGTCCCTCCCGCCCTGCTCTGGGTGGGGAGGACTCATTTGATGATTTTACCACGCTAAAAAAAAACAAAAAAAAGTCCATTCAGTTATGGATAATAGTAATTTCTTTGCCCAAGGTTTTCAGTAATATGTATTTATTTACAATGTGTTTGGAGAGGTTACTATACTTAGAAGTTCATTTTTATTGACCAAATACTTCCTAACCCAACTTCCCGTGAATGTTGGCCATTTTAATTTTTTAAGCTAACGACATAGGTAGTATCTTTGAATCCAAGAGACCTATATACGTGCAAATGACTTTTTTGCAAAGGTAAACGTTGATAATATCGAGAAACTGTAGAACATTTTCTTAATGATAAGCCAAAAGAACAACCCAAATAGCCTAGGTCGAAAATGGTCGGATCACAATACAAACACGACACACTCGCATATTATAGGTACTAATATTATAAAGCTGAAAAGTTTGTTTGTTTTGTTGAACGCGGTAATCTCAGGAGCTACTGGTTCGAATTGTTATGGATATTCCATTTATCGAGGAAGGCTATATACCTATAGGCTCCAATAGAAGCTGAGCAGCAATAAAAAATGTTGAAAAGTCGAAAAAAAAATTGCCTTGAGAGCGTTCGTTGCTTGCGCTGCCTAAACTTTTGTGTTATGTATGTGTATGGCGAGTAATGGGTAGCTCGCCGTCCGACCAAGGATAAGGCCCGAGTCTGAAATTGACGGGGCCGCCTAACTAACATAACGCGGTTGAAACCGCGGGCAGAAACTAGTTTATAATATTGGTATGTATGGATTTAGTTATTGGATAACAACCGCGCCCACGTCCGTCACAGCCTTTAAAGCTTCATGAAACCCTTCGAAGTTAGACCTTCATAAAACTCATGTTTCACAAGAGAAAGTACCCTGGACTAGGTAAATATTCCCTCGGATTTCATAACAGTCATGCCTAAAGTTTTGGGCTCAACTTTATGATGAGAACCGTTTGGTCGGAACAAGTAAAATAAACATTTGAGTGGCATTTATATCCTGACTAATATTATGAATTCGAAAGTGTGGTTGTTTGTTTATTATGTTAATTTGTGAATCAGCTATAACCCATCTAGGACCATAACCCAACCCATTCCACCATCAGAATCATAACCCTGGAAACTGTAATACTTAAGCAATTTCAAATCACGGTTTTAAAATCAGTCGCGGGAAAAAACCGCAGGTGCGGCCGCTTGTATTAGTTTTCTAGGGACACAAATTAACGCGATTAAAAACCACAGCGGTTTAACCGTAGTGCGGCCTAGGCCTTAACCACATTTTGGACTTTGAAACGAATAATTACGTACTAAGTAGGTACTTAAAAATATAAGTAATTCATCTTTTTGGTTATTATTTTTATTCGAACTTCATTGAGCTATTGGTTTTAAAACCAACGCTTCTTCCTACTTTCTTTATACCTTCAAAAAGGACTTGGGAAAGTTGCAAAATCAGCAACGCACGAACTTTACCTCATCATCTGCTATCTGCCTAGCCTTTTCCCAACTACTCGTATATTGTGGTCGGCTTCCAGTCGAACCAGACGCAGCTGAATATCAGTATTTTACATGGAGCAACTACACAATGTGTTTTTTGACCGAAAAATCAGACATCACACTTTTTTTAAGGCAAGGGATAGAGTATTCTAAAACAAATGCAAGAGTAAAACTCCCACCTGGATATATTTTATAGTTTTTCGTTTATAGCTATCAGAATTTTCGGTACCGAAATTCGCAAAAATACTAAAAAAAATATACAACTTTTATTACTTACTTAGGAAACGAAAATTTCTTAATTACTTTGAAAGGCCTAAGGCTTAGTTATATAACAAGCGTTTTTTGGATGTCATACGACTTGGCATTAACGAGTAAATGGTGGTGAAGTGGTTTTTGTTTTTATTTTTTTCTGGCTGTTTTCGAATTAGGGTAATTGCTGTTAGCACAAACCAGTAGGTACCTTATATGCGCTAATAACATTAAAAAAACTAACTTCCTAACTCGCGGCTAAGAGGAGATAAATGACTTTAAAAAAATACCGAAATTTCGGTTTTTTTTTGAGTTGTCGTCGTTATCGTTTTGTTCGGAATTTTCATTTATTTATCGACTTAAAATGTTTTCTACATATTTCAATGCCAATCTTGATACCCACGGGTTAACCTGAGATAAAATACACATTTCATAGTATTATACAGCTGCTTAGCATATATTATGTGAGTTTTATGAGCTACAAAGCTTTCTTTGACTTGAATGTACCCTGGCAGTTGGGAGTGTGTCATGCTCACTCAAATGTCTCGCTGATGGTGGCGCGTGTGTCGGAGCAATTAGTTTCCTTCAAAATGGTTGACCTGAATGGTGCTGATACCATGCGTCATGATCGTGAACGGGCGCTGTCAGTTGGGACTGATAATCTTTAAGCTACCACGGTTTGTTTTAATTATTATTAATTTTGTCTATGAATTGTCTTTTTTATACTTACTATGCTATGGACACTTTTAACTTGCTACATCGTGTTGTAATAATTTTTGGCGATTGAAAAAGACTGTCCATGAAGTTTCTTGCCCATTCTTCTCCATAGTGATCTTCGCATTGGAATACCTACGGTACTTTCACAGTTATTGTGTCTTATGACTGGGACTCTAGCGCCATATCTATTTAATTTTTTGCCTTTCGTCAATTAAAAAGTGTCTGTCACTAGCCTACTTGAAATAAATGCTTTGATTTTGAGAACCACCTTTTTTGAAGTCGCTTAACAATAAATGATATAATTTAATTGATTTACAACCTAGTTGGCGCCCTCATGCCCTCCTTGCAGTAAGTCTCCCGATCGGAGCTCGGGCAAACATCCCTCAGCAGGCCGGGGATAGCTTTGTAGCTCATAAAACTCACATAATATATGCTAAGCAGCTGTTTAATACCATGAAATGTGTATTTTATCTCAGGTTAACCCGTGGGTATCAAGATTGGCATTGAAATATGTATAAAATATTTTAAGTCGATAAATAAATGAAAATTCCGAACAAAACGATAACGACGACAACTCAAAAAAAAACCGAAATTTCGGTATTTTTTTAAAGTCATTTATCTCCTCTTAGCCGCGAGTTAGGAAGTTAGTTTTTTTTAATGTTATTAGCGCATATAAGGTACCTACTGGTTTGTGCTAACAGCAATTACCCTAATTCGAAAACAGAGCCAGAAAAAAATAAAAACAAAAATCACTTCACCACCATTTACTCGTTAATGCCAAGTCGTATGACATCCAAAAAACGCTTGTTATATAACTAAGCCTTAGGCCTTTCAAAGTAATTAAGAAATTTTCATTTCCTAAGTAAGTAATAAAAGTTGTATATTTTTTTAGTAAATTCTAGTTTTTAGAAAATTCTGATAGCTATAAACGAAAAACTATAAAATATAATTATCCAGGTGGGAGTTTTACTCTTGCATTTGTTTAAGAATACTCTATCCCTTGCCTTAAAAAAAGTGTGATGTCCGATTTTTGGGTCAAAAAACACATTGTGACTATCTATCGGACCTCCACGACCCAGTAAGCGGGTAATACGATATCACTTTATATTATGTGACCCGTATGCTGGTTTTTCACCAAAATATGTCTTGCAGTCACCCATGCATCCTTATTTCTCGTTTCACAGTGTCTCGTTTCACACACGAAAATATTAAGTGAATGGCGCCAAAGTTTCCTGTAATGAGAAACTACACGTTATCTTGGCAATAGCTCCCATGCGGGTACCTTGCTTGACTAAACTAGTCTTATTACGGAAACTTATCCTGTCATCTTTACTTTCACAGTTCTGCTGCGACAACGTTGTCAACAGAGTAATCAGTAAAACTTATGAGCTAGTCCGGTACGAATGAGACGAACTGCAAATGGGAATAACCGCGAATGGGACCAAGTGCGAGTGGGACGAAGTGCGAATTACCCCATCAAGAAGTTTATTCAAAAATCGTATTTTTATTTAAAGAGATTTTTTGAACGTTGAAATTACATTATCAAGCGGTCACTACTTTACTCTAAATCACTTATTAGGAAACCACGAACTACAATGATTTATAATATTTAGATTCGTCACATATTTTTGTTTGTTTTTATTTATTTAATATCGTTTGATCACTATCTCGCCTAATGGTAAGCGACGATGTGGTTGACCGTGATGCACGCTTGCCTGGAAGTAACGTATTCACTCTTGACTTGACGACCCCAAAGTTATAGTTATCAAGAAATAGAGACTCTGGTAGAGAATTCCACACCGACTGGAATGTCCACCATGTCTCCAAGCCGAATTGCTCTTAACTGATAAGCTCTTGACTTCCTGTTTAGAAGTCAGTTGTACCTAACCTACCTAATTTTCTTTCTTATCTTTTGAAAAACCCCTATTTATAAAGAAAAATCCAACGACCATAACTTTCATTCAAAGCGTAGATCATACACTAAACTTCTATGAAGACTGCAGCTAGAGAGAAATCCACCAGTTTTCAAACAATTCACGTTCAAAATCCTGAACAAATGTCCGAAAAGTTTAAAACTGGCGATATTATAACATATTCGTGCCGGGTATCCGCACGTTGTCGTCTCGTCGCGCGTCACCATCGCGTCACGTGGACGTCACGCGCTGAATACAAACCGCCACATTACGTTGTTCTGCTGTACAAGTGAATTTATATGACTGTGTGGACAGAAACTATGTATTCTAGAGATCTACTGTTAAGTTGGTAGTTGCAATGCATTATTAAATTGTATGAATGGTACACGTCCTCGATTATATTTGCTAATTGGAACAACAAGGACGAGTTATTCCTCACCTGTGTCCTAACTAAAGTGATAGTGATCAGTCGTGTAGATCCGCGGCTTATACGACACGCACGTGTAGTCGTGTATGGTAATGGAAATCCGGAATGTCACAGTGATGCGTTCGTGATCGTTTTCTCTATGTCGATATCTATTTTTTTTATTAAAATAATCTTGACCGGGACTGTGGTACCTCGACAACGACCACGGGGATCTAACAGATTTATGTGATGAACACACTGCGCGATTGTCGCTTACCTTATGATGATCGCTTCCATTAGAACACGGCCTCAGAAAGATATTGTCGGATATTGTAACAACATGTTGTAATTCTGCCTGTGCTCGCATCACATTTAAATTTTCTGGTTACTGTTACTTCCTTTCATGTAATGTTATTATTTTGTTATCTGTAAGTCCTCCAAGTCCCCCATGTAATATATAAAAATCAATGCCACTTTTCGTTGTAATGTTATAACTCAAGAACCAGCTCACCTATCAAAACCAAATGTTTAGGCTTTGTTCGAACTATTCAGTAGATGCTTTATGTGAAGTTTGCACAAAATCGAACGAGCGGTTCTAAATATTCCCATGTGATGGACACAGTATACCTATATAATATACATTAATATAATTATATTATAAGACGCGCTACGCTGTCTTCCAGTGGCGGCCAGAGGAAATATGTAAGAATTAAAAATAAATCTCTATATTATAAAAATCAATTGCTGTTCGTTAGTCTCGCTAAAACTCGAGAACGGCTGGACCGATTTGGCTAATTTTGGTCTTGAATTACTTCTGGAAGTCCAGGGAAGGTTTAAAAGGTGAGGCGGTATGAAGTTTGCCCGGTCAGCTAGAAAAAAAAAAAATACCGAAAAGTAAAATGTAACCAAACACACAGGAAATTGAGCAGAAAGCAAAGAAACTCATTCATAAATTCAATGTTTATACGAGCAGCCCAAACAGTCTCCAATCACGTTGTTTCCTTCGAAGGTTGTCCACACACACGTACAAATCCTCTGCAGATTACAGGCGTCTTGACGTGCCGTACAGGTGAAACTTCGATAACTATGTAATTTAAATCAGGTGGAATAAACGTACATAGTTGAGAAGTTATCAAGGGTGACGGTGGTGAACGAAACTTGATCACTGATATACGTCCTGACATAATGTTAAGCTATTTTATCAATTATGTATTTTCTGCAACAAATATATTTGCAGTTTATGCAGGGCCGTAGCCACGGGTCAGTGCAGTTCAGCAGTGTGCTGTGAGCCCTGATCTAGTCAAATGTGGTCCTTGTCTGGCACCGCGTGGCACACCCCTATTTTCGGAATTGCCAAGGGTGGGCATCGGGTGGCAATGGACTTTCTTGCCGGTTCTTCTCCATGGAAATGACCAACCTCGAACCGAACACCTGTTGTTGGCGTTTTATAAGTGCCCACATGGTCCTATGTGAAATAAAACATTTGATTTTGACATTGATGAATGTATCTTAAAATGAGAAATATTCTGCAATATGTTTGTAATACAATTAGAGTAGCGGTGACATCCTAATGAACTACATAAATTTAACATAATCATTGAGAGTACTTTAAGAACCCGGAAAGTAATGTGGCGATAGTAAAGTAAAGGAATGATCCCGGGTTCTTACACTACTTTCAACTTTAACTTATCACCCTTTAACCATCGCTGCCCTACCTTAAATTCAACCCTAGCTACGGCCCTGACTCTATATTTTATTTTTAGCATTGTCTTAGTACGAGACGTCTTTTGCCGATTCACTCATGACCTCCAATTACATTTACGTACATTATCTACAATTTAATGTAATGACATAAACACTAGCGCAGCGTCAAAAGAACTTGAGTCGTGGCGCGGACTATGGTATCGAATTCAACAAGTCGCGACCCAGTTCATGGCAGGATGGACTGTCAGATTTGTACTGACTGAAATCCACGGTGTCCTTCAATAGCCCGGGGCCACGGGGCGTTACGTTCTGGGACCACGGTTGCTCGTTAGTCCCGCGACCCCGTCAGGCGTTTACCCTCTAAGGGGACCCCGTCACTGTGCTGACAGCTCTTTGAGGCGCGCGTGGAACACAACGCGCCGTCGACCCAAGCTGACCCTGGCAAAGATTTGAGTTATGACCTTCTTTTGGTGGAAATTTGAGCACTTCAAGGAATTAGTGTGGTTGCAGCACGAGCAGTTCAAGGTGAACTTTAATGTTAGATACTACAAGGCCTGATATGTGTTTTAAATAAAGACCTACTAGAAATAATAACTGGTTGAGTCGGAAATGATACGTTCTGATATCATTCCATGGCAAAGTATAGGTACGTTGTCACATAATCAGTACCTCGACAGCCACCCAACAATGATCATACCTACTACTTAAAAAGGCTATCATGACTTTTCACGTTTTTTAGCGGAAAATTTGACGTTAATATGATGGTAAAAATAAATTCGTCGTTCGTACAGTCAGCATCAAAAGTTGATGACCACATTTCGATTTTCAAAATCGCTGTACACCGTATTATTACGGTACACTAGAGGCGCTTTTTCGCTATATTTTCCCTACAATAAAAGCAGATAAAGTCTTGTTATAATCTTATAATAAGCTCTCAGGAGGATAAATATAGATTGCATCCAATAACAGAAAGGGTTTGACGCAAAATGTGCACTTCGCAAAATGTGCACTTCGCAAAATGTGCGCTTCGCAAAATGTGCACTTCGCAAAATGTGCACTTGACACATACCCTGTTTGTTACTATGAGCAAAGTGCCTTTGAAACGGATTTACCTGTTTTTACTATACCTTTTGTTTTTCTCTGGTTCACCTTCAATTTTGCTCTTTGAGCATACACTTAGCATTCGTATCCAAAATACTTAGTGTTAATGAATGTTAATCAATCAATTTATGTAAGCCCAGTTGTCAGGCACATGTGAGATAATGTTTACCTAAAACTCTTGGAAACGCTCCAAAGAATCGAAGTTTCACCTTGTTCTTTATTTTTAACTGATTCCAAAAAAGGAGGAGGTTCTCAATTCGACTGTATTTTTTATGTTTGTTACCTCATACATAACTTAACACTAGGTGAACCGATTTAGATGATTCTTCTTTATTGCCGTATACTTAAATATCATTTGGTTGCATAAAAATTTTGTTCAGTTTCATTCAGAAGTTTTTATTTTATGACCCATCCATGTTACCGGTACTACGGATTATGTATTTGATACTTGGATTGAATATTTGAACTAAAATTTTAATGTAATATATTCAAATTTATTTATATACAACTATTACAGTCATGATTATATTAATTATAAATATAATACATACTACGTTTAAAAACTAAAATTAAAAGTAAAATATTAACAAAAATAACTAAACTAAAACTAAAATAAAAAAATATAGGGCGTCAAAAAACTCATCCACATCGCTGTCAATGGGGAAAGTGCCCAGAACGCTGGCAGCTTTGCCACGTTGGATAGCAATGCTGATCCTTTGACCAAGAAATAGGCCAGCCCTCTGGTCACGCGAGGCGTCAACTATGCGCTTGGCGATGTCTTTGAAAACTTGGTGGGCACTCGGACCCCATGGCCCTAGTGTTTCAACCCCAAACGGCTCATATACATAGCTAGAAGTCAAGCCATTGTATTTGCGCCGTTTGAAGTTTTCAGCACTTGCAGCAGCCGCACCAGCACAGCATGTAGTACCAGGAAGATGGGATGGCGCAAGGGTGTCGACACATGTTGCATCCCACACCAAAGGTCTACCCAACTTCCAAGGCATTATAGTCATCCCATCTGGTCTCTTCCCATCTTCGCGTGCCAAGAACCCAGTGGGGGTTCTAAAACGGCTGGCACACCGGCGGTGACAAGAGCACGACGGATAATGTCATTTAAACTAGCATGCCGTGCTAGCCGTCCAGCACTCTTGCTGCAGGAAAGGCCATGGTGCCCGAGGCAGTCGACGCCTCGCCACACTGACAACGATGTGGAGCCCCGCAAGGAGCGCCAACGCAGGCATGTAACGATCCGGAAGGTTTCGTCACCCAGCATGGTACCTATGTTGGATGATGGTAGTGCCTGAAGCCAGCAGGCGGGCACGCTCTACAGAATTGGTTGACGTATTAATAAGATTATACCGTACCAACCTGCAGAGCGGCTCATCCCACTGCCTCTGGGAAGATGGGTTCACGGGTCGATCTAAATCCGGGCAAGTCATTTTCCAGGCGTTTTCCGCATCGGTCAAGCACGGCACTAAAAAGGATAAAAAAAAAACTTTTCCAAAAATTAACCGCCTTCAAAAACCACCTTTTTTGAAGGCGTTTAGTTTTTAGTTGATGGAAATAATCTCACCTCCAAAATACTGCCTGGGACATACATAGGTAGTAAAATGAAAAAAAAAACGTACCAAGCGTCTTAGTCATATTTAAGGGTTAAAGCTTCGATTATATGATCGAAGGGTTAAAGGGAAATAAATAGAATAGCTGTCCACACTGGGTTGTATATTGTATACCCATCAGATACACCACTTCTTTATACGACCATTTAAAGTCTATTATTGCAAAAATTTACAGAATTATTCGTTAGTGTGAATCCCCGCATATTGAAGAAACCGGCGTGATTTCATAAATTAATGTATTTGTGTTTGTGAGTTAACGAACACGATACAGGAGAAATTCCTGGAATCAAAACTTGAATTCATCTTGTAAAACTAACTTTGAAGTCCTACCACTGTTGTAAACAAGAAGGTTATATCCACTAGGGTCACGTCTTCGCTTTTACTGCGAACAAGCTCAATCACGTTTTACTAACAATACACGTGCCTTTCCAATTCAAGTATATAGTAAACCTTTCCGACAAGGAAATTGAGCACCCTGGAATAATACTTTCCCAGATAGTCACACGAACTACCCAACACCCTAAAATGTTACAATCCGCATGTAATCACAGGGAATTGTTATTCCTCCCACGGTGGGTACTCCATTTATACTGTATTCAGTAAATATTCAATACCTTTTCGGCTGTTCGGTTTTATGGTGCGGCTTTATTGAAAATCCCTTTTAAATTAAAACATTTAATACTTTCCCAAAAATAAGCCAGCTCGGTAATCCTTCTGCGAGGATCGCCCGGAGGACACCGTAGAGCATACGGTGCAAGACTGCCCCGCTTGGGCAGAGCACCGACGTGTCCTCACGGCGCGCGGCGGCGATAGGCGGAGACCTCTCGCGCCCGGCATTGGTCGAGGCCATGCTGCGGGGCGAGACGGAGTGGGAAGCGGTCGCCTCCTTCTGCGAAGCAGTCTTGCTCGCGAAGGAGGAGGCGGGCCGCGTGAGGGAGAGGACAGCGTCCTCCCTCTACCCCAGCCGCAGTGGTAAATGCCCACGGCGACAGACGATCTCCGGCCACCGTAGGGGCGGGCATGCTGGCGGCGAGTAATGGGCGAATCACTGTCCGACTATGGACCATGCCCGGGTCGACGGCGCGTTGTGTTCCACGCGCGCCTCAAAGAGCGTCAACATAATGACGGGACCCCCCTCTAGAGGGCCAAAGCCTGCCGGGGTCGCGGGACTTATCTCATTACCGTGACCCCGGAACATAAAGGGCTATTGAAGGATACCGTGGATTTTAGTCAGTACAAGTCTGACAGTCCCTCCCGCCCTGCCCGGGGTGGGAAGACTCATTTGATGATTTTACCACGCTAAAAAAAAAGATCGGTAATCCTTGCACTTTTGGGGTTGGATTTAAAGGTTGGTACTGACCAGTGATACGGCCGTAACGTACCTACTTACCATCCACAGCGAGCAAAGAGCCGCTTGTGTCGTTGCGAGCGCCTTGATCCCCGTACTGACTGATATGCTTGCTACATAGCGCGTTACATTACACCCTGTAACACCGCGCCGGTCTTTAACCGCCGCCGCCGATAGATATCAACATTAAGACCATACGTTCCTAACGGTGAATGAAAAAATTAATAGATTTAAAAAAATCTAAAAAACCCACTCGAGAGGGGGGCCTCTCAAAACCTGGGGGCGTATATTAGATCGTGGATGTAACTTGCAAAGATACGCCCCCACGTTTTGAGTGGCCTCTCTCAGCCCCGTAGGGTTATTTTCTTATTTTTAGGACATTTAAAAACGTGGGTTTTTAGATTTTTTTTTCTTCTTCTTCTTCCTGCCCATATCCCATTCTATTTGGGGTCGGCGCAACACGTTTTCTTCTTCCATTCTCCCCTATCAGACGTCACAGTATCATGTACTCCTTTTTCTTTCATATCATTCCTTAGACAATCCATCCATCTTTTCTTTGGCCTTCCTCGTCCTCTCCATCCATCAACATTCATACTCATCACTTTCTTAGTCACATGGGTGTCATCCCTCCTCATCACATGTCCATACCAAGATAGACGATTCCCTTTCATTTTTTCTGTAACAGGCGCCACTTTCAAACTTCCCCTTATAAACTCATTCCTTACTTTATCCATTCTTGTCACTCCACACATCCATCTCAACATCCTTATCTCCGCTACATGCAATCGTTTCTCATCCATCTGTATTAATGTATTAATTATTTGTGTATAATTATTTTATTGTTTTTAATGTATTAATTATTTTATTGTTTTTATCTTTGTTCATCGGGTTTGAAGCTACCCTGAAAATTTCAGCCTGCTAGCTTATCGGGAAGTGCCTCAAAGCCTGGTCCGGTATATTGGATTTAAGTCACATGACTATTTTTTTTCGTATTCCTGACAGCAAACTCTTTCATTTGATATCCATACGAGTATCATGGGGATGGATTTCAAACAGCCAGTCTGCCATCTTAAAGAGGCCGCCATATTGGATTTGTTATGACGTTTCTTAGCTAGTCATGTATTGCCATCAGAACTCAAAGCGTGTACAAAATTTCAGCCTGCTAGCTTATCGGGAAGTGCCTCAAAATTGAGTTGCAAAAGTCCAACCGGAACGACAAACAAACAAACAAGAAAAGTGAGTTTATAAAAACGTGGAAAAATACACTATCTGTCCTTAAAGTTTGTTGTCTTCACGATTTAATTCTCAGTGGTAAAATAAATAGATAATCTACACAAAAAAAAAACATACAACAAAAAAAATCTGCTGCATAATTAGTATCATAGTGACAATACATTTTCCGTATCTCCGTCCAAAGTGCAACTACTGGGAGACTTAGAAACCAGATACCACTTAATATTGCAACAAGTCATCGTACGTCACTGTTCAAAGCTCATGTTATCAAAATAAAGGCTCGAACAAACACACGCGATTAATCGCGCTGCGACAACGAGGCAAGCTAATTTCCACTCTAAATGTACTGCGAATGGACCGCGACCGCTGTGCCTGCTCGAGGCTTAATTCCATTTATCGGGATTATTTATGTACACTTTGAAATACTTACCTAATAATTTATATGTTCGCAATACAGACTGATAACAGAGCAGTGGTGGCCCAATGGTATCGGCCCCAACTTACGAGATTTAGGTCGTGGGTTCGAACCCAGCCACGCGCATTACTTTGTGTAATTTAGTTCATCACCACTGCTCTCAAAACGGTGAAGGAAAACATCGTGAGGAATCCGGCATGCTTTAGAACCAAAAATTCGAAGATATGTGACATCTACCAAACCGCACCGGGCCCGCGTGGCTGATTACGGCCTGCTCCCTCTCACAGAGAGGAGGCCTGTGTCGCAGCTGTGGGAACATACAATATTATATAGACTGTTGATGACTGACTGATAATACTATCTATCATTGGTAGGTGCAGCCGGATTGTTGCTAATGTAATCGGTAAGATTGTTAACAGTGATAACACCACAAACTTCCATCATCAGACATAACAATGATTATCTGTTTTCTATAGACAGTCTGTTCAAAGTCCAACTCTTGGATGATCAGCATAATTTTACACTAAGAATTTCTACTGTTTTGTTTGTGAGTTTATTAAGGACGCGTTTACGAATCTGACAAAAATAAGCAGTTTTTCGGTACATTTTGCGGGAAAATGATACAAAACCAAATGTAACTAATAATTACCACAGATAGATTACTCCTTAATCTTCAAATGGTAGCAATTTTTTATTCGAAAATTTTGGTTTATAATATTGTAAAAAGTAATTTCCGTTACCTCATCACACAAATTTGACGAAATCGTACTGACTTTAGGGACATTTTTCTTTTATTTAATAACATAAATTTATGTATTTAAAAATATTTTATGTAAGCAGACATGTTCAACTCAAAAAGGTAGCAAAAAAAAAACTAACAAAATGTTACAATACGCTCAGAAAACAAAAAAATTGAGTCTTATTTTGTCACATATTTAGCGGTAACACGTGATTCTTATTGGATTGAAATAAGGGTTATTTTACTGGTCACTGTCTTGATTTATTGCACAAAAATTTGTAATGAAATATTAGTCTGCGCTCGGCCGCCGTCGTGAGTGGACACTGTGACGCTTGTAAGCAGCTCCTCGTATAGGAAAAGATCGCTGTACGAATACAAAATATTTGACCTAACAAACTTGATCCTTCACGCATTCTGCACGGACTACGGACAACCAAGGTAAGATTTTATTCACAGTTTCTTATATGTACTTATAAATTTCATATTTAGTTTCGGACTTGATGGAGTGACCTGAAATGTACTTCGAAGACTGCTACTGGAACTAATAGACGAGTAGAGCTAGGTGTGTCGAGTTTGGGCTCGTTTTGTTAGTTATGTTGAGACCTTACCTCCGGACTTGGTGGAGAGACCTGCTGGTGTACTTCGAAGACTGCTACTGGAACTATTATACGAGTAGAGCTAGGTGTGTCGAGTTTGGGCTCGTTTTGTTAGTTATGTTGAGACCTTACCTCCGGACTTGATGGACAGACCTGCAGGTGTACTTCGAAGACTGCTACTGGAACTAATAGACGAGTAGAGCTAGGTGTGTCGAGTTTGGGCTCGTTTTGTTAGTTATGTTGAGACCTTACCTCCGGACTTGATGGAGAAACCTGCTGGTGTACTTCGAAGACTGCTACTGGAACTAATAGACGAGTAAAGCTAGATGTGTCGTGTTTGGGCTCGTTTTGTTAGTTATGATGAGATCTTACCTCCGGACTTGAGGGACTGACCTGAAGGTCTACTTCTGTGACTCCGACTGGAACTCCTCGACGGATCGAATTAGATGTGTCGTGTTTGGGCTCGTTTTGCTAGTTATGATGAGATCTTACCTCCGGACTTGAGGGACTGACCTGAAGGTCTACTTCTGTGACTCCTACTGGAACTCCTCGACGGATCGAACTAGATGTGTCGTGTTTGGGCTCGTTTTGTTAGTTATGATGAGATCTTACCTCCTGTCTTGATGGAGTGACCTGAAGGTCTGCTTCTGTGACTCCTACTGGAACTCCTCGACGGATCGAACTAGATGTGTCGTGTTTGGGCTCGTTTTGCTAGTTATGATGAGATCTTACCTCCGGACTTGAGGGACTGACCTAAAGGTCTACTTCTGTGACTCCTACTGGAACTCCTCGACGGATCGAACTAGATGTGTCGTGTTTGGGCTCGTTTTGTTAGTTATGATGAGATCTTACCTCCAGACTTGATGGAGTGACCTGAACGTCTACTTCGGTGATTGTAACTGGAACTCGGCGACGGATCGAACTAGATGTGTCGTGTTTGGGCTCGTTTTGTTAGTTATGATGAGATCTTACCTCCGGACTTGAGGGACTGACCTGAAGGTCTACTTCTGTGACTCCTACTGGAACTCCTCGATGGATCGAACCACATGTGTCGAGTTTGGGCTCGTTTTGTTAGTTATGTTGAGACCTTACCTCCGGATTTGATGGAGAGACCTGCTGGTGTACTTCGAAGACTGCTACTGGAACTAATAGACGAGTAGAGCTAGGTGTGTCGAGTTTGGGCTCGTTTTGTTAGTTATGTTGAGACCTTACCTCCGGACTTGAGGGACTGACCTGAAGGTCTACTTCTGTGACTCCTACTTGAACTCCTCGATGGATCAAACTAGATGTGTCGTGTTTGGGCTCGTTTTGTTAGTTATGATGAGATCTTACCTCCGGACTTGATGGAGTGACCTGAAGGTGTACTTCGGTGATTGTAACTGGAACTCGGCGACGGATCGAACTAGATGTGTCGAGTTTGAGCTCGTTAGCTCTGAAAGTTATGCCACTGGCACTATGCACAAATAATATTGACGAAGGGAATTTATACTAATTATCATTCGATCCGTCGCCGAGTTCCAGTTACAATCACCGAAGTAGACGTTCAGGTCACTCCATCAAGTCTGGAGGTAAGATCTCATCATAACTAACAAAACGAGCCCAAACACGACACATCTAGTTCGATCCGTCGAGGAGTTCCAGTAGGAGTCACAGAAGTAGACCTTTAGGTCAGTCCCTCAAGTCCGGAGGTAAGATCTCATCATAACTAACAAAACGAGCCCAAACACGACACATCTACTTCGATCCGTCGAGGAGTTCCAGTAGGAGTCACAGAAGCAGACCTTCAGGTCACTCCATCAAGACAGGAGGTAAGATCTCATCATAACTAACAAAACGAGCCCAAACACGACACATCTAGTTCGATCCGTCGAGGAGTTCCAGTAGGAGTCACAGAAGTAGACCTTTAGGTCAGTCCCTCAAGTCCAGAGGTAAGATCTCATCGTAACTAACAAAACGAGCCCAAACACGACACATCTAGTTCGATCCGTCGCCGAGTTCCAGTTACAATCACCGAAGTAGACGTTCAGGTCACTCCATCAAGTCTGGAGGTAAGATCTCATCATAACTAACAAAACGAGCCCAAACACGACACATCTAGTTCGATCCGTCGAGGAGTTCCAGTAGGAGTCACAGAAGTAGACCTTCAGGTCAGTCCCTCAAGTCCGGAGGTAAGATCTCATCATAACTAGCAAAACGAGCCCAAACACGACACATCTAGTTCGATCCGTCGAGGAGTTCCAGTAGGAGTCACAGAAGTAGACCTTCAGGTCAGTCCCTCAAGTCCGGAGGTAAGATCTCATCATAACTAGCAAAACGAGCCCAAACACGACACATCTAGTTCGATCCGTCGAGGAGTTCCAGTAGGAGTCACAGAAGTAGACCTTCAGGTCAGTCCCTCAAGTCCGGAGGTAAGATCTCATCATAACTAGCAAAACGAGCCCAAACACGACACATCTAGTTCGATCCGTCGAGGAGTTCCAGTAGGAGTCACAGAAGTAGACCTTCAGGTCAGTCCCTCAAGTCCGGAGGTAAGATCTCATCATAACTAGCAAAACGAGCCCAAACACGACACATCTAGTTCGATCCGTCGAGGAGTTCCAGTAGGAGTCACAAAAGTAGACCTTCAGGTCAGTCCCTCAAGTCCGGAGGTAAGATCTCATCGTAACTAACAAAACGAGCCCAAACACGACACATCTAGTTCGATCCGTCGAGGAGTTCCAGTCGGAGTCACAGAAGTAGACCTTCAGGTCACTCCATCAAGTCTGGAGGTAAGATCTCATCATAACTAACAAAACGAGCCCAAACACGACACATCTAGTTCGATCCGTCGAGGAGTTCCAGTTGGAGTCACAGAAGTAGACCTTCAGGTCAGTCCCTCAAGTCCGGAGGTAAGATCTCATCATAACTAGCAAAACGAGCCCAAACACGTCACATCTAGTTCGATCCGTCGAGGAGTTCCAGTAGGAGTCACAGAAGTAGACCTTCAGGTCAGTCCCTCAAGTCCGGAGGTAAGATCTCATCGTAACTAACAAAACGAGCCCAAACACGACACATCTAGTTCGATCCGTCGAGGAGTTCCAGTCGGAGTCACAGAAGTAGACCTTCAGGTCACGTGATCAAGTCCGGAGGTAAGGTCTCAACATAACTAACAAAACGAGCCCAAACTCGACACATGTAGTTCGATCCGTCGAGGAGTTCCAGTAGGAGTCACAGAAGTAGACCTTCAGGTCAGTCCCTCAAGTCCGGAGGTAAGATCTCATCATAACTAACAAAACGAGCCCAAACACGACACATCTAGTTCGATCCGTCGCTGAGTTCCAGTTACAATCACCGAAGTAGACGTTCAGGTCACTCCATCAAGTCTGGAGGTAAGATCTCATCATAACTAACAAAACGAGCCCAAACACGACACATCTAGTTCGATCCATCGAGGAGTTCCAGTAGGAGTCACAGAAGTAGCCCTTCAGGTCACGTCATCAAGGCAGGAGGTAAGGTCACCTCATAACTAACAAAACGAGCCCAAACTCGACACATGTAGTTTGATCCGTCGTGGAGTTCCAGTAGGAAGTAGATCTTCAGGTCACTCCATCAAGTTTGCAGGTGAGGTTTCATCTTAGCCAACAAGTACATATTACTTAAAAAAAAATTACAATTTTCATCGTATCAAAATTAGTTCACTTGACTATTTATTCCCGCAGCTAACACGCTAACGCTTGTGTGTGTGACTTGTGTCTATGTAGTAGTTCAATTCTCAACTTGTCATTTTTGCATATACGTCCTTAACATTGCTACTTACATAAACACACAATCAGACCCGGAAGAAATACCTGCAGATCATATAAATATTTGTTCCGGGTCACTCCTCTTCATCAATTTTGAACACAATAACAAAAAAATCTATAATGTTTTTTTGCTATTCGCTGGGTGCGAAGTACTAGGTGGGGGTAGTACTATTCGATTGCAGCGCCCATGGTGGCGAAAAGTAAAACTAATGTGGGATTGTCTAAGAGCACATTCACCTTTGCCAACTATTAAAAACGCGCTAATCTCAGGAAATTGTGGTTCGATTTGGATAATTATTTTTGTGTTGGATAGTCCATTTATCGAGGTAGGCTATAGGCTATACAGCATCACGCTATGACCAATAGGAGCAGAGCAGCAATGAAACATGTCGTCAAATCGGGAAATTCTTATTGAGAGCTTCCATTGCGTGCGCTGCGTATACGGTTTATATTACGCAAAAATTATGCATGACGGAATTTTTCCTCATGAAACGTTCTAAAATAAAATCCGCGACAGCATAATATCTATATTTTAAGGTTAACTCACCATAACCTTTTTTATGGAAATCAAATTGGTTTTAAAATAATACGTTACTTGCGACGGTATTTTTATGAACATAATATTAATCCTTACCCAAATAAATACGTTAATCATTACAAACATTTAATTTTGAACAAAATTTCCCTTGACATCATTTGATTTCAATGAATATCTGACGAGATATCGTAGATTCTTCAAAGGCAGGTGATGGGGAGTCGGAATACGACGGCTCTGTCTCAGAGTTCATTGAACTCTGTCATCGTCAATTTCGAATCAATTTGTCAGACATATCTGTACGTAATTTTTATAATCGCGTTATTCCGCCAGAAAAACATAGGTCACAGCAGTTGTTGTTGTGTTGTAAACTGCAAGAATACTAGCAGAAATAGTAAATTTAAATATTATTGATTCCCAAGCGGTTCTTGGAAAGATGAGCAATGCAGGAGATGGTTAGCTGCCGGGAAGAGAAAAAAGTAAATAAATCATAATCCTCATTTTAATCCTGTATTTGACATTTTTCTTATAGAATACATTTTGCCTATGTTTATTTAATTTTATTCAGAGCTGATGGATCGCCATGGAATCCAAAACCATGTGTTTTGTAAAGAAATCTTATTTCAATTAGAACGGTCAGAGCCGTCAACAGTGCAAACGCTAGGTGGCGCTAAAGTCGTGCACGGTGCCAATACGACGCCGCTACGCAGTGTTGTGCCGTCGTCGCCTTTAGCAAAATACTTTTTAATCGACCAACAGAACAGACAAACTACGAAAAGCAGAAAAGCAGTACATGTACCCCCAAGCACTGAGCAATTCACAATGCATTTCCCCGTTCAGTTTGCAAGCGGAGTTAAAATGGCGGGAAAACTGTCGCTTTTTACTCCGTCTAGTGACTTCATACAACACTAATTACACCACTCCAACTTCACACTCGGTTTTAGCGGGAAACCTGAGTACTTTGAAAAAAGAACACCAGTTTTTTAACTTTTTAACCGTCTCATACAATTTTAAGAAAACTTTATGTTTTACCTCTTGTAATTTCTAACCTCTTGGTGACGTTCAGAGAAAAATCTGAGCTTTTATTACTATTAGTTCATTCATTGTTCATTTTTTCAGTAGTTTTATAAAAGAAAGCTTTTGTTAGAAGTCCAAGAAACGAGTATTTCACTGCAGCAAAAAAAAATGGCGCTTTAATACCAGTCCAGAAACTTGCAAATTAAATTAAACGAACTGAATAAACTACCTATGTAATTGTAAAAAGTTGGGTACCTACCTTTTCTGAAATACGAGCAACAATTCTGTATTATTCTCGTCAAGTACGCAACACCATGTTTCACAAGTAAGACTAGGGTTCAAATAATAAGATTTTTAACTTATAATAAGTATGTAATTCCTTCCCAAAGTACATTAACTGACTCGACTTGTAAGTACAAAAATATAACTTATCATAAAACTATTTCATAATCATAAAGTATAATTTAGTCTTACTTCACTATGTCGCCCTGTAACGAGTAGATATTTGAAAATAAATAAATCTATCACATTAATTTCTCGGCATGAACTTAACGTGGACTCCGTTCTTGGATCTCAAAACGAGGTCTGCACTTAGTTCAGGTTCTTGAGCAGCTGGCAGTATATAGAAGTTCTTGACAATCTCCGAGATAGTTATTTTCAGTTCCATCATCGCGAATTTTTGGCCTGTGGATCAGAAAAGAATGTTAGTGATAATTAAATTTATAAAATTGTTAGTTTTAACTGACTATTGTGCTTACATTTGATATACTAGCTTTTATGATTATGGCAAGTGGAAGGCAAGAGGTTACGAGGCTGATCACCAACTCGCTGGTCTGACCTAATAAAAAGGGCTACTGAGTCTACCATGGTCCAATGTACTCGGAACGTCTCCAACCGACAAAAATGGAAGCACATCGCTGTAAGAGCAGTCATCGGGGAAATCAACGACCCATCGAACATCCCTCCATGTACCTCGTCTGCGCAACCACGACCACTCTGACAAGAGTGTTACGACTAAGAAGAAGATGATTATGGCATCTGCATGGAAAGAATTTTGAAAATAACCCTCGATGGGTGAAATAGGGCTCAAAGTTGTATGAATATCCTTCATCTATCGAAGCTGGTGCGAGTCAACTGGAATGCCAAAAGCACTTCAATTTTATATTTGAAAGATTATTTTGTATTTGAATGGACGATTCATTCAACCTTTAAAACTTAGCCAAAATATAACGGTTCGGGTTATAATAGGTCACCATTGTTTCATTGTTAACCAAATGTGACTGATAGTGAATGACCCATCTGAAATTAAGAATTCCTTTAACAATCAACCGATTATGGAGATCATAACACAGCCGCTCTTAATAAACGCTACATTGTTAATGGGTGAAATAAGGATGCTAATAAAGATGATGACATCAAAGACCAAACTGGCACAACAATGCTATTTGATAGCACAAAATAAATAAGAGAATAAACAGGAGATGATTGTTAGAGAAGTTGCAGAGAGACGGTAGCAGAAATTAAATTAGACCAGCTGTTGAATGGATGGCATTCACGAGTGGGTAAGACCTGGACGAAACTCGCACAAGCCAGGCAAGAATGAACAGAGGCAGCCTATACTCAACTGTGTGTAGAAGGAAGCTACGATGACATATATTTGTACTAGTAACACTAACATGTTCCATATAAGCTATCCTATAATACATAGAATTAAAACCACTTACCAATGCAGTTCCTAGGTCCAGCACTGAACGCGAGCCAACTGAAGGCGTTCTTCAGCGGAGCCTCGAATCTCTCCGGACGGAACTCCAAGGGATCCTCATATAAATCTGGCTGACGTTGGATCTGGTAGATGTTTATTAAGGCTGATGTGCCTTTTATTAGTTTTAGATCTCCCACCTCTGGAATGAAGAAAACGTTAGTTAAGATTCTAAACGTGATTGTTGATATTATTTCGACAGAATTGAATACCGATTATGCTCTAAATGCAGTTGAAAGTTAGGAGGTTCCAGAAGTGCAACCGCTAGAATATTCATGTTTGGAATTTACTAAATGGCAACATTATTCAATTTGAATAGTTTCTAGGAATCTTATTTCAAAGCATATTTAGTTATTCAAAATTATTTTACGGTCAAGGTAAAGGATAAATTGTAACTTTTGAATCAATTAAAAAAATTAAAATGTTCACCTTGATTTTGGGTTTAGAACAAATATTTTGTTTATTAATGAACAGCAAGGCCATTTTTTCGTATGTTTACATAATATATTCCTAATTAATTAATCAAACCAAAAAGGTAAAAAGGATTAAAGCGGGATTAAATTACGCGAATGACTCATTACTTAATTTCTGTCTTTTTATTACAGTGATGCTTACCTAACAGATTATCCGGAATACATTTAAAAATAATTAGCAATTTTATATCCTAATAATATTATAACTTGAAATAAACGTGAAAGTTTGTTTGGATGGATGGATGGATGGATGGATTGATGTTTGTTACTCTTTCTCGCAAAAACTTCTGAACGGATTTGGATGAAATATGGTACACAGATATGTAGTTTATAACCTGGGTTAACCAGGTTTATTTTTGTGATTTAATGTTCCCGTGGAAGGATTTTCGAGTTATAGTAATATATTCATATTCTGGCAGCTGAAGTGGGTATTTGCGGGAATGTCACGCAAACGACAATTGAAAGAACACGATGGTTTTTAGTCAATAGTCAGTACGAGTCTGACGGTCCTCTTCAACCAAAGCGGAAGAAGTCATTTGATAAAAAAACCGGACAAGTGCGACTTGGACTCGCCCATGAAGGATTCCGTAGTAGCAAGCATAGATTAGGGATATAAATATTGAGTTTAGTAAGTAATATAAACAAACAATAAAAGTAACTTTGTTTTTCATAGTGTTTGTATGAATGGCAAAGTTATATTTGCGGTTTTTTAAAATGTACTAATTCTCAAAAACTGCTTACTATATCTCATCCAAACCAATTTTCGTTAGAAGTTTTTATTGAGGTCTACATTATATTTTTTTTTATTTTTATCATTCTCTTATTTTAGAAGTTACAGGGGGGGGACACATTTTACCACTCTGGAAGTGTCTCTCGTGCAAACTGTTCAGTTTAGAAAAAAATGATATTAGTAACCTCAATATCATTTTTAAAGACCTATCCATAGATACCCCACACGTATGGGTTTGGTTAAAAAATATATTTGAGTTTCAATTCTAAGTATGGGGGGCACCCCCAAAATTTGTTTTGGTTTTATTTTTGTGTGAAAATCCTAATGCTGTTCACATAATACATCTACCTACCAAGTTTCAACAGGATAGCTCTTATACTTTCGAAGAAAAGTGGCTGTGACATACACGGACAGACAGACAGACATGACGAATCTATAAGGGTTCCGTTTTTGCCATTTGGCTACGGAACCCTAAAAAAGAGGTAAATGGTTGGACTCTTTCAAGTTTTAGTTCCAACAATATTTCACTACCTATTTACAATAACATCAAATAGCTAAGTAAACACCATTGTACTCTACTTTGTAGCCAATGTATTCATTTCCAGGTTAAAAAAGATTACATTACAATGTTGTATTGTTATTATGTTATAAACACTTTTAACATCAGATTGACTTGTCATTAGCAATGGTTGTGTAGTGTTTAATGAAACAATGTTGTGGGAACAGTAATGAGGATAAATTGTAGGTGGGTACAATTGTTTATTAAAGTTTTTATAAGCAAAATAACAATAAGCTGTTTGTGAATCATGTGTGTTTTGGCCTAGGAGCTGTTTGGCTAATTGGAAAAGTGCTTGAAGCACACTGAAAACTTGCTCAACACTTCTTCAATAATCTCTGAACACAGAAATGCAGGCCTGACTGAGGAAAAGTGGTTTTGAACGAAGCCCTATTTTTAAAGAAGCGATTTTTAGGTCCGAAAAAAGTGTTTGAGATATTTTGAAACCTTCATACCTTTAAATTTGAATATTTAAAGAGAGGGAAAATTAAAAATGGCAAAAAATTTATTTGTTTCTCTCAGCCAGGTCTGCATTTGTGTTTGAGGATTTTTTTTTTGATAAAAACGTTGCTTTACACTAGGAAAATCTCCTGTGTCGTAGGTGCGTTTACAAACATAGAAACTCACATACACAAACAAATAATTATTTGAAGAAGTATTGAGCAAGTTTTCAGCGTAACTCAAGCATTTCGCAAAAATTCACCGAACTCTCCAGCTATATCTATGTTTGTAAACGTAACTACAAGTATTTTTCAAGAATGTGTGGAGACAACAAGTTAAAATATTATTAAAAAAAACTAAGGCCTGTGGTGTCTAGAACAGGCAAAAAATAAAAACTTGGGAATAAACAGAATTAACCAGAGAATTACAATAAAAAAGTAAAAATTAAAATGTTACTTACCGCAGTCCCTCATGATTCTTCTTTCGAAGAGTGGCACTGGTGGGAACAGCCTCATCGACTCCTTGATGACTAGCTCCAAATACTTCATGTCATGAAGCTCACTAAACAACAAAAAATAGAATTTAATATAATTATGTTCGCTCTTAGCCTCAATGTAGCCTAAAACTAAAGATGAGACCATGGAGCGACCTCACTCAGATTCGAATCGAAATTCTAATCTTAATAAAAAATCAAAGACTACTGTGCGTGTGCGTGTACCTTTAGCGCTAGCCATCTGTCTGCAGGGCGAGATAGTGTATAATAGTGTTTGGAAAGCTTTTAATAACACTTATCTACATACAAAAAAAAAATGACAACCTCAACAAGAAATAGCAAAGATCACTGCTAAAATATATATTTACAAAATCAAACACAAAAAATCATAAGTATCATAACCCTCCTTTTGGCTTTGCCGTAGTCGGGTAAAAAAAACTGTTGGTGGCTTTGTTTTTTATTTCATTGACTATGGCATTGGCATTGACATAATATGACATTGACTATGGACTTCCGAAAGAAAAGTTATTTTACAGTTTTTTTGTGTTTGATTTTGTTGTCGGTTCCCTTTTTTTCAAAAAGTTTTTATTTTTCCCTTTTTAGTTTAGAAATTCAACAAAAATCTTCATATAATCGGCGTCTTTGAAAATCTACAATCCTAGTAAGCAACAAAAACGGATCTGTGCGGGCAACTTCACGAAATATCCATTATTGTTACTAAACTACTATACTAAAACTGTCCCCAGAATATAACAAATACTTTTCTGAAAACCTCATCAAAATCGGGTCAGCCAAACGCGAGATACTTAATCGCGGACAAACATGTAATGATCACTAAAAATCTACAATCCAAGGAAGCAAAAACGGATCCACGCGGGCAACGTCACGGTATATCCATTAGTTTTATGTACTTGAACCTTCTCCAGAATGTAATGAACACTTTCCTGAAATCCGCATCAAAACCGGTTCAGCCAAACGCGAGATAATCGCGGACAAACATACATACAGGTCGAACTGAGAACCTACTTTTTTTTGAAGTCGGTTAATAATAAAAGTCTAGAGGTCCAGAACAGATTGGAGGTGTGGTGGCAAAGACTGGAGAACGTTGGCCTGAAATTGAGCAGAACCAAAACAGAGTATTTGTTTTGCGATTTTGGCGGTCTCTCCAGTCCTGTGCCCATTACTCTTGCAGGAACGCCCATACCAGTCTGTTCCGACTTTCGGTACCTCGGGTCGCTTGTCCAAGGAGACGGCGATGTAGACCGGGACATAACACACCGGATCAACTCGGGATGGATGAAATGGCGACAGGTCACCGGAACAACTTGCGACCCACGGATGCCCCTCAAGTTAAAGGGGAAAATATACAAATCCGTGATTAGACCTGTCGTATTGTATGGATCGGAATGCTGGGCTGTGAAAAAGATGGATGAGAAACGATTGCATGTAGCGGAGATGAGGATGTTGAGATGGATGTGTGGAGTGACAAGAATGGATAAAGTAAGGAATGAGTTTATAAGGGGAAGTTTGAAAGTGGCGCCTGTTACAGAAAAAATGAAAGGGAATCGTCTATCTTGGTATGGACATGTGATGAGGAGGGATGACACCCATGTGACTAAGAAAGTGATGAGTATTAATGTTGATGGATGGCGAGGAAGAGGAAGGCCAAAGAAAAGATGGATGGATTGTCTAAGGAAGGATATGAAAGAAAAAGGAGTAAATGATACTGTGACGTCTGATAGGGGAGAATGGAAGAAGAAAACGTGTTGCGCCGACCCCAAGTAGAATGGGATAAGGGCAGGAAGAAGAAGAAGAAGGTTAATAATAAAAGTACACTTTGATTGCTTTAATTCTCTGTCTAAAATAGAACCGTTTCAATAGCAGATTGTTAGTTTAACACAGTTGTGTGAGTGAACAGTAAGTTTAAGGTGTTCAGTATTGTCGCCTGCAGTTGCAGCCAACTTTACCGACCAACTTGAAAGTGCCTTGAGAGCTTTGCCAAATTCCTCCTATAATGATAGTTGTTTGATACTGAATCTCTAGATGGCTATTATGAATTTAAACTTTATCTATCATAGTTTAAATACGAAAATCTGTTTCAGTTTCGAAGTAGGTACCTCGGTATGTTCAAGTAAATTTCATGATGGGGTGAGCCAAGTTGTTTTGACTAATGAAGTTGATTAATCGTTAAGAGTTGAATAATCTTTATTTAATTTTAAATTTAAATCATTCTTTGCAAATAAACTAAGCCTCTTGAGAAAGTAAATGCGAAACGAACACGACTACTCTCGTCCGCGCACTAGTCACACGTAAAAATCTCCTATTTTTTTTTCATAAGGCCCAAAATAAAGCAAGCTCAAACAGAACGAACTGGAACTCCTGCGCACTGAATAAACACAGTTAAAAAACTTTGTGTCCACGTTGCTCTTGAACACAGTTTTTAAACTCGCGAGATACCGGTGTTCACGATTTTACGAAGTCCATTATATTTTTTTTTGGAATTTAAATTAAGTAAGAGGCCAAAATTTGTTTATACTTTGACTGTTCAACAATGTTAGAACCTGTTTAATCTAACCATGAAACCTGTTTAACCAGTATTTCAATATTAATGAGTGTGAACTTGAACTTTCAATAAACAAGGTTGTGAATATTAAAATATTTATCATAATAACGTGCTTCTCTATGCACCTTCCGAAGCAAATTAAGTATAAGACAGGCACAAAGAATGTAATGTTTATGATACAATTTTTTTTTTAATGAGCCCACAGTTGGCAGCATTATTGAGTAAGGTCCTAAATTATAGCTATCAAAGTTTTTTGCTACGAACGTAAAAACCAAGTTTACATTTAAATCAAATTAAATACCTCAACACTGTACCGTTAAAGTATTGAGCATGCCACAGACCACGAACAAATGATAAAATAAGCAAAAACCACAAAAGGAAAACTTCGAATAATATTTAATCAAAGAAATTTAAGCAATTTTGTTAAGAACTAAATCTGCAAATTGTTTATACATCGTGTTAACTAGTGATAAGATTTTCAAAGCAAACTGTACATTTTTTAACCGACTTCAAAAAGGAGGAGGTTATTCGGTCGGTATTTTTGTATTTTTACTTTTTTGGTCCGATTTGTATGATTCTTCTTTTCACAATGCAGTATACTTGCCATTTGATCTCATAAAAAAAAATCATTCAGTTTAGTTCACTGGTTTTTTACGCTGTAGAATCAATTATAATTATGATAATAGTTAATACGAAACAAAGACAAAGAGGTGATTAAATACACGAGTTAATAATCTAGCATTTCTTGTAATTGTGGTTTTGTAGGCTACCTAGTCAATGCAACTATTATTCCAAGCATACATACTTATAGATTGTATAAGTAATCCTACATGTAAACTAAAGCCTCCTGCAGACACACGCGATTAATCGCGCGGGGCGACATGTCAGTACATTTAGAGTGGAAATTAGCTTGGCTCGTTGTCGCAGCGCGATTAATCGCGTGTGTCTGTTGGAGCCTTAGTCGTAGGTTACCTATTCTAGACATAGATTGTAAGTTAGTAAGTAATTAATATTTACTTTATAATTATGTATCAACATAGCAACTTGGGGTGCTAAGACAGGAAACCTCCACGTGCGCCCGTGGACTGGAGTTCCCTCTCGGATACGTCCGGGGGGAAGACCAGTTTTTCGGGCCGGTGCACCCTGGGATGCGGGCAAAAACTCTTCCTTAGGCACTGTGTGCCTAAGGGGTCTCTTTGTCCGTAAGCGAATAGCCTGTCATGTGGACGCTCCAACGCGTGTCCCTTTGAATAGCAGAGGGCACAGTGGCGGGGCGGGCTTGCGGACGGTGAGTAATGGGTAGCTCGCCGTCCGACCAAGGACCAAGCCCGGGTCGGTGGCGCGTCGTGTCGTGTTTCGCGCGTGCCTTCGGGGAGTTGTCAGCAAACTGACGGGGCCCTTTATGGGGCCAAATGCCTTCTGGGGTCGCGGGTTTTTCTTAACACAGGATACCGTGGCCCCGGAACGTAAAGGGCATCCGAAGGAATACGGGTGGATTTTAGTCAGTCAGAGTCTGACAGTCCCTTCCGCGCCACCCAGGGCGGGAGGACTCATTTGATGATTTTACCACCTATAAAAAAAAACAGCAACTTAGCGTAGTAGGTAACTACTTAGTTCGTAAGTTCTGTTTTTTAAATTACTTAAAAGTCGTTATATAGAAGAAGGTTGTATATTAAATTAACTTTAAAATATTTTTTTATTTATAAATAATGTGATATTTATATCCCTACTATTACTATAAATGGGAAAGTGTGTATGTATGTATGTCTGTCCCATTTTCCCATACAATATTAATTTTTGGTACAGACATCGATGAGACCCTAGACACGGCTATAAGCTACATGGAGGGGAAGAGCTAGAAAAACCGCGAGTAACAGTTTCTTACTTATGCTCTTAAACGCTCAAATGACCAAGAAATTATTTAAACCTGAAAAATGCCGCCTTACTAAATACGTTACTGATTCTGTGCCCAGTTTTACTTACACTGGGTTTCACTAAAAGAGAAGAGAATTAGTGAATTAAACTTACTGGTAAGTCGGGTCTCTGTCCATTTCACTACCGTAGATAGTCTTAAGTTCTTCATAGATCTTCTCTTGAACATCTCTGCGCTTTGATAGACAGTGGAGAGTGTACACGATGCCTGAGGTCGTTGTGTCGTGGCCCTGTACAAAAATTTCCGTTATAATAAGGTAGGTTAGTAAAGAAGTCGCGGAGGTGTTTAAGATAAAATTAAAACTAAAGAAAAACAGATTCAAAAGTTGGAACTTAGGGCCTCAATAATGTCTAATAATTGAAATCCCGGCCAACTGCGGTGATCAACTATAACTACATCGATGGTGTGTTCAGAATATGCCCCGCAATGTGCAAGGATCTTCACAAAGGTGATAGGTCACATAAGTCACAAGCGAGCACACGAAAGAAATTATTATAAGGGAGCTGAAGCAATCGCCTTGACCGGATCACATTCATCATTCATTCATTTATTTTCATTTTTTTTATTCGCCTTTTTTAAGTTATTCACCATACTGAGAAAAGGACCTTTTAGCCTCGTACAGGACTAATCTATTTTTTTTCTTTTGCTGGTATTTCTTTTCTCCGTTTTCTTTTTGTCACTTTTAAATAATTATATTTTTACTGGTATTTATTTAAGCCCGTGTAAGTTTAACATGTATGTACTTTTTTTTCTTTAACTAAAAGGTGTGAATGTTATACAAAAAATTATTGATCCACGATGACCGAATGAGTAATGACGATAAAACGTTAAGGATGCCTGTACCCTGGTTATGTTACTTACCTCAAACATGAATGTGTCGACCTCCTCTCTTATACTTTCGTCGTCCAATTTTTTTCCGTCCATCTCAGCCAGCAATAACAGGTCCAAAAACGCATGCTTGTTCTTGATACCTTTAAAAATGGAATTTTAGAATTTTCTAAAAGAAATTGTAACGAAGAAGAAATAAATTATTATAAAAAACCTAAAAAGACAGCAAAACTGAACTCTCCCATTTAAATATTGTGAATATATGTTAGATTTGATATTATGAAACGGCGGACTTGAAAGCAGGGATTCACAAATCATAATTTAGATTCATCACTTTCCCTTTTCGACAACTAAACAAAATAGCATCACCTTCTCCGAAGACTGACATTATTCAAAAGGTTTTTTTTATCATTACAGGCACGGAAAAAAACCTTATCGAGGGCTTACTTCAATCGACGCTTTAAGAGTCCATTCTTTCAATTGGCCCTTCTTATCATCAGAATGCTTACCCATATCATTACTATCCTTAAGAGTAGTGATATTAGCCTTCTTCAACTCTTGTCGTCTTGCTTCGATCACTTTGTTAGTCTGTCCGTGTAGAATCTTCAAAGCCTTGTCTTGCCTCGTCTTATATGGTAACAAATTGAAAATGGCGTCTTCACCGAAGAATGGTATTTGCATCCTCATCGAAATAATGGCAGACAGTCTACAAAAAAAAACCATTTTATTTAAAAAATCTACTTTATTTTTGTCTGGTCGTATAAGCCATTATTCAGAAGCAAAAAAAATAGTCTTGGAAAGTGCAAAAGTAAACTAAAAGACTTACTCTTCAATGGATTTCACGTATTCAGACTCGCTGTGTTTCTGGGCATTCATACTTACACCCATGATGGATTCTAGAAAAATAAAAAAAAGAATATAGGACGGTTACAATGCAGTAACTGCGTTAAACTCACAGTTTTACATATTATCATCAGCCTGGGGCCTTTTTAACTCTACATAATAAATTACACGAGAATCATTCTCCTACTGATGTCATGAAAAATTACCATTAACGTTATCCAGAGCCGCTAAAGCGACTAAAGGGAACATATCAACTGAGCGGCCGTCAGCCATTCCTCGTAGCTTCTCCGTCAGAACACGCTGGTTCTTACAGAATACTGGCAGGAAATTCTGCAAGATGTTGAAATGGAAGGCAGGAGTCAGGAACTTGCGGTGGGTCTTCCATCTTTGACCTATAACAATTTGAATGATTCAAGTTTTGTTTGCATGCCATTTGAACGTATCTCGACCTTGTGCGTAAAACAGGTTATTAATTAGTTTCATTTACGCAAGGCAATGAGAATGTTGATCAATATTGAGGTAATTTCCTTTCCTGTTTCCTGTATAACGGACATTGGCATTTGCCTTTTTTAAACTGTCAGTTTCATTTGAAATATCAGGTACAAAAAAATGGCCCCGATCAGATCGACCTAACACATCCTATCAACAACAACCTAAGACATCTTATCGCACCAAAGTCAGACTATAAAATGCCGCATCTGAACGTTTCTTGCCTATTCCACGCCTCTTCTGATATAATTCAAATCGCGTCTGCGCCGTATCTGTCCCACGCCTGCGCTGCGCCTGCCCCGTGCCTTCGCCTTACGTCGCTTGTGTGTGTTTTAGGCCTTACACTCCTACGGTAAGGTGGGAACCAATAGTACTATAAGTTACAATATAATAGTCTTGTTTATGACCTAGTTGACGTAGCAGGTACTGTAATTAACTTTAACTGGTTTAGTGTTACAAAGTGTGGTTTATAGGTAACTGTCTAGTTTAAAAACTGGAAACATTTTTACCGGTTGCAGTAAGCAGTCCTTGTCCGAGCCAACACGTCAGGAAGCTGTATGACCTGCCTTTTGTTATGTGCTCCGTACTCGACACTAGCGCCTGAAATAACGGTGCAATGTTATACAAGGGATAGACTGTTTGATCTGCACAATATACATACGATTGCAGATGCGTCAAATCGTATGTATATACGATTGAAGCAGTTAAAGGACATGATCTCGTGAATAAAAAACTTTAGCAGTGATGATGTGACACTTTTTTAAACTATGGTTTTTATAACCCAACTAGCAAACCCGGCGAACTCCGTTCCGCCACCAGATGGTTTCGTTTTATGTATTTTTTTTTTGCTTAAACCTCACGGAGCCCGAGACCTTTCCAACGAATGCAAAACCGTGGAAATCGGTTCGTGCGTTCTGGAGTTATAGCGTCAGGAAGGAAAACCCGACTTATTTTTATATAGTAGATAATTAAGGCCATTTGTACACAACGCGAGGCAATTCTCCGATACCTTAGGACTTTCTAAGTGTCCATTGGCACGAACCTCCATGGATTTGTATTGCTATAGTCACCTAGATACAAAAGTCCTAACGACTTTTTGATCCAGACTATCGGAGTATTGCGTCGCGTTGTGTACGAAGGGACACTTTTTTTTTCGTGGTAAAATCATCAAATGAGTCCTAGCCCGATTCGAAAACCGAAACCGGGATCTCCTGCTCAATACCTAGTGGCACTTATGACCACTAGATCGAGAGCAGCCACACGTAGGTTTACTATTCGGAATTTAGTAGTAGCAACCAAGGAGTCTGGATTTGTGCCCAGTTGATGGCAAAAGGCTCGTCCCCTATAACATCATCTATACATATAATAAATTTGTAGAAAAGTGGTGTCTGTACAATGTAAATATATAAAAAAAGTAGCAGGGGTTGTTATTTTAACGATGCCGAACCCGAAATTGTAATTATTTTTTTTTGTCTGTTTGTCTGTCTGTGTGTTTGTGCACGCTTTCTTCGGAACTACTGGACGGATTTGAATGATTTTTTTTTGTTGTATAGGTATTAAGTCCGATTAACATTTATAGGCTATAATTTATCATGGAAACTTGAACACCTGATGCAGAACCGCAACAGACCTGCTTAACTATAAGAGATACAAAAATGGTGCCATAGCAAAAATTGTTCCACGTGATGAGAATTTCCTGCTGAGAGAATAAATTTGAAGATCTGGAACACCTGGTGTGGAACTCCAAGAGCCCAGCTCAACTATAACATATAAAGGAATGACGTCTTAGCAAGAGTTGTTCAGCATGATGAGCCCTCTCTGTTGACGTATAAAAATTGAAGATCTGCAATGGAACACCCATTGTGGAACTCCAAGAGCCCCGCTACACCATAACACATTTAGGAATAACGTCTTAGCAAAAGTTGTTGGTCTGATGGGCATTTCCTGTTGACTTATAAAAATCGAAGATCAGAAACATCTGATGTGGAAATCAAAGCTATCGCTAATTTCACTATACAGGGTGAATTTTTCAACTGGGCGTGGATGGCTATTTCCGAAACTATGAGGAATAAAAAAAAACCGGCCAAGTGCGAGTTGGACTCGCGTGAAGAGGGTTCCGTACGATGTTACCTATCACGTTTTTTTTTAAATCTGACCCAAATTGGTAAGCACAATATTGAGTGATTTACCATGTTATTTTAATATCATGGACTTCTTATAGCGAAAATTACCTCCCATATACAGATATGGACTTCTTATAGGTTTTCCTATAATCTATAAGTAGAAAACTAAATTCTGTATTTTAAAAAAAAAAATAGGTTCAGTAGTTTCGGAGATAAGGGGGGGGAATGGTCAAATTTCGTCTATTTTCTTGAATAACTTGGAAACTATTTATTTTAAAATTACAAAAAAAAATATATTTAAGATTGTCTCAACAAGACCTTTCATTTGATATGTCACACGATGCAGTTTTCAATTATTTTTTTAAATTTTCCTCTTCCCCCCCAAAAATTACCTCCCATATACAGATAAGGACTTCTTATAGGTTATCCTATAATCTATAAGTAGAAAACTAATTCCTGTATTTTTTTCAAAATTTTAGGTTCAGTAGTTTCGGAGATAAGGGGGGGGGAATGGTCAAGCTTCGTCTGTTTTTTTTTGAATAACTTGGAAACCATTTATTTTAAAATTACAAAAAAAATACTTTTAAGTTTGTCTCAATAATACCTTTCATTTGATATGTCACACGATGCATTTTTCAAATATTTTTTTTTTATTTTCCCCTTCCCCCCCCTAAAATTACCTCCCATATACAGATATGGACTTCTTATAGGTTATCCTATAATCTATAAGTAGAAAACTAATTACTGTATTTTTTTCAAAATTTTAGGTTCAGTAGTTTCGGAGATAAGGGGGGGGGAATGGTCAAGCTTCGTCTGTTTTTTTTGAATAACTTGGAAACCATTTATTTTAAAATTACAAAAAAAATACTTTTAAGTTTGTCTCAATAATACCTTTCATTTGATATGTCACACGATGCACTTTTCAAATATTTTTTTTAAAATTTTCCCCTTCCCCCCCCCAAAAATTACCTCCCATATACAGATATGGACTTCTTATAGGTTATCCTATAGTCTATAAGTAGAAAACTAATTTCTGTATTTTTTTCAAAATGTTAGGTTCAGTAGTTTCGGAGATAAGGGGGGGGGAATGGTCAAATTTCGTCTATTTTCTTGAATAACTTGGAAACTATTTCTTTTAAAATTACAATAAAAATATATTTAAGTTTGTCTCAACAAGACCTTTCATTTGGTATGTCACACGATGCAGATTTCAAATATTTTTTTTTAATTTGTCCCTTCCCCCCCAAAAACTACCTCCCATATACAGATATGGACTTCTTATAGGTTTTCCTATAATCTATAAGTACAAAACTAATTACTGTATTTTTTTCAAAATTTTAGGTTCTGTAGTTTCGGAGATAAGAGGGGAGGGGAATGGTCAAATTTCGTCTATTTTCTTGAATAACTTGGAAAATATTTATTTTAAAATTACAAAAAAAATACATTTAAGATTGTCTCAACAAGACATTTCATTTGATATGACACACGATGCAGTTTTCAAAACTTTTTTTTTCATTTTCCCCTTCCCCCCCCCAAAAATTACCTCCCACATACAGATTTCATCTATTCACGTCACACCTCTGTGCTTGGGTCACAGGAATTTATATGTGTACCAAATTTCAACCCAATCGGTCTAGTAGATTCGGAGATAATTGACTGTAAGCGACAGACAGACGGACACACGAGTGATCCTATAAGGGTTCCGTTTTTGTATTCGGACGTACGGAACCCTAAAAAACGTTGAAAGGAGTCTCGAGGCCGATTTTGATGAAAACTAAAACTGCATCATTGGATTTTAGAAAAAATAATAATCCTGGCTAGGAATCGAACCCGCTGATTTTGGAAAAAAAATCAGATCCTGTATTATTACACTATTCGATAGTGTTGCTAATAAGGATCAAATTCTGGGAAGTAATCATATACGGCAAACTAAACTGAAATAGCCATCCACGCCCAGTTGAAAAATTTACCCTGAATAATTAATTATAAAATAACATAAACTGGGAGTATCTCCACGCGGAGAAGGCGGTAAGACTGATTTTCGATGACGATGGTACGAGTATATCATTAAAAATCTGACTCTACTGGCCAGAACTCCCATTTATTATTTATCCGGACTCTATTGGACATCAGCCGTTTCAGATCTTTGATTTTGACGACTTCGTTGTCGCTGGCATAAGTAACAAGATCCGCGTACGAAGTCGCTGGCAGAACCTAGTACATCATAATTATATGGGACTTATAACGCAAATGTTGGTGTACTATTAAAAAAGTACGCTTCTACCTAACCCGTTGGGGATAACAGGCATAATGATATTATATGATATATTGATATAATTATTTTCGTAGAAATATCGGTAAATTTTATTTTAAATTTCATAGTAAACGATGTATTTGAATTTACGATAACAACATAATAGAATATTTGTGTAAAACATCAAAGTATTATTATTCAAAACACGGCAGTTTGAACGTGACCTTTTGGAATTAGCAGTGCGTAACGTCACCACACATAATTTTGTATCATACTGTGACCTTGCAGTATTTTTTTTCCGGTCATTAAAACTGCTGAGATAAAGGTCGCTGCATAATAAATCATAATGACATTTGTGCAAAGGCAGTGACAAAATCCTATCAAGATACAATGACACGATATTCATTAAAATCGGTTCAGTAGTTTAGACGCTACAATGAAACATGCATAACATACTCAGAAAATCATTACCCTTCATTTTGGCTTCGCCATTGTCGGGTAATACGATTGGACAATTATTCCTCATTTCAACTTCTGGGATGTCCACCATTGGTAGACAGTGACACGATTTTTAAAAAATGTTTTGTGCATATATAATGAAAAAATTATAAAATATTTATTTTTAATTCTTACATATTTCCATTGACCACCACTGGAAGACAGCGTAGCGCGTTCAACATAATTATATTAATGTACTAGCTTCCGCCCGCGACTCCGTCCGCGCGGATGTCGGTCTTCGCGTGGATGGTTTATTTCTCCATTTTGAGTAACTCTGACAATGACATCTTATAAATATCTATTGGACCCAAATACGGCTAAGCCTATAATAATTAAGGAGATCCCTCTATGAGCTACTGCTGTTGAGCTCGCGTTCTGTAGTAAGTATTTTTTTCATAGTAATTCCGACCTTGTATTTACAAATAACTGATCGGAACAGTAATCAAAAAGGTCGCGCTGAAAAGCACGGTTTAAAATTACACGCATACAATATTAATTCCACGGACGACCGCTCGCCACACTGGACACGTCCGCTCGCATCAAATCAGAATTTATATGCATCGCGCGGCGCGGAACACGGCTCCTTATATAGGAGTCGGGGAGGCGTGGCCCGCGTGTGCCGCAAACGGTTCAAGCCAAATCCGACTTTCGGCGCTACAGGTTACGGCGCTGAATCCACTGCGGGTAATGCAACGTGTGTTCGCGGTTCTACAGAACAACGTCTATGAATAAAACTGAAAAATAAGATTTTTTTTCTACGTATTTTTCCAGGATAAAAAGTATCCTATTTTATGCCCAGGATAATAAGGTATAATTATACCAAGTTTCATCGAAATCGAACCGTTAGTTTTCACGTGATGCCTGCACATACAGACAGACAGACAAAAAAATTTTTAATCACATATTTGGGTTTGGTATCGATCCAGCAACACCCCCCGCTATTTATTTTTTCAATATTTTCAATGTACAGAATTGACCCTTCTACAGATTTATTATATGTATAGATATTATAAAATCAAAATCAAAGCATTTATTTCAAATAAGCCAGTTACAGGCACCTTTGAATTGTCAAAGGCATAAAATATTATTAAACACTACAAAATTACGGTGCTACAGTCCCAGTCACAAGACATAAAAACTGTGAAAGAACCGTAAATGCCCATTCCAAATAGTAGATCTCTATGGAGAAGAACGGGCAAGAAACTCCATGGACACTTTTTAGACAAAATTATTACAGAATCTTTGTTACATCATTTTGTGGATTATTATTATTATTATTTATTCTTAGATGGTACATTATGTGAGAACGATGTAGCAAGTTAAAAGTGCCCATAGTAAAAATTCAAACAAAGAAAAAAAATATCAATAATTAAAATAAACCGTGGCAGCTAAGAGATGACCAGTCCCAACCGACAGCGCCCGTTCACGAACATGACACAATGTATCAGCACCATTCAGCTCAACCATTTTGAAGGGAGCTAAATGATCCGACACACAGGCCACCATCAGCAAGACATTTGAGTGAGCATGACACTCAAATGTCTCGCTTTAATTATATAGGTGATCTGTGTCCATCACTGGTAAGTTATGAATACTCTTATAAATAAATAGGTCGTGACTTGCACCACGTGAAAGACTTGGTCGCACTGTATAATTAAGGTAAAATACTGAGGTAATTTACCATACTGTGATGTGTAAATCCTTGCTAGTATAATCTACACTAATAATATAAAGAGTAAAGATTTGTATTTTTGTGTGTGTGTGTGTGTGTATGATTGTAATAACTAAACTCAAAAATAACTGTGTCGATTTCAAAAATATTTTCACCGTTAAAAAGCTACATTTACCCTGAGTGACATAGGCTAAATATCATTATCCATACCGCTAGTATTTTATATAGCCATCCTTACTATTACCTATATGTATAACTAACTTTTGCTACCCGCGCTCAGAAGATCATAAGAAGGTTATTGTGGTTTTTCTCGGGAACAATATTTTTATTCAGAATGAAAAGTACACATGACAACGTCGTATAGGTATGCACATTTTCAGGATGAAAGGTAATAAATAAACTTGTAACATTCATCATACTAGATTGCTGTTTAGAATCAATAGGACCATAACCCAAGAAATATTATTTATGTAGAATAAGTAAGTAGTGTTTTTATAAACTGGTCGTACCAAAACCAGTTTTATAGCAATTTTTTTTTCTTTTTAATAAACGACTATTATATTTTTTGTACTGAAGATTTATTATTGTTAGAACTGCTATTAATTTGGCAACACTTTTGAATATAACTGACTAATTCTTATTTATAGCTGAGCATGTTTTAGAATATTTTAAATCTTGGAAGAAGAAGCTATGAATTTTTAAATTATTGTTTTATTTCCAAGCCTTTATGGTTTGTACCGTACCGTCCGTCTATTAGCTAGGTAAAACTTGAATTTAATTTTATTAAAGTGAAATGAAAGAAAAAAATATGCGGTAGATGCATAACATTTTCTTTTATTTAATTTTAACAATATACCTAGTTTTTTTTGGTTATTATAATGTTATGTATTGACGATTTTTGCAGCACAACCCATACTGGAAGAAGTTGTGTCTATCAAGCTTTTAATAAGTAAATCGAACCATTGGCTTTTTTTTAGCGTGGGCAGAGCAGGGCGGGAGGGACTGTCCGACCCCGGCAGGCTTTGGCCCTCTAGAGGGGGGGCCCGTCATCTTCCTGACGCTCTTTGAGGCGCGCGTGGAACACAACGCGCCGTCGACCCGGGCATGGTCCATGGTCAGGCGGCGAGTTGCCCATTACTCGCCGCCCGCATGCCCGCTGCGTTTCAAAGCCTACCTCGGTTAGTAACCGCGGTCAGCTCGAACAATCGAGCGGCTTTGGCAACTTGCCCGGTAAGTAATGTGTAGGTATGTTTATATAACTCACTTCAGCATATTTTGAATGGCAGATCACGACGTATGGTGCGGAGAAAAAATGTACCCGGTACACTTGCCCGTATTTCACCGCAAACTTTTGAAGCAAGTTTAAGAACTCTGTAACAAAACAAAACATGTTTTTAATATTCATTTAAAAAGTATTTCAAATATGAAGATGTTCCCAGCGTTCCGCAGTTTACTCGAACATTACCAGACCTTTGTAACTAACAATTATTATGGACAAAACTAAGTCTGAATTAAATAAATAATAATTACTATTATTACCCCACAGGAACATAATATCGAGATAAAAGTAATCCTATGCCTAATTCCAGGTTATAAACTGTATGTATCATAATTATAAATCCGTTCAGATGTTTTTTGTGTGAAAGAGATAAACATCAATTCATCCATTCTCACAGACTTGATCGTTAGATGCACCTTGAAATTTTTGAATAATGTTTTCGGAACTATACAAAATTATTATACCTAAATCCAATGCCTGCCTTGCCATTACTAAGAATAAAAGCTAGAAATATAATTATATTCATGAATAAATACATAAAATTGCAATTTTAGGAGGTCCCAAAGAACAGCTCCAATTTTGTTGATTATTGTGAACATCTTTTCTATCGCTATTGTAGGTGTGGTCTTGTGAAAGGTAAAGGAAGTATGTAAACGGAAATAGAACAGGATTGTTCAAAATGGGGTTTTGTGTAAGTGAATGTCTATGTTTGTAAACGCACCCACGAATACAGGAGAAATTCCTAGTGTCCACACACTCCCCTGGTTTAAAAAAAAATCGCTGTCCTTTTTTAAGAGCACGCGCAGGTGTAGAGAGATTTGTCAGATGATAGCAATGCATGTCTAAAGCCTGGATAAATAGTCGTTACTAAGCCAAAGCCAAGCCTAAGTCAGTGCTTGGGGACGTCAAATGTCAATAACTTTCATGGAAGCTGACATTTGACGTAAGTAGCCAAGAACGGACAGGCTTAGCTTTGGCTTAGTAACGACTATTTATCCAGGCCTTAGTCTGTGTTTGGATGGATCACCATAGTAAGGCCACTCTTTTCGAGAGAGAGCACAAGTCTTTTGTGTCGAAGTCGTCGAGGTCCGTGTTGCTAATTCTCATGGTGAAATGTCGGATGTTACACATCATACGCTACTACGGGACCGCTTGTTTTTTTATACTATTTAATATCAGAAACCTTTCAGATTCTTCAATAATTATTTCTTTCTTATAGACTTCCTAGAAAAAACCTTCAACGTCGCGACAGTAGTCGAAAGTCCAATATTTTTAATTTATATACCAGTCACCTTCCCTGTTAATTTTGTCGCGTAGTACATTTGCATATTGTAACTTTAGCAGACGTTCAAAGTATGTACTATACAATAATGAATCAGAATTATCAAACAAATCGTTTGATTAACATGCTATTTTATTTTAATCAAAGAACAAAACTAAATGGTTTACAAAATTGTCAAGCCAATTTATGCTAGAATGCTTCTTTAATTAAAACGGGTATTTTGAGGCAATACACAAAAATGGAAATTTAAGTCTCTCTACCTTAACCCTACAATTTTATTTTATGAGTATCATTAGATATGATCCCACAATCAAAAATTGTCATACGCAAAACATCGTGTTTTAATATATATAATATAATGTAAACATATCGGGCCATTGGTGAACTGGACCCGCTCGTTTCTGGACAACATAATTTAATTTTCACTTCAGTAGCTCAAACATGTAGGTTTTGCTGCCTGAAATCAGTGAGCAAAATGCGATTTTGCTCACTGAGTGAGCCAAAGTAACTTTTTAATTTTTGTTTTTAGAAAGCCACGAATATTTTATTCAGCCTTGCGTTAATCATACAATTCGAAACATAAAATTTACACTCCATCTCTTTCGCGCTATTAGAAAGAAAGAGAGACAAAGACCAGCCCTTTCGAAATTCCGATTTTGAATTCGACTTCAAAGACAAACACGCTCGGTTTGTACTAACTAAAGAAATTTTGCAAAAAGATAATTATGTCTTAGTGTAATTTATTGAATTTTTAACTTATATATACGTAGTATTTAAACGAAAATAAGTATTTATTGCAAATAAAACTGATATTTAACCTGTAAATATTTATTTTTAGTTTCAATAATGTTACGTAAATATTTTGAATAACAAAATATCATGGATGCTATAATTTCCGAACACGCCTTCATTTAAATAAAAGAGCGGGAATAAAATTTCGTGGCTGGCGTAAAGAGTTGAATAAGTTAATAGTGATTTCAATTTATTTCTGTTTATTATTTTATCTCCTAAAGTGTTCTCGCTGCTGATGTGAAAAGTTATGTGTGTTACACGAGAGCAAAGTTTTTTGCATCTCGTGCCTTTGAATCCCTCGCCACACTCAGGATTCAACTTTAGAATCACTCGCTACGCTCGTGATTCAATCGTTTGAATCCTTCGCTTGCTCAGGATTCAAAATCAGCACTCGCAGCAAAAAACGACTTTGCTCTCTTGTTGCACAAATAACTATTCTTTCTTTTTATGGGTTAATCTTTTTTTGATGGATCTTGCGGGTCTATTATTTTGAATGGGTCCCGCTGACCAAAGACTCACATATCCGTATGTAACAATCTATACAAAAAGCGCCAAAGCTTGACAACGTCACGGGACTGTCTTATTAAGTAACCGTGACCCTGGAACGTAAAGGGCTATTGAAAGACACTGCAGATTTTAGTCAGTATGAGTCTGATAGTCCCTGTTGTCTCGCCACAAGATGGGGGGACTCATTTGATGATTAAAAAAAAGCCGTATGTTACATGCAGTCGCATGTACCCAACGACCATTTATACGAGTATCTAGACGCCTCATGCACGATCTGACTAACGAAAATTTTCTGCCAAGTCGCTGAGGTACGACGTAAGCGAGGGGGACGGGGTACTGCGTTCTGATTGGCTAACGGGGACGGGGTACTGCGTTCTGATTGGCTAACTCAAGGTCAGTGCGACGAGTGGACTCACAGGAATGGTCGAAACTAATACGAACTTAAGACTTTATTGCCTAATGTGTTGACAGACATCGGTCGCCTGTGATTAGGAGTCTAGATATAAATGGTCGTTGCATGTACCTACTTGTATGTTTTAACGCACCGTCGCTAATTTGTGATATCTAATCATCTTACCAAGCAAGACGTATAGTATTACCCAGTACCTATACGTACTGGGTTATGGAAGTCAGATACGTAGGTATATGAAATCTAAAAGGTTCGTTCAAGTTATTTTTTATCCTGTACCCTTATGCCTTTGTCAAACTGACAGACGAACCGAATCCGTGGCGTAGCGTTTTTGTTTGTAATGTATGGAATTGTTAGCCTGTCACATAGACTATCGTGTCGTTTTCGCTTTTTTATATGACAGGATTCGGTTCGGTTCGCTATCGCCTGTCTGTTTGACAAAGGCCTTAGCACGAGTTTTCAGTATTTGAGACGTAAAGTAAATTGGAACTTTGACAATTTTCAAGGAAAAAAATAGTTCCTTCTTCGCACACCAGAGGCACTGTTCCATTTTTTCACAAGAAACGCTGTAAATACTGAAAAGACGCTGTAAAGTAAAAGAGTGAAAACTCGTGCTAAGGGTACCTACTGATTAATAAATGTTTAAGTAGGTACATAATTATTTATACCGTATGTTTAACCAAGATAAAAATACTGTATAAATAATCTACTCGGCACAGATATCTTTAATAGGCAACCCTCTTTTAATTAAAGGCGATCGCTAGATCGCGAACCGCTTCCCACTCCGTCTCGCCCCGCAGCATGGCCTCGACCAATGCCGGGCGCGAGAGGTCTCCGCCTATCGCTGCCGCGAGGACACGGCGGTGCTCTGCCCAAGCGGGGCAGTCCTGCACCGTATGCTCCACCGTGTCCTCCGAGCGATCCTCACAGTGGTGACACCCAGGCGTTTCTTCCCTCCCTATCCGACACAGGAACCTCCCGAAACTTCCGTGTCCGGTGAGGACCTGCGTCATGCGGTAAGTCAGGACGCCGTGACGCCTTTCCAGCCACTCCTCAAAGAGGGGTCTTACCGCCGCGATTGCGGCGTGCCCGGACCTCGGTTGCGACAGTCGTCCCCTCCATACTACCCTGAGATCGCACCGGAGCTCTTCCCGCCGCGGCTCGACTTCTCGAGGTAGCGGGGTTACACCCCGGCGCTGCGCCTCCACGCGCCACTCATAAACGCGCTGGAGGGCAGTCGCCTCCAGATCCCAGGGCAATGATCCGGCAAGGTAATTCATTGACATGGAGTAACTAAACGTAGTATATTGATGATGATGATAAATGTGTTTGTTTATTGGAGCTATAAAGGTACCTATACGCTAGCGAGAGGTCACAAAGGTTCCTTGAACTAGTGTCTACCTACCTATGCAAATTTTTGCGGCGGATTTTATGAGTTCCTAACCTGTTTGATACACGAAGAACGAATAATTAAATGTGTCTATAAACTTTGAGCAATTTAGTAGTCATAACAATATTTATTTATAATTAACTTCTGCCTTCGAATTTGATATTTATAAATGTACTGCTAGCACAACACACTTGAATTATATAAATTTTCCTACTAAACAAACAAAACTGGATTATTAGTTCCGGAGATTACCCCTTACAACAAGCCAACAAATAACATTTTATAATATTACTCTAAACGTGTCTTGTAAAATAAATAGCCTCTGGTGTTAAGTTTTATAGTGCTGATAACATGAACACTGGTTACTATTTGACGGATTAAAGTTAAAATGCCATTTATTTTAAAATTCTATTCTAAAATAACAAGAAATCAGCTCCTTATATTCAGAAACATAATTTTCGTTTCAAATTTTTGCCATGTATGGCAACAGTATTACAAAATAAAATGTAACAAAAAATAAATAAATTAGCAAAACATGAGTTATTGTACTACTCAATAAACTTCAGAATTGTCAATTTAATGAATTATTTATCTATAAGAAGGGCTTATATTTGATGAGAATTGATGACTGATTACTTACTTCTACATTTTGAATAAAAACCACTTAAGTACCTAATAACAAATACATAATAACATTGTTAACAATAACAAGAAAATTATTGAAAAAAAAATCTTACCTGTAGTTTTAACAACGAATAAATGAGCATTTCCCAGTAATGGTAAAGGTGTCGGACCCTTAACATTAAAACGCTTGCTTTCCTTAATCAAACTAATCCACGACACTAACAAAGCTAACACTAGAATTAAAGATAATAATATCAAAAACATTTTTAAATCCGACACTGGCACGTGTGCTACTCAACACTCAGCCTCATTCGATGAGGTTTGTTATAAATATGTAAGGCCACAACAGAACATAACAGGCCGGCTAGATAATCCGCGACTAACTAAGAAAAAAAAAGCAACACACTCTATGGACCTCTGCACTCAATGTCAGAATACGTAACGGTTTTAATATGGAATAAACACGCGTTATTTGAATAAAACAATGTAGCGTAGTAGTACACTCACATCGTTTAGTATTGGGTTAGTTCCAATTCAAGTATTGTGAACCGGTTAATTGCTTTCTATGAAATTGACTTTTAATAGTCAATTAATGTTTTTCTTGCACTTCTTATCACTTCATGTTTATCTGCTTATGATTACAACCATGTAGTTGATCTTCATCCCAGGTTGTCTGATTTGGTTTAATATACTTGATATATTTGTCTCATATTCACCAAGGTTGAGTGTGTTTCAAACAAATTTTTTTGTCCGTGGATTCGGTGTCTATTTCAAAGCTTGATCTTGATAGTTTTCTAAACTTTCAGATGGGGATAATATCAGAACATTTTTAAGAACAGTACCCTGAGCACGAGTTTTCACTCTTTTACTTTACAGCGTCTTTCCAGTATTTACAGCGTTTCTTGTATGGAAAAATGGAACAGCGCCGCTGGTGTACGAAGAAAGAACTATTTTTTTCTTGAAAATTGTCAATTTGAAGTTGTCAAAGTTCCAGTTTACTTTACGTCTCAAATACTGAAAACTCGTGCTCAGGGTACAGATTACGAAACTCTTTTTAAACCTTTGAACACATTTCGTTTAAGTGATAATTTAGTGAAACATTTTACAAATTCTTAGGCAGTCACCTTTGAATTTTGATGCAATTTTTTTTTAATACTACTTATTCAGTTTGATAAACGGGGTTATTCTTTTATGTTCGACAACATGCGAAATCCAAAATTCAAAAGATATACCAGAAATCTTTATTAGGCAAAAATTATTCATTGGGAAAACACTCTAATTGTGCGCACAATTAAGGAGTGGAATTCCCTGACAGTGTATTTTTCCTGGCAGCTACAACCTTGGGGCCTTTATATCAGTAATAATATTACTTGTAGGCAACCGTGCTTCACGGTCGACCACATCATAGCTTACCATTACGCGAAATATATAAAATAGGCAACTTTAGGTTTTTCATAAAACCAATTTTAGCATATAAACATAAATGACATATCAATCTCACATATATTTACACAAGCAATGGTAACCATTCAGCTAGACAATGATTTTCTACAACTTCTTGAAAGTTGTCACTAGGTATTTCAAGTATCAAGTCCTCAGAAATACTACTTACTTATTATAGTGCGATCCAACTAAGAAGGTCACCTTCTACTGACGTCACAACTGTCAAATCGGAACAGTTGTCTAATATTATCCATACTTTTGAAGTGTCCGTTGATCATAGACACTGACCTTCTTAGTTGGGACGCATTATACGTTACTATTAAATACTCATTATGATGTATAGAAATGTTGACAGCCACTGCGTGCTGGGTAACACAAATAAACCAGTTGTCGCAAACCATTGCGGTCTTCCCAGTGCACACTGCTGCTGCAAATCTATGTAAGAATCTTATAAATGCAAAAGTGAGTGTTTTAGTTTGTAACGTTTTCACACCTAATACCCTGGGCCGATTTTGATGACTTTTGGCACAAAGTTGGAGATTATGGTTACAGTTGAAGGGGGAGCAAAGTCGTGGGCAAAATTAAGTGGAACTGTAAAATGAAAAACGATAAACGGAAAGAGATAAAGATTCAAAATGATAAAATATAGAGCTTAAAAATTAATCTGCGATAAACTCCGGCTAAATAGATTAATACAGAATGAGATAATTAACATCCCATAAAAAAGCACAATAGGTTGCGTGTTACAGTTTCTTTATTGTATAATTGTATAGTTAAATTTAAAAAAAAAACACCAGGAGTGCGAGAATTGATCTCTATCTATAGAAGTTCCGTACCTTAGAAGAAATATTTTACACCGTTTTTACTAGCCCTTTATGTGGGTGATAAAATTCTACAAGATGACTAAAAAATTTGCCTGTGTTCATCTGGGTGAATCAATTTAAAGGTGAACAAAATATCCGCTTACGTCGAATTATTTCACTTGGAATATCTTCCTGGTTGACCTAGGTGACGTTATTCCAAAGTGAAATGAGGAAACCAAATAAGTTACTGTGACAGGCTGACGGACACACAGTCAGTCGCCTAGTATTTTTAATGAAGTCACGGAATCCTAAAAGTAATCATTTTAAGATTCTAGGATATTGAGTGTTTAGAATTACGCAATGAAAATAATTACAGCCACGTTTAACAATCCTTCATTACCTATATCAATTAAAATCATTGCGGTGATTACAGTAAACCATTTATCTAAGGTTATGTCGCCGCACATGCTTTTGCCATACCCTGAAGAGGTATTAATGGAGGAGCGCCGATGGCAGATTTTTTGTGACCGCTGCAAAGCGTCACTTTAGCCCCTTCGTACACAAGGCGACGCAAATCTCCGATACCTTACGACTTTGGTATTTAGGCGACTATCGCAACACACATTGGTTCATACACAGGCATGCGTCAATAGATACCTAATTTCAATTCAACACCTCTTTGAGACTGTGATTATTCGTGTTTAATGGTAAATAGGTGGAAAAAAATTTGCAGATACCCTGGACTGCATTCCGCTCCAATGTGCCCATTCTCCGCGACCTTAAGTTCCAAACCACCTGTGTTCAAAGAAACCTGGAGTTTTTCGGCCACATCGCAAGAAAAGATGATCACAACCTTGAACAAATGTTAGTTACTGGCAAGGTTGATGGCAAGTGACCGAGGGGTCGCAGTCCACTCAGATGGTCGGACCAAATTCGCTCTTCCCTAGACACGAAACTTCACGAAGCACTTCATTCTGCCAAGGACAGAAACAGATGGCGAAGCATCGTGAAGCTGAAAGTGAATTCACGTCGCGTCTGGCGAATCACGACCCTCAGTAATGAGGAATATGACGCGAGGAGAAGGAGGAGGTAAATAGGTATCAGCCAGAAATAACGTTTTTATTGTTTTAATTTTACTGTGCTAGATTTACAGTATTTGGTTTCTGCAATTATGATTTAAATTTAAACAGTGATTTTTTCGTAAAAAAACATTTATTTACCATCTTGTAAATAAATAATCGATAAAACGGATTTTATTTAATTGCACTTTTATGTGTCCTAAATCTCTGTTATTTTTTAATAGTTTGTTTTAACCATACCCGTATTTATGATAAACAAAATTGAACGATGATATTCGCATAGATAATAGGTATCTACAACTGATATTTTTTTTTTATTTTAATGTTAATAATTCTGAGCCCTTATCACGAATTTTCACTATTTTACTTTACAGCGTCTTTCCAGTATTTACATCGTTTCTTGTATGGTAAAATGGAACAGCGCCTCTGGTGTACCGAGAAGGAACTAATTTTTTCCTTGAATTAAATGTCACATTTCCAGTTTACTTTACGTCACAATAAGTGAAAACTCATGATAAGGCCTCTGGTAACATACAAATTAATTTTGCCGCATCTACAACTGATATTATGAATTAAAATGATAATAATTCTGATGTAACATACAAATTAATTTTGTCGCATCTACAACTGATATTATGAATTAAAATGATAATAATTCTGATGTAACATACAAATTAATTTTGTCGCATCTACAACAGCTGATATTATGAATTAAAATGATAATAATTCTGATGTAACATACAAATTAATTTTGTCGCATCTACAACAGCTGATATTATGAATTAAAATGATAATAATTCTGATGTAACATACAAATTAATTTTGTCGCATCTACAACAGCTGATATTATGAATTAAAATGATAATAATTCTGATGTAACATACAAATTAATTTTGTCGCATCTACAACTGATATTATGAATTAAAATGATAATAATTCTGATGTAACATACAAATTAATTTTGCCGCATCGAATGTTGAATTTACATAATTATTTATGTTAAAAGACATTGTCATCCTGACAATACATCAAAAATTCATAAATAAATCTCCGTCCAAAGTGCAAGTACCTACTGAAAATAAAACAATTGATTACCTACCTCAATATTGTGATAGGACTCTAAACCCATTGTACGCAGATTGTACGATAATATTCAAAAATCGTGTTATTGAAATGATGACATTTATCACTACAATTTATTTAGATCTTTGTGAACCTAATAAATTATGAGTAACTTGCTGTTGGTTGTAGTTGTGAATTATTTTGCACATGTAAATAAGACAAGATTTTTTCTACATAACTGCTTACTTATTTTGGAATTTCATACAAACTTCCAACCCTCATGTGGTCCTTATTACCATCTGATTATTTTTTCGCGAATTTTGGGTTATTTTATTGTAAAGTTGTTCAAAGTGCTTTGCAAAACTTTCTAAATAGTAACGTAACTAAAAGTGATATGAGTTCTGTTGCACTTTAAAATCGAAAAAAAAAAACAAAATATAGTAGAACAACAACCTATTTTAATCAAGATATTATGGCCAGAGCAACAAAGACACCTCAAGTAAATAAACTGTAATTTTAATGGCTATACCTAACACTTTATGACTTTCAGGGTATCATACTTAGTCAATCTCGTAACAAAACACTTTATGGGCCATATATGTACCTATACAGGGCGTCCCACGGCTCTGCCACATGGAGGGAAAATACCTTGAATAAAGTAGATGGAACATTTTACTGAAAGAAGACATTATTTCAAGAAGACTTCCTTTTATTTCCGACACTATGTTAGCAAAAAAGAATCCTTTTGATGAAGCCTTTCGATCGGTATGATAAAACTACAGGATCATTTTTTTTCTCGTGTAGCGGATTCGATTCCCGGTTCAACCATGTTATTATTTAAAAATCTATGAATGCAGTTTAATTTTTTTTTTATTAAAATAATGTCTTCTTTCAGTAAAATGTTCTATCTACAATATTTAAGGTACTTTCCCTCCATGTGGCGTAGCCGTGGGACGCCCTGTATAGTTACCTAGTTAAATTAATGCAACCGCGAGATTAAAACCTCTATCACAACTTGGAATTTACTAAAGTTATTTTGGGCATGTTTAGACGAACCCCTTACTCAGATGACTCAGTTAATATGTCGCCTATAACCCATAACCACGTTTATGAGACAGCCCTTAAGTTTTACGATGTCGAGTAAATTTAATGAAGTGACTTGCGAATTTCGTATGCGAAGATAAATAATAAACAAAATCTGGAGAGGTATTTTCACGGTTCCAATAGAGCCTATACCTAGGACAGGGGTGGCCCGCCGGTCTAACTCCTAAGACTGGTCAATAAAAAATACTACATGATTGTGTGCTAAACTATGCTGTTTCATTTAACATTTCAAGAAGTATGTAGTTGGTAGACCACACAGGGTTTCGTTACAGTAGATCTGATGTCTAATCAAGTTGACCACCCCTGCTGTAGGAAATCTACCTCTATATCTCTGTCCCGGGAAGACTATGATCAGCAGTAGACATCCTACGGCTGTTAAGATGATTTTTGCACATCTATCTAACACATCGATCACTGTTTTTGATTTCTTTTAGCTTCAGAAATCTAATAAACAATCCAAAGCGTATTCTTGATAGTATGTCTACTAAACCTTGCTGCAATATTTCGTAGTCTTTGCTGCAAGTGCCTTTAAATATTTTTTACAGATTTTTTCAGTACAGTTCTGATGAATAGCTAACTTCAGTTTAAAACTCCTACATTTTCTTAACCTCTTTCCTACTTAAGTAAATATTTTTCTTATAACGTTCAGAGAGAACTCGGGAACTGTTTAAACAGTTTTCTTAATTAGGTTTCATAAAACAAGCTTTAGCAAGAACCCCTAGAAAATTTTGCATCGCAACAACTATACGCTATGCTACTGCAATAATTGGCTCGATTGTAACTTACATCCCCATTCTAAAAATATTGTCGATAACTTTAAGCTTGCCGCTCTAGTGCACAGCTGGAACATGGTAATAAACGGGAGCTATTTAAAGCTTCTTCTATTTTAAAAAAACATTGTTGTCCACTAAAAACTACATTGGCCACAAAATTACTAATTCAGCCAGGAATCAAATAGATTGATGAGCAAAATGTTCAAAAAATAGGGCAAGCCAAGGCGTAGTCGACAAAGCCCCGCTGCGGGGCTCCTATTTCTATCTGCATGGTTTAAGATGAATGCTCCAGGGTAGCCCGCGAAATTCAAAATTTCTTACGTTTTTTGCAATTTGCAGGCCAGTGCTAGGTTGTTTGTTGATTAAAATATTATTCGCGGTTGTAAGACGTATGTAGTTACAGAATTATAATCAACAAAATCATCAATACAACGCTTTAAGTTAATAAAGCTCTAGGAATGACTTTTTGTGTTATTTTTTTGTTCCTACGCCTTTATGAACTTGGAGGGTTGTATTGGTGATTTTAATGATAATAATTCTGTAACTACAAACGTCTTACAGCCGCGAATAATATTTTAATCAACATACAACCTAGCACTGGCCTGCAAACTGCAAAAAAAAAACGCAAGAAATTTGAATTTCGCGGGCTGGTTGGAGCATTCCCCTTAAAGGAACCTAACCAAACCGAAACACTAAAAATATGGTCGAGTTGTAATATTTGTAGATGAGTTAGTAATTTTATGGCTCGTTTTATATTTACCTTAGTAAAGTAACTTCTGCCCTAGTTGTTATTATACGTATTCTGCGTATTCATCCAGTAAGGTTGCGGTAAACAGTTACAGGAACAAATGTAAAGTTTTAAAGAATATAGGCCAATTCTACTATTTACTAAAATGCAATCATTTGTTCAATGTATAGCATCTTATCTAATAGTTTACTTAACTACTGATAAAAAACTGGCCTTATGAAAGAAATCTAAAAGGAATCCAAGAGCCCTATAGGTTTACAACTTCTGTCTTGAACAGAAATTAAGAAAATACTTACGCAAGGAACGCCTTTGTTACCCTGAGTAATCTGTGCCCTGAGTTCCAATCGTTCAAGCCGATGCGATAGTCTTTTCACTTAGAAAATGAAATTGGATCTGCTTGTGAGGGATAGAGCTAATCCTTATTCACGACATGAGACATAATTTGTTTAAGTTCGTGTAACTATCTACTTTACCTATTTTTTCAAGTTTGTTTGAATAATATCATGAAATCTTCCTAGAGACCACAAACACGAGCAGTGTGTGTTTACTAACGGATCGACGTGGCTTCAAATAATAATACCTTTTAATTCCTTGCTAAAAACTTATTTACTGACTCGACTTATAAGTACAAAAATGTATTCTATCTTACAACAAATTCATAATGTCATACGGTAACTTGCAAGTACTTTAAGGTTGTTCAATCCTTTACATTAATGTCTTGGCTTAAACTTAACGTGGACTCCGTTCTTAGATCTCAAAACGAGGTCTGCACTTAGTTCAGGTTCTTGAGCAGCTGGCAGTATATAGAAGTTCTTGACAATCTCCGAGATAGTTATTTTCAGTTCCATCATAGCAAATTTTTGACCTGTGGATGCATAAATAAATTACTAAAACTAGCAAAATAATGTACTTGAGAAACATTACTAATTGAGCAAACGCTCTTATTTTACACAAGTCGTATTGAATGGATCGCTCTGACCAAAAAATATTGTATGAACGCACAATGTATAACGGGTTCATGTCTAAATAGGTTACTTTTGTTTTGTTGTCCGTGCCTACTATTGTTACACCAAATATGAGTGATAGTGAATGACCCATCTGAATTACAATTATTTCTGCATGGATAAAACCAATATGGAGATCATAAGGTAGCCGTTCCTGATAACGAGCATCATGTTCTTTTATGTTATGAGACGACAAAGAAGTCGATGGACAAATGGGCAATCCAATCTATAATGCATTATGACGATGCATCTCCTAGGGGTAAAATAGAAGATTGTTTACCAAGGGAAAAAACAACTTTTAAAGGCCTATTTTGAATCCGGAACGCAGCGAGGGCTTCATAAAGGGGGTGGCGGGAGGGGAGTCTGATTACATGGCTCCAACAGCATGCTCTGCCAGCCACTACCATATTTAATGATGACATGAATAGTGACAAAGATTGGTCGATTGGTCTGCCACTAATCGCCAGATAGGTTGATGATATTCAGAGTATCGCCAGTAATATCTGTTCGGGCAGTCCTGGGAAGAATGACATAAAAGAAAGAAACCTACACTCTGCAATCGGTTAAACAAAGCTACTTGTGATGATGACATGTTTCTGCTGACAGCCTAGGCACTTTTACTGATGTTGAAGCCACTTACCAATGCAGTTCCTAGGTCCAGCACTGAACGCGAGCCAATTGAAAGCATTCTTAAGCGGAGCCTCGAATCTCTCCGGACGGAACTCCAAGGGATCCTCATATAAATCTGGCTGACGTTGGATCTGGTAGATGTTTATTAAGGCTGATGTGCCTTTTATTAGTTTCAGTTCTCCCACCTCTGGAATGAAGAAATATCGTTAGTCTATTAGTCTTGGAAAATGACACTTAAGTATTGCCGAGTATGTGAGCAGTGGTAACTTGAGTTCGAACCCAAACAGGTGCGATACTTTGTGTAATTTATTTCATTACTACTGATCTCAAAACGGCGAAAGAAAACACTGTGTTGAAACCGACATATCTTAGAACTACTAGTTCGAAAACATCTACCTACCAATCTGAACTGGGTCCACGTGGTGGATGGCCCCCTCATTTGGGAGAAAACCAGATATCCCAGCAGAGACTAGTTATTTAGTTTTGTTAGCTGTGTGGGTTGTAGACATTGACAACACTTGTTTTGGTTTTTGCGTAATGATTTACTAGCCATTCAAAGCTATCGTTTTTGGTAAGGTCATTGCTCGGAATAAATTAAAAATAATATCAAGTTATCGTGATTTATAATTCTATTGTAACGGTTAAAAAGACAGGTAGAAACCGTATTGAAGTCGTAAATTACTCCCTTAAAAAAAACTTTAGTTTATTAATTTCGAAGACTCAATTATTTAAATTCCTAATATGCATAACGCATTTTTCATTCCATTATGACAAAATTAATGTAAAAATGAGTATAAGTACAAAATGAACTTGAACCTATTGCAAAAACATAATTAGACATAACCTGAAACTAAATACATTTTATTTATTTTTAATTTATTTGTTTACATTGTAACTAATATGCTATAAGTTGGGTTAAAGGTGACATGAGTAATTCAAAGACAGCCATTATAACCGCCACTATGATAACCATAGTGCTGTTGGATTAAATTATATGTTATCATCATCATCATCATCAGCCTATAAATGTTCCCACTGCACACTGCTGGGACACAGGCCTCCTCTCTGAGAGAGGGAGTGGGTCATAATCCACCACGCGGGCCCAGTGCGGGTTAGTGGATGTCACATGTCTTCGAATTTTTGGTTCTAGGACATGCCGGTTTCCTCACGATGTTTTCCTTCACCGTTTTGAGCAGTGGTGATGAAACAAATTACACAAAGTAATGTGCCTGACTGGATTCGAACCCACGACCTACAACTCGTATAAGTCGGGGCCAATACCACAGGGCCACCATTGCTCATGACCCAATAAAAAAGTTGGACTACTAATCCATATCTTTTTACAAGCAGGACAAACTGGTATTTGAAATTTTAAAGCGAAGTCGCGGACAAAAGTTAGTATGCCCATAATGATGATGATAAATAAATAAAGAAGGTAGTTTAGATGATTATGTTACTTACCGCAGTCTCTCATGATTCTTCTTTCAATGAGTGGCACTGGTGGATACAGCCTCATCGACTCCTTGAGCACCAGCTCCAAATACTTCATGTCATTTAGCTCACTAAAAATATAATAATGTTAATCTATACATACCTATAATAAATCTGTAGAAGGGTCAATTCTGTACATTGAAAATATTGAAAAAATAAATAGCGGGGGGTGTTGCTGGATCGATACCAAACCCAACTATGGGATTAAAAAATTTTTTGTCTGTCTGTCTGTCTGTCTGTCTGTATGTGCAGGCATCACGTGAAAACTAACGGTTCGATTTCGATGAAACTTGGTATAATTATACCTTATTATCCTGGGCATAAAATAGGATACTTTTTATCCTGGAAAAATACGTAGAAAAAAAATCTTATTTTTCAGTTTTATTCATAGACGTTGTTCTGTAGAACCGCGAACACACGTTGCATTACCCGCAGTGGATTCAGCGCCGTAACCTGTAGCGCCGAAAGTCGTATTTGGCTTGAACCGTTTGCGGCACACGCGGGCCACGCCTCCCCGACTCCTATATAAGGAGCCGCGTTCCGCGCCGCGCGATGCATATAAATTCTGAATTTTGATGCGAGCGGACGTGTCCAGTGTGGCGAGCGGTCGTCCGTGGAATTAATATTGTATGCGTGTCATTTTAAACCGTGCTTTTCAGCGACCTTTTTGATTACTGTTCCGATCAGTTATTTGTAAATACAAGGTCGGAATTACTATGAAAAAAATACTTACTACAGAACGCGAGCTCAACAGCAGTAGCTCAATAGAGGGATCTCCTTAATTATTATAGGCTTAGCCGTATTTGGGTCCAATAGATATTTGTAAGATGTCATTGTCAGAGTTACTCAAAATGGAGAAATAAACCATCCACGCGAAGACCGACATCCGCGCGGAAAAAGTCGCGGGCGGAAGCTAGTACCCAATAAATGCCTGCTGGGGTCGCGGGTTTTTCTTAACACAGGATACCGTGGCCCCAGAACGTAAAGGGCATCCGAAGGAACACGGGTGGATTTTAGTCAGTAAGAGTCTGACAGTCCCTTCCGCCCCACCCAGGGCGTGAGGACTCATTTGATGATTTTACAACCTAAAAAAAAAATACCCTATAAAATCATAAATATGTATAGAGTCTATTTTAAACTTTTTCATAACATCATGAAAAGAATTCACTAATTAAAAGTTGTCATTAAAAGTGCTGGGTAATACATTGCGACAAATTCACAGCCTGTGAAGAGGCAATTCAAGCCTGGTCCACTTCACTCCGTTTCAGTAGCAGTAAAAAAGAAGCTTCATGATTACAAAATTATTATTTTAAATGACTGGTTTTGGTCGATTTTGATTCGCTATCTAGAATATTTTTCACGCTTTTATTGTCCAAGATATAAATAATATTATGTAGTTTTATTTCATAATCAAAATTATTTATTTGCTCCAAATATTTTGAATAGTCTTAATCCTTACTAATTTATAGAAAGATGCTAAAAAAGCTGGTTGTTGTCGCTTTTAAGCCGATCCCGCTGGTTTTTGTGAGTTTTGTTATAGAAATAAATGGAAACCTGCCCCTGGAGACTAACCGTCTCCTACTACTTCTTTTTCCATAAAACTTGAAGGGGATAAATGGGTGGTGAAGGGCTAGAAAAAAATTAAAACTATGAAATTATAATAAATACTATGACTTTAACTTATTCATCATAAACGCAATATTCTGTGATAGGTATGATCATAATTTATAGGTCAACATTTATTAACATCTTATTGTTTGGACACTCAACAATTTTGTGAACTTAGATTCGTCTAGCAAAAACAAGAAATTCAAAACAAGAGATAACTGAATTAAACTTACTGGTAAGTCGGGTCTCTGTGCATTTCACTACCGTAGATATTCTGAAGTTCTTCATAGATCTTCTCTTGAACATCTCTGCGCTTTGATAAACAGTAGAGAGTGTACACGATGCCTGAGGTCGTTGTGTCGTGGCCCTGTACAAACAGTAACTTGTATTTCTTACAATAGTATTAATATGATAAGAATATGATAAATTCAAAAGACTAATCAATCATGCCAGAAGCGCAGAACAGATTAGAATGAAAACAAAAAAATACCACGGTGTTACATTTCGTACACGGGACGACTTAACATACTTACGCAAAGCGGCTCGCAAAACCTAGTTTAACATACTTCTGTAGTCAATTGAGCAACAGCTGATACTCTAGTAACAGTTAACTAGAACTAGAGAGTTGCCGAAAATATAATCGAATGGGGTGCAATTGTAGAGGTCTCTGTCCAGAAGAAGACTGCAGAAGGTAAATGATGTTATGCAAGAGTTCAGTTTCCCTTGGAATCCAACTGACAATTCAAGACACACAATACATTTTCACACTACTGAAATGTTTTGATAACAGAGAGTGGAATAATGACAAATAACAAGTTGTAAGAATAGTTCGTAACACTTGGTTTTGAGTAACTCACCTCAAACATGAATGTGTCCACCTCTTCCCTCACACTTTCATCGTCAATTTTCTTGCCTTCTATTTCAGCCAGTAGCAACAGGTCCAAAAACGCGTGCTTGTTCTTAATGCCTTTAAAAACAACATATTTATGTATGCAATTGCTTCACATTGACTTTTTACATCAGTAGTTGGTGTTAAACTTTGGGCCAACATTTTAATACTGCCGTACCAACGACAAGAATGGTTTTCATCATCATCATCATGAGCCAGAAGACGTCCACTGCTGAATATAGGGACCTCCCCCTTAGACCGCTACGCCGAACGACAATTCGCCATTTGCATCCCTCGGTTGCCCGCGACCACGTCGTCGGTCCACCTATTGGGAGGCCTGCCTACGCTGCCTCTTCCAGTCCGTGGTCGCCACTCGAGAACTTTTCTTCCCCATCGGTTATCTACTTACTTACTACAACCGATTAATAGTGTATATGACGTGCAATCTACATTAATATTATAAAGAGGAAAACTTTGTATTTTTATTTGTTTGTCTGTAATGGATAAACTCAAAAACTACTGGACCGATTTCAAAAATTCTTTCACCAGTTGAAAGCTGCTTTGGTCCTGAGTGACACAGACAATAAAGGGGGTGGGGGGACGAGCGAAGCCGCTGGGAAAAGCTAGTAACCAATATTTTCACCATCATCCATATCAGAAAACTTACCAATTTCACTGCTATCTTTAAGAGCAGTTATATTAGCCTTCTTCAACTCTTGTCGTCTTGCTTCGATCACTTTATTAGTCTGTCCGTGTAGAATCTTCAAAGCCTTGTCTTGCCTCGTCTTGTAAGGCAACAAATTGAAAATGGCGTCTTCACCGAAGAATGGTATTTGCATCCTCATCGTTATAATACCTGACAATCTACAATTAGTAAAATTTTGTACTTTCATTGGATTTTTATGAGAAGTTATATATTTGTCCTTTTTCATTAGCTGTTTTATGCTGCTGATGTAAAGCAATTATTTTGAACTTTATTGCAAGGCTGATGCATGAAGTTGCTGTAACTACCTACGTCGATACAAAATGATTTGGTGGTAACACTGGTAACTTACTCTTCAATGGACTTCACATATTCTGACTCGCTCTGAGCTTGACCATTCATGCTTACGCCCATGATGGATTCTAGACAGAAGATTTTTTTATTATTTCTAATGTCTGAACAAAGAATTTACAGTTGAGAAGTAATATAGTTAATGGATAAAGTACTGTTTCTTTATTTTATTTTGGTAACTAAAATAAATACCTACAGGAACTTTAAAACACTATTAATGTCTTATTAGCAGTTCATTTTGCAATAAAACACTGTCTGCGAAGAATACCCAAAATTATTTTAACATCAATTTTTTGGGAAATACGAGTGTGGCGACTTAACGCACCACATATGTCCCTACCAACCAATGTAGCAACGTGTAATTAGATTGTAAATATGTATAGTTAGATCGTAAGTAGGTACCGTGTAATTAGACTGTAAATATGTATAATTAGATTGTAAGTAGGTACCAATGTAAATAATTTTTGTATATAGCTTCAGTTTAATTGTTTAGTTTAAGATGCACGTAGCCAGTAAGTTTCTCACGCTTTGGCACGACGAAATCTTTTATTTTTTAGGTATTATCCATCGGCTAAGAAGCTTTGAAGTAATAGACACAATAGACTATTATTCAGGCCATTCCGATGCATTACACAGCTGCAAGATTATTAATGTTTTATTGCACGCAGCTGCAGTGTGTTGTTTTTGTAAATTGCATTGTGAGCTAGCAATTAGGAAAATGTGTTTGTCGGAAATGTAACATTTATGGCCTAGTGCCATAAACGAAATGCCGAATGTAATGTTTTATTTTTTTTATAACGTTGGGCTTCCCAGAGCGCATCTTTTATTGTATTTTGGTAACAATGCTTACTATAGGTTTAGTTGTAAGAAGTTTGCCGCCAGCGACTGGGGAAGACAAAAATGTATTTTTAGTGGACAGTCGACACGCAACCTTCACTCGGAACAGTCAACTCGCAACCTTTACACGGGACAGTCGACGCCCGACCTCCACACGATAAAGTTCACTCACTCTGTGATTATTTAGAAAATATTGTAATCATTCCTATGTTACGTTAGTTGTTATACATCTCTACTGCAAGAAAGGACTGTTTCATTCTTTTACCTACCGGCCGACCCTTGCAATACTTACATCCCGTACTACACGTTTCTAAAACGTTTTAATTCGCGTAAGCAACGCGAAAGTGGTGAAACGCGAAACGAGTATACCTGTTACGTTGTCAAGTGCGGCTAACGCAACAATAGGAAACATATCAACTGAGCGGCCGTCAGCCATTCCTCGTAGCTTCTCCGTCAGAACACGCTGGTTCTTACAGAATACTGGCAGGAAATTCTGCAGGATGTTGAAATGGAAGGCGGGAGTTAAGAACTTGCGGTGAGCCTTCCATTTTTGACCTAAAATTAGTGAATTGGTAAGGTTAGATAGTCTGCACATGGTAATATAAGCTTTCTCGGAAGTCAATATTGCCAAATTGAATTGGAAATGAAGTTATTCTTACCGGTGGCAGTCAGCAGACCTTCTCCGAGCCAGCACGTCAGGAATCGGTATGACCTGCCTTTTGTGATGTGCTCCGTGCTTGTCATAATAGCCTGAAACAATGACATTAAATAAAGTACAGGCATAAAGGTGCCTTTCTACCAGAGATGTGCTATGCACCTATGCTACGAAAATGTGAAAGTTGAACTACGAAACTATGTGACCGTTTCCACTGACGATAAGCTATGTAGCGGTGCGAGTAAGATGTGCTATGAAGATCGTTGCTGCAAAGTAGCTGCGCGAGGAAGATGCGCAGCTTGAGCTATGCGATGCACCGATAGTAGGTAAGACGACCCATAGCAGGCATCCATAGCACGCATCCACAGCACGCATTCATAGCACACATCCATAGCACGCATCCATAGCACACGTCCATAGCATCCTTCCGTATAAAAAAATATCTTAGTTGAATCCGTTTCCACCAGTGCTATCTATGTGTACCAATGAATATGATTGGTGGATATCAAACGCGTCCATAGCAACGTAGCATAGCACATCTCTGGTGGAAAAGCAGCCTCAGCCTATACTGTTCCCAGAGCTGGGGCACAGGCCTCCTCTCTGTGCGCGGATTGTCACATGTCTTCGATATTCTGGTTCTGGGACACACTTGCTTCGTCATGACGTTTATAAAATACACTAGCTGACCCGGCAAACGTTGTTTTGCCATATAAATAATTTAAAAAAATTTAGGGGTGGACTACCCCTAACATTTAGGGGGATGAAAAATAGATGTTGGCCGATTCTCATAGATACCGGATAAGCACAAAAAATTCATCAAAATCGGTCAAGCCGTTTCGGAGGAGTATGGCATCGAAAACTGTGACACGAGAATTTTATATATTAGACTAGCTGACCCGGCAAACGTTGTTTTGCCATATAAATAATTTAAAAAAAAATTAGGGGTGGACTACCCCTAACATTTAGGGGGATGAAAAATAGATGTTGGCCGATTCTCATAGATACCGGATAAGCACAAAAAATTTCATCAAAATCGGTCAAGCCGTTTCGGAGGAGTATGGCAACGAAAACTGTGACACGAGAATTTTATATATTAGAAGATTTTTCCAACTCACCTCTACATATTTTGAATGACAAATCATTATGAATGGAGATGAGAAATAATATACCCTGTAAGCATGCCCATACTTTAACGATAAGCTGTTAAGCAAGTTCAGGACCTCTGTAAACAAAAGAAATAACTAATTTAATTATAGTAAACTAGCTGAATAAAGGCCAGTTGTTTAACTGGTATCGAATATGAAATAATACTCATAAATAAATTATCCTACAGTTCGGCCGGAACATTGGTGTTGGTGTGTTGTCCAAAAAATAATTTAAGTCCGTTGTAGATTTGCCCGTTCCTTGATCGAACGGTGAGTTACCCGCTAGACCGTGCCGGTGGCCGGAACTAGCATCGCGATCCCCGAGACTTCTTCCGCGGTGGCTACGGCACGAGAGGATTGTCTCTTCTTTACGAAATCTACCTCCTCCTTCCCATGCATTAAAACTTCGTAGAAGGAGGTGTTTTCAAAAAAGTTTATTTACATACAAACGCGCTCCCTTTTCCTTTGTTTAGTTATTATTATTTTTGTTATTTAGAAAACTAAGGCGCGGACAGAAGAGACGTAAGACGAGGACGCGTCGCGGACAGGGCGGAGACGAGTCACGGACGCGACTTTTGAAATTATATAGAAGAGACGGGGTGCGGACGCGACGCAATCGTTTTTATTCAGCGATTCAACCTCAAGACGGTATACGTCACTGTGCGAAATGCAACCCCGCGCCCCGTCTCTCCTGTGTGTTTTGAACAAAAGGCGCAGACGTAAAGTCGTCACGCCCGCGCCCCGTCTCTTCTGTGTGTTCACGTTCGCGACGCTTCTATACATTTTGTATGAAAGAGACGCCGAAGAGACATATATCTCCGCCCCGTCTGCGTCTTACGTCTTTTCTGTGTGGCCCGCGCCTTATGGTTACGGATCTTTTCTGCTCGAAAAAATACTTTGATAATAGCGAATAGAAATGACAATTAGATACCTATATTATAATAACTCTAAAAACAAGCAGAATGTTAGAAAACGTATCATGAGTTCAGAATACTTAATAGTACTGTCATGAGTTCAGGGTCATACAATAAACAAACAATGATAGGCCGTTGGCCCTTCGCAACAAGCAGAGGTCAGTGATAACAGGAATCATTTAACTTTGCAGTGCCCGACAGCTCACATAATTATTTGATTCGGTTTTTGACATACCTACCAATTACTGTACTCATTATATGTAGAATACAATAAAATATTCACGATCCGCAATTTGTTAATTGTGGGAGCTATTTTTGACTTACGAGGTATGGTTCTAAGGTTCTAAGTTTATAAAAATAGTGTACCCCTACAGTTTGTTTGCTATAACTGTTCTAAGAGTTAATACGCCCGTATTAACTGATGTGATTTATAGTAAACTAGATTACAAGTGCGTCAATCTAATTCACATACCGGAATTCGTAATAATGTCAGCAAGGCTACTAGCGGTTTTGTTTTTGTTGAATTCAAAATTACTCGGTCACTTATTTGTGCTACTCATGACTACAATGTCATTTATTCTATAATCATCATTATAATATATTTGTCCACTGCCGGACATAGGCCTCTGTATCACCACGAATGCCAAATTCAATTAAGGATACATGAAGCGTCATAATTGTGAATGAAATCACTTAGAATGAGCAGACGTCAGCACGACAACCTACCCCAATCTGTTTATTTTTCCCTTCTCGATTTGTGATAAAGTTAAAAATCGCTAAAAAGAAATTTGACAGGTTTGGGTAGGTTGTTTTACTGTATGAAGCAAATAGGTTTTCAAATCATACCTGAAGACTTGACAACAAACAAATGAGCATTTCCCACTATAGGCAGTGGAAACGGTCCTCGCACATTGAACCGTTTGCTTTCCCGAACCAATCTAATCCAAGACACTAACAAAGCTAACACTACAATAACAGATACTAATAACAAAATCATTTTTAACTCTGACACTGGCACGTCTGCTTCTTAATAACCGGCCACATTCGATGAGGTCTGTTATCAAAATGCGAGTGTCCCAACGGATGTTATAGGTCGGCAATAAAATGGGTTACTACATAAAAAAATGACGTAGCCACACACTCGGTCAATGCCATAATGAGTAACAGGTTTAAATATTATGGAAATTTATTTAAATAATATTTTTTCTCTATGACAACAGTACTATAGGTACTAGCGAGCAAAAGTGGAATGACTTTGATCCGGGATAGCTCCTTAAACAATGGCGTGATTTGAATGAATTTGGTATCAATTTAAAGGTAACAGTTAAACCTTTAAAATGGTACCATTAGTTATTATTCTTAACTATTTATTAAGTACTTAAGATCGCGCGGAATCGGAGTGTTTCCATACTTTTGCTCGCTAGTATACTTACGATTGTGACTCAGCGACTGCATGGTAGTTTTTTTTCTCCGGTATTAACATAGACTAGATAAGGCCAGGCAAATGATGATGATAACGGTACTTAATTAATGATTTGTATTAAAATACTATTAACCACGTATACGTATAATACGTAGGCTTGTAAATGACTTGCTTCATTACCTTTGTATTGTTTTCTTAGCTCTTTCTATGCTACAACACAATAAAAGAAGAAATGACATCGACTTAAGAGCGCATATTCTGAAAGTTGGCAACGTCGCAAATAGTTGTTAAATATTAACAAATTTTAATCAATTTAGCAATGTTACTGTATGGAAATAAGAAATATGGCTCTGTAGTGCACTAAAACATTGATATAGGAATGCAATTAAAACACTGAATTTGATGTTGTAACCGTTTCAGGTATAAAAAAAGCATTTGGAAGGTTTCCAAATACGTTTTTTACATCTAAAACTATATATTCGGTGTTACGATATTAATTGTTGCATTCCCTAATCCCTCGATGTGTTCCATGATAAGCTACGTATGTTTAAGAACAAAATAAAATGTGTACCCTAAGTTCTTTTTTTTATATTAATTTAAATTTCATCAAATTTATTGTTAAATTATTTTGTATTAATAATAATTGGCCAATTCTATTATATTGACATTTATCTTAATTTTGCCTGACATTTCTGTGTATACTAATGTAAATTTATATCAAATATTTTATTAAGTATAATAAATTTTGAACTGTTACTTTTTAATTCAATTTTCACTTTATGGATTGTTCTTTTTTTTTTAATAATAATTATATTTTATCACCGAGCCGAAGAATTGTGAATGTTATGTACGCCTTTATTGTCACGTGCATCAGACTGCTTTATTATAAATTGTAAATTTCAATGTTAAATGTATGTGATGTGGCTGTACTTATTCTCATAAATAAAAAAATAAATACAGTAAATTTACCAAATTATTTTAAACATGTAAATATTTGACAGCTATTTGCGACGTTGCGAACTTTCTGGTTATGCACCCTTAATTGAACTTAACTTCACATAATCCTCAGAATCACTTGTCCTTAGATTAGACCGTCTGAAATATACATTATATAACAACTCAAATAGTGTTCAGCAACTTGGTTCAATGTATTAACAAACTATTCCTACTTCTCGTCATAATACTTTTTCGATCAGGAATGTGGTAGTGCAGTGTAAACAGTCACAGGAACAATGTAGTTTTTAATCAGCCAGATGACGTCCACTGCTGAACATAGGCCTCCTCCTTATACCGCCACGCCGAACGACAATTCGCCACTTGCATCCATCGGTTGCCCGCTAGTATGCCCCCATCTAGTAGGAGGCCTGCCTGCGTTTACCGGTCCGTGGTCACCACTCGAGAACTTTTCTTCCCCGTAGTACAACGAGCGATGTGGCCTCCCCATTGCCATTTCAACTTGCAAATTTTACGAAACGAGCTACAGGAAGATAAACAAGAAACCTGTATGAGTTAATACTACGGGTTCAGTCATGATCAAAAATACTTACGCAAGGAACCACCTTTATTACACTTAGATCATGCTAACAGATATGCTTTTTTTTTTTTTTTTTTTTTTTATCGTGGTAAAATCATCAAATGAGTCCTCCCACCCCGGGCAGGGCGGGAGGGACTGTCAGACTTGTACTGACTAAAATCCACGGTGTCCTTCAGTAGCCCTTTATGTCCCGGGGTCACGGTAATGGTATAAGTCCCGCGACCCCGGCAGGCTTTGGCCCTCTAGAGAGGGGGCCCCGTCATTATGCTGACGCTCTTTGAGGCGCGCGTGGAACACAACGCGCCGTCGACCCGGGCATGGTCCATGGTCGGGCTGCGAGTTGCCCTTTACTCGCCGCCCGCATGCCCGCGCCTACGGTGGCCGGAGATCGTCTTGCGACGTCCGTCGCCGTGGGCGTCCACCACCGCGGGTGGGGCGGAGGGAGGACATTGTCCTCTCTCTCACGCGGCCCGCCTCCTCCTTCGCGAGCATTACTGCTTCGCAGAAGGAGGCGACCGCTTCCCACTCCGTCTCGCCCCGCAGCATGGCCGCAACCAATGCCGGGCGCGAGAGGTCTCCGCCTAAACAGATATGCTTGTGAGGAGTAGAGGCAATCTTTATTCATCTAATTTTTCCCTTTTCCCTTTGTTTAAGTTAGTGGTGTAGAAACCACCAAACAGCTCCATGCTCCATGTATACTTGTATAGTTATGCCATTTGGTCTTGTAAAAATAATACCTTTTAACTTATAACATTTTATTCATTCCCATAAACAATTTTTCCTGACTCGTCTTATAACTACAAAAATATGTTCTATCTTACAACTAATTCACAATGTCTTCCGGTAACTTGAAGTTATTATAGTTCATTAAATCTATTACATCAATTTCTCGGCATGAACTTAACGTGGACTCCGTTCTTGGATCTCAAAACGAGGTCTGCACTTAGTTCAGGTTCTTGAGCAGCTGGCAGTATATAGAAGTTCTTGACAATCTCCGAGATAGTTATTTTCAGTTCCATCATCGCAAACTTCTGACCTGTGGAAAAAGAAGAAAAACTTATTTATTTTATTATTTTACTTGTTTAACCTCATATCTATCATCTTAAGGCTATTGCTTTCAATAACAATATTTATATATTGCTGCACCGGTGAAAAGATTATGGCGATCATGCGATAGCTGTCCCTGATAATAACGATCACCAAGTTCCCTTTACTTTCAACTATGGCAAAGAACTACATATTTTTATAAACTGTAGAAATTCCTAGACCGGTGCACTATTTTTAAAAAGGAAAAACAATCAAAGATTACATCTTTCACCGATAGTACTCTTATCTAATCCACGATATTGAAGCTACTTACCAATACAGTTCCTTGGTCCAGCACTGAACGCGAGCCAACTAAAAGCATTCTTCGGCGGAGTTTCGAATCTCTCCGGACGGAACTCCAAGGGATCCTCATATAAATCTGGCTGACGTTGGATCTGGTAGATGTTTATTAAGGCTGATGTGCCTTTTATTAGTTTCATTCCTCCCACCTCTGGAATGAAGAAATGTCATTAGTCTTGCTACTTAAATCTTCTTGACTATTATTTATTTTATTAAGACTTCTTGGTCATAAACCGTCGTCTATGTCACTTTTGTCTTGTTTTTTAACTACGTGTGTACTTATGTAAATTTTTTTCACTTTAATCAAAAAAAAAAATGTACGTAAGTAAAAAATAAGCTTGTAAAACTTAATTCACCTAAGTTGACATCACTTGAAACTACTATTTCATATTTTAAACACGATTGAAAGACCGCCATTACTGTATCCAAATACAGTAATGCTGTTGAACGTGTTTGGACCCAGTGGCGGTTCCTTCATACAAGCCCAAAAGCCCGGCATGCCTTATTAAAAATGCTCGACAGAGAATCATAATCAAACCCGAACTATTTAAAAGTTCGCGCGCTTAATTGTTATCAAAATAACACAAACTATCCACGCCACACACTTTACATCGCAATTGTTCGCGCGCAGTTTCGTATTTGCAACATCTATATATAGCTATCTCGCTTACACGTACCGGCTTTTACCGGGCTTTCAAATACTATCTCTGTCCCTTTCGCGCCTAAAGCGTTGTGCCGTATAACGAGTTAGAACCTTGTGCGTCTACAAATCGATCAGTATGGAAGATTTAAGCCGTGCATGCGTATGAAGTTGCACGCGTATGCGTGACCTTTAGCTCACTTCAGTTTTATTTGCTTGAGTGGGGAAAGCTTTGTTGTTAAAGTTTTTTGTGTGTTTTGTTAGATTTTCTCAGTGATACAATTGTTTTGGTGACTTACCTGCAACAATGGAGGTAATTGTACCTTGTGAGGATTTAAAATGCGTTCAAGTTTTGATTGGCGAAGATAAGGTAAAATCTTTAAACTTTGCTCAGAAAAAAAAAACACTTTATTTCTTCCCGACGCCGACGCCTAATCTGTGTATTTCTCAGACTAGTAAATCGCATAAAAGAATATTTCATATGTGTATAAATCATGCAATAGAATTCAAGAGGTTAGTTTATTTTTTTCAGCCCTTCAGGCTTTGTGTAATTTTTTTAGTACCTAATAGTACAAAACGAGCTGCTTTTTACGATACTCATTGCAGCAAAAAATTCGTTGGACATAATTACATGTCGCGAGTCGTAAACACGGTTTTTAAACAAAAAAGTAAACTTATTGAGTTGTTTTCTGATCTGTGCGACAACCCACAGAACTGGGACGGGGATACGATTTTAGCTATTGAAAAACAGTAATTGTTGGTAGAATTAAAACGATCACCAACATTTTACTCTGATGTAATTAAATCATTTCTTAAGAAAGATAGACGATTCCAATTAGAATATAAATAATTTATTTAAATTCCTTATTACATTCTATCTAGCTATTTTTTAACTTTCGTTTTGTAACTTTCTGTTTTGTTTTTTTTTGTCTGTAACCTGTTAGTCCTGTTACAAAACAAGCAACTACTTACCATAACTTTGAATTCACTTTTAATTTATTGTACCTAACCAGTAGTTTATGAGAAAATTGCGATGATACATACGTAGGTACCTACATACTCAGTCGAAAACTGAACTTTCTTTTTTTGAAATCGGTTTAAATTTTATTGGGCTTGCCTTATTTTGAAACCCTAGGCCCGCCACTGTTTGGACCATCATTTTTTTTCATTACTTTTTTGAAGTAGAACTGACTGACATTTCAATCGACCGAAGGCGCGGGCAACAGCTACTAGACCCATGATGATGATGATGATGAATAAATAAAGAAGGTAGTCTAAATGATTATGTTACTTACCGCAGTCTCTCATGATTCTTCTTTCAATGAGTGGTACTGGTGGATACAGCCTCATCGACTCCTTGAGCACCAGCTCCAAATACTTCATGTCATTAAGCTCACTAAACAAAAAAAAATAGTTTTTATACCCAATAAAACCATAGACATAGTGTAGAGTATGTCTGTATCATACTTTTTCAACAACATCATGAAAAGAATCCTGCATAATTGAAAATATCATTAAAAGTGCTAAGTAATAAAAAATTGCGACAAATTCAAAGTCTGACCAATTTGATGGGGCAATTTGATTTTATGGTCCCAGATGCAAACAACATAAAAATGAAGAAGATGTATCCAAAAGATGTTGGTCAAAAGAAAAATGAAAGAGAAGTGAACTGAACTTACTGGTAAGTCGGGTCTCTGTGCATTTCACTACCGTAGATAGTCTTAAGTTCTTCGTAGATCTTCTCTTGAACATCTCTGCGCTTTGATAAACAGTGGAGAGTGTACACGATGCCTGAGGTCGTTGTGTCGTGGCCCTGTACAAACAATTACTTGTATTTCTTACTATCTAACTAATTTTATGAACGCAAAAGCTAATAACCCATCCATCCAGGATGGATTGATGGGTATTTGAACGGCAAAACAGTAGAGTTGAAGAGCTCTATCCAGCAGGAGGTTAATGATGATGAAAATTTCAGTTAAGGCCATAATAAAAAACAAACAAAACACGCAACAAACTAGGAGGAGAGAAATATCTAACCGAGTTTGAGCAATCTCTTAATTAATATTAGTTGATGTTCACAAGTTGTAGCCGAGACTCGAGACCTCAGTCGGTGTCTAAGAGTCCTCCTAGCTAGATGAAATTACAAATTCTCTACACAACGCCCCCTTTATTTTCTGGGTCTCTTACCGCCCCCCTTTAGGCCTGCAGCGGCCACAAGGCGGCGTTATCGCCCACTTTGGGAAAGGCTGTGTTATAGGAATAGCACGTAACACTTGGTTTTAAGTAACTCACCTCAAACATAAATGTGTCGACCTCCTCCCTCACACTTTCATCGTCAATTTTCTTGCCGTCTATTTCAGCCAGTAGCAACAAGTCCAAAAACGCGTGCTTGTTCTTGATACCTTTAAAAACAACATGTTTATGTAGAATACAATTGCTTCACATCGTAGTTGGCCTACCTTTAAGCCAACTTTTTAATGTTGCCATACCAACGACAAGAAAGGTTCTCGTAGTGAAACTATATTACGTACAAAAGACGTTATTTCCACTAGTATCCTCATCAGAAAACTTACCAATATCACTGCTATCCTTAAGTGTAGTTATATTAGCTTTCTTCAATTCTTGTCGTCTTGCTTCGATCACTTTGTTAGTCTGTCCGTGTAGAATCTTCAAAGCCTTGTCTTGCCTCGTCTTGTAAGGCAACAAATTGAAAATGGCGTCTTCACCGAAGAATGGTATTTGCATCCTCATCGTAACAATAGCTGATAATCTAGAATTATTAATGTTTTTTGCTTTTATTGGATTTTTATGACAGATTATGTATATGTTTATCCATATTCATTCATGCTGTTTCATGCTGCTATTGTAAAGCAATTAGGTATTTTGTTTTGAATTGAAATGGATGACTGATGCATGAAGTTCTTGTGACTACGATATAAAATCACTTACTCTTCTATGGATTTCACATATTCAGATTCGCTCTGGTCTTGACCATTCATGCATACGCCCATAATGGATTCTAGGAAAATAAGTTATATTTATTTATGTACATATATCATCGATCTTAGTTTTCAAGTCAACCACATTTTTTTTTTCAAAAAAAAATACCTGTCACGTTGTCCAGAGCCGCTAAAGCGATAATAGGCAACATGTCAATTGAGCGGCCGTCAGCCATTCCTCGGAGCTTCTTCATCAGAACACGCTGGTTCTTACAGAATACTGGCAGGAAATTCTGCAGGATGTTAAAGTGAAAGGCGGGAGTCAGGAACTTGCGGTGAGCCTTCCATTTTTGACCTGAAACAATTGAAAAAAGCTGATTACGTATTTAGAACTCTGTATACTCAAGAACGTTTGTAACGCGAAGACTGTTGTGAAAATGAATATACCTAGGTAGCATTATACCTGTGATTGTGATATGTTTTACCGCAAGTAAACTTAATATGTCGGCCAAGGTAATTTATCATTTGATAGCACCAGAGTTGCTGTGGTATTCCATAAAAAGTGAAATTTATTGTTCTTACCAGTTGCAGTGAGCAGTCCTTGTCCGAGCCAACACGTCAGGAAGCTGTATGACCTGCCTTTTGTGATGTGCTCCGTGCTCGACACTAGCGCCTGAATCAAAAGCGGACTTTCTAGTAACAATGATACTAAATACCTGGAACCTACTGGGACATTTTTTAAGCAACCTTTATTCTTTTGCAGTAACCCATAATATTTTTAAAGAGCGTGTGCCCAGTTCGCATGAGTTCGCTCCGTGACAAGCGCATGTACTTTGCGTAATTTATTTTATCTCAACTGCTCTCAATATAGTGAAGGAAGACATCGTGAGAAAAGTCAGGCATTCACTCAGGCAAAGGCATATCCTAGAACCAAAAATTCAAAGATATGTGACTCCTATCAAACTGCACAAGCCTCGCATGATGGACAGCCCAGTCACTCTCACACAGGAAACCAGCTGAGTACTAGCAGTGAGGACATTTTAGAAGTACATAAGGAAATAGGATTGGTTGTATAAAACATACATTATTTAGCAACTCACCTCAGCGTATTTAGAATGGCAGATCACTACATATGGAGCGGAGAAGAAATATACCCGGAACGCAAGTCCATACTTTAGCGATAGGCTGTAAAGTAAGTTCAGGACCTCTGAAATATTTGATTAAAAAAATAATTAAATATTTGATGGCACACAAAACATGTAGGATTGTAGGTTCACCATACGTTTATTGATAATATTTAGGTGCTCGTCCCACCCCGTCTATGTGAGTCACGGTCCTATCTCATTAGGTAACTGTGACCCTCGGCGGCGATAGGCGGAGACCTCTCGCGCCCGGCATTGGTCGCGGCCATGCTGCGGGGCGAGACGGAGTGGGAAGCGGTCGCCTCCTTTTGCGAAGCAGTCATGCTCGCGAAGGAGGAGGCGGGCCGCGTGAGGGAGAGGACAGTGTCCTCCCTCCGCCCCACCCGCAGTGGTGGACGCCCACGGCGACGGACGTCGCAAGACGATCTCCGGCCACCGTAGGCGCGGGCATGCGGGCGGCGAGTAAAGGGCAACTCGCTGCCCGACCATGGACCATGCCCGGGTCGACGGCGCGTTGTGTTCCACGCGCGCCTCAAAGAGCGTCAGCAAGATGACGGGGCCCCCCTCTAGAGGGCCAAAGCCTACCGGGGTCGCGGGACTTATCTCATTACCGTGACCCCGGAATATAAAGGGCTATTGAAGGACACCGTGAATTTTAGTCAGTACAAGTCTGACAGTCCCTCCCGCCCTGCCCGGGGTGAGAGGACTCATTTGATGATTTTACCACGAAAAAAAAAAAAACGATTCTTAGGAGCCAAATAAAAAGAAAAATCAGAAAGAACGCTAAGATCAAACCTACATGAACGAAATCGCGTGTAGAAGCTTGTGATGTACATTATACACATTGTAGTGTATGCGCGGGCGCATTGGCGTTGTCAGTCGAGCACCAACCGTAACCGAGAGCGGACGTGCGCTAGACGCATATACTACTTCACCTACGAGATCTATCAAAGTGTGTTTTATTATTAACGCAGTGAACATTACAAGTGGCGACGAGGATAAAAGCAAGTACATGACACATTAAAATAAAATGAAGGAAGGAATATAAGTAATTGTTTATTGCTTATCAGTTGTTTGCGGGTAGATTCGTTCCAAATAGCCTATTACAAATTATTTGTTATTATATTAGAGAAAATACTAGCAAATTAACACTCATTTTACATTGAGTTGTGAGCTAAATCAAAATCACATATGAATCGAGCCAATACGTAAGCAATTGTTACTGATAAACAGTTTCATACCACTATTCTTCATTGTAAATGGCCATGCATCGTATTAGATGGAAAATAAGGCTACGCAAGGATATTACAAAAATATAATATTGTGCAAGTATGCGACCTAAAGGTAACTACCCACAATTAGTTTAAAAGTTAAACCAAACGTAATTATCGACATAATGAGATTTATGATCGAGATAATAAGAAATACTTACCTAACTGTTCACAACACAGTAGAAAGGATAGGTAATTAGTTATTTCAGCTCGCTTAAAGATATTATTACTTACAGAATTAATTTGGTTTATGGATCTGATATACTCATTAGTAAAAACCTATTATAATATAGCTTTAGATAATGTCATTTTAATAATAGACTTATTGTGTTTGGAAGTATTGATAGCATAAGTATGTGTGTTGTGTTTATGGTTGCACTGTGCTACTGTACATGTTCTGCTTTTGCTTAAAACAGTAGAGGTGGAGTATGTATGGTGGTATAGTGTAAACAATTTGAAGAACAAATACATCACAATAGTTAAATTAGTGGGTTCTTCTACCTATCTATTGTTATGCTTGCACAATTTATACATATTTGGAAAATAGTTATAATAAAAGTACACTTAAAGGCCACGCAATGAGTAAATAACAAAGGGCCACGCCGATTAAATAAGTACCTAACAAAAGGCCACGCTATGAGTAAATAACAAAGGGCCACGCCGATTAAATAAGTACCTAACAAAAGGCCACGCAATGAGTAAATAACAAAGGGCCACGCCGATTAAATAAGTAACAATTTTAAAGGACTGTATATTATTAAAAAAAAAAACAAATATATTTACAAAAATATAATGAAGTCCACGTAATGAGTACTTAGGTACAACAAAAAATAGGGCTATAGAATAGAAATTTTTAATTCAAGCTCAGAGCTCATAAATGGTTAGTAACAATTTTCTTAAACAGCTAGTGTTAGTAAAACATAATTATTTTGATTATCAATTACAATTAATTACATTTAGGTATACAATTTCAATCATAACAAATTAAATAAATGATACAAAATTTGCATAAAATTGAAATAAAATTGAAATAAAATTGAAATAAAATTGAAATAAAATTGAAATAAAATTGAAATAAAATTGAAATAAAATTGAAATAAAATTGAAATAAAATTGAAATAAAATTGAAATAAAATTGAAATAAAATTGAAATAAAATTGAAATAAAATTGAAATAAAATTGAAATAAAATTGAAATAAAATTGAAATAAAATTGAAATAAAATTGAAATAAAATTGAAATAAAATTGAAATAAAATTGAAATAAAATTGAAATAAAATTGAAATAAAATTGAAATAAAATTGAAATAAAATTGAAATAAAATTGAAATAAAATTGAAATAATAAGTAAATTTGTAATACTGTTACAGATTTTCAGTAAAAAGCCACGCAAGATACAACAAAAAATAGGGCTATGCAGTTGTAATACTGTTACTGATTTTCAGTAAAAAGCCACGCAAAAATAAAAGTCAATATTAACCTAACTTAAAGGCCTGTACATTATATATATAAAAAAAAAACTTATTTACAAAAATATAATTAAGTCCTGCAATGAGTACTTACAACAAAAAATAGGGCTATGCAGCTGTTGTAATATTGTTACTGATTTTCAGTAAAATGCCACGCAAAAATAAGAGTCAATATTTTATTGCTACCCAAAATGACTCATGCATCATCCACACTTCCCAACTTAGACCATTTGGATTGCGAAGGCGATCCGACATCTGTCGGCACTCGCTGGAAGAAATGGAAGAGGGCACTTGAAATTTATTTACTGGCTGCCTACATCGACACTTCCGTAAAAAAAAAAAGAGCTCTTCTCCACGTTGGGGGAAAAGCACTTCAAGAAGTGTATTAAAACCTTCCTGGAGCTCATGCTGAAGAAGGCGAAGGTGTCGATGATTATGCAATAGCTCTATAGTTGTTTGTGCAACGAGAGAGCAAAGTCGTTTTTTGCTGCGAGTGCTGATTTTGAATCCTGAGCAAGCGAAGGACTCAACGATTGAATCACGAGCGTAGCGAGTGATTCTAAAGTTGAATCCTGAGTGTGGCAAGGGATTCAAAGGCACGAGATGCAGGAAGCTTTGCTCTCGTGTAACACACATAACTTTTCACTTCAGCGGCGAGAACACTTGAGATAAAATAATAAACAGGAATAGATTTAAATAACTATTAACTTATTCAACTCTTTAAGCCAGCCACGAAATTTTATTCCCACTCTTTTATTTAAACTAAGGCGTGTTCGGAAATTATAGCACCCATGATATTTTATTATTGAAAATATTTATGTAACATTGTTGAAACTAGAAATGGGTATTTACAGGTTAAATATCAGTTTTATTTGCAGTAAATACTTATTTTCGTTTAAATACTACGTATACATATAAGTTTAAAATTCAATAAATTACACTAAGACATAATTATCTTTTTGCAAAATTTCTTTAGTTAGTACAAACCGAGCGTGTTTGTCTATGAGGTCGAATTCAAAATCGGAATTTCGAAAAGGCTGGTCTTTATCCCTCTCTCTTTCTAATAGCAGGAAAGAGAAGGAGTGTAAATGTTTCGAATTGTATGATTAACCCAAGGCTGAATAAGATATTCAGGGCTTTCTGAAAACAAAAATTAAAAAGTTACTTTGTCTCACTCAGTGAGCAAAATCGCAATTTGCTCACTGATTTCAGGCAGCAAAACCTACATGTTTGAGCTACTGAAGTGAAAAATAAATTAGACTATTTCAAACAATCAAAAATTTTCCTTGTAGTGGCTTATAATGCCAAAAATAATGTTCTTATAGCAGCCGTATTATCGCTAATAAAGGTGCGTTTGGGCACAACTTATAAGGGCAAAACCCTTATACTCCTGTTATAGTTGCTGTATAGTTTGCAAATTAAACTTATAATGGCAAGAAAAGTGCCCCAATAAAGCCAATACCCTTGTGAGAATCATATGGAGAGCGTTGATAAGGGCGATCACCCTTATACATATTTTATTATGGTCCGATACAAGGTTATTTAAACTTATTGTAGCAAATTAAAGGCTCATAAAAATCCGACGGCCCTTATAGCCGTCTGCAATAAGTCTTTTTCTCAGTGATTTACATTATTTTGTGCAACAGTTTGGCAAATAAAGAAAAACGCCAACCATATTATTGAAAATAGTGAGGTTCATTAACAATAGTAACTTAACGCCTTACAAAATTGTTAGGACACTCAAAATTGTCCGCAGTACCGAGCAAGTAGGAAAAAGATGGCGTTCTGCGCTGGTCATAATGTAATGAAAATAAATTAAGAAAACTTGAACATTCGTGTAACTGGCGGAAAATTAATTGCAAAGAGAAAAGATCAAATAATAAGTCACTTAAAGCGATATGGGAAATGTTGAATTTCACTACCCATTCTCTTATATCACTACGAATATCAATATTCTCCGACTCTTGATAGCAATATCTATATGTCCTTATCACTATCACTACCGCTACAATTATGTTCTTCCTCACTGGTTTCCTTTTCAATCTCATTTTCTATAAAATAATCCTCTGCGGAACCACTAGCTGATTTGTGAGTATCGGCTTGGTCATTTTGTAGTACCATAAGAGTAGAGGTGGTGTGTGTAAACATCATATAACATGCTAGAATTCATTTGTTGGATAGACGTCTTATAAAATGCTCCTATAAGTTTAAAAGCATCATAGTTACCTTGTGCATTACTTTCCTAAGAATAATTGACCATACTAAAAGCCTTTATATGACTTTGAATATTATGTGGCTAAAAAGCAATGTAACTAGCCTCTATAAGAAAAACAATTTCGAGCCCTTATTGTAGCCGTATAAATTGGATTTATTATCTTTTACCCAGCCAAAATATAAAATTAAAGGTAATTTAAGCCAAATCTTCTAATAATGTGCCACTAAAAGTAATATTGGCATAATGAATGCTCTTTTATAATCAGTTTAAGGGTTTAGACCTTATAAACTTAATGTTATGAGCTTAGTTTGTTTGTTGGGTTACTTTGCTCCAAAACAAAGTCGGATTTATGAAAGATACCTTTTCCGACTCACGAAACAGGAGGGAGGAGAACAATTTGAAAGATTTTTATTAAAGTTGAGAAACCATGCCGATAAATCAATTCCATAGTAAAGAAGAGCATATTATCGATCAAATCACGGAAAAGTGTCGATTAATCGAAAAAAAAAAGAATACTGGGATACAATATGTTTAGACGAAATCATCAGTAAAGCAAATGCTTTAGAAGTTGTAGCCAGGCGATTAGAACAATTTAAAACTGTAAATACAAACGATGCGAATAATTACACTGCATGGTTCCCATATAATTTGAACAATACAAAATTGTCTGGACTTTAAAAGAGACTGTGACCTCTGAGTTTGTTTCGGATGTTTCTTCTCAGAGTAGTCAGGTACGAAACACCGGCCTCATCTAGTGTAAAAGAGTTTGCCAAAACCAATTTACTGAATAAATAATTATAATTTATCATTTATTACAACAAAGCAAAAATAAATGAAATAGATAAGAAAAAAAAATAATTTTGTAGAATCAAAAAAAAAAAAAAAACTGTAATTGACTATATTTTCCACCTGGATGACGGCGAAACTATGAAATGCAATATTAAGGGAGTTCCCATTCCCTTAGAAGAAAAGTTTGCCAAAAAACTAGAGGAACTGAAGGATGCGGATATTATCGAGGAAGTAAATGGACCCTCTCCGTGGGTGTCGCCAATAGTTCCCGATCTTAAAGAATACAAGAAGAGGCAAATCTCTCTCAGAGTTGTTTTATAAAAGACAGTTTAGAGACAAGATCCGGGCAGCACCAGACATGGAATACAAATCAATAGAAGAAGAAGTGAGAAAGAGATCTGCAAATGAAGGAAAAAGGGAAGGAGCATGGGGATCTCAAAAGTAAAGCGACAGGCTTGGAAATAGGAGAAAAAGTATTGGTGGAAAATTTAATCAAAGATAATAAGTTGACCCCCAATTTCAATCCTGCGCATACAGTAACGGACGTGAGAGGTTGCGATGTTATCGGAATGATGAAACCGGGAAAGAATATCGTCGTAATGTAAAATCAAAATAGTGGTAATAGTGATTTAAGAGAAAATGATGAACTAGCGTAAATAGTAAATAATTTTGTTAATTTTGTACTATAATATTGTTATTTACTGTTATCAACTATGTCTTTAAGATTTGTTACACAGATTTAAAATTAAGTAAATCATTGCTGTTCTGTAAAACCTTGCGGTAAATCTGAAATAATTATATTTAAAACATTTGATTAGTTATCCACCAATTATAGGTGTTTAGGTCGGAATATTAAAACCTAATCTAATATTGTAATTTTGAAACATTTCAATTCAATTAAAATAAAGAAGGGATGTAGTGTATGCGCGGGCGCATTGGCGTTGTCAGTCGAGCACCAACCGTAACCGAGAGCGGACGTGCGCTAGACGCATATACTACTTCACCTACGAGATCTATCAAAGTGTGTTTTATTATTAACGCAGTGAACATTACACACATAAACAAACGCCTGTGGTTTGTGGTTGGACTACAAGCAACGGAGAACATAATATTTATGGTTGTCCTTATTTATTCTGAACTCGACCGGATGCGATAAATTAATTATTAATAGACAGGTGAGTTAACTGTTGTAGCTAAAAAGGCTAATTATTTATTTCAGTTATTTGTAAAACATGTAGATCGCGAGCGTTTTCCCAACTATAGTGGGTTCGGCTCCCAATCGAACCAGATGCAGCTAAATAACAATATGCCTATCGGACCTCCACAACCCAGTAACTCGTATTACCCAGTCAAATCCACCACACGATATAAAGTTTCTGGCTAAAGCCTCCTGCAGACACACGCGATTAATCGCGCGGGGCGACATGTCGCGGTCCATTCGCAGTATTTTTAGAGTGGAAATTAGCTTGGCTCGTTGTCGCAGCGCGATTAATCGCGAGTGTCTGCAGGAGGTTTAATAGTAACGACTGCCAAAGATCTACTATCTATGTGTATAGGTATATTTGTGAAATCATAGGAACTTTTTTTTTTGCGTGGTAAAATCATCAAATGCGTCCTCCCACCCCGGGCAGGGCGGAAGGACTGTCAGACTTGTGCTGACTAAAATCCACGGTTTCCTTCGATAGCCCTTTATGTTCCGGGGTCACGGTAATGAAATAAGTCCCGCGACCAAAAATAATAGGTACTTTAATAAAAATTAAACGATAGAAGACAAGTGACAATTTCATCGTGTTTATTATATCTTTATTAGCGAGCAAAATAGTAGAAAGGGTATCGGGAGTTCAGAATCTCACAATAAACAAAATAATGATAGGGCATTGGCCTTTCGCAATAAATAGAAGTCAATGATAAGAAGAATAATCTCTTTGTACAATGTATTGGTCAGACTGATTACATCAGTCGATTTTGAATACAATTGTAATAAACAGTTAAAATACAAATAATATCACTTCAATTTTAAGGGTTAATTGCATTACATTAAAAATAAAAAAATACTCAAAGTAGCATTTTTCAATTAAACGACATGTATTTTTTTGTATTTTCTATACATATACCTAATAAAATCTTAGAGCTGTCATTCCTGTACATTGAATATTTTTTTCTTTTTGTATTTTTTTCGAGGTAAGGGATCGATTCTGATGCCAAATCAACTTTTTTTTTTCGGATTTTTTTTACGGTTTTTTTCTTTTGCGTTAATTCCTAAACTACTGTAAACTTTCCAATCTTTCCTCAAATATTCCTAATAATATGCTTCTGTTAATGGGCTATGTATTATTACGGCATTGTCACTGGGAGATAAGTAATTTTGAATTATGTTGTTTTTAAATGTATGTTTTGAGTTGGCGGCTTAACCACTGGATAATATTTATTCAATTTTTCCTCAAATATTCCTTAAACTACTCTTCAATTAATAGGGTATATATAATTACGCTATTCCCCTTGGGGGATTAGCAATGTTGTAATATGTTGATTTTCAGTCATTGTTGACATTTGTATAAGAACCGCTATTTGAAAGCTATTGACAGTGAGCCAGCCAGTCTGGTTAGGTTAAATGTCTATATTGTTTTATTGCTTCAAATTTTTAATAAGCATGCTTGCATAAAAAATCTAATGCATAATGCAAATTCTCTTATGGTGATTCCTCAGTAGTAGCCCGCGAAATTCAAATTTTCATGTGTTTTTTGCAATTTGCTTATCAGTGACAAGTAGTAGCTTGATCAAAATATGATTCGCGACAATAACAAGTATAACTTTACATATAAGAATGATCAAAACATTCGCTGCATTCGCTTTCATAAAGATTTGGTCAAAGTTGGTAAAAAATCCGAAAACTAACTCATTTTGACCAAATCTTTGGGAAAGTGAATGAAGCGATTGTTATGATCATTCTTATATATAAAGTTATACTTGTCCTTGTCGCGAATCCTATTTTGATCAAGTTACTACTTGTCACTGATAAGCAAATTGCAAAAAAACACATGAAAATTTGAATTTCGCGGGCTACTACTGAGGAATCACCTTAATCTTGTTGATAAACACATTGAAATCTGTTTCGATGTTCAGAGGAACGATTTTTTTTCAGGGACGGATTGGTATGACAATCGAGTTTTTTTATGATTGAAAGATAATGTATGTAGCCACATTACGAAATACCGGCTTTATGTGATCAAGGCTATTGGTCTTTTTTGTTGTATTCCAAGTAACATAGTCACTTCCAAATCGTGAGTATTTAGAACTTTGTACTGTGAAGGTTTTACTTCTCTGTTATCCTTAAAAGATACAGGCTCACTGCTCAAACAGGTTTTAAAATATTTAGAAGGCAAACCTTGAACATTTTCCTCCTAGCAAAGGCGCTTTATATAAAGGGCACTTGAAGGAACACGGTCTATTTTAAGTGCATCACACATGGCTAAGATACTATAATATTTTATCTAAAGATGTTATATTAATATATATCTTAGGCCATCACAGACGACGAAGATACGATACTATAATATTTTATCTTAAGATGTTATCTTACGATATATTTTATGTCTTTAGATACGAATTTATTAAATACTAGCTGCCCCGGCAAACTTCGTACCGCCTCACCTTTTAAACCTTCCCTGGACTTCCACAAATAATTTAAGATCAAAATTAGCCAAATCGATCCAGCCGTTCTCGAGTTTTAGCGAGACTAACGAACAGCAATTGATTTTTATATATAAGACTAGCTGACCGGGCAAACTTCGTACCGCCTCACCTTTTAAACCTTCCCTGAACTTCCAGAAGTAATTCAAGACCAAAATTAGCCAAATCGGTCCAGCCGTTCTCGAGTTTTAGCGAGACTAACGAACAGCAATTGATTTTTATATATAAGACTAGCTGACCGGGCAAACTTCGTACCGCCTCACCTTTTAAATCTTCCCTGGACTTCCAGAAGTAATTCAAGACCAAAATTAGCCAAATCGGTCCAGCCGTTCTCGAGTTTTAGCGAGACTAACGAATAGCAATTGATTTTTATATATAAGAAGAAGAAGAAGATATATTATCTTCGTCGTGTCTGGCGGTCCATTGAATAGTATGGCGAGGGATATGGTACCTATCTTAAGATAAAATATTATAGTCGGTATCTTAGCCGTGTGTGATGCGCTTTAATCAGTACAAGTCAGTCAATCCCTTTTGCTCCTCTCAGGACGGGAGGACTCAATATGATTATACCACCTAAAAATCCGGATATCCGGAAATACAGAAGTAAAGAACGCTCAAGGTAAAGCCATTATACCTATGCTTTTCCGGATTTCAATAGCTATTTTTAGAAAGACGTTTGTCTCGTAGCTGTCAGTGGCTAAATTCTTCTAAGGCGAATTAAAAGATATTTTCAGATTTTATTTAAACATCTACCACCACAAGCTGTGCATACGCTCCCAGCATAACACACATGGCATGGCATGCTAAATGTTATTCTTATTATTATAGTTTATTTGAAAGATAACATTATCCAAGTATAACTTTTAAATTATGTTAGTACTTATACTCTGCTACTGACACGGTGGTTACTTAAAGAAGCCTAATTATGGGGTTTTCATCACGGCTACCAACAATAACTATCAAGTGGCTGTTGCCACTGCCCTGCAATGGGCCTAGAAGAGACGCATTCTTTTTGCGCATACCGTTGAGAAACAGTTTACTCCAGCTTGTGCAAAATAATTATGTTCCATGGTTTATTTATATTATGCTGAACTATTCTAAGTACGAATCGAAAACTTAGGTAATACTATTAATCGTAGTACCGTAGGATACAGCCATGATTGATAACTAGGGCGTAATCAATGAAATAAATACAACTAATATTAATTCAGTAGGTACCAAAAGTCGATAAGATATCAATAAATCATACCTGAAGACTTGGCAACAAACAAATGAGCATTTCCCACTATAGGCAGAGGAAATGGTCCTCGCACATTGAACCGTTTACTTTCCTTAACCAAACTAATCCACGACACTAACAAAACTAACACTATAATAACAGATACTAATAACAAAATCATTTTTAACTCTGACACTGGCACGTGTGCTACTTAATACTCGGCCACATTCAATGAGGTTTGTAATCAAAATGCGAGTCCCGACGGATAGAACACGCCGACTTGATAATCGACGACTTACAAAAAAACCGAGGTACACACTCGGTCAATGCCATAATGCGTAACATGTTTATATATGGAATTACAAGTGTTATTTGAATTACCTAAATTATCAACACAAACACAAGATAAATATAATCACCGAGTCGCTTTTAAACGTCGATTATTCGCATAATTAATAAACTGCGCTCTATGACAACAACATCGTTTATGTTTTAAGCATAACTTTGTGAAATGCTAGTCACGACCCAGCTACTGGGTGCTCTCTTATTTTTCGGTGTCAAGAAGGAGAAGAAAAAACTAGGCAAATGATGATGATACTTCATTAAAACCTAATCTGTAGCTATGACACCACAGGGCGGGTGGCGCTGCGCGGACCGTATTCTTACGCGTCGTACGAAACAAGCATTAAACAACTTTTCACGAATAGAGATAAAAAATACTTACACAAGGAACAGCCTTTGGTGCTTCGAGTTCCAATCGAAGCCGATAGTCGTTTCACTTAAAAAAGGCAATGGGATATGCTTGTGACGGATAGAAGTCCGTATGCAATCCTAATTCAACATCATTTTAATAATATCGTTAAATCTTGGAGACCGTAATAAGCAGCTCTATGTGTGTAAACTACCTAATTAGCAACATTGTTTCACCATTCCGCTAAAATTATGAGTTTTCAATTAATAATGCCTTTCAACTAATAACATTTTATTCATTCCCAATGATATATCTATTGACTTATAACTACAAAAATATATTCTATCTTACAACTAATTCAATGTCATTCGGTAAGTTGCAGGTATTTAAGTTCATTTAATCTATTACATTAATTTATTTCTTGGCATAAACTTAACGTGGACTCCGTTCTTAGATCTCAAAACGAGGTCTGCACTTAGTTCAGGTTCTTGAGCAGCTGGCAGTATATAGAAGTTCTTGACAATCTCCGAGATAGTGATTTTCAGTTCCATCATCGCGAACTTCTGACCTGTGGAAGAAGAGAAAGAACCTTATTTATTTAATTCATTTACCTAGAGACAATTTTTCTGGAATTTAAGAGATTGCATTACATTTCATCAAAAAATTTGATCAACTCAAATTGAATTGAATGGATCGTCCCATGATCGCCCTAACCAAAAAAATATTGTAATGAACAAACATTGTATAAGGATAACGGGTTCTTGTCTTGCTGTTCATGCCTACTGCTTACTAATGTTACACCAAATGTGGCTGATAGTCAATGACCCATGTGTTCCTGCGCGGTGTTTGGCCCACCGTGGTCAGAAATTGTACAAAACAGGGAAGCAGAAAGGGGAGGCGTTTAGCCTGAATGGAGACTTATTACCAACGCTTAAGAATAAGTATGTTCTACGACGATCTCTGTCAATGAAATAAGGTAATTATGAATGAGCCTTGATGAAATGATGAACCACTTACCAATACAGTTTCTTGGTCCAGCACTAAACGCAATCCAACTAAAAGCATTCTTCAGCGGAGTCTCGAATCTCTCCGGACGGAACTCCAAGGGATCCTCATATAAATCTGGCTGACGTTGGATCTGGTAGATGTTTATTAAGGCTGATGTGCCTTTTATTAGTTTCATTCCTCCCACCTCTGGAATGAAGAAAAAACTTTAGCTACTATTCTCGGGAAAATGTCGTTTGTGTCTTAAACTTAGGTAAACCTTTTTTTAAACTGTGCTCTATGGCTTTGCTTTTCAGTATGAGTAAGTAATCTTTGAGCTAAGATAATTGCCCGCGGAATAAATAAGGAATGAAATCAAGTTTATGGCAATTTATTTATATTTATACTGTAACGGTTAAAATGTTATTTATAAATCAAATTTAACATGCGAAGCCGTGGGCACCAGCTGCTAGCAGGCCTATCACGGTGATGATGAATGAATGAAGAAAATAGTTTATATTGTTTTGTTACTTACCGCAGTCCCTCATTATTTTTCTCTGAATGAGTGGCACTGGTGGATACAGCCTCATCGACTCCTTGAGCACCAGCTCCAAATACTTCATTTCATTAAGCTCCCTAAACAAAACGAGTACTTTTAGCTCCTAAGTAATGTCCGTTATTTACATTATTTCCATAATCGTTATGGAAATAATGTCCTATCTACATTTTTTGTATGCAGGTACTTTTAGAAAGCTAACGCCGTACGGCATTTCATAAAACCTTCAAATTCTTGTTTTTCAAAATAATTGAATCAATTTGAATGAAACTTCAAATCCTAGATATGACAAACATAAAAATAAAGAAGAAGACGTCTTGAGTATCTAAATTGTTGGGCAGCATAAAGATGATAAAACATGGAGAAAATTTGAATTAAACTTACTGGTAAGTCGGGTCTCTGTCCATTTCACTACCGTAGATAGTCTTAAGTTCTTCATAGATCTTCTCTTGAACATCTCTGCGCTTTGATAGACAGTAGAGAGTGTACACGATGCCTGAGGTTGTTGTGTCGTGGCCCTGTACAAACAGTCATTTGTATTTTTACAATATTGCATAATTATTAGTGCATTACTCTGGAAACAGCTAGGAGACAGTTGTTGATAATTTTGTTGTTGTAGGAAAAGTACGTAACACTTGGTTTTAAGTAACTCACCTCAAACATGAATGTGTCGACCTCCTCCCTCACACTTTCATCGTCAAGTTTCTTGCCGTCTATTTCAGCCAATAGCAACAGGTCCAAAAACGCGTGCTTGTTCTTAATACCTTTTGAAAACAAAACTTAATGTTAGAAGATGTTTACTGCTTCAAAAAAGTATGTAGTTAATGCCTACCTACCCTTCCTTGGAAAAAAGGCATCAGTTTAAGAATGTATCTATGGACAATTTTTTCTTTATGAAGATGTCAGACTTTATAGTCGGCTCTGGAAAAAACTCGCCAGACTTTGGATGCTCGGTAAAACGGTCTCGTTTGCTTTTTGTGTAACGTAACATTCGCAAGAACGCTCATTACAAGTGAATGCTCAAGTTTATCAGCAACGTTAGGCTAAGGTTTAAAGCCGGTTTGAAAGGATTTTAAAACAGAGTTTAGAGTCGTTTGATAAAATTTTTTTTTGTAACGGTCGAAGCAAACTTCGAGTTTTGGTTTAGGAAACGTTGCCAAAAAATTGCTTCTGCGGTTAACGTTAAAGTCCCCTTTTACTATACGTCACCAAACGGAAATCTTGTGCTAGAGCCATAGGATAGAAAGTCTATCGTTTTCGACACTTGTCTACAGTGACTTCAGCGCTATCACCGACGACCTTCGAAGTGGGATAGCTTGGTCAACCACTTTTTAAAATACGGTCACATCTAAGTTTGTGACTGTTTTTTTCCTAATGCTGGAAAAGTCTCTCCCGAAAGTCTTTCCGTTATACAGTTTTCTCCGACCAATCTGGCACAAATATCTTTATAGTTAAAAGTGTTTTTCACTTATTATCCTTACAAAAAAACTTACCTATATCATTGCTGTTCTTAAGACTAGTTATATTAGCCTCCTTCAACTCTTGTCGTCTTGCTTCGATCACTTTGTTTGTCTGTCCGTGTAAAATCTTCAAAGCCTTGTCTTGCTTCGACTTGTATGGCAACAAATTGAAAATGGCGTCTTCCCCAAGGATTGGCATTTGCATCCTCATCGACACAATAGATGACAATCTACAATTAGTCAAAATTTTACTGTTATTGGCTTTTCTAGTCAAGTCGTATATTTTTTCTTTATTTATTGATGGTGTCTTAAGCTACTATTGTAAAGCAATTTGTTTCATTGTTTTTAATTGCAAAGCTGATGCATGAAATTGTTGTGACTGCGATATAAATGGCTTACTCTTCGACGGATTTCACATATTTGGAATCGCTCTGTTCTTGACCGTTAACACATAAGCCCATAATGGATTCTAGAAAAATAAAAATCAAGTATAATTTTATGTAGGTCTTCTTAAACAAAACTAAATTTTTACAGTAGGTATCAGTTTATGCTGTAATAGAAGAGTCATTCTTAGACGAACTCCGGTTTGGTGGTAAAATAAGGTCCTCTTTTCGGGAAAATGTACCTGTTACGTTATCCAGAGCCGCTAAAGCGACAATAGGCAACATATCAACTGAGCGGCCGTCAGCCATTCCTCGTAGCTTCTCCGTCAGAACACGCTGGTTCTTACAGAATACTGGCAGGAAATTCTGAAGGATGTTGAAATGGAAGGCGGGAGTCAGGAACTTACGGTGAGCCTTCCATTTCTGACCTAAAACAATTGAATGATTTGGTATCGTAGCTTGGTCCTGTGTTAGCAGTAGTTTTATAATCGAAGTATTTACTTGACGTTTGCTTAAGGTAAGCTTCTCTAGAAGTCCATACCTATACCGGTCAAGAATGTCAGTTAATGCGATGACTATTATTGAAAAAAATAATTTAGGTAGCAAAATAACGATGAATGTTATAAATGAATGATACCGCAAGTTAACTTAACATATCGGTCATGGTACTTTACCATTTTATTCCACGATCCTACCAAAGTCTTCATAAAACGCAAAACCTACTAGGCGTCTTATTTGAAAAAAAAATGAACTCGTTCTTACCTGTGGCAGTAAGTAGTCCTTGTCCGAGCCAGCACGTTAGGAATCTATACACACTACCTTTTGTGATGTGCTCCGTGCTCGACACTATCTCCTGAAACAATAATATTATGAGTATTAGTAGCTGTAGGAATGCTATAAGCGGGAAGGTATAAATCTCAGTAATCTCGGCATTTTGGTGTCAATAGCGTGAGCATGATTTGTCGTCTTTGACAATGCGCCTTTGCACACAGGTCGAGGGACCATGGCCATGGAAAATATCCGGGTGTTGCCAGACCCTGCACACCAGACTTGAATCCTATCGAACACTTATGGGACATGCTCCAGAGACATGTTCCCAACCCAACTACTAAAAGACTTCTTAAAATCCACTGGGAGCCAATTGCTCCCAGCGCTCTGCTTTAAGACTGAACTAACAATCTTATAAATTTCGGAGAGTGTGCGATGGAACTGCATAACTTGGTTCCTCCTGGCCCTTTCCATCATCGGACTACAAGACGTACGGCAATGCGCCATCGGCATATGGTGGACATCCCTCCGGTGCGTACAAAGCGTTTTGCCCAAACCTTTATTGTACGCACAGCTAAGGAGTGGAATTCCCTGCCGGCATCTGTATTTCCCGATAGCTATAACCTTGGGGTCTTCAAGTCAAGAGTGAACAGGTTACTTCTAGGCAAGCGTGCTTCACCGTCGACCACATCTTCGCTTACCATCAGGCGAGATAGTGGTCAAACGCGAACCTATTTATAAATAAAAAAACAATGAAAAAAAATTGCCGATTTTCAAACAGCAATTTTTTTTGAAAAACAGAAACCGTCTTACCAAAAGAAAAATAAACATTTCTGTTGAACAGTGTTGAACACTTGTCTAAAGAAACTGTCAACGTCAAACGACATTTCACGTTGATATAAGGGCCATTTTTCAGTTACACTTATTTTAGACAAGCGTTTATCTTTTTGTGGGAAGGCAGTTAGTGTGTATTTGTGAATTTCAACCCCAAGTAATTAAAAATCATAGGGGAAAATACGAAATTCTTGCGGACGAAGTCGCTCGCAGAATGCTAGTTTAACATACGTTTGGCTAACTCACCTCAGCGTATTTAGAATGGCAGATCACTATGGTTGGTTCGGAAAAGAAATATACCAGGAAGACTTCTCCATACTTTTGCGATAGGCTGTAAATTAAGTTCAGAAACTCTGTAAACAAAAGAAATGTTTAAATGAGGATAGGTACACTAAACTTGTCGGCAGTGCCGGATTCAGTATGCGCGGGGCCCGTAGCAAATTCTATTGAGGGGCCCTTTTTCAAGCGCAAAGTGTTTAAAATGATAAGATATGCAATTACTGTAATATTCAATATATTATTATTTTATCGCATCTTCACTGAGTCTGAGTGTCGACACTTACTTCTTGACCCGAACTACTTTTTGTAGAAATTTTGCGTTTAATATATGAAATTCTGTATTTTATTTTTGCCAACGACATACCGGTTATTGTATTTGGGATACTATAGTGTTTCATGTTTTGTGACATGGCGGAGTTGGTTGGGTGGGCCCGGGTTGTAAGATACCCGGGGCCCGTAACAATTACTACTCCTGCTACTGTGTAAATCCGGCAAAAGCTTGTAGGTCCACCATACTTACGTTTTATATTTAAAAATTGAGAATTCCCACCGACCAAGAAAAAATTAATGCAACCTTAAGGCGCTCCCTCACCGCGAGGTATAACGTTACAGATTCGAACATTTCATCAGCGACGGAAGATAATCGAGCATCAAATCTATACTAAATGTACGCGAATGCTCGTCAGTCTGGGAAGTAGTATTGTAATGTTATGCTCAATTTCGAATCTATAATGTTACATTACACGCGAATGCTCCCGGTGATAGCGCGTTTAGGTTTTATTTAGCAGAAGATGAATGACAGAAGGAGATGACTGATAAATAAACTTCAATATTTTGAATAAAATCACTTAATTAAGAAGAGTATCGATGAAAAAAGCGAAATAAATCATACCTGAAGACTTGGAAAGAAACAAATGAGCATTTCCCACTATAGGGAGAGGAAATGGTCCTCGCACATTGAACCGTTTACTTTCCCGAATCAATCTAATCCACGACACTAACAAAACTAACACTACAATAACAGATACTAATAACAAAATCATTTTTAAATTCTGGCACTGTCACGTCTGCTACTTATAATACTGTTTAAGTCTATAATCAAAATGTGAGAGCAGTACGAATATTATAAACCAGCTAGATAATCGACAACTAACTAAACCACGAACTACTAGGTACACACTCGGGCAATGCCAAATGCGTTTTAAGTTTATATATGAATTACATGCGTTTTTTAATGAAATTATCAAAGCAGACATATCATATCATCACAGAGTCGTTAATCATCGAAAATGCGCTCTATCTGTGATAACAATATTTGATTTACTGAGATAATATACAGGGTTACTCGTAATTCGACGTAATCCGTCAGGAGCTTATAAAGGAGCCAAAATGCAACATTTTGAACCCCCATTTTTTGTATGGTCGAAATTCAACAGTTTTCGAGATGTTGAATTTTGGTACTTCAATTAAGCTATATGGACATATTTTAACAGTTTCACTGTTCGCGCAGCAGCAACAATGCCTAAACAATAGTCCTGAATCACATGTGATTCATGGGACAGGGAATGGGTTAAAGTACTTAATTGAACAAAATAATTTACATTATGAATAACCTGTTTAACCCTGCTTTTGCTCAGGTACAAATGTAATCGTGTAACCGTAGTAACGATTAAATAATCTGTAGGTAGTAGGTATAACCGAAGTTACATAATACGGTTACATCAACCCTTCTTTTAAATTAGCTGTTTTTATTCGATTATGATTCTAAGGCACAGTTAGATAAATAAAGAGAAGATTAAAAACTACCTTCAAATTTTCGTTCTTGGGATTTTAGGTAAAAATGAATTAACGCAGCATCGATAGAACTTCGTACTGTGTAAGAAATTTTCATCCTGACAAAGCATTTTTCTAACAAGAAATTCATTTCTGCACTCTTATCTCCGTCCAAAGTACATCAGTTACTAATCCACTGATAGTCACGCAGTTAAACTTGCATAGTCACACAAACAAACTTGCATTGTCATTTCAACCTAAACATGCTCAATAATATATTTTACCTACATCTCTCATATTCGGTAAGTAGGTCCTTATTATCCCCAAAAGGGGCTTGTAGGTAACCAATTAGCACTCTAGGGTAATAATGTAGCTAGAAAAGCCTTAGGGCGGTAAGTAATTAAATTTTAAAAAAAACTCTTCACTCTTTCAAAAAGTTCGCGTACATCAAAACATCATACTGGCAATAGACATGAGCACTCAGCCCAATGCATGAGCATTCAGCCCAATGACAAAAGAGGTCGCTTCGCTATTCAGCCTTGTCTTTATATGAGTATTTAAATATCGAACGGCGCGGGCGAAGCTCAATTTCGTTCTTGAAAAAAATGAATTAAAAATAGTTATATACAGGGGCGTAGCTACCGCCGTATCTGCCGTATCAATTATACGGGGCCCCCGGGCCACAGGGGCCCCCAACGTGCGTAAACAAAAATTAATAAAAACCCAATGATTTATTAAATAAAATAGTTATTTGCTTTTACACAATTTATTTGTCTAATCTATCTCTGGTGTTTTTATTATTATTATTATTCACATGTAATACTGTTTTAATTAAGCACGAGATTGTCTATTAGAAATCCCGGGAATTTCCATATTAATATCAACATTTCGATGCAAGTACTAAAACCTAATTCCGACCTGATCAGTCGCATCTTGAATTTTTTTATGACCTTTGTCCAATTTTTTGTTTACATTTCGGCGTAGATAAAGAGAATATGCATTTTTTTTCTTGAGTGATAAACCTTTACCCTACTTAAGGGCCCCCAAACAAATTTTTATATGGGGCCCCGCCAAGGCACGCTACGCCTCTGGTTATATACCAATTTATGCACGTGTGTCATACAATGTTTTTCGACACATTTGCGAGAAAACAGTACAATATGTAATTAATCAAACTTTATTTAACAGTGGAAAAGTCGCAACAATTTTTAAAGTGTCTAATATGAAAATGGCGCCACATGCACGTGATGAAAATTAGACAACGACGAAAAAAATGAGACATCGTATTGAGCAAAAGCGCTTCCAAGGAGGTTCGATCAGTCAGGTTGTTTATTCTCATAATGTGAAACTCTTTGGTGCCATTTTTATATTTTTTTTATGGAAATTAAAAAAAATCCGTAAAGAAAACGCACGGTGCTATACAACGGGGTATGCCGTAAAATAGGTGCCTACTTAGGTGAGAGTACCTATTTTACCGCACGTTCCGTTTTAAGCCTCCTGCAGACAGACGCGATTAATCGCGCTGCGACAACAAGCCAAGCTAATTTCCATTCTAAAAATACTCTGAATGGACCGCGACATGTCGCCCCGCGCGATTAATTGCGTGTGTCTGCAGGAGGCTTTATGGTGCGTAATTTTTAACTTTTGAACAATGTATACAGGCTTCGTAAATGCATTTTTCGAGCAAAAAAGATGAAAAGCCGATACATGAGCAGTGAGCACGTTGAGGAGTAGTTACATGTATGCCGCTGTGGTAAACTACGATAGGCTTTTGGTCCTGTTACTAATGGAAAGGTTTTTTTTTGGTTTTTTTTTATAGTGGTATAATCAACAAATGAGTCCTCCTACTCAGGGTGGAGCGGGAGGAACTGTCAGGCTTGTACTGACTAAAATCCAAGGTGATCCTTCAAAAGCCCTTAACGATCCAGGGTCACGGTTACCTGATGAAACAGTCCAGCCACCCTGGCAGGCTTTGGCCCTCTAAGAGGGCCCCGTCAGATCGAAAAGGGGATGAAGTTAGATTTTGTCAAGTTCAGGGAAAGAAGATAATTCTGCAACCACCAGGCCTGTCTCACTCCGCGGTGTAGGCATAAAACTGCAAGTAGTTGCGGGGCCATTATGTCGTGTCCCATTCACTACGGCTGCCACGCGCCACCCGTTACGCACGCGCTCCGTCTCCTTAATATTTTTGTTACGTTACGTGAAGTTACGCACAAGTTTCTTGCTTTAGGTGCTTTTGGTAAATTAATAACACAATATTATTATGAAGAAAAAAAAATATTTATAGTACATATTTAGTAATGATCAACAAAATTATCTCCCTGCTTGTGAAGTATGGGCTTAACTGATCATGATATCATGAGGTTACAAGTTTGGAAATGAGGCGAGATACTAATTGGGGGGGGGGGGGGGTGAGCCTACTGGACGACCAAGATAAAAAGACGACACTCTCACTCACCTTAAGCTGAGTACTAAGAATTAAGATCGGTAGAAAGTAGAAAGATGTTTGCGTTGTTGTTTAAAAGTTCTAACTCAGAAAATGGCCACACTACGCATTCAAGGTCAGCGGTCGTAATTCGCTGCGCCACACTGCGCCACTTTTTTACCTACCTACAAAGACACGCAACGCGGGGCCTGTGACAGTATGCGATAGTAATTGGTCGGTTACTAGGTTGAGTGCAAAATAATAAGGACTGGCTATTTTGCCATAGACGATAAAAATCTTTTAAATATTATTCTTTTTTTTTGTAAGATATGTTAGCTCGTTCGATAAAATAACGTCCACAATAGTCATTATTACAATTGTATTCCACTTTTTAAAACAATAAATTCACACTTCTACGGTTCGAACAATTTTATTCGCGACCACCAGGGATTAATTCGACCTGCTCCGCTCGAGGCAAAAACTAGACTGCCTAAAATTCACAATTAGCTCAACTTTGACAATAATCAAATGTTGTGAGGGTAACGTAAAAAAATCATATTAAGATCGAATTAATCCTTTTGAACCGATATCGTTTCAACCTAAATGTTTTAACACTTTTAAAATAAACGATTAATTATTCCATAATTATTTTTACTAATTATGGTTACAAAAACAAACGATAAAATCTAACATTAATGTTACCATAAACAAAAAATATACCAGTGTAAAATTCATTTTAAGTAAACGATATTTAATTATTTTGTAGTATGGTAACACCGTTCTCACAATTCGTCCATCCTGATAACAGTACACGTCCTCGTGTACATAAGATTATATTAAAAACAGGAACAGTATTACTTTGAAACTAGTAAAATTACTATTTAAATTAAGAAAAACTGTTAATATATACGTACTTGTAAAGATATACAAACAATTTGTTGAACATGTCACCAAAACATACAGGATTTATTTGTTAAACTCAAGTTAAATACATTTTTTTTTTTTATAAAACTTCATACATCTGGACAGCATCTTCATCTTTACAACATAAAACTTCAACCACACAACACATATTTTGTTTCACAGCGTAAACTTTTTCACAACACTTATTTTTGTTTCACAACGTAAACTTTTTCACAACACATCACACAGCTTCTGCTTTACGACACTGTATCGTAAGCCACACGCAACGCATCGTGCTCTTTGCGCACCGCGTCTCCTCAGCTTTAGACTCGAACTGGCTCCCAGCTGCTCCACATCGAACCTGTTCAATTTATTTCCCGGCGCCCTGCGCATGTTCTCGTTGTACGGCTTGAGCACCTTACCCATTGTACCGCGTCTCTTCAACGTTGGGCTCGAACCGACTCATAGCTGCTCCACATCGGACCCATTCAATTTATCTCCCGGCGCTTTGCATACCCTCTCGTCATCTTGAGTAACTCGCGCAATGCATAGCACATCTTTTGCAACCTTGCACACCTCGTGCGACCTAGCACACCTTGTGCAACCTAGCACAACTTGTGCAACCTAGCACACCTTGTGCAACCTAGCACACCTTGTGCAACCTATATGCGACGCACACCTTGCGTTTCGCATAGCACACATAGTGCATCTTAGCACACTTCGTGCAACCTATAAGCGACGCACACCTTGCGTTTCGCATAGCACACATAGTGCATCCTAGCACACTTAGTGCCACATATATGCGACGCACACCTTGCGTTTCGCATAGCACACATAGTGCATCCTAGCACACTTAGTGCCACCTATATGCGACGCACACCTTGCGTTTCGCATAGCACACATAGTGCATCCTAGTTGTAATGCTTAATGCATCTTGCGCTTCATCTATTCCATGAGTTATTAAATAATTATACATATTAATCTCTGTTTCTATAGGCTGTAACTTCTCCATGAACTAGAAAAAGACATTATTTATTCAACACATATGACGTAAAACACGATGTACTATCACCTTTGTTCCTTCGAACTGTTCATTTTCACTCGCTTAATTTCTTGACTAATTTTCCGTCTGGTTCTTTCCGAAACACAACCACGGATAAATTTTATCCACTGAGTTTACCCCTTTTTTAACAGTCGTACCATATTTTACTAAGGCAGAATTGATATTAGGGCATTTGAACCAATTTTTCATGCTTTTTGTTAAGTAACTTTATCATTATTAAATAATTTTGTAATTTGGAGGATAACTTCGCTAGAAAGTTTTACTTATACCTGCATTATGAGTCTTTTTTGTTACTACCACAAGGTACATTAATATTTGCTACTCTTACTTATAATCCTTTCATTGTTTTATCAAAATACTTCTTTTGTTAACCTTGCGACCCATCTACATAACCGGTGTAATGTGAAGGCGACCAATTGGTCGGCTTTCAATTGTCAAAACAATTGTTAAAAAAATGGCCACAGTTAATGATTTAATGGACTTCCTTCCATTTTCGTCGAGTATTTAATCGTTATAATTTAAATTCTATCTCAGTCATAATGCGACCTGTCATTCGCACTAGTGAGTTTAAGACCGATTTTAGATAATAAAAAATCGAAAGAGTTCTTTTGTACGTCTTCTCTTGGCTTGTGGAGAACGAACAGCGATTTAAAATCAATATTCACTTCATTCAAAAAATAACTTTTCCTTATTTTTACTTTTCATTGAAATATTGTTTTGTGCCCACTGTGCGACCACATTTTTATTTTATACATTTTTTTTTTTTCGCTGTTTATACTTAACCGTGAGAACCAATAATGCTTCTCTATTCTTCTTTTTTTTTTCGAAAGGAGACACTTCCGAGGCGGCCCCACAGTCACCAAGTCAGGATCCGATGACCGGATCCTGGAGAAATCGAGGACAACCCTCAACCTCTATAGGCCCACACATCGTTCTTCGCAAAGTTTTAAGAACTTCCACATGAGATATTTCTGCTTATCCTATTAACATCATAACTTAAATGTTAATTATTATGTTTACTATTCTACAATTAAATAACATTATTTTAGTTTCCTTCTTCTTCGTCGATTCACTCTTGACAGAGTGGTCGTGGTCAGCATGTTGCAGCGAGACATCGTGCTGCCATAATTCGCCTCACAATGCGGCGCCATCCCTCCCTGTCGGCTGTAATTCTTGTGCACTCGTGTAGCGGACCACCTACAGCAGACTTGATCTGGTCAGTCCATCGTATGGGTGACCTGCCGCGTGCTCTCGTGCCTTCTACTTTCCCCTGGACAACAAGGCGCTCAATAGAGTCGTTGCCTCTCCGGGACACGTGACCGAAGAACTGAAGTATTCGAGCCTGGACCGTAACTGACAGACGCTGCTTGATACTGAGCTCTTGGAGAATGGATATGTTGTCGAAATTCAGTCCAGGAGACTCCAAGCATTTTCCTCCAGCACCACATTTCCAGAGCGTCTATTTTACTTTTTTCAGATTCCCTCAGCGTCCAGGTCTCGGCTGCGTATAGAAATAAGGGGAACACCAGTGCCTGTATGAGCCGGGTTTTCGTGGCTTTGGTGATGTTGCGGTTCCTCCATACTTTCCTCATTCTATCCATGGCAGATCTAGTAATAGCCATGCGTCGCTTGATCTCGTCCACGCAACCACCTTGGTTTGATATTAGAGCTCCTAGGTAGACATATGATTGAACGACGTCGCAATTCACAATTTGAGTGACTTCGGGCGAGTTTTCGTTAGCGCGGTCGACAATCATAATTTTGGTCTTGCTTCTATTTATCCTTAAACCAAAAAAAGAACTGGTATGTTCCATCTTGGACAGCAAATCCTCCACATGGTGACTAGTAGTTGCGTACAGCGTAGTGTCATCTGCATAGCGCAAGTTCGATAACCTCACACCTCCTTTTGATACACCGTCCATCCAATCTTCAAGAGTAATCCTCATTATCAGTTCGGTGTAGATATTGAATAGGAGCGTCGACTTTAGTTTCCTACGTGCACATAGCACTTCACAGATTACGGTCGCACATAGCGTCCAATATTGTCATGTGCACATAGCACTTCAAAGATTACGGTCGCACATAGCGTCCAATATTAACATGTGCACATAGCACTTCAAAGATTACGGTCGCACATAGCGTCCAATATTGTCATGTGCACATAGCACTTCAAAGATTACGATCGCACATAGCGTCCAATTTTGTCATGTGCACATTGCACTTCAAAGATTACGGTAGCTCACAACGCCCAATATTGTCATGTGCGCATAGCACTTCAAAGATTACGGTCGCCCATAGCAACGTAGGTTCACAATTTGTGTACATCATTCTAATTTAATAAGAAAGATAATATATATTTTAAAATCTATCATCATGATACTGTAAATAATTCATCTTTATAATTATAACCAGACAAAATTAATCATCAGCACGCTCGCTAGTAGATGATCCTATACCTTTGTTATTAAAACAAAGTCAAGGATGTATTTTGTCAATACAGAATATATCCTTGTATTTTCACGTTCGGTTTTTTTTTGTTATAGGTGTATCATCCACCTCGTACCTGTCATAATCTAAAATTTTCGTTACTCTATATGGCTCGGACCATTTTGGTAACAATTTTCGACTTTTACCTACAGTATGTGTTGCCCTCTCAACTCTCACAAAGTCTCCGACTTTAAACTCTAATGGCTTTTTATTTTCCTTTTTTCATTATATCCATTCGTTTGTTTTTCTTGTGACTTTTTGGTATGCTCATCAACGTCACCCCTAACGTTGATCACGAAATTCGAATTTTCTCTATGATAATAAACGAACGAGCCTTACAGTTGAAAGAAAAGACACCGACACTTCTACAATTACTTTTTATTCACTTTCACTAGACGATACACTTTACTTGAACTGCACAACTCGACGGTTACAGAAAGACTGGCACGCCAACTGTGTTCCGCCTACTTAATAACTCGGTGACAATATAACAAAAGTGGGGGAAAGCGCGCCATTTTTAGCCAATAAGATGGACGAATTCAATAATCACTTCTAACTATTTATTATATTAATATTTTAATTGAAACAGTATTTAATTTGAAAATATTACATCAAAACAGTGTTTAAACAATTTATTCTATTTTATTGGACTAAATAACCGATTGTTATTAGTCAAATTAAGCACTATTAACTTTTTAAATACCCGTACATACTCAAATTCGTGTGGCTATGTCGTTATTTATTCTATAATTGCTTACATTCGTCCATCCTGACCAAGAGGTCGCGCCCTCGCGATGTTAATATAAAATATAAACACAAAAAAATGCTGCTCTTTTAAAACAGAGTGACTGAGAAGAATAATACATTTCATTCTTTATTGTGAGAGTGTAATACTCTTTATAAATTAGTACAGTTTTCATGTTAACAATTTTTGGTTTATATAGGATAAACATAACATAATCAACAATCTACTAATCACTAACAATATATGTATTATGAAATAAAATCACTCATTCTTTGTTAATAACAAAAATCCACAATTTGCACATGTCTGATTTCACTGTAACCATACGATATTACTATATCCATACCATATTGATGATAAGAACTCACTTTTCACTTGACTGGTTCCACTCGAACCATACAGCCATAATACAATACTATCACTACTATACTGTAATGGATATCGACTCTCACCAACGACTGGTGTTCACCTTACTACCATACTATCAAGAGAATCGAATCTCACCAACCAGTGGTGTTTCACCTTACTACCATACTATCAAGAAAATCGAATCTCACCAATTTGTGGCGTTTCACCTTACTACCATACTAGCCATAAAAACAGATTCTTGCCGTTACAGGCGTTTATCTTTACTACTTTACTAACAATGCTATACATGTATACACAACAGCTAAAAATAAACCTATCTATGTAACAATCAATATTCATCACAAACATTTACAATTTATTTATTCATCTATATCCATGTCAGAATTATTATTGCTGTCGTTGTCACTACTTTCTTCCACTGACTGATACACAAGCCAAGGGTAAATTTTATCGACCGAAAAAGTTCCTACATACTTTTGCTTTCCCTTCTTTTTAGTTATAGGCGTATCCTCTACTTCATACCTATCATTCGGCAAGACTTTGGTAACGCGATAAGGGCCTAGACATTTTGGAACTAATTTCTTACTCTTACCCTTTTGACCTACTTCTCTTTCTACTCTAACCAACTGTCCTACATCGAACTGACGAGGGGGAATTCTAGCTTTATCAAAATTTTGTTTTTGTTTTATCTGGCTACGTTCTATTTTGTCTTGAGCTTCGTTTCTTACATTCTGAATATTACTGGTGTTATTATCACCATGTTCCTGAACTGGTAAGGTCAATGTACTCTCAGGCAACCCTGTTAATCGCAGCCCAAATAGCAATTGAGCTGGGGTTTTACCAATTGCTTTATTGATCGTGTTATTTAAGCCCCACTGTACTTGTAGTAAGTACTCGTCCCATAATTTCTCGTCTTTTCCGAAAGTCATAGCCGTTAACGAGTCTAACACCGTCCTATTATAACGCTCTACCTGTCCGTTTGCGCGAGGAGTAGCAACAGCATTTAAAATATGTTTCACACTTTTTCCAGACACAAACTCTTTAAACTTTGAGCTGGTAAAAGTAGTGCCTCTATCTGTTATTAATCGAGAAGGTACACCAAACAAACTGAAATATTCTTTAAAAACTGAGATAGTTGTGTGACTTTTCGTATTCTTAACCGGTTTAAGGATAATAAATTTAGTAAATGCATCAATAATAGCCAATACATACTTATTCTTCCTTTTACTCTCATTGAAAGGACCAAGATGGTCTGCGTGTATGGTATGGAAAGGTTCAGATACCTTTGGTATTGGATGCAAGAATCCGGACCTCTTTCCAGCTGGTATTTTTCCGTGAGCGCATTGAATACACGCCTGGCAATATTTTTTGACAAATTTATTTAATTTCGGGAACCAATATGTTGCTTTAATTTTATCTAAAGTCTTTTCATACGAAAAGTGACCTATGTCATCATGACACGCGCGTAGTACTTGCCATCTGACACCTTTTGGCACATACCATCTAAGTCCTTCATCCGTTATTTTGTAAACTACCCCACGTTTTAACGCGTAATTTTGTTTAATATAATTAATTGTTTTTGAGTCTTTATCATCTAAAATACGTTTTATCCTTTGCATCTCATCATCATTATTCTGAACCGTGGCTAACCAATCGACGGTGATATGAAAAACTTTTAAATCAATAGGGTCTGTACTGGTGATATTTTCTCCCACAGGGTTCCTACTTAATGCATCTACGTGCATCATAGAAGTCCCCGGTTTATAAATTATATTAAAATCAAATTCTTGGATCATACTCCACCAACGAGCAACACGTGGAATCATATCCCTTTTAGTAAAAGTGGCCCGCAAGGAGTTACAATCAGTGACAATAGTGAATTTTAAACCTATTAAATAACATCTGAATTTGGTCAAACTGTTTACAACTGCTAGGGTTTCCAATTCGTATGATGAAAAATGTTGCTCTTCTGGTGAAGTGCGCCTACTAAAGTACGCGACTGGTTTCATAATTTGGTCTTCTTGTTTTTGTAAAAGCATACCACCGACACCGTGTTTACTGGCATCTGTGTGCAACTCGGTGGTCGCATTAGGATTAAACAAAGTTAAAATTGGTCTGGACACTAATTTTGCTTTTAACTGAGTGAATGCATTTTCTTCTTCCTTCCCCCAAGTCCACGGGACATTCTTTTTTAGTAGTTGTGTCAATGGACGAGCTATTATCGCAAAATTTTTAATAAAGCGCCTAAAAAAACTAGCTAGGCCTAAGAACTGTCTAACATTATGAACATCTTTAGGTGTTGGAAACTTATCAACAGCGTCTATTTTGCATTTCCCTGGTTTTATACCATTCCCCGAAACTTCAAAACCAAGAAATTCAATTTTTGAATGAAAGAAGTTGCATTTGGAGAGTTTTAACGTAAGACCTGCACTTTTAATTTTATCAAATACTGATTCTAGTTTTTTTAGACCGTCCTCAAATGAACTTGAGGGCACAAGAACATCATCCATGTACACAACAACCGTATTAAATCTTAAGTTATCAAGAACTTTATTTATAGTTCTCTGAAATACCGCTGGCGCGTTTGTCAGACCAAAAGGCATTCTATTAAATTCGAATTGGCCTTCTGGGGTTACAAATGCAGTTTTTTGTTTATCGCGTTCAGCTAATTCTATCTGGTAATACCCTGATGCGAGGTCTAAAGTTGTATATAGTTTATACCCCGCTAACCTATCCATCTGGTCCTCAATCCTAGGCAAAGGGTAATGTTGTTTTACAGTTTTCCGATTTAAAGCCCTATAATCTACACAAAGGCGTTTCTCGCCGTTCCTTTTTTGAACTAAAATTATTGGGCTAGCAAAAGGTGAGCAAGATTCTCTAATAATCCCACACTGTAGTAACTCGTCGGTTATGCCCCTAACCTCTTGTTTTTCTTTATGAGACAATCTATAAGGTCTGTAGACTACAGGTTGAGGGTCCATTAAATCAATATTCATTGTCTCTATAGTGGTGCAGCCTAGTTCAGTTAATTTAGTAGCAAAACAATTTCGGTTACGATTTATAACATCCAATAATTGCAATTTCTGACTCTGATTTAAACTATCGTCTAAAGACAAGTTATTTAACTCAAAAAGTTCTAATGAACTGACAATATCGATCTTATTTACAGAGGGACACTTTATAGTTTTAATTTGCATAAAGTGCCCTCTAGCTATCAGCTGATCTTTATTAAAAGTTACAGTTTTTGAAGAAATATTATCTACTAATACTACACCTTTGCCATTTTCAATCGAGTAAACCCCCTCTTCTATATTATGTTCTAAATTAGGTAGCGGTCTATAACTTCCGTACACTAATATTGAACCTGTTATGTTTTGAGAAGAGTAAACTTCTACAAAGGAACAACCAGGTAAAATTGAACAGGACTCTTTTGAAAATAATTTAACCACGCTAATAGTTTCTGGGAATTCACGAGAGATTATCAATTCATTATTAGTGTTCAAGATTTTAACCCCTAATGCGTCGGTAAATGATTGACCGATTAACAATGAGTATTTCAAAAAATTATCAGGCACAACAATAACGTCTAGATGGACAGCAACACCTTGAATTTCCAAAAGAACTGGACATCGACCTATTGCATGAACTACTGCTCCACCGAAGCCCGTCATTGCCACTGAATAAGTTCTATCCCAAGTACCTAATACTTCTACAGCATCAGAATTTCTAATGAGAGTACATTCGCTACCTGAATCTATATAACCTGCTTTTTCAAAACCATTAATCAAAACTGATTGTACATATTTATTGTTAGGTTTAGTGACTGAAATTTCTAAGACAGTTTTTGGGTTTTCTTTCTTTCGATAACACTCGTTAGCCTCATGACCAGTAATTGAACAGTTAGTACATTTCTTTATTGGTTTAGTGCATTTACTAATAATATGACCCTCTTCTTTGCAATTAAAGCATCTAATTAACTTGTTATTAGCAGGTTGTTTATCCTTAGTTAGTGGTTTTTTATTTAGAGTCCTTTGCAGATTATTATCGTTCCTTTTATTACCTATGCTTTTTGCATTTCGTAAATACGCCAAAAGTTTATCGGGGTTATCAAATTGAGCTGCTTCTGCTCCTATCCTAATGGCCCTATCATCTATGCCAAAGATTACGCATTCTACTGCTCTTTTACCCTTAATTTCACACCTATTAAGTAATGCGATTTTATTATAATAATAATCCTCTAAAGATTCCCCAAATTTCGCTCTTTTGTCCAACATATCCGACAGCATTTGTCCATAATTTTCATCGGATGGAAAAGCTGCTTTGAGCTTTTCTTGCCACTCAACCCAATTATAATTGACGGTCGCAAGACCTTCGTACCACCGCTTTGCATTGCCAACAAGTTTGGGTACTGCATTATGTATAATTTGTCGATCTGACCAATTGTAAATGTTTGCAATTTCACTCACTTTATGTATCCAATTGCTAATATTTTGATTTTTCGACGAAGGGTCGAACTCGGGAACTACATTAAAGTTACTTATTCTCTCACTACCCCTACTCGAAAACTTATCCAGGAAATCGGTAAATTTAGAAAACATATCAGGAAATGACTCACGTGCGCCGATGCTTTTGCTTGGCGAGCGGGTTTCGCGACGATGACCTCCGCTTCGCTGGTTGTTTCGACTCTTACTCCTGCTGCGTCTTGACCGTTGGCTGCCATTTTCGTTGAGCCGCGGTTCCAGTTGATCACTGGTTGGGCTGCGGCTCCGATATGTAGCAATCCGTCCCAACGGCGGTGTTTCGAGTCGTCGCATTTGATGATTTGGACTCGGTGCACGACTGTGACTGTTCCTGTAGCTCTGCCTGCAGCTGCGACTGCGACTGCGACTGCGGCTCAGCCTACAGCTCTGCCTGTGGCTCTGCCTGCGGCTCAACCTGCGGCTCTGCCTGCGGCTCTGCCTGCGGCTCTGCCTGCGGCTCTGCCTGCGGCTCTGCCTGCTGCTCGGCCTACTGCTCTGCCTGCGACTCGGCCTCCGGCTATGCCTGCGGCCACGGCTGCGGCTGTGCCTGCCTGACACTGGTGACGGAGACCGCGGCAGTTGAGCCATACTTCCATCACGATAGTTATCCGTTGGCTGCCATTTTCGTTGAGCCGCGGTTCCAGTTGATCACTGGTTGGGCTGCGGCTCCGATATGTAGCAATCCGTCCCAACGGCGGTGTTTCGAGTCGTCGCATTTGATGATTTGGACTCGGTGCACGACTGTGACTGTTCCTGTAGCTCTGCCTGCAGCTGCGACTGCGACTGCGACTGCGGCTCAGCCTACAGCTCTGCCTGTGGCTCTGCCTGCGGCTCAACCTGCGGCTCTGCCTGCGGCTCTGCCTGCGGCTCTGCCTGCGGCTCTGCCTGCGGCTCTGCCTGCGGCTCTGCCTGCTGCTCGGCCTACTGCTCTGCCTGCGACTCGGCCTCCGGCTATGCCTGCGGCCACGGCTGCGGCTGTGCCTGCCTGACACTGGTGACGGAGACCGCGGCAGTTGAGCCATACTTCCATCACGATAGTTATCCATTTGTTGACCTGGAAATTTTAATAGTACACGGACACAGCGATTCTTATATGCTTTAAAATTAGGGTACAACACATGAGGGTTGTAATAAATTTGCACGTCACATGTGGTAGAATGTGATGAAACTATTGACATATTACTATTAAGACCACTATGTACCATATTCATCCAAATAAATGATTATGATTATGAGGGCCCATGTACCCTAATCGTTACTGAAGATCTTCAAAGTATCGTGGCAATTACATACAGCACTACAGTGTGATGTCGTGGAATATTTATTCATAACGACAATTGAAAAAACTTATACAATTTCTAGACTGATAAGCAGCTCAAATTAGTTATCACAGCTGCCCCAATAAGAATACATTTTGTATTCGTGATACAATATTAAAATTAACCTTCAATCGCACACAACATAATTATGTAGGTACATTTTTAATAGGCACGAAAATAAAGGTTAAGTTTAAGGTTAGGTTTGTTAAAGGTAGGTAGGTCAGAAAGAAAATAAAGATTCACACTTCTATAACATTTGATGCTAAGATAAAATATATACGACAAATAACACTTACGTGAAATTATCCCACTTCTGAACTGAAAGAAAAGACACCGACACTTCTACAATTACTTTTTATTCACTTTCACTAGACGATACACTTTACTTGAACTGCACAACTCGACGGTTACAGAAAGACTGGCACGCCAACTGTGTTCCGCCTACTTAATAACTCGGTGACAATATAACAAAAGTGGGGGAAAGCGCGCCATTTTTAGCCAATAAGATGGACGAATTCAATAATCACTTCTAACTATTTATTATATTAATATTTTAATTGAAACAGTATTTAATTTGAAAATATTACATCAAAACAGTGTTTAAACAATTTATTCTATTTTATTGGACTAAATAACCGATTGTTATTAGTCAAATTAAGCACTATTAACTTTTTAAATACCCGTACATACTCAAATTCGTGTGGCTATGTCGTTATTTATTCTATAATTGCTTACACAGTAGTCACATAAGATGTGTAATGTCTGACATCTTACTCTTAGCTTTGACTTTGGTTTCGACTTAGACTTTGATTTCGACTTTGACTTCGTTTCCAGTTTCCCTTTGAATTAGACTTTTGGTTTGAATTAGACTTTCACTTTGAATAAGACTTTCACTTTGAATAAGACTTTCACTTTGAATAAGACTTTCACTTTGAGTAAGACTTTCACTTTGAATAAGACTTTCACTTTGAATAAGACTTTCACTTTGAATAAGACTTTCACTTTGAATAAGACTTTTACTTAGAATTAAACTTTCACTTTGAATTAGACTTTCACTTTGAATTAGACTCTCACTTTGAATTAGACTTTCACTTTGAATTAGACTTTCACTTTGAATTAGACTTTCACTTTAACAACGACTTTTATTTTAACTTAGACTATAACTCTGACTTCGACTACCACTTTGATTTCAACTTTCACTTCAACTTTAACTTCAATTTCTTAGGTAAGTACTGATTACTTAGACTTTATGTGGGATTGACCTAGGTCCGTGCAACTAATTCACTTATTAGGCAGCATTGACTTCTAAAATCTATGTAGCTCTTAAAGTTTTACCGTTGTTCAAAACATGTTGGTTTCATTTACTCATTAGGTATGTCTTAATATCTATTTTATCTCTAGTGCAATTTTAATTCATCACGCCCTACTCTCATTCAGTTTGGCTTTTTCCTTTTTTCTAGAGTTACATAAAATTATTTTAGTGGTTCTTTCCTTAAAATACCATTTCAGGCACGTGTATTGTCCTCATATGGCTTGAACAGTATAATATTATCTGGACGTTAAGAGACAGTGACCTCCGAGTTCTTCGACGCTTCGTCCCAGAGCAGTCAGGCACGAAACACCGGCCACATCTTGCTCCAAAAACATTATTTGATGTGAAAAAGTGTTTTTTAACAACCTACTTGCAAAACAAACATCATCTATCATTTAATTATCGCGAAGTTTGCTCTTCAAGGGAATATTCGCATGAGCAATAATATGTACGGTGGGCTTTACAAGTGGTTACCTCAGTGACTGAACTAAAGCGGCCAACCACATCATGACGTGGACTTCACAGTACAATCATAACAATTTAAGCTGTTTGCTTGTACACTGTTGTACAAAACAATCAAATCTTGGACTTCAAAATAATGGTCGCTCCTAGCGGCTTATCTAGTTATATGCACATTGCTCTTAAAAAAAAAGTGTTCGCTCATAGCGGCCTACGTTGGGTGCACATTGCACTTTCGAAGATGATGTTCGCTCATAGTGACATGTGCACACTGCACAATTATTGCGCTTCAAAATTCATGTTCGCTTCCAAGTTATGTGCACATGTCATTACACATCACGATTTTATTTACAACGTTATAGAATGCAGATGTTTTTGCACTTCAATATATCATTATTATCTACACTTCACATCTTAGCATATCATTACTTCATAGCGGTGTTTTACAATTTTTGTACTTCATCTTTTTATTATAACAAAACTGCATTTTAAATCTGTCGTCACATTGATCTGATTGTTTTACTATTTTTTAATTATTACTGAATACAATTATAATCAGAAACGGAAACATATCTATATTATTTAATTGTAATAAACAATAATTTATTGGCACGTTCCTTGACTTTATTCAACCGAGTAATTGTTTGATTTTTAACTTTTTAAGGTCGAATTCAAGCATAAAATTTGTAGTACATTCCATTTTCATCCGAGATAATCGTATTTGTCTGTCACATTCCATTGGATTTTTTTGTGTAACTAAAATGAAAGCACTTACCCCCAGTCCAGTAACGGCGAAAGGAAAAAAATTCAAACCTGGATCTTTAAGTCTGACCGACAAAGGCGCGTAGCGATCCCGCTTCCGATTTGTTAGCTCGTTCGATAAAATAACGTCCACAATAGTCATTATTACAATTGTATTCCACTTTTTAAAACAATAAATTCACACTTCTACGGTTCGAACGATTTTATTCGCGACCACCAGGGATTAATTCGACCTGCTCCGCTCGAGGCAAAAACTAGACTGCCTAAAATTCACAATTAGCTCAACTTTGACAATAATCAAATGTTGTGAGGGTAACGTAAAAAAATCATATTAAGATCGAATTAATCCTTTTGAACCGATATCGTTTCAACCTAAATGTTTTAACACTTTTAAAATAAACGATTAATTATTCCATAATTATTTTTACTAATTATGGTTACAAAAACAAACGATAAAATCTAACATTAATGTTACCATAAACAAAAAATATACCAGTGTAAAATTCATTTTAAGTAAACGATATTTAATTATTTTGTAGTATGGTAACACCGTTCTCACAGATAAATGTTCAAAAATATAACAATAATAGGTAGAAAAGATAATATTATTATAAATATTATTCCTCACGTAAGGTGCCGTAGGTACCTACTATTATCATTCTGTGCTAACAATCAATAATGTATGTAGTAATCGATGACGAAACCAAAAAGATATAGGCTGATGATAAAAACAAAATTCCTTGAGGAACATAGGTATTTATGGTAATAATGTAATTTAGCAAATGCATAAAATACGCATACCTATTTGTGCCTAAACTCGCAAGTCGCAACCCTATTGAGCTTGACCCATAGTAACCTTTTAATGTCGTTGGCGTCAGATAAACCAAAATAAACTCTCGGGCGTAACCATTCAGTACATTTTTGCTTGCGCACGGGAAGTTTAGGCTATTATAAAAGTAGATGGGCGGTACGGCTGCCAGTTAAAATGTACTTTATTCTCTCGTATATAGATTTTACATTTGTTTGATTTTTTTTTGGAGTAGTCCTTCTGTACGTATAGTACTATTAATTATTCTGTGCAACCACTTAACAACCATTGTAACGATTGATTCGCATGATGTTTCACCTCGATCATCACATAAAACAATTTCTGTGTCGACAGCGTTTATGAAGATCTTGGAGTTGGGAAAAAAGGTCATTATAGGATTAGGAACAATGTAGGGCCGAACACACTGCCTTGCGGAACACCGTATGTGGTGATTTCCTCATCATTTGTAACGTATGAGGGTGAGATTATAAAAAAAACTCACCAACGTTATCAAGAAAAATTTATTTAGGTCGTGGTTCACAGCCGTCACTTGGAAATTCTTATTGTTCCGTGAAGTAGGCGCACTAGTACTGCCCTGGCTATCGCGTAAGTGGAGCGACGCGACGCCGTGGAGTTGACCCTGAGGTGAGAGTGACCGCAGGGACGAGGTGGTGGTTGCGCCGGCAGGTCGGCTCTGCGCTGCTAGGTGTGTGCGGCAGGTCAGCTGCGTGTGCAGGCCTCAGACGTTCGGTAGGGTGAGTCAGAGCTGGACTCACGAACGTTGAAGATGGAGTTATTTAACTCCCAATCTTGTTCCCTGGAATCAACGTCCAGCGGTAAATAAAAGTCCTCTGCTAACCTCTCTGATGATGACCTCACAGCATAGGCGAAAGCTAGGACGTACGGCACTAAGGGTGTTTGTGGTCATTGGTCGTCATCAGATCGGAGTTTACAAGGCAGGAACAATAGTTCTATTAGCGTGAAGCATTAACACTTAAAATCATAGTAAGGCCTATGAGCGTATGTAATACTCGAGGCTTAAAAAAATAAAACCAACGGACAAAGAAAAAATATGAACACACAATAATTGAGTCCGAAGGTACCTACTCAATATATAAAAAAACAACACATGAGCTAGCAGTTATAATAATTGATTGGTTTTCTTTGGCACTTACCCTAAACCGGAGCGAACACTACACTTTTTACTTAAGTTTATTTACTTCAATATAATATATCTTAAATTATTAAAAAATATTTTATAAATCGTCTGTCTGTACAATGTCGCGTGAACAGAATCAAGACTACTGGTGAATGAGCCCCGTTGTCTCCTGTGCGAGCTTATTTATACTAATGAGCACATTGGGTTCCTCACTTTAATTATCAACCTCAATATAATATATCTTAAATTATTAAAAAATATTTTATAAATCGTCTGTCTGTACAATGTCGCGTGAACAGAATCAAGACTACTGGTGAATGAGCCCCGTTGTCTCCTGTGCGAGCTTATTTATACTAATGAGCACATTAGGTACCTCACTTTAATTATCAACCGGTTAACGTTGAACAACATGTCTTCCGACTACAACACCAAAACTCTGTAAAAATTCCGAACTACCCGCCTATAAATGACTTTTAGTCTCGACGCGAAATAAAACATTTTACGATACCCTCAAGTACGAGTTTTTTTCTGAGTCGGTTGACGAAGAACATTGCGTATGACTATAACACGAAAAGGAATGTGTAGACATTCCTTGCATTCCATTGTAACTATTTTGTTATACGTTGATTAAAGAATTGATTATAGGTCAAAAGAAACGTTGATAATTCACAACGTTACACATTGATGTACAGACGCCAGCACATCAAGCTACCACAATATGCCAAATTTCTTCAATAGATTTTCAACCTTATCACAATACTGGAAGGTTAATGGTCGATTGGTAAAATCTGACAGTTTCGGATAGGTTGACCTGCTGGCGTCTGTACATATTAATCATAACACTGAGTTTTCTTTAGCGGAGGTAGTTATTATAGAGCCTATGCGTTTTGCCACGTATGCCTATGTCCTCCAATTTAGAAAGGAGGGTGGCAACAGGGACTGTGTCGAAGGTTTTTATTAAGTCCAAGAATAAGGTAATGTATTTACTAGGATCATCTAACTTTCTTGCAATTCAGTTAATTCGCAATTCAAACGTGTTGTCTGATAGTAGTACGGAACTATTTGTGTGGTTTCCGCAGGCCGGTTTTTTGTTTCTTATAGCTCTTCACAGTCTTAAAACTTGTTTTAATGTACACTTTTAAATGTCTGATAAAAACACAGTTTAATTTCAAATTTTTAGACTGCGGTTCGCCTGAGGCGGAGCGGAGCAGAGCGGAGACGAGCTGTGTCGCGATTCACTAATCACACGGCTGATGCACATGGCTGGCCACGTGACACATGTGTATTCAAACCATGTGATTGCTGATTCGCGGCACAGCTAACCGCAGCCTTAAACACTGTTTTAAACATGTGTTTTAACAGTAAAAAGCCAAAACTTCTCGCGATAATCCTGATGTACAGACGCCAGCAGGTCAACCTACTCGAATCTGTCAAATTTTACTATACGAACATTAACCTTCCACTATTGTGATAAGGTTAAAATCTATTAAATAAATTTGCCAGATTGAGGTAGGTTGATGTGCTGGTCTGTCTGTACATAAAGTGATTGTGTAAATAGATCTTTCATGTATCTTCCATGCACCAAAACATTGATGTTATTTTTAGTAACTGTACTTTGGACGGAGATTTGTTTGAAGATACGAGTTTGTTGTAAGATTATGCATTGTCATGATGACACACTGAGATGACACAGTACAAAGTTTTATCGATGCTGCGTAAATAATAATATTCCACAACTATCACACAACGCCATATAGTCCCAAGCTAAGCAGAGCTTGTGTTTTAGGTACTGAACAACTGATAAATATACTTATATATTTCTAAATGCCTAAATATTATAGATAAATAATAATAATAATAATATTCCACAACTGTCACACAACGCCATCTAGTCCCAAGCTAAGCAGAGCTTGTGTTATGGGTACTAGACAACTGATAAACATACTTATATATTTCTAAATACATACATATTATAGATAAATTACACCCAGACACAGAACAAATGATCGTGCTCATCACACAAACATTTGTCCTGGGTGGGAATCGAACCCACGACCTCCGGCATAGCAGTCAGGGTCACTAACCACTAGACCAACAGGCCAATTACAGCCAGATACAGAACAAAAGATCGTGGTCATCACACAAACATTTGTCCCGGGTGGGAATCGAACCCACGACCTCCGGGGCGTAGCAGTCAGGGTCTCCAACCACTAGACCAACAGGCCTGTCATATCATAGGTACATTTGCACCTAAAATCTCAATATTGATAATAATTGAAGGTCGTTTTTAACATTCTCTTTATTCATCTAGCTGTGCCCGAGAACCGAAACAAACCAAATAAATCCAAAAGGAGGAGTGATGGAGTGGGTGAAGTGATGTAACCGAGTGATTGCGAGTGCTATACTCTTACCCGAGGAAAAACAAAAGAGTGCGCACCAGGTCGTAAGGTCGTAATAGTAACTATCATATTATCACGAAAAGTTAATACTACCTAAGTAAATCAAATATTGTTATCATAGATAGAGCGCATAATCAATGCTTAGCGACTCTGTGATAATATGTCATGATTTAACTTAAGGCGCTCTACCCAAGCTCTATGTAGCAAAGGTAGTCGCGGGGGAGAAACAGCTGCGCGCGGGGGCAAATTGTAAGAAAAAATGTAAGAAATTTTGCAGTTTTAACTTAATATTTAAACAATTACAGGTCTGAGTTCAAAAAAAAATTATATTATGTCTTTAGTATATGAAATTTCTTCTGTTATAGTTACAAAAAATATAATGGTTACCGTTAAAATTGAGAATTTCGAGACTAAAAATTTTTTTTCGTGGTCATATTGACAATCTTTGTTTCATAGTTCTAGACCACTTTTGTGAGTTGTTTTTGTTACAGTCTTTACTTTATACATTTGACTATACACTGTATTTTTTTCTGGATTGTTGCATGTACAGATACGGCTAACTTTGCGACGAAAAACTAGTCGTTTACAGAGTGTTCGCTATGGGCAGCGCCTTAAAAAACGCACGATTACGTGGCATTTTGACATTGACCGAGTGTGTATCTAATAAGTACGTGTTTTAGTTAGTCGTCGATTATCTAGCTGGCGTATTAAAATTCGTACCGTTCTCGCATTTTGATTGTAGACTTCATCGAGTGTGACCCGGTATTAAGGAGCATACTCGTACGTGAGAGTGTCAGAATTTAAAAATGATTTTGTTATTAGTATCTGTTATTTTAGTGTTAGTTTTGTTAGTGTCGTGGATTAGATTGGTTCGGGAAAGCAAACGGTTCAATGTGAAAGGACCATCGCTTCTGCCTATAGTGGGAAATGCTCATTTGTTTCTTTCCAAATCTTCAGGTATGATTTATTGATATATTTTTAGCGATTCGCTTGTTAATAATTAATCTTAAGTGAGGTTTATTTATCAGTCACCATTTATACCTTACCCTATCTTACGGTACCTACTCATAATACGCAAGTTTATGATTTGTAGGTAACAAGTAGTTACTAAACATAACTTGCATGCCATGTTTGTCATATTTTTTTGTCTAGAAAAAGTGCCCCTTATAAAAATTGGCTGCGAGGCTGGCGCTTGCTCCGGCACTGCCTACAAGTTTAGTGTGTCCTCAATTAAAATTTAAATATATCTTTTGCTTACAGAGTTTCTGAACTTACTTTACAGCCTATCGCAAAAGTATGGAGAAGTTTTCCTGGTATATTTCTTCTCTGAGCCAACCATAGTGATCTGCCATTCTAAATACGCTGAGGTGAGTTTTTAGTTAAACTAGCACTCCGCAAGCCACTTCGTCCGCAAAGATTTCGTATTTTTCCGGTTTTAAATTACTTGGGATTAGAATTTTCAAATACATACTTAAAAGTCTCAGCAACATGTACTGTTTTGAACTTTTCAGTGTTTTTACTAGGTATTGTAAAAAACCAGCTCCGGCAGAAACGAGTTGTACCTAAAATAACAATAATATTTAGTGTAATTAAATAATAACCGGTTATATCTTGATCCTTAATAGCAAACATAATTATTAAAATTGCCAGTTTTGTTATTCAGTCGTCCATATAAAAAGTAATTCGTAGTAGTACCTAGTAAGTATGTTCCCCTATTTTATAAAGACCTCGAGAGAGTCTGATGTTTTGATTATGAGACCATCTGGAAGAACACTTTGTTAAGAAAAAATAAAAATGTATAAATATAGAAAAAGAAAAAAATTAAAATAAAGAAACGTACAGTTTTGAAAAAAAACAACCACTAAAAAGGGTAAAATAACCTACCAAAAAACTTTTTTTTCGGAAGTCGGTGGCTTTGCTTTTTTATTTCATTGATTTTTTTGCCACCGACTTCCGAAAAAAAAGTTTTTTGGTAGGTTATTTTACCCTTTTTAGTGGTTGTTTTTTCTTAGAAGTCGGTTACATTTTTTTTAAAAAACTTTTTTTATTTTACCCTTTTTAGTTTAAATATTCAACCGAAATTCTTGTCAAAAACATAATTTTCTTACTTATGCACTAGAATTTTATTATCCTTAGCACCGGTTATAACATCGCCCATGTACACAATAACCAAGAACACCAAAATAAATGATTTTTTTATGGGACCAAATGACAGGTATACTGCATCGAACAATAACCCATATGGGTCATTAGTATAAATGAATTAAATCCAAATACAAGATAGCTGCTGTAAACCGTTGAGGAGTTCCCTGAACTGTTCTTCGTCTTCATCATCAGAACCCTAATGACAGTTACAACCCATCTAGGTGTAAAGTTCTCATCAATATAAATGAATTAAGTCCAAACACAAGGTAGCTGCTGTGAATCGTAGAGGAGTTCCCTCGACTGTCTCTCGGCTCCATCATCAGATATACTCCAGACCTTTATTAAATTGTAGTGCTTTGAAATATTTAATGAAAAAAAAATAATTTACTAAATCAGTCGACGCCTACTCCTTACTGTTAAGGAGTTGTTGAACCTTCCATCATCAGCTCAGCTACATGAGATGATGATTATTATACGCAAGTACTTAAATTACTTCATAATATTTGCGAAAAACGATGTGTGGGCCTATAAAATTTGAGGGTTGCCCTCGATTTCTCCAGGATCCAATCATCAGATATTGAAATGGTGACAATGGGACCACACGGGAAGCACCAGCTTTCAAATAAAAAAAGAATCATTTAAATCGGTTCACCCAGTCGCAAATTACGAGGTAACAAACATAAAAAAAAAAAAAAAAAAAATACAGTCGAATTGATAACCTCCTCCTTTTTGAAGTCGGTTAATAATGCGTGTTGCTTAGACTTTTTTTATGTGTGTATCAAGTCTCGCTAAAAATAATAAAAGTTTCTTTCAAAAATGTGACAGACGCTTAACATCATTGTAACTACTCCTACCCGCAATGTTGCTGTTTCAGGAAATATTGTCGAGTACGGAGCACATCACAAAAGGCAGTTTGTATAGGTTCCTGACGTGCTGGCTTGGACAAGGACTACTCACTGCCACAGGTAAGAAAGAGTTCACTTTAAATAAGACAACAAAAACGCGTTGCGTTTTGTGGAAGACCATAACAACTTTGGTAGAGTCGTGGTATAAAATGGTAAAGTACCTTGGTCTATAATTATATTAAGTAAATTTGCAGAGTAATTTATAATGACACTCACCGTTATTATGCTATCTACATCAATTTTCACAATAGTCATCGCGATAACTGACGTTCTTGAGCGAAATAAGTCTGTACAAGAGCTTACCTCAGGCGCTGATGCCAAGTAAATACTTCGATTATAATATTTGTTAATTTTAAGACTAAAGCGATTATACATATCGCACTCGTGCTAGCGATTCCAAATAAGATTTATCTACTGCAAACGCAGGAGCAAGTGCGAATGAGACGAACTGAGCTACGATACCAAATCATCCAATTGTTTAAGGTCAAAAATGGAAAGCTCACCGCAAGTTCCTGACTCCTGCCTTCCATTTCAACATCTTGCAGAATTTCCTGCCAGTATTCTGTAAGAACCAGCGTGTTCTGACGGAGAAGCTACGAGGAATGGCTGACGGCCGCTCAGTTGACATGTTGCCTATTGTCGCTTTAGCGGCTCTGGATAATGTAACAGGTAAATTTATCCTGAAAAGAGCCTTAGAGTTTTTACCACCAAAAGAATGACTATTACCGCATTAATAGATACTGTAAAAACATAGTTCTATATTTACTTTAAAATTTAGTGGGTATTTATTTTAAGTATAATTTTATTTTTATTATTTTAGAATCCATTATGGGCCTGTGTATAAATGGTCAAGAAAAGAGCGAGTCCGAATATGTGAAATCCGTCGAAGAGTAAGTCTTTTTAAATCGTTGTCACAACAACTTCATGCATCAGTTTTACGATAATTGTAAAAGTAAATGCTTTACAACAGCAGCTCTACACTACTGAGACAGCATTCAGAAATAAAGACAAATAAATGACTTGACTAAAAAAATCCAATAAAAGTAAATTTGACTAATTGTAGATTTAATTGTCAACTATTGTGTCGATGAGGATGCAAATGCCAATCCTTTGCATGCTTTACAATAGCAGCATGAAACAGCATTAATGAATATGGATAAACATTTACATAATGTGTCATAAAAGTCCAATAAAGCTCAAAACATTAATAATTCTAGATTATCAGCTATTGTTACGATGAGAATGCAAATACCATTCTTCGGTGAAGACGCCATTTTCAATTTGCTACCTTACAAGACGAGGCAAGACAAGGCTTTGAAGATTCTACACGGACAGACTAACAAAGTGATCGAAGCAAGACGACAAGAGTTGAAGAAGGCTAATATAACTACACTCAAGGGCAGCAGTGATATTGGTAAGTTTTTTGATAAGGATATTAAGTGAAAAAAAACCTTTGAACCATAAAGATATTTGTGTCAGATTGGTCGGAGAAATCAGTACAACGGAAATTAGGAATAAAACCGTCACTAATATAGACGTGACCGTATTTTAAAAAGTGGTTGCCCAAGCTATCCCACTTCGAAGGTCGTCGGTGATAGCGCTGAATTCGCTGTAGACTAGTATCGAAAAAAAACGATGAAGTAAACGGGGATGAATTGCTAGATAGCATAGATTAGGGATATAATTATATTGAGATTAGTAAGAATATACACAAACAGTAAAAATAACTTTGTTTTTCATAGTGTTTGTATGAATGGCAAAGTTATATTTGCGGTTTTTGAAAATGTACTATATCTCAACTAACTGCTAAAAAAAACTGCTAACTGTATCTCATCCAAACCAATTTTCGTTGGAAGTTTTTGTTGAGGTCTACATTATATATTTTTTTTAGTTTTATCATTCTCTTATTTTAGAAGTTACAGGGGGGGGGGGACATTTTACCACTTTGGAAGTGACTCTCGTGCAAACTGTTCAGTTTAGAAAAAAATGATGTTAGTAACCTCAATATCATTTTTAAAGACCTATCCATAAATACCCCACCCGATATGGGTTTGGTGAAAAAAAAAATTTTTGAGTATCAATTCTAAGTATGGGGGGCACCCCCACAATTTGTTTTGTTTTTATTTTTGTGTGAAAATCTTAATGCGGTTTACATAATACATCTACCTACCAAGTTTCAACAGGATAGCTCTTATACTTTCGACAAAAAGTGGCTGTGACATACGGACGGACAGACAGACAGACATCATCATCAGCCTTTAAATGTTCCCACTGCTGGGACACAGGCCTCCTCTCTGTGAGAAGGAGTGGGCCGTAATCTACCACGCGGGCCCAGTGCGGATTGGTAGATGTCACATGTCTTCGAATTTTTGGTTCTAGGACATGCCGGTTTCCTCACGATGTTTTCCTTCACCGTTTTGAGAGCAGTGGTGTTGAAATAAATTACACAAAGTAATGCGCCTGACTGGGTTCGAACCCACGACCTACAACTCGTAAGTCGAGGCCAATACCACTGGGCCACCACTGCTCTCTACGACGAATCTATAAGGGTTCCGTTTTTGCCATTTGGCTACGGAACCCTAAAAATTGTCTATAGATACATAGTTACAAATTTAAAACAAGTACAAATTTCAAACACCCTGCATACATATTCATACACATTACACACCCTTCTCACATACTACACTCACACATTACAATTCACACTAAATACATGGTATTAAGTAACCTACTTTAGTTTCTTCTTTTCGATATATATATTTTTTTGTCTTATTCTTGTTTTTTTTATTTTAATTATAATTTTTATGTTAAGTTCTATAATGTATGTACATTTAGTAAATAAGTTACTGAAGAGCGAAGTATCCTACTACAGGTATTTCATGCCTAAATGGATGCTTCAAAAACTAATATAACTGTACAAAATTTGTAAAACCAAATAAAGAATTTTGAATTTGAATAGTTAAATTGATACCTTTTTTCCTAGGAAAGGTTCAATACTACAGTTTTGAAGCATAATCATCTTCTACAAAAAGTTTTGTTTTAAAAAGGTATTAAGAACAAGCACGCGTTTTTGGACCTGTTGTTACTGGCTGAAATAGACGGCAAGAAAATTGACGATGTAAGTGTGAGGGAGGAGGTCGACACATTCATGTTTGAGGTGAGTTACTTAAAACCAAGTGTTACGAACTATTCTTACAACGTGTTATTTACTTTATGTCCACTCTCTGTTGTCCATACTTGCAATTTATGTTTTGAATATTTCAGCAGTGTGACTATTTGTTATATTTGTCAATTTGCTTCCAAGGGAAACTCAAGAAACTTTTTCTTTGTGGAAAGAAAAAAAAAACGATTGCGAACAGGACTTGCCAGACGCTGACGCTTTGCCAGCTAACCCTTGCAGTCATGCTCGACAAGATCATCAAATGAGTCCTCCAGGGCAGGACGGGAGGGACTGTCAGACTCGTACTGACTAAAATCCACGGTGTCCTTCAATAGCCCTTTACGTTCCAGGGTCACGGTAATTCGGTAAGTCCCGCGACCTCCAGAGTAAAAATACAAGTAACTGTTTGTACAGGGCCACGACACAACGACCTCAGGCATCGTGTACACTCTCCACTGTCTATCAAAGCGCAGAGATGTTCAAGAGAAGATCTATGAAGAACTTAAGACTATCTACGGTAGTGAAATGAACAGAGACCCGACTTACCAGTAAGTTTAATTCAAATTCTCTCTCAGTTTTATAATCTTTCTACTGCCCAACAATTTAAACACTTTAGACAAGACGACTTCTCCTTTATTTTTTTGTTTGTCATATCTGGGATCATAAAAATGTTGATAATGCGTTTGAAGTTTCATTCAAGTTGGTTCAATCATTTTTATGAGGTTTTTATGAAATGCCGTACGGCGTTAGCTTTCTAAAAGTAACTGCATAAAAATGTAGACGAATGATTACTTAGGAGCTAAAACAACTCTTTTTGTTTAGGGAGCTTAATGAAATGAAGTATTTGGAGCTGGTGCTCAAGGAGTCTATGAGGCTGTATCCACCAGTGCCACTCATTCAGAGAAGAATAATGAGGGACTGCGGTAAGTAACATAACAACATAAACTATTTTCTTCATTCATTCATTATCATTATTATAGGCCTGCTAGCTGGTCCCCGCGGCTTCGCTTGATAAACCCAAGTTAGAAATAACATTTGAAACGCCAGTCCGATCGGCTTAGATGTTAATTTTTTTTTCATTTACAATTGTTTGGTTCAAAAGAACTAAGTGGTATAATGACAATGATGATGATGTCGACTTATGTTTTTACAATAGGTTCAAGTTCATTTCTTAGGCCGGAAACGCACAGGCCGGTGCTTGCTTAGCGCCTAGAGCCTAGCGAGTCACGAACAATCGAAAATGTTCGTGAACGGCGCTTGACGATTAGCTAGGTGTCAAGCGCGCAATGCGGCCGTTCACGAACATTTTCGAACGTTCGTTATACTAAGGTGACTCGCTAGGCTCTAGGCGCTAAGCAAGCCACCGGCCTGTGCGTTTCTGGCCTTACTGATACCAGCTCAAAAACCTGTCCCAAACCGTCAAAACTCTTTTATATATTTCCAACTTTATCACAAAAGATGAAAGTTCATCTTCAGTTATATTAGGAAATTTTGTATAATTTATAGACAACAGAAAGAAATATAATAATTAAAGTTTATTTATGCAGTAGGTGCATAATTCTTTACTATAATACGGTTTCTACATCTCTTTCTAATGAGAATATAAATCACAGTAGGTAACTTGATTTCATTCCTTATTTATTCCGGGCAATAACTTTAACCCTTAATAACCTCGAAGACTGACTTACTCATATTGAAAAGCAAAGGCTTACAGCGCAAAATTAGCGTGCTTTATATGAACGAGAATAGTTGCAAAACTAACGTATTTTATTCATTCCAGAGGTGGGAGGAATGAAACTAATAAAAGGCACATCAGCCATAATAAACATCTACCAGATTCAACGTCAGCCGGATGTATTCGACGATCCCTTGGAGTTCCGTCCGGAGAGATTCGAGACTCCCCTGAAGAACGCTTTTAGTTGGATCGCGTTTAGTGCTGGACCAAGAAATTGCATTGGTAAGTGGCATCAACATCGCAGATAATATTACTGGCAGAAATAAGTCATCAAGTTGGAAACATTAGAAATTTTCCTGAATCGAGGGAACGTCTACAAAGTTTAAAACTCACACACACGGTTAAACCCATCATCAGTTTTAGTAGTTTAGTTGTAGAACTAGACTATAGAGACTTCCCTTTTCTGTCATCCTTCCAAGATTTGTGTGAATTTCAACTAGATCGTACTGGCTTTGATCCATATATTATCCCCCCATGTAGCTATTGTTCTGCTAAAACTTGTTATACCTTTTATAATATTGGTAACCATTCAGTATGGTGATATATCAAACAGCCTAACTGTTACATCTTTATCTACTTGTAGGCGCCGTATTATCTTTATCACCCCTTTTTTAGGTTGCCCTGGGTGGAGCGGAAGGAACTGTCACAATCATATTAACTAAAATCCACCGTGTTCCTTCAATTGCCTTTTACCTTGCCAGAGTTACGGTTACCAGCTTGGATAGTTCCCCGACCCCGGCAGAAGTTTGGCCCTCTAAAGGGGCCACGTCAAATAGCTGACAGCTCTTAGAGGCGCGCGTGGAATATGACGCGCCGTCGACCCAGACATGCTCCATGACTGGAAAAGAATCACCCATTACTCACCGACCGCATGCCAGCGCCTACGGTGGCCGGATTTTGCCGATGCCGTGGGAATCTCCGCGGCGGCTGGGTCGTGAGGTGGAGGATCTTTACCGCCACCAATGATGCACGGCAACTCCGGCCACCGCCGTCTTTGCCATCCCATAACATAAAATAACCAAACCAGATGCTCACTATCAGGAGTGGCTGTCGTAAGATCTACGCAATCGTTTTGCCGGTGCAGGAACAGATGGGTCATTCACTATTATTCATATTTGGTGTAACAATAGATGGCACGGACAACAAAACAATAGTAACCAATAGACATGAACCCGTTATCTATTATAAACAGTTTGGTGACGCGGTTAGATAAAAAAGGGGCGGGGTGCGGGGATGTAGCGTATGCCGTGTTTCTCACCAAGAAATGAATAAGAGTAAACCACAGGAAGCATCACCGATACGAAGGCAGCAGCAGTCTAGCTGACTCGTGGTACAGCCTTCTCTCGACCTGGACCCTCAACTTCTTCTATATTTCTTGGAGCAGCGAGAACACGATGCACTAGCCTCGGCGCCGAGCGCGATGGCCAAGGCTTTTATATTACTGAGCGAAGCGAGTAAGGATCTGGAGACGACGATTCTGCCAGACCTCAATTATAGCGGTATACGTGAGACGCGTGCGTTTCTCGGTCTCGCTCCGAGGAACGTCCGTCACGTTTCAAGGCTCTTAAAGGAAGGGGGTTCTCATCACCAGGATGAGGTGTGGTTCGAGCGGCTTATGTGTGGTGGCGCTAATACCGCGAGCCAATACGTCAGACCTTATGATGACGTATCGACTGATTCGTATGGTTTTGTACAATGCGTCCAGAGATGGCATTACTTTACTCATTCCTGGTGAATCGGCGCAACCACAGTTCGTTCATACAATATTTTTTCAATCATGGGACGATCGATTCAATTTGAGTTGTGTTGATCAAATTTTTCGATGAAATGTAATGCAATCGATCAAATCCATAAACATTTTCTCCAGGTAAATCAATAAATTCAATAAGTTTCTTTCTCTTTTCACAGGTCAGAAGTTTGCTATGATGGAACTGAAAATCACTATCTCGGAGATTGTCAAGAACTTTTATATACTGCCAGCTGCTCAAGAGCCTGAACTAAGTGCAGACCTCGTTTTGAGATCCAAGAACGGAGTCCACGTTAAGTTTAAGCCAAGAAATTGAACGATTCTAATTATGTACCAGCAACTTACCGAATGACAAAGTTAATCAGTTGTAAGCAATAACGTATTGGTTGTAAGATAGAATATTATGTTTGTACTTGTAAGTCTAGTCAGTAGATATAACATTGGGAATGGAATGAATAAAATGTTATAAGTCAAAAGATATTATTAAGTGAAACATCTTCATTCTTGCAGAAGAGTGAAACAACATTGCCCATAGGGGATTTATAAAAAAAAAAGTGTAGCACTCGAGGACTGCCGCGGTAAAGCTATTGCATAGCATTTTTTATCAACGTATCCCTCTCCCTCTCCCTCTCCCTCTCCCTCTCCCTCTCCCTCTCCCTCTCCTTCTCCCGCGACTCGCAACGCAGCGGTTCAATCGCTCAATCACTGCGCCGACATATTAACATTAAAATCGGAACATTGACTTCCATTAAGAGAAATATTTTCCCAATAACACGGGCGTAAAACGCAACAATGTGTTCTAAATTCAAACACCAAAACAGTGAATAATAGTAGATTATTAACCAAGGGGATAAAGCAGTGTCTTCTGTCGCGGGTGACGATTTAAATCGCGAGCGTAACGAAGGACTCGAGGTTTACTCCAGAGCGTAGCGAGGGTGTTAAAAACATAAATCACGATCGAAGCGAGGGATTTGAGACGAGTCCTGAGTGTAGCGAGGGATTTAAGTTCACCCAAGACTAAGAAAGCTTTAAGCCTCCTGCAGACACGCGATTAATCGCGCTGCGACAACGAGCCAAGCTAATTTCCACTCTAAAAATACTGCGAATGGACCGCGACATGTCGCCCCGCGCGATTAATCGCGTGTGTCAGCAGGAGGCTTTATCACCAAGGAAAATATTCTACTTTTCGTACCATTTGCGAAAAAATTAACATATAAAATATGAGATAAGCATTTATTAAAAATAATGACAAAAACGCGACAAATTCCTAGACTAATATTTTTTTGTCGGAAAAGCAAAGGCATCAAGCTTATACGGCCTCGTCGGTTTTCGTAATTTTATTTAATAATCATAACTGCAAAATGCGTATTCCTTTTTCAAAAAGATGTATTATTCTTTTTTCGTACCACTTACGAAAAAAGAATTATACATCTTATTTTAATAAAAAATTTTCGTAGATTAAGTATTAAATAAAATTACGAAAACCGACGAGGCCGTATAAGCTTGATGCCTTTGCTTTTCCGACAAAAAAATATTAGTCTAGGAATTTGTCGCGTTTTTGTCATTATTTTTAATAAATGCTTATCTCATATCTCTTATCTCGCTCAAAAATGTGACATTCTATGCCACAAAAAGCGAACATAACAATAAGTAGTCATTTTTGATCTGTTAAAAACAGGGAAAGAAAATTGTACTGAATTTCATTCATCCTCTAGGGGGAGAATGTGATTTAAATTTGGAATACTTACATACCGAAAATACTGAACTACATCTATGTTTATACCATTGAGTTTGTATATAAAGCATTATATTTATTTATTTATTTATTTAAACTTTTACGTACAATTGTGGTACATAAGGCGGACTTAATGCCACAAGGCATTATCTACCAGCCAACCTTTGGGTCAAAAGGAGAAGCAGTTGGAATAGGTACAACAGTAGTTACAATAAAAAACAACTAAAACTACTACATCTAACTATGGCTATTTATAAATAATATATACGAATACATATGAAAATATATACGAATATTATACATAGCATTAAATGCACATAACAAATATTTGATAAATAAATTATAACAATATACTCAGATATAAATACAATATAAATGGATATATATAATATGACGACGACCATATCACTAAATGGAAACCTAAGGAACGAGTGTTTTTAAAAAGTATTCCCGAACTTGGCGTTTAAAAGAAAATTTACTCTTAGCTTTTTTAATGTCAAGAGGAAGCGCATTCCAAAGTTTAATTGCCGTAACCACGAAGGAATTGGAAATAAAACCTGTACGGTGAGAAGGTATCTGAAGGAGCAAATTTTAATTTTAATTGAATTATACATCTTTTTGAAAAAGGAATACGCATTTATTATGCAGTTATGATTATTTAAAAATAAAATTACGAAAACCGACGAGGCCGTATGAGCTTGATGCCTTTGCTTTTCCGACAAAAAATATTAGTCTAGGAATTTGCCACGTTTTTGTTTTCTTCAAAGACATAAACGTTAAGTTTATTTTAATTGTCATTATTTTTAATAAATCCTTATCTCATATTATTATTGTGTTATTTTTTTCGCAAATGGTACGAAAAGTAGAGTATTTTCCTCGGTGATAAAGCTGTCTTAGTCTTGGGTGAACTTAAATCCCTCGCTACACTCAGGGCTCGTCTTAAATCACTCGCTTCGCTCGTGATTTAAGTTTTTAACACCCTCGCTATGCTCGGGAGTAAACCTCGAGTCCTTCGTTACGCTCGCAATTTAAATCGTCACCCGCGACAGAAGACACTGCTTTATCCCCTTGGTTAATAATCTACTATTTCGTACCACTTGCTCAAAAAAGTGACATTCTATGCCACAAAAAGCGAACATAACAATAGTCATTTTTAATCTGTTAAAAACAGAGAAAGAAAATTGTACTGAATTTCATTTATCCTCTAGGGGGAGAATGTGATTTAAAGGAATACTTACCATAATATATTTACCGAAATTTATACTGAACTACATCTGTGATTACACAATTGAGTTTGTTTAGAAAGAATTATACATCGTCTTATCTCATATCGTCGAGGCCTGTTGGTCTAGTGGTTAGTGACCCTGACTGCTATGCCGGAGGTCGTGGGTTCGATTCCCACCCAGGACAAATGTTTGTGTGATGAGCACGATCATTTGTTCTGTGTCTGGGTGTAATTTATCTATAATATGTATGTATTTAGAAATATATAAGTATGGTTATCAGTAGTCTAGTACCCATAACACAAGCTCTGCTTAGCTTGGGACTAGATGGCGTTGTGTGATAGTTGTGGAATATTATTATTATTTTCTTTATTCAGCTTTTCCTACTTATCATAAACATTTTTAAATGTTTTTACAAAATAAGAAAACAAAAACATTTAAAAATATAAATAATAGTGGCCCACCGGTATCGGGAACAGATCCAACGACAGCCAGATGTATTCGAAGATCCCTTGGAGTTCCGTCCGGAGAGATTCGTGACTCCGATGAAGAATGATTTTAGTTGGCTCGCGTTCAGTGCTGGACCACGGAACTGTATTGGTAAGTGCCTTCATCATCGTAGAAATAGTAATACTACTGGCAGAAATATATCATCATCAACTGTTTTACCGGTACAAGAACAGATGGGTCATTCACTATTAGTCGTATTTGGTGTAAGAAGACACGGATAGTAAAACAATACGAACCTATTTAGACATGAATCCGTTAACCAATATAGGTACTTACACAGTTTGTTCATACAATATTTTTTGGTTATGGCGACACATTTATTCGACTTGTGTCAATCAAATTTTTAGGTGAAGTGTAATGCAAAATCTTCAAGACAGGCATATTTTCTCCAGGTGAATTAATAAAATTAATAAGTTGTTTTTCTTTTTCCACAGGTCAAAAGTTTGCGATGATGGAACTGAAAATAACTATCTTTATAATGTATGGCTCAGGAGTAAGATGGGGCGGTAGTTCTTAAGGAGCGTTTTATCTCCCTTTTTGAAAAATAATACTACCACACTCCTATGCCATGCCTCCGGTGTTATGCCAGTGTGGATGACGGTATTGAAGAGCTTTACAAGCTCTATCAAGATAGGTGTTCCTCCTGCCTTGAGCAGCTCTATGGTTATTCCGTCATCCCCCGGAGCTTTGTTGTGGTGAAGCTGCCCGAGAGCCATTCCAACCTCACCCATGTCAATGTCGGGAAGCTCGTCTGTGAGATGGCGTGTCAGTTTGGCCCGTTAGTCATCCGCGTCGTGGGCCTGGGGTGGGCAAGTTTTTTGAGCATATAAGTCTCCGTAGAACTTTTCGACTTCAGCGAGAATCTCTGGCTTTGAGGTGACGGTGGTGCCCTGTGACGTTCTGAGCTTTGTCAGGTGACAGCGGGAGGTATTGGGCTTGGCAAATACCTTCGAGCCTTTATTCCGAGCTATAGGTTGCTCCATAATTCGGGTATTTGCACTCCGAGTATCGCGTCTGATCTGCTTTTTGACCTCCCTGTTAAGTACCAGAGTCTCAGCTGGTGTGGCATTTGTGAGTTCTCGTCGTTTCCTCATCAATTCCAGAGTCTCGCTGGTAAGTGCCGACTTACGTCCATTTCTCATCGGTCGAAAATGTTTATAGCCCACCTCGCGGACGACACGCAGCAGGCCTTCGGTGACGTCGTTTATGTCCTCCGTGGTTTCCAACATGGCGAATCGGTTTCGTAGTTCCAACTGGAAGCTTTCGCAACCAGCCTCGACCTGGGGCAGCGTTGGTCTGATAGTCGACTTCGTTAAGCGCTCTCTTTCGACTTTAACATTTATATTCAGAGTGCCTCTGACCAGTCGGTGATCGCTTCCGGTATTAACCCTGTTGATCACAGAGACATCTCTAAATATATGACGCTTATTAGACATAACGAAGTCGATCTCATTCTTCGTCACGTTATCGGTGCTTCGCCAGGTCCACTTCGTTTGAGGCTTCTTCTGGAAAAAAGAATTCATCAGAAAAAGCTCCTGAGCCTCGAGGAAGTTTACCAGCATAAGCCCCCGGTGATTTCTGCGCCCATAGCCGAATGGACCTTCTCTCGACTCACCACAAAAAAAGTGGGAGCACAAGAGTACTCCCACTTTTTCGTTGAAGTCACCCATAACAACAGTGTAGAATGTTTTAGTAAGAGACATAGCTTTTACTATGTCTTCGTACATGGCCTCGACTTCATCGTCAGGGTATGCGGACGTAGGGGCATACACTTGTATGATTTTTAATAAGTATCTTTCTGATATCTTCAGTACAAGGTATGCCACCCTTGCCGACATACTGCCACATTCCACAATGCTGCTCCTGAGTGACTTGTGGACCATAAAACCGACGCCACCTTGGGATGGTTGGTGTCCTTCTCGGAAGTAGAGCAAGTGGCCACTATCGAGGGTTATCGTGTCCTCCCCCTGTCTTCGGATCTCCGATAGTCCCACGATGTGACAGTTAATGTGACTTAGCTCTACTTCCAATTCGGCAACGTGCTCGTCCAACCGCAGAGAGCGTCCGTTGTACGTCGCCAGGTAAAAATTGCGTTTAGGGTACCCTGCCGTCGCCCGGGGATTCTTAGCACCCCCCGCCGCACCGTTACCGTGGCCGGTACCATGGCCAGGAATAGTGCAGCTACCGGGAACTGGGGGCCTTAAATCATTACACTTCATATTTGGAGGGATTTGCCGTAGTCACCACGCTTAGCAGGCGGATTGGTGACCGCAGATGCTGAAATGCTTTTTGCTGTTGGTGCTGCTGCCCACCATCAGGTCAAGCATTTCAAGGCATTTCAGCAAACGACATGGTTATACCCCCATGTACCGGTTGCCAGAGCCAGGGTAGGTGAAGACCCGGAGTGGCCTCAAATTCTGGCTAATATCCGTTAGTCGCCTTCTACGACACCCACAGGAGGAGATGGGGTGGCCTATTCTACCGCCCGGAACCACACGGGGTTTGTATGAATGGCACAGTTATATTTGCGGTTTTTGAAACTGTACTATATCTCAAAAACTGCTAACTTTATCTCATCCAATCCAATTTTCGTTAGAAGTTTTTGTTGAGGTCTACATTATACTTATATTTTTTTAGTTTTATCATTCTCTTATTTTAGAAGTTACAGCGGGGGACACACATTTTAGCACTTTGGAAGTGTCTCTCGCGCAAACTGATCAGTTTAGAAAAAAATGATATTAGTAACCTCAATATCATTTTTAAAGACCTATCCATAGATACCAAACTGTGGGTTTGGTGAAACAAATTTTTGAGTTTCAATTCTAAACTATGGGGGGTACCCCCAAAATTTGTTTTTTTTTTGTGTGAAAATCCTAATGCGATTTACATAATACATCAACTTACCAAGTTTCAACAGGATAGCTCTCATACTTTCGAAGAAAAGTGGCTGTGACATACGGACCGACAGACAGACAGACGTGACGAATCTATAAGGGTTCCGTTTTTGCCATTTGGCTACGGAACCCTCAAAACATCGTAATCACCTCTTGGTTACTAACATGAGCAAAGTGTAATCTGTCTACCGAATCTGAATGTGTGTAAACTACCCAATGACCAATATTGTTTCACTATTCCGTTATGGGGTGATGAGGTTTCAAATTAATACTGCTTTTCAACTTAAAACGTTTTATTCATTCCCTATGTCTCTATCTATTTCTAATGACTTAACTTATATGTACAAAAATAAATTCAATCTTACAACTACTTAATTTTTAATGTCATACGGTAACTTACAGGTACATAATTTTAAGTTGTTTAATCTAAGTACCTACATTAATTTCTTGCCTTAAACTTAACGTGGACTCCGTTCTTCGATCTCAAAACGAGGTCTGCACTTAGTTCAGGTTCTTGAGCCGCTGGTAGTATATAGAAGTTCTTGACAATCTCCGAGATAGTTATTTTCAGTTCCATCATGGCAAACTTTTGACCTGTGGAAAAAGAAAAACAACTTATTAATTTACTTGGAGACAATGTGCCTGTCTTGAAGATATTGCATTACATTTCACCTAAAAATTTGATTAACACAAGTCGAATAAATGTGTCGCCATAACCAAAAAATATTGTATGAACAAACTGTGTAAGTACCTACATTGGATAACGGATTCATGTCTAAATAGGTTCGTATTGTTTTACTATCCGTGTCTTCTTACACCAAATACGACTAATAGTGAATGACCCATCTGTTCTTGTACCGGTAAAACAGTTGATGATGATATATTTCTGCCAGTAGTATTACTATTTCTACGATGATGAAGGCACTTACCAATACAGTTCCTTGGCCCAGCACTGAACGCGAGCCAGCTAAAAGCGTTCTTCAGCGGAGTCTCAAATCTCTCCGGACGGAACTCCAAGGGATCGTCGAATACATCCGGCTGACGTTGGATCTGGTAGATGTTTATTAAGGTTGATGTGCCTTTTACGAGTTTCATTCCTCCCACCTCTGGAATAAAGATATTTTTTTTTTAAAATTGCTACTAATCTCGTTCGTATAGCACGTTGATTTTCAGAATAAAACGTTGCCTATATCCAAAGACATTAAACTATATACGAGCCTTTATATAAAGGTGCTAATAGACTTGAGCCATAGAGTACATTGTATATAGGGGTTGAGCATTCACTTGTAACAGAAAATCGAGCATGGGCCGTTTTTAAGCTATTGCATAGCTTTTATCGCAGGCTCTGAGCGCGGCGCGGCGCGAATATCTTAACGAAAAACCGGCCAAGTGCAAGTTGGACTCGCCCATGAAGGGTTCCGTAGCAGCAAGCATAGATTAGAGATATAATTATATTGAGATTAGTAAGTAATATACACAAACAATAAAAATAACTTTGTTTTTCATAGTATTTGTATGAATGGCAAAGTTATATTTGCGGTTTTTGAAAATGTACTATATCTCAAAAACTGCTAACTGTATCTCATCCAAACCAATTTTCGTTGGTAGTTTTGGTTGAGGTCTACATTATATTTTTTTTTTAGTTTTATCATTCTCTTATTTCAGAAGTTACGGGGGGGGGGGGACACACTTTTTACCACTTTGGAAGTGTCTCTCGCGTAAACTGTTCAGTTTAGAAAAAAATGATGTTAGTAACCTCACTATCATTTTTAAAGACCTATTCATAGATACCCTACACGTATGGGTTTGGTGAAAAAAAATTTTTTGAGTTTCAATTCTAAGTATGGGGGGCACCCCCAAAATTTGTTTTGTTTTGATTTTTGTGTGAAACCCCTAATGCGGTTCACATAATACATCTTTCTACCAAGTTTCAACAGGATAGCTCTTATACTTTCGACAAAAACTGGCTGTGACATACACGGACAGACAGACAGACATGACGAATCTATAAGGGTTCCGTTTTTGCCATTTGGCTACGGAACCCTAAAAAGCCTAAGGAAAATACCTGACACCGTCCAAGGGAGAGGGAGAAGGAGGAGAACGTTTCTTGACGTTTCACTTGATTGACGTGGCTGACCATAGCCTAATTTGTACTATAATAAACTAGTGGCCCGTCCCAGCTTCGCACGGGTATATTAAGAACCGCTCGTCCGATTTTGTGCAAACTTCACACTAAGCATCTACTAAATAGTTCGAACAAAGCCTAAACATTTGGTTTGAATAGGTGAGTCCGTTCTTGAGTTATAAGATTACAACGAACAGTGGCATTGATTTTTATATATTAGATAAATAATTATAATTGCATAAGTTGATAAAAAATGCTAAGCAATAGCTTTACCGCGGCAGTCCCCGAGTGCCACACGTATTTTAATTTTGACGATCTGAACAATAAACAGAGCCAAGCATAGAGCCAAACATCGCTACAATCATAGAGTACATTTGTATATAGGGTAGCTACGATGTTTCTAGCGAACGCTCTAGTCAGGCTAGTCAGTAAACGTCAAAATTTTCTTCTTCATGAAGACGTCAGATTTGACAGTCGGCTCGGCAAAAAAACTCACCATATCGCTCTTTTTTATTTTTCTGCAATTTAACGTTCATAAGAATGCTCATTACCTGTGTTCTTCTTCGTGTAAAAAAGATTTTTATTTTCATTGTAACGGTTTAAAAGAGAAGAAAAACCCGTATTTAATCAGGTAAAGGACCCGATACCAACTCCCTAAAATTGTATCATCACTTGAAACATCATTGTAATGAGGACTAATCTGATTGATAGTTTGACAGGTCTCCAGAGGCAGTGGCGCTGCCCAAGCGGACATTTTTGGAACTGCTCAGGGAAATACATGTAGGTAAGACTTAACCCTGTGTCACTAACCATTCGTCAAAATAACGACGCGTACCTCGCGTAGTTAGTGTTTCCGTAAGATCCCGACCCCCGCCACCCCGCCCGTTTCTAATACCTTCCTAAGTCGTGTCGCCAGTGACCCGCAAACACTTATTGTGGATGCACGCTAATTAGATTGGGATATATCGAGTGATCGTCGTAAAATTTACGAAAGGTTAGTATCTACGTAACTATTTTTCAAAGTTGTGCATTTATTTTTTTGTCAGTTATTTTCAATAATTATTAAAGAACAAATTATTTTAATATTATAATAGACGTAATAACTACTATACTTTAAAAATTACTAAAAGTTTTCAATGGTTCTAACAACATGTTGACATTTCGTTGTTTTTTTGTTTTGTTTGAAATGTATTTGTTTTTTTTTTTATACTTTCAGATGGACTTGAGGAGCCAAAACGATAAAATTATAGAATGGTTAGCTGATTCTGAAACGGAGTCAATCCCCGGTAATCAATCTCACTCTTCAGAATCCGAGGAAGGTGATCATTTAGAGACAGAGATTCACTGTGAAACTGATGGAAGCGACGAGGATGCTACAGATACTTCGGACGATGAGTTCTTTGTTCCACGTCGCAGCCGTAGTCGCAGGTTAGTGATAGATTCCGATGATGATGATGATGATCAGATGGATTCCGAACCGAATGAGGAACCACCACAGCAGCATTCAATTATTCAACCAAGACATAATATCTTGTACGGTAAGAATCAACACAAATGGTCCACAAAACCTCGAGATCCACGTACTCGCACGGCTGCTCGTAATGTGCTGCATATTGTACCTGGTCCCACAGGCATAGCAAAAGAACTTACGGAGCCAAAAGCTTTATTTTATCTTTTTATAGAAGAGGAAATGATCGATGTTATTGTACAATATACGAACGTCGAGATTAACATAAAGAACAATAAGTATAGAACATCTAAGTTTACTAATTTGCAAACGTCGGCAAATGAAATCAAGGCTTTGTTGGGTCTGCTAATTCAATCTGCTGCTCTCAAAAGTAACCATTTACCAACTCGAACTTTGTTTGATACCTTGAGAAGTGCAAAAACTTATAAAGCCTGTATGAGTGCTGAAAGGTTCGACTTTTTAATGAGATGTATGAGGTTTGATGACAGAAACACTAGACAGGAGAGAAGGGAATCTGATAGACTGGCGCCAATTAGAAGCTTCTGGGAAAAGTTTATAGAAAACTGCAGGAAATGGTACAAGCCAGGTTCTTACATAACCGTGGACGAACAACTGGTCGGATTTAGAGGACGCTGTCCCTTTCGCATGTACATCCCTAATAAGCCTAACAAATATGGCTTGAAACTTGTAATGATGGCTGATTCTAGTACAAAATACATGTGTAACGCTATGCCTTATATGGGAAAAAACACGAACACAGGCAACGAGCCATTAGCAAATTATTTTGTGAAGGAGCTATCTAAACCGTATCATGGGCCGAACCGGAATATAACCATGGATAATTGGTTCACATCGGTTCCTCTGGCTACTGAACTGTTGAAACCGCCATATAAGCTCACAGTGGTAGGTACTCTACGAAGCAATAAGCGAGAGATTCCCAAAGAAATGACGAATTCCAGAAATAGACGAGTGGGTACTTCGATTTTTGGTTTCGATAAAGAAATGACTTTGGTGTCTTTTAAACCGAAGTCAAATAAGGTAGTTTACCTTCTTTCTACAATACATGATCAACCTGCCATCAACATCGAATCTAAAAAGCCCGAAATGATTGAATTCTACAATTCTACAAAGGGTGCGGTTGACACTGTAGACCAGATGTGCTCGATCATGAGTACCAGCCGTAAGACCAATCGATGGCCGCTGTGCTTGTTTTATGACATCCTAAATCTGTCAATAGTGAACACATATGTCATCCACGTATCTAATGAGATCCGAAATGGAAAAAAACCCATGAAAAGGAGGCCTTTTGCGTTAGAAATGGCGGACGAACTGATGAAGCCTTGGCTGCAAGAGAGATTTCAGACGATAACTTTGCAACGAAATTTGAAGCAGATAATCGCGGAGATCTTGAAAATTGATGACCCTCAGGAAGGTCCTAGTCAAGATTTTCCTAGAACTCGCAAAACTTGCAGCTACTGTCCTGCAAGAAAACGTCGTATGACCACAAACTTCTGCAAGGGCTGCAAAAAAGCGATTTGCATAGCATATTGTTTCTATGTGTAACCATTGTTCAATGTAGAATATTTCTAAAACAGCTGATATTATTTGATTAAGAGAAAACTAAGACTGCTTATTAAGTTCCTTTTGTGTAATAAATAAAGTTAATTAAATAAATATTGGTGTTTCAATCTGTCGTAAAATTTACGAATGGTTAGTAATAACGTTACTCGAAATTAAGGTTAGTGAGCTAGGGTTAAATAACTAAAATACCGCCATTAGAGCTGCTTATGTGGTGCTGTTAAATGAAATAAATTTGAAAGGACCAAGTAAAATGTTGGATTCTCATTTGATTAGATTTGCAAGCAGCACAAACCAGCAGGTTTTACGAGCGAAGCCACGTGCACCACCTAGTAGACCCATAATGATGAATTAGGTAATGAAGAAGATAATAAAGGAAGACAAATTGTTATGTTACTTACCACAGTCTCTCATGATTATTCTTTCAATGAGTGGCACTGGTGGGTACAGCCTCATTGACTCCTTGAGCACCAGATCCAAATACTTCATGTCGTTAAGCTCCCTAAAAAATAATATAATTTTAGTTCCTAAGTGATGTCCATTATCTACTAGGCACTTAAAGAACGTGTACGCCCCGTACGGCATTTCTAGTGCAGGGGCCACACTAAAGGGAAAGGCCCTTAATTATCGCGATAATGGACATTTGCTGAACACTTGTCTAAAAAAACTGTCAACGTCAAAACGACCGAAACGAATATAAGATTAGCAATAAGGGTAGTTTTGCAGTTACACTTTTTTAGACAAGCGTTCAACAGATGTTTAACTTTTTGTGGTAAGACGGTAAATGTTCGAATAAAAAACATCGAACATCGCGAAAATTAACGACATTTCCCGTTAGTGTAGCCCCCGCAATAGAAATCTTGAAGTCCTTTTATTTTCATCAAATGACTGAACCGATTTTAATGAAACTTCAAACACATAAACAGGATACATCGATCTTAGTTTGTCTTGCCTATGCGTATGATGTTTTTCGAAAATTAAAATTCAATCATTTCTAAATTAACTATTATTACTAATTACTATTTGAGAGTTAATAAAAAATGCCGTATGGTATGGAAAGAGAGTGAGCGCAAAATCATTCACAAGTAGCTACGCCCTGAATAAACGTTTTCATAATGTCTGAAAAAGATTTCAAGCAGGACATTCACAAATTATTATTTTTTTATTAAAATGTGTTAAATAACAGAAATAGCGGCAATTCAAGCCTAGCCCACCACTTCGTATACTAAAAAAAAATATTTTGGATGTCTGGTTTTAGTCCACAATGTTTGAAACTTTTGTGATCCCAGATATAATATGATAAACATAAAAATAAAGAAGAAGGCATGTCCAAAGAAATTGTTGGGCAATAGAAAGATGATAAAACTAAAAGACAACCGAATAAAACTTACTGGTAAGTCGGGTCTCTGTGCATTTCACTACCATAGATAGTTTGAAGTTCTTCATAGATCTTCTCTTGAACATCTCTGCGCTTTGATAGACAGTAGAGAGTGTACACGATGCCTGAGGTAGTTGTGTCGTGGCCCTGTACAAACAGTAAATTGTATTTTGACATTGTAAAGAGACCTCTCTACAGCAGTAGACTGCAGAAGGCTAATTTGAGTTAAATCGATCCATAAAAATCCCTTTTCAAAAATTAAAGTAACTCACCTCAAACATGAATGTGTCGACCTCCTCCCTCACACTTACGTCGTCAATTTTCTTGCCGTCTATTTCAGCCAGTAACAACAGGTCCAAAAACGCATGCTTGTTCTTAATACCTTTTTAAAACAAAACTTTATGTTAGAAGACGATTATTGCTTCAATGTTCTTTGTAGTTTGTTCCTTGGAATATTTTTATAAGCGTAAGTATACTCAATACTCAGTACATACGTATATATGTATGGACAGTTTAACTACCCGTTTTGACAGGAGAGCAAACTTATGCTCTATCGCCAACGATCTTCGAAGAGGGATACCTTGTGCCAGCATATTTTAAAATACGCTCATGTCTATGTTATGACAGTTAAATATTTTAACCTATTTTTTTACCCGCTGCTGGAAAGGTCTCTCCCAAAAGCCTTCTCTTCTTTCCGTTATCGTTATACAGTTCTCTCCGGGCCAATCTCGCCCAAACATTTCGTATGATGGTCCTAATCGTTTTTCACTATTATACTCATCAAAAAACTTACCAATATCACTGCTGCCCTTAAGAGTAGTTATATTAGCCTTCTTTAACTCTTGTCGTCTTGCTTCGATCACTTTGTTAGTCTGTCCGTGTAGAATTTTCAAAGCATTGTCTTGCTTCGTCTTGTATGGCAACAAATTGAAAATGGCTTCTATGCGGTAGAATGGTATTTGCATCCTCATCGCCACAATACTTGACAATCTATAATCAGATATATCTACTATCAGTTTTTTTTAAGTTTAGGTTTTATGTTAAGTAATATATTTGTATTTATGGTTTATTCCGCGTTCAACCCCTAAACTTTTCCATATTCGACCCCTAAGGGGTTGAATGTGGAAACGTTTAGGGGTCATTTTTGGAGGTTGAATGTGGAATAAACCGTATTTATGTCGTCATATGCTGCTGTAGTAAATCAATTATTTTGTATTTTATTGCAGGGTTGATGCATGAAGTTGTTATTAATATTGTATACAATTATGTACTTACTCTTCGACGGCTTTCACATATTCGGACTCGCTCTGTTCTTGACCATTCATACAAAGACCCATAATGGACTCTAGAAAACGAAATTATTTTTTATGTCATATTTTATAAACAAAACTGAATAACAAACTAAATAAAGAACTATATACTGTAATGGTATAATTTAGTTTGCATGAAATGAAATAGTAGACTTATTCTTTCACAAACTTAGTTCGGTTACCTGGTGATAAAAAAGTGTTCCCTTTTTAGAGAAAACCTACCTGTTACGTTATCTAGAGCCGCTAAAGCGACGATAGGGAATATATCAACTGAGCGGCCGTCAGCCATTCCTCGTAGCTTCTCCGTCAGAACACGCTGGTTCTTACAGAATACTGGCAGGAAATTCTGAAGGATGTTAAAATGGAAGGCGGGAGTCAGGAACTTACGGTGAGCCTTCCATTTTTGACCTAAAACAATTATTGAATGATTTGGTATCGTAGCTCACTTCGTTCCATTCGCATTTCGTCCTTCGTTTGCATTAGGTGCTGGCCACACAGAAAAGATGTAAGACGCAGACGGGGCGCGGACATTTGTCTACAGCGTCCCTTTTATACAAAGTGTATAGAAGCGTCGTGACACAAAACATAAAGAATAGTCGCGTCGCGGTCGCAACGCTAAACATCTGCGCGTATCCGCTACGCGTCCTCGTCTTACGTCTCTTCTGTGTGGCCTGCGCTTTAAATCAATGCTATCAGAAGCGCTAGCACGAGTGTTAAAACACAGATTATAGATCTTACCGGTGGCAGTAAGTAGACCATCTCCAAGCCAGCACGTTAACAATTCATAAGCCCTGCCTTTTGTAATGTGCTCCGAGCTCGAAACTATCTCCTGAAACAATTATAATTTGAAGTAGTAGTAGTTATTTTTGAATGTTACATGATATTTTATTTTTGTTGAATTTAATATGATAACATTGTCCGTCTTTACTACAAAAATTTAAACGTCTGTCGAACACTTATCTTAAAAAGTGTAACTGCAAAACGACCCTTATATCAACGTCAAATGCCGTGTTTTGCAGTTGTCATTTTTTTAGGCAAGGTCAAGGTGTTGAATTTTATTGATTGTTTATTTGTTTTTTGTTTTGTTCTTTCTTTTGAATACTTTAAAATTGCACGGCCTATGTCTGAATTAAATTAATTAATAAGTGCCTGTGACATTTTTGGAAGCAACTTTTATTCATTTTGACCTGATATACCTATATTTTTTTAAGTACCTAATACAAAAGAAGAAATGTGACTAGCTGACGGACTAATCGATCGATGGACAACTGAAATCGCTGGGTCTAGAAGCGTGAAAAAAATTCACAAACGATTAAAGAGTGTAGAATGGATTTTAGAAAATTCGTCCCTTAATACAGGGAAAGGTTTGTATGAAAATGAACTTAAATTTCATTTGATTTACTTAAAACTTTGAATGTATACTTATCAACCAAACAGGGGGTCTAATCTCTAAGCACGAAACCTATGGTTTCGGTGGTTTCGGCCTGTTAGTGTATTGAACGATTTGACCACGAGCCTGAACTAAGAATGAATGATATTACGATTGACAGATAGTTCCTTAAAGCCCGCGCCACCACTCACCGGCGGAAATTTGTGGTACTACATTTTTTAATGCAATTTGATGAGATGACATTGATACTAGCGCCGCGTCAAAATCACTTCAGTCGTGGCGGTATTATCCGTCCACAATTTGATTTTGACGTTAGTTACGTTCGTACATCTGTATCCGTTCCCGGATTTTCGTTGACGGACTTAAAGTAGACATCCAAATACAACATGTATTTCATGATTTATACGTCTTCAATAAGAAGGAGGTTCTCAATTCGGAGGTTTTTATTTACTACTCTCTAAATCTAAAAGAATCGCACAAATCGGACCAAAATCTCAGGTTTCTGCTCTGATTTGTGTGATTCTTTTTTTGTCCGATGAAGGCCTACCTGCCATCATCATCAGCCTATAAATGTTCCCACTGCTGGGACACAGGCCTCCTCTCTGTGAGAGGGAGTGGGCCGTAATCTACCACGCGGGCCCAGTGCGGATTGGTGATAGGGTAGGGGATATGGTGTAAAATGAAAATACCGACTATAAGAATTTGAATGTTCAACTAATATGTAGAAGGCAAATTTTATGTTGAACTAGCTTCCGCCCGCGACTCCGTCCGCGCGGATGTCGGTCTTCGCGTGGATGATTTATTTCTCCATTTTGAGTAACTCTGACAATGACATCTTATAAATATCTATTGGACCCAAATACGGCTAAGCCTATAATAATTAAGGAGATCCCTCTATTGAGCTACTGCTGTTGAGCTCGCGTTCTGTAGTAAGTATTTTTTTCATAGTAATTCCGACCTTGTATTTACAAATAACTGATCGGAACAGTAATCAAAAAGGTCGCGCTGAAAAGCACGGTTTAAAATGACACGCATACAATATTAATTCCACGGACGACCGCTCGCCACACTGGACACGTCCGCTCGCATCAAAATTCAGAATTTATATGCATCGCGCGGCGCGGAACGCGGCTCCTTATATAGGAGTCGGGGAGGCGTGGCCCGCGTGTGCCGCAAACGGTTCAAGCCAAATCCGACTTTCGGCGCTACAGGTTACGGCGCTGAATCCACTGCGGGTAATGCAACGTGTGTTCGCGGTTCTACAGAACAACGTCTATGAATAAAACTGTGTATTTTTCCAGGATAAAAAGTATCCTATTTTATGCCCAGGATAATAAGGTATAATTATACCAAGTTTCATCGAAATCGAACCGTTAGTTTTCACGTGATGCCTGCACATACAGACAGACAGACAGACAGACAGACAAAAAATTTTTTAATCACATATTTGGGTTTGGTATCGATCCAGCAATATAATGAAAAAATAAATAGCGGGGGGTGTCCCCCGCTATTTATTTTTTCAATATTTTCAATGTACAGAATTGACCCTTCTACAGATTTATTATATGTATAGAATGTATAGATGATTAAAACATTCTTTACATGTAATTTGAAGGGGATATGGTGTAAAATGAAAATACCGACTATAAGAATTTCAGTGTTCAACTAACATGTAGAAGGCAAATTTTATGTTGAATGATTAAAACATCCTTCAAATTATGTAAGGATGATTAAATAATTTGAATGTGCTATCACAACTTTCTTCTTTAAACATCTACATGTACTAAATTATGAAGACGAGATTACGGAACATAATTATAAAGATCGGACTACTTCATCCATTCCCGACCCTACCCAGAATATGTTTCAGATTCTAACCCTTCATGAAAGTTGTGAATTCTTGAAACAATGACAGATCAGCAAGCGGCGCTAGTGGTGTTACCTTGAATAATATAGATGGGTGCGTTTCGTTTTACGAACACACTCATCTTTTAACTTTAACGGGTGAAAAATTTGTCGACCGCCAACGGAGTCGAGCGCCGCTGAGCGGTGTGACGACGTAGCCGCAAAGAGTGCATACTACTTATCTACCTGCCAAAATCTCATAAAAAATAAATATTCAGTAGTTTTTATTTTATGAGCAATGTATATAGTGTACATGGACGATGTTATTATCGGTGAGCTACGGACTACAAAGTTCTATTGCACATGTAAGAAAAAAATGTACCTACTTGACAAGAATTTGTATTGAATATTGGCATTAAAAAGGGTATAACAAAAACAGTGTGCTAGTTTAACATAAGTTTGGCTAACTCACCTCAGCGTATTTAGAATGGCAGATGAATATGGTTGGGTGTGAAAATAAATGTACCCGGAACGCATGTCCATACTTTTCCGATAGACTTTGAATAAAGATCAGGACCTCTGTAAACAAAATGAACATCTAAATTTTAGTTGGGAAATATGTATTAAAAATCTCGTAAGCACAAAACACGTACCAAGTAAAAATCTGTAAAACCATAGTTTTCTGTACAAAGGGTAAAGCGGAACCTATACAAAGACTTCGCTTTTTGTGCTTCTGGCTGTCTGTTGTCACCAGGCTGTATCTCGTAAACCGTGATAGATAGACAGTTGTGCACAGATGATGCATGCAACAGAAGCTGCAACAATAAATACTAAAACAACGGCCAAGTGCTAGTCAAGCTGGGGTGCTAAGACAGGAAACCTCCACGTGCGCCCGTGGACTGGAGTTCCCTCTCGGATACGTCCGTGGGGAAGACCAGGGGGGGTCTCTTTGCCCGTATGCGAATAGCCTGTCGTGTGGACGCTCCAACGCGTGTCCATCTGAATAGCAGAGGGCACAGCGGCGGAGCGGGCTTGCGGACGGTGAGTAATGGGTAAGCTCGCCGTCCGACCAAGGACCAAGCCCGGGTCGGTAGCGCGTCGTGTTTCACGCGTCACCGACGAGGCCCCTTATGGGGCAAAATGCCTGCTGGGGTCGCGTATTTTACTTAATCCAGGATACCGTGGCCCCGGAACGTAAAGGGCATCCGAAGGAACACGGGTGAATTTTAGTCAGTAAGAGTCTGACAGTCCCTTCCGCCCCACCCAGGGCGGGAGGACTCATTTGAAAAAAAAAAGTGCTAGTCAAGCTCGCACAAGAAGGGTTCCGTACTATGTATATCCATAAAAATAGCAATATAATCACGTTTTTTGTATGTTAAGTCCCTCTTAAATACTTGTTTATTATAATGCAATTATTTATTTTTATCAAGCACATATTTATGCTGTATAATTATGTACCTACGTACATAATTTATACAGCTACAGTACATTATCGAAGAACAAAATTATGTGATCAAGACAATTAGATTTTTTTTGTTCGAAGTTACTTAGACTTACACATGGCATGCAAGTTGTCATGTTCCATGGTTACTTAGCATACTTATTGAAGTAGGTACTCGTAATTGCTTGTTAATGTTACCTACGAAACAAACTTAAACTTAACTTATACAGGGTTATTTGAAAAACATCAACAACCTCTTAAGAGGTCATTCCACTCATTATAATGAACAACTTTTACTATGGGACCAAACCCGAAATCGTGAAAAAAAAAAATCAGGTGTTCCCTAACATTTTGACAAGTTCTGCGAACATAAAGTACGGAACGGCTGATTTTTTTTCATTCGATTTCAGGTTTGGTCCCATACCTAGTAAAAGTTGTTCATTATAATGAGTGGAATGACCTCTTAAGAGGTTGTTGGTGTTTTTCAAATAACCCTGTATAGTACCTACTGTAAGATACTATAAGACATGAATGCCAAATTCAATTGTTGACTGATAGACAAACCACCAAAAAATATTATGAAATTTATGAATAAAACACTCAAAATTTAGGTATTAAAAATAAATCGATAAAAAAGATCAATAAATCATACCTGAAGACTTGGAAAGAAACAAATGAGCATTTCCCACTATAGGCAGAGGAAATGGTCCTCGCACATTGAACCGTTTGCTTTCCCGAATCAATCTAATCCACGACACTAACAAAACTAACACTACAATAACAGATACTAATAACAAAATCATTTTTAAATTCTGACACTGGCACGTGTGCTAATACTCGACCACATGCAAAGAAGTGTGTAATCAAAATGAGAGTTGATTTTATACACCGGTTAGATAATAATAGACGACTAACTCAAAAACGTACTGGGTACACATTAAGTCAAAGCCACAATGTGTAACAGTTTATATAAGAAATCACTCGCTTTTTTTAAATTAAATTCAACACAACACAGTATTATTATCACAGAGTCGCTAAATATATCCGATAAACGCATATCTACCTAAGAATTAATAAAATTATGTTCTATCTATGATAACTAAGCTTACTTGATTTCTGTAGTTATCAAAATGATGTTTATGATAACAAAACGTACCTAACGATGCTATAACCATGACCAGTTCAATATGTGTCTGCTTGTAGAACTTATTTACCTAATACTTAACATTGGCCAAGGCAAACATCGTTTTGACTTTGCTGTCAGTCATTTTCCCTTCCCCCCGGACCTCTGTACAGTACAGACGTGTTTTAAGTTGAACCCTTGCTCATTTTTATTATAATTTTTAAAATAATTGCGAAAATAAACGTAAATAAATCAGTGCGGTTACCAGGCGCACATAGTCACAGTGAAGCTACGAGTACGAGTATCAGTGAGAAAGAGGAAGCACCCTGGCGACAACACACAGTACGGGCTACGTGAGTAATTAGCGAATAAGCGTGTCATTACTTCACTGGCCACACCTGCGCCTGCGACGAGGGCGAGGTCAACGATCTGGCCACGCCTGCGCCTGTGACACGGGCGGGGTTAACAATCTGGCCACACCTGCGCCTGCGACGAGGGCAGGGTTTGCGACCCGTAAGAAACGTGACTCACCATAGTACCAGGATACCAGTACGCGCGACCTGCTCTCTTGATATTGTCGTGTATATTACTGTAGGGTACTGTTTGTTTGTATATAAATTATATATAAAAGAATAACATGCCTAACGATTTACCTGCTGCTGCATCTTCTCCAAAATCAAACATACTACTCCACTACGATTCTGAATCAAGTATTGCCTCATGTGTACGAGAAAGTGAACACAGCGAGGAAGTCTCCTGTAAGATCAATACACGTGTTCCGAAGCGCAAACATGATCAGGAGTTTAAAAATGACTTGAGGTCAATTAAAACGGAAATCTTGAACATCGTAAAAAAATCAACGGATATTCAGGACAGTAAGCTTGATCAAATACTTACTTCATTAAACGAGCTGAGAGAAGAAAATAAGGAACTGAGCAAGAACGTCAAATTTATTTCATCCCAGTACGATGACATAAAGTCAAAGCTTGCAGACTTGGAGGAGGAAAGGAAGGAGCAACTAAAATATATACGTACTCTGGAAGACAAGATAGAAAATATCGAGCGAGGTCAAAAGTCGGCTAGTATCGAATTACGCAACATCCCTAAGATAAACGCAAAAGAAACCAAGAGAGATCTACTGGTAGTGGTGGAAAAGATGAGTAGTGCTCTCAATTGTCATGTTCAGAAGCAAGATATCCGTGATGTCTTTCGTGTCAGTACAAAGTCAGATACCTATCATCCTGTTATTGTGGAATTTACTAGTTGTCTGACAAAAGAAAATATAATGGACGCATTAAAGAAATTCAACAGGGAGCATAAGAACAGTAAACTGAACACATCTCATCTAGCAATTGCCGGAGCGCCAGTGCCAGTGTATATATCGGAGTCACTAACAACACATGCAAGAAGACTATACTATCTAAGTCCGTGGTCGTCAAACAGTGGCCCGCGGGCCAAATGCGGCCCGCGGGCTTTATTTGTGTGGCCCACAACAAAGTATATTATTTTATTGACGCGTAAATGAATTGTAAGTATGAATTCCGTTAAAAAATAAAATTTCTCTTTCTTTGTTAGTTTCGTAAAAAGGGTCGTTAGACATCTGTGATCATTGTTAGAAATCACAGATGTGTCATTTTACCAAGTTGTTATGCAAAAAGGTTTACATATCTTCCGTTATTTTTTCATTGTAACAGCTATTTGGTCCCATCTTTCTCCTTTTGTTTTGTTTTGACTACTATTGGTTCTCCAAAAATGGGTGGTTCGCAGATGTGGTCATCGGTGCAAGCGATTTTGGTTTAAGAACGCCGCCCGCACCAGCGGCGCCCACTTCGAAACGAACCACGAGCTATAACATTTGTTTTTAACAATTTTGTTTCAACGCACAAGACTGAACGTTTCTTGCTTCATCGATTGCGCGTGCAGTATTATAGGATAATGGCGGGACTATCTACTCTTAAATGTGCTACTAAAAGGAAGATAGCTGACGTAAAAAGAAGTTTTCAAGAAAAATGTGAGGAAGAATTTTGGAGAGTCTTCACATACTCTGCGGCCCGGTGCTGGCACTCACATTGTCATGGGTGGCCCTTGGCGAAAAAAGTTTGACGACCACTGATCTAAGTCGTAACTTTGCTAAAGACAATAACTACGCCTTCTGCTGGACGTCACATGGACGGGTCTTCTTACGCAAAGCGGAAGGTTCCAAACAGATACGAATTAATCATGAGAACGACCTTAAAAAAATAAGTGTGGAATGACTAGAAACAATGTACTGCCACTTGTATGCTACTGCAGCCCTTTTAATTTTAACTTTAATTCTATCTTTAAGTTTAACTTTATTATTACTTTTGTTTAATGTAATGTGTGTAGATAGAGCGCAACGGTTAGCAAAATTAATTTATATGTTTAATTACCAAATCTGCACTAAACAACACCAATACCACATCCATAAGCACACACTAACATATACACAACCAACACAAACCAATAAGATCTCCACCACATACATAACGACGCTAAAATGTATGCTGTCTTACAGTCACAATAACATATTGAAAAGTTCGCTCATTACTAGTTACAGTTCATTCTTTGAAAAACATAACATTTACACTATGTTATGGTCAAGTACTTGGCTCCCTTATTACACTTACATTAAAATTCGATAACGTTAGCTCTGCAGTAATCAATGACCTTGATAACACATGTAATGCTGATTGCACTAAACTAATTGACTCATCCCAATGTTCACTTGCTCTGCGCGACTGCCCTGGTTCGGATTCCCTGTGTATTTTATGTGTGAACGTGCGAAGTATATACTGCAACTTTGACCTGCTGCTCGCCTTTGTAACATCACTTGATGTAAAGGTGGATATTATAGTTCTTACTGAGTGCTGGACGAAAAAAGGGGTCATACCACCCAACTTAAAGGGATATAATATGTACTATACTAAGAACAATCTGAACCAGAACGACGGTGTGGTCGCCTATGTTCGAACGGAAATTAGTGTTGATGCTTGTGAACCGGAGATGATGGAGGGTAACTGTTTGCGACTGGATACTGTCCGTCACAGTATTATCTGTTCCTACCGTCCACCTTGCTACAAGAATATCCAACCTTACCTTTCGTCTCTGGATGAGATACTTAATAAGATTCGTAATAAAGACATTATCTTTACCGGGGATATTAATATAAATACGTTGCCATGTGATGGGGTGAATAGTAACGCGGGTGACTATTTATGTCTTATGGCATCACATGGCCTACAACAAGGTATTACATTACCAACAAGGCTTAATAATTGCATAGATCACTTTATGATCAGAACAAAGCAGCGCTGGCAAACAATTGTATTCCCAGAGTTAACAGATCACAGTCCCATTCTTCTGTGTGTTAAGCATGCAGGATTATATAGGAATAAACCTACAAATGTAAACTCCATTTTGGATTACACTGCCGCGCAATTAAGGCTTCGCGAAGTGGACTGGACAGACTTTTACAAGCTAAATGACGTTAATTCTGCCGCGGTCTATCTGACTAATACGATCAAAACTATTATGACTGACTGTACAAAAACTAGAATCATACCCAAAAAAAAAGTCCCGTTAAAACCGTGGATTACCACGGGCGTTGTTAGATCCATCCGTAAAAGAGACAAACTTCATAAAGCATCAAGGGAGCAGCCGGACAATGAACAGTTACGCCAAACATTCGTAAATTATAGAAATTCTTGTAATAAAATTGTAAAAACACTAAAAAGAGAATACTACCAGACAGAGCTCGAAAAGAGTAATAAAAATCTCAAACAAACGTGGAGTATCATAAAAGACTTTTGTAATATAAAAAAACATAATGACACGCCAAAAGAACTACTACGTATTGACCATAATCCAACAAAGTCGCTAAACCAAGTTAATGCATACTTTACATCCGTTGGTAGCGAGCTAGCCGACACCACTCTTCGTAAAATAAATAAAACTGAAGCCGAACTAGCTAACCTGCAAGCAACCAACAAAGCCCCTACCTCTATGACCTTTACACCTACAGATCCACTAGAAATAGATAACATCATCGCCTCTCTGAAAGTAAATAGTGCTCCGGGATTTGATGCCATCACCAGCAGGTTAATTAAGTTGGCAAAGGACGCACTGGTAGAACCAATCACCCACCTGTGTAATCTTAGCCTGGGCAGTGGAACTTTCCCAACCTTGTTTAAAACGGCGATAGTCTCACCGATACACAAGACAGATGACAAACAGACGCCCTCAAACTATAGACCCATCTCGCTGCTCTCTTGTTTGTCAAAAGTTCTGGAAAAATTGGTAACGATGAAACTTACCAACTACCTGGAGAAGAATAAGTTATTAACTGACTGCCAATTCGGTTTTCGAAAAGGAATATCGACGCAGGACGCCCTATTAAAACTAACATCGACAATAACCAAACATGTTGACGCAGGAGAAAAAGTAATCGGTGTCTTCCTCGACCTAAAAAAAGCTTTTGATACTGTATCGATTCCTATACTTATATCAAAGCTGCAAAGCCTTGGGGTCAGAGGACATGTTCTCCAATGGTTCCAGGATTATCTGGCGGGTAGGGAGCAGCGAGTAAGGGTAGAAAAGTACCTAAGTGACGCTGCAACGTGCTCGTTCGGAGTTCCGCAGGGAAGCACGACTGGCCCAGCTCTCTTCTTGGCCTATATAAATAATCTTGCAGAGCTTCCTATGCGTAATGCCGAGGTGACCATGTTTGCAGACGATACTGTCATTTTATTCCACGGGCACACGTGGGAACAGGTGCGGACTACGGCCGAGAATGGTCTCGCGATGGTTACAAGGTGGCTCGAGGAAAACCTACTAACATTGAACACCACGAAAACCAAATACCTATGCTTCACTAAAACTAGTGCTGCTCAGCCTAAGGATAATGAGTTCAGTATTAAAATACATACTTTCCCATGCAACCTACAACTGAAAGGACGTTCTCAATGTTCATGTGACGTACTAACTAGGTCAAATAATATTAAATACCTGGGCATTACAGTCGATGAGAACTTAAATTGGAACCAGCACATAACAAATCTTAGTATACGACTTCGCAAGTTGATATACATTTTTAAGCAGCTAAGAACGATTGCCTCTTCTAACCTACTGATATCAACCTACAAAGCATTATGTGAGTGTATACTGAATTATGGCATCTGTTCCTGGGGTGCTGCAGCGAAAACAGCGATGATAGAAGTAGAACGTGCACAGCGCGCAGTTCTTAAAGTTCTTATGTTCTTACCATATCGCCACCCCACTACCGACGTATACTATCTCACTCGTGTTCTGACTGTTCGTAAACTTTATGTTAGTCAGGTGCTCCGTAGATATCATCGCATTTCAGTTCCACAGTTTTTGCCAACAACAAAAAGACGCTTCATATGTCCTACACCCCGTGTAAAATCCCTCATTGCTAAACGACACTATAACTCCACAGCTCCTCGTCTCTACAACAAAATAAAAATTAAAGACATCCAACGTTTAAACAACCATGACTTCAAAAACAGTATCATTGACTGGCTGGCCGGGCTAGACTATGAGCAAACTGAAAGCCTTTTCTTACTCAATAATTGAACTGACTGTAAAATTGCAAACAAAACATATTCACACATACATATATACACACACTACAACTTCACACTCACTCACATACACTACAATTACACCACACCACACGTGCGCTCTCAATCAGTTAATAAAACCAGTGCCCTTTTTATTATATTTCTGCATGTTTCTTTTTATTATTTTCCTATTGTTCTCTATTTCTGTTTTATTTTAGAACTTTAGAACTTTATAACTCTGTAAGCCCCTTGTAAAACGTAAACTGGAAGGAACTGTCTCCTGAGATACAGGCTAACAACCTAGTTCAGGAGGCAGGGCTTTAATGAATCTGTGTACTTACGTTGTTCAATAAAGCATTATTATTATTATTATTATTATTATTATTTTTTTTTTTATGGGGACAAACCCACCACACTATTCCCAAACCACTGCAACTCCTGAAAGCCAGAATCAACAGTGGCAACCACCAGAAAAGCGCCGAGACAATGAAGCTCGACGTGTCCCGGAGAATGAATTTACCTGTCTTGGATCCTGCAACGAAATTAATCAGAAAAGAATAGTGGAGGAGTAGGAAAAATAAATGTTTCCACTTCCCTCCATGCAAGCAGGAGACAGAACAAAACAAGGCCAATAGGCACAAAAGGACATTACAACTGGGAGAAGCCCTACTAAAAACTACTACTAATATTAATGGGTCCTAAATTGTGAGGTGCTCAGGTGTTATATTTGATTCCAATAATATGTATGGCAAAAACGCTTGAACGCACGGAAGTTTGTTCGAGTATCCACAAGGTCCGTATAGTAAATGACTCCTGTCTGACCCCGACATCACGTTCAATGCTCCCCCCGTCCCCGTCCCCGACCCTTGCTAGACAGCCTGCGATGCTGAGCCTGTAGTTTTAAATTAGCCCCTAATTATTATCAATCAGATCCAGCCTGTCCATTACAGCCGTCCCTCAGTAACGCCCTAAGCCGAGGTCCGTCCCCACAACGTGTGTTAACTTAGTTTGTAAGCCTCTGCCTGGAGTGGAGGCCTAAGGGTCATTTAATGCATCCACAGGAAAGACCGGTTAAACAGTTACCAACCTTTGTAGGTTGAACTGCGAGACTAACAGAAAAAAAAGGAAAACATCGAGGGGAAACATTATACCTAAGTGTAAAGCCATATGTCATTCCGGGTTTTGCGCATTTTCTCCTAATTACGTCTCGCGTTGCAATCGGTCCCATTCGCGGTTCGTCCTATTCGCAATTGGTCCCATTGTCCATGTAAGTAACTGTAACACTTAACTAGAAGCGGTAACATCCTCATACGAAAGAAAAAATAGAATCAGGCGTTACTTTGCGGAAATCCGTGACATTAAATGTTGTATGAAAAATATTTCCTTACTGGAAAATATAAAAAATCGCCGAACATACATGGGGATGATTTGGATACCCTAAGACACGAGGGACCTAAATTTTCTTTTGGAATGTAGTCCAAAAGAAAATTTAGATCCCTCGTGTAACCGGCCACTCTGTAAGTATAACGAGATAATTTCATCATCTGTCTAGCCTTTTCCCAACTATATTGAGGTCGGCTTCCAGTCGAACCAGATTCAGCTGGATAATCAGTATTTTACATGGAGCGACTGCCTGGACATCCTCTGTCCTCAACCCAGTAATTGGGTATAAGGTAATACGATACCTACCCCATGGTAAGACTTTTAGTAACGACTGACAAAGATCTACAAACGACAGCTGGAACCAACGGTTGTAGGTACGTGTTTTCCGAGGTTCGGAGAAAACTCCCTATGACAAATCCCATCCACAGACCAACCTCGGCAAGCGCAACTTAACCCGGACGATCGAACTGTGTTATGTAACCTATGTCCCTGCAGAAAGACCACGAATTCTTAACGCGATCCAGTTTAGGTTGTGGGATAGAGACAGAGCTATACAAGTCGTCTAGCGCCATCTCTTTCCCACAGCCTAAACTGGATCGCGTTAACAGTTCATGGTAGGCCACCTGAACAATGCACATTGTTACTATACTTCACCTTTTATTTATTACTAACTGACCCGGCAAACTTTGTACCGCCTCAGAATATTTTTTTTAAACAATTTGAGAGTTAAAAACATTCTTAGGCACAGCTAGATGAATAAAAAAACGACCTTCAAATCGTTCTTGACATTTTCCACCTACTTAATATGCAAATAAGGATAGGACTTTGTACTGTGTCCCAAATAGTCATCATGATAAAGCAATATCTTACAACAAACTCGTCTTAGACTTATCTCCGTCCAAAGTCTGAGTCCAAAGTCTCCGTGCAAAGTATGTATTCTTAGTTACTAAAAACAATATCACGTTTTTAGCGCACGAAAGATATTTCTGGATTGTTTATACTTAGTCATAATCACATATTTAATAATTTAGGTAGGTACTTAATTCTTATTGCTAATTGCTACCAAACCCAGGAGAACAAAGTGGAAAATATTTAGGTGATAAAAGTCCACAAGATCCTGAAGAAAGAAAGACGCCTTTGTTCACCCACGTGATATTTTTCCAAGGTGAACAAAGGACACCAAAGTAGACTAAACCCTTTTCGGAACCCGTCAATGACCTTATCTGTGACCTGTAATTTACAAATAACGTTCAGCAATAAAATATTTTGATTAAATTATTTTTTCGTAAAAATTATAACTTTATTATCTTGTTAAATTTATTTTTCAAAGGTTATTTGTTTATTTTAGAGCGTGCAAGTGTTGAAAAAGCATGCTTGACTTTACAAAATGGCGTCATCTTATCTTCATAGTACATCAGGATTACCGAGCGTGACCTTTCGACTTTTTACTGTTTTTGTAAGCAGTGCCTCGTATACCTAATAAATAACGACCACTACTTCATAGTATAAATAAAAAATAGAAATAGAATCTGTTCAATTCCAATTAAAATTAATATTGGACCATAGTTGATACAAAAAAGACAATTCAGAAATAAAATGATTAATAAAAAGACCATGGCAGCTAAGAGAATGATGACCAGTCCCAAGTGACAGCGCCCGTCCACGAACATGACACATACATATCAGCACCATTCAGCTCAAACATTTTGAAGGGAACTAAACGATCCGACACACGCGCCACCATCAGCGAGACATTTGAGTGAGCATGACATACTCTCAACCGCCAGAGTCATTCAAGTCAATAAAAGACGTAGGTATCTAGTCAATGATAGCTCTTAAGTACATAGTACTCACACAATGCTGGCTATGAAGCTAAGCATTAATACTAGAATGAATTGTGAACGTAGAGAGAACGCGCGGTTAGTGTGTGTTAACAAAATATGATTTAGCCTAGTGCAATGAGGCTCTTAGCAAACAAGTAACCTGCAAACTACATGCCAAGAATACCTGATTTATAATATGTATGTAGTTTATTTATCCATTAATTTTGTGAGTAATTTTTGCAAACCGCTAGTAGGTATATCAAACAGAGGGTATATTAACAACCAATAAATTAAATGATTCAATAAAAATCCGTAAAGGCATTTGTATACTTACTTCATTATCCCTTCCCCTTTTTTTGATGTGGGAACCTCTTCAACACACACACAACCCTGGATTATCCTTAAATTCCTTACTCCTCATTAAAGGCATGAAACTAATAATAACAATATCTAGTTTTACGAAAAAGGAATAAGATAAAAAAAACCAATTTTTTTTTTTCTTTTTTTTTAAGGGGGTTTTTTCAATAGTGAAGATGTCACCCATATTTTATTTTACATGGGCCTCAATGGGCACTTATAAAATGTCGAGAAGAAAAAAAAAATTGGCACGGTTCGGGTTTGTCGTTTCCATGGAGAAGAACCGACAAGAAACTCCATGGTAACTCTTTTAAGCGTTTGTAAGAAGCTAATCGTTGTTAATGAACATACAAACGTTTTAACAACTAATACGCTTAGAACCTTCTTCGAACAACAAATGAGGTTCTTAGCGTAATATGTTTGAACTAGCTTCCGCCCGCGACTCCGTCCGCCCGGAAGTCGGTCTTCGCGTGGTTGGTTTATTTCTCCATTTTGAGTAACTCTGACAATGACATCTTATAAATATCTATTGGACCCAAATACGGCTAAGCCTATAATAATTAAGGAGATCCCTCTATTGAGCTACTGCTGTTGAGCTCACGTTCTGTAGTAAGTGTTTTTTTTTCATAGTAATACCGACCTCGTATTTACAAATAACTGATCGGAACAGTAATCAAAAAGGTCGCGCTGAAAAGCACGGTTTAAAATTACACGCATACAATATTAATTCCACGGACGACCGCTCGCCGCACTGGACACGTCCGCCCGCATCAAAATTCAGAATGTATATGCAACGCGCGGCGCGGAACGCGGCTCCTTATAAATATAGGAGTCGGGGAGGCGTGGCCCGCGTGTGCCGCAAACGGTTCAAGCCAAATCCGACTTTCGTCGCTACAGGTTACGGCGCTGAATCCACTGCGGGTAATGCAACGTGTGTTCGCGGTTCTACAGAACAACGTCTATGAATAAAACTGAAAAATAAGTTTTTTTTTTTCTACGTATTTTTCCAGGATAAAAAGTAGGTAAGTATCCCATTTTATGCCCAGGATAATAAGGTATAATTATACCAAGTTTCATCGAAATCGAACCGTTAGTTTTCACGTGATGCCTGCATATACAGACAGACAGACAAACATTTTTTTAATCACATATTTGGGTTTGGTATCGATCCAGCAACACCCCCCGCTATTTATTTTTTCAATATTTTCAATTGACCCTTCTACAGATTTATTATATGTATAGATTCAGGCTAATAACCGTTACAGATAAGAAAATGCTTTGAATTATCAGCTCAACTTGATGGATATAGCTTCTGTCTAAACAGCTACCTATGCTATTTTCAATAAGAAATTACATCGCTGGACTCTACGATGTGCTCTTCAACGCGAGCGACGCCGACGCGCGGCTCGAGCGCTCGTTGTTCGCGCCGCACGATTCATTAAAATAGTGTCGCTGTCAGTAGCTTAGAGCATAGCAAACTTTAATCCAGCATGGAGTGAGCGCTGCGTTTGGCGCTGCGGCCGCGCGGTCACAAGGCTGTTATAGAGAATAGCACTGCAGGGTACCATTGCTCTAGAATGCAAAATAATGACAACCGTAGTTGCAGGCTAGTTTTTAGTCAGTGTCTAGGTGTAGCGCATGGAATTGTCAGTCTCTTACAGTCTGACTGTCCCTTCCGCTAGCACCGAGGGCCGACACATTTGATGATATTTAAATCACAAAAAAAAAGAAACTTGGCGTAGCCAGAGACAGTTTGTTTATGTATCTTCTTTTTAATTATGACTTTCTAAAATGTTTCTAACAATGATCTAATCTTTTATAACAAGCTACGGCGCGGATTTCACTTAATAAAGCTGCTCCGTTACTGGATAAAATAGGTACCTAAACCTTGATGCTTGTGATAATGACTTGAATACTGTACCTTTGACGATATTATGAAACTGGTTGGAGAATATAAAGTAAAATAAATATGGTAGGTTTTGTCACTTCAATATGCTCAAAATGCACCTATTGTAAGTATCTGATCTACTACGGTAATTACATGGACCAAATTCCAATTAGTTAACTTTTTGATAATTCCTATCTTCCTCTATTTTGCTTTGCCAGAAGAACTACTGCCAGAGCACTGTCGACGTATCCTCACGTTTAAATTCAGCGGAAGTGAAAATTCATAATGGTAGTGAAACTTTTACAACACTTACATACAATTTTAATGCACACATTTTCTAAAACTATGCCTATTTCAGAGAAATAAAGAAACAAGACATCAAAATATGTTGTTGATTGTAATGTAGGGTCTACAGAACGGGTCGCGGGACCGTCTGTAAAGGTAATCGTGATAATGGAACGCAAAGGGCAACTAAACGAACAGGTGAATTTTTAGTCAATGTGACTTTGACAGTCCCTTCCGCTCGACCCAGGTTTAGGAGACACATTTAATGATTTTAATTTCAAGAGTAGGTATACGTTATCACTCTATCCCTTTTGTTTCTTCATTCCAAGTTCATAAGACGATGTTGGAACATTGATGGCGGCACCAACATAATGGGCCACGCCGCCGCAAAGTTTAATTTACCTCGAGAATGATCACTCGCGAAACGCAATGATGAGATAAATTAAAACTCGGAGACAAAGGTTGTAAAGGGAAATTACTTCGGATGTTATAGCGCTTCATTACACCCAACGTTAAGTTGTGGTTGCCACCTTAACCATGACTAATAATTATAATTTGAACTAAACATTGAAACTGTTAGGAGCTGATGTAGATCTGCTTTTGTAAATAATTGAAAGTAACATTCTCAACTTTAGGTTCTAAATCTGTTTGGCTGTTTTACTTATTCAGTTTAAATTTTGCCATAATTAGGAGCTGGGTCTAAAAAAGAAAACCACGTCAGGAGTATTTATACTATTATTATAAATCTGAAGAGTTTATTTGGTTGAACGCGCTAATCTCAGGAACTACTGAATTGAATCAAATGGAGAAAAAATATTCGAATTGAAAAAATCTTTTTGTGTCCGTTTTTAGAATTTTAAAGTTCTATAGCATTAACCAAAAAAATCGCGTCTTAAAATGTCTGGCTTGATTAAATCCAACTAGGCACAAATAGGGATTTTTTTATAATTAAGAATTATGTAAGAATTCCTAGTAGGTATATTATAAAACTAGGCACTACTCAACCAGGTGTGCATTTCTGTGTTTATAGATACTAATTGTCCAAGGAGATGGCGATGTAGACCGGGACATAACACACCGGATCAACTCGGGATGGATGAAATGGCGACAGGTCACCGGAACAACTTGCGACCCACGAATGCCCCTCAAGTTAAAGGGGAAAATATACAAATCCGTGATTAGACCTGTCGTATTGTATGGATCGGAATGCTGGGCTGTGAAAAAGATGGATGAGAAACGATTGCATGTAGCGGAGATGAGGATGTTGAGATGGATGTGTGGAGTGACAAGAATGGATAAAGTAAGGAATGAGTTTATAAGGGGAAGTTTGAAAGTGGCGCCTGTTACAGAAAAAATGAAAGGGAATCGTCTATCTTGGTATGGACATGTGATGAGGAGGGATGACACCCATGTGCCTAAGAAAGTGATGAGTATGAATGTTGATGGATGGCGAGGAAGAGGAAGGCCAAAGAAAAGATGGATGGATTGTCTAAGGAATGATAATTATGAAAGAAAAAGGAGTAAATGATACTGTGACGTCTGATAGGGGAGAATGGAAGAAGAAAACGTGTTGCGCCGGCCCCAAGTAGAATGGGATAATTGCAGGAAGAAGAAAGAAGAAGATACCGTGAAACATGCCAACATTGCCACTAAGGGTATCTTTGCCCAAATGTCTATTTATATATGGAAATGTTTAATTACAAAAATACCTTCATACTGTGGCAACATTAATAAATTGTAGTATAAAATAGGTTATATGTCTGACAACACTGCCTATGATGTGTGTCGCTGACTTCAATCAGTTACTTGTTCTCTTTAGAGTATAAATGTTCTGTGTACTTGTTGGAACTCGTTGAATAATAATTATGGTGCATGCAGTTTGTATGAAAAAGAGAAAAAAAGTTTGGGGTAATTTTGCCCAGCCACTTTAGTCAAGAACTTTTCGTGGTATCGCTTAATTTTTAAAGCAAACGCCATCTTTCCCAAAATTCTTTTATTGGATTTTAATATCTTAATGGCTAGAGTTCATATTTACGTCAAAAAATCAACTTGGGTAATGTTGGCTAAAAGGGCAGATAACTTTGCCCGCCCTAAAAAACAGACAAATAACGACTTAAATTTTGAAGAAAAAAATAATTTGAAAAAACATATGCTAAAGTCTGACACACGAAACATGAGCCTGGAAAATAGCGGCAAATTCAAAAAATCTACATCTGGTATCACTGCATATAGTAGTGTGTCAGACTGTAACAGAAAATACTAACGTCTCCATAGAAAACTTATGTATAAAATAAAATTAATCGAAAAAAGTGGGCAAAGTTGGTATGTTTCACGGTACTTAATTATATTATTAAAAAGTATGGGGCAAATTTCGAACGTACAGACGCCAGCAGGTCAACCTACCCGAAACTGTCAGATTTTACCAATCGAACATTAACCTTCCACTATTGTGATAAGGTTGAAAATCTATTGAAGAAATTTGGCAGATTGTGGTAGCTTGATGTGCTGGCGTCTGTACCTTAACCACTTTCCCAAAAACACGTAGCTTTCAGAGCATTAATTTCTCACAATAGGTAGGCGTTTAAAGGAGGAGAATGAGATTCAAAAATATAACTTGTTAACGCATTTAAAAAAAAATAACTTTAAGCTTTCAATATCTCCAATATAAATATTTTCCTCAAACCTCAGCATAGCTCATAGATATAGAGCATAGATTGCCTACGTTGGCCTACGTACCGTACTCGAAGCGTACTCGTCATATAACGATCATTATCCCTTTCCTGAATTGTTTTTCAATGTCTTCAATTTGCTGAATTGTGTTGCATTGGAAATATTAATTGACATTTACAGAAAGCCCAGATCATTGGAAAGGATAGCCAACGCATTACGTAAACAAATTGCATGGAACTATTGGCTACGTGTAGAACACATAACTTTGCAATACTAGCCCTTTTTTGTCACGTGATCGAAGTGATACACGAAGTGTTAAGCTGCGAACAAATTATCGGACGCGTCCGTCAGCCGCGGCTGAAAGACGCAACTTACTCATTTAGCCAGTACATTTAATACTACACTGTGCAAACTGTCGGTCGTAAGACGCGGACGTGATCTTGAGCGTTCGGACGTCCGAACAGAATCTGGCCGGCTGGATGTTCGTGCATCCGAAGAGGGTCGTCCGAACTACCGTGCACACTGCTAAGCGTGCACACTGCTAAGCCGCATCTCTCAGCCACATTGAGATGAAGTTTTATGGAGACGCCCCGATGTTCTATACATACATTTTGCTTATACAAATATGAGTCAAACATGAGACAGAGAGTGAAATATTGGTTTGTCTCTTTCTTTCTAATGCAGTAATCATATTTGACAAAAGAGACAACAATATTTCGGTTGTTGCTCAAAATGGAATATTTTGTTGGGATATTTCCCACAGTTACAGAAACGTGCCCATTTCGCCATTTTATGGGCCGAGTTTCGTGGTAGTTCTGCTGTCAAATAGTTGTTTACTTTTTGTTGAATTTAGATTTTTGAGTAAATTACGGAGTGTTTTCTTTTAAAAGTGCGTGTCACCATTAACAAACAGTAATTCAACATGCCTGGATGTTCTATTGTGTCTTGTCGTGCCAGAAAAAAGAAAAATCAGCCTGAATTGACTTTGCACAGGTTAGTAACAGGTTTTCATGCAAAACTACATGAATTAGAACAATTTCGGTAAAGAAATCGCTATGTGATCATATTTTCATGGTTAGAGTATTAATATTTGGGTTTATTTCCGCCCTACAGACAATATTTTTCATTTCTTATTTTCGTTCGTTTGTTTACAATAATAATAGTGTTGTACCGTTGCTGTAATAGTTCCCGATACTAGTCCTTCGTTACACTGAAACTGTTACCAAATGATATATTGATACAAATATACTAATCATTTACAGGTTTCCCAAAAATGAAAGATTGAAGAAAAAGTGGTTGGACTCTATCGATGTGGAAAATATTAGTCCACGAAGTAAAGACTGGCTTATATGTTCACTTCACTTTGAATAAAAATGTTTTAACAGAACACTTGATGTTATTAGGTTACATAAGAACTCTGTACCTACAATATTTTCGGTAAGTGTGTATTAAAATTATTGTTAAATAACAGCCTGGTTTTTTAGCCTAAGAAGTTATATAGATAGTAATGTGTATTTAATTATTTTTTTCAGACATCCATTGAAAAACAACTTCCAGAGTCATTTGTATTCTGTGAAACAAGCAACACTCAAGAATCTGGTGTTTCTTGTACATTTACTGTAATAGAGGAACAATCTAGTGTAATAAAGTCCTCGCTGCGGTCTCTCTATAGATTCAAGCATTTCCTCCCATCTAGCACCAAACTCATTCTTGTCCAGTCACTTGTGCTTCCCATTATTGACTATGCTGATGTTTGTTATTCTGATCTATCCCAAGAACTTCTTAACAAATTGGATCGACTTCTCAATAGCTGTATTCGCTTCGTTTTTGGCCTTCATAAATATGATCACATTTCTTCTTTCCGTTCTCAGCTTAAATGGTTGCCTATCCGACTCAGGAGATCCCTCAGATCTCTCTGCATGCTTTTCAAGATTATGAACGATCCACGTGCTCCTGATTATTTAAAAACTCAATTTAAAGTGTTGGGCAGTTCTCATACTTGTAACCTTCGAGCTTCCAAAAAACTACTTCTCCAAATTCCTTCACACCGCACCGGTTTTATGTCTTATTCTTTCGCTATAACATTGAAAAAGCTGAAAGCGAATTCACTTTAAAAAAAAATTACGTAACCTCTATTTAAGTCACAATAAATAGCTCTCTTCTTTTTCTTTTCAAGTCTAGTCATAATAGTTATGATTAAGTTATATGTATATATATATATATTTTTTCATTTATTCTATTATATTGTTTAGTTTATCTTATCAGTAATACATGTATTAGTATCTATATTAATTTATATATGTCTTTGATTTTTTTTTGTACCCTACCACAATATTCTCTTATTTAACCCAAAGGTTGACTGGTAGAGAATGCCTTGTGGCATTAAGTCCGCCCTTGTACCACTTTATGTACATGAAGTTTAAATAAATAAATAAAGGAACCGTCTACCGTAATGGAGGCACCATTGCAGTTGACCCATCAATGTGTGGGAACAGTGTGGGAACAAATTAACGCTAACACATAAATATATAATATTTAATTACAAGCGATAACGCAAATGTGAAAACATTATTTTTACGTAACTACATGAATTATAATTCAATCGTGGTATCTAGTCGTAATACTATTATGTAATCCTAAAAGTACTAGGGATACTGGTATCGATACTCGTTACACTAACACAATGTTTCTTGATTGGCACAACCCTAGCATTGGCCGCCATTTTATGGGACCAGCGAACTTGTAGGCATACACGTTTTTGGTGTAGGTATTTCCAGTCCATAGGATTATAATGTCTATGCTCAGCCACGGCTGACGGACGCGTCCGATAATATGTTCTCAGCTTTATCCTGTGCATGGTAAGCTTTAGACTCAAAAGACTAGATAGCTATCACGTAGCACACACATTAAAAAACAAATATGTCTCTGTCTGACTGACTTCAAAAACGTCAAAATGCGGAATTGAGGTTAAAAAAAATTGTAAACATTCATTGTAAAGTTTTTTAATAATAATTTGGAAAGGTTTATATAAATGTGTTATCGATTAACTGAGTGAGGCTATTAATTGCAATTCCTTACTGCGGCTTTTCGGAGCTCGGTCAGTGGGTCGTCTTAGGGGAGCTCTTCATAAAATTACATCTGGAAAACTTAAAAAATGAAGATATCCGAGGTAACTTACCATTTGATGAAAATCTGTCTTAGAACTTGAGCTGAACTAATTTCAATTACATAGCTTATGAATACATAAATTATTAAAAAATACACCACATGACAACCTAACCTCTACAATAATTCTGTAAATATTATAATTTCAGCTTCCCGGCGATGAGGACTCAGGCCCCACATGCAGAACCTACGTATTTCAAAACGAAAGTCACACATTAGGAAATGCTTTAAAATGTATTATTAACAGATAGTAAGTATTTTTGTAAACCCACATTAATATCCTATTTTCAGCAATTTAGTAGCACTCATTAAAACATAGGGTGCACTATCTTTCACCCCTTACATTTCTTGGAAACTCAAACAAACTTGAGATCAATATATTCTGTAAATTGACTTGCTTTGAACTAACTTCATTTACAGTGAAGATGTAGATTTCTGCGGTTACACAGTTCCACATCCGGCTGAATCAAAAATGCACTTCAGGATACAATCAAAAGAAACACCAGCCTTAGAAATACTAAAAAGAGGTTTGAAAGACTTGGAAAAAGTATGTGATCACACTATAGATTTATTTGAAAAAGAAGTAAAGGATTTTAGCAAAATGTATTAAATTGTTTTATTTTCTATCTCCATCTTGGGTGTAATCTATGGACGGACATAACAACTGCCAAATGTTTCAGTGAAACAGAATGACATAGTATGTCTTGATGTCTAGTGCCAAGTCACACCCTATTTCACCCAGGTTGTGGATGAATAAACTAGATAGTTACATACCCAACCCACAACCCCCAATGACTCAGTTAAGATATAGGAATTTTCCCTTTAGATATGATTTTAATAGCAGCATGAGATAGGTTCCACACCTACATATATAGCTAGTCTATGCTTCTACAACAACAAAAAATTAAATTAAAAATTTAAAAACCCCCGACACAAAAGCCAAGTTCCCTTTAAAAAGTAATAAATAATAAATGCAAATAAAAAAGAAATGCGTCGCATTAGGGAACCGCTTCAAATTATTTATTATCTACAAGGAACTTGGTTGTTGTCGGGGGTTTTTTTAATTATTAATTTAATTTTTTATTTTGTTCTTTATAGGTAAAGTACATACTTATTTTATATCATTTTATGTTGGGCGGTTACAGCACATTGACAAATTATCTTTAACAGAATTGCAAAGACTGAGATGTAGTAATTGACACTCGCTTGACAATCCAATGTCTATTTCCTAATTTTCCCAGCACCATCTCATCAAACGATGCTAAGAACACTCTCGATTAAGTCATCAATATTCCCTACCAGTGCGTTTTCATTTGAAACCCCACTCGAGTTTATTTTCAAACCTTTGGTTACCCTTCCCCACTTTCACACCCATAACTTTTAAAGGGCTCCACCGATTTTCATCAAACATGTCTAAGAACACTCGCACGTAACTCACCTTTAATACAAAAAAACTAAATTGAAATCCCTTCATCCGTACGGGCTCTACGGTGCCACAGACAGACAGACACGTCAAACTTTAACACCCCTCTTTTTCCGTCGGGGGTTAAAAAATAAAACCGATCAGTTCTCATGGCATAAAAATTTGTGAGAACAGGGGTGGTGTGGCGCAGTGTACTGTACAACTGCTGCGCTGCGTGTCACCGATTCGAATCCCACATGAAACACAAATATTTGTATGGCTTTTAATATTTGTTCTGGTAAAGAAAAAATGTTGGCACCACCGCATAATAGAATAGTGCTACGGCACCACGTTAGGACTTTGATTATTCACTCGCAGCAGCGAGACCGCCAGGAAGAACAACCACCCGAGGCCTTCAATTAATCAATTCGTATGGGAATCGAACCCGCGACACAGTACAGCAATTTCAACATCGAACCACTGCACACAATGTGGTTTTCAAGTCCCATAGTATTAAGTATTCTGTGCCCAAGCAGCAAAAACAAAGGACCTACACTGCACACTAGGTACCTACTAAGGCCGCTATCACACGGACTGCACTACAACAACCGCACGCAGTTGCTATATTCAACTGCATGCAGTTGTACGTTCGACTTCGTGTAGTCATGAACCAACTGCACGAGGTCGGCTGCAGTCGAGAGAAGTCAATATCAACTGTCGTGCCTTCAACTTCACGCGTTCGGCTAGTAGTGTAGTGTCGCCGCATGCTGTACACCGCCGACCGCATGCAGTTATAGTTAGTCTGCAGTTACTTTACAACTGCATGCGGCGACACTACTGTAGCCGACCGCGTGCAGTTGGTATCATGACATGACTGCACGAAGTCGAACGTACAAATGCATGCAGTTGAATACAGCAACTGCGTGCGGTTGTTGTGGTGCAGTCAGTGTGTTAGCGGCCTAAGAACAACAAAGATGAATCTCATCATCTGCCTCGCCTTTTCCCCAACTATATTGTGGTCGGCTTCCAGTCGAACCAGATGCAGCTGAATATCAGTATTTTACATGGAGCGACTGCCTATCGGACCTCAACAACCCAGTAACTGGGTAATTTTTAAGCTTTCCGAGGGCACAGAGGAAACTCGCTATGACAGATGGTCACCCATCCACAGACCAACCTCGGCAAGCGCGGCTTAACCCGGAAGATCGGCCTGTGCGGCTGTAATTATTTAGCCACGAGCTCCTCTCGAACAACAAAAGATGAATGAAGGTTGAAAAATAAAATTCCAGAAATAAGATGGTGTCACATTTTTTATTTCAGTTAAAATAACTGTCTTTAGGCTTTGAACTCTGAGTAGGGTGACTTGGTCAGTGGGATATCCCTCCACAAGTCAGGAGTGAGGTAGGCATAGGTCTTGGCAATAGCCGCATAAGTGGCCTTAGCGAAGTTTCCTAGGGTGCCAGTGGAGCCACGAGCTGAAGTGTAGCAGTCCTGGACACCAGCCATCTGAAGCAGCTTCTTCGGGACTGGAGCTGACACAATACCGGTACCACGAGGAGCAGGGATCAACCTCACGGTGACGGAACCGCACTTTCCAGTGACCTGTAAGCAAAAGATTAAATATTTGAAATCAAAGAATAATAATATTCTAAAATGGTTTAGGAAAGTAAAAATCAGACGCGTTAACGAACTTCATTGGAAAACCTCAGGGGATACCACGAATGAAATGATTATCAGTATCATCATAGAAATATTTTGAATAAGCAATAAAGTTTAAATTAGAATAAGTAATACAAACCTTGCAGGGCACTGTGTGGGGCTTGCCGATCTTGTTACCCCAGTAACCTCTACGGACTGGCAGGACAGAGAGCTTGGCAAGAATGATAGCACCACGGATGGCAGTGGCGACTTCCTTGCTGCACTTCACACCCAGACCAATATGACCATTGTTGTCTCCGATAGCAACAAATGCCTTGAAACGCGTACGCTGACCGGCACGGGTCTGCTTCTGTACAGGCATGATCTTGAGGACCTCATCGTTGAGAGAGGGGCCAAGGAAGAAGTCGATGATCTCGAACTCCTTGATGGGCAGAGAGAATAGGTAGATGCTCTCGAGTTTGTCGATCTTTCCCTCGCGTACTAGACGGCCCAGCTTGGTTACGGGCACCCACTCTTTCTGGTCTTCCTTGCCGCGTCCGCGGCCACGACCGCGACCGCGTCCACGGCCACGAGGACCTCCACGGCCTCTATCGCCACCACGAGACCCAAAGCCGCCGCGAAAACCGCCACGTCCACCGGCTGGAGCTGCGTCCGCCATTCTGTTGGTAAGGTTAGAATATTAGTCGCGTGGTCTTTCGTAAACACATTTTAGCGGTTGCGCTATGAAAATCAGACGCGTTAAGGCCATCATCGTGTAAACACTATGGTAGATACCACGAATGAATTAGGATTTAGCTCTCATCATGGAAATTGAAATCTGAACCACGTGGGGTCATACGATCACTCAAAACACTTTGGGACAATAAATCGTAAAAATGATTGTTATACGCATGAATTTGATGATGGTTTCATTATTGTATAAAAAAAGAACAATAAACAATTTAAATACTCAAATAACTTAATAAATTTAAACTTACGTTGAACTGTGAGCGCAGTGAGACAGTCAAACACAAAATGGCCGAAGAATTTGCGTTTTCTGACTTTGCCTTCAGCTTGCGGTCGTTGTTTATGGTTTCTTTTTTTTTATCTGACACCTGGTATTTTGCCTACTCTGATTTAAAAATCGGGGTGTTTATTTCCGCAACTTATTCTAGCGCAATACTTTAAATAAGCGCGACCGCATTTATATATTTTTTTATTTGCTAAAATCATCCGGTGAGTTCCCAGAGCAGGACGGGAGAGACTGTCAGACTTATACTGACTATAAAGCTGCGAACATATTATCGGACGCGTCCGTCAGCCGCGGCTGAGGGACGCGGCTTAAGCGGGGAATTCACTAGACGGGCATGTCCGCGGGCAAGCCTGCAGGCAAGTCCGACGGGCTTCGCTACTATCATGTCTGTGCTTTATCAGTCAGTGTAGTACTGCCGCGGGCGGTCTGGCAGACTGCCCGTTGGAAGTCCGCGCGATCTCATTTTGTCTGCACAGGCACCGACAGGTCCGAGCGTGTATGCTTAGTCCAGGCGGCCTGTGGACAGACCTGGCAGTGACAGCAACCCAAACAGACGTCCGCTTATTATCATTCGACGAGTTGTGGAGTATTTTTAATTTAAAATGATTTTTAATGAGAATAAAATATTCTGTAATTAATGTAAAATATATTAATCGTTCTCTTGCAGTCACTGACTGTCTCATCCTGGTATTTTGTTTTGTAATTTTGGGTTCGATAAGTTGTAGTAAAAATTCAAATGACGCTATATCCATCCGTAAGTAGTTGTATAGGTCTGCTGGTTCTTCAATTTCAATTTCATTGAGCAAATTCATCATCATCATCTCAGCCATAGGACGTCCACTGCTGAACATAGGCCTCCCCTTTAGATCTCCACATATACCGGTTGGAAGCGAATTGAGCAAATTGATATGGCTGTACTTATTTCTATATTTATACCATTTTTTGCACCAAATTCTCTTCCTTTTCTTTTCATCTAAGAATATTAACGCAGCACCGGTAACTATTGCAATTTTTCGCCTTTGCATTGCCATCTTGCAGCACAACTAATAGCGAAGCCGTTCTAAAACAAACTGAAGAGTCTGTGAAGTGTATTGCGTCGCCAGGCATGCCCGGACAGACTGCCCGCGGACATGCCCGTCTAGTGAATTCCCCGCTTAAAGCGGGGAATTAATATTCTTAGATGAAAAGAAAAGGAAGAGAATTTGGTGCAAAAAATGGTATAAATATAGAAATAAGTACAGCCATATCAATTTGCTCAATTCGCTTCCAACCGGTATATGTGGAGATCTAAAGGGGAGGCCTATGTTCAGCAGTGGACGTCCTATGGCTGAGATGATGATGATGAATTTGCTCAATGAAATTGAAATTGAAGAACCAGCAGACCTATACAACTACTTACGGATGGATATAGCGTCATTTGAATTTTTACTACAACTTATCGAACCCAAAATTACAAAACAAAATACCAGGATGAGACAGTCAGTGACTGCAAGAGAACGATTAATATATTTTACATTAATTACAGAATATTTTATTCTCATTAAAAATCATTTTAAATTAAAAATACTCCACAACTCGTCGAATGATAATAAGCGGACGTCTGTTTGGGTTGCTGTCACTGCCAGGTCTGTCCACAGGCCGCCTGGACTAAGCATACACGCTCGGACCTGTCGGTGCCTGTGCAGACAAAATGAGATCGCGCGGACTTCCAACGGGCAGTCTGCCAGACCGCCCGCGGCAGTACTACACTGACTGATAAAGCACAGACATGATAGTAGCGAAGCCCGTCGGACTTGCCTGCAGGCTTGCCCGCGGACATGCCCGTCTAGTGAATTCCCCGCTTTAGCAGTGTGCACGGTACAGTGGTACACAAACATCCAGCCGGCCAGATTCTGTTCGGACGTCCGAGCGCTCAAGGGCGACTCAAGGTCACGTCCGCGTCTTACGACCGATCGCGATAGTTTGCACAGTGTAGTATTCAATGTACTGGCTAGATTTTACTAAGCCGCGTCCCTCAGCCGCGGCTGACGGACGCGTCAGATAATATGTTCGCACCTTAATCCACGGTGTCCTTCAATAGGCCTTTACGTTTCCGGGCCATGGTTACCTGATAAGACAGCGCCAGCGCGACCGCGACCGCATAATAATATTTAAAAAAAAAAAACCTAAAAAAAAATTAAATATTATGAACCATATTCTTCCTCTACATTTTAATGCGTGAAAATACGGAGAAATCGAATAGTTTTCCCAGAAATGGGACCTATCTAGATTGATTATTCGACCCTTTAAACATCTATCATCTATTCCGAATTTCATCGAAATAGCCGTTTTCGAGAACCGGAAAATCGAGTATACAAATATTGCTCGTTTAATATAATAGTGGAATATTTACTTTGGGTTGAATGGTCTATTTATCGAGGAAAGCTATAAAAGTCACGCTATATACAAGGGCGTCGCCAAGAGATCCCCCCCCCCTAGAGATCAAATGTTTTAATTAAATATATTTTTTGATAAAATAAATTATATCACAATAACTAAATCAAACTTTTAAACAGAGTAATAATTTACTCTGTTTAAAAGTTTGATTTAGTTATTGTGCTGTCGAGGGCTTATGAAGTTTTATAAAATGATATTAGAACCGTTCTTATTACAATCGTCATCGAGGCAAAGATTTCCGAAGTGTACTTAACGCTTTATTCCTGCCGGAGTCTGTACGCCGGTGTCGTGCTGTCCATGGCTCTCTACGGAGCCCATGTTGGCCCTGAGCATGCGGACGCGATCAGCGAAGCTGGTCGCATGCTAGAGGGTCATGGCTATCCGGATGATCCGAGGATACCGCACGATCGTCGGCGAATCGGCCAACCTCCTTGCCGGTTTTGCCGCCCTGGGATCTGTAGGAGACGGCCCCACCAGCGCGTCTATGAGTGGCGCGTGGAGGCACATCGCCGGGGTGAATCCCCGCTGCTGCTTCGACAAGTCGAGGCGCGGCGGGAAGAACTCCGGCGCGATCTCAGAGCAGTTTGGAGGAAGCGATGTCGCAACCGAGGTCAGGGCACACCGCAATCGGGGCGGTAAGACCCCTCTTTGAGGAGTGGCTGGATAGACGTCACGGCATTCTGACCTACCGCCTGACGCAGCTCCTCGCCGGACACGGGTATTTCGGGAGGTACCTGTGTCGGATAAGGAGGAAAGAAACGCCTAGGTGTCACCACTGTGAGGATCGCCCGGAGAACACGGTGAAGCATACGGTGCAAGACTGCCCCGCTTGAGCAGAGCACCACGACGACGATAGGCGGCGACCTCTCGCGCCCGGCTTGGTCGAGGCCATGCTGGGGAATGGGAAGCGGTCACCTTCTGCGAAACACTCATGCTAGCGAAGGAGGAGGCGGGACGCGTAAGGGAGAAGACAGCGTCCTCCCTTCACCGCAGCCGCAGTGGTAGACGCCCACGGCGACGGACGTCGCTAGACGATCTCCGGCCACCATAGGCATGCGGGCATGCGAGGGCGAGTAATGGGCGACTCGCTGTCCGACCATGGATTATGCCCGGGTCGACGGCGCGTTGTGTTCCACGCGCGCCTCAAAGAGTGTCAGCATAATGACGGGGCCCCCCTTTATAGGACCAAAGCGTGTCGGGGTCGCGGGTCCTACGAATTACCGAGACCCCGGAACTATTGAAGGACCTTCCGCTTTGCCCTGGGTGGGAGGACTCATTTGACGCTTCACGCCCTCGGCGTTCATATTTTTTATCCTCCATAATTTTGCCCCATTGCATTGCCCCCCCCCCTTTGTCATAAGATGGCGACGCCCTTGGCTATATACATATCGCACATGACAACATAAACAGTCCTAACTCAAAAAATGGCCGAATTGACTTAAGATTACCTACGGACCAAGTAATTTTTAATCTACATACTGACAAGACACTCCTGTAAAAAAGTAAATTTTTGTAAGAGTTATGAACATAAAACACTTTATTAACTACCGCCGCATTCAATACTTGCGCCAGGCAACAACGTACTTTCTTAGTTAGTGCTCCGGCGCCGTTCAATCGCACGCGGCGCTGGGCGCGTAAACCAAATAATACGCCGCCAAAGTGGGAATTTCGCCGAGGTAAGAAAGTCTAAAAATACACTTTTGAGATATGACTATATTGACTGATGTTAAATTATCTATAGCTGTGTATTATTTTGAGTTAATACTGTTTTGACTTTTTAATTTCTGCATATTTAGTAGGAACGTTTTGTATTATTTGTTTTATGACTGTTTATCAATCAAAACTTTCGTGTTATGACTGTATTCACTTTTCAAACAATATGTTTTCACGTGTATCATCTTTGTTAGGACAGTTTAAGATTTTCTGTTGTCCAAGTTTTAGCTCAATGAATATTGTACTAAGAGGTAGGTAACTACACTGTGACGTGGGTATGTGAATAAAATAACTGTTAAAAATTTTACAATGTTTATTCACATCCACTGAAGGTAGATGGTGAGCAGGGAGTGAGTTCAATATCGAGCGTATTGAGTCGTAGTTAGGTAGAAAAACCAATATCCTGATAGTATTCGACGGAAGTGGGTAGGCGACTCTCAGTTTCTTCGATTTTCGACGGCCCGATGAGATGCAGGCGGACAGGCAGCTTCTGGCCCCCCTTACCGGCAGGTAGACCGCCGACTCGATGAGTTGAGGGTAGACGGGATCACTATTCGGTTGTAGGTGGCACACGAGGTGACTCCAGGTACAGGTAGGGTACCTAAGGTATATAGTAAACCCTGGCATAGAAACCCCTATGGGGTTCACTGAATTTAATTTTGATTTAATTTACTTAAATTCATATTTATTTTAATTTAATTCGCACAGAATAACGATGGTTTAAAGTATCCGTAATTAGTTCGTAGCGAGACAATTATGACGGCTATTGTAGTTCAAAGGGTTTAGTCTCAAAACGTACAAGTTGCAAAATAACCACATGGAAAAAAAAGTTCAAATCTCATAAGATACAAGTCTCGAAACCTCCAAGTTGCAAAATAGTCAAGTCTCAAAACATCCTTGTCTCATAATATACATTTTTAGTTAAGTGGTTTGTAAGTGGTGTTTTTTATATTTTTGACATCGATCTTGAATTTTCAATAAATAAAATTGGTGGAAACTATAAGGCTTGTTAAGATGTGTTTTTAATATAGGTAAATAATGAAAAAGTTTATGTGCAATTAACTCAGGCGAGGATAAGCACATTACCGAGGTCACAGTTTAATAATAAATAATAAAAAATAAATAAATAATTAAAAACAATTTAATAGTATAATGTTGTTTTATGAAACAAAACATTAATAAAACACACACCAATTAATCAGAACCTAATCTAAACTAAATTTTTGTTTACAATTATTTACATATTGTACCTAAATAATTGTAAACAAAAAACATGAGTGACATTTAAATTAATCCAAATCAATTGTTCGATATTCTATTTTTTTTATTAACACATTATTACACAATCATAATAATGGAGTTTAATGTAAAAATTAAAATAATTCGTTCCGTAGTTCTTAAAGGTAGGTATAGATATTAATATTTTCTTTCGAAATCAATGTAATGATTTCAGCAGAAAATATATTTAATATATTTATTTAGGTACACACGGCTACACATCACATTCAATTCTCGTGGCCTACTATCAATCTGGACATTTTTCATCTAAGACTTTAAATTAATAACATTACCAACAGACAGACAACAGACTATATAATATTAACATTAGATAACACTGTCTGCAGGCCACTAATAACTTCTTCTTGTGCTGACTTCCGCTGTTAAAGTATAGCGTTATACTTTCCATTTTTTTTTTGAAATTGCTGGATCAAGGTCGATGTCAAAAATATAAAAAAAACACCACTTACAAACCACTTAACTAAAAATGTATATTATGAGACAAGGATGTTTTGAGACTTGACTATTTTGCAACTTGGAGGTTTCAAGACTTGTATCTTATGAGATTTGAACTTTTTTTTCCATGTGGTTATTTTGCAACTTGAACGTTATGAGACTAAACGGTTCAAAGCTGTAGTACGTAATGTGCTCGTTTAGTCTCATAACGTTCAAGTTGCAAAATAACTACATGGAAAAAAAAGTTCAAATCTCATAAGATACAAGTCTAGAAACCTCCAAGTTGCAAAATAGTCAAGTCTCAAAACATCCTTGTCTCATAATACACATTTTTTATTTAAGTGGATTTGTAAGTGGTGTTTTTTATATTTTTGACATCGACCTTGATCCAGCAATTTCAAAAAAAAAATGGAAAGTATAACGCTATACTTTAACAGCGGAAGTCAGCACAAGAAGAAGTTATTAGTGGCCTTCAGGCCGCTGACATTGTAAATAAATCAGAATCAAAATAAAACATTAATGTTGGTATCAAATTGTTGGAGCTTGTAAATGTAGGTAAAACACAACAGTATTATTTAATATTAATATTATATAGTCTGTTGTCTGTCTGTCTGTTGGTAGTGTTATTATTATATGTATAGTCGTATATAAAAATGTCCAGATTGATAGTAGGCCACGAGAATTGAATGTGATGTGTAGCCGTGTGTACCTAAATAAATATATTAAATATATTTTCTGCTGAAATCATTACATTGATTTCGAAAGAAAATATTCATATCTATACCTACCTTTAAGAATAACGGAACGAATTATTTTAATTTTCACATTAAACTCCATTATTATGTGTAGTAATATGTGTTAATAAAAAAAATAAAACATCGAACATTTGATTTGGATTAATTTAAATGTCACTCATTTTTGTTTTTTGTTTACAATTATTTACATATTGTAAATAATTGAAAATTATTATTAAAAATTTAGTTTAGGTTAGGTTCTGATTTATTGGTGTGTGTTTTATTAATGTTTTGTTTCATAAAACAATATTTTACTATTAAATTGTTTTTTATTATTATTAAACTGTGACCTCGGTAATGTGCTTTTCCTCGCCTGAGTTAATTGCACATAAACTTTTTCATTATATACCTATATTAAAAACACATCATAACAAGCCATATAGTTTCCACCAATTATTTATTGAAAATTCAAGATCGATGTTAAAAATATAAAAAACACCACTTAACTAAAAAATGTATATTATGAGACAAGGATGTTTCGAGACTTGACTATTTTGCAACTTGGAGGTTTCGAGACTTGTATCATGAGATTTGAACTTTTTTTTCCATGTGGTTATTTTGCAACTTGTACGTTTTGAGACTAAACCAATGTGCTGTCATCCCCCGCGTTCCTCGTTTTAAACCGCGAGCGCCTACCTACAACTCAAAAAGATGGGTGGGAGCTTGGTTGCAAAATACTAGTTATGTTTCGTTTTACGTAGCCTTTGTTTATTTTAAGTTAAAATAACGTACTACCCTTTTTAGCGTAGGATTTTTCCTAGGGAAAATCCGCTGCTTCACTCATGCTAATCTGATCTAGGATACACATTTTTACGTCTTTCATCCATAATCTGTCATTCATCACCTTACATTCACATTTCAATCACAAGCCGACAATACATTAGAGTTGTCTATCCGCTTCCTTTCAACCAGAGTATTCTGTATTTAGAGCACAAAACACTCACCCAGATCATCTGTGGCTGTTAAAATATTTAGCGCGAAATAGAGCGATTACTAACTACACATAACCATTATTTAATAGGTAGAAATATAGAGAAGATAGATAAACAAGTTATGTTGTTGGTTTTGGCTTATTTAAAGAGTAACCAAGCGCTCCTGGAGAGTTGCGACCGCTCTGAAGAAGCAATACAAATGGTGTAGACCATTAGTATTACATAACTAAAGAGATCGATGGGGTAGAGCCACGATCAATGACAATCGGTGTAGGGCTGATAGTTATAATATACATAATAAAATACAATGAATGGGGTAGGCCATCATTATAGGTTTGTAACTATTGGGGTAGACCAAAAGTAACAAGAAAGAAAAGATATGGTTAAGTGTAGTAGTTATAAGTAGGTAGGTAGTGAAGGTGGTATAGGTTTGGTATAGTTAAAAAGTTAAGAAGGTTAAGAAGGTTTCATTTTATGATTATCAAATTTTGAGTTTAAGTAGTAATTATGATAAAATTATAAGAATCCAGATAATTAAGTAGTTAGTGAATTTAAGTTACGATTTAAAATTATTTTTATTTATTCTTTGTAATTAATTTGTTAATTAGACAATATAACCAAGAGTAGCGATAAAAAACGTAATAGGATAAGACATAGTGAGAGAAAAAATAATTTAAAAGTTCCGGCAGCGAAATGAGTGTTGAATAACTATCAATAAAAGCGCAATACAATAAGTTATACAGTTGGAAACATTAAAAAAAAGTGCAAAATCAGATATACATCAATAACGTAATATGGTAACATTTTATTTAATACAGTGATAATTTACTATAATTGGTGGATTTGAACGGGAAAGAGAGATTTAAAACGAAATTTTTCATTTAAACGCAGGAAATAGAGTCATATCTACGAACTTTTTTTTTAACAAGAGAAAAATGATACTTAATCACAGATATTTTACGTTTTTATTATTTAAATGATAAAAGCATTCCCTAAATAACATTTTTTCCTTTGCAATCATTAACGTAACTTCAATAGTTTTGGTTCTATGATTTTTTGAACTTTCAAATCGCTTTTACTCGAAATGTCTAATTTTGAGTTATGACTGTATATGTTGTCATGTGCGATATACCAATAGGAGCCGAGCAGTCAGCAGTGAGGGTGAAACCGCGGGAAACGGCTAGTATAGTATAATGATATAAAATACAGAAAAGCCATTTTAAATTAAAATAGTCTATTTACAACAAATAAAATCAACATTTAATAGTAATAATTTCAAACATTTCACGAGTTTTATCTTGTACGACAAATGGAAATGTAGGGATTCCATGGCATGCAGCTCCATATTGACCTGTTTTTGTTAAAGCTATTACAGCTCCCATGAAATCAGGGTAATGAGCTGCTATTCTTTTGATTGCCGTTTGCGCGGCATCTGTAGGTGACGCTCCTCGTCGCATTTTTTCTACTGCTAAGAAGCTGGAAAAATACCAAAATATTAATTTAAAATCATAATTAAAAATAGGGCTTCTATTTGAGGTGGAAAGTCATCTCTCAAGAAGAAATAAGAAATAATGGCAACAGGATAAACAGGTTTTCGAACTAATTAGCAGCATACCCTATTAACACGCGATCGGCCTTTTTTTTTATTCGTTTTACCTACATTGTATACACTTATGTTGTATAATGTAGCTAGTATTTATATATTGTATATATATATTTTAAATATGTATGTACACCTATTTGCCTTTGTATTATATCTATATTTTATATAAGTAGTAGTATTAACAAGCGACACCATAAATCATGTTCTAAAGCTGTTTTACATCCGTAGCATCAACATTACAGGTCCAGTTGAAAACCAGCGTCGAGCACTAGTTGCTCGACATTTTTGCTGAACTGGGCCTTTTTGGCTCAGCCGTAAGACACACAAAAATTATTCTTTTATTTTTTTTCTTGTGTTAGATATAGGTTTTTTAGTTTATTTCGAATGTGCATGTCTATCGTGGTCCCTTTGCGCCAAATAAATGGTTTTTCTTTCTTTCATCTAATTATTACTTTCGCCTTGCGAAACGGAAGGGACTTACGAGCGCGGTTGCCAGCGTGCTCAGTAAAAATAGGTTCGTAAAAATGTCATGATCCGAATAAACCATCAGCAACTAAGCCCGTCACTCAAGTTTCCACAAAATGTTCAGTTCTGTACTTTGAATTTTGATAGTTGTTATTTGATATTTGATTACCTGGGCAAAAACCGAAGCATGATGTCACCATCGCCGGTAGCCGAGGCACCTCCTACTTCATTGTCTGCGTATGCACCTGCCCCAGGAATAGGAGAGTCGCCAACTCGCCTGTATACATGCCATTAAAAATCCAAATAACGAATAAATCCTGTGTGCTGTGTGGAATATTATTAGTAGGTACCTACACACGGCTACGCATCAAGCTATACCTAACCAGTTTACCGTGGTCTCGCTTTGTATGGTCTTTCCGTGTATTCAACGATCAGCTTATACTGGTTTTGTATAGCTTGATGTGTGGCCGCCAGTTTACCGTGGTCTCGCTTTGTATGGTCTTTCCGTGTATTCAACGATCAGCTTATACTGGTTTTGTATAGCTTGATGTGTGGCCGTGTGTACCTTCACTGTATATATGCCGAACACATAAAGCGTAGGTTTGCAATATTGTTTCCGGTTTCGGTCTGTACAAATTTAAAAGATAAGGGGACGGGGTCGTAACCTAACCCACCCTGAACGATAGCCATTTTTGTTTTTTGGTCGAACCTAACCCACCCTGAACGATAGCCATTTTTGTTTTTTGGTCGCTTTTTAAGAAGCATGTTAACTAAAAGTTACAGTAAACTTTGGGATTAAAAGCCAGTATCATAAAAAATACGTGAATACGCTCCAACCGCTCTTCCTTGGTGCTGACTCAAAATAAACTCTAATATCTAAATAAAAGCTGTCAAAACTTGGACAGTTAAGTTTTTTGTGTTGTTAAGAGAAGCGCGCAATTTAAAATTCGTGATAGTGTCGTTGCTGGCCTGACGATCTAATAATAATAATAATAATTAGCTTTATTTCAGACATATGTCCATAGATTTTTACATTAGATAGTGTTATTAGACGCATATATGAGAGATTGGCCAGAGAAGGCTGTACAAAGGGTGTATTCCTGTTCGTCCCCTCGACTTCGTCCCCCGAGGGGGACGAACGGGAAAAGGAAATAGGTTGATAAAAAAAGATAGTGTCAATTTGTGGAAAATTAAAAATATTTTTATACCCAGGTATTTTGAATTTAGCGCCATTTGTCGATGTGCCTGCTGCTATGTCGCCGTTGCTATCCACGGCTACCATTCCAATCGTATCGTGATTATATTTATCCACAATCATCTGTACTTCTGGTCGCATATCTTTGGGCTTCTTTATTTGACGATAAGGACCACAGTATTTGCTTGGATCTGGCTTGACACCCTGAGATAAGATAAATAGAATGTTGTTAGGTACTTAGGTTTATCTAAGTGGGTACTTGAAACTCAATGAAATTATGAAAATAAGTTATTGTTATTCTGAAAATCAAATAGTTTGATGAACATCCATACAGTTGTAGTAGTCATCTGCCAAACTCAAAACAATTTCCGTTTTCATTTAAAGACTTTGCTATTTTTACCGACAGCTTTGTTCACTCCCTATACTCACACTATAGAGCCTTTAACATATCCGGAGTCTTATCTTCACCACACCAAAGTCCATCAAAATAGGTCCAGTGGTTTAGATGTGAAAGCTTAACAAACAAACTTGATTTCACATTTATAATATCTATCAAGCTATGATCAAATGAGTTCCCTTAATACCTTACCATCCAAAAGTTAGGTTGGCAATGGTTTTGATTGTGCCATTTCAACCAAAGTTGTTTAGATTCTGTAGTAGAAAGAGACTCTTCATGGAAACCCATCTGAACAGCAAACTGTGTAGCCAGTTCACCAGCAAGGAACGAATGTTTTGTGTGCTCTAACACATGGCGTGCTACTGATATTGCACTTTTTATCCTACGGAGAGCTCCTACGGCACCAACATTCATTGTTTTCCTGCAAAATATGAAGAAATAGAAAATGGAACAGTTAGCTTACTATTTCAGACATAATAATAATTACCATTACACAAACATTCTGGATGGTAAAAAGAAATACTTGGTACAGAAATGTAAAACATGACAATATTTTAAGTACCCATTGTTAATAAAATAAGTACTTAAATATCTAGTTCAGGAGTTATTATTTTTATGAGACATTGTTAGCACATTTTTGTTATTATTAAAATATGTTTAGAATGTCTTGTTGAGTATTTTTATATTTATGAGATTGATAAAGGAAAAATATTACCCATCCATGATGAGAGCATCCAGTGTTGTCTCACTGTTCTCATCAGGGCTTCCTCCATACCCAACTGTCCCATCACATTGCTGAGCTTCACATACCGAAGCACCCTGTTCTACAGCATCTAATGCTGTACCTCCTTCATTGAGAATTTCCCAGGCTGCAACGAAATAAAATTAAACATCAATATTATTCTGAATAGTCTAGCTAGAAAGTATGCTGTTCTGTTACGGACAAAAAAAATTTTAGTAAACCGTTTTACAGGAAAATCGTTTACGAAGTAATTACGTTCCGTACGTTCCCTAATGAAATCCAGTTTTGTTGATTTTCCATTATTCTCTGTTGTTTTCCAGTCAATCATACAAAAACTTTTAGTGGGTGGATTTGCCTAAAAGTAGAAGGTAAATACAATTAATAACTAAAGTTTCTTTACCTTTTACGGTAGCATTTGAGAACCACCACGTCGTAATTACTATTGGGACATTCGGTTCACTTTCAACCAAATAATAATTTAAGCCTGAACAGAACAATATAATTAATAATTTAAACATATTGGAAATTTCAGGCACCACTATCACATGAGTAAATACCACTTAACAGCACCGTTTTGTTTCAAAATTAAACAACCAAAAATATTGTACTGATAACACTTGACATTACACCTTTTTTTCGTACATAAAATCCATAGATAAAATCAAGGATGGAGTAAGTGTCTTTCGATCATTGTCAATGTCCTCTGTCATTCCATGAGGAATGCATTTCCATTGGTCAAAGGTGACGTAAACAAATAACAACCACCAACCAATAGCACACTATGGGCCTTACTTATAAACGTTGATTAGACGTTACTTATCTTAAATAGCTCTTAAGTCACTTGCCATCTCTATTCATTAAAATAGAAATGACAAGGACAGGTGATATTTAATCGGTAGCTAAGCAACACAAGTTTTTATAAGTAAGGGGGTATATTGATAAAGTACAAACTTGTGATTGGTTTGTCAACTTAACCAAAGATCACTCAGATCACTGTCAGTTTTCCTTGTTTTGAAGATTATAGTACTTCTTGAGAACACTTGAGAATTTTGTTGCAGCTAGGAAAGTTTTAAAAAGCTCTTTTGTTCTTTGTTCCTTTTTTTTTTACAAAAGTAATCATGAACTCCGATACTTTCTTTGTGGAATTGCCAAAAGTTGTGAGTACACCTTTTAATTAACGAAACAATTACCTATATTCTCATACAGTTCTACAGTTATAAAATTTTGTATTTCAGGAGTTGCATGCTCATTTAAATGGTTCTTTGAGCCCAGCCACTATGCTAGAATTAAAGAGGTTTGCCGCTGATTCTGGTCTCGAAGACAAGACCAACACTTTTTTTGATGAATTTCAAATCGGCGCCGGCGACACGAGAAATCTGTCCGAGTAAGTGTAGTATTTTAAAAATAATATTAACCGGTTCCAATCGGCCTAAATTAAATACATCTTGCCGCTATTAGTAATAGTATGTTTTTATTGACAATATTAAATCTATGTTGTATTGCAGCAAAAGACTGAGGTAACCAATCACTGAGATAAATCAGTCTGCCTTATAGATCTCTGCTGCCCCTATAAGCAGATCAAAATCAAATCTATTTGATTCCATAAAATGCGTTTCTCTGATTAGCAAAGGTTCATTATTGGCTCAGTATATTTCCTGAAGTCTAACTTAAAATTGCAAATATTATATATTTAGATATGTCTTAAAATAAACACATGAGTCATAAAATATGTTGTGCATGGAAAACTTAATTTAAATAAACTGCAATATGTATTATATTATTGTGTGGATATTATTCACATTGTTTACACTGATAGAAGCATAGTTCTATGTCAGAAAAAAATATTAAAAAAATCACCACACTCAAAGTTCGCACCTTTTTATTTGTATTGAGGAAATTCTTTATTTAAAAAAAATATAGTAATTTTACAAATAATTTAATTCACAGTTGTTTCCAAGTGTTCAACATTGCACATTCCTTGACAAGTACACCTAAAGCATTAGCAATGGCCACCAGTTTGACGCTTCAAGAGTTTCAAGATGACGGCTGCTGCTACCTTGAACTCCGAAGTACACCACGGGATACCCCAAATATGAACAAAATGCAATATATTGAAACTATTGTTCAGGCTATACAGTGAGTATCATATCAATTCAATAAGTTCACAAACACTTCACAGTTATATTTTAATACTATTGTTTCTGCTTCATATGCAATTAGTCAAGGATATAGTCAACCATTGCTATTGTTATCTAAAATATGCAAAACTTCTTTTCAGGAAATCTTCTCTACATCTCTCAATGAGGACTTGTCTCATCATTTCTATTAACAGAAAATCACCTGTTTCTGAAGCAGAAGAAATAGCTAAACTAGCTATAGAGTTTTACAAAAAATGCCCGGAAGTTGTTGTGGGTATTGAATTAAGTGGCGATCCAATGGTGGGTGTGTTCAAGAATTTTATACCAGCTCTGCTGCAAGCAAGGGAAGCTGGTTTGAAAGTAAGAATTTATGTATTATATTTCCAGGATAATAACTGGCTTCAATAAGGCCTGATACCTTTAGTATGTATCTCTCACTTTCATAGAGATACAAAGAAAAGCAAACCGAAATACACTTTTGCATTTTAAATTGCTGCAGGTAGTCCTTAATTTTTTTGCTAATTTTATTTCAGGTAACATTACATTGTGGTGAGGTTTGCAACCCCGAAGAAGTACTTGAAATGCTAGAGTTCAAGCCTAATAGAATTGGACATGGCACTTGTATTCATCCCAAATATGGTGGAACTGAAGAAACATGGTCAACTCTCTGTGCCCTGAAAATACCAGTTGGTAAGTTGTTAACAAACTACATGCAAACGGACATGTAGGTGGAGACCTCTCGCGCCCGGCATTGGAGGCCATGCTGCGGGGCGAGACAGAGTGGGAAGCGGTCGCCTGCTTCTGCGAAGCAGCCATGCTCGCGAAAGAGGAGGCGGGCCGCGTGAGGGAGAGGACAATGTCCTCCCTCCGCCCCACCCGCGGTGGTGGACGCCCACGGCGACGGACGTCGCAAGACGACCTCCGGCCAACGTAGGCGCGGGCATGCGGGTGGCGAGTAAAGGGCAACTCGCTGCCCGACCATGGACCATGCCCGGGTCGACGGCGCGTTGTGCTCCACGCGCGCCTCAAAGAGCGTCATCATAATGACGGGGCCCCCTCTAGAGGGCCAAAGCCTGCCGGGGTCGCGGGACTTATCTCATTACCGTGACCCCGGAACATAAAGGGCTATCGAAGGACACCGTGGATGTTAGTCAGTACAAGTCTGACAGTCCCTCCCGCCTTGCCCGGGGTGGGAGGACTCATTTGATGATTTTACAAAGCAAAAAAAAAAAGTTTCATTTGCCTTCTTAAATTTTTTCAGAGGTGTGCCTTACAAGTAACATCAACACCAAATCAACGCCAGATTATGATTCTCACCACTTCAAACTTCTTTACGATGCAGAAATACCCGTTATAATATGTGTAAGTATTACACTGATTGATTATTATGACTGTGTACAGTTTTCACATACAACTTTATTATTGATTAAAAAATCTGTTCTACCATGCATTGAGACTCTTAATACCCCCCATCTTGGACTGTGTGGCTATGTATGTACCAGCAGTGGGGATGAACGTTATCAACTGTGATGTGTTAATTATGATTATGAACTCTTAAAAGTTTTTGTGTTTTTATTTCCACAGACGGATGACAAAGGCGTTTTTGCAACGTCTCTATCGCGAGAATACGAAATATGTGTCAACACTTTTTCTCTGACTTCATCCCAAACTGCAAGATTAGCCCTGAACGCGTGCCAATATGTGTTTGCTGATAACGCTCGTAAAATGCTTAATGATAAACTGCTTAATTTTATTGGAAAATATTCCTTGTAAAATATTTACTAATATTTCAACATGTTGCATGACAATACAGGGTATTGAATAGTCACTAACCCTAGGTCCCTAGCTAAACTTTCGTTTTATTTGAACCTCTGTTTCTTAGATTAAAAAATGTCATGATAATCATCAATGACATTTTTTAATCTAAGCTCTGTTTCTTATTATGTAGCTTAGCCAGAAAGGGTGAATTTGCCGCGATTGTTTAGCACATGTCACGCCTGACCGTTGCGTCCGGAAGGAGCGTACCAACGCGCGAACATTTCATCATCAGCCTATAAATGTTCCCACTGCTGGGACACAGGCCTCCTCTTTGTGAGAGGGAGTGGGCCGCAATCTACCACGCGGGCCCAGTGCGGATTGGTAGATGTCACATGTCTTCGAATTTTTGGTTCTAGGACATGCCGGTTTCCTCGCGATGTTTTCCTTCACCGTTTTAAGAGCAGTGGTGTTGAAATAAATTACACAAAGTAATGCGCCTGACGGGGTTCGAACCCACGACCTACAACTCGTAAGTCGAGGCCGATACCACTGGGCCACCACTGCGCGAACATTTGGGGGGACGAATTTACTCTCAAGTACCTGCACTTGCTTTGGTTGGAGTTCGTGCATTAAATTGGACGCAAGAAGGCGTCTGGCGTCTCTAGTATCTCGACTCGCGCGCAATACGCATATCAAGCGCTAGTCTAAGGTCTGGCGAAGTCTTAACGATTAACGCGCGTATTTTGAACTCGCGCGATAGTTGTGGAGGCAATGTACTGGTGCATCCTACTATCTCGGTAACGCGCGTTTTAGCCCCCTTGAAAAGGTCTAAAGGCCGATCTACTCATCCATGCGTAAGGCCCGGTAACCACCAAAGCGGAGAGGAGAGGAGATGTGTTCATGCATGTTGCTAATAAATTAAGACAGTACGCAAGTTGAACTCATCCATAAGGTTATGTAAATCGACCTTAAGGCGCGGTCTTATCTCATATTCCCAAAAATTGGTTTCTTAGAACGTCGAGTATGACGTAATGTAATAAAAATAAGCAACGCGAAAAATACAGTAAACAGAGAAGGGTATAAAGAAGAATTTAAACCGAACAGAATAATAAATAAGAGTTTGATATTCCCCATAAAAATTGGGAAGTTGTAGCACAAAAATAAACTTTGACGTCGAAGATCTCTGTATTTCCAGCGATAACAACAGTTTTTTTTTAAGAATTTAGTAGGTTTTCCATTTTTTTAAAACTTTAACCGAACCATTATTTAATTTTATGTCTATATTTTAAATAATCTAAAGAAAAGCAGTAAAATAAATGCCCATTCGCAGCTTACGTCACATTTCAACACAAATGTCATTTTTTCAATTTTCAATCTATGAGAAGAGGTCTCAGGGATGATGATATTTAAAGTCACTGGTTTGTATGTAAAAGTTTATTGTATAGACACAGACACTGATTGTAAGTAATTATTTCGAAAGTTCGGAGTAAGATATTCGAGGACAATACAAATGGCAAAAGTAATGCGCGGGAATTAGCTAGGCGTTCAATACGCATAGCGCGCAAGCGGCGGCAGGCGGCGGACTGGCGCCACACGCGCGCAGTGGCAACGCGCGCGACTCCCGTGTAGGAAAGAGACCGCGATATGTACTTCATAGGTATCTTGGCGGTACGCGACCACGTGACGCCCTTACTGGCCGAGTATTGGGCCTTTGGGTTGCTATATACTCCCCCTCCAGTTCTGGAGAACGCCCTCGCTCCTGGACTGGTATAACAACACCAGCATTAGCTGGGCGTCCGCGCTTCCGTTTCGGATTAACGGGTTTTGGTATCTGTCCGTTTTGGTCATCGTTACCTCGGTATCGCGTAAGGTCTTCGGAATGATATCTCCCTAAATCTACATTTGGCTGTTCTGTGCTCGCGATGGTGTAGGTTGTTGGACTTACCTTCTTAGTGATTTGGTAAGGGCCATCTCGGCGAGGGTAGAACTTGGACGTGAGGTCTTTTGAACCTTTACTCAGCAAATGTGACTTTAGCATGACTAAATCACCTACCTCGAATGCGTCAGAAGCTCGGCGAGAAGCGTCGGCGTACTGTTTCGTCTTGTCCTGCTGGATCTCGACGCGCTCCCGAACAGCTGAGAGTGAATGTAGGAAGTTTTCGAGGTAAGGGGTAACTTGTGGGACGAAGTTTTCTTTAGTTCTGATGGCACGAAGGTCGTGAACGACCTCTGTAGGTGACCGCATTTCTCTACCAAAAGTCAAATAAGCCGGTGACTTGCCTGTTGTGCGACACTTTCAGAGCAAAACGGATCACTGGCAGCTTCTTTGGCCAAGAGGTGTGGTCATCTTCCACGAGATGGGCCAACATTGCCTTGAGGTCGCGGTTTTTTCGCTCAGCAGGGTTGGCTTGCGGGTGATACAATGGGACAAAATTTTGTTTGATGTCTAAAACTGACATGCACTGTCGCATCACCGCAGAAACGAATTGGACACCGTTGTCTGAAATAATCCTGCGAGGTAAACCGAACCGCATGAAATATTCCTCAATGAGGACTTGAGCACAGGCCTCTGCTGTAGCTTCCTTTAGAGCAAACAGCTCCGTCCATCGGGTAGCAGTGTCTTCAATAAGAAAGACCCACCGCTCCCCCTGGTCTCCTTCAGGCAGTGGGCCGAACAAGTCCATGGCCAACACTTCGTTGCGCTGGTTCATAACTGGCGTCTGGAGTAAGCCTGGGGGTTTGGTGTTAGTAGCTTTGTACCTCTGGCAGTGGATGCAGGATAAAACATAATCGGTGATTATTCTCCGCATCCCTGTGAAATAATATAGCTGTGCTACCCTCTGGTACGTTCGGTCGATGCCTGGATGGCAAGCTGTTTGAGAGTCGTGTAACTCTTTCAAAATAGCTGCAATTTGGGCGGCAGGTATGACTAGTTGAGGGGATTCACTCTCAGAGTCCGGATTGAAACGGTACAGAACTCCTTGATCCATGAGGTAGCCCCTTTCTAACCATCTTTTAGATGCAACCTCATCAGGTCCTTCTAGCTCTTTAATAATCTTATCCACTTCAGGGTCCGAAGTTTGTTCTAGGCGAAGCTGACTAGGTGACTTGGCGGGTAGATCGCAAATAACAGAGCAGACACCGCAACTATCGCTTGTGTCGCTGGAACAAATTGGTCTACTCAGCGTATCAGCAACGACATTCGCCTTCCCTGGGGTATATTGGAATTGGATATCAAAAGATTGGAGCTTCAGGGCCCAACGGACTAATCTACCTGCTGGTGATTTAAGTGATAGCAACCAGCGTAGAGGCTGATGATCACTGCCAATCACGACTGGTTGACCGTCTAGGTAAGGCCGAAAACGCTCTACCGCCCACACTACAGCCAGTGCTTCCCGCTCCGTAGTGGAGTAGTTGCGTTCTGCTGCGTTGAGGAGTCGGCTAGCATACTCGATAGGCCTTTCCTGTTTATCTTCGCCCTGTAATAAAACTGCGCCTAAGGCGTAGTTACTTGCGTCAGTTCGCAGAATAAAAGGACGATTGAAATCGGCTTGTATAAGTATCGGAGCTGTGGTCAGTAGACTCTTAAGCTCGTTAAATGCTTGGGTCTGCTCTGAGCCCCAAGACCAGACTTGACTTTTTCTAGTTAAGCGCGTCAAAGGTTCAGCGACTTTAGAAAAGTTGGGTATAAATTTTCGGAACCATGAGCATGTTTGAAGAAAAGTTCTTAAGTGCTTCAGGTTACCTGGAACTTTCATTTCGAGGACAGCGCTCACCTTGCCAGGATCGGTGGAAACACCTTTTTGTGTTACGATGTGACCGAGATATTTAACGCTCTCACGGGCAAAAGCGCACTTTTCCCTATTAACATTGAGGTTAAACTCGGTCAAACGTTTAAAAACTGCCTCGAGGTCTTGGAGATGCTGTTGGAATCCTTCAGATATTACCAAGAGATCGTCTAAATATGCTAATAAAGTTACATTTTGTAAAGCAGAGCAGGATCGGAGACGGTCGATAAGACGCTGAAAGGTGGCTGGCGCGTTTCTGAGACCAAAAGGCATTCTTTTAAATCGGTAAGTACCTAGAGGACAGACAAAAGCTGTTTTGTCTCTGTCAGCTTCCCTAACCATTACCTGCCAATAGGAAGATCGAAGGTCTAGTGTGCTCATGTAGCAGTCCCGTTTTGTGCTCTGAAGTAACTCGTCGATGCGTGGCATCGGATATGTATCAGCTTTGGTGACTGCATTCAAACGCCTGTAGTCGACGCAGAAGCGGATACCACCGTTGGACTTCGGCACCATCAGTGCCGGTGAACACCAAGCTGATTCACATTCTTCAATAATGTCATCTTCTAACATTTTATCTATTTCAGTTTTCATAAGCTCCTTTTTTGAAGGATTAAGCCGGTAAGGAGGAGTAGCAATTGGAAGATGCTCACCTGTATCAATCCGGTGTTCGGCATACGGTGTTGGACCTCCCCCTGCTTGAAAAACCCGTGCGTGTCTGGAGAGGACGGCAGCGAGAGCTTGTCTCTCAGCTGGTTTAAGGTGCGTACCTTCATCGTCCCTAAGAATATCTGTGGAAGCGCAAGACACGTGACGCGAGATTGGTTCGAATTTCAAGTTATATTTTGTTTTATCAAAGTTACTGAAATACCAGATTTCTTTGTGAAAATCAATAACTACTCCCGCGGCGGTTATAAAATCGATGCCTAATAATGTTTCGTTATTAGTCGAGTCGGGAAAAATTAAAAAAGGTATAGTAATAGCTACCGCTTCCAAGCGCACTTCTAACGTTGTTGTGAGTACATCCATTGAACGGACTACACCGTCGGCAAGCTTAACTTCGCGTGTCGAAGAGCTGAGGGGATGACCTTGACGTAGAAGGAGAGTATATAGCGAATAACCCGCAATACAATGTTTTGCGGCCGTGTCTATTAACGCGGAGCCGTCAAACCCTAAAATGGAGATATTAAAGATTGGCCGTAAATCTCGACCAATAGAGGGTCCCGAACGATCTATACACAAACATACATCGGTTAAACTTAAATGGGCATTACCCTTTACATTAGTACATATAAAATTGCAAGAACATTTTTGCCCATTACCCTTTACACTTTTACATAAAATATTACAAGAACAATTTTGACCATTCTCCTTTACATTTTTACAAAAAAAAATGGTAGAACATTTTTGGTCATTCTCCTTTAAATTTTTACAATCAAAATTGGTAGAACGTGTTTGGGCATTCTCCTTTATATCATAAGCATGAACATCACATTTTGACGAAATACAATTATTATTAACTACACATTTTGGAACCATATTTGCCCTTTGTTTATATAAATAGCTACACACATTTTCTTGAGGAATAAAGTCGTTTGTATTGAACGAAATAGGATACGAAATCACGTCATCACTATTACACTTTATATTATTGTTATTGTTTTTACTAGAGTTAGACGCGCGAGATTGAACAGAATAAAAACTTTGACCACTAGGTTGTTTATCAGTTTTATCACTCTCACCTGGGGTCTGCAATGCTTGCAACTTACGACAATGCTCCTTGGCGTGGCCGAACTTCCTGCAGTAAGCACAGGAAGGCCTCTGCTTCCTTGTGGAGTCCTGTTTTGGGGGAGCAGGCATGGGGGACGCGGCTGGGACAGGCGCCTGCGGAGCGGCTGGAACTGGCGCGGGCGGGGCGTGCGTGCCCTGCGCCGCGGTACCGGCGTTCGCGCCGTCGTTGTACGTACGCGCGGGGGCGCGTCTGTTATCACGAGCGGGCGCGTTATCACGCGCGGCGGATTGTGTAGCCGGCGTTGATGTTGACTGCGGTTGTGTTCGCCGCTCACTCGCCGTGTGTGTCACATTGTTCTTCTCGTCGAAGGAATCTTCTATATTCCGTGCTAGGCGGAGTAATTCGTAGAAGTTATGACACTCTTCTCTTCGTAGCCTTTTCCTTATTCTGCTGTGGAGGAGTCCGTATGTCATATCTATTTGAGCAGATTCTGTTATGTCGCCCTTAGGCAAGCGTGCGAAAAGGGCGCGAATGCGCGCGACGAATATGTCGGTATTTTCTTTGTCCTGCGGCGTGGCAAATATTTCCATATATATACGATGAGGTGGCCGGCGGTCACCATAGGCACTTATTAAGTTTTCTCTGGCTTCCCGCCATGACGACACGGAGTATTTTATACCTTGCCACCACGTGGCCGCTTCGTCTTTAAATAGGTAGGCTAGGCCGCGTAAGATGTTTGAGTCCGAAACCTGCGCGCAGTCACTATAAGCCTCTATAGCGTCTATGAATGCTTCAACCGACTCCTTTGGTCGGCCGGAAAATGTTGCTTTGCAGCGGTCTAGGGTGTTGTGCCCTAGTAGCGCGAGTGATTCCGGGGTGGATGCATTCGCCCGCGACACCGAGTTGAGCAACTCCCGGAACGCTTCGGTTTGAGAGCGTTGGAGAGAGGCGATAATTGTCGCCACGTTTTCACTGGAGAACGTAGCGTTTGCATCGGCACGCGGTGAAGAGAACGCGTCGTCGCCATCTTGGTTGGCGGACGCCGCTGGCGGTGTGTTTGGTCGCGAGAGGCCGGGGAATGCGTCGTTTGCATCATCTCTCCGACTCAAACTAGCCGCTCTACTCCTTGTCACTGGCATTTTAGTTCGTCACTACAAAACGTTCTTTGAATTCTAGACACTATGCACTAATATTGTCACACGAAAAACACGTTGAGCGCCACATATGAGAAGAGGTCTCAGGGATGATGATATTTAAAGTCACTGGTTTGTATGTAAAAGTTTATTGTATAGACACAGACACTGATTGTAAGTAATTATTTCGAAAGTTCGGAGTAAGATATTCGAGGACAATACAAATGGCAAAAGTAATGCGCGGGAATTAGCTAGGCGTTCAATACGCATGGCGCGCAAGCGGCGGCAGGCGGCGGACTGGCGCCACACGCGCGCAGTGGCAACGCGCGCGACTCCCGTGTAGGAAAGAGACCGCGATATGTACTTCATAGGTATCTTGGCGGTACGCGACCACGTGACGCCCTTAACTGGCCGAGTATTGGGCCTTTGGGTTGCTATAAATCTTATTAACGCTCCATAGTGGTGACAATAGTTTACGCGGTCATAAGCGATTAAAATCGTAGTCAGTCCGCGTCTTAAGTGCCAAAAAACCCAGGAAATGTAAACTTTGTACTAGGATTTGAAACTGCTGACGAGGTTATTATAATTTTTTTTTTACCGTGGTAAAATCATCAAATGAGTCCTCCCACCCCGGGCAGGGCGGGAGGGACTGTCAGACTTGTACTGACTAAAATCCACGGTGTCCTTCAATAGCCCTTTATGTCCCGGGGTCACGGTAATGATATAAGTCCCGCGACCTCGGCAGGCTTTGGCCCTCTAGAGAGGGGGCCCCGTCATTATGCTGACGCTCTTTGAGGCGCGCGTGGAACACAACGCGCCGTCGATGGGCTGTCGCCGGGCATGGTCCATGGTCGGGCTGCGGGTTGCCCTTTACTCGCCGCCCGCATGCCCGCGCCTACGGTGGCCGGAGATCGTCTTGCGACGTCCGTCGCCGTGGGCGTCCACCACCGCGGGTGGGGCGGAGGGAGGACATTGTCCTCTCTCTCACGCGGCCCGTCTCCTCCTTCGCGAGCATGACTGCTTCGCAGAAGGAGGCGACCGCTAAGGTTATTATAATTTAAGACTATTTCAAAAAACACTATCGACTCATGATTTTTGTCAAAACTGGCTTTTGTTCAAGTCTCAAAAGCCGTTGTCTCGGAACTGAAATAAAAATAGCGCGTTTAGTTTCTCCATCATTACTTTCATCCTCCTAGATTTGAATGACGTTCATATTGTCATTGAGTCGAATCAAAACGCAAGAATCTAACCTCAAATCAGGCTGAAGCTGCAGAACTAATTAAATAAATACAACTTGGAAAATAAGTACGTAAATTGAAAATTAAACAACCACAATGAATGACTTGTCATCAGACTATCCAAGCCCTAAGGCTCCAGACTCTGAACTGCAAGATTTTCTCCTTCAAGAAAAACAGAAAGCTCAGTTTCATGCACAGGTAAATACTTTTTACATCATTGCATCATTATTTTTTCTCGTGTAAGAAACATGTAAGTAAATTAAAAAGCAGGATGCCCTTTGTACGCAACTAATTACTTTCAAAGTGCGTCGGTGTCACGACGACCTTTAAACCTACATGGAGAAAGGATTGTTGATGACCCCTTTAATTCGTATCTTAATTCCAGATTCATGAATTCAATGACTTCTGTTGGGACAAATGCGTGGATAAACCTGGAGCGAAACTGGACTCTCGCACAGAAACTTGCATTACAAATTGTGTGGAGAGGTTTATTGATGTTTCACTACTCATAACCAATAGGTTCGCACAAATGCTTGAGAAAGGAGGTGGAATGCATTGAATCTTTTTAATTATATTGTTTGTTAAAAACTGATCTGTAGCTCAGTCAAACTATGCAAGGGTTGGTGGATTTTTAGGTTCAAGGTTTTATGGAAATGTGCATTTTTGTTTATCTTAGTACTTAGTGGTCACGCTGTTGTTTCTTTACCAAAAATGTACACTTAGGGAGTACCTAAACAAATTGTTTATTTAATGACAGAATTAAACTAAGGTATTTAAGTTATTGTTTTATTTATATAAATAGTTTACAAATCAGTTCATTTGGGTGTTGAAGTCTACACTTCTTACTGCATTTTGTTTAGAAAATAAATCAATACACAGTAGTACGAGTTTCACAGTATTTAAATGTATTTATTTCTCTAATAACATCTTAAAATCAAATCCTTATTAAAACTTAATTTAGAGCAAGTAAACGCAGTGTTAGTACAACACTACATAGGCATCTTGTGAATAATGTAATTACAGAAAAAATAATGTTATAAATTGTAACTTTTATTTAGTCATCATGTAAAAGACTAGATTATTTTACAAGATGCCCGACTTGATCATCTTCACAATTATTTATCTACCAACTCTGCCAAGGGTTGTGTCTGTTCGAGGATCAGCAGTAACAGTTTGAACTGCTACCAAAGCCTCATTGATTTTGGTCTGTAAATCTCGAAGGTCCTGAACAAACAGTAGTTTGAAGACATCAGCTGGTTGCTGGACGAGGTTCACCTCTGTTGCTGGTGGTTCAGGGTGGGGGGAGGTTTTAAGAATTTTTGCAAGGGCTGACAACCGGAACTTTGGATCAGGGTGTGGGCCAACCCCGGCTAATGTAGACACTCTTTCTACACCTGCCTTGAATGCTGGACTTGAAACTGTAAAGAATACAATACCCTTATAAAACATGTCTCGGAAATTGCAGTGAAAATAATTAAAGCAGTATATCTATACTTACAGTCAATGTTATCCAGAGGATTGGAAGACACAACATTGGGTGTGGCCTGTTTTGGTTTTTCCACCTTTGCATTCTTATATTTTTCAACTGAAAAAGAATTGTGCAGATGTGAATCATCAATAGAGAGTAGTGTACTAATTAGGTAAAGTGTAATTTGTCTAAAATATAGGGAAAAAGGTAACACATCGATAAAAATCTCTACAAAATCCAATGATATTAGAAATTTGAGTAGGTATCCCTCAGCCTCCATCATGGATTTAGAAGAAAAATTGTTATACTAGAGGGAAGTATTGTCTGCATGTAACTTATTTCCTTGAAGTCTAAGTAAACATACTCCACCTATTCTATTCTTTATTCATCAAAAATAATCAGCAAGTTTTCCACATGTAAATAAATAAGCTCAAGTGCATGATGTTTGGATAATTGGGTACAGCATCAAGACAAAATAATCATGGTGCAATACAATCACGCAATAAGTTATTGGATTTGTAATAGCTTGAAATAAGTAAGGCATGTGATAATCAAAAAATTGTCTTTAAAATAACATACCATTATCTGCGTACTCTAGTCTTACAGCATACGATAGTAACCAGTTTAATTGTTCGTTAGGAGTGCCCTCAGCGACCGGGCTGACCAAATCGCGTTGGTACGTGTTATAAGCTTCCTTCCAACCGTCTTTATCTATATTTCTCAAACCATCTCGCTCTTCTATTTTATAATGCCTGATCTTCTGATCCTCTAGCCACAGAATTACACTCCGGTATTCTTTTTCATCTGTAAAATTTGTAGGAATTTAAAACCGACGCGTAGGATGCGATATGGAAACAACTTGTTACTTGATATTTACCTTCACAATTGAAATCTTCTGGATTAGGATGGCCTAAAGCAGTCAGTTTAAGCTTAAATATAGTACTCATAATAGTTTTTTGGGGTTTGTTGACGAATTTCCAATAAATAACCTGATTCCTGGATTTCGCCGATTTGGATTTTTGGAACCACAAACACGAATTTTTCTGTCAATTTACTTTTTAATGTTGCCAGTTTAAGATGCCAGTGCCACAGTCTAATTTAATTGATAATTGTCAAAGTAACGCTACTAGTTGCGTGTCTGTCGTCTGGTGCATGGCAAAGCTTATTCTACTAGTTATGTTGGTAGAATTGCAATTCTGTCAGTCAATCTTATCCCATCCATAGCCGTGACAGTTTGACATTGACTGATAAACAAATAGTACTCGATACGAAAATACAGACAAATTCACTTTGCATAATAATTTATGCATTTAATTTCTGTATAAATAATGAATAACAATCGAACACCATTCGTGTCTAGTAATTGATACTTCCTTTTTGTGTAAATCAAACAGCAACAGTACCTTTTCTTACAGATAAGGAATGTCACCGCAGTTCTGACGTGGTTAATAATATTACCTTATACCCGGAATTGGTGTTTAAACTCTTTCAACGTGGTTACGAACTGCAGATCATTAACGAATAACCATGTCCTGGGTCAAAGAGAACTGTGTTTCATTCTTTCAACTATTTTGCATAAAAGTTTTGAAGAGCGGTCGTATTCCTCAACATGTAGCGTTTATTATGGATGGAAATCGACGTTATGCGAAGAAAAATAGCGTTGATACCAGCGCTGGTCATTATAAAGGATTTGATAAACTGTCTGAAGTTTTAAAGGTAAGTTGTTGTACCTAATTATTAATAGCAGTACTTATTTCTTGATCAGGCTACGGGTATGTAAACACAGGAAGAAAAAAAAACTAACTTATAATTTCCCTATTTAGTCCTAGTAAGGAATTTATGGACATCCACCAACGAGGTGGACAGACGACCTTATAAAGGTCGCCGTAAGACGCTGGATGCAGGTCGCTTCCAACCGGTATAATCATGTGGAGATCTAAAGGGGAGGCCTATGTTCAGCAGTGGACGTCCTATGGCTGAGATGATGATGAAGGAATTTATGTGACACACTTGTAGACCTTCAACCATCTTACCACAGAAAGATAAACATTTGTTGAATGCTTGTCTAAAAAAGTGTAACTGCAAAATGAAGACGCTGGATGCAGGTCGCTTCCAACCGGTATACGTGGAGATCTAAAGGGGAGGCCTATGTTCAGCAGTGGATGTCCTATGGCTGAGATGATGATGAAGGAATTTATGTGCAAAGTGTTACACTTGTTGACCCCCAACCATCTTACCACAAGAAAGATAAACATTTGTTGAATGCTTATCTAAAAAAGTGTAACTGCAAAATGACCTTTAAATCAATGTGAAATGTTGTTTTGAAGTTGACAGTTTTTTTAGACAAGTGTTCAACAATTTTTATCATTTTTGTAGTAAGACGACCACAGTTTACGATCTGTGTTGTAGAAGATACCACCATCCTCCTTATACCTTATACCCTCATCCCATAAGCCTCCACTCTGAACAAAATCTTCCATTTTATTCACACCTTATAATATTTTCCTTATATTCCCGCTCATAGATTTTTTTAAGAAAATGCAACGATACTATAGTTGGTCATTATAAAGGCTTTGACAAGTTATCCCAAGCCGTGAAGGTGAGTTGTAAAAAGAAATCTGGTTTGTATTTACAAAATGCCTGTAAAAACATAGTGATTACTGTAAATTAGAAAAAACATAGTGATTACTGTAAATTCATTGAAACTTTGTTTCAGTATTTTTGGAGTATATAGAATTGTAATGATAGCAGCAGCAGCTATCAAAAAATATATAGTATGTATAATGTATAGTGTATATAGCTATTGCTTTTATATTATAGGTATGACCAGGTAGCCTATATGAAGAGCTAATTTGCAATAAAAGATTTAGCAAAAAGAAATATGACCAGAAAAAAAATCTGTAATTAATGTAGTTACTATTGAGAATACATTTTATAATATTTCTTTTAGTGTATTTGTGCCCCAGAAAGCATTAATTATTAAGCTGTCATTTGTAGATTTTCGACAGTTTTGTCTGTTTTTCAGAAGCTCTTAATTAGTTTATTTGTATTGAAATGGAAGTAAATGTATCAAATATTCGTTTTTCAATGAAGAATGAACAAGAAAACAATTTATGGACCTCTTTATGCATTGAAAAGTCACATTGGTTTAAATTGGATATGCCTACCCTATCCTTCACCATTCCTTTCCAGCAATAACAACAGTACAATAACAAAAAACTGTGCACCTATATCCCTTCCACCATGTATAAATATAAGACTTGCTCTTCTTCTAATTATGTATCTTAATATAAAATTTTATTTTTACCAAATAATAATTTTATTTTTAGATAATTAAAATAATAATAATTTATGAATAAAATTTTGTTTTCAGTGGTGTCTAGATCTAGGAATACGTGAAGTAACAGTCTATGCATTCAGTATTGAGAACTTTAAAAGAAGTAAGGAGGAAGTTGATGGCCTCATGGACTTGGCGAGGGACAAGTTTCAGAGATTGATGGAGGAAATGTATGTATTCATATTAGTTTCACAATTTTAATTAACAGCATGGTTGCGGCTGTCTGAGCGATTAACTGATGCGCAGAGTGTCACTGGTTCATTTCCCGGATGGAACATATATTAATATGACCCCACAGTTGGTTTTCCAGGTCTGGCTATCTTTTTATATGAGATATAAGGTAGGGACAAACTGAACCCACGTACGCAACGTAGGCAACGCGTTATTAAATCTAAGCGGTTGAATTTGTATGCCTAGAAACACACTTATCATACGCAATACTGTCACTGATAAGTGTGTTTCTAGGCATACAAATTCAACCGTCTAGATTTAATAACGCGTTGCATACGTTGCGTACGTGGGTTCAGTTTGTACCTACCTTAAATGTTTGTAAAAACACCTTCACAAAACAGGAATAATTTTTAGAGTATGGTAAAGTAAAAGAAAAGAAACAATAGATTGCTAAGGTCCATTGTTTGTTTTTTAGGTACTAATAATATTCTGATCCTAATAAGCATTAGTAAATTCTACAATTTACCATCTTTTGTAATTTTTGTATAATATTGAGTACTTTCTGAATTAAACAGAGTTTACTATAGAACAATCTACTTATAACACTTTTGTTTTCATAACAGTGATCAAATCAATGAATGGGGTGTAAGGATGCATGTAGCTGGCAGACTTTCCCTCTTACCTGAAGATTTAAGAAGAAAAGTGTCCAAAGCTATGCTGGCAACAAGACATAACAATAAGCTTAGACTCAACATTGCTTATGCATATACAGGTACTTTTACAATTTTATTCAAAGTTCTCAAATTATTGCTAAAAAGTAGTCCTGAGGATTTAAAAAAAAAGCGCCCTCTTGTCGGCGATACTACACGTTGAAGTTCTCCGAAAGTTGCGAAGCCAAAGAGATTTAAAAGAACTATAGAGCGGGCATTGGGAATATTGTCATACAAAAATGTTGATGTCGGGCGTCAGTAGCGCTATCTAGCGTTGTATAGCAAAACCACGTATTAAAATAATTCATCAGAATATATTTCAGCCATTACACAATAGATGGCAGAACTGAGCATCTTGTGATAGGGGTGCAACATTTTAGAATGGCACAATTATCGATAGGGTAAACTACCAGTCATTGGACACTTAAGGGCCATACATTGACGAAAAATAATTCTTGGACACATTTATGAATCTACGTGCTAGAATTGTTATTATTTTGCTTATTCAATATGTATGTGAACATAATTTCATTTTAAAAATTATACTTTACAGCATTAACATTAAAAAAAATCCTGTTAAAAAAAAAGTACCCAAATATATAGTCATTGGACAGAATTTCTATTGTTGGACAGTCTATACTAGTTAATGGACAGCACAATTTAGCTCATTAATGTTCTTTTATAAATCGTTAAAATAGCAAATAGGTAATAAAGGGGAATACAACATTTTAGTAATGTTTATTGTGATATTATTAAAATTGCTTTTACCTACATATCTCTTAGAAGAAACATTAATTGCTTTCAAAACTACTCCGTCTTAGCAACTCTTATGTAATACAAAAAAAAACTTTCGTAGTTTTTCTCTTTCCCCTTAGGCATCTTTGGTTTACTTCTAAACACCGTTATAAGACAGTACCATTAGTTAGGTAGGTTTTAGTTTGGACAGGGTGTCCAATGACTAATTTTAATCTTAAAATTAGTCATTGGTCTTTGGACAGGGTGTCCAATGACTAATTTGAATCTCAAAATTAGTCATTGGACACCCTGTCCAAAGACTAGTAGAAGTTGCTTAAGAGCAACACGATTAAAAATGGTTCCTTTGGCTTAAATTTATAGGCAGTAGAGTCCAAAATATTTGCAATTATTTTTAATTTAAAAAATGCAGTTATTGGACACTTGTCCAATAATTAGATTTTAAACAAAAAAGTTTTCAGTTATTGGACATTACATAATAACTTAAAAAATCTATTTGACTGTATGTTATCATATTAAAATCAGTACAGAATATCATAATACATTACTGTGCAAACTACTAAGAACATAGGATTATCAGGTAGAATTTAAATCGTTAAATAATGTATAGATAAACTTACCAAATTCTTTATTTCTCACTAGAATGACCCCTAACCGTCCGGACGCCGAGAAAAGTAAATAATTTTGACCAATTACTGCCGTCTATTAGAAATGTTTTGAACTTTTATGTATTACCAATAAACAGAGTGCAGAAAGAGTCAGTTGCACTTTTAGACTCTTGAATCATAACCTTAATAAAAACGATTAAAGGGAGTTCTGTCCAATAACTGATAGCGTCCAATAACTGGTAGTTTACCCTACATAAACATCGACAAAGTTAACTAGGATTTAAATATTAGAAAAAAATTAAAAAGTGTGTAAGGGCAGAACAGAAATTAAATTATTAGTTATTAATACAATCCTATATTATCAATTTGACGATTATGTTCAACAGTATTGTTATTAATCTATCGTCATTAACTTAGTCAATGAACAACATAAAAAAATGTTTTTTTTTTTTGCTCGTATGATTTGATGAAAACATCTTTTTCTTTTGACCAACTTCCACCGTCTCGATTTTATTCTTCCCATGTCATAAAATGATCCTAACATTAAATGTGTCAAGCGGCATGAAAATAAATGTTTTAATTAATTTTTGTGGACAGCTCGCCCTTGAACAAAATAAAAATGTTTCAAAAGGGAGCTAGTCTCCTAAAAAAGTTTTTCCGTAAGTATCTCTTTCATTCATAAACAAATCAGTATACGAAATTAATCATTTGGTATTTTAATTACTCTTCGACTTAATAAATATCGATAACACATATCGATAAACAGACAACTCTAATTCTTTAGCATATTGTCGTACAGCTACTGAGCAACAGATGGCGTTTATTTAAAAAATGCAAGAGTTCTAGAATAATATCAGACAAACTCTTAAAAACCAGGTAAAAATAAAAAAATATTTAGGAAAACAAATTGATTTCAAGTCCACATGTTTTCTTATATCTTGATTTGCAGTTACGCAAAGCGCAACTAGGCATATTTTCCTATAATCGTCCAAAGAAGTTTGAATTTTGACGCACGGTCACACGACCTGTCAGGCGGACGTCTCAAACTAGACTGGTCGAGTTTTTACCGAGTGGTAAAAATTTGTGGATCACAACTTTCTTCGTGATGTCCCGTCTATTGCTCGTATATAGTTTAATGTCTTTGTGCGAAGCATTCTAATAATTAATCGGCAGCGTCATGCCGATTGGACGATAGGCAGTATGGTGTATGGCTACCATTAGTTAACATTTCTGACACATCGCGCACTGCGATCTATTTATTTGATAGCTGACGTCAGCAGCGCCATTTTGGTTACGACCATAGGTTCGCGGCCGACATCAGCGTAAGAGGTATTCAGCTCTAACGCAACGTCTGTAACGAAGTGTATCATGTTATATACTACTCAAAACAAAATAAGGGCCACCTGGTTTTTATCGATTTATTAAATAATGTTTAAATATTACTAGTTACAATGACTGAATCTGATTAATATTAATGGTTTTAGATGGAAATACACAAAAAATAAATATGTATTCCAATAAATCGTTAAAATAAACCAAATTGAATGAAATGTGAGGAATTTTAGGAATGTATCAAGTTACATAAAACATTAAAAAATCGAAAAAATAACGTCTTTAGTGTTCCAAAGTGTTCTTTTAAGCTTCTCTTTTAACTCTGTTCTCTCTGTTCTGCTCATTTTATGGAAGTGGAATGATCTGGATTAAATACCGAACATTTTCTTTTGGGATACTCTACCAACAAGTTTTTAGACATTTCATGAGATCCAGCTGCGTGTTGATGGGAATTTTACTTTCTTTTTCACTCTTCTTTAACTCGTATCTTAAATGCTCAATAGAACTCAGGTAAAAATCCTGGGTGTCCACTGTAACATCGTAATTCGAGCGTAAGGGAATGTGTGCACTGTTGGTCGCGTCGTGTTCGCTCGAGCATTATCCTGCTTCAAGAAGAACTCAGGTATTCCTTGCTGTCCGAATGGGATAACGTGGAGTTGCATCACAAATTCTATGCAATTTTGAGGAGTTACAACACCCTCGTTAAGAAGTGCGAGCTCAGTTTTGCGTGATAGAGATAACCGCCCCAGAGCATAACTCAGAACTTGCCAGAACAGTCTGTTTTAAGAGTTCAAGGATCTGAAACCAGTTATTTAGATCTTCTCTACACTCTTATTAATCAGTTTTTATTGAAAAAAAATAACCCACCACTCATCAATAAAAAACAATGAAGCCCAGTCAAAACAGTTCAATAAATTTTCTCCTTCGCAAATGTTTCACGGTTTGCACCATACGCTGCAGTTAACTGGAGGCGAACGAAGCATCATCTTGAGTATTGTTAGTCTTTATGGAGTCGATTCAGAATAGTTAGTCAATTATAGGGGTGCCTGTAGCTCGACGAAATGGAGTTTGTACGGTCCGCGCAGTAGATTTTCGCTCTATTTGCGCGGTTAAACAAACTTAATGGTCTTCTTGGGCTTTACTTACTTACTTTCTTCCTTAATCACGGCGTCTGGTGATATTACCCGTCTTTTCAGACCAGTTTTAAGCATTTTGAACCACTCGTTGGGAATATTCCACCATTAAACCTACCTCTTCTGGCTACGGGCCCCCTGGATTAAGGTGACACCCCAAGTGGCTGTTTTTGCGTCCATATGTCTCCGAATACATGACATTATGAGATTGAAAGATTATTTTAGCCTGCTTGCTGTATTAGTCGAAGAAAACTCCGTTAGAAGTTTGAAAATTAAAAAACACCATACCGTAAATTCTAAGTAATTTCAAATATCGAATTAAAAATAAGTTATGAATTTCCAATTATGCAGTAGAAACAATATTAATACTTGAAAGAAACCATAACAAGATATTTAGTATTTATTATGTACCCACAATAAGAGCAATACTTGTTTAAAGTGCAATTTAAAAAGTGGCCCTTATTTTGTTTTGACGAGTATATAAATAATACAGCCATATTTCAGCATATAATTATTTAATTCACCACCTTTATTTTTAATACCTTCAGGACGAGATGAAATCAGCAGAGCAGCCTCTCACATAGTGGATGGAGTGCAGAACAATGAAATAACGCCACAAGATATTGACGATGAGCTTGTATCAAAGACGTTGGAACTTGGGGAGCCTGACCTTCTTGTGAGGACGTCAGGCGAAGTCAGATTATCAGACTTTATGATATGGCAGGTGAGAAATTAAGGACATTATCGTGTGTTTAGTTACTGGACCAAATTAGACGATAGATAATAAAGAGCGAAAATACGAGTACTTATAACATGGCCTACAGGGCTATTGGCTAACTTGATAGTCACTGACCAGCGGTTGTCCACTGAACTTAAAAGGCTTGATACCTTCCTGTTATGAGGCTAATTTGAGGAGTGGAGTGCCTCAAGAGCTTTAGAATAGTTGATTTTAGGGAACATTCACATTTATCAGTTCCCTTGCAAATGCAAAAGCCAACACGATACCTTTTGACAGCTATTTGATGATCACCACACAGACACCGAGATACGCAATAGCCCCGCTGGACGCGCACTGCGATGGCTGGTTCGAGTTGGCGCTCGGAAAGATAAAGATATGGGTAGGTCATGGACCAGCTGTGGGACATTAGGCTAATAAAAAAAAAGGAACATTGAGCATGGGGTCAATAATGTACATAATTATTACGTCAGTAAGCACCAAACTTGGCTTCGTATATTTTAATATGTGGGGCCAAGGGCGTATGAATGGTGGTTGATTTTAATTCAAACCAATATGGCAACCCCACCAATGTTTACATAAGAAGACATTAGCTCTTTGAAATAACTAGAACTCGTGGGAACTTTGACCCAGCCATGGGATGCAGTACCTAACAGTATACGAAATAGAAATAGCTTGTTTACTACAGTTTATTCCTCCTTTTTACAGGTTTCCAACACCGTATTATACTTCACGGAAGCATTATGGCCAGAATTCACTATTTGGAATCTTTTGGCCGCTATAATACATTTCCAAAGACATGCCCCACCTCCCAAAGAGGCAATAAATGTCAGTGAAACAAAACAACAGTTTCTGGATAAACTGGAAAGTCAGAGATGGAAGCAAATTGAAATGTTAGTCAGTTGTACATAGACAATTTCATTAGTTTATTAATTTATGGTTTTACCAAATCAGGGTTGCCAGCTGGCCGGGAAATCCGTGATTGTCTCGGAATTACGAGAATATCCCCGTGTCCAGGCATTGCAGTTTGTTGTTCCGGATTGCGAATACCTAAGTAAATCTAGTTTTTTTTTTCACCATGTTACGCGTCGGTCGACGTGCGCACGGTTAGCTGACTGCGCCCCACGTTGTTTATCACTGTTCTCACAAAGTTTTATTTAATGAATAAGCGGAGATGCGGTGCTCAATTTTTAATTGAAATTTTGCTTTTCTAATATTATTTTAAAAATACACTGCGAAAATAACTCACCTACCGAAACCTACATTACCCAATGTATTAGTAATGTAGGTCTAGGTAGGTAAGTTAGTTTTTAACATAATAGAATATTTGCAAATATTACAAGTAAAGCGAAAACTGAATTCGTAACCCTCGAATTGTCTCGGAAATAAATTGTCCGAATCTGTCAACCCTGTACCTATAGAAGCGAAATGTTAATTAGAAATAATTATTAAATATTTAAATTGTTAATATACTTGTTTGTTTTCTTCCCCCTAATTTATCATTTTATTTAGACTTCGTTGCATCATTGGAAATAATGCAGGCGTTACGGTCACATTCCAATAGATTTGCTTGGTTAGGTGAAACGAATTTGAAGAATCAAATTACATTCTACTTTTGAAATTGCTATGATATCCCAGAGAATAATGAAAAATACATTCTTTGTTACTTGAACAGAGATTATTTTGTATTAGCAAATCAATGCTTCGCTATACCATCGGCAGCGTAAGATAATTTTGCAGCTAATATTTTCGTTGAAAAAAAAAATTCATCACTGTTACTACAAATAAATATTTTACTTCGTTCGTTGGTATTATTGCATTTACAACATTGCTTGATAAGTTAATTATGATCATTAAAATGCAGCTTTTGTTTCATTTCCCTTTGATTGTGTACTTGGAATAAGTTTTTGTGGGATCATAAGGCTCCCATCTTGATGCGGGGAAGATATGTTTGTTCCTCTCATACCAGGATCTGAAAAATATAATTAAAAACGGGTTTAAGTACATGCTTGTTTATGAAATTATAATTTAAGCTAATGCTAAGGCAAAGTCAGGAGTTATTTCTTTCCATAAATCTCACTTGTGCTGGACTTAAATAAAAACTTCTAAAACAGCTTGTGGAACAATTACTTGACTAGCTAATAAATAAAAAGATATATCAAATTGTTCTATGGACAGAATTTCAATACGTGTCCGTTCAAGTGTTGCCAGACCCTAATATTAAACAATACCACGTTAAAACAGATTCCGTGTTAGATTGGTACAACCATATCAGGACTTGGACATTCTCTTACAGAACAAAAAAATTGCGTACCTTAGCAATACTTTCCCTGCATGCGAGTCTTGTTTTTCTTGCGTTGCGTCGTTCACGAGTCTGACGTCATCAGATGCATCAAACTGGAATAGCGGCCCACTTTTTCCCCTTGCCTGGAATTTAAATAATTTCTGAAGATACTTAACATCAATGTGTCATCACCTTGGTAACGAAAAAGACTGTTATAACAACCTTCTTTAATTCCTATTTCTCTCGTGTATTTTTCAAAGCTTATTATCATTGTAATATTGTTGCTTTCTCTAAATAGTAGTGGTTCCACATTATAACAGTCAACCATTTAATCATAACATAGTTTGAATGGAAAGAGCTGATCTCAGTCAAAATAGCATTAGTGATTAGAAATAAACCACATAATAATAATAAGGAACTAGGGACCGAGTAGCATTAAAATCTTAACAGTGCTGCCATCTTATGTACCTACGAGCTTTTGGTATTTACATTACATAGTTCATATATTTTATCAAACTGGCAGGCAACAAAATCGTCCTAGATTTTTGAATTTCGAATATAAAAAATGACAATTTATTTCATGTCAATTTGATCAGTTAGTACAAGTGGACGTGGACTTGTCTAAAAGCTCTACATAGGAAAAATATAATTATCATTCTCTTTAGAATTAAAACAGAATTATTCATATTTAAAAAGTAATGGACGGGCCAAAAGGTGGCAAGGTGACAGCAGCTACTGTTGCAACGCAAGTTGAGCCGGGTGACTCGCAACTAAATGCAGCAACCAGCAAACCAGCGGTGGCAGACCATGTTGCTGCAAATCCATCAACCAGGAGAATTCCATACAGCGATGGGGAACCCTTCCACGTCGACAGAACAGGTCTCGAAGCTATACTTAACGTCAGCTCTCGTTTGTCAGACATTCAAATGAGGAGCAAAATGACTATGAGTGCCTTCAAGCAAGGAAATAAGACTTATGACAAGCAAGTAAATAAACAAAATAATTAGATGGAGAATGATGTTTTATTTGTGTACATAATTATATCATACTCAAACTCGTGCCTCTTCTCGCGCCCGGCATTGGTCGAGGCCATGCTGCGGGGCGAGACGGAGTGGGAAGCGGTCGCCTCCTGCGAAGCAGTCATGCTCGCGAAGGAGGAGGCGGGCCGCGTGAGGGAGAGGACAATGTCCTCCCTCCGCCTTAGGACTCATTTGATGATTTTACCACGATAAAAAAAACTCATGCCGTTTTCTCCCTTAAGGGAATAGGCAGAAACTACAGGTATTAGTCACGCACTTTGAGCGAGTAGTCTCGCGAGGCAGCCTCGGATGTTTGCGATCGCGCAACATTTGCCTCACGAGGCTGTCCGTGCAGTCAAACACGGCCTTTTTGCTACAATCCACCAAAATACACCTTATCCACAAGGCATTTTAATGACAACAGAGGTCACCTATCCATAGACAAACCTCGGCTAGCGTGGCTTAACCAACCTGTGATTGTGCAGCTTATACATATTATTTTTAGGCACGAGAAATAAGTAGTCTTGTAATATAGTAGATCTAATTTCTATGTAACTTACCTTAGTTACTATAAAATCATAGAATGTATAATGATGAGGTAGTATGAGATCTTCTTTGACATACATAAGTTGGTCTGCAGATACTGTCTTCAGTTCACTGAATTCCGGCCGTAGTGTGTCTAAGCATCTTTGAAGGAATTGATATATGGAATTACCTGAAACAATTTTATATTTTGTTATATCTGTGATGGCAAAAAAAGTGTCTGCTATTGTACACTGCACATTGATGCAGACGTGCTTGTGTATTGAAAAGCAGAATAACTACACTACCAGACACAAGTGGCCAGGCTGACTTCTACGGCTATTATTAGTTCCTAATTAAAACTAACTCATCTATACCTTTTTTCAAGGTAACATTTCGTCTATGTCCTGAACCGTCCCAGTAACTGAAGGTAACTGCAATAGGTTCATCTTTGAGGCTAGCTTGTGTCATCACCCATTCAAGCCGCAGCTCCTCACGTAGTTTGAGATCAGCTTCCTCCCTTTCTCGGTCTGGCAAGAAAGACGTGTCTACATCAGGATTCTTTTTTATTTTCTTGAACAGCTGAAATTTAACAAACAAATCAATTTTACAGTTACAATTTCACATCAATCTGTATACAGATATTATCCTGAAGGAAGACTCATGAGTCTATGTCATTCAAATCTACAGAAAAAGAAAAAAAAAAAACAAATGCTACAAGTACAACTGTCCTTTTGTACAGCTTCTTAGTTGACTTCTAGAATTTTTCAGTTTTTTTTTTGTAGGTATTAGCTAAATCATGAGGGAGTTTTGTACACTGGAATGCGGTGAAAACTCCCTCATTTTTATACTTTGTGTATTTATGGCATGTGCCAATAAACTATTTAATTTTCTTTCATATTATAAGAGTATTTGTAACTCTTCTATTACCTAGTATTTTGATCATTCAATTAAATATATTTGAATAAAAATAATTCCACTACATACCGGTTCCTCTTTGTCCCTCCAGCTCTTATCATCTGCGAGTGGTTTCTCATCAGCTGAAGACTCTTCTGCCGCTTCTTCTTCTGCTGATGATTTCTCTAGTTCTTCATCTTCTTCGTCCTCATTCATATCAAATGATAATGCTTGGATCTGTTAAAACAAAATATGGCATCCTATATTTAGAATGAATATCTTTGATTCAGAAATCCATAACTTGGGAAAATGAACTGGCACTCAATGATAGAGATCGGACTGAAAACTTTGTTATGCCAAAGTTATTGTCAGTATTTATTACTTACAGCAAAATAACTTATAGCCCAGAAACCATCTCAAACATATTTCTATAGAATCCTTTCAGTCTGTAAAAATCATGTTTTTCTCCAAAACTGGTACATATCTAATTCTAAATAACTTGTTGCAGTACTCTATTTTGATATTTTATTTTTAGACCTACTATATCCACATCACTTGTGGACTTACCTGTCTTTTTTGTTTATTTTTCTGTGCCTGTTTAGCTTCAATCTCCTTCTGCCTCTCCTTTTCTTTCTCTGCCTTTTTCTGTGCCAATTTTTTCTCTCTCTCCCTGACTATGTGTTCTTGTTTCGCCTTCATCTCATCAAGGGTCACCAGACCAATAGTAGAACTTTTCAGTTGTTGTTCTACAGCATCGTAATGAGTAGCAAACTTATTCTCTATGTTTACCATCTTTAAATCTTCTTCTATTTTCTTTTTGCGGAGTTCTATTTCTTGCTGGGCTTTCTCTCGTTTCTTCATGAGGTGCATGGCTCTGCCAGCCTCAGACGCTGCGCCCTTGTAATGAGCCATGATTGGATCCGAGTAGATTTATGTGACGAACAATCGTGTTTTAATAAATTTAAAGATGCTTTTCCTTGAGTATTTTATTAGAGCAGTAAAATGTAGTAACTCCACCAAACAAATAACCCAGAACACCACAGCACAGCAGCAGAAACACCACTTCCCAGAAACTTCTACTGAAATCCATAGACATGAAATCTGACAGATGACATTGACAGTAACAACGCAAAACAAAAATATTATGACAGCATGTTTTCTTTTTTTGGAATGGAATATTTGCCTTTTGGTTTTGAATTTAGATGGGTTCCACAGATTTACAGAGTATAATTTTATTATTAACCCTTTCATCATCATCATCATCTCAGCCATAGGACGTCCACTGCTGAACATAGGCCTCCCCTTTAGATCTCCACATATACCGGTTGGAAGCGACCTGCATCCAGCGTCTTCCGGCGACCTTTACAAGGTCGTCTGTCCACCTCGTTGGTGGACGTCCTACGCTGCGCTTGCTCGTCCGCGGTCTCCACTCTAGGACTTTTCGACCCCATCGGCCATCTGCTCTGCGAGCAATATGGCCTGCCCATTGCCACTTCAGCTTGCTAATCCGGTGGGCTATATCGGTGACTTTAGTTCGTCTACGGATCTCCTCATTTCGGATTCGATCACGTAGAGAAACACCGAGCATAGCCCTCTCCATAGCTCGCTGAGCGACTTTGAGCTTTGAGATGAGGCCGATAGTGAAAGACCACGTTTCGGTGCCGTAAGTCATCACTGGTAACACACATTGATTGAAGACTTTCGTCTTGAGGCACTGAGGTATGTCGGACGAAAAGACATTGCGTAGCTTCCCGAACGCTGCCCAACCGAGTTGGATTCGGCGGTTGACCTCTTTCTCGAAGTTGGACCTACCTAATTGGACTACTTGTCCTAAATAGATATATGAGTCAACAACTTCGAGTACCGAGTTTCCAACAGAGACTGGGGTGGGCACAACATTGGAATTTGACATAATTTTCGTCTTGTCCATGTTCATTTTCAAGCCCACCCGTTGTGAAACTCGGTCGAGGCCATCGAGCATCATGCTGAGTTCCTCCATCGACTTTGCCATGACTACGATGTCGTCGGCAAACCGAAGGTGAGTGATGTATTCGCCGTTGATGTTGATGCCAAGTCCTTGCCATTCCAGGAGTTTGAAGGCGTCTTCCATTGCGGCAGTAAACAGTTTAGGGGAGATAACGTCCCCCTGTCTTACGCCTCTTCTCAATGGAATCGCCTTCGTGCTCTGCTCCTGTACTCGGACCGGCATGGTGGCGTTATTATACAAACACTTCAACACCTCGATGTACCGATAGTCAATACGGCATCGCTGGAGTGACTCAAGTACCGCCCATGTTTCCACCGAATCGAAGGCTTTCTCATAGTCCACAAACGCTAAGCATAATGGCAAGTTATACTCTTCGGTCTTCTGTATAACTTGCCGCAGCGTATGGATGTGGTCTAAGGTACTATAGCCTCTTCGGAAACCGGCTTGTTCGGGAGGCTGGAAGTCATCAAGTCTGTGTTCGAGACGGTTCGTGATAACCCTTGAAAACAGCTTATAAACATGACTCAGAAGCGTGATGGGTCTGTAGTTCTTCAATAGGCTGTTATCACCTTTTTTGAAGAACAACACCACCTCACCCCTGCTCCACGTTTGAGGCGTTTTGCCCTCGGACAGGACGGAATTAAAGAGTTTCTGGAGGACTTTAAGTACCGGTGTTCCACCCGCTCTCAGAAGCTCTGAAGTGATTCCGTCCTCGCCCGGCGCCTTGTAGTTCTTAAGCTGCTTCAGGGCCATCCTAATCTCGTACAGACTGATGTCCGGGATATCTTCGGTATAATGTCGGGATAGCTTGGCTCTTGGATCTCTTACCAAGCTGTCAACGGGCTTTGCGACCGAAGTGTATAACTGTCCATAGAACCTCTCGATCTCGCCTAAAACCTCTGCTTTGGTCGACGCTATGCTGCCATCCTCCCGTTTTAGCTTTGTCATCCGGCTTTGCCCAATAGACTTGTCCTTTGCGAACACTTTGGAGCCTTGGTTTCGCTGTATGGTCTCTTTAACACGATTCGTATTAAAGAGACGCAGATCGTGTCGCAAGGACTTAGATATACGTCTATTGAGCTGCCTATATGACTTCGCGTCATCGGAAGACTGCAGCTGTAGCAAGCGTCGTTCAGCCATGAGGTTTAAGGTTTGCTCGGTCAATTTCTGAGGTCTATCTTTACGGCAGGGTCTAAAAAACTTAGAGCCTACCGTGCGGACAGTTTCCACTAGCCCGTCGTTGATCTCGTCCACTGAAACTAAGTTCTCAAGGCAAGCAAAGCGATTAGAGAGCTCGAGTTGAAAGCTTTCGGGGTTTTGAATATGGGACCGAGTAGGTCGGAGCGTAGACTTCATCAGGCTGGACCTTTCAAGTTTAACATTGATATTCAGCGAGCCTCTTACGATTCGGTGATCACTACCGGTTTTTACCCTGTTGATCACAGAGACATCACTGAATATCCGTTTCTTGTCGGTCATGAAGAAGTCTATCTCGTTTCTCGTGAAACCATCGGGACTCAACCAGGTCCATTTCCTGTGAGGTGGCTTCTGGAAGAAAGAGTTCATCATGAAGAGTTCCTCTTTCTCCAGAAAGTCGGCCAGCCTCTGTCCCCTAGGGTTCCGTTGCCCATACCCAAATTGCCCCACTCTCAACTCATCACCGCTTTTCTTGCCCAACTTTGCGTTAAAGTCCCCCATAACAACAGTGAAGTGGGTTTTGGTACTATGTATGGCCCTACTTACGTCCTCATACATAGTCTCCACTTCATCATCGGAGTGTGACGAGGTCGGTGCGTATACCTGAATGACCTTCAGCGAATATCTTTTGGATATTCTGAGTATTAGGTATACCACCCTACTCGACACACTGTCGATGGTTATTATGTTGTTTACGAGGGACTTGTGAACGAGAAACCCGACACCACCTTGGGACTGTTGGTCGCCCTCCCGGTAGTAGAGCAAGTTACCAGACTTCAGGGTTACGGTGTCCTCCCCCTCTCTACGGACTTCGCATAGGCCTATAATGTCCCAGTGTAACTTGCTCAGCTCCTCTTCCAGCTCGCAGATCTTTTCGTCAGTCCTCATTGTGCGTATGTTGTGTGTTACCAGGGCCAGTCGTCGTGGGGGTGGGTAGCCGGATCTCTTCCGGAGATTCTTAGCACCCCCTGCTCCGCCGTTACCTTGACCGCTACCCGCGCCAGGGATAGCGGAGCTGCCGGGGACTGGGGGCCTGGTTTTTGTGCTTTCGATCATTTTGGGGGTAATTTGCCTTAAATCGCCACGCTTGGCAGGCGGGTTGGCGATCGCAGTGAGGATGTGCAGTAGGTACACGGAGGACGCTGCTGCCCGACCTCCGGTTTGTCCCTTAGTCGCCTCTTACGACACCCACGGGATGAATTGGGGGAACGCAATTCTAAGCCGGCGGCCCACGGCCCCTATTAACCCTTTACTACATGGAATTTTAGATTTGGTTCAAATTAATTTACACCGTTCTCTGGCATTATAGGTCTTCTTCTTCTTTGTCCTAGCCTTATCCCATTATTTGGGGTCGGCTCTCCTTGTTGGCATTATAGGTATCCCAGTATTTTTTATTTATTTTTTCGGACACTAGAAACCGAAATAATGGGGATGGCAAGTGTCAAAGTGACAAGTGACAATATGGTTCCAAAAGAACCGTCTAATCAAATGAATTTCCTGAAAAAAAAACGCTTTTATTGATGTAAAATTGTTCTTAATTAATAAACCAATAGGAAACATTTGCGTATTTCTTATAAGATGATAGTTCCACGAAATATCCGTGCGGTGGCGCGCACGGCGTCGTCGCCTGTACAATGTGGCGTATTTGCTCCGCATATACAGTCTGCTCTGACACACGAAACATGAGCCTGGAAAATAGAGGCAAATTCAAAAAATCTACATCTAAAATCTCTATATATCATCTAAATAAATTGTCTAAATACATTGTGATACTTGAATTTAAATGATTTGAATTTAAATGTAAATTCAAGTATCAAAATGTATTTTTCTTACTATATGCAGTGATACCAATATAGATTTTTTGAATTTGCCGCTATTTTCCAGGCTCATGTTTCGTGTGTCAGACTGTAAATATGGTAAACCGGCGCGCGCATCGGTCAGCCTCGCTTTCTGCTGAGCCTCCCCCAGGGAACTGGAGGTCTCACTCGGCGGGGGCGGACCGCCGGGGGGTCGTGGAGTAGCGGGAAAAGTTCCTTGTTGTCAGTACCGCGGCGCGCCTACACAAAACTAATAGCAACTTCTCACCGAAAATGGTCGTTGCACCGAAACAACGAATGCCTAAATTTTAATCATAGGCCACGGTCTTACCAACCTAACGACCGGCCCATTGTTATGGGCCGCGGCAAGCGTCCGCGGGAAGGGGGCAAAGCCCCGGGACCGCTTGCCACACCCCCTTGCGGGGGTGTAGCGACTACTCTCGTCGCATCACTCAGTGTATGGAACGCCATGCTCTGTGTATGGAATGTAGCGGCCGCTAACGGATGTCTCTTCGTGATGTATTGCAGCTACAATACCATAACTAAACAATCGAATACACCTTTCAAAATAATATCTACTTTTCTATTGGAGGTTAAGTATTGCATCGTTCTTTATACCATGAAATGGTTCGTCTGGTGGAAGAATTATCACCGGGACCGAGATTTGTGATAGTTGTGGTGTTGGGAAGTTAAAATTCTTATTATATTGCTCCAATCTATAAAATAGATGTAAAATTAGATGAAGAAGACAAACACAAAACTTGAAGACATTTTTCTAAATATAGAATGTCAGAAGCAGTACTATATTCTTTGTAGAGGCTAGCACATGTAATACCCATGGTAATACCTACTTAAAAATTACAATTTTAAATCCCAACTACAAGTAAATGTGTGTCTACTAGGCTCTCAACTAAATCACTTTTTTTTTCCTTGTAGATGCACCGCGGCCTCTTAGTTCTTGTTTTAGTATATGACTTGCATTGACGAATAATTTCCCATATTTGTTTTTTAAAATAAACTCAATTTTTATAACAAAATACGTGTTTGTTTTTTGTACTTGAAGCTAAACAGTAATCTGACTTATGGGACAAACGATCGCAGCGGCATCTACGAATAGCTTTGAGTTTCCATCCCCTTTGTTCTTGGGGAAAATTGTCTATGCCTTTAAAACTGAAAACTGTCAAAAGTGAAAATAATGGCAGATTTACATTGAGTCAGTGACTGTCGCCAGTGCCACGCCAGTGCTGGCGCCGAAAACTGACGCATACAATTTATACGCGGTCAGTAGCCGCGAATATTGAAGTCAGTACTGACGCGACAGTACTGTACTGACTTGAAATCAATTTACACTATGGCAGTGCCAGGGCAGCACTGACACGTCAGTGGACTGGCGTCAGTTACTGACTCAATGTAAATCTGCCATAAGCCAGCGCGGGTGAAAATTTTTAATTTACCGGGCGGCGAGCTTTGTTAATCTTGCCGAATCGTTACATTTTATTATAATATCACCATGGACGAGACAATACTATGGCCGTCACCTAATTGGTTCCTTCCATCTATTATGGCTGTAAGTAATGATGGCTGGCTCATTTATGGAGGACCAAATAAAAGTCTTTGTGTTTTAGAGCCTCTTAACGCAGATGTTGGCATTATAGCAGCAAAAGATAAATATCAGGCTCATGTGTTCTTCTGTGGGAATTCTGATAAGTAAGTATAGGATAAACTACCTCCTCTACCGAAACGCAATTTAAAAAAAATGTGTTGAATGTAAATCTACTTTTTTTTGTTCACTCAGGATTATTGCTGTGGATATTTCTCCGGATTGGCCAGCAAAGAAACAATTTCTCACTGGCAGTTTAGATGGTATTGTGAAACAATGGTCTGTAGAAATTGTTAACAACAGGGTAAAAATCAAAGAAACTCATTGCCATGAGGTTCATAAAACTGAACATGAAGTAAGTATTGTTAAAACTAACATGATAACACTTATGTCAACTTTCAGTAAAATTAAATATTTGCTACAGGAGTAATTATGTCATATTGTCAGTTAAAATATTCACAAAAGCAATAACTTATTGGCGACAAATAATAACAATTTTCTGCACTACGTTACATACATTGTGTTACATTTTTTTTAGAAACATGTATATTTTAATATGACAATATTATTATATGACACTATTCCACATTTCATTCATTTTTTAACATCAATTCTTGGGTGCAATGCCTTAGGTTGGAATAAACTCAAAAATAAACTTGCCTATGGGTAATAAGTAAGGGTATAAAAGACAACAAATTGTAAATGTATAAAAAACAATTACAATTTTAATAGAAGTAGTCTGCAATAAATATAAATAGCCATACAAAAAAAGAAAACTGGTTCTTTGCAATTTGTTATCCAACAACTGAACTGGAACATAACTGGAATTTATTTTATTTCAGGAACTCATTGGTATGGGTTACAGTACTGAAGCAGTGGCCATTTCTATTGGAGGAACTAACATAGTGAAATGGGATCTACCATCTAATATTACAAAGGTGTACAACCATTTTCTGAGAGGCATCAAGCCCACTTGTATAGCTTGCTCACAACATACACCATTGCAAGTTGCTGTGGGTAGCAAACAGGGTGTCATTCTTGTTGTGGATCTTCATGGTAATTTGTTTTATTTAACTTATTAATATTTTTAAGTAAAGCTTCATTCTTTTATCTCCAACAGGGAAATCTGAATCCATTAAGGTGCCTACACACTAAAGCCGCTGGCGCAAGTCGGCGGGCAAGGCTGGCGGCCTAATTGAACAATGCAAAGTCGTCAAAATCATGCCGCCGGCCTAGCCCGACGACTTGTGCCGGCGGTCTAGGCTGGCTTTGGTGTGTAGACAGCCTTAGCAATGTTGGAAAACAGTGTTAGGAAGCTTTAGCAGTTTTTGACATGCAGTTTTTAAAAATCAACAAAAATTAGAATTTCATTCACTCTGGTGCAGTACTTTAGTGTTATGAGCATTTTTTGCTTATTGTGTACGTGAACGACGTTACTACAACCGGTAATAACATCGTCCAAGTAGACAAAGATTGGGCACGTCGCCTCCTTCTGCGAAGCAGTCATGCTCGCGAAGGAGGAGGCGCGCCGCCAGAGGGAGAGGTCAGCGTCCTCCCTCCATCCCAGCCGCAGTGATAAACGCCCACGGCGACGGACGTCGCAAGACGATCTCCGGCCACCGTAGCCGCAGACATGTGGGCGGCAAGTAATGGGCGACTCGCTGCCCGACCATGGACCATGCCCGGGTCGACGGCGCGTTGTGTTCTACGCGCGCCTCAAAGAGCGTCAGCAACTCAGCATTATGACGGGCCCCCCCTTTAGAGGGCCAAAGCCTGCCGGGGTCGCGGGACTAACGAATTAATGGTACCCCGGAACGTGAAGGGCACCGTGGATTTTAGTCAGTACGAGTCTGACAGTTTCTCCCGCTCTGCCCTGGGTAGGAGGACTCATTTGATGATTTTACCACGCAAAAAAAAAGTAGACGAAGATTACAAAATTGTAGCGCACGTATAAGAAAATTAGGTATGAGACAAGAATTTGGGTTAAATTTAATAAGTACTAAATTATTCACCCCCGCTGCTCGGCTCCTATTGGTCGTAGCGTGATAAGCCTATAGCCTTCCTCAATAAATGCACTATCCAACACACAAAAATCTTTCAATTTGAACCAGTAGTTCCTGAGATAAGCGCATTCAACCAAACAAATCCAGCTTTATAATTTTAGCATTGATATATTTATGTGTTAAAACATACATATTCACAGGTAAAGGAAAAGTAGTATATAAAGTTAGAGGACAAGATGATATGGTAATGAATATAAGCTGGTGCCCACAATATGAAATGACTGTCAGTAAGTCAGGCACAGAAAACAAATCATTCCTTGATAAAAGATTAGCAGCAATAAGGAGTGAAGGACAAAAGGAACTAGAAAAGGAAACAAGTGTTCTAGAACAATCCGGAATTGGTAAAACCCTTCCCGAAGACAGTTTCGATGAGGTCATGGTGCAAGAAGATGATATGTTCGATATTTATAAAGATCATGAACCTGATGAATTTGGCCATAAGAAATATGAACCAGAAGATATACTGGTAAAAGTAAAGAAAGAGAAAACAGATGATACAGACTATTTGGCTGACTGTTTGAAACTGAAAGAGGAAATATTGAGAAGGAAGAATGAAACTGAACCAACTATAGAGTCACTGGTTGTTGCTTTGGATAAGACGCATGTTGCAGCTGGCAACCAGTCAGCTCAATCTGAGTTGGAAAGTGGTCCGTCCCAGTCAGAAAGTGGTCCATCCCAGTCGGAAAGTGGTCCATCCCAGTCGGAAAGTGTTCCATCCCAGTCGGAAAGTATACAGTCAAGTACAGAGAGTACAGTAAAGTGTATTAAGTTAGATACATCAAATCCTAATAAATCTAGTCACAAACATCTCCTTGCTGCAGTTGGAAAATTTGGGTATGTATATTAACAATTTATGGTAAGAGCTTAATAAAGGAACCAAACTAAAAGTAAGCTTGATTTTCGTAAGCATGTACAAACTTGGTAAGCCAAGGAAGGTTGTATGTGCGTACCAAGTGAGGCTCGAAGGTGGATCCATGTGGCTGTAACCTACTAAAAAAAAAATGTTTTCAGCGGAGTTCGGATTTGGTCGGACACTGGTAAGCTGGTGGGATCATGTACCATACCCATACCACCAAAAAATCATAAAAACATTTTTGTGACTTCAATACTGTGGTTCAAACCTGATTCCCTGATTGTTTGTGATGGTAAGAATCAAATATTGGAGGTTAACCCACAAAATGTTGACAGGTATGTTACTACATTTTTTAATTTATTACTTAATTTAGCATTTTTTAAAAGCTAGAATATTATTTGTTGTGATGTATTTGCTAATATTTCTTATATTAAATGACAACTGTGTTTGTAAAATTTTAATTCTCCATTGTCTCTTCCATTTTGTTACATATTCTACATTTCCTCATCATTCAAAATTAATCTTTCACTTCTTTCATAGTAAGAATAAATTAGAATGGCAGATACTGCATCAGAAACACAGACGTGGGTTGTACTGTGTCAAATCAAACGCACCTCGCGTACAAACTGAGTCAACAAAATCTTCAGAAGATTGGTCCATATGGTCGATAGCACAGGACCGTAACCTTATACATTACTGTGTGAGCACTAAGAAGGTGCTCAGCATTACAGCAACCACTGGAGGTGCCCTATATTCAGTTGTACCTTGCCCATATGATGCTAGAAAGTAAGTGTTATGTTTTTGCTGATAAGAGGATCTTAAAAGGCCACTTTTATAGCGCACTATAACTATTATCTATTCTAGTGCTTGAGCAATGGAATATTCCATTTTACGAATTTTTTGTCTCAGCTCATATTCTGATATTGTAAATTGGCCTTTATAAACCACCCAGTAGTGTTCAATGCTTATTTATTGGGTGCTGAAATAGCAGTTTATGCATGTTCAAATTTGTGATATGATCACAAAATTCTCAGCATAAAACACAGCTTTATTTTGTTCCTCTAGAAAATTTGAACTCTTGCCTACAAAAAAAGCAATAAAAGATTAATAGAAGAGATAAATAGAAAAAAAGGCTTTACTGCAACCCTATAGTAACAATCTTCTTTCAGAATCGCAGTAAGCGTAGGAGATGGCGCGGTCCGTATATTGGATGGCGGTACCCTACCTGATGATGAGAAAAAACTGACGCCGTCTAACGTGTCCCTCTACTGGCAGAATGTGCAGGGGAAAGTGTTGACTGTGGCCTGGCATCCTACTAAGGAGAACTTACTGGCCTTTGGTACAGGAGAGTCAAGGGTGAGTAGATATTATCACTGAACACTGGGAGTTGGTCTGTGTTTTGGAATTCTCAATACTCAATACTTTTATTGCATTCCACATTTGTATTCTTAGGTGGTAAAACTTATAATTAGATCATAACATGGACCCTGTTGGGCACAGCAACTAAGTGACAATCCTAGATTGTTGTTACTTTCCGTTGAGCATTTGCATGCTCAAACCTTTAGTCCTCTACTTCTCGTCTGTTTGTGTCCCAAATTGTCACAATATTTGGAGATTTTTACGGGTAAATTTTCGATCGATCGGAAAAATCGACCCATGTATATATCCCCATAATCATAAATATCTGTGCCATACATTTTAAATGATGATTTTTTTTTTTGTTTTTTGACTTTTTGTCTACCCTCAGTGCCTAAATTGTGTTGGTTTAAGAATTTATGACAGCTTTCAACAAAAAAGTCAATTCATGTCGTGTCCTATAAAATTCTACTTACCTAGCGGGATTACAAATTTTTCAAGTGCTTTAATAAACGTGTTTGCTTTTAGGTGGGTTTGATAGAAATAGGCGGCAAGTACGAGCAGGCAGCTCGCATACTAAACCCTGCGCTCAGTCACGGAGTGTACTCCATCTCTTGGGGAGAAGGAATGCAGCTGTATGCAAGTGGCGGCAACAAACTAGTTGTGTATCGCGCTAATGCTCCTAGTGAAGGTAATTTGTAGAGCAAGGATCTTTAGGCGCTTAATTCATATAGTTAAAATCATCGTCATCCATAATATACCACGCCGGCCCAGTACAAGTTGGTAGATGTCACATGTCTTCGATTTTTTAATTCTAGGACATACTGGATTCTTAACAATGTCTTTCTTCACCATTTTGAGTTGTTTATTGTTAAAATGGCTGTTGTTATAGTGATAAATGGCAATGCCTCAGAAGATCCGAGCACGCAGCCATTATACCTACTTAACTTGTTTATAAGTGCTATTCTATTATTTCAAGAAGTACTTTAATCATTTCTATGTATATTTAGTTTATCCATAAGAACTACTTGATAAGTTGATTAAGAGTACTCAACAAGACTGACCATGGAATTTCTTGACTATTTTCTCGACAGAAATAAACGTTTTGCACTACTCACCAAATGGCACACTATCTGACCATTAATTATAGTGCTTTAATAATTGCTATTGCTATAAATATAAAAACGTGTTTAGCAGATTAATTATTTATAAAATTGATTGAAGAAGTGTTCTGTTAACCAGCTAAGGTAGTCAATGCCGCAATCATTTATTTCTCAGAAATTGTGATTTGTCAATAGTCTCACCACAGTTTACTCACGTGGCGTGTTAAATTTCAGTACGACAGTATAGTACATTTATAAAAACTATCTCTGACAACAGCTGCCAGCGGTTTCTCACCCACTACAACTCTAAAAGCTAGGAACATAAAATCGGTAACAAACATCCATCCATCCAAATAAATTTTCACATTTTCGATATTAGTAGGATATGAAGCTAATAAAACGTCCATTCTCCTCAGATCCAGAGCTAATAGAGCTGAGTGTAGAAGGTCAGCCGTGGTCCATATGTTCAGTGAGCTGGTGTAGTCGTGGGCTGCTGGTCGGCTCCAATAATGGCGCGGTCGCTGTACTGACACCACAACGGCCGCATACTCTTATTGCTGCTGCTTTTGTATGCAGGTACTTCATACTTAATTTCATAAATATAGCATTCCATAATGTGAACTAAAATCCATAGATGAAAATGTATACTTATGACTGTAATGATATCGACACGATATCGATGGGATTTTATATTCATATACATACATTTCTAGGGAAAATGAGAGAGAGGATAATATGCCTGTATCACGTCGTTTACCGTTATGTATAGAAGGACTTATTTATAAGTTTTAAGTACAGATACAGATAAATGTTATTATGATATTATGTTCCATTTACTACTTTAAAATCATAGTCGTGAAGTTTAAATTAAAAAAAAAACGTTTGTTTGTTATATTTTAGTAAAATGATACACTCGTTAGAGTGGCATCCGGAGCAAACATCAAGTTCAAATGAAGAGTCGCCATACAAGAACCTCATAGTAGTGACATCTTTGGATAAAGAAAATCTTGTTAACATTTTGGAATATGGGACCAATGAAAAAGGTACTTGAATGATAATGATAAATGATTTTAAAATGACAAAAAAAGATGAATAATTTATATCAATAATTTATTGCAATATATCAGAACTAAAGCCAGTTTATTTATGTTTTCAGACGGCACAAAACAGTTAACATTATGGAAGACACTGTCTGGTCACACAAGGCCAGTGTTACAGACGGCATGGAACCCACATCGCGATGGATTACTGCTGTCCTCCTCGCAAGACTCGTCTGTTAGGGTATGTATAAATTCTCGAAGACCCAAATAATACTAGAATAGTGAAACAGTATGTCTATTATTACACTTTATTTTAGGGTCGAAAAACCGATTACTAAAAACAAACCTATAATATTAGGTGGTTACCTATGAAATTGCCGTTCTGCAGTACTGGCCATTTCAAATCCAAATAATTTTTGTTTGGCTAAGAATTCTAATTTCAAATTAATTTAATTTTTGTTTATTGATTAGTGTTACAGCTTGGCAAAAAACAGTAGAAAACCGAAAGTCGCCACTGTCTTCTCGCTACCAGCGCTTAGAATGATTTTATTTTATTTATTTTCACTTATTACGTTAGTTTTATGGCACAATAATAAATCTTACAAACCTGCGTCTTTGTTTACATCAAATATTTTAAAACGTTGTCAGCAAATAAAAATATTAGTTCCGTTTCAAGACGTTCTGGCCAAGCTGTACATTTTCATCGCATTTACGATGTTTAGCTAACACTACAAACCAACGCACCACCTGTTATTGGTTTGCTCGCTTCCGTTCTGGCCTCGCGGTCGTCCGAAGACTTTGTTCGACAATGACGAATTAAGGCGATTGTGGAAGCTGATGATACACAATCTACGGCTGAATTAGCAGCAGCTTTCGACGTTAGCGTCAAAACAATATTGGTTCATTTGCCTCAAATTGGCTAGGCAAAAAAGATTGACAAATGGGTGCCTCACGAGCTTCTTACCAACCGGGGTTTTAGTTTTGAGCATTACTGCAGATGTGTACTGTGAACAACTGAACACAATGATGGAGAAGCTGGCACATCTCCAACCAGCATTGGTCAATAGCTCGTCTCCGCTGCTCCTGCACGACCTCATACTGCACAGCAGACGGTCTCCAAGTTTCAAGAACTGGGGTTGGAAGCTCTTCGTCATCCGCCCTACTCACCAGACCTTGCGCCTACAGACTACTACTTTTTCCATAATTTGGATAACTTCTTGGCGGGAAAAAAAATCGATATCCGAGAGGAAGTATAAAATGCCTTTGAAGAATTTGTTGCCTCCCGTCCAGCTGATTTCTTTAAGAAGGGAATCAATAAACTGCCACTGCGTTGACAAAGATGCATTGCATGGGTGATTACTTCGATTAATACAAATAAAAAATACATGAAAAAAAATCGTTTAATTTTTTTCTTACAAAACGGAAATTTCATAGTTTACCTATGAAATTGCCGTTTCCGTTTGATTTTAGTCAGTACAAGTCTGACAGTCCCTTCTGCCCTGTCCTGGGTGGGAGGACTCATTTGATGATTTTAACACGTAAAAAAAAACGATTTCCCACATTGTCTAAGATGAAACCATTTGTCCCACACAGGTATGGGACATCAGTACGGGGCAGTGTATATCGATATTCGGCGGTCACTCGTGCCTGTCGCTGGCCGTGTGTTGGCTAGCTCACCCTCAACTGCCACATCACGTGTTGTCAGGCGGCGGGGAGTTCTGTCTGCGACTCTGGGACATCTACCAACATAAGCCTGAGGATTATATAGGTGAACTTTGGACTTTATCTACTGATAGTGTTGTGAACTTCAAATATCGATAGTGCTGAAGATATTGTCGATTTATCGATATTGCTATTTTTTACGACAGTGGAGAAAATTCCCATTTTTATTAGCAATAGGCAAACAGTCAAAAAATTTAATTAGTCCGAAAGATAGATTACTAAAAACTATTTGAACCGAATTTTTCCGTTTGTGACATAAACCAAAATTTACGAAGATACAACGCTTCTAAAAACCATAAATCGTCACTCATCCGGTACAATTTTACAGGCGTTATGTCGTCACAAGCCCCCACTTCCGAATTTCAAACAGTTTTATAAATCTTTGTCAATTTTATTTGATAAAAAAACATACGTATTCATTATTTTTCAATACCCTGACAGACTAAACCGATTTTGAATTTATTTATGAAGTAAACTACCCTATTGTTTTCAATAATGTTATGACGGGATGTCTTTTATTTCTCCAACAGATGCCGCATACAAAATAGGTAAAAAGAAGCGTAGGAAAGCACCAAAGAAGGAAGCACATGGCAAAACAGAACCATTAGTAGAGGAGAGTTCCTCAGTTGAAGAACACGATAATGTTGCAATAACAACGGAGATTTCCGACAAAACAGCGAAGCCGCCCAAAAAGTTCTTATTACCAATAATGTTTAAGCAAATAAATTATCCTCATAAGTTGGAAGCACCGAGGAAGATGCTGGAAATGTACTTACAGAAGACTGATCCTAATGGGGAGAAAGGAGATGGGTCACAGAATGTTACTGTGAATAAAGCTGACCTTGTTGATGAAAAAGGGGATACAAAACAGGAAGATGTTCTTACCGATCAAAAAGGTGTAGTAGAAAGTACTAACGCACAAGAAACAGTAGATAATACTGGCACCAAAGAAACTGCACAAACTACTGAAGCAAATTTACAGAAGGAGGAAAAAGAACTTGGTTTAGATTACCTCAAAGTTTTTGGTAGCATCAAGGAGGTTAATGAATTTTTGGATATGGAAAGTGAGTAATTTTTATTACGGTCAGTTCAATGTGTATCTTTTCTTGTCGTAAATGCAGCGCCGGGTTGTGACAGGTGTATTTTTTCGTGTAGGAAATAGAGGTCGATTTTGAATAGCTCTATTGAAATGTCCGCGCAGCGTCACGTTTCGGTCTGAGCCGACTCTTATTTGAAAATACTACGGTTGTTTTTTTTAGCAAGTAACTGCATAATGTACTAGCGCTACAGTTCGTGATTTGCGATTCTTGTCGACGGTCCAAGCTTGGCATCAATATGGAGATTTGGGTAAGATGACCAACTTCCTTGCTTGGTAGAGACTAAGCTGATAGTTGTTAAAATCTAATGATAGGACAGTCGAACCTCGTAAGTTTTCCGTGTCCATTTTTTTATAATACTTGACAAGTTACCTCTTTTTTTTTGCAGTGGATGGTCATTTGAATTCCCATGCTAACCCAGAGGCGTGTATAATGTTGTCGATATTCCGTGGCCACATCGACACTATGATTCAGTTCGCAAGCGAACGCGATATGCTTTGCCCATTCCTTCTCAGTATGGCGCCATGTGTCTCCTTCAAGTAAGTCTGAACCTCAATACCATTGATTTTCGAGTTTAACTTTAATAATGGAAGTAATAGAATTTAAAATTGCTTAACATATAATAATTCCAAGAAGTAGTCTGGTGTTTTTTTTTGTTTAGTGTTATTAAAATTAAAACTTATTTGCTTCCAGATACTGGAAAGATGCCACTCAACTGTATCTAGAACAAATAGATCGCTTAGTGGCTAGAGGAGAGGAATATAAGCTTTATGGTATGGAAAATATTGTTTAATATTACCACAGAATAATTAATAGTACTATACGTACAGAAGGACTACTCCAAAAAAAAAATCAAACAAATGTAAAATCTATAGACGAGAGAATAAAGTACATTTTAACTGGCAGCCTTACCGCCCACCTACTTTTATAATAGCCTAAACTTCCCGTGCGCAAGCAAAAATGTACTGAATGGTTACGCCCGAGAGTTTATTTTGGTTTATCTGACGCCAACGACATTAAAAGGTTACTATGGGTCAAGCTCAATAGGGTTGCGACTTGCGAGTTTAGGCACAAATAGGTAGGTACCTATGCGTATTTTATGCATTTGCTAAATTACATTATTACCATAAATACCTATGTTCCTCAAGGAATTTTGTTTTTATCATCAGCCTATATCTTTTTGGTTTCGTCATCGATTACTACATACATTATTGATTGTTAGCACAGAATGATAATAGTAGGTACCTACGGCACCTTACGTGAGGAATAATATTTATAATAATATTATCTTTTCTACCTATTATTGTTATATTTTTGAACATTTATCTTACAAAAAAAAGAATAATATTTAAAAGATTTTTATCGTCTATGGCAAAATAGCTAGTCCTTATTATTTTGCACTCAACCTAGTAACCGACCAATTACTATCGCATACTGTCACAGGCCCCGCGTTGCGTGTCTTTGTAGGTAGGTAAAAAAGTGGCGCAGCGAATTACGACCGCTGACCTTGAATGCGTAGTGTGGCCATTTTCTGAGTTAGAACTTTTAAACAACAACGCAAACATCTTTCTACTTTCTACCGATCTTAATTCTTAGTACTCAGCTTAAGGTGAGTGAGAGTGTCGTCTTTTTATCTTGGTCGTCCAGTAGGCTCACCCCCCCCCCCCAATTAGTATCTCGCCTCATTTCCAAACTTGTAACCTCATGATTATGTATCATGATCAGTTAAGGCGATGACAAGAGCTAATGTACCTCTCGCTCGCACGTTTCGACATTTTGAAAGATATAAAATCACTGATCCCATTTTTGAAAAATCGCAATCAACTATGTTTTGTGCAATCACATTGCACAGTTTAGTAAAAAAAAAACATTTTAATCGATACAAGTTTACCTACTCAAAAATTTGCTTTAGTAGTTTTAGTACTTAAGCAAATTTTTGAGTAGGTAAACTTGTATCGATTAAAATGTTTTTTTTTTACTAAACTGTGCAATGTGATTGCACAAAACATAGTTGATTGCGATTTTTCAAAAATGGGATCAGTGATTTTATATCTTTCAAAATGTCGAAACGTGCGAGCGAGAGGTGACATTAGCTATTGTCAGCGCCTTAAGCCCATACTTCACAAGCAGGGAGATAATTTTGTTGATCATTACTAAATATGTACTTTATTTTTTTTTCTTCATAATAATATTGTGTTATTAATTTACCAAAAGCACCTAAAGCAAGAAACTTGTGCGTAACTTCACGTAACGTAACAAAAATATTAAGGAGACGGAGCGCGTGCGTATCGGGTGGCGCGTGGCAGCCGTAGTGAATGGGCCACGACATAATGGCCCCGCAACTACTTGCAGTTTTATGCCTACACCGCGGAGTGAGACAGGCCTGATATTACTTAAATAAATTATTTATTGTTCCAAAATCATTACATAAGAGTATTAGAGGTAGCCACATTAAGTTAATCGTATTGTATTGAAATGCGAAATAAATGTATAATTATCTAGTTTTTGGCTACGTACTCACTCGTCCCTCTAATTTTTACCCCTTTAAGTTTTTGCAAACGACATATTTATATAACCGTCTCCAGAGCCTATCTATCTCTGTACCGAAAATCAAAATCGTTTAAGCAGTTTAGGCGTAACAAATAAACTCGTTTTCTCAAAAATAATTAGCTAAAAAAAATTATTTTTCCTTTCATAGTAAACCGACTGTACGGTGGTCCGAAGTACCGCAAAGCTGCCATATTGTTGAGCATGCACGACGTGGTCGGCGCTGTGAACGCTCTGCTTGAAGGAAAACTATTCAAAGAAGCTTATATACTCTGCAGGATAAGGTGAATATAAATATTTTACTCAACTTACGTGCTATAACGAATGGTGTAATAAAACAGGGTGTGATATTTTTTCCAAAATCAGCGGGTTCGATTCCTGGCCATGATTATTGAATTTTCTAAAATCCTGTGATGCAGCATTAATTTTCGCCCAAATCGGCCTCGCGACTCCTTTCAGTGTTTTTCGATATTCCGCGTAATTCCGGATATAGCCATCCACGCCCATTTGGAAAATTCACCCTGTATAGTCCGTAACATGTTTGTGTGCTGCATGCAACATGTTGCAAACATGGATTGCAATATTGAACAACTTTTGTTTCCTTGGAACTTGATAGTTGTGAAGAATACAACGATTTTTGTTTTGTATTGACTAAGGTGATGGTTAATAAAATGTTCACAGATACATGGACAGTGTGGCTGAAGAAATTCTAGGAAAGTGGGCTACGGATCTTTCCAATAGTGGTCAGATATCTGTAGCAGCTATGCTGTAAGTTTGTTTATATTTTTTTATACATTATCTTTGCTTAAATATATTTTAGACTAACCATTTTAGAATTACCAATATGATTAGAGAAATTGAAGAGTTGAGTGAATTTGAAGGCACGAATGACGCAGTGGCTATGCGATTGGATGCTGACCCGTGTGTCGCGGGTTAGATTCCCACACGGAACAAATATTTGTATGGCCTATAGATAGTTCTACTGGGTTTTACTAAATGTCCCAGTTATAAAAAAGAAAACCGTGATTTTTTGTACTCATTTGCACAGTGGCGTAGCTAGGCGGGGGCGAAGCGGCCCCTAGCCCCCGACCTCGCACCTGAAGGGGCCTCACACCCAGAGAAAAACTTGACAACGGCGATCACAAGTTTGCTGCTAGATAGTAATGCGGTAGTTCGACTAAGAAATTAACATGACCTACATAAGTTTTGTATATGTATGTATACTTGTGGTGTCCGATGATTGGGGAATAAAAGACCCTAAGAGATGATTACATTTAGGTCTAGCGCCTCCATCGCTGCTTGCGTGAGGCCCCTTGTTGCAAGGTGACTTAGTTGTTTTATTTCTAACTGGGTACTGAACTCTTTCACTCTTACAAGGGGGCCTCGCGCGAGTATCGGGGGAAAGCCATATTTTTAGTCATGAAATAAGGGGCCTCGTAAGTGCCATTTGCCCCCTCCTAGATTCGGTCTCGCTACGCCACTGCATTTGCAATATATGATCGAAATGTAGACCATTATGTATGGGCTATAAGTTACCATCAGTCTTATTTGATCAATAATATAATCAAATTATTCTATTTATTTTCCAGTCACATAGCCAACGGCAATCTATCTCGAGCTGCAGACGAACTCGCAAAGTCCCACAATGAAGATTACCTCAGACTAGCTGCAGATGTTGCCAAGGCCGCTGGTAGAACTATATTCGCTGACCATGTACAGAAGAAAGCTGATCTTACCAAACCTAAGTCAATCTCAGATAAGACTGAAGAGATATTGAAAGAATTGCCATCAAAGATAGAACTCCTTTTGAAGGAGAAAACTAGTGTTAACTCAGAAAGTGAATCGTTAAACGGTGAAACCTTAAAAAGTGATAATTTGAATGGTGATAATGGAACCGACGAATAATTCCTAAGGACTTATAGTCATGTGTATTTTATCGACTTTTGTCGGGTCTTGGTGTCTATGCATTTTTTATTCCGCCTCTCGTAGCCTTTTATTGGGCATAGGCTTTTTGAATATGCATGTGGTATTATATCTGTGTGTTTAATAAGCTGCGTTCCCTCTGAAACATAATTATACGATAACAAAAGTGAAAACAAAGTTCTCGTTCTTTTTTATCAAGTTCGGAACTTGAAATTATTAGCGTAGAACTCGGAAAGGGGAGAAAATGGACGGGGAGAAATTCAGCCGATTCAGCCGGAGGGGAGAAATTCAGCCGATACATCTTGGCAGCACTAAAAGAAAAACGGCGAATGCTGAGTAGCAGAGGCTGAGACGGCTGTCAAAATGCTTCATAATTTAGTCAGCCTTGAATGCTGTCCAGATTTTGCATCGGCTAAACGCAGCCAATGTCTCTGTTATCAATGTCAAGCACGAACCATTCAGTCAGTTGGGAGTTCCAAATAAATTCCTAAAATCTCGAGGCCATATTATGCATAACATGTTGAGTTTGTTGGCGTGCTTATAAAATTAAATGGGATCGCAGCCAATCTTGAAACTGTAAAAGTTACTTTTTATCTAATAAATTTGTCTTTACTATTATCTTGTTTCGTTTTACCAGTCTTATTGGCATCGCAACATGGGTTTACATACCAAATGAAAACACAAATTATAATAATCAAACATTTATTTTTTATTGGTACCATCAATATTAGAAGATTAACAGTTAATTAAATTGCAATAAAATAATATTCAAAGAATATTTAGTCGTACATTCAATATTAATAGAAATTCTCTTTAGAGTAATTGTGCATTAATTTAATCATTTTATTATTGGACGATTCATTTATAATCCAAAGTTTAGTCTGTGCGATAGGCGGAACATGCATAGCTTATATCGGGTGACAGCTTTGCTGTTCAAACAACCAAAAACGATGGTCCAAATAATCTTGGTTTTGAACCTCTGGGTCAAATAAAAGTCAACCTCACGCTGTGAAAATGTGTCAGCTACTATGGAGTTATGGGCTTACCACACGCACAAGCTTTACCACAGTTTTGCCCGCGCAAGCCAGTTGGTACACGGAACACCGTGCGTGTGGTTGGTAAGAATGTATCTCGCGCAAACCCCACAGCGCGGCCTACGCGATTGCCTGCGCAGTTAGAACTGTGGTGAAACTTGTGCGTGTGGTAATGCCGTCCGTGTACAGTTTTTTCATGCGAGAAGCTTGTGCAGTTAGAACTGTGGTGAAGGTTGCGCGTGTGGTAGGCCCATTACACAAAATGTCGCTAATAATCGCTTAACTTGTTAATTATTTATTGAAACAATTGAGCGTGCAATATCAGAGTTGGACCAGAGCTTAGGTACGAACTTGAAAAATCACGCTAAGTGGACTGATAATAAAATTACTTGGCAACACACGACACAAGTTGCATGAAGTAAGCTAATATTTATTTCCGCCAATATTTTAGTAGAACTCGTGAGCGTGTAACTTATTTACAAACGTTATAATAAATATTATTTGCATTCTAATATCACTAAATACTTTTAGGCACAAACATTTTAAGTACACACTAATAATACTATATTGTACCACATTCAATATACCTATCTATGAGAATAATTAGGTTTCACTAATTGCTATCTACAATGGCACCATACTCACAACGTTCGCTTTACAATCAGGCAATCGCAATCATGTTGATCATTCCATTTTGGAGTAATCAGCGCAGAGTCGCCTAACGTCAAACCAAGAAGGACAAAAAAATTTAATTGAAAAATAAAACATTAAATTGAAAAAAAAAAAAGATTCTATGTGTTAAAAGATTTGGTAGAAAACACAAATGTTAGGCAACTACACTGCACTGTTCCAATAATAAATGCTTTTGGAATGTCGTTGCAACATTCAGTCTTAATTTAGATACGAGTGGCTTTAATTAATTTGTTCTTACAAGAAATTACTAGAATCAGCCTATAGGACACGAATCTGAATAGTATTTTATCGTAACCTTACAAGGAGCCACATGTTAATCTCAAAATTAGTGCCCACATTAATGTCATATGGCAAGGCAAGCATTTAGTCGTACATTAGCATCTCCATTAGTTATTCTTACGTAATCATTAGGAATAATGGAGATACAATAACAAGTAAAGCCTCCGAGCCTACTTACTAGACAAACAGAATAAACATACTAAAAATATACTATAATAATTTCCACACTACTAAAATACCACAATCATGAGTATTACGGTCGTAATAAAAGCCCAGCTAATTACGATTATTATGTCATTAGTCATTACCCGTCTCATTAATTTGTGCATTGGTCAAAGAAAATTTTACTACTTGTTCGAAAAATTACTTCAATATTAATCTCAGCCCTGATCAGCAGGGTCTTCGTTTTCTCTGTTGGAGTCCTTGCCCCTCTTCTTGCAAATATTGACCAGTTTTGCGTTTATTTTCTTCAGTTTTTGGTTTTCTTTCATCACGTCGGTTAGTTGTTGGTTCTGGAAAGAAAGATTTTACACAACTTAAAATTAAAGTATACTGTTTGCCTCAATGTCTAAGACAGTGGACAAACACCCTAATCTTCTTAGGGTGTCAATGACAATGTAAATTAAGTTGGCCCAAAACTGGGCCATGAGTTAAGTGCCCTCAGAAGCATCCATCAATCAGCTCCTCTAACAAATAATGGACAAGGCATGCTGGACTAATTTAGTCCTTAATTAATTGCTTCAGGGAAAACAGGACTAATAAAAAGTCGCAAGGACCATGATCTGTGTCCAGACAGGATACTTTTATCCCGGTACTAGGTTACCGTGGGTTTATCCATGCAAACAAGCCGCTGCCTAATAGTACTTTTGCTTATTAGTGCTTACCTGTACAATAGCGCTGCCAGTGGCCACATACATGGGATGTTGTGTCACGCTCACCAGTTGCTGTTCCAAGAATGTCTTCTGTTGCGACAGCTTCTCGACAACCTGATCACAAAATGTGAACTTTAGTATTAAAGTTCCGATAAAAATAAGATAAATTTCCTATGATCTTTTTGGTTTGTTTGGTTTTTAGCTGGCTATACTAAATAGGTACTTAATTTCACTATTCAACTAATATTATAAATGTGTGGCACAGATCCTATGAGTTTCCAACTTGTATTAACACATAGGATACTTTTTATCCTGGCATTGTGGTTCCTCTGTGAGAATTTTCGAGTTACACGCAGACGAAGCCGTTGGCAACAGTTACTGTCTTCTTAAAAGCGCGCTCTTAGATTTTAATATTTCAGCATTGAGACAAGCATTATTAGACAATTTTGCTACGGATTTTATTTTTAACAGATTAAAGCTGAATTCATGTTACTGACGAACAATAACAGTACATACTTACCAATCTCAAATGTTTTATTTCCTTCGTCTTGTCTTCTGGCATCGGACGGCCACTTCCATCAAGCTGCACTTGATGACTTAGGAAATCTGTGAATGTTTTACAGTGGTTAAATTAGTACAACTTTATATTGGAGTAAATTCACGGCTTGATTTACAAATAAACTTTCATACTAAGTACACAATGTCTTTGACATTTATCTCCACAACGTGTGCATTATGTTGTGGAGATAAACGTTTCTACAGAGATAGAAAAGACAAAGTTCGCGCTGGCAGACGAGCGTAGAATGTATTTTAAATTGAAGCTTAAGTGCACTTTGAATCTGCGCTAGTATAAATTGACCCTTATGGCGCTTTTCCATTAGACAAATCATGAATACAAGCATTGGATGCAATCCAGCGTCCCATCAGCGTAACCCTAGAGTTTGGATTCCATTCGCCAAGTAAAACGACAGACGCTGGATAGCAACGATTCAGCTAAAAAAGACTTTTGCTTACCGTCGCGAGTTTCAGTACAGGCGTCCTTGACGTCAACTGTAGCAGTTCGATTCTTATCGTGTAGACTCTGACGCTTCTTACGCGTGGACTGGGACTTGGAGTTGTGATCACTTTGGAACTCTAGCAGTTGAGTCTGAATTAGAAATAAATATTTAATTATGGGCTTGGGCCGGCCACGTCTGCCGCATGCCCAATGAGCTGTGTGCCAAAATAACCACTTTGTGGAGCCCTGACACAGCCAGAAGGCGTCGCGGCAGACCTCGTAGAAGATGCCGGGACGAGCTTGACAAAACCAATGACCAGTGGTCCACTTTGGCCTTGCATCTTGAAAACTGGAAGTCATGGGGAGAGGCCTTTATTCAGCAATGGGATTATGTGGGCTAGCAGTATCAGTATCTAATTATAATTAACAAGCCTGTTGGTCTAGACAGTGGTTAGTGACCTTGACTGCTATGCCGGAGGCCGTGGGTTCGATTCCCACCCAGGACAAATAGAGTCTGGCAAATGAAAGTAGACACTCGAATTATTTGCAAACTTTTCATATGGCAACTTTTTTTATGTCAATCTCGGATTGTCAAAACAAGATGGCGTGTTGTTGTTGATTTAATGTGACCTTTGTTTAGCATTTTTCTAACTTTAACATGAATAAAACGATTAAAAGTGGAGTGCGGGAGATGCTGTTTTGCATGATATCAAAGTTCGAAGAAAGACAACAGGAGAAAGACGCCTTATTCAATCAGAAACAAGATTGTTTACGTGTGGTGTTGGATTTCTTAGGTAGTTTGATGCTTTGATTTTGATACTTTGACTATAGTCGTAGTAAACTAATCATTCTTATATAAAATCTATTTTTATGTTTGGTTTATATTCTGTTCAAATTACGTTAAACATCATCATGTATTGTACTCATTATTACCTATGCTTTCTGTTGTATTGCAAGTTAAATTGTTTTCTTTTACAGGAAATCTGGAGAATGTGGTAGGGGTTGATGATATAGTGAAAACTGTTGAAAAACTTACTGATTTAGAGCAGCAAGACAGAATAAAAACACAGAACCAGTACTTGGATGAAATGAATCTTTTGAAATGGAAATGCTTGATTCAGATTTTGATTATGGAAGTGAATAAATTAAAGGGGTTTGAAGATTTGTGGCATACCTACCGCCGCCATTTTGATTTTTTTTCAAAATCGCGGCCAGCTATGAAACCTTAATAAATCGATAGCTGACATCAATAACAACAAAAAATATTATGACACCAACCCTCGTAAAGTGTCCGGTTTCTGAGATAATAACCGTGAAAGTTGATCACGTGACATTCACAATTCTAAGCTAGTGTATGTGTTCGAATGTATCAAGATGTTAAAAATAATAACTTTTTGAACGTAATATGTATGTTGCATTATATCTGGATATTATACGTCTGACATAATCTACTTTTTGAACTTAATTACTTATTTTTAGACCGTCTACACTTGTTTGAATGTAATATCTTCATATGATTTAACTATCAATACGATAGAGTTATACGATAAATGTTAAACAATGTAAATGTAATACATGAGACAGGTTTAAACATTCAGTCTAAAATACAACTGACAGTACTCGTTACATTTATATTGTGTGATGGTTCTGTGGTTACAACAATTTCTAATTTTAAGCATTATAACCAGTGGCGGGCCTAGGGTTTCAAAATAAGGCAAGCCCAATAAAATTTAAACCGATTTCAAAAAAAGAAAGTTCAGTTTTCGTCTGAGTATGTAGGTACCTACGTATGTATCATCGCAATTTTCTCATAAACTACTGGTTAGGTACAATAAATTAAAAGTGAATTCAAAGTTATGGTAAGTAGTTGCTTATTTTGTAACAGGATTAACAGGTTACAGACAAAAAAAAAACAAAACAGAAAGTTACAAAACGAAAGTTAAAAAATAGCTAGATAGAATGTAATAAAGAATCTAAATAAATTATTTATATTCTAATTGGAATCGTCTATCTTTCTTAAGAAATGATTTAATTACATCAGAGTAAAATTTTGGTGATCGTTTTAATTCTACCAACAACTGTTTTTCAATAGCTAAAATCGTATCCCCGTCCCAGTTCTGTGGGTTGTCGCACAGATCAGAAAACAACTCAATAAGTTTACTTTTTTGTTTAAAAACCGTGTTTACGACTCGTGACATGTATGTCCAACGAATTTTTTGCTGCAATGAGTATCGTAAAAAGCAGCTCGTTTTGTACTATTACTAAAAAAATTACACAAAGCCTGAAGGGCTGAAAAAAATAAACTAACCTCTTGAATTCTATTGCATGATTTATACACATATGAAATATTCTTTTATGCGATTTACTAGTCTGAGAAATACACAGATTATGCGTCGGCGTCGGGAAGAAATAAACTGTTTTTTTTTTCTGAGCAAAGTTTAAAGATTTTACCTTATCTTCGCCAATCAAAACTTGAACGCTTTTTAAATCCTCACAAGGTACAATTACCTCCATTGTTGCAGGTAAGTCACCAAAACAATTGTATCACTGAGAAAATCTAACAAAACACACAAAAAACTTTAACAACAAAGCTTTCCCCACTCAAGCAAATGAAACTGAAGTGAGCTACTTACGCAGAGTAACAGTGTTGTCATTTAGGCAAAAAAAGTCGCCAGGTATATGAACAATCTACCGAGATGTCGCATTTTTTTTATTTTTAAGATATTGCTTGAATATTTAATTTCGTTATTTTAAAAAGTCGCTAGTTCTTGTTGTTGCTAAATCTTAAAAAAGTCTCGCAAACTCGTTAAAAATCTCCAAGATCTCACAACGTCGCTAAAACGGCAACACTGCAGATTTGGCAAGGTGCCAGGTTCACGCATACGCGTACAACTTCATACGCATGCACGGCTTAAATCTTCCATACTGATCGATTTGTAGACGCATAAGGTTCTAACTCGTTATACGGCACAACGCTTTACGCGCGAAAGGGACAGAGATAGTATTTGAAAGCCCGGTAAAAGCCGGTACGTGTAAGCGAGATAGCTATAAATAGATGTTGCAAATACGAAACTGCGCGCGAACAATTGCGATGTAAAGTGTGTGGCGTGGATAGTTTGGGTTATTTTGATAACAATTAAGCGCGCGAACTTTTAAATAGTTCGGGTTTGATTATGATTCTCTGTCGAGCATTTTTAATAAGGCATGCCGGGCTTTTGGGCTTGTATGAAGGAACCGCCACTGATTATAACGTAATGAACTGACGTCAACTCGCGAAAATTGTCTTCTATTGGTTGCATAAACCTGTCTCTCTTTCTAATATACTGGCACAAATAGGGATAGAAAAATTAAAAATCCGCTTTAAGAACATTTTATTGCCTATCAAACAATTTTAGGCGTCATGTTTTTAATAATATAATAATAATTTATTTATTTCAGGTCTTTAACCCATATACATTTTAACAGATAATAATAATTTTACAACAGTCATGCCTATTACAGATTACAAAATAATTACAGAAATAGAATTTAGAATTATAAATCAAATACAAATATTAAAAATATGTCACATACTATTACAGTTTTTATTTGATAAATATAACCATGGCATGTCACCTTTACTTTTTGCAATTTTGGTAGGGATGGTTAGATTTTGCCACATTTTTAAATAACGAATTTTCTTGTTTGTACCTACCTGAAGCCATAACTTAGCCGTTACATTGTATCCCTATCATCAACAATTATGACCACTACAGACTTGGATTGGCTTGTACCGGAAGTTTATTTACTTCGCGTGTAAAAAAAGGAGATATTTTGATTTCTTTTAATGAGTCCGCGCTCGAATATTCTCGCAGTCAGAGGTAATACAAAAAGTAAAAAATGCCTAATTGTGCCGTATTGAGTTGTAGAAACAATACACAAGAAGTGGGACGACTATGACGAAGTTTGTATACTAAATTACAGTTGTATCATCAAAATATCTATGCAAAATATGACACGCTCGTCTCGGTACAAATTGAAGAACATATTGCTTCTATCCAGGTATATTGCTGTGATGGCCACAGTAAGCAGAAACATCATGAGGCATATCATCATCATAACAGCCGTAGAAAGTCCACCACTGGACTAAGGCCTCACCCAAGGATTTTATCGCCATACTCGCCACGCTTGGCAGGCGGGTTGGCGTGCGCATTTATTTCAACTTATTAGTCTTCCAACGCTGCTGCCCATTGAAAGAGTTTTAAGCTGAGAGGCTATGGATCTTACATTTTGCCCTATCCCTCGACCGACTTTTACGGTCTGCCCGGGAAGAGAAGCAACTGGCACATAACCAATTACTAAAATATTTTATACCAGGATTAATATTTTTGACCAGGATTATCAATTACTAAAATATTTTATAAAAAAATATTAGGCCTTTGTTATTCCGAATTAATGTGGTCAACTTTAACACTTTATATCTCAGAAACCGGACACTTTACGAGAGAGAATTACACTTTACTAAAAATAAGTAATTAAGTTCAAAAAGTAGATTATGTCAGACGTATAATATCCAGATATAATGCAACATACATATTACGTTCAAAAAGTTATTATTTTTAACATCTTGATACATTCGAACACATACACTAGCTTAGAATTGTGAATGTCACGTGATCAACTTTCACGGTTATTATCTCAGAAACCGGACACTTTACGAGGGTTGGTGTCATAATATTTTTTGTTGTTATTGATGTCAGCTATCGATTTATAAAGGTTTCATGGCTGGCCGCGATTTTGAAAAAAAATCAAAATGGCGGCAGTAGGTATGCCACGCTCCATAGTAAAATCTTCAAACCCCTTATTATATTGTTGTTTATTTATTCAGATATCCTACTATCCTATCCTACTAATATTATATCATATTCTACTCATATTTTAAAAGTTATACTACTATAAAGTTTGTTTGGATGGATGTATGTTTGTTATACCTACTAATATTGTTTCGAGCTGGGTAGGGTATAAATTATTCAACAAAAACGAAATACCAAATAATCTGTAATGACACACAAATCACTAATTAAAACAAACTTTTAACACTATTGACCACTAAAACACAGAAGTTATCCTACTAATAAGCTTAAACAAAAACATTACTTGAAGTGAAGCGTCTATTATTTATAACACGCCAACAAAAAATATTTATGAGCCCGGCCGTACGGCTCGCGGCGGCGCATCATTTTTTGTCGCACTCCAAAGCACTCGACGCAAGTCGAAGGTCGGCGCGAACACACTCAACTGTTAAAGATGGATTAAAGATACGACTTTGAGTACAACTGGTACCATAGACTCACACATTTGGACCCTTTGGACCTGTCTACACAAGTGGTGTAAGTACAAATATTTTTACACAAAAAACAAATAACTCTAAAGTATCAAGACAGGTTATTAATTATACGTCCTACAAATATTAGGGTTTTTGAGATTTTTTAAATTTGCCACCATTTTTCAGTCTCTACTTTCGTTTGCCAGACTCTATTTGTGTGATGAGCATGATCATTTGTTCTGTGTCTGGGTGTAATTTATCTATAATATTTATGTATCTATAATATTTAGAAATATATCGGGTGTAAGAAGACACTTAACGAAGCCGAAAGCCACGTATTCTACCCATTATTTGGATCATTTTTTCCTTTAGACCATACCTGGGACTCCACGGGTTCTCGAGATATTGAAGGTCAAAGTTGCATTTTTTTTTACTTTTTTTTGCGAATTCGAATTCTAAGTAGGTATTATTATAAAACTTTTTTCCAAACAAACATTACCTGAATTTTCGATTTTTCTAAAAAAATTACGCACGCACGTCGATACGTTCTTATCACAGCGCGTTCCAGCATAGGAGCGCTTGTGTGCCTCAAGCCGCCCGTCTACGCACACAACGACACGAAACCTGTTTGCTTTATATTGCGCGCAATTTTTTTTTTTTTTGATACCTAGAAATAAAAGTCGGTTCGCAGCGATAATTTTAGCGTAAAGCTACTTAGTTAGATGTACAGTATGCGTAGTTAACGGCTTTGTGATGTGTCTAATTACACCCTGCATAAGTATGTTTATCAGTTGTCTAGTACCCATAACACAAGCTCTGCTTAGCTTGGGACTAGATGGCGTTGTGTGATAGTTGTGGAATATTATTATTATTACAATTAATTATGAAAAGTATGTTTGTAAGGATCGTAGCAGGTGGTGTCCTGTAGTTTTTATCAAGGACAAGGCGTGAGTGAATTAAACGAAACGCACATCCGAGCCTTAAAGAAAGTTTGCACTTATACACAGGTGCAAGTAAAAGTTAACCTTGGGGTCGCAGGACTATCTCATCAGGTAACCGTGACCCTGGAACGTAAAGGGCTATTGAAGGATCACCGTGGATTTTAGTCAGTACACGTCCCGCCCTGGTAGGAGGACTCATTAAAATTTGATGATTTTTACCATGTTGAGAAAAAAGTATAAGTTAACCTGCTAACTGGCTAAGGTGTTGTAACATATTTCTTAGTTTATTTGTTTTACGTACCTCTAGAGTTTTTTTAGCTTCTTTCAGCTTGCGACACTGTTCCTCCTTCTCTCGTAAGTACTGAGCGCACGTCTCACACTCCTCGTCCAATTCTTTGTACTTCTCTCTGAGTTGTACCAGCTCTTGCTTACACGTTTGAAGCTCGTGCCGCGTCGCGTCTAGTTCTCTGTTTACGAAAAATATGATTGTAGATATTAAACATTATTTCACTTATTTCATACATTTTTAATAATGTCTACAAAAAAAAACTTTTAAAAATGTGAAAAAAATGCAGTGCTCTAGCATCGGGAACAGGGTCCGGGCTAACGGTGGTCAGGGCTCCTGAGAGAGGAACCTCCTAACAATACGCGCTGTGTCCAGAAGTACTGCCTTCTGAATCAGGCGCCTGATCCAGCTGCCAAGCGAGAGCCTCTTCAGATGTTGTTCGAGGCTCTTGGCTATTAAGCCATTGGCAGACACGACTATCGGCACAATGACTGCTGTATTCACGTCCCACATTTCATATATTAAAAATATTTAAATGTGGCTATTTTGGTCTACAGCTCACAGGACGCTTTAGATTAGCGGTTTTTTTGGCAACAGTCATAGACTCTTAGAAGATGGTTGGAAGAGTTGCACAAAAATCCTAGTTGTTTTGTGGTCTATTTTATACTTTAGCCTTGTATCGAGGGCATGCGGACGGCGAGTAATTAGCGACTCATGGACCATGCCTGGGTCGACGGCGCGTCTAAAGAGCTGTCAGCAATGACGGGGCCCACCTTAGAGGGCCAAAGTCTGCCGGGGTCGCGGGACTAACGGGTAACCGTGGCCCCGGAACGTAAAGGGCTATTGAAGGGCACCGTGGATTTTAGTCAGTACAAGTCTGACAGTCCCTCCTGTCTTGCCCTGGGAGGACTTAAGTGATAAATAAAAAATAAAAAAAATATTGACATTAAAATACAATGATACAATGTATGTTGTAACCCTGACTACTGAGCTAGGCAAAGCCTGTGTTACAGGAGTCAGTGTCTTCTCCCATTTAAGTCACTAATGTGCAACAAAAAACAAATCAAAAGGAAAAAAAAATATATATAAATAAAAATAATATAAATAAAAACAAAAACATTGAAAACACAATAAAAAACATAGAGCTATATGCTGAATCTGTGTATTCTATGTGTGTATGAGGGTGTGTTTGTGTGTGGGTGTATGATGGGTTGTTTGTATGTACGGGTGTGAGGGTGTATGAGAGTGGGTGTATGTATGGGTGTGAAAGTGTTTGGTGTTATTTAATTATTTCTTCAGTGTTAATATAGTTGAGCGACTGAAGCCAGTTTTTTTTGATGATTTTACCTCGTAAAAAAGCCTTGTATTGAAGAAACTGGAAATCATGGCAAAGGGCCTATCCCCCAGCAGTAGAATGATGTAGTACTAGTAGCTGTAGTATAAAATTATAAATACCTGTGATTACTATTCTTCTCCAAAGCCTTCTGCATCTTAGCAAGTGTGTTCTTCAAGTCTTGTTTTTTGAAGCGCAACTCTTCAATGGTTTTGGTGAGTTTTTTGTTCTTCTCCACCTCGGCGTCAAACGACATGCGGTCTACTACCACTGAATGTAGGTTTGTCCAATCTGTTCAAAATATAGATTTTTAATGCAGAACTTTAGTCATGAAAACAGTTAAGAAAAAATGAAGTAAATGTATTTATAGTGTTGCGTTCAGATTTCTTTGAACTAATCTTTACATTCTGAGAAATAAAGTTAGCGTTTAGTCTGCCTGTACGGCGTACGCGAATAACTTCCGAACGACGACCATAAGAAATTGGATAATTCTTTTTTAGTTGTGTTTGTTACTGTCAAGAGACAATTCATATACAGAATGAGACTCCTTTCAGTATTTTTAAATATTCCTCATAATTTCGGAGATAGCCATCCACGCTCAGATGAAGAATTCACCCTGAGAAAACTGATCGGAAAATCCACCGGAAATATTATGAACCTGTGGCGGCTTAACGCCCCACATATGTCCCTACCAAGTTACCAACTAATGTAGCAACATAGACGATATATTACTAGACACCTCATGCACGATTTAATGAACGAAAACTATTCTGCCAACTTGCTGAGGTATGACGTAAGCGAGGGGGACGGGGTACTGCGTTCTGATTGGCTAACTCAAGGTCAGTGCGACATCTACGGCTCACAGGAGTGGTCGAAACTAATACGAACTTGGTGAGTGACGAATGGTGACGACGGATATAAGATTTTTTTACCTAATGTGTTGACAGACATCGGTCGCCTGTGATTAGGAGTCTAGTAATATATCGTCTATGTGTAGCAACGTCTAATTAAATTGTAAATATGTTATAAATAGATCGTAAGTAGGTACCGTTTAATTAGATTGTAAATATGTAAGTAGACTAGCTGACCGGGCAAACTTCGTACCGCCTCACCTTTTAAACCTTCCCTGGACTTCCAGAAGTAATTCAAGACCAAAATTAGCCAAATCGGTCCAGCCGTTCTCGAGTTTTAGCGAGACTAACGAACAGCAATTGATTTTTATATATAAGATAGTAAGTAGGTACCAATGTAAATAATTTTTGTATATAGCTTCAGTTTAATTGTTTAGTTTAAGATGCACGTAGCCAGTAAGTTTCTCACGCTTTGGCACGACGAAATCTTTTATTTTTTAGGTATTATCTATCGGCTAAGAAGCTTTGAAGTAATAGATACAATAGACTATTATTCAGGCCATTCCGATGCCTTACACAGCTGCAGTGTGTTGTTTTTGTAAACTGCATTGTGAGTTAGCAATTAAGAAAGTGTGTTTGTCGGAAGTGTAACATTTATGGCCTGGTGCCATAAACGAAATGCCGACTGTAATGTTTTATTTTTTTATAACGTTGGGCTTCCCAGAGCGCATCTGTGTATGGTGATTTGGTAACAATGCTTACTATAGTTTTAGTTGTAAGAAGTTTGCCGCAAGCGACTGCCGCAGTCGACACGCAACCTTCACTCGGGACAGTCGACTCACAACCTTCACACGGGACAGTCGACTCGCAACATTTACACGGGACAGTCCACGCGCAACCAGCACACGGGTCAGTTGCTGGACAGTCGACGCCCAACCTCCACACGAGTCAGTTCATTCACTCTGTTATCCCGTGATTATTTAGAAAATATTGTAATCATTCCTATGTTACGTTAGTTGTTATACATCTCTACTGCAAGAAAGAACTTTTTCATTTTTATCTACCGGCCGACCCTTGCAATACTTACATCCCGTACTACACGTTTCTAAAACGTTTTTAATTCGCGTAAGCAACGCGAAAAACCCGTACGAATCCTGGGCGGACTGGTAGTTTATACATGAAATAAAAATACTTTTGACGACAGGGTTGGCGCAGTGGCTCAGCGAGCGTCTGCTGTGCAACGTGGCACGGGTTCGATCCCCGCACGAAACAAATATTTCTATGATCTGCAAGTATTTGTTCCAATGTTTGGAAACGCACCCACGATTCAGGAGAAATTCCTTGAGTGGGGCGACGCCTTATAAAAAAAAATCTCTTTACCTTCGTCAGTGTTGACGCCGACATCAGCCACGGTCGGTTTCGATGTGACCTGCTGACTCTGATTGGGATTGCACGACTGTAGTTTCTCTTTGAGATCTGACACTGTCGCCTGTAATAAAGTGTATTTTCAAAGTTAAATCAACCAATTTATTCACAGGTAAGGTTTAGTCTGGGGCTACACTAGGGCGCTAAAACGAAAACAAATAAATTAATGCTCACGAATATGGTTACATCATACATCAGCGATGCCACATGTAACTCGTTTCGCTCTTATAGTCGTCTCGCAAATCGCTGCTTTTGTAGCTACAGCCTCAACTTCAACAAAGCCGCATTTTTGTATATTTGGTAGGTATGAAAATAGGTTCTACGCATGGACGTAGCGAGGGGGAGGCAGGGGGGGGCAGCTGCCCCCCCCTAGCAGGCGGGCGGGCTGGCGAACTGAGCGAATTTTATTTCACCTCTTTATAGAAATTTACTGAGCTAAGCTATGTCATACTCATAATTATGGTAATATTGTTATCTATCGCCTCGCTAGCACAGTTTAGTGTTATTCTATAGTTTAGTTGAGTTTAGTAGCTAGGTAGACGTTCGTTCCTGCCCAGAGGCGTCTCTAGCCCTTGTGGCGCCCGTGTGCAACCAGTACCCTGGCGCCCTCTAGTCTAGTAGGAGCGGGGTCAAAATGGAATACTAACAGTTATATTTTCAAACGGAAATTCGGATGCAAAAAGTGCAATTTTAAATAGCATTTAAATGGCTCAGGCGCAAAGTGTCGCTTTCGCAAAATGTCTCCTGGTAGTAAAACGTCTCTTTCGCAAAATGTCGCTTTCACAGAATGACTCCTTAAAAGGTCGCTTTCACAAAATGCCTCTTTCGTAGAATGCCTCTTTCGTAGAATATCTCTTTCGCAAAATGTCGCGTTAGTAACTTTGTTTTTCGAGGTCCGACGCCGTGGGCGTCTACCATTGCGGCTGAGGCGGAGGGAGGACGCTCTCTCTTTCGCGTCCTGCCTCCTCCTTCGTGAGCGTAACTGCTTCGCAGAAGGAGGCGAACGCTTCCCACTCCGTCTCGCTCCGCAGCATGGCCTCGACCAATGCCGGGCGCGAGAGGTCTCCGCCTATCGCTGCCGGGAGGACACGGCGGTGCTCAGCCCAAGCGGGGCAGTCCTGCACCGTATGCTCCACCGTGTCCTCCGGGCGATCATCGCAGTGGTGACACCCAGGCGTTTCTTCCATCAGACACAGGTACCTCCCAAAACTTCCATGTCCGGTGAGGACCTGCGTCATGCGGTAGGTCAGGACGCCGTGACGCCTTTCCAGCCACTCCTCAAAGAGGGGTCTTACCGCCGCGATTGCGCCGTGCCCGAACTTCGGTTGTGAGAGTCGTTCTCTCTATACTGCCCTGAGATCACGCCGGACCTCTTCCCGCCGCGCCTCGACTTGTCTGGGCAGCTGGAATTCTCCCCGCGCTGCGCCTCCACGCGCCACTCATAGACGCGCTGGAGGGCAGTCGCCTCAAGATCCCAGGGCAGTAATCCGGCAAGGAGGTTGGCCGATTCACCGGCGATCGTGCGGTATCCTCGGATCATCCGGATAGCCATGACCCTCTGGCAGGCGACCAGCTTTAGTGGTCGCGTCCGAATGCTCAGGGTCCACACTGGGGCCCCGTAGAGGGCCATGGACTGCACGACACCGGCGTACAGCTTCCGGCAGGAGGCGTTTGGCCCGTTGAGATTGGGCAGGAGTCGCCTGAGGGCGGCTGCTGCCCGGTTCAGCTTTGGGGCCAAACGCAGGAAGTGCTCCCTGAAGTTCCACCAGCTGTCGATGACGAGAACCAGGTACTTCATCGTCTCCCCGATGCGAACCGATGCCGCAGCCGATGCGAACCCCTCCCACCGTTATGCGGGACTCTGACCGTGGCGCGTTCAGTCGGCCATGAAAACACATGGCCTCTGTTTTATGAAGCGCCACGTCGAGTCCCAACTGCCGGATCCTTCGAACGATTGTCGCGACCGCTTGCGTCGCCAGGTCGGCCGCCGCCTGGTGCGACTCTCCCTCCGCCAGGACGAGCGTGTCGTCGGTGTAACATATTGCGCCGACGCCGTCTGGGAGGTCGCCGCGCAGCACATAGTCGTAACCGATGTTCCACAGGGGCGGCCCCAAGACTGATCCCTGTGAAACACCGCACGACATCTCTCGTCGGTTCCATTCTCCCCGGTGACCGGGGCTAACATTTTTCTAAGTTACTAACGCGACATTTTGCGAAAGAGGCATTGTGACAAAAGCGACCTTTTGATAAGGTGTCATTCTACGAAAGCGATGTTATGAGAGAGCGACATTTTGCGAAAGAGACATTTTACTACCAGGAGACATTTTTCGAAAGCGACATTTTGCGTGCGGCGGGAAGAGGTCCGGCGCGATCTCAGGGCAGTATGGAGGGGACGATTGTCGCAACCGACGGCCGGGCACGCCGCAATCGCGGCGGTAAGACCCCTCTTTGAGGAGTGGCTGGATAGGAGTCACGGCGTCCTGACCTACCGCATGACGCAGGTCCTCACCGGACACGGAAGTTTCGGGAGGTACCTGTGTCTAAGGAGAAAGGAGGAAACGCCTGGGTGTCACCACTGCGAAGATCGCCCGGAGGACACAGTAGAGCATACGGTGCAAGACTGCCCAGCTTGGGCAGAGCACCGACGTGTCCTCACGGCGGCGATAGGCGGAGACCTCTCGCGCCCGGCATTGGTCGCGGCCATGCTGCGGGGCGAGACGGAGTGGGAAGCGGTCGCCTCCTTCTGCGAAGCAGTCATGCTCGCGAAGGAGGAGGCGGGCCGCGTGAGAGAGAGGACAGTGTCCTCCCTCCGCCCCACCCGCAGTGGTGGACGCCCACGGCGACGGACGTCGCCAGACGATCTCCGGCCACCGTAGGCGCGGGCATGCGGGCGGCGAGTAAAGGGCAACTCGCTGCCCGACCATGGACCATGCCCGGGTCGACGGCGCGTTGTGTTCCACGCGCGCCTCAAAGAGCGTCAGCATAATGACGGGGCCCCCTCTCTAGAGGGCCAAAGCCTGCCGGGGTCGCGGGACTTATACCATTACCGTGACCCCGGAACATAAAGGGCTATTGAAGGACACCGTGGATTTTAGTCAGTACAAGTCTGACAGTCCCTCCCGCCCTGCCCGGGGTGGGAGGACTCATTTGATGATTTTACCACGCAAAAAAAAAAAAAAAAAAAAAAAAAGCGACATTTTGCGTCTGAGCCATAAGAGGGCGCTCGGCGCCCCCTTGGACCCGGCGCCCGTGTGCGCCGCACACCCTGCACTATAGGTAAAGACGCCTCTCCTGCCGCGCCGCGCCATCGCCGGCCGCACGCGCCGCGCCGTCGCGTCGAGCCGGAGCGGGGTGCGGGTACGGGGTGAGAGGGAAGGCAGCTGATGCACAGCGCTATTCTGTTCATGTGTTATTCTGAGTCTTCAGCTACCTACATACCAAATTTCATTGTAATGTGTTCAGTAGGTTTTGCTTGAAAGAGGTAACAAACATGCATCCGTCCACACACACTCACAAACTTTCACCTTTATACCTAATGTATGAAAACATAAATTCAGTTTCTCTATGATTTTCTCAACTAGCCCCCCCCTGTACAAAATCCTGGCTACGCCCTTGGTTCTACGACCTATTACCACCAACAAAAAAGTAAGAAACCAAGCGAGGTGGGCACGGGTAAGCTAGTATTGCTATAAAGTGGTCACACTCCGAATTTCGACAAACATAACTGTGAATTGAGAAAAAATAAACCATTTGGGAATTAAAAGCATTAAATTATGACGATGACGGATTATGTAGTCATCTTGTACAATCTTACCTGTAGCGCTGCCTTTTCTTTCTTTAGCCGACCGCACTGTACATCTCTTTCACGTAGATACTCAGCACACGTCTCACACTCCTCATCCAACTCTCTATACTTCTCCTTCAGATCTTCTAACTCTTGCTGGCAGAAGGCCAGACGCTCTCGTAGATGAGACACTTCACTGTAGCCAAAAGAATAAGGATATTTTTAAAATAGTTCTTCATATTTTTTATTATTATTATTCTTGCTAGGTATGTTTTGTTCAGGTTTAACAGCACAAGTATAAGATTTTTGTTATGACAAAGTTACATATGTAAACCATATAATTATTTTTATTAAATTGAGTTTATTACTAACCTGACGGCATCACCGGAAGTGTCATAAGGTTTCGAATGACTGAACTCATTAAGTATCCTGTTCGATTGGTCGAGACCTGAAAGAACCACATTTTTCAAATTACAATGCAGGGTATAAATATCCGGGGTCGCGGGACTGCCCCCAGTAGGTAACCGTGACCCTGGAAAATAAAGGGGTTTCGAAGGATCACCGTGGAGTTTAGTCAGTGCAAGTCTGACAGTAATGGGTGGGAGGACTCATTTGATGATTTTAACCACGATAAAAAGGGTACAAACTAGGGTATCGAACCGGGAAATCCCGGTGTTTTCCCGGTTCCTGCAGTATATACTTTAAGACCCGGGACATCCGCATGAGAACCGGGAAATTCGGGATTTTCGGGACTCAGAAAAACAGTTTGAATACTCCGTTTAAAGTTGTTATTTCTTGTATGGAACAAAAGAATCAAATTGGATGTAAGGTATTTATTCACTTCGTCTTTTTATACAGTATGACATGTTCAGATACAGGTGTGGATGACAGAGAAGAAAACTTGATAATGACTGGTTATATGATTTTTGTAGGTGAATATCAGACTTTCTTAGTGAACGATCAATCGGAGTAGTCGTTGATGACTGAGCCTTTGACTCTGGAGTTCAACAGGTATCTGTTTTCTTTGCAACTCTTATTCTGCTGCACATTTATTACCCACTTCAGCCTGGTAGTTGGATAGGTAGGTGACAGTACTGTTTCAGAGACATATTTGCCCACTGCAAAAACCTTTCCACCGGCCTACTTGCATTGCATCTAAAAATATCCAGTATCGGACATCTAAATGAACTGCGAGTTTCCATCCAAATTACGTATATTATAGTTAGTACAGTTAGAGAGAATAGATATATATAGAATAGATGATATAGAAAAGAGGCAAGAGCAAACCTATGTCCAATAAAAATTGAAGAGTATAACACTCCTTTTAGGCAATTGTGTAAAAATAGGACTCGTTTGTTTAGTCGGTGGCCGACGAATAAAGTTGGTTGTATGATTTTAATCAGAATAAATACTATTTCCTAAAGTTATCTTATTCTTTTCATTGTTTTCTAATGCTATTTTTTTTAGCGTGCTAAAATCATCAAATGAGTACTCCCACCCCGGGCAGGGTAGGAGGGACTGTCAGACTTGTACTGACTAAAATCCACGGTGTCCTTCAATAGCCCTTTACGTTCCAGGGTCACGGTAATGGAATAAGCCCCGCGACCCCGACAGGCTTTGGCCCTCTAGAGGGGGGCCCCGTCATCTTGCTGACGCTCTTTGAGGCGCGCGTGGAACACAACGCGCCGTCGACCCGGGCATGGTCCATGGTCGGGCGGCAAGTTGCTCATTACTCGCCGCCCGCCGACCACCCGCCACCGGCCGATTCGCCGGCGATCGTGCGGTATCCCCGGATCATTCGGATCGCCATGACCCTCTGGCATGCGACCAACTTCAGTGGTCGCGTCCGCATGCTCAGGGCCCACACGGGGGCCCCGTAGAGGGCCATGGACCGCACGACACCGGCGTACAGCCTACGGCAGGAGGCGTTTGGCCCGCTGAGTGGAAAAAAAAATCATTTTTGTCTCTCTCTGATTTCCCGGTTCCTTGAAGACCTGTCCCGAAAACCCCGGGTTTTCGAACAAGGACCGGTTCACGATTCCCTAGTACAAACAGGTGGTGCTTAAAAGTTTATAGATATTTTCTTTTTAGAGAAAAGAAAAAGAAAAGATAAGCTGCGACACACAAGGTCGACTCGAAGATAGTGATCGGACCAAAATATTATACACAGTAGCTATTTCCCGTGGCTTTCCTCCTCCCCATTTATCTCACTTTATGTTATTATTATAAGCAAGATTTTGATGAATTTTGGTACAAGCAAATGAACATTTATGTACCAAAACTCATAAAATCGGTTCAGCGATTTAAGCCTGTAATGATAAGCCTCATATAACATGTTCCTGGAACTACAAGAACTCTGTTTACGCATGGATGGAGTATGAAAGTCTTTTAACGTTACCTGGTGACGGCGTATGACGTAACACACTTCTATGCAAGTCATGAATGCTCTGCCTTCGTCGTCGCGTCGCTACCACGCTGCTCGGCCGGGACGGTTGGTCTTCATGGTCGTCCTTCAAACAAAATAAACAAATGTTGAAGGAGAAGCAGAAGGAGGATTTAGAAATGTTGAAGGAGTAATGGTTTTTTAGTTGAAACGTTAACTAGTTTAGTAGAATATAATTACCTGGTCAGTCTTTGAATTGGATAAGCTGTCACGCCTGAAAAAACACAAATACTAGTTATTTTTTTAAGAAAAAATTTATTAAAAAACACATGCCACGACTATGGAAAACAAACAGAAGAACATAGTGATAAAACCAAAGACCTGAGTCAAAAAGAAAAAGGAAAATTTATGTACCCTTTGCTATGCCTCATAATTGGACTGCTTCTGTTAGATGTATCTTCATCAACGTCCATGAAGAGATCATCGGGCTTCGGCCGGGACTCAAACACGGCTTCCACGCTGCTATGATCTAAAACAAATAAAAACAAGTATTTGTAAATATTGGTAGACTAGGTACTAAAATCTTGATTTTATGAAGTTTTTTATTGAATCCATAAATTAGAAAAATGTACAAAAATTCTTTCACCTTCATAATATAAACTTTTCTTGTGGATTCTTTGTATCCAAAGTTAGCAGCAGTAGTGTTAATCTCTAAAAAACTTTCCGAACGCGCATTAAAACGCCGCGGCAGTACCGAAACTACGCTTTGTCTTTAGTGGATTTTCAACTTTATCTTCTAGAATACAAAGTTGATAATCTATTACAAACTACTGACCTTTGTCAATTTTATTTTCGAATCCCGAATTTATGGATATTCTAATATTTCACTAGAGCATAAAGTTGAAATTCTATTACAAGTTCGTCATAGTATTTTAGAGAACAGCACTAGCTTAGCGGGTTTTTGAGCAATGAATTTAGTAATTAAATTCACCAAACAAACAGTATGTGTAACTCACCTCCAAACTCTTGTTTCTCTTCGCCAAACATACGCTTCGAGTCGTGCAAGCTCTGTCGTCGTCGTCGGGACAAGTCGGCGAGAGCGTCAATGGACGGTCGAGATTTATTCGAAAGCAGTTCTTCAAGCTCAGTCACGCGAGCCTACAAAACAAAAGACGGTGTTGCAGCAGGGAGTATCAGACTTGTACTAACTAAAATCCATGGTGTAAATGCGAAATTTTGTGAGAATGTATGAAATACGAATGTTTTTTACTCTTACGCAAAATATACTGATTGGATGAAAATTGGAACACAGATAGTTTATAAAGTTGATTAACACATAGGATAAGACCGATGTTATGTTCCCGTTCCCGGGATAGTTATCGAGTTGTAGCGCGCGAAGTCGCTAGTAACAGCTAGTTTTTTATGTAACAACATATTATAGAACATACCTCTAAAGATTCCTTGGCCTTCTTCAACAGTTCTATTTCATTGCTATCGTTTTTCTGCGAGTTCTTCAGTGTTAATTCTTCGATCTGTTTGGTCTTCTCGCTGATAGTTTTATCGTCTTCGTTCTTTTGTTTCTCTAGCCTGAAATACATTGATAATTATATCATCACGAACATATTTACCATCCGATATTACTCGTCCTACCACAATACCAACAAGGTACCTAGTCATTTTATTCATAGTTTTAAGCCCAAGATAATAAGACATTAATTAGCACGTGCTTTGGCTAAGCAGTATCATAATCACCAATGACAAATAAAATTTACCCAAAATTAGGAGGCATTTCTCTATGTCGATTCTTTAACTAATGTTAATAAGATAATAAATTTTGACAAAAAACATGTGTTTGTATGAGCTACATAGAAAAGCTTGAAAATATGATAAACTGCTCTCCATAGCAACTGTTTGTATACAGATGTTGCCATGATATACAAAAACAAGCAATATATTTTGTTTAAGACTAGTTAGGAAGCATTTGTAAATCGGGTAGGCAACTGCAGACGTCAAGATATTTGTCATTACGATTTGACGGTAAACTTTTTTGCTTTCTTATTTTTTGGATGCTATTCAAAAGGTCGTATCTTGCAATAGTACAAGGTCGTAACATACTACTACATGAAGCAGTTCCCCAGAGATGCAACTGAAGCTATGGGTAAAAGATACGTTAATTCAAAAGCCAGAGAATCAATGTTATCGAAAAACTCACCTCATTATCATCCTGGTCTGAATTTCTGCGGTCTTCTCATGCGTTTTAATATTAGTCTCCAATCTAGAGCATTCTCTACATTTATCTTCTAACTTTTCCTTAAGCTCCATATTCTGTTTCAACAAATTCTTCGCTTCAACACTCATATTCTCTATTATAATACCATTTTCTCGAACAGATTCTCTCAGTACTAAAATATCTGAAGTCATCTTATCCATTTCTATGCTATTCTGTTTTATAGTTTCGCCGGACTTCAGTAATTCACTAGCGTAGGAATCTTTTTCTTTAACTATTACTTCATTCATGGCTTTCAAGTGAGCAAGATCTTCTTGCAGTACTTTTACACTATCTACCAGTTTGGTGAATTCTCTCATTTTGCTATCATTCTGTGTTTCTATTTCCAGTTCAAGTTTTTCTATAGCCTTTTCTTTCTCATTAATTGTACTCTTTAATAATTTAACTTCTTCGGTCAATTTTTCAATAATATCTAGGTTTGCTTTGTTCTCTTCAACTTTGCTTTCGTATATTTCGTTCAAATCTTTATACAATGTGCTTTGGGCTTGTAGTTTGTTACTTTTGTCCGCTAAATCAATAGTAACGGCGCTATTAATTTCTTGTAAATTTTGACTACGTTTTTGGAGATCCTCTATTTCTTTTTGTTTTACTTCTATTATTTCTTTTGAATTCTTTATTTCTAAGACAAGGTTTTCTTTCTCTTTTTCTGTATCGGGGCTAACGCCGTTTTTGTGCTGGTTAAACAAATGCTCAAATAGCAAATGAATATTGACAGTAACAGGTAATGTCAAATCAACGTCTTGATTTCTAACTACATTCAGTTCAATTAGTTTTTTATAACCATTGCTAATTGTTTCAGTTAATTCTTTGTCTTTCTTTACTATGTCTAACGTGACTGCATTGCTTATTTCATGGATTCTTTCTTTCTGTTTCTTGATTAAGTTATATTCCTCTTCTTTAGCCGACAATTGGCCCTTCATGTGCTCTAGGTTTTCGTTAACAGAACTTAATTCCTTTGTAACACTCTCCATGTGCACTTGTAACATGGTGTATTGCTCCATAATTCCGGTCAAATCAGTTTGATGCTTGTTAACAATGCTATCGATGAGAGTTTCGATAGTTTTCATACTAGACAACCCTAGTTCATTGTCTAAGACTTTAAAGAAGTACTCTTTGTACATATTTACCAATTTAGTTACGTCCACATCAGAAACCTTATTAATTTCTTGGTTTAAGATATTAATATTATTTTTAATTTGCGATAGCGCTTTGAGAAAAGCACTGTGACTTTGATTTTTCTGATCCAAATCCACAGCTACTTGAGAATATTTTTCTTTTAAGTTGCTAATTTGACTTTCTAGCTGGTTTTTACTTTCATCATAATCCTTCAATTTATTTGTTAAATTCTCTACTTCGTTACCGTGTTTGGTTATTAAGTGTTCATAAAACGTTTTCATAAGATCTATAATTTTGACATCACGGTTAATATTTTCATTGCTTACGCCTGTTTTTTCAATGTAGTAATTCAAACAATCTATTTTGTCCATTTTGTATATATCTATGGGTTGTTCCTCAGGAATATCAGGCATACTACATTTGTTTGACTGAGGGCTGCTGATCACATAGTCTTTAGTGAACGGGTATATGTTAGTGTCTCCCATACTATCATCTAAATCCATTGAGAGGTTGCTGCGATCTAAATGATTTTTAATAGTGACTACATCCTCAGTGATTTCTTTGCAATCTTCTCTACCCGCATCCAATTCACTTTGCAGTGTGCAAATCTTATTATACCTTGATGAGGTATCAGAATCGCTTAGGCTTCTACTTAATTTTGTATACGTTTTTGTTCGTTTTAATTCTAATGTTTTTAGTAGTTCGTCTTTCAATAAGCACTCGGAACAGCTGTCAGGAATTGATTTATCATTCAATTCCATAAGCGATTGTTCTAAGTTGCGGCATTTCTCTAATAGTTCAGTATTGATTTTTTTCATACTGTCTAACTCTTTATTCAAGTCATCTGCTTCGGATATGTTTTCCATTACTTGTGTAGATAGCGAATCATTTTCTTCTTGTAAATTTTTTAGTTGTTCGGATTTTATGGTAAGCGTTTTATTAAGTTTATTAATTTCTTGAGTTTTAATATCGTAATCTTTCTCTAAATTGTTCAATTTCTTAATAAGAAGATCAGTAGAGGGTGTTTCTAAGACCAAATTGTTGTATTTTAGTTCAATATCAGATTTTTGCGATTTTATATCAACCAATTCTTCAGAAAGTGATTTTAAATTGACGTTTAATTCTTCCTGTACCCGTTGTAACTCTTTACATTGGTCACATTCAATAAGGGCATTTATCTTAGGACTTTTTGGACTGTTAATATTTTCATGGGAAACATTATTGATCTTGATGGGGCTAATTTGTGCATCTATCATTGATTGTTTCATCTCGGCGTATTTATTGACTAATTCGCGTAGTTTAACGTTTTCGTTTTTCAAAACATTTAATTTCTCATACATGTTCATGTCATTAATTACAATTTCCGTTTGATTCAACTCGTTCGTTTGGCAAGAAGCTTCGTTGTAGAATTGAGTTAAATCCAAACAAGTTTGTTCATGAGGTGTCAAAGTGTTATCTGCTGCTGTAGTTATCGTAATATTTGTATCAAGCATCAAAAGATCCCCGTCTAAAGTAGATTCGTTTTTAAAGTTCGGTAGAGCAGCACTACTATCTAGTACATCTGGTAGTGAATATCGTTTAAAACTGGCGTTTTGTTGTTCAGCTAAAGATGGATCCCCTTTCAACAAAACCATGAGCTCACTCAATTGCTTCTTAAAATCAGGTATATCTCTTTGGCACACATTGTGGAACCGGCTGTGGTGATGTTGCAGTCCCTTTACTTGTGACTTTAAAGCTCTATTTTCGGCGGTAGTAGTTGCTGTTAAGATCGACAGATTAGTTTTATGGTTTATAATTTTCTTTTGTAATTCGTGCGCGGGTTCAACGAGAAGCTGTATTTCACTGCGCACTTCTTCTTGCTCATGCATAAGATGCTGGTTTACAGCTTCCATTTGCTCTAAAAGTTCAAGGATTTTAAAGTTTTCTTCTCTAATGGATTCCAATTCTAAAGAAAGTTCACTACATTTGCATTCGACCATGTTGTTTTGATCACTTTTATCTGAATCACCATTAGAACTCAAAGTTCTAGTGTTGGACTCAACCTCCTTAAGTTGTATTACGTCCACTATTTTGTTACAGCATATTGTTAACAGGCTAGGAGGGGACGATAGATCACCAGTATCAGAATCATTTTTTTCTATATCATATGAATCTTCGTGTTCGTAAATTTCTATGGAATTTAAATCAGGTTTACGTCGAGAATCTGTAATGCAATCTTTAAGTTTTTCGTTTTCTAGCTTTAATTCGTCCATCTGTTGTTTCATTATGGAATCTAGATTTTGAAATTGTTCTTTCCAATCTTTAACTTTGTCTTCCATTCTTGTGAGTTCATCAGCCTTCAGTTGAAGTTCTTCTTGTAGGCTTTCAAGGACGCGTTGACTCATTGCCAATTCTCTATTCATTTGTTCATTGTCTTCTTTGATTTTTATAAGTTTATTTGACAATTTTTCGTAATCGCTTTCAACCTGAGAAAGTTGTTCGATAAGACTGAGATTCTGTTGTGTAAGTTCAACTATTTCTCGCTTAGCTTCTAATAATATTTCATTTACTTTGGTGTTTTCGTCATCATCATCTTCGTTTTTCGAGCTGATAAACGTGATATGACTTCCTATTTTCTCTAACGTTGAAAGAATGCGTTCGTGAATCTTTCTACAGTCATTACCGATTTCTCCTCTTATATCGTTTTGAATATTATAATTGATCGTGAATTGAGTTATTTTTTCAAAGATGTTATTTAATAACTCATCTCGCTCTTGAATTGAATTGGCAGTTTGTTCCTTAATAATGTTAAATTCTGAAAGCTTTTCTTGCAGAAGACTACGCTCTTCTTCTAACTTCGCTGTATGATTTTCAAAAACACTACTCTTATCAAGTAAATCGGCTATTTGTTGATTGCATGTTTCTATGTTTTCGGTAGCTTGTTTAAGAGAAGCTTTTAGACTTTCATTTTCAGAAATTTTTGAATGAGCCTCATCTCGCGTAATTTTGAGCTCATTGTTCAATTGACTGATTGTTTGAGTTAAAGTTGCCACTTCTTGGATTCTACTACTTTCATTAGTACTGAGAACATCTATTTGTTCCCGAAGTGCTGATATTTCTGTATTATGTTTCAAAGTTTGTACTTCTAGCATAACTTTCAGATCATCGTGATTCTTTGAAGTTTCTTCCTTCTGTTTGACAACATTGTTGGCAACATTTTCTAAAGTATTCATACTATTACTTAAAACGTTTAAAACATTTACTAAGTTATCAATCATTTCTGGCACTTCCTCGATGTTCCCGGACAAAGTGTTGAGTATCATTTGTGATTTGAGGACGGCGGCTTTAGCATTAAACAAATGTTCATCTGATTCTTTATCTTTTTTCTCAAGAGAAGATATGAGCTCATCTTTTTCGCTTATTTTTCTCTCTAATTCAGCCATTTTTTCTGTCATATCATCTATTTGTTTTAGCAATTGATTATTCATTTCAGATATTTCTTTTCTCGAAAAGTCATCTGCTTTGGAAAGTATAAGCTCATCATTTTCTTTTTTCAGTCTTTCAGCAGAAGTGGTGATCTCTACATTTAACTTTTCAATTTCACCAGTCTTATGTTCCAAATCCGCCAGTTTTTTTGTCAGATCTTGTTCGACAGTTTTAAGAACATTCTTTTCGTACATCAATTTATTGATACTTGTTATATTTTCATTTATTTGCTTGTTCAAACCATCTACTTCTTTTGTTTTACATTCAAGTTGTTCCGCAAGGGTTACATTTTCCTGTATTACGTCGCTATTTATTTGTGCCGATGTTCTTAATTCATCGATTTCTTTACTCCGTAAATTAAGTGCCATTTTAAGAGAGTGAATTATATTTTTCATGTTTTCATTGCTAGCAATAAATTTCTCTTCATTAGCAATCATATTTTCTAGTGTGCTATCGTCAATGTTGATGGTTGGCAATTTTTCTTTTTGGCTTATTTTTATTTGCAATTCTTGTATTAAACTATTATAGGAATCTATGTCATTATTTGCAGTTTCTAAATTTTCTTTTTGATCTTTTATAGTTGAATTAAGCGTATCTATAGTAGATTTAAGTAGAGAATTTTCATTGTCCATTAAAGAGAGCTTTTCTTTGAAAGTGGTTACTTCATCATAGAGGTTTTTGTTTAGGTCTTCTAACGAGGATATTTTTTGTTGCTGGGCAAAGATATTAGCCTCTAATTCAATGATGGTTTGATTTCTTAGGTTCAATTCTGATTGTGTTTCAGCCAGTAATTCGCTCATTTGGTTCGACTGGTCGTCATTAGTATTAACTATGCTTTCATTGTCACTATTGACCAGAGAAATATCTTTAGAAATATCCATGAATTGTATCTCCTTGTCCAACGTGCGGGACAATATTTTGCCTATAAATTACAATAAGAAACTTTAAAACAACACAAGAACAATGCAGCAACAACAGCGGACAGTTCTTCGTTCTTCGACAAAAAGAGAACAGATTCAATTAGTGTAGATATTAAATCCACGATTATGGATTATGACCAGAAGTCGGAATTAGGTAGAGTTATTTTAGTACTTGCATCGAAACGTTGATATTAATATGGATCTTCACGGGATTTCTTATAGACAATCCCGTGTAAACAACAGTATTACAAATGAATAATAATAAAAACCCAAGAGATAGATTAGACAAATAAACAAAGATAATAATTAACATGCAATTGTTATTAGTATTTAATTCACAATACTTTTATTCGGACATCCGATGTCGTTGATGTAAATTTGGCAACGTCGCGCATGCAGTGGTTTAACACGTTCAGTGCCGGTGACACGCCTAGCGTGTTCTTGCGAATTTCTATTGTTATGCCTTGAACACGCCAGGCGTGTCATAAATGTTTCAGTGATATTTCTAAAATTAACCAAAATTGCCTTTTGGAATTCTCAGTACATAATCCTCTAGCAATAACCTAAGGATTTTTGAGGTGGCCCCCGGAAAAATCTCTTAATTTGTTTTTTTTTAAGTGATTATGTAATGCCGATAACACGCCAGGAGTGTCCACCTAAGTAAGTAAATCATAGATTGTCAACATTTGTACTAAGACGCCAAATTATATGGCTAAAATAATGTATAGTTGCGTAGTTGCGTATTTATGCCTTCCTTACCCCCATATTTTTTGTAGTTTTTGGAAATTCATATTTGGTGAAATAAAAGTATAAACTAGGTGATAAAAATATATCCTAGGTGAGAAACTTATGGCAAAAGTACTTACTTTTATGAAACATTTTGTTTTTGTAGTAAATAAGTACGCTATCTTCAACTAAAATAGGTATCGTTCCGTAAACTTGCAATAATTGACTTATCTAAGTTAATACTATGAAATTTTTCAAAATAACCACAAAATGTTTATGATCTTTGACAAAATTACGATCATCACTTACCTAAACATCTATTTTCAGCCATAATTCCAGATTAAATCTCACTACCTTATTAGAATCACCTTTATTCTTGCTTAGGGAATGGCAAACTAACTAATACTCATCGCTAAACCGAAAAAAAAAGACAGACTTAGAATTTCACTCTGTCGAGGTGCCACTGGACACGCCTAGCGTGTCAATGTTTAACAAGATGCAGTGCCAGTGACACGCCTGGCGTGTCCGCGTGGCTTTATAGGGCGGCATCGCTATGAACTTCAACAAAATTGTGGTGGCAGTAAACGTGTTTAATTGTGTAAAAGTAAATAACTTTTTTATTTAATAAATGACGGGATTTTTCTGCTCTTTAAAAGTAATCCTGGGATTTGAGGCTCTTTCGCTGTACGAAATCAATGTAAGTATATGAATATCTCTACCTAATTCTGACCTCTGATTATGACTCTTATTTCGTTAAACTAAAGTATAAATTGGGATGATTTACTCTTGTTCGTGAAATGCAATATCAATAGTGTTTTACATTCTAAACTTACCAATATCTTCAGGTTTCTTGTTCTTAGCATTGAGTTCCTCCAGTAAAGACAGCAGTTCTTCTTCTCTGAGTTTCGCTTTATTCCTGAGAGTCTCGTAACTAACTTCTGCGTCTGTTAGTCTAGTGTTGTAGTTGTTACACTGTGCCTGTAGATCGGCCTGTGAAACCAATTCATTATAAATATAGGCAACCTCATTAATTGGCTGGTTTCTAACATATTATTTTGATTTTTTAACTCCTTTCGTTGTGTATTATGAAACTCGACATCCGATTCGCGTCGGAATAGGTTAGCGAGCTTCGAGTTAATGTTTCTCCATACCGACACCAACCTGAACATAGGCGTACAAGTTCTTTAGAAAGAGACAGAAAAATAGATAAAAATGACAATGCGGAGTTAAAACTACATCCATGCATCCCTGTCGAGGCACTTATTTCTATTCTTCTCGATCGAAGATGAAGAATGAAAAGTCCAGTCACAAGCGTCTATACTCTTCGTTTCGCTGACCTACTGCAAGTAATATTATGCAACATTTTTATCGCGATTACACTACTAACTTTTCTACGAAGAAATTCCAATTCTTAAAAATTAGTTTTCAGTTTACCAATCAACTGGATTCAAATAAAGGTTCGGTGAAATTATATGTCCGTACCTTACTAGAGGTTAAACTTTTCATAGTTTCTTCGGTCTGTTTAATTTTACTTCTCAAATGTTCCACTTCTAAATCTTTCTCTTTGCTCTGTTTGGTCATATGTTCAATTTGGTCTTGCAATTGCGCTATCACAGTCGTATTTTGCTCTAGTTTTTCTATATATTCAACCTGGAAAGAAGAATGTATAGTAGGCGGGAAAGCATTGTCGTTAGAGAGATACCTAGTAGTGGTCCTGGCGGCAGAAGCTCATAAAGATATACAGTGGGCTGTAGAAATCCATGGATGGCACAGAAAAAAATGGGTGAAGCGAGAATGACGCCGTGTAGCCTCTTCGTTATGTAACTTAATTTTTTCACGGGAAAATAGACACTAAGCTATCCATGCTATTTTGTTGGAGATTGTACAGTGTAACCAGGAAAGACATGCTCTTTGATACTATTCCTTTGGTACAATTCCATAATGTAAATGTGTGCTTGGAAGCTAATGCCGCGGTTCCACTTAGCGCTTGGAACAGTTATGAGCACGAAATCTTGTTTGTTCGGTAAAGGCTGAACTCAATGAAAAAAATCTAAAAACCCACGTTTTTAAATGTCCTAAAAAGAAGAAAATAACCCTACGGGGCTGAGAGAGGGGCCACTCAAAACGTGGGGGCGTATATTATATAAGGGATCATTTATGGAATATATTTACATGACGTGAGATCGTAGGTGTAACTTGCAAAGATACGCCCCCACGTTTTGAGTGGCCCCTCTCTCAGCCCCGTAGGGTTATTTTCTTCTTTTTAGGACATTTAAAAAAGTGGGTTTTTAGATTTTTTAAATCTATTAATTATTTTATTATTTTTATCATTGTTCATCGGGTTTGAAGCTACCCTGAAAATTTCAGCCTGCTAGCTTATCGGGAAGTGCCTCAAAGCCTGTCCGCCATCTTGGACGTCCGCCATATTGGATTAATAGCCTAGCGTAGCATAAGCCACATGACTATTTTTTTCGTATTCCTGACAGCAAACCCTTTCATTTGATACCCATATCACGGGGGTGGATTTCAAACAGCCAGTCCACCATCTTGGACGTCCGCCATATTGGATTTAAGTCACGTGACTATTTTTTTCGTACTCCTGATAGCAAACCCTTTCATTTGATATCCATATCACAGGGGTGCATTTCAAATAGCCTGTCTGCCATCTTGGACGTCCGCCATATTGGATTTAAGTCCCGTGACTATTTTTTTCGTATTCCTGACAGCAAACCCTTTCATTTGATACCCATATCATGGGGGTGGGTTTCAAACAGCCAGTCCGCCATCTTGGGGAGGCCGCCATATTGGATTTGTTATGACGTTTCTTAGCTAGTCATGTATTGTCATCAGAACTCAAAGCGTGTACAAAATTTCAGCCTGCTAGCTTATCGGGAAGTGCCTCAAAATTGAGTTGCAAAAGTCCAACCGGAACGACAAACAAACAAACAAATAAGAAAAGTGAGTGTATAAAAACGTGGGAAAAAAAAATGGTCGCTCGTTCGCTCATTTGATAAAAGCAAAGGAACGTCGAACGAACATTTGAAACAACAGCAAAAATTAGCTCTGAACAAAATGTGTGCTCGGCGGAGAAGTGGTAACGTGGCTAGATTGAGCGAGCGAGCATTCATTCATTCACCGAGTTTAGGCTGCGTTTCCACCAGAGATGTGCGAGGATGCGTGGCGAGGGATGTGTTTGTAAAGAACCAATAGAATCGTATCATTTACCTCGCCTCGGACAACACAGCTCTGGTGGAAACGGCTCAGCGGAGCTAGATTTTTTTGCATAGAAAACAAGCGAGGGATGCGTGCGAGGGATGTGTACGAGGGATGTGTGCGAGGGATGTGTACGAGGGATGTGTTGTGTCTCCGCTCCCACTACACCGCACCCTCGTCGACACATTTCACAGCTTCGCAACGCATCCTCGCACCACACATTAATGCGCATTTTCACAGCTCCGCTATACATCCTCTTAGGCACATTTTCATCGCACAGCTTTGGTGGAAACGCCCACACATTTTTACAGCACAGCTAGACATCCTCGCACGACACATTTCCATCGCACATCTCTGGTGGAAACGCAGCCTTAGGCGGCCGATCAGGATCAGGTCTTAAAGCGTGAGTAGTTCCTTTGGGAAAAAGACAGAGCTATACAAGTCGTCTAGCGCCATCTCGTTTCCACAGTTAAACTATTCACGCTTTAAGACGTCATAGTAGGCCACCAGAACTGTAACGACCGCTAAATGGAAACGCGGCTTTATAGAACACTCACTGACGACTCTCTCTAGAATCGACTTCCAGGAAAGTCAGTAAAAAGTGCATAATAAATAAATAAATTTAGATTAATCCAAGCTTGTCTTTTCCAAAGCTAATAATTATTTTGCATTTTTAATGATTTTCCTAGAACTAGCCGAAAAAGTTGTTTTAAACAATTTGTGACAATTTCGAGACATGACAAGTTAGATTGTCAACAGGCTGATAGCATAGATATTATTTCCAAAAAGTATTTATAAATGCTGCATTCAACCTTAGCACATGAGCCTCTACAAAATACCAGTGCTAGTATGGAAGTGTTTAAAAGAAGATCCGTAGATCTTGAGTCAAGCAGACTCAAATCCTGCAGAAAATTCGTGGTATTACATTTTTAATACAGTTTGATTTATTGAATAAGACAAACGCCGCGTCAAAAGGATTTCAGTCGTGCTTGGCTTTATTCTACTGCTATTGCTGTGTTCATTTAAATTATTTGTTGTAAGAAAGAGCGGTCCCGAATGGGATTATAAGCGTGAGCTTATCAGGCAAGCATCATGATGATAATTGTAAGTCTAAAGCCATGTTAAGACAGCCGCGTAAGCAAATAAAAATAAAGTAATTCCCATGACCTTATCATCTAGAAGCAAAGAGCTTGTTCATATAAAACATAGACCATCTTACTACAAAAAACCGGCCAAGTGCGAGTCGGACTCGCCCATAAAGGGTTCCGTAGCAGCAAGTAACATAATATAAAAGTTCTTGTAGTTGGTTGTAATTTTGAAAGGTCATATTAAAAAAAAAAAAAACTAATAACTTGATCTCGTTCAAACCAACTTTCAATGGAAGTTTGCATGGTAATGTACATCATATATATTTAGTTTTATCATTCTCTTATTTTAGAAGTTACAGGGGGACACACACACATATTTTACCACTTTGGAAGTCCTCTCGGGCAAACTGTTCAGTTTAGAAAAAAAATAGATTAGTCTCTATATCATTTTTCAAGACCTATCCATAGATACCCGACACGTATGGATTTGGTGAATGTTTTTTTGAGTTTCAAATTTTATGTATGTTGAATCCCCAAAATTTGTTTTTTTTTTATTTTATTTTTGTGTGAAAATCCTAATGCGGTTCACACAATACATCTTCTTACCAAGTTTCAACAGGATAGCTCTTTACTTTCGAGAAAAAGTGGCTGTGACATACGGACGGACAGACTGACAGACATGCCGAATCTATAAGGGTTCTGTTTTTTGCCATTTGGCTACGGAACCCTAAAAAGTTAAACAGACAAGTGTTCAACCAATGTTTAGCTTTTTGTAGTAAGACGGAGATTTTATCAAATTGAGAATAATTATGTTGGCTTTAAAGATATGACGCACCCAATTTAAAATGTTTGGAGGTCATTGATAAGTAAATAAATTCTTTGAAGTTTTAAAAGTAAATAACTTTGGTTTAAAAACTTACCACATTAGGTGAAAACAACTTCTCTCTTTCAGTCAGTTCCATAATACCTTTCAGGTTCCTTTCAGCCTCTTTCGCATTTCGCCTTAGAACGCATGGCGGGGTTTTAGTTGCACCTGAAAATAAGGTACCTTCGTAAAATAATAAAAAAATCACACTACAAAAAATATATTCTAATAACTGAAAGAAAATTAATATTTGGTCCAGTACCTTAAGTTTATTACAAAAATACAAATATTTTCATTTCAGTTTAAACCGGCTTCAGCATGCAGTTTCGATCGCGGCATGGGTATAATTGATTATTCAACCTGAAGTTTTTTAATATAGTAATCAAGCCTCTCATTACTGATAGACTTTACGGTATTGGATCAGTAGTTCTGTCGATTAGAACATTCAAACTTACAATATTCCTCTTTATAATTTAGTAGTAAAATTAATGAATGTATGAGTAATTACCGTAACATTTATGAACTGGTGAGCATGTTTCTACATCATCTCGCGTCGAGTCATCATCATCACTGTCTGTGGAAAGAAAAAGAAAAAATATTTCTTCATTTCCTGGAGAAACTATAAGACACAACAATTAAGCGCACTGAAGATAAACAAGTATGATATAGGAATCGCGCAAACTATTTTATCATCCCCAACATCTGATAAAGCGAGGTTGCTACTCGTATGTAGTTTATTTACGGTGCTTCCACAGTAGCTGTCTTCTTGATGCCTTTCTTATGAGTTTGTAATCTCTAATGATGGACACAATGGGGTTGTGATATCCAAATAAGGATAAAAGCCCAAAAAAAAAAATATGAAAGAAAATAAAAAAAAAAAACAATTAAGCGCTTGATTCAGAAAGTAGTACTTCTGAACATGGCGCGTTTTGCAGCTTTGATCTTGTCCTGAAGATGATGGGCTGCTTATTGATTGATTTTCTTTTGGTGGGCTTTTAGAGGCCCACACAGAAGTAGGTAGGAAAGTTTTTAGCAATAAAAACAGAATAACAGATAAACCCAGATGAAAAGTCATGTTTTAACAACAGACAAGATAGCGTAAAGATAGGCCAGTGTTTTGATTATGTTAAAACATGGCTTTCCACATTTATAGTGAGGTTGTAAAAAATAATTTAAAAGTGTAAAGAAAAAAATATGAAATAGGTTTTATACTAACCAAGTTCAATGACCTCGTTGCTGAAGAAAACGGTACGTGTGGGAGGCGGAGTGACCTGTCGTGCGGGCTCCTCAGGCACCGCGGGGAGCTTGCCGTCGTGAGGGAGCGGCAGGAAGTCTGCCTTCACCAGCGCGGGACTGCCGAACATTTACGACTTAAACATTTTTATCTAGTATTCTTCTTCTTCCTGCCATTCTATTTGGGGTCGGCGCAACACGTTTTCTTCTTCCATTCTCCCCTATCAGACGTCACAGTATCATTTACTCCTTTTTCTTTCATATCATTCCTTAGACAATCCATCCATCTTTTCTTTGGCCTTCCTCTTCCTCTCCATCCATCAACATTCATACTCATCACTTTCTTAGTCACATGGGTGTCATCCCTCCTCATCACATGTCCATACCAAGATAGACGATTCCCTTTCATTTTTTGTGTAAGAGGCGCCACTTTCAAACTTCCCCTTATAAACTCATTTCTTTCTTTATCCATTCTTGTCACTCCACACATCCATCTCAACATCCTCAAGTATTAAACGTATTTATAACAACATTCTGTGTTTTCTTTGGAAAGAAAAATTCGAACCGCGAGCAGGATGTGAACTTGCGACCTCCAGATTCAGTACATCCGACGCTCTTTTCAACCGAGTTATTGAGGTTCACGCCTACCGCGTCGAATTCACAATCCATTTCTACGTCTCAAGGTAACGTTTTCGGAGATCGCAGTATCAAAACCTGCTCGCGGTTCGAATTTTTCTTTCCAAAGAAAAGCTTTGAAATTCGAGACGCATGCGTTAATGTGTATGACATTTATCTATTTATAAGATATCATTCTATTTTGTTAATTTCCTAACGAAGTCAAAATAAAATGTTTTTATAAGTTTTCTCCTACAAAAACAACAAAAAATAAATCACTTACTTATACTTCAAACTAGGCGTACAAAACTTAGGTATACTGACAACGGGCTCGTCATCAGATATAGAATGTAACGTAGATATGGTGATTCTCCTCGGCTGCTGTAGCTTCCTCCGCGCACCACTCATGAGCTCCACGCTACGTCTTTGAGCGAACCCATTCAATATGAGCTTTTGTAGATTCTGTATCTTGCTTTGTAGCTTGTAGTTGTCTTGCTGCAATAGTAAAAGTATAATGTTAGGCCACTTTGCTTGTATCTTAATAACTTTATTTTTGAATTGTCTTTTTATTTTACTATGGACACTATTAACTTGCCACATCGTTCTCACATAATGTACCATCTGATGATGAATGATGTAACTAAAGTTCTGTAATAATTTTGGCGATTGAAAAAGAGTGTCCATGGAGTTTCTTGCTCATTCTTCTCCATAGAGATCTACGCTTTGGAATGAGCACCTACGGTACTTTCACAGTTTTTATGTCTTGTGACTGGGACTGTAGCACCATAACTATTTTGTACTAGTTTTATTTTATGTCTTTTGACAATTCAAAAGTGCCTGTAATTGGCCTAGTTGAAATAAACGATTTGATTGATTTGATTTGTTATGTCCGTTTTTTTTTTCTCAGGAGAACGGACCGTCTTACGAGCCGGTTTCGCGGTATTGTATGGCTTATGATGAATGAGTGTACAGTGTACGGATACTGGTCCGGGTGAAAACCATCGGCCTTGAGTTCCTTTCGGGCCATGGCAACCGAATTATTGTGATGCAGAGCCTAATGTTGAAAATGTTGTTGGTGTTTGTCTTCAAGATTGGGATAAGGCCAAAAAGCCTATGAATGACTGACTGAAATCGAACTACTGAGATGACAAGTTCTACAAAAATAGGGAACAAGACGTGCTCCTATTATGTTCGATTTAAGGTTCTAAAACAATTTCAAAACCCCACTATTTCTATGCAACACGGTAAGATTATGGTTTTGGCAGCACGCATGTATGCCCCTTATATTCTCTATTATGTTAATATGAGATACATTCCAAGCTAGGAGTTCCTTTAGGATGGCCCTGTCTCAAATGGGATTAAGGTGTCGCTTAGTATAACATTGGGTATCCTGTACGTAACTGTCTGTATTATTTTAATGTTTTCCAGACTCAAGCCATAAAGAGCCGTTCCAACATACCTCAATATTCTTCTTGCTCTCCAGCTGCGCTTGTAGCTCGCACATTTGTTTGGTGAGGCGCTGGATCATAGTAGCGTCCGCAGTCACCACAGCGTTCACCTCCGGCTTGTTCTTTATAGCTTTGGCTCGGTTTGCAAACCTATATTTAAAATAAATATAAGGTTCCCATTTACATTAAAAAAAAAACAGCTTTCATTTTGTTTGTTAGTTTGATATAAACTGAAAAAAAAGGTCTAATCGGTTTCTAAAATTCTTTCACTTCTATAACATAGGCTTTACTTTATTTTCAAACTCAAGTTGACCATACTATTGACAATTTTTTTTATTATTTTACGTTTACAAAAGGAAATAACTTACTGTAAAGTGGATATAGTTTCTTCAACGGCCGCAGGTGTGATCGCACATATAATACTGGTTTTAGCGTTACCGCCGAGTGAGTTTTGTAGTATACGAGTTAGTTTGCTGTCACGGTAGTTAGCGAACCTAAAATCATAATTATGGTATAACGTATATTTATGAAGGTAAATACCTATATTATGTTGGGAGAGAGATAAAGATAACATCATCAATATCATCCGGCAAACATTGTTTTGCCATGTAAATTATTTCTTGTGCCACATTATAAAAAACATTGTCCAAAAAATAAAATGTTAGGGGTGGACAACCCCTATCACTTAGGGATATGAAAAATAGATAGTAGCCGATTCTCAGACATACTGAATTGTCGTTTCAGAGGAGTTTGGTAACTAACACTGTGAAACAAGAATTTTTTATATTAGACAATAAAGCTGAGGTGTTTGTTTGTTTGCACGAGCTAATCTCAGGAGCTGGTTCGAATTGAAAAATCATTTTGAGTTAGATAGCCCATTTATCGAGGAAGGCACAACACGCTACGAGCAGAAGGAGCCGGGTGAAACAGCTAGTCAGAAATAATAGCGGAGTAGTAGGATACATACTTGTTAGGATCTTCAGAAAGCTGTTTGATAACAAGAGCAAGCGCCGACAGAGACTTGTTGATATGCGTGCCTTCCTTGAACCGTATCCCGGTAGCGCCGGTCTGACCGCTGCGTTCAGAGCCGGCCAAGTCCACGAGGTTCAGTTGAGACACATTCACGCAACCCGGCTCCTCCTCACCTTCGATGTGTTCACGAGATTCTATTATCTGCAAAATTAAATTTTCTGATAGTTATGGAAGTGATCATCTTGCCTACCCTTTTCTCAACTATGTAGGGGTAGACTGCTTCCAGTCAAAGATGCAGCTAAATATCAGTATTTTTTACATGGAGGGACTGCCTTCTGACATCAACAACCTAGTAACTGGGTAATACGACCTTTTGATAAGACTTTTTTTTTTAGCGTGGTAAAATCATCAATTGAGTCCTCCCACCCCGGGCAGGGCGGGGGACTTTCAAACTTGTACTGACTAAAATCCACGGTGTCCTTCAATAGCCCTTTATGTTCCGGGGTCACGGTAATGAGATAAGTCCCGCGACCACCTTTTGATAAGACTTTGTAAAACTTTCAAGCTTCTGACTAAAAGCTTTATGTGCTTTTCGGGGCATGGAGGAAACTCGATGAGTTGTGAGTCGCAGAATTTCGGTCGCTTTCATACAAGACAAAAGACGACCCTCTCACGACACAATTTTTTTTCTATGAAAGCGACCGAAATTCTGCGACTCACGACTCAAAAATTACGCTCGTTTGGTCTCTCCCTTAGAGTAATGGTGGCCCAGTGGTCTCGGTTCCGAGTTACGAGTTATAGGTCGTGGGTTCGAATCCCGCCAGGTGCATTACTTTGTGTAATTTATTTCATCACCACTGCTCTCAAAACGGTAAAGGAAAACATCGTGAGGAAACCGGCATGTCCTAGAACCAAAAATTCGAAGATATGTGACATCTACCAATCCGCACTGGGCCCGCGTGGTGGATTATGGCCCACTCCCTCTCATAGAGAGGAGGCCTGTGTCCCAGCAGTGGAAACATTATAGGCTGATGATGATGATGATGAAAGGCCTCCATGTTTACTTTCCAAATCTATCTATCATGTATGTACCGTTTCCGACCATGCAGGGCCGTCTTAAATATATTCTGCGCCGGGGTGCGGGACTCAGCCTGCGCCCTCGTTTTTTTTACAATGAAATGAGCTAACGAATTCAATTACTCGGTATGGTCCACGGTCGGGCGGCGAGTTGCCCAATACTCGCCGCCCGCATGCCCGCGCCTACGGTGCGGTTGGGGCAGAGGGATGACTCTGTCCTCTCCCTCTCGCGGCGCGCCTCCTCCTTCGCGAGCATGACTGCTTCGCAGAAGGAGGCGACCGCTTTCCACTCCGTCTCGCCCCGCAGCATGGCCTCGAACAATGCCGGGCGCAAAAGGTCTCCGCCTATCGCCGCCGTGAGGACACGTCAGTGTTCTGCCCAAGAGGGGCAATCCTGCACCGTATGCTCTACTGTGTCCTCCAGGCGATCTACGCAGTGGTGACACCTAGGCGTGTCTTCCCTCCCTATCCGACACAGGAACCTCCCGAAACTTCCGTGTCCGGTGCGGACCTGCGTCATGCGGTAGGTCAGGACGCCGTGACGCCTATCCAGCCACTCCTCAATGAGGGGTCTTACCGCCGCGATTGCGGCGTGCCCGAACCTCGATACACTTTATTGACTTTGAGATCGTTTTAAGTGTAAGCGTTGTAAGTGCGGGCGTCCCGGTGACAATGTCAAAGGGCGCAATTGCTCGCCTATGACAGACGCACTGATTCAAATAGGAAGTACGGTCTAAAACGTAGAATTCGTGCTAGTGCCTCATTAGGTGTCGCGCCGCGCGCCCATTTCAAATGAACTTACACTTTATTGACTTAGAGATCATTTTGCTTCAAGTGCGGGCGACCGGGCGGCAACATGTCAAACGTACTATAACATACACTATTCTCAATTTTCAATGAAATATCCAAAAATTCAGCGCTTGGCAGGCGCCCCCGAGCGCTCCGCTCCCGGGTGCACCGCACCCCTTGCACCCCCTGGTAAAGACGGCCCTGCGACCATGCTTGCCGCGCAGACATGATCAAATCATCACACTACATACGGCGCGGTCTATCTCGACGGCAATGTCCTCCCTCATGCATTCCGTACAGTGGGTTTCAAGAATTATTGGCTAATACATTAATAAACAACTAGGCACACAGAGCAAGACCATAAAAGATGTCATTGGCTAGGTCATCGGTCACAGCAAACTTTTTATATTATTATTTACAAAAAGTTGATACTTTAAGATAGAAGTATGGCACCAAAAGCGAGGAAAGCCATAAGTTCTCATTAACTGGCACAGCTATTAAACGAAGGAAAAGAAGAGAAATCTGTACAAGGTACATGTAACATTATATTTAATTAATAGTTTGCTTCCAAAACTTCTACACTATTAAAGTAAATAAATAGCTTGAAATGTGGGTGTGTCTTGTTACATCAGACTATGTATAAAAAAGGTGCATAATGATTAAGGTTGAATACCAAATTGTAGTCCCACACAATGTTACTTGGTACACAAGAAGTTTTTATGTTCTAACTTTAAATGGCTAGAGACTAAGTTCTAAATAAACAGCTCATTGAAAATCAAATTACTTGATGATTACACTCTAGCTTAGCTTGCTAGCCTAGCTTTCGCCCGCAGGTTCGATAGATCATTAAAATTGGTCTGGCAGTTAAGGCACAGAAGTGTAATAACAACCTCCTTTTGCATTTATAATATTTGGATTCACTATGGTCTACTAGACTGTATGACAGAGGCCTTAAAGCCAAGGGCTGCCACGGTTCTGTAGCTCGTCGGGCATGTTTGCTGAGGCAGGCACTGACAGTTTTGAGGCTATCATGCGTAAAAGGGCGGCCTCCTTGATGCGTAGGATATGTGGGAGTTTCAACAGCATCCTAATCATTACTGGTGAAAGACCATACTGCCTTTCCTGGCACACTGGTCCTGTACGGCCAGTGCAGAGGGAACGTTTTTAAACTAAACTTTTGTGATTTTTAAACACTTTTTTAAACTATCACGGTTTGATTCAGTACTGAATCACGGAAGATATCCCGTAAGTGACATTTTAAGTTTTGTGATTTTTAATTATTTATTTTGCTTTTAAGGTTACTAACATAGTTGAAAGTTCTTTCTGTTACTAACACATTATGGATTTTTACTTATGTCCAAATTAAATTATTATTATTGAAGTAATTAAAACACATTGAAGTATGCTACCTAATCCACCAAAAAATTTGAGAGGTAGTGCTGAATTTTACATTGTTTTACAAAATATATTGTTAAATACTTTTACTTACTATTTGAAATATGGAATGGGATCTGCTACTTTGTTCATTCATATTTGTGGCTCCCTTTTGTCTGTTTGCTTCACCCTGAAATTGTACAAAGAACATTAACTTATTTTATTAAAATACTATACAATATAACTTTTCGGAGATTTCGAGAAGAATTCAGCTAGGGTAGGCTGCATTCAGCAAATTGGACGACATCCTGAAATCAGCCAAAATTCAACAATGCCTGAAGACCCGTCTCTATGATCAGTGTGTACTGCCCACCATGACGTACGGTGCTGAGACGTGGACGCTCTCACAGGAGGCTGTGTACAGACTCAGAGTAGCACAGCATTCCATGCTCGGCATAAAATTAATAGACCGAGTTCCAAACGTCGAAATCCGGAGACGAACGAAGATTTTCGATATTGGTAATCGAGTTATGGAACTCAAATGGAGTTGGGCAGGACACCTGGCAAGGCGCGGTGACGGCAGGTGGAGTAAAGCTGTGACAGAGTGGCGTCCAAGGAATGGAAAAAGAAGTGTTGGTCGTCCGGCGGCGAGATGGGCAGACGACATTGCTGCCATTGCGGGAGTGTCCTGGATGAGGCTGGCGCAATACCGTGGAGCTTGGCACAAACAAAGAGAGGCCTATACCCAGCAGTGGGTGAAGACGGGCTGTGGATGATGATGATGATGATAACTTTTTGAAGCTGAGGTTGCAAACTATTACGCATAAAGAAATTTATGCAGAATAATTATAGGCAAGATGACTGAAAAAATCTTAATTATTGTCTGTCATTACTGTAGAATCTACATTAACCACTACTTCTCTTTTATTATTTACAATTTTAAAATTTACATCACAATTGACATCTTGCTATAATTTTTTGTGACTTCTGACGACACAAGCCACTACTTCTCCAGTTTTTATCAATATTCATTATAAAAAAAAAACAAATGTAATTCAAATTATTTTTCAATAATCTAACTGACAAAGCAGATTTAAAATTTAATTATTTATGCTGTCATCATGCCTATTCATCAAAATAATTAGAAAGCAGAAATCAGAATTAGACAAGACTTGTATCAAATGTCTGAAAGGTGAAAGTTGAAATGAAGTAAGAAAAAAATTAAATGATGAATCAACATTTATTACTCTGCAGGTATTATTACTTGTTTTATAAAGCAAAAGAAACTGCCTCATTAGTCTAGTGATTTGTCGCAAACGCAATTGCTGACTGCAATTCAATTCCCAGGTTACACCAAGTGGGTTTTACCATTAGGAATTTCTCAGCTGTAACTATGGATTTAATTGCAATAAGCATCCCTATTTCATGGCACTAATAAATTAATGCAAGTTCACATTACACCATTTAACCGTGTTTACTTGTTTAACGATCTCATTTGTGCAGAGTATTTAGGCTGATATTAGTAAAAGAAACAAAAGATGTTTATTAGCACCTGTCAAAAATTACCTCTCTCATAGCTTCAAGAACTTCATCAGGTGAAGATGTGACTCTCTCAGTGGCATCCACCTTGATTCCTTGCAAAGATTCATGGATTTTTATGTCTTTTTTGTCAACATTTAGGAGATCCTTCACTGTTTCATTGTAGATTTCTATGTAGGACACCCTGGAAGAGAAATTCAGGCTTTCAATTTTTTTTGGACATACTGGATGTAACTAGGTGTATTCTTGTATAGTAGAACACCATGTCACAGGTCTACCCAGGTAAAAGTGGGTAGCTATCCCCTTCTGCTCCCAATCTCAATAACAGGATGCTGTCCATTTATGCAAATTAAGAAATAGACTTCCTCTTAAAAAAATTGTTGAAGAACTTGACAAAAATAGTTATAATATAAACTGAACTGGTAATATACACTTGCCATCAACATAGCGAGTAAAGATGCTAATCTTGCAATAATGGCTGTATTAAGAGCGCGTATTCTGAAAGTTGGCAACGTCGCAAATAGTTATCAAATATTAACAAGTTTTAATTAATTTAGCAATGTTACTGTATGGAAATACGAAATATGACTCTGTAGTGCACTAAAACATTGATATAGGAATGCAATTAAAACACTGAATTTGATGTTGTAAACGTTTAAAGTTCTACATCTAAAACTATATATTCAATGTTACAATAATAATTATTGCATTCCCTATTCAACTTTTCGTGTTTGAGACTACAGAGCCATATTTCTGATTTTCATACTGTAAATTTACCAAATTAATTAAAACTTGTAAATATTTGACAGCTATTTGCGACGTTGCCAACTTTCTGGTTACACATCCTTGAGTGATTAAATGCTTAGCCACTAATTATTTTGCAGTGACAAATAATTCCTCAAAGAGATAAGTTTAATGATTTATTGTATTCAATGTCATTGACAGTTTAAAGTAATATTTTTATAACTTACTAGCTGACCAGGTAAACTTCGTACCGCCTCACCTTTTAAACCTTCCCTGGACTTCCACAAATAATTCAAAACCAAAATTAGCCAAATCGGTCCAGCCTTTCTCGGGTTTTAGCGAGACTAACAAACAGTAATTGATTTTTATATTACAGAGAAGAAGATATAATAGTCCTGTGATTTCTACAATAAGTAATCATGTCTGTCCGATAAGAATACCAATGTCTTGCTAATTATACCCAGTATTAATTGATTGGCTTCTTATTTTGAATAGGCCTGGTTGAAGTTTCTATTTGTACAACCTTGCTTATGAATTTATCAGAGAAGTTTGCTTAGTGTTACCTTGAAGATATTGTCAAATATTAAAATTGCAAGGTTAAGAGGTATAGAAGCGTTTAATTTCAGCGAAGCTGACAGTAAATGCCATACCATGCATCATAAAATAATGCAAGTACTCCACGGCACAGATTACTTCCACAGTGAAAGTACTGACATTGATTATGGGTACTGTACATTGATAAATAGGTACAGTTAAAGTTGTTACCTCACTAAGAAGTCTCGGTCAGGCACATTTCTGATAATCTCAAACAAGTTGATGACTGCCAGAGGAATGATTCCTGGCGATCTGTCTGTACCGGTCATAGTATACGTCTTGCCAGAAGACGTCTGTCCGTACGCAAAGATAGTGCCGTTGAAACCCGCCGTCGCGGCTTGCACGATTGGCTTTGCAATGTCATCGTACACATCTGTAGTCTTCGTATCCTTGTCATAGACTTTGTCTGAAAAACCATTTTCAACGATTAGTATTCTTAAAATGCGTTAGCCTTCAATACTGTGACGTATTTTCTGTACACACATTAGAATCACAATTGATTCGCACATAATTATTTAGGGGTTATCAAAGTTGCACTCACCGAATGTGAAAGACTGCCCGAGGTCTTTTCCATTTTGATCGAGTTGATATAACGTGTTATTTTTGACCCGCCACTGGTACGAAAGTTTTTCTTCTATTTCACGGGAAATTAGAGGTCTAACTTTGACAACTACTTTTATATTGTCACTCATTTTCTATCATTATACTACGTCTTCCTAATATGATATGAACATTAGCAAAAGTAGGCATGAAAATCAAGCGCAATCGACATTTTAACAATACGCGACCTATGCAATTTTAACGTTTCTAAAACAAATAGGGATGTGAAAAAATAATCGATTATGGAAAAAATCGATTAAAAATCGATTTTTTTAAAGTAAAAATCGATTTTAATACGCGATTTTATTTTTGTGAATAATCGATTAATAATCGATTATTTTTATTTTCAATTATTACCGATTTTTGATCTGCAATCCCCCCCCCTCCCCCCGACATTAAGTTTAGTCTTCTGGCCCGGAGCCCGGAACGTGAACTGCCAAAGAATACCAATTTAAAATGTCACTTACGCGATATCTTCCGTGATTATATTATATTTGTTTGTTTGAGTTCCCGATATTTCGACGCGTAGTCAACCCGCGATCATGGCGCTACAGCGTCGTAATATCGGGAACTCGAACAAATATATAATCACGGAAGATATCCTGTACATGACATTTTTTTTATAGACAAACCGTGAAAGTTTAAAACAGTGTTTATTTATTTGATACTTAATATTTTATTTTATTTGTTTAATTTATGTGAAAAACATTTTAATTGGAACCTTTTTTATTTTATTAGCTAAAACTTTAATTTGTGATGATTATAATAAATTATTATAAGCTTGCTAGGTATTTCTGTTGTTTATTTTTAGCTAATAAATCTATTGATAAAATATTTATGGCGTTTATTTTGAACTTAATTGAAAAATTAGCAAAAATCGATTAATGTAAAAAAATCGATTATTTTATTAAGAAAAATCGATTATTAATTAATCGATTCTTCATGCTACAAAAAAAAATCGATTTATGAAAAATCGATTTTTTAGGTACAATGTCACATCCCTAAAAACAAACGTAAACAGAAGCAGAACACCAAAATAACCGACATACGATTTCAAACTGATTTTTTTTTTTTTTTTTGTATTTTAATGACCTGGTCATTCGGACCTTTAAGTCAATTTCAAACTGAAAAAATAGAATTAGAAATAGTGATGCACATGTCACATTGAAATCGATTTATGAATTAAAGTTGAAATCGATTCCTTATTATTCGTTGAAATCAATAAAACAGTTACAACTACAAGAACTTTTATATTATGTTACTTGCTGCTACGGAACCCTTTATGGGCGAGTCCGACTCGCACTTGTTTTAGATTGTGCGTATTAATAAAATATTTATGATTTAAACGATTGTTAATCGCATTAGAAACCAAAAACTAAATTGAATCGATTCCTGACTTACGATTTACGAATGTAAAATACAGATAAAAAAAATTCGTTGAGAAACCTTACAGATAATGGGAATTAAAATTACATAGAATCTATGGATAAATATAACAGTAATTAAACCTACAAATAAAAACTACTAAAAACAATACAATAATACATTAATTAAACCCTTTGATTAAAATAAAATAGCGGTAGATAGGTATGTTACGTTCTTACTGTAAGTATTCAAACTGTGACTTTTATACGTACACAGACACATTTACTCGCACAAACAATCATTGTTATTACACGCCAACAAAGAAAGAGACAGAATAATGCACAAAGGTGGCGTATGACCAAGACGGAGCATCACCGCTCTTCGTATTAGTTCGTTAGTAGTCGCCACGCCGAGCGGCGGCGGGCGGCGGCGCGGCCTTGTTTTTAACCGACTTCAAAAAAAGGAGGAGGTTCTCAATTCGTCGGAATCTTTTTTTTTTTTTTTTTTTTTTTTTATGTATGTTCCCCGATTTCTCGAAGACGCCTGGACCGATTTGGAAAATTTTTCTTTTGTTTGAAAGGGTATACTTTCCAATTGGTCCCATGATCATCAGGTCAGGATCTGATGATGGAATCCCAGGGAAATCGAGGGCAACCTTCAAATTTTATAGGCACATAGTACCATTTTCATATATTTTCTAAAGCTGTTCAAGTATTTGCATCTGATAATGATCATCTCAGGTGGATGAGCTGATGATGGAAGGTACAACTCCTCAACGGCTTGGAGTAGGCATCGACTGATTTAGTTTGTGTTCGCATATCTCTGGAACTACAAGTCCGATTTAAGTAATTCTTTTTTTGTTGTACTAAGTATTGTTTATCTTACGGAATACTGCAAGTTTAATCAAAATCGGTTCAGTAGTTTTTGAGATAGGGAATTTTATTTGCTTATTGTGCACTTGAGAGAGAATGATTTATTTGACAAGAATTTGAGTTGAATATTTAAACTAAAAAGAGTAAAATAAAAAACTTTTTAAAAAAAAATGTAACCGCCTTCAAAAACAACCACAAAAAAGGGTAAAATAACCCTACAAAATAACTTTTCTTTCAGAAGTCGGTGGCAAAAAAACGATGAAATGAAAAAAAACAAAGGCACCGACTTCTGAAAGAAAAGTTATTTTGTAGGGTTATTTTACCCTTTTTTGTGGTTGTTTTTGAAGGCGGTTACATTTTTTTTTTATCCTAACGTGTCGCACATTATCGCATTGTATGTTTCTATCCCGCTCTTCAAAATTGAAATATACACGCACGCACGTCTCAACCGAAATCTACTCGAATTGCGACTGAGGACTGTTAGGCCAATTTAGCCTAATTTATGCGGTCCATGCGCTATCGTGTAGTGACATATCTTCCGCTATTTTATTTTAATCAAAGATTAAACCTAAACATTTACCAAATAAAAAAACTATGACATAAAACCATGTGTAAATTACACTACTAAAGAGCATCGAAAAACTCATCCTCAACGCTGTCAGCTGGTAATTTGCCCAAGAGACTGGCAGCGTTGCCTCTTTGTATGGCTATACTTAGCCTCTGACCATGGTAAAAGCCAGCTTTTGGGTCACGGGAAGCGTCAACAAGTCTTTTCGAAATGTCTCTGAAGAGGCTGCGAGCAACGAGCACTGACAGCGTTGAGGATGAGATTTTCGACGCTCTTTAATAGTGTAATTTACTTAATGGTTTGTTTGGTAAATATTTAGGTTTAATTAATGTATTACAGATAATTACAGTATTTACAGTTACCGGCATGGATCTTGAGCGCTGACTTTCACCTGCGCAGAAGTAAGTTATTAGGTCCCTTTGGTAGATGAAGTGAGGAAGGGGGCGGGGAAAGTTTAGTGATTGGCCCGCGTAGCGTGCCGTAGCGCATCGCGTTATAGCCGCCACTCGGGATTCGTTGTTTTGTGCGTTTTATTGTGAGTTTCATTTGTCGATAAGTGTACGATACGCAAAGCGATCCCCACTCTTACGCCGAGCGCTCAAGAACAGTGCCGGTATTTGTAAATACTTATATTTTATTTTATTTATTTATTATATTAAATAGACAGCCGGGAAGTGTGGATCAAATTGAACAGGGGGATGGGAGAGATCAATAGGTGGGTCATTTCGAATCTTTTTACCTCTATCTGAGCACATGCTGTGCTATTTTTTACTGTTGAAAAGTTACTTTTCTTGTTCAGATAGGCAAAAAATGCTTAGATTTTGCTATTCAATTAAATTAAAAACAATGGTGTTGATTGTCCATCGCTTTTAATGGATTTCCATTCAGTAAAATCACAAAATTGTTACTAGCACAGAAACAAATTGTAATCCTGGCAACACTTTTCCTCGCAATGTCGCTGTCACTGTCAATAACTGTCAGGCAAAAATACTGTCATTTTGCTATTTTGTTCATTGTTGGGGTTGAGGTTATGTTGTGTAGCCCATGTGTTTTATTTAAAATAGTTTTTTCGGTTACACATAAAAGATAAAATGCAGCACGACGACGTAAGTAATCCTTATGTCACGTATGTACATTTGTTTCATACAAACAAGTTCATTTGTTAATTTGGTAACTATTGTTTTCAGGTTGTGTGGGCCATTATCAACAAAACACATTGCTCACATAAAGTAACGTAAGTATTTAACTATTACTTATCAGTAACCATAATTTTCGTCGGCGCATCCTGTATTCTTGTACATACCAAAGTTTATGATTAATGATAGCGACTAACATTTCAGGACAAAAACTCAGCAGTTTTGCCGAAATGAGTACAACCTGACAGGTCTGTGCAGCAGGGCGTCCTGTCCGCTTGCCAACAGTAAATATGCGACAATTCGTGAGGAGAATGGTATTATTTATTTGTTTATGAAGACTGCTGAAAGGTATGATTTTTACTTGTTTTTTTTTTTCAAAGAGGTCCAGACTATTTACTTAGAATTACTGTACAGCAAGTTTATATTTTGTACGTATTCCTATCACTATTAATAAATTACAATACCTAGTTAATTATGATGTAATTTTACTATCAGTTAAAATTGTTCATAGACAGTGCCAAGCTGAAGTATTGCTGAAGTGTAACTCTATAAAATATCTAAAGCATATAAAAAAGTTTATGTTGTTTGGTTTTTTTTTTAGCTTATGAACCTATTTACATTATTGCTCAAAGCTATGTCATAAAATTCTGTACCTTAACCCAGTCTTGTTAAATTCTATTTCCTACTTTTTTCAGAGTTATGTTTCCAGCAAAGCAATGGGAGAAAGTAAAGCTATCAAGAAACTTTGAGAAGGCAATATATCAGATCAACGAGAATCTCTTATATTGGCCTGGTTTTATCAAAGCAAAATGCAAGCAGAGGTTTGTCAAAATAACACAATATCTTATACGAATGAGGAAACTTAAACTGAGAAGAGTGTAAGTATTTATTGTTTAAAAGATTTCATGAAAACACTGTCTTTTACGTATGAAGGTATAAAAAAACCACACTGCAATCAGTGGCGTAGCTAGGCTTGTAGGGGCCCTGTTTCAAAACTTATTTGGGGCCCTTCTAATCTAAGTTTTGCAGAATTAAGGCAATAGAATCCTGACTCGTGTAACTAATGGTATGACTGATATCATTATAAGGATTTTGAACGAAGCTTATAATTTTTTTTTATGACATCTGCATATTAAATAGCCTTGCGAGCCCAGGTTAGCCGCTGTAAAAATAATCTGGTCAAATTGGGTATACTAGACTCATCCCAAACACAATGTCAGTGCGGAGCCTCTGTACAAGATATGTCCCACCTCCTTTCGTGCCCATCCTGCCCAACCACCTGCACCTTCCAGGATTTGAACGAGGCAAATGACAGAGCTATGCGGGTAGCCATGTATTGGTCGGATGTAATTTGGGTACATCAACATGCAAAGAAGAAGAATAGCCTTTTAGTCAACACAAGGCTGACAGTTCTGTCACGCCCTGGGTGGAAGGACTCATTAAATGATTTTACCATGATAAAAAAAATATCATTCAGCTTTTTAACTGACTTAAAAAAAAGTAGGTACTCAGTTCGACCTGTATGTACGTATGTATGTATGTATGTATGTTTGTCCGCGATTATCTCGCGTTCGGCTGTACCGATTTTGATGCGGTTTTCAGAAAAGTATTTGTTACATTCTGGGGAAGGTTTTAGTATATAACAATAATAGATATCTCGTCGTAGTCGTGTAGTTGCCCGCATAGATCCGTTTTTGTTGCTTACCTAGTAAGCATTGTAGATTTTCAAAGACGCCGATTATTATGAAGACTTTTGTTGAATATCTAAACTAAAAAGGGTAAAATAAAAAACTTTTTGAAAAAAAGGGAACCGATTTCAAAATGGTGGCCATAGTCAATGAAATAAAAAACAAAGCCACCAACTTCCGAAAGAAAAGTTATTTTACACTTTTTTGTGTTTGGTTTTGAAGTCGGTTCCCTTTTTTCCAAAAAGTTTTTATCTTAATTAATTATGAAACCTTTTTTATATACAAGCTCTATTCATGTATCTTATATTGAAATACATGCTTTGTTACATGGCATGGTTTAAGATTATGAGATACTGCTTGACGAAATGAACTAGCTAACTAGTAAGAAAGTGATTGTTAAAGTCAGATAGGATGAACTCTATTAAAAAATACTCATATTTAGCTGCATCTGGTTCAACTGGAAGCTATACCCAACATAGTTGGGAAAAGGCTAGGCAGATGTTATGCTGTTTTAAATAAAGAAATGTCATGTTTTCCTTTACAGGAAAGAATTAGTCCCAATACAGCGTAAGATAGAGAGACGTGAGAGGAGAAGGGAGGAGAAGGCTCTAGTTGCTGCAAGAATAGACAATGCTATAGAAAAACAACTGCTCGAGAGATTGAAGAAGGGCACTGTAAGTATAACTAAATCTTAATAACGGCACAGGCTGGTGTTATATTATGGTGTTATTAGGCGTAATATTAAGTGATGATAATGTTTAAAGCCCTTAATTGTTCTTTGATGTGCATATACAAGATACCCATTTCTGTAGTACTGGTAATTTCAAAGCAAGAATTATGTTTTTTTCACAAAGCATTGTTCAAAGTCGGGTAGAACCTAAAAATAATAGGATAGTCAATGTCAATTTAGTCATTATAAGGCTATATTTCTAAAACTTCTGCAATAAAACTTGTCTCTTAAAAATGAGATTCTACACATAAATAAATGATGTTAGTATTATTGTCTGTAACAGCTTCTCGAATCTACATTTTAACATTTTAAAACAAAACATTATTATTTCATGTCTTCTCTCATTCTAGTACAACGACATCTACAACTTCCCACAAATGGCGTTCGACTCGGCGCTCAAAGCGGAAGAGATATCCAGTGAGAGTGAAAAAGAAGATGAGGAAGAAGAAGAAGTGGAGAGGGAGATGGAACCAGAACTGGAGAGAGAGTTGGAGAGGACTGTGGAACAGGCTGACGAGTTTGTTGAAGCTGACAGTGATATGGACAGTGATGAAGTGAGTTGGATTTTGTTTCTTATTACAATAAAGATCTTTTTCCTCTATCACAAGGCCTTGCTTAAAAAGGTCATGGTGTAGAACCCAGCAATAGACTAACCAGGGTTATGGTGTACTGGGACTACTGGGGCATTGTTTATACTGCTGAACTGTTGCACATCAGTTCAAATAAGGCCTCCCATATTATGAACTGCTCAGGCAGTTAGCCAGTGATGAAGATTCAGCGGTGTGAGCAGTGGTGGCCCAGTGGTATCGGCCTCGACTTACGAGTAGTAGGTCGTGGGTTCGAACCAAGTCAGGCGCCACTGCTCTGAAGACGGTGAAGGAAAACATCGTGAGGAAACCGGCATGTCCTAGAACCAAAAATTCGAAGACATGTGACATATTATACCAATCCGCACTGGGCCCGCGTGTTAGATTACGGCCCACTCCCTCTCACAGAGAGGAGGCCTGCGTCCCAGCAGTGGGAACATTTATAGGCTGATGATGATGAAGATTCAGCACAGTTCATGTGGTTCTGCTCAAACTAGCAGTCAGTGTATGATGCATGTACTGGTTCTGTATGTGTTTGTTACTGTGTTTACATTAAAGACTTTGATATGCAAAGTATGTAGTTGCTACTGTCTGGCCGGCTTTACAGTGATTACCTGTTAATTTCACTATTTGTGTTTTACAACCATGTCCTCGACCTTTATTTATATTGGACCTAGTTAAAGAACCTACATTGACAACAATTTTTCCTACTTTTACAGGATTCTGACTCAGGCAAGAAAGAAAGTGCGGATGTTCCCAGTGACTTTGAGTCAGAGACATCTGACATCGAGGTAATTCTTTGAATTCTTTGCGTCATTATCGTCAGTCAAAACGCTTACTCGAAAGAAAGAAAATCTTTAATTTGCAATAAACATTCTGCACACACAAGCGCATACACAGAAAGAACGCAAAATCTTGAACATCCTAAAATCACGTACAGTCAGCATCAAAAGTTGCTGACCACATTTAGATTTTCAAAATCGTTGTACACCGTATTATTATGTACGGTGTTACGGTGTAAAGCTATTTTGAAAATCTGAATGTGGTCAGCAACTTTTGATGCTGACTGTACCTACCGTCTTTTAAAAATTACAATCTTCCGTCAACAACACGAATTTTGTCGTTGAATTTGCCCGTGAAAACACACGATTCCGTAAGCAACATGCACTTAAATCCATCATGATAATTTTCGTGTTTTTGCCGAATCGTCAATGGATACCGTGTGAACTTATATTTTTTTTATAGGACATGGCTGCAAGGATACCTCGGAAGAAGAAGGCTCGCGTCGAAATAGAATACGAGACTGAACCAGTCGCCAGTGTATCGAGAAAGAAAATAAAACATTGATTACTATACTATCTACTTGTTTTATTTATTTTTTACGAGTCCTGCCCTGTGTTTAGCGGAACGGACTGTCAGACTGACTAAAACTACCCTGTTCCTTCAATTGCCCTTTGCGTTCCAGGGTTACGGTAACCTGCCTAGACAGTCCCGCGACCCCGGCAGGGATACTTTATCTGCCCTTGAAATCTTTGAGAAAAACAGAATTTAGAGACTGCCTGATTTAGTTCAAAGTCATTAGTAAGTAAATGGATGAAAACCGATTGCGTTAGTACTTGCTGTGAGTTGGCATAAATAATATTATTAAACTCTAATTAATATTATTTCTATGACTAAATAAACCATGCGTTTTCCGTTAGGTAGGCAGTTTAATAATTATGTATAGGCATGCAATGTGATTGATGTTATATGAATTTATTAAGCTGAGTAATAACAGGAAAATATGTGTAACTTATAGGATTATGTAACATATTGACCGAGTCTTATTTAAAACCTAATAAAAATAACAAAAAGTAATTACTTATAAGTAAGACATAAAATTTTATTACAAAATAACATAACATAGGTACGTATATATAACAGTTAATGTCATGTTATTTTGTTCCAGCGCTGCAAATACTTCACAAATCACAAATATTTAGCTTCCCCCTTATTAATATGTTGTCAAACTATGTGAACTAAAATGCATGGAACAGGGATTTTTTCTCTCATGCAAATGCTCATGCATGATCATTTTTGTTCATTCATTAACCTATAGGTAGGTACACCTCGTTCAGGGTTGCCACCTTTAGGGGAAAAAAAAACGGGACGATCGGGCATCCATATGAGACGTTCGGAGTTTGGTGAAAAAAAAATACCCATGAAACAGTCAAAGGAAAATGAAACTTTATTTTGTGTTTTTATTTGTATTTAGGTATCTAATATATAAAATTCTCGTGTCACAGTTTTCGTTGCCATACTCCTCCGAAACGGCTTGACCGATTTTGATGAAATTTTTTGTGCTTATCCGGTATCTATGAGAATCGGCCAACATCTATTTTTCATCCCCCTAAATGTTAGGGGTAGTCCACCCCTAATTTTTATTTTTTATTTTTTAGACAAAAATTTTAATTTCTATTTTTTATGGCAAAACAACGTTTCCGGGTCAGCTAGTTTTTATATAATTATTTTTTCCATGTGTATGTCTTGTTATTACGAGCCGCTTTTACTAACTATATCATTTTTGTATTTATTTATGAAGTCTGAACAAGACATGTGCATATTCAAAGAAATAGCAATTCTGCTTTTATCAAATCTACCGAGCAACGATTTCTGATATTAGACCTTTTCAAGGTCATTAATGAAAATACGCGCTCAACATACGCATTTGAAGGAGGTATGCTCAAAGCACGAGATACAACACTAAATAATGCGTTCAACTTCTGCTCCTTTGCGACTTTAAATACTTGGACACATTTTTAACCGACTTAAAAAAAAAGTAGGTTCTCAGTTCGACCTATATGTATGTATGTATGTCCGCGATTATCTCGCGTTTGGCTGAACCGATTTGGATGCGGTTTTCAGGAAAGTGTTTGTTACATTCTGGGGAAGGTTTTAGTATATAACAATAATGGATATCTTGTGAAGTGTCCCGTACAGATCCGTTTTTGTTGCTTACTAGGATTGTAGATTTTCAAAGACGCCGATTATACTATAAAGATTTTTGTTGAATTTCTAAACTAAAAAGGGAAAAATGCTGTGAAAGTACCTTAAAAGCCCATTCCAAGGAGTAGATCTCTATGGAGAAGAACGGGCAAGAAACTCCATGGACACTCTTTTTAGATCACTAAAATTATTACACAATCTTTGTTACATCATTAATTCATTTCTTCACTCAACGAAGAAAGTAACTCGCCGCAAAGTACAACCACAGAGTCCACAGACTACTGGCTGCGCGCGCGGGAGGAGGCGAAAACGAACGCGGTAGATGCCGCGGTGGCGCGTGACTGGGTTGGGTACCCGTGAATGAATTGATTGAGCCTGTCGCATGTTGTCAATAATCGGGACAAACTCGATAGGCCGTCGGGACGCGGGACAATGTCTTCGAAATCGGGACTGTCCCGGAAAAATCGGGACGGGTGGCAACTCTGACCTCGTTGGTATTGTGGTTGCAAGCGCGACTGCTGAACATGAGGTCCCGGGTTATTGAGTTGGTAGAACTCAATAAAACTATTCAGTCACTTAGTCGGTTTCATCTTGTTTTCCGGGATTTTTTTGACTTTTGAATCAGCGCAGCCAAAAGGCTGCGCGTTGATTCAGAAGCCACTAGGCATAGAAGCATGAATTTTTGCAACAGAGTTCCTTATATGACGTTCGTGTGTACTAAGGTATAAGGACGGATTTTTGAAAATTCATCCCTTATGGGGCTAAAAAATGGGATTTGAAAATAATTTAATCTCAGTCGATTGACTTAAAACTTTCCAATGTACACTTATCAACAGAGGATTTTTGATAATTCTAAACCCGAAATACGCATACTCGCGGACAAAATCGTAGGTAGAATACCTACTCGTTAACTGTGTATACGTTTTTTTACAAATGCTAGGTACATGTTCTCCCTCTTGTAACTTTGTATCTATACCTAAGACATACAGAACAAGCATAAATACCCTTTGTTGTGGGATTTTATTGTCTTTATACATCTCTCAGAAATTTTTGTCATTAAGAGCGCTTATTCTGAAAGTTGGCAACGTCGCAAATAGTTGTCAAATATTAACAATTTTTAATTAATTAATTAATCATTCAGCAATGTTACTGTATGGAAATAAGAAATATCGCTCTGTAGTGCACTAGAACATTGATATAAAAATGCAATAAAAACACTGAATTTGATGTTGTAACCGTTTCAGGTGTAAAAAAAGCATTTGGAAAGTTTCCAAATACTTTTTACCCGACTACGGCGAAGCAAAAAGGAGGGTTATGATTTTGACCGGTATGTATGTATGTTTGTATGTATGTATGTTCATCTGTTCCCTCATAACTTCTGAACTACTTATCACTACTTGACAAATGAGGTGTCGTTAGAAGCGTCTCAGTTGTCCGCTAGTTATAGGGTAGGTGACGTGTCACCAAATCCAATATGGCGCCCTCTAGGGGATGAAAAGTCGTAACCGAAAAAAAAAAAAAAATTTCGCACAGTATCGACATGGGTATCAAATTAAAGGGCTTGATGAGCACATTTGAAATATATGTACATTATATAGCTTTTACTAGCTACTTTGCCTGTTTCTAACAGTGTCAACATGGGTATCAAATGAAAAGGCTTAATGAGTACATTTTAAATTCACTCGCTGCTTTGCTTATTATATCAAATAACCCCAAAATAGTGTAAATAAAAAATAAGTTAAAATAACTAAAACCCGACTACGAAAAAATCGCGCGCTAAAAAAACTTTTTCAAAAAAAATGTAACCGCTTTCAAAAACAACCATAAAAAACGGTAAAAAAACCTACAAAATAACTTTTCTTTCGGAAGTCGGTGTCTTTGTTTTCTTTATTTCATTGTCTTTTTTTTGCCACCGACTTCCGAAAGAAAAGTTATTTTGTAGGTTTTTTTACCGTTTTTTATGGTTGTTTTTGAAGGCGGTTATTTTTTTTTGAAAAAGTTTTTATTTTACTCTTTTTAGTTTAAATATTCAACCCCAATTCTTGTCAAATACAACATGTGCACTAGAATTTTGTAATCCATAACACCGGTAATAACATCGCTTATGTACACAATAAGCTAATAAAATTCCCTATCTCAAAAACTACTTTTAATGAAACTTGCAATATTCCCTAAGTTAAATGATACCTAGTACAACAAAAAAAGAATTACTTAAATCGGACTTGTAGTTCCAGAGATATGCGAACTCAAACTAAATCAGTCGATGCCTACTCCTTACTATTAAGGAGTTCTACCTTCCATCATCAGCTCAGCTACTTGAAATTATGATTACCATACGCAAGTACTTAAATTACTTCATAAAATTTGCGAAAAACGGTGTGTCGGCCTATAAAATTCGAGGGTTGCCCTCGATTTCTCCAGGATCCAATCATCAGATCCCAACTTGGTGACTATGGGATCACCTCAGAAGTACCTCCTTTCGAACAAAAAAAGAATTTTAAAAATCGGTCCACAATTGGCGGAGTAATCGCGTAACAAATATACAAATTTAAAAAATCTAAAAACCCACGTTTTTAAATGTCCTAAAAATAAGAAAATAACCCTACGGGGCTGAGAGAGGGGCCACTCAAAACGTGGGGGCGTATATTATTTAAGGGATATATTTACATGACGTGTAAAGATCGTGGGTGAAACTTGAAAAGATACGCCCCCACGTTTTGAGTGGCCCCTCTCTCAGCCCCGTAGGGTTATTTTCTTATTTTTAGGACATTTAAAAACGTGGGTTTTTAGATTTTTTAAATCTATTAATTATTTTATTATTTTTATCTTTGTTCATCGGGTTTGAAGCTACCCTGAAAATTTTAGCCTGCTAGCTTATCGGGAAGTGCTTCAAAGCCTGTCCGCCATCTTGGACGTCCGCCATATTGAATTTAAGTCACATGACTGTTTTTATCATATTCCTGACAGCAAACCCTTTCATTTGATATCCATATCATGAGGGTGGATTTCAAACAGCCACTCTGCCATCTTGGACGTCCGCCATATTGAATTTAAGTCACGTGACTATTTTTTTCATACTCCTGACAGCAAACTCTTTCATTTGATATCCATATCATAGGGGTGCATTTCATATAGCCTGTCTGCCATCTTGGACGTCCGCCATATTGGATTTAAGTCACGTGACTATTTTTTTCGTATTCCTTACAGCAAACCCTTTCATTTGATACCCATATCATGGGGGTGGATTTCAAACAGCCAGTCCGCCATCTTGGGGAGGCCGCCATATTGGATTTGTTATGACGTTTCTTAGCTAGTCATGTATTGTCATCAGAACTCAGAGCGTGTGCAAAATTTCAGCCTGCTAGCTTAACGGAAAGTGCCTCAAAATTGAGTTGCAAAAGTCCAACCGGAACGACAAACAAACAAACAAACAAATAAACAAACAAACAAGAAAAGTGAGTGTATAAAAACGTGGGGAAAAAAAAAAAAACATACCGTCGAATTGATAACCTCCTCCTTTTTGAAGTCGGTTAAAAAGTATAAAACAAGAACAATCCGTGTTACAGAAATTTTTAATTAATAGCCGTGGTCGTATGCCACCTGCGGTTGTTTCACACAATCTTTATTGGCTAGGTGGCATACGACCACGGCTATTAATTAAAAATTTCTGTAACACGGATTGTTCTTGTTTTATACTTTTTAGTGCGCGATTTTTTCGTAGTCGGGTTTTAGTTAAGTATTTTAACTTATTTTTTTTTACATCTAAAACTACATATTCGGTGTTACGATGTTAATTATTGCATTCCCTAATAATTTTTTTAGTGCACTACAGAGCCATATTTCTTATTTTCATACAGTAAATATACCAAATTAATTAAAACTTGTACCTAAATATTTGACAGCTATTTGCGACGTTGCCAACTTTCTGGTTATGCGCCCTTAAGGGGGCCTACCATGACGTATGGTAGGCCCCCTGGTACTGCAACAGCTGTAAGTCAACTGTTGAATAATTATGTGAAAAAGAACAAATTTGGGCCCCTTCAATCCAAGATTGCGGCTAACGCAGACACTCCTCAAGGTCGAAAACTTACATTTTTCATGAGAAGCGTATACTTATGCAATACAATTAAAAAAAAAACTACACCAAAATTAATCAATGCAAGGCAAAGCCTCATTTTTGTCCCCATTGACTGGACTATCACTACATAACTTCCGCTTTTTGTACAATTATACGTTTGTGGATATCCAAGATTTAACATAATAGATTGTCATACAAATGAAAATTCAATCTGGATCCAATGTCGGGACTTAATTAAAATCCTGATGAATGACGCTTAATTCTCGCATTTAATTATTTTAGCGTTGTGTGCTAATTAATGTCTTCACAAAAGAGTCTTGGGGAGAATTGGGCGAAACGAAGTGTCTGTGATCAGAATAACATTTTAGAGGATTCTATTTCTAACGTAGATACCTATGTTAAGTATATGAATTTATATATGTCGCAGTGAGATAGATAAAGCCGTAACATAGTTATATCCCTAGGGATATAATTATATACCGTAACATAGTTATACCTGTGTCGACGGAGCACTGCTTCGCGGTGCTCCTACTTCTGGGTGGTTTAAAAAAAATAACCACGAAGGGGATGGCGGGGTCTTCCAGACCCCGCCATACCCTTCTAACCTAACCTGTCCGAGTCGGGGTGCCCCCAATCGTTTCTACAACGGTATAACTATGTTACGGTATATATAATTATATCCCTAGGGACATAACTATGTTACGGCTTTATCTATCTTACTGCGACATATAGGTACTCGTACATACGACAGTTTGTTAATAAATTCTATTAGCCTTAGGGAATGGTGACTCAAGTGTCTACTTAGGTACTTGTAGTGCAAGCGACGACGCGACGACTTTAAAAATATGTTTTGTATGTTCTGTGCTAAAAATAGTTAAATGTTATCGGAGTAGTGCCACTTCAGTTTTTTTTAGTCAATGATTTATTGCCTACTTAGGTACTTGGTTTTAGTTTGGTTGGTCTTTCTCGCAATGTTTAAGTTGTACATTCCTACCTTTTTTTTTGCAATATTTCTAGAGATATGCAATTATGCACCCCTCCTGCAATCTCTAGGTAAGCACTAGGGGTGTAGTGTATGCGCGGGCGCATTGGCGTTGTCAGTCGGTTACCAGCCGTAGGCGAGTGAGCACGTCTTTAGACTTGCGCATACAGTGTATCCTGATCAGATAACCTGAGTGACAAAAAGTGTGTTTTATTGACCCCCGAGACATTACAAATGGCGACGAGGATAAAAGTGAGTACATGACACATTAAAAACAAAATAAAATGAAGGAAGGAATATAAATAATTGTTTATTGCCTATCAGTTGTTTGCGGGTAGATTCGTTCCAAATAGCTTATTACAAATTATTTGTTATTATATAAGAAAAAATACTAGCAAATTAACACTCATTTTACATTGAGTTATGAGCTAAATCAAAATCACATATGAATCGAGCCAATACGTAAGCAATTGTTACTGATAAACGGTTTCATACCACTATCCTTCATTGTAAATGGCCATGCATCGTATTAGATGGAAAATAAGGCCACGCAAGGATACTACAAAAATATAATATTGTGCAAGTATGCGACCTAACGGTAACTACCCACAATTAGTAAAAAAGTTTAACCAAACGTAATTATCGACATAATGAGATTTATGATCGAGATAATAAGAAATACTTACGTAACTGTTCACAACACAGTAGAAAGGATAGGTAATTAGTTATTTCAGCTCGCTTAAAGATATTATTACTTACAGAATTAATTTTGTTTATGGATTTGTTATACTCATTAGTAAAAACCTATTATTAAATAGCTTTAGATAATGTCATTTTAATAATAGACTTATTGAATTTGGAAGTGTTGATAGCAAAAGTACGTATGTTGTGTTTACACTATACTACTATACATATTCTACTTTTACTGTTTTATTTGAAGAACAATTACATCACAATAGTTAAATTAGGTAGATAACCTAACCTAACTATTTTTATGCTTGCACAATTTATACATATTCGGAAAATAGTTATAATAAAGGTACACTTAAAGGCCACGCAATGAGTAAATAATAAAGGGCCACGCCGTTTAAATAAGTACCTAACAAAAGGCCACGCAATGAGTAAATAACAAAGGGCCACGCCGTTTAAATAAGTACCTAACAAAAGGCCACGCAATGAGTAAATAACAAAGGGCCACGCCGATTAAATAAGTAACAATTTTAAAAGGACTGTAAATTATTAAAAAAAAACAAACATTTACAAAAATATAATGAAGTCCACGCAATGAGTACTCGAGAAATCTTTAATTCAAGCTCAGAGCTGATAAATGGTTAGTAACAATTTTCTTAAACAGCTTGTGTTAGTAAAACATATTTTGATTATCAATTACAATTAATTACATTTATACAATTTCAATTATAACAAATTAAATAAATGATACAAAATTTGCATAACATTGAAATAAAATTGACATAAAATTGGAATAAAATTGAAATAAAATTGAAATAAAATTGAAATAAAATTGAAATAAAATTGAAATAAAATCGAAATAAAATTGAAATAAGTAAAGTTGTAATACTGTTACTGATTTTCAGTAAAAAGCCACGCAAGGTACAACAAAAAATAGGGCTATGCAGTTGTAATACTGTTACTGATTTTCAGTAAAAAGCCATGCAAAAATAAGAGTCAATATTTTATTGCTACCCAAAATGACTCGTGCATCATCCATAGTTCCCAACTTAGACATTTCGATTGCGAAAGCGATCCGACATCTGTCGGCACTCGCTGGAGGAAATGGAAGAGGGCACTTGAAATTTATTTACTGAATGCCAACATCGACACTCCCGTAAAAAAAAAAAAGAGCTACTCTTCTCCACGTTGGGGGAATAGCAATTCAAGAAGTGTATTAAAACCTTCCTGGAGCTCATGCTTAAGAAGGCGCAGGTGCCGATGATTATGCAATAGCTCTAAATAATTTAGACTGTTTCAAACAATCAAAAAATTTTCTTTGTAGTGGCTTAGAATGCCAAAAAATAATGTTCTTATAGCAGCAGTATTATCGCTAATAAGGGAGCGTTTGGGCACAACTTATAAGGGCAAAACCCTTATACTCCTCTTATAGTTGCTTTATAGTTTCAAACTAAACTTATAATGGCAAGAAAAGTGCTCCAACAAAGCCAATACCCCTGTGAGAATGATATGAAGAGCGTTGATAAGGGCGATCACCCTTATACATATTTTATTATGGTCCGATACAAGGTTATTTAAACTTATTGTAGCAAATTAAAAGCTCATAAAAATCCGACGGCCCTTATAGCCGTCTGCAATAAGTCTTTTTCTCAGTGATTTACATTATTTTGTGCAACAGTTTGGCAAATAAAGAAAAACGCCAACCATATTATAGAAAATAGTGAGGTTCATTAACAATAGTAACTTAACGCCTTACAAAATTGTTAGGACACTCAAAATTGTCCGCAGTACCGAGCAAGTGGGAAAAAGATGGCGTTCTGCGCTGGTCATAATGTAATGAAAATAAATTAAGAAAACTTGAACATTCGTGTAACTGGCGGAAAATTAATTGCAAAGAGAAAAGATCAAATAATAAGTCACTTAAAGCGATATGGGAAATGTTGAATTTCACTACCCATTCTCTTATATCACTACGAATATCAATATTCTCCGACTCTTGATAGCAATATCTATATGTCCTTATCACTATCACTACCGCTACAATTATGTTCTTCCTCACTGGTTTCCTTTTCAATCTCATTTTCTATAAAATAATCCTCTGCGGAACCACTAGCTGATTCGTGAGTATCGGCTTGGTCATTTTGTAGTACCATAAGAGTAGAGGTGGTGTGTGTAAACATCATATAACATGCTAGAATTCATTTGTTGGATAGACGTCTTATAAAATGCTCCTATAAGTTTAAAAGCATCATAGTTACCTTGTGCATTACTTTCCTAAGAATAATTGACCATACTAAAAGCCTTTATATGACTTTGAATATTATGTGGCTAAAAAGCAATGTAACTAGCCTCTATAAGAAAAACAATTTCGAGCCCTTATTGTAGCCGTATAAATTGGATTTATTATCGTTTACCCAGCCAAAATATAAAAATAAAGGTAATTTAAGCCAAATCTTCTAATAATGTGCCACTAAAAGTAATATTGGCATAATGAATGCTCTTTTATAATCAGTTTAAGGGTTTAGACCTTATAAACTTAATGTTATGAGCTTAGTTTGTTTGTTGGGTTACTTTGCTCCAAAACAAAGTCGGATTTATGAAAGATACCTTTTCCGACTCACGAAACAGGAGGAAGGAGAAGAATTTGAAAGATTTTTATTAAGGTTGAGAAACCATGCCGATAAATGTCAATTCCATAGTAAAGAAGAGCATATTATCGATCAAATCACGGAAAAGTGTCGATTAATCGAAAAAAAAAAATAAGAATACTGGGATACAATATGTTTAGACGAAATCATCAGTAAAGCAAATGCTTTAGAAGTTGTAGCCAGGCGATTAGAACAATTTAAAACTGTAAATACAAACGATGCGAATAATTACACTGCATGGTTCCCATATAATTTGAACAATAGAAAATTGTCTGGACTTTAAAAGAGACTGTGACCTCTGAGTTTGTTTTGGATGTTTCTTCTCAGAGTAGTCACGTACGAAACACCGGCCTCATCTAGTGTAAAATAGTGTCTTTTGACGTGTAAAAGAGTTTGCCAAAACCAATTTACTGAATAAATAATTATAATTTATCATTTATTACAACAAAGCAAAAATAAATGAAATAGATAAGAAAAAAAAAATCAACAAACCGTTCAGACAACGATCATCGAACACAAAATGTAGTAGATGTGGAAACTCCACCCATCTATCCGAAGACACAAAATGCCCCGCAAAAGACAAACGATGTTTAAAATGTGGATTCATTGGTCTTTTCCGAGAACATTGCAGGACTCGACAGAAAAGACAATTTTCCAACAACAGGCCAGACAACAGGACTGTAAAAAAAAAAAAAAAAACCAAGAAAAGAAATAATAAAAAATGATGCCAATAAATCTGTAATTGACTATATTTTCCACCTGGATGACGGCGAAACTATGAAATGCAATATTAAGGGAGTCACCGTTGATATGCTAATAGATTCAAGAAGTAGATGTAATATTATTACAGACAGAATATAACAATTTCTAATAGTCAATAATGTGTAAGTTTCCAACCAGATACGCAAACCTAATAAGACACTTATTTCCTATGGCAGTAAAAAACTCCTGGATATTATAGGCTCCTTTGACGTGGACATTTCAGTCATTAAAAATAAAAGTATAAAGTGTACTGCTTATGTCATCAGAAACAGCACACGCGATTTATTAGGCGTGCTTAAAATTGGGCTTCAGTTTGGCTTAATGAACTAAACAATGTGACATCGTTAGGGAAAGCGTTTTCAAAGGAGTGACTGTCCAGATCCCAAAAGGCCGAACAGTAAAACCAGTCACTCAACCATATACAACATTATTTTTGGTATATGCGAAACCTGAATATAGTTTGTTCAGAATCAGTAACTGATTCGATTCCATTGCACATAGATTCTTTACACAAAAATACTAGACAGGTGAATCGGGTTTTGGCATAAGCCAAAAATAATTTTGTAGAAGAGTTCCCATTCCCTTAGAAGAAAAGTTTGCCAAAAAACTAGAGGAACTGAAGGATGCGGATATTATCGAGGAAGTAAATGGACCCTCTCCGTGGGTGTCGCCAATAGTTCCCGATCTTAAAGAATACAAGAAGAGGCAAATCTCCCTCAGAGTTGTTTTATAAAAGACTGTTTAGAGACAAGATCCGGGCAGCACCAGACATGGAATACAAATCAATAGAAGAAGAAGTGAGAAAGAGATCTGCAAATGAAGGAAAAAGGGAAGGAGCATGGGGATCTCAAAAGTAAAGCGACAGGCTTGGAAATAGGAGAAAAAGTATTGGTGGAAAATTTAATCAAAGATAATAAGTTGACCCCCAATTTCAATCCTGCGCATACAGTAACGGACGTGAGAGGTTGCGATGTTATCGGAATGATGAAACCGGGAAAGAATATCGTCGTAATGTAAAATCAAAATAGTGGTAATAGTGATTTAAGAGAAAATGATGAACTAGCGTAAATAGTAAATAATTTTGTTAATTTTGTACTATAATATTGTTATTTACTGTTATCAACTATGTCTTTAAGATTTGTTACACAGATTTAAAATTAAGTAAATCATTGCTGTTCTGTAAAACTTTGCGGTAAATCTGAAATAATTATATTTAAAACATTTGATTAGTTATCCACCAATTATAGGTGTTTAGGTCGGAATATTAAAACCTAATCTAATATTGTAATTTTGAAACATTTCAATTCAATTAAAATAAAGAAGGGATGTAGTGTATGCGCGGGCGCATTGGCGTTGTCAGTCGGTTACCAGCCGTAGGCGAGTGAGCACGTCTTTAGACTTGCGCATACAGTGTATCCTGATCAGATAACCTGAGTGACAAAAAGTGTGTTTTATTGACCCCCGAGACATTACAAGGGGTATCGCCAGCACGTTGTCGAAACTGCAGAAAGTTTATCACGCCTTTTTTTAAGGGCTCCCATGTTGTAGTCCATTTGGAGAACCGCGGAAAGGAGTTTACTTCACAACCCGAACGTTCTCGAAAAGAAACACCTCTGAAATCGGCATGTGCGCTTTAATTCATTTACCTATATTTGAAATGTTGCAGAATCTTCGTAACAGAGTAGGTATCTGCAATATTAATAAGAATCACCCACAAAATATTTTTTGTGTGTGAGCGTGTTGTAGTCTATGGAAGGGGAATCCCCCTCAATAACCTCGAATAGCCTAGCTATCGTATATATGTATACGTCGCGTCGTGTGTTCATGACTGTGTGTGACTAACTTCAATCTACAACGTGTTTTTTTTTATTTCCCATAACTCTAGGGTATGAATGAGGGCATATAATAGAATCAATTGGCATAAGAATTATTTTTCAATCGTGTAATTTTTTTTGTTTTCATTTTTCATACAAAATAATTCGGCAGAGTCACAATATTTAATGTAAAACGCCCTTACGTGAAATGTGACAACGTCGCATTTTCTTAGCTTTAATATGAATGATTAGTTTGAAGAAAAATGAATTAACTCGGATTTATCAATGAAAGTTAGAGTAAGATACGCACATCGAGAGTCCGTTGTCCTGAAGCAGGAACCTACTCAATAGTTCTATCTTATTTACGCAAAGCGACAAGCACCAATGAGAGAGTGAAATATCCGAATCATAACAGCTACACCTCACCGACTTGCTTAAACATAAACACACAACATTGTTGCAACGTACTTGTAATCGGACGCCGCGAGCTAGGGTATGTTCTGTTGTCATCTTTGTAATGTTATCGATGTCGGTTAAATCCAGAATTTATTTTTGCTTTTTAAATACTCCGATTGATTTAACGGACATATTGAAGTATTAAACAAAGATTACGATTTCTCTAATCCAGTAGAATAGCGATTAATACAAAATTCGCTCAAAGTAATAATAACCTTAAGACAGTTTACAAAAAACTAAATTTCAACTTTAGCCATAAGTTACCCTTTGTAGGTACTAAAACGTAATCAATAAAGAATTACCTATTTTAATGTGATTTCAATTTTGCTTAATAATTTTTCTTCAATCCACTTGAGATTTCATCGATAACGAGTAAGTGCTTTCTCTTCACTAGTTTACCTTGCAATGCTGTGAAGAACGGCAACGTCGTAAAAGTAATGATTCGTCATATTGGTGACAATTTTTGATGTAATTTAATTGTGATTGATGATATCTTCGAAACTATGCATTTTTGGACCACATAATGTTAGAGTTTTTGTATTATTTTTACGTCTAGAATATAACCCTAAAGTTATGGGAAATCAAAAAAAACACCCTGTATAATTAGATTCAACCTTTTGACCGCTATGCATTAGGTACGGTCAGCAACAATATTAGGGGTATTTGATTCAAACATCTCATCGCTTCCAGAAAAATCTATTTTGTTTAGAATAAAATTACTAGTTTATGGTCTGAAATGTGTCTGAAATACATAGTAAGTACTTACCTCATTATATCAATGGCCTACCTATACTTTTTATAGCCAAGTTCCAAGAAATAAATGATTCGTCGAAAGAATGAACAAGACCGAAACATATTTTTTTTATCAAGCCCACATGTGAACATTCTTCTGGTCAATGTAGGTTTTTTTAGATATGAATTTCTGAGAAAACGTGATGAGTTCTATGAGAAGTACCTAACTTAATTTTAATCTAATCTATTTTTACCTCCATGTGGTTTTTATATACCTAATAGGTACTCATTTATTTATTATGTATTAAAAAATTACAAATCATCATCATCAGCCTATAAATGTTCCCACTGCTGGGACACAGGCCTCCTCTCTGTGAGAGGGAGTGGGCCTTAATCTACCACGCGGGCCCAGTGTGGATTGGTAGATGTCACATGTCTTCGAATTTTTGGTTCTAGGACATGCCGGTTTCCTCACGATGTCTTCCTTCACCGTTTTGAGAGCAGTGGTATTGAAATAAATTACACAAAGTAATGCGCCTGACGGGGTTCGAATCTACGACCTACAACTCGTAAGTCGAGGCCGATACCACTGGGCCACCTCTGCTCTACAAATATTACTAACATACTGAATTAAAACTAAAATTAAATACCTACATTATTAAAAAACACGAAGTCAATAGGATATTTAGGCGTCAAAGTACTCCTCCGCATCACTCATCCTGAAAAGTGCCCAGAAGACTGCCAAAAACGTTGAATGGCTCTCTAACACCCCATTTTTTTTGGTAAAGTCACCCAGGACGTGAAGGGAGGGACTGTCAGACTTGTACCACCTAAAAAGCAGAGTGATCCTTCAATAGCCCTTTACGTTCCAGGGTCACGGTTACCTGATATGATAGTCCCGCGACCCCGGCAGGCTTTGACCCTCGAAGGTCAGCACGACTATCAGGATCGTTGGACTTCAACTGTTTTAAAATGGCCCTACGGCTGTTGAACGCAAAGGGCAACTGGAGACAGAGTGGTTTTTATCAGTAAAAGTCTGACAGTTCCATCCAGGACGTGAGGACGGGATGATCCTAGATTTTAAATCAGTATGAACCAAGTATGAACATTCGTTCATCTGAGAACTTTAACAGGCAGACGGTTGATGACGAACCAACTTACTAACCACAATCTCAACTTTACTTCCGAAGCTACACAGTGCAGATTAGAATAAAACAAAATGCTATGCATGCTATGCATGCTTGTAGCTCACAGAATATATAATAAAGGTCTCCCTGTTACAGTAGTATGGTCAATTTGTGTTCTGTTTCCGTACAAGAGAGACGTGTCCTAAATATCAAGATGAAGTTCGTGTTACTTGTCCTTTGTGCCATGATGCTGGTAGTATCATCTCAGATGATCTCGCTAGAAGATCTGCTGAGGGCTTACGACATCTCCTCGGATATTTCTACCAACGAAATTGGCAAAGGTAAGTCGGTTAAAAAGTGACTCACTAGGAATATAGTCCGGTGTCGATGGGTGCGTTTACAAATATTATGTTAGTCTTATAAACATTTGTTCAAGAAACCTGTGATTGTGTTTTGTTTTGAGTGCATTAATTAATAGTTTGAATAATAACTTAGATTAGTACCATTTTTCCTCGTTCGGACGATACCTATATTAAACAAAATTGTGAATATATCATGCATTTCAAATTTATTTTAATAAATGTACCTAATTCGACTGAGATTGTAATTCAGTTACATGAAAATACGATATTATCTTTGATGTCATTTTAATACCTTGGTTTTTTAATATGTTTGTTTTAAATACTCAAGCTCAGTCTTTATTTATCTTATTATCTTATTATGTTTTGGAAAAGATGTATCATGGAGGTCAAATGGCACTTGCTCTTAATAAAAAGCAGATAACTAAAATAAGTGATAGCGGTTGGCACAGTGGTTGAGTGATTGACTAATTAGCTACGTGTCGCGGGTTCGATTCCCACACGCAAGTATTTGTAGTGGTTTGTGACTTAGAATATTTGAAAACGCACCTACAACAAAGAAGAAATTACTAGTTTTGAAGCAACGTTCTTAAAAAAATATTAGTAGGTAACTTACGTACAGAATAAACAATTCGGCAAAGACGGACTCTGTACGAAGGCCTCTGCACATGCAGCCTTCGTTCAGGGTCGTGTGACTTCAAAAGCCTTCCGATCCAGGGCCAATGTGGCCCACGATGGTCGTTTGCGAGTCTACCACAGCACGTTCTAGCTGTGTCGGACCTCCAGATAGTATTTTGACCCACAGTAGGCTTTGGCCGGCCCAGTCTCACTTCTGTTTACCGTAGCTTATGTTTTTTTTTGTTTCTTGTTTCAGGAGAAACTTCAGTGAAGGCGGCGAGTGAAGCTCTATTCATACCAATGAGTTTGCGGTCTTGCACAAGCGGAGCCTGCAACTTCGTGTGCAAATTCCTCGGTTACAAGTATGGCACGTGCGTTAATTCTGAAACCTGTCGTTGCTACAGTTAGAATGTCTTCCAATTCCAAGTCTCGAAAGTCTCCTCAGTGTGAACCTAGGAATCTAATTTATAGTCTTTGGTTTTAGTTAGCACCACAAACTATAGTTAACACCGGCTCTTTATTTTTTTAACGTGTATTTTTTTAAATAAATGTCTGACCAATTCTTATTTTGAAGTTTTATTTTTATGTGATTAGTGCATAATACAATGTCAGTAGGCGAGCAGTGAAGCCTCCTGCAGACACACGCGATTAATCGCGCTGCGACAACGAGCCAAGCTAATTTCCACTCTAAAATTACTATGAATGGACCGCGACATGTCGCCCCGCGCGATTAACCGCGTGTGTCTGCAGGAGGCTTTAACTTGCTCATGATACGATTCATGTGATTTGCAATTTCTACTAACTATATCTAAATGAAATTCGTCCTTGCCACTACGATATATGATGCAATGATCGCGTGTGAATTCGCCGCTAGAGGCGCTAGTGTAGCGTGAAGTCCCGAAATGTTTGTTTATTGGCGGGCTGCCGCGGGCTGCACGGTTTTATTTCTTTTTAGTTTACTTTCTGAGGTATCACGAAATATTTAATGATATATTATTCTTATTACGGCAAATACAAGTTACGGGTCAATGAATATCGGTGCTTTAAAAGCGGAACTAAGAAAAAGAGGCGCAAAGTTAAGCGGACTGAAAGACCAGCTAATTCAGAGTTAGTTGTTTACTGTTTACAAGCATATTTTATTACTAGCTTCTGCACGCGACTTCGTACGCGGATCCTATTGCTTATGCCAGCGACAACAGAGTCGTCAAAATCGAAGATCTGAAACGTCTGATGTCCAATAGAGCCCGGGTAAATAATAAATGGGAGTTCTGGCCATTAGAGTCAGATTTTTAATGATATACCATCGTCATCGAAAATCAGTCCTAAAGTCTTCACCGCGTAGAGGTACTCCCAGTTTATGTTATTTTATAATTAATTATACAGGGTGAATTTTTCAACTGGGCGTGGATGGCTATTTCCGAAACAATGAGAAATATCAAAAAACGTTGAAAGGAGTCTTGCACACAACAAGCTCGCACTTTTTTCGGACTAATCATAATCACTTTTGTTATCATTTCAATACGAGCAGGTACCTGCCTACTGTAATATAATTGCTATTACTTTTACGATGACGGCATTATACCCATGATTAATTTATAATTTATGCCTTTTTCCTTCCTTGTATGAACTAATTAGGTAGTAGGTGCATTGTTACAATATATTTTAGTTTTTATTACATAAAACTTAAACCTACCTACTTAAGATTTCTTTAATTTCAGCTTTAAGGCGCGGTGTTATCTCAATATTCCCAAAAATTGGTTTCTTAGAACGTCGAGTATGACGTAATGTAATAAAAATAAGCAACGCGAAAAATACAGTGAACAGAGAAGGGTATAAAGAAGAATTTAAACCGAACAGAATAATAAATAAGAGTTTGATATTCCCAATAATAATTGGGTAGTTGTAACACAAAAATAAACTTTGACGTCGAAGATCTCTGTATTTCCAGCGATAACAACAGTTTTTTTTTAAGAATTTAGTAGGTTTTCCATTTTTTTTAAACTTTAACCTTACCATTATTTAATTTTATGTCTATATTTTAAATAATCTAAAGAAAAGCAGTAAAATAAATGCCCATTCGCAGCTTACGTCACATTTCAACACAAATGTCATTTTTTCAATTTTCAATCTTATTGACGCTCCATAGTGGTGACAATAGTTTACGCGGTCATAAGCGATTAAAATCGTAGTCAGTCCGCGTCTTAAATACTGACTCTATTTTTAGGTTGAGCTTCAGTGCAGTTCTTCTTTCTCATTAAATCTGAACACACGACTTACAGTATTTCTTTGATCTGAGACTTACACCTCACTTACACCTAGAACTTTCTATAAGAAACGCCTTTTAACTTTTCTGCATTCAGAATCAGGATATTTGTTCATTTTCTGATTTATCAGCGATGACAAGGATTTGGTCTATCTATAACTAGGTAACATTAGTACTTAGGTACCTAGCAAAAAAGCAATCCTTGCCGAGGTTGGTCTGTGGTGGGGTGACCATATATGGGAGATAGATGATCTATCATAGCGAGTTTCATCCGTGCCTCGAAAAATATGGATAGCCATAGCCGTTTGTCCCGACTTGTAGGTCTTTGACAATCGTTACTATTAGCTCCTACCTATACAACGCAACGCAAGTCTCCGATACCTTACGACTTTGGTATCCAGGCGACTATCGCAATACAAATCCATAGAGGTTCGTACATAGGCACGCGTCGAGAGATCGTCGCGTCGCGTCGTCTAAAAGTCGTAGTCCGTGTTTCATCAGAAACAAAGCGACAGTTAAGCGACCGACGGTTAACTGACTAATAACTTTATTGAAGCAATAGCTATTGAAAGAATGACTAGGGACACCAGAAACCGGGCAAACTGGCCCGAAAAATAAAAATAGGCGGCAAAGTGACAATCCGATCTACACTCATTTTTTCTTTAGCTATTAATTTGTGTTGTTAATTTTACTTTCCTCGTATTCGTAATGAAAAGCACAGTGTTTACCTTGGGTAAATTACTTATTTAATCCCTCGAACTATTAGCGCCCTCACTACGTTACGGGCGCCAAACCCCGTCTCGGGACGTAAATAAGTAACTTTCACGCCTTGGATAACAATGTACTATTGTGGCATGTTGTTGGCAGTAGTAAGTTTCCGACGAGTAATGCTATCCAAAATAAAATAAAAAAATGTACCTATATAAAAGCTTTATTTCGAGCTAAACTCATATGTATTGTAGAGTAGTAGCATTGTTCATAAAATAGTGTAATCAACACGATACGATCGAGTGAGTCCTTACGCACTTGCTGAAGCTAAAAAACAACCTATTCCCTTCAGTTGCCCTTTGCGTTCGAGAGCCGCTGTGCTTTTTTAAGACGGTCTGCAGCCCTACCAAGGGCGGGATAAGGGGTTTGTCGGTCTCGTAGTGACTGGACTGATTTTAATAATAATACTACTGGGAGGTATGTGGGTACTTCTTTCAGTGAATAAATGCACAAACTAAAAAGGTGATGGGTTTATTCATAATTAAAAGTCTTCGTTAATTTTACTTACATTACTTTTAATATTTAAAACATAAGATCAACACGATGCGATGTAGAAAGACAAACGTAATACATTTTTTTTCTTGATACAAACAAAATATCTTTAATAGAGTCAACATTACAAATTAAAATAACTAATATTTGTTGATAAAATAATAATATTCATCGATGACAGTGATTTTACAGAGTTACAGCCTGTACTTATAGATAGATTAACAGAACTTAGACTTAGCTGAGTCTTTCAAAAATCAACTTTTTTTGTTTAAAGTTAATGTGCATAATCGATTGTGTCAAAATGTCACACGAATTGGAACATTAAGTGAAAACTTACTAGGTACCTAATTTAAAAAAAAAATGTGACTGAGCTAAGCTTAAGCTAGGTCTATGTTCTATAAAAATTGAGTGATCATATTAATAAAAAAAAACATTGACGTCTAACAATGAGTGAGCGATAAAAAAAAACATTGATGAACACATTATGAAAATAGTAACACAACGATAAAAAATATCAACGTTAAAAGTTAATAAGAACAATAACAAGTTGTTGCTGAGACGCAGGTGCCATGATCGAAGCCGAGGGATCTACAAACTTCGTCACAAACGCTGTTAATGCATCCTTTCAAAGTCATTGGTATGTATAGCGCCTGTGATGCCACTTGCACTGTGTCATCTGAAACAATTCAATGTTTTAGTATCGATGTTAATATATTTTCTTAAGGCTGCATAACCAGAAACTTGGCAACGTCGCAAATGGCTGTCAAATATTTACAAGTTTTAATTAATTTGGCAAATTTACTGTATGTAAATAAGAAATATTGCTCTGTAGAGCACTAAAAAATAGATATAGGAATGCAATTAAAACACTGAATTTGATGTTGTAACCGTTTCAGGTGTAAAAAATGCATTTGACAAGTTTCCGAATACTTTTTTTACATCTAAAACTATTTATTCGGTGTTACAATATTAATTAAGTATTTCATTCCCTTATCAATTTTCTAGTGCACTACAGAGCCATATTTCTTATTTACATACAGTTACATTGCTAAATTAATTAAATCTTGTTAATATTTGACAACTACTCGTAAGTATGTGCGACGTTGCCAACTTTCAGAATATGCGCTCTTAAAGAACGTTGCCGCACACTAGGATTTTCTCCTGTGTAGTGGGTGCGTTTACAAACATATAACCTCACATACACAAACCCCAGACCCGAAACAACTACTTGTAGATCATACGAATATTTGCTCCGTGCGGGAATCGAACCCACAATCGCTTCGGCGACTGTGACACGCCAATCGTGGTGTCAAATGGCAAAACAGAGGTGAGAATAGAGATAAGAATGGTAAAAGCTGTGACGGCTCAGGGTATCGGCCCCGACTTAGGTATGAGTTGTAGGTAAAAATGGTGACGGAAAAACCTCGTAAGGAAACCGGCATATCCTAGAAAAAATCGAAGACATGTGACATCTATCAACCCGCACTGGGCCTGCGTGGTGGATTATGGCCCAGTCTCTCTTAGGAGGCCTGCCTCCTAACAGTGGGAACATTATAGGCTGTTGATGATGTTATTAGACCACACAGGCCGGCCCAAAAAGAGGTAGCAGTCAAAATACCTGGACACAATACCACGAGTGCTATTTCGAGGATGTACTAGGGAAGAGTTTCTGAAGGGAATTGTGTGAATCATTTGCCCAGCACTGGGATAGAATAAGCTAATATGTAATAACAAAAAAAAAGAAAAAAAAAACACTCACCTTTCGAAATGTACAATGCCAGTAAATCTCTAAATGAAATATTTGCATTTGCTACCACGAGCATTGCAGTTATCACGAACAAAGCTATTAATAATTTCATTGTGATTTATTTAATATTTTTCACGACCTTCCTGTAGGACTGGCTGACCACAATTGACACGAAGGGAACAGGGACCCAGTCACAAATAATCCGTTATGAAATCACTCGCTATATTTATACCTACGTCGAAAAGCCTATCCTCCATGATTCCCATGTCAAATGGGGCGGGAACTACATTTATATTGCATCTGAATTTACGAAAACAAATACATATTCTACTGCTTTGAAATAGAGCTGTAAATGATTTGGTGAATAGTTAAGAGTTTTTATTTGGCTAAGTAGATAAGAGATTAGTTGTACTGAATAAAAGCCAATACATTATGTTGCAATCTTATCTGGTAGGTATAGCTTTTTTACTTTTAATATCATTGGGTAATCGCGTGAAACGGTTCTTCCCAGCTTAGTTGGGGAAAAACATTGTTATAGCGATACTGATAGCGTTATTGTTAAAAAAATCAGATAACGAATTCATTAATTCAATCAATAACCAATTGATAATAAAGTAAGTTTAGACCAACAAGTAAGAATATTTAACACACTCAACTCGTAAAGAAACCTGAATAAAAAAAAAAACCTGTAGGTATGTACCTATTAGAAATTATTGTCACGTAAGTTCAAAATACAACCTGTCGGTAATTCTGTCGGCTTTAAAAATATTTGTCGCAAGAATCGAAACCACGACACGGAGCGCAGCAGCCGATGGCTAAGCTACTGCGCCAACCGTGTTGTCCAACAATCTATTATTAGGTACGAAGCTGAAGAAATTGTTTGGTTGAACAAGCTAATCTCAGGAACTGCTGTTTCGATTTGAAAAAATCTTTTTGTTTTGGATACTCCATTTACGCTAGTACTTAATAATAATAATAATATTCCACAACTATCACACAACGCCATCTAGTCCCAAGCTAAGCAGAGCTTGTGTTATGGGTACTAGACAACTGATAAACATACTTATATTTCTAAATACATACATATTATAGATAAATTACACCCAGACACAGAACAAATGATCGTGCTCATCACACAAACATTTGTCCTGGGTGGGAATCGAACCCACGACCTCCGGCATAGCAGTCAGGATCACTAACCACTAGACGGCGAAAAGTATATTTTTTAACGTGAGGTTTTATACAACAAAGTTGCTTGTCGTTGGCGACAAGCAACTTTGTTGACTTTCTTCATTCATAAAAGACGTTAGACGTTACGTCATCATTCTTAATTGTTTATTGTATTTATCATCAAGAGTGCCTACTTGATTAAAAACTAGATCAAAAGATACTTTGTTGCGCAGTTCATTTACCAAGGTTAATCTTATCGCTGACTATGACTAATAACCACTTTAGATCGTAACTGGGTTCGGCCGGGGAAGTACCAACTACCAAGTAAAGAGGTGCATTCAACTCCATGTTACTAACTTTAGGCATTGAGTTTCGGAGGTGTTCCCGTTTGAGCAACGATATAATTATGTTTAGAGCAACTGTTGTATCCTCCTTTTTTTATCGTGGTAAAATCATCAAATGAGTCCTCCCACCCTGGGCAGGGCGGGAGGGACTGTCAGACTTGTACTGACTAAAATCCACGGTGTCCTTCAATAGCCCTTTATATTCCGGGGTCACGGTAATTAGATAAGTCCCGCGACCCCGGCAGGCTTTGGCCCTCTAGAGGGGGACCCCGTCATCTTGCTGACGCTCTTTGAGGCGCGCGTGGAACACAACGCGCTGTCGACCCGGGCATGGTCCATGGTCGGGCAGCGAGTTGCCCTTTACTGAGCCCTACGACCTACGGTGGGATGGGAGGAACTGTGAGACTCGTATGTACTAAAATCCACGGTGTCCTTCAATAGCCTTTTACGTTCTCGGGTCACGGTTACCTGAAAAGACAGTCCTGTCCAGTCTGGGACCATAATAATAAGACAGTACCGCGACCAAATAAGATAGTCCTTCAATCATTAGGAGCACCTATGGTATTATAAATACGGGAAGTTGGGTACGGGTGTATAAATCCTATATCGATAAAATCAACAATACTAGGTTAGCATAAGTTCAAGATGGCATATCGTTCAGGGAAGCTTAACTAAAATACTTTACAGGAAAAGTACTAGGCTAGCATAATTATTAGGTTCTTAACATCGTTTCTCAAACGGGTCATACCTCGAATTTCGCCTTGTATTTTGATAAACAATGTATTTTAGGTTTAAGCAACATCCCGCAACTTTACCGGCGTGATATACTCGTATGTAGCTAGAGCATGGAATAATGGGTGATACTCCTTTTTGATAGATTCGACAGCACCATTGGCACATTGGCTGAGAGATTGGGCTGCTGCGAAACGCGTCGCGGGTTCGATTCCCGCACGGAGCACTTTTTTGTCTGATTGTAGATCAGACAAATGTTTAGTAGCTGTTCCGGGTCTGTGCGTATGTGTGAGTTAAAATGTTTGTAAGCGCACCCACAATACAAGTAAATAATAAATAAATAAATAAATACAGGAGAAATTCCTTGTGTGGAATTCGGTGATTGGAATGAGATTCAATCCCTTAATAAAAGGAAGTACGTCAAATCACATCTATCCCACTATCCCACAATTATAATATTAAACGAGCAATTTTTGTATATTATTTTCCGGTTCTCGAAAACGGCTTTAACGATTTCGATGAAATTTGGAATATAAGGGTTTAAAGGGGCGACAATCTAGATAGGTCCCATGTCTGGGAAAATTCGTTTTCTCCGTATTTTCACACATAAAGGTTTAGAGGAAGAATATGGTTCATAATTTCGTCAGACGAACCGGCGGGCGTTCAGGCAGCCTGATTTGTTTAAACATTGACTTCCATGGTGGTGAGTTGGTGACCATGGGTCCAAACCCCAGGTAAACATAGGATTTTTCTTTTTTGTTTTCGTTGTCAGTTGGTTTTTCGGGGTTTATTCCATTTTTTTCAATGTTTTTTTTTAATACTTTTCTTTCATTTGCACCCGGACCACAGATTATTGTAACAAATATTATATTATTATAATAATAACCCCACCCCACTTCCTTAATCCAGCAGAGCACCTCCCTCCTAGTTCAGAACTGCAGTGGCCGATCTGGAAATCTCTCAATCGATTGCGAGCCCAGGTTGGCCGCTGTAATAATAATCTGGTCAAATACTAGACTCATCCCAAACACAATGCCAGTGCGGAGCCCCTGTACAGGATATGTCCCACATCCTTTCGTGCCCATCCTGCCCAACCACCTGCACCTTCCAGGATTTGAACGAGGTAAATGACAGAGCTGTGCGGGTAGCTACATATTGGTCGTATGTAATTTGAGTACATCGACACGCAAAGAAGAAGAAGAAGTAATCTGTGCCCGAACGCTGACGCGCTTGCTGCTATAATGACCGTGGATTCAAACTCCAGATTTGAACAGGTTTTTTTTTTATGTTTTCGCTCGCTTAGTTACTTTATTATTGTCGTACATGACGAAGCTGGGTTAAAGTAGTAATATAAGAGTATTAAAGTATTTTGACTTCATTAATTCTGAATAATCACGCTACGCGTTTAACCGTGAGGTTAAAAAAACTTTTTTCAAAAAAAATTTAACCGCCTTCAAAAACAACCACAAAAAAGGGTAAAATAACCTACAAAATAACTTTTCTTTCGGAAGTCGGTGGCTTTGTTTTTTTTATTTCGTTGTCTTTTATGCCACCGACTTCCGAAAGAAAAGTTATTTTGTAGGTTATTTTACCCTTTTTTGTGGTTGTTTTTGAAGGCGGTTAAATTTTTTTTGAAAAAAGTTTTTTATTTTACTCTTTTTAGTTTAAATATTCAACCCAAAATTCTTGTCAAATACATCATTTCTTACATGTGCACTAGAATTTGGTAATCCTTAGCACCGGTATTAACATCGCTCATGCACACAATAAGCTAATAAAATTCCCTATCAAAAACTGCTGAACCGATTTTGATGAAACTTGCAGTGTTCCCTAAAGTGAACTGTTCCTCGTACAACAAAAAAAGAATTTTGAAAATCGGTCCACAATTAGCGGAGTAATCGCGTAACAAACACTCAAAAAAGTAAAGATCATCACATCATCCATCAATAAAAATGCTCACAAAATAAAAAGTACTGAACCAAATTGGATGAAATTTTTATGGGACCAATGGGAAAGTATACTGCATCGAACGAAAAAAGAATTACACTAATCGGACCAGAAACCTCGGAGTAATCGGTGTACATACATAAAAAAAAAAAAAACATACCGACCGAATTGAGAACCTCCTCCTTTTTGAAGTCGGTTAAAAATAACTAAGTGTATTCAAGTTTAGAATAGTGTGGAAAAGTGTTTTCTAATATCATAATTAACAAGTATAAAGTCATTGCAAATTATTCATGTTAATATTTTTTTGTAAACTTCTATCAAATTCTTTATTAAGTAGGTACCTTAATTTTTTCTATTCGTTTTGTTTAAAATTAAAAAATAAACGAATTGGATGTCAAAGCAAGAATTATTTGTTATCAGTGAAGTTTACAGTCTCATTTATTGTGATTAATATCTTTAATTTTCTATGTTTTTATTTTTTCCCGGTCGACCAGGTACTACTTCCTTTTATATAGGGATTGAATCTCATAACACATTTATTATTTTTATTAGACAGGAAACACATATTTAATTTATTTAATGCGCATAAGGAAAAAATGATATTACAAAGCCATGGTAAAATTATAAAATAACAAAAACAATACCTAAAATTGGTCTGGCTAATAATATAAATTTTGTGGTTACTGTTGTGGTAAGCTTGCAAAAGCAAACGTTTATTTTAATTAAATACAACTAAAAGGTAAAGTACCGCTATATTTGTAGTTTCCTTGTAAAATAGGTCTCCTAGGTCCCTTTTTAACCGACTTCAAAAAAAGGAGGAGGTTCTCAATTCGTCGGAATCTTTTTTTTTTTTTTTTTATGTATGTTCCCCGATTTCTCGAAGACGCCTGGACCGATTTGGAAAATTTTTCTTTTGTTTGAAAGGGTATACTTTCCAATTGGTCCCATATTCATCAGGTCAGGATCTGATGATGGAATCCCAGGGAAATCGAGGGCAACCTTCAAATTTTATAGGCACATAGTACCATTTTCATATATTTTCTAAAGCTGTTCAAGTATTTGCATCTGATAATCATCATCTTAGGTGGATGAGCTGATGATGGAAGGTACAACTCCTCAACGGCTTGGAGTAGGCATCGACTGATTTAGTTTGTGTTCGCATATCTCTGGAACTACAAGTCCGATTTAAGTAATTCTTTTTTTGTTGTACTAATGTTTAACTTACGGAATACTGCAAGTTTCATCAAAATCGGTTCAGTAGTTTTTGAGATAGGGAATTTTATTAGCTTATTGTGCTTTTGAGAGAGAATGATTTATTTGACAAGAATTTGAGTTGAATATTTAAACTAAAAAGAGTAAAATAAAAAACTTTTTCAAAAAAAATGTAACCGCCTTCAAAAACAACCACAAAAAAGGGTAAAATAACCTACAAAATAACTTTTCTTTCAGAAGTCGGTGGCAAAAAAACAATGAAATGAAAAAAAAAACAAAGGCACCGACTTCTGAAAGAAAAGTTATTTTGTAGGTTATTTTACCCTTTTTTGTGGTTGTTTTTGAAGGCGGTTACATTTTTTTTGAAAAAGTTTTTTTATACATATTATTACACTTTCATTAAAACATCATTAAGCCTCCTGCAGACACACGCGATTAATCGCGCTGCGAAAACGAGCCAAGCTAATTTCCACTCTAAAAATACTGCGAATGGACTGCGACATGTCGCCCCGCGCGATTAATCGCGTGTGTCTGCAGGAGGCTTTATACTTAAACTGTTATATGAAATAGAAAGCGAGTATGACTTAAATCTATCTTTATTCTACTAAGAATAGATCAAGTTATTTCTTTATAATTCGACATGTTTTTTCACGATTTTGGCAAGACCCGTAGACGACGACTGAAGAATAGATTTTTTTCTGTATTTATAGCATTGCCATGTCGCTCCATGTAAAATACTGATATCCAGCTGCATCTGGTTCGACTGGAAGCCGACCCCAATATAGTTGGGAAAAGGCTAGGCAGGTAGATGTAACATTGCCACGTTTAGGACGATGTAAATCTTTCTACATTACTATCATTTTGTCTGCTCTTCTACGCGTGCTTTTTTATCGTAGCCACATACGGTTGTGGAATACGGTAAAGGTGTCATAATAGGGTTAAGGTGCCATTACAGCGGGTGTAAATGTGGAATACCTCTGGTTAGTCATCGGCAGGCATGCTACCAACGTTCTCTTTTGCTTCTTTGCAAAGAGCGCGGGCGATGCGCATATTTATTGGCTTGTATACTGTTTGTAAACCAGTTCAATTAAATTCTCTACGGAAATACAGAACAGTACTTAGGCGCTAGTTAATTTTCTCGAGCATTGGGCTACCACAAAAAAGAGAGGACCTTTGTTCGATCCAGGGCCGGATTAACCATCTCGGGGCCCCTAGGCACAGCTCGTTTCGGGCCCTCCCTTTTTTTTTTCATTCCACAACAACGCAATTTGGAAATTTTTACTGTCTACACTACGAAATAGAATGAAGGTACCATCATCATCAACAACAGACTTAAGTCATCACATTGCAAAGGTACCTAATTACCTATACGCCTACCTTCTAGTGAAAAGATTTTTGTCACAATCTACAGGACGAATTATCGGAGTCATTCAAAAATGAAACAAAGAATAATGTGGAAAAAAGTTTCACTTTTACCGCGGTTTCATAAAACCACACAATCCCCTTTTTCTTCATTGTTTAATCGGGAGTGCTGGGCCCCTGGTCATAGTGGGCCCCTAGGCACTGGCCTTTTTTTTTTTTTTTTTTTTTTTTTTTTTTTTTTTTAGGGTGGCAAAATCATCAAATGAGTCCTCCCGCTCTGGGTGGGGCGGAAGGGACTGTCAGACTCTTACTGACTAAAATCCACCCGTGTTCCTTCGGATGCCCTTTAAGAAAAAATCCGCGACCCCGGCAGGCATTTGGCCCCAAGGGGCCCCGTCGGTGACGCGTGAAACACGACACGCCACCGACCCGGGCTTGGTCCCTGGTCGGACGGCGAGCTTACCCATTACTCACCGTCCGCAAGCCCGCTCCGCTGCTGTGCCCTCTGCTAATCAGAGGGACACGCATTGGAGCTTCCACCCGACAGGCTATTTGCATACGGGCAAAGAAACCCCCTTAGGCACACAGTGCCTAAGGAAGAGTTTTTGCCCGCATCCCAGGGCGCACCGGCCCGAAAAACTGGTCTTCCCCCCGGACGTATCCGAGAGGGAACTCCAGTCCACGGACGCACGTGGAGGTTACCTGTCTTAGCACCCCTAGGCACTGGCCTAAAGTGCCTTATACCGGATAATACGGCACTGGTTCGATCCCATATTTATGTATGAATGAGCCATTAGTTCAACCGCGCGCCGCCGCCGGTAGAAAGCGCCGCGCCGCGCCCGTAGCCCACAAAAAGCCACTAGGTTTTGTTCCCTCTAGTGTTTATCTTTTCGTAGTTGCATAAGAATTGAGCAGTGTAGTGTCTAGGGTACCTAGTTTGGATCACAAGGTTGTTATGTGAATAGATAGAATAATCAGCATCTACGCTTTCAGGGGGATTATCACGCCTGCCGGGGCAGCGGGACTATCTTATCAAGTAACCTTGACCTTGGAAAGTAAAAGGCTATTGGACACCGTGGATTTTAGTCAGTACGAGTCTGAGGAGAGTAGGTAGGTAGTCCCGCCCAGGGTGGAAGGACTCATTTAATGATATTACCACAATAAAAAAGGGGGTTAACCACGTTGTAACACTGTCTGTACATCAAAATTGTTACACGGCTGTTTTAAAATATGTATTGCTATTTTTATATCCGTAAAGAGTACTGTAACTATTCCACTTCATCACTTTAGCTTTAAAAACTGTGAAAGGAAATATTTGAACAAAAAATTGGAAAACATGTAAAATACCAACCCGCACTGAGCCTGTTTGGTTAATTTCAACCCGTTTTAGAGGGGTAGGCTTATGTTCCAGCAATGGGATCATCATATTATAGGTCGATTTAGCTGCTCCCCGGAGATTCATCCGCTGCTCAGCTCCTTTTGGTCGCAGCGTGACGTTATATAGCTTATAGCCTACATCGCTAAATGTGCTATCCAACACAAAAATAATTTATCAACTTGAACCAGGAGTTCCTGAGCTAAGTGCGTTCAACCAAACTCAGGTAGGTAGGTAGGTAATTTAAAAAAAGGTTTCTCATTTAGTGGCTAGTATTTTCACTATATTTTTTTGTTTACTGTGGTGTAGTGTTCCTACTACAATATTAACCCTCAAACCCCAATCGGGGTAACGCGTGCGAGAGGAGATTAAAAATGTAATTTCCGATGGCTGTGTGGGCACTTCCTTGCTGGAATCACTGTTAGGGTTCTTTCACGTAGAGTGTTAGAAACTTTGGTTCTTTTCAAATAGGTACATGATAATGGTCGCAATTTTTAACATGACTGCTGTTCTGGTCAAGTTGGTGGAAATCTGTGTGACTGTTGAGGGTTACTGATACTCTCGGATGATTCCTAATTATGAACTCCTACCTATATCATTAGTGCGTTTACACAACATCCGGAACAGCTACTTGTAGTTCATAAAAAATATTTGTAATGATACACGCAGAGCAACATTAGAAACAGAGCCCCGAAGGCTCTGTTTCTAATGTTGCTCTGCGTGTTGCAAACCCGCTTCACGCAGAGCAACATTCCATTGCACAGCCATTGTGGAATTTTTCATTTTAGTGAAAAGCTTTTATTTTCATATTTTAATTTGTCTTTTTCCCAATATCCCCGCAGTTTGTACGGCCCCTTATAAGATCGCTTTATGATGTATTGCTTTTCAGCAGCTTCATGTCTGAAACTTTAATGTACCGACATAGTAGTGTAATAGATAGAATACTCTTTATAATAATGGGCGGTCTTATCGCTAATAGCATCGTGTCAAGATAACTTTTGGGTGAATAAGAAAAAAAAAAACAAATATTCGTTTCAGGCAATTTTTTATCTGCTTCAGAGTTGCGTGATTGTTAAAGCACTTCAGTGCCACTGCCATAACAGATAAAAACTGAAACTGAATTTATTTCAACTTAATTGCACATGCACTTTTGAACTGTCAAATGAACAACATTGTTATTTTGTAAGACTACCTTTCTCTTGCACGTACTCCCGAATAGATAACAAAAATGTTACAATTGGTTACAATAATAAATTAAATAATATCTCCCACATTTTTAAATCTTAAACGTCAGCGTTCGTAAATATAGTAAGGTCGTAAAACGTTTAAAAAATGACATTGGCTGGTCGTAAATGAACGTCTCGTAAGGTAGGTACTAGGGTCGCAGCCATCCCCAAGAGGTCATCATTATGTATGTAAATGCCTCGGTCACTGCACTCCCGCGGGAAGGGTTCTCGTCTTGCCAGCGATTTTTCTCGCATTTTATTTATTAGGGTACTATCGGCCCTCGATACCCGTTTATCTGTCAGTTTCATGTGAGAGATATTTATTCGTTTGTGTGCCAGACTTATAGACAACGGTGTTGGATTTTTTTCCGTGGTCTTGCTTTTTAACCGACTTAAAAAAAAAGTAGGTTCTCAGTTCGACCTGTATGTATGTTTGTAGGTATGTATGTTTATCCGCGATTGTCTCGCGTTTGGCTGAACCGATTTTGATGCGGACTTCAGGAAAGAGTTCATTACATTCTGGAGAAGGTTTTAGTATCGTTGCCCGCGTGGATCCGTTTTTGCTTTCTTGGATTGTAGATTTTCAGTGACCATTGCATGTTTGTCCGCGATTATCTCGCGTTTGGCTGAACTTATTTTTCTGGGAAAGGTTTTAGTATATAACAATAATGGATATCTCGTGAAGTTGCCCGTACAGATCCGTTTTTGTTGCTTACTAGGATTGTAGATTTTCAAAGACGCCGATATGAAGATTTTTGTTGAATTTCTAAACTAAAAAGGGAAAAATAAAAAACTTTTTGAAAAAAGGGAACCGACTTCAAAACTTTGTTTTTTATTTCATTGACTATGGCCACCGACTTCCGAAAGAAAAGTTACGTACAGTTTTTTTGTGTTTGGTTTTGAAGTCGGTTCCCTTTTTTTATAAGGTGTTTTTACTGCCATATTTATAGTTACTAAAATACTGTATCTGTCTGTGTGTTTCCTATTGAATCGTTTTATTTTTAACTTTAAACCGTACTGCTCCTGTATTGAGCACATACACAAACAGACTCGGAATCTGTAGGTCATACAAATATAAGTTCAGGGTAGTAATCGAATCTACAACATGTAACACAGCAGCTAACCGCTCATGCAGACAGTGCACCATAGCATGAATATAATGCTTGTTTTAATGGTACGAGTATGTATGTATGGTAAGCCTACCAAAGGGGGTGAGATTTCTGTGAAGCTGAACTGTGTACCACTAGTTAGCTATTCTGTAACGTTCACGAGATCTCTTTGCCCAAATGAGTGCACAGTCAAACTATTTTTAAGCTATTGCATAGCTTTTATCGCGGGCTATGAGCGCAGCGCGGCGCGGCGACCGAATCAAAAATTTTCCAAAAACCTAACGAAAAAATCTAAGGAAAATACCTGACACCACGCATCGTCTAACATCGTTTTAGTTCGGGAGACTTCGGCAATCATAAAAATATCCGTCATAAAAACAATTTACTTCTTCTTACTGATTCTAAACGTCCAGCTACAAAAGGAGTTTTCACAATGAAACCTACTTGTAAAATTCTCCTACAACAAAGAAGTTCTTTATTACAGTAGTGCACCACAAACATTTGGAATAAATTATATTCTCGTTAAATACACGCGGTAGGCGATTTTATTCTTTAAAAAAAATGTTATGCAATAGCTTCACCGCGGCAGTCTCCGAGTGCCACATTTTTTTTTTATTAACTCGAGAACCTTCGCGAACCACTGTAGAAATAATCGCTAAGTTCAATGTCAGTCCTTGTAGAAAAGGTGAGAAATAATAATGGCTGACTTCAAGACGATATCTATATCCAGATAGACATCAATATGTACCAATTTACAAATCACTTTGTCTGCTTCGTCTAGACACGGTTGATATGCACGTCATTAAAGAGCCTGGGTTCAGACTCACGTAGTAAGGCGCCATATCCACGAGCGAGAGAATCGCGGCGATAAATATCGTCGTGCCACGTATTTCTAAATATAGTCTCTATGAACGCGTCTCCACACGGCGATATTATCGCGGCGAGCGCGCTACCAGTAGCGAAACAAAACACGGCGATTCCGTTGCGAGTCGTGACGATACGCTGGCGGAATAATCGCTCGTCGTGGAGATTCTCCGACGATAGAAGGACGGACTTGCCGCGATTCTCTCGCTCGTGGAGATGGCGCCTTAGTCCTAGAGATGGGCCGCCGTCTTGACATTAACCGACTAAATAACATGCCTCAGCCTCTTGTTCTGTGGTAGTAGTAGAGTCCCTTCTGCTACAATCAGGGTGGGACGAGTCATTGTATAAATCATAGGATGATTTCACCACGTAAAGAAATGAAATAGACTGTTAGTCTGATTTAAGTAACAAAATTTGAATGAAAAATACAGGTTATAATTTGACGTGGTAAAATCATCAAATGAGTCCTCCCACCTAGGGCAGGGCAGGGGGGACTGACAGATTTGTACTGACTGAAATCCACAATGTCCTTCAATAGTCGTTTACGTTCCGGGGCCACGGTTACTTGTTAATCCCGCGACCCCGGCAGGCTTTTGCCCTATAAGGGGGCCCCGTCAATATCAGTCATCCTAGCTGTCGTCTCGGTTTTTGATTTGGTACTATAGTTGGTGCCAGTTAAGATGTCAATAGCGGTAATTGACCCCTACCTAATAAGTCTTCGTATAATGACATAAGATCAGAATTAGCATGTTTATAAAATACCGAATAAATCAGTAATAAGTATATTGTAAGGATATAAGTATCTAAGTATTCATAAGATATCAAAATGGTAAAAATATTTCACCTATACCTAAGATTTTATATTATTTTTATTTTTAAGACTCACAAGTAAACACTATCATATCACAGAAAAATGCTAATTCTGATCTTATGTCACTATACGAGGACTTATTAGGTAAAGGTCAATGTCCGCTATTGACATCTTAAGTGGCACCAACTATAGTCATTGACTGTCGTGGACTACAATTAAGATCCACTAGTCGGCTTTTACAGACTAGTCAGTACCTACATCTCTAGTAAATACTCTACTACTCCACCATTCTACTAAATTCCTACGCAAACCCTATTTTAGCAGGGAGTACGTAAATTTGCCAGTCCATTCAAGTTATTTATAGCGGAGTAGGTGATCGAAATGGTTTTCGAGTGTTTGATCAGCATTTGGAAGGTTTGTCAGCCCAGTATACCCATGTGTGTAATACTGTATCGTTTTGGATAGATTTTATGTATGAGCTAATAAAAATGTGGATATGCACTAAAATGGGGTGAAAACACTGAAATGAGTTGAGGTGTAGCTGAACAGTACGCCCCTTTGTACACAAGGCGATGCAAGTCTCCGATACCTACCTTACGACACATTGGTATCCAATCGGTGCATCCACACCGCCGGTAACATTTGTAGCTCAACGTTTCCAAATGTTGCTCGGTAACATCCGCCAACAAAATTTTACGGCGGGAAGAGGCCCGGCGCGATCTCAGGGCAGTATGGAGGGGACGATTGTCGCAACCGACGGCCGGGCACGCCGCAATCGCGGCGGTAAGACCCCTCTTTGAGGAGTGGCTGGATAGGAGTCACGGCGTCCTGACCTACCGCATGACGCAGGTCCTCACCGGACACGGAAGTTTCGGGAGGTACCTGTGTCTAAGGAGAAAGGAAGAAACGCCTGGGTGTCACCACTGCGAAGATCGCCCGGAGGACACAGTAGAGCATACGGTGCAAGACTGCCCAGCTTGGGCAGAGCACCGACGTGTCCTCACGGCGGCGATAGGCGGAGACCTCTCGCGCCCGGCATTGGTTGCGGCCATGCTGCGGGGCGAGACGGAGTGGGAAGCGGTCGCCTCCTTCTGCGAAGCAGTAATGCTCGCGAAGGAGGAGGCGGGCCGCGTGAGAGAGAGGACAGTGTCCTCCCTCCGCCCCAACCGCAGTGGTGGACGCCCACGGCGACGGACGTCGCAAGACAATCTCCGGCCACCGTAGGCGCGGGCATGCGGGCGGCGAGTAAAGGGCAACTCGCTGCCCGACCATGGACCATGCCCGGGTCGACGGCGCGTTGTGTTCCACGCGCGCCTTAAAGAGCGTCAGCAAGATGACGGGGCCCCCCTCTAGAGGGCCAAAGCCTGCCGGGGTCGCGGGACTTATCTCATTACCGTGACCCCGGAACATAAAGGGCTATCGAAGGACACCGTGGATTTTAGTCAGTACAAGTCTGACAGTCCCTCCCGCCCTGCCCGGGGTGGGAGGACTCATTTGATGATTTTACCACGATAAAAAAAAAAAAAAAAAAAAAGTGTTGACGTGTTACTGAAAGTCGAGTAACGTTGTTCAACATTCGGTAACATCCGCCAACAAAATGTTATTTAATGTTACTAAGTGTTGACGTGTTACTGTAAGTCGAGTAACGTTGCTCAACATTCGGTAACAATGTTACCCCCATTATCTAACAATGTTGCCGATTGTCGAGCAACGTTACTCGACATACAGTAACACGGCAACATTTTGTTGTCGGATGTTACTGCGGTGCGGATGAGTAACAATCAACAAATAGTAACAAGGAGCCACAAAAGTTACCGAATGTTACCGGCGTTGATGTTGCCTTTTGTTGCTCCACAAAATGTTACCGGCGGTGTGGATGCACCGAATGACGCGTGCCTGTGTAACTTGTATGGATTTGTTCTGCGATAGTCACCTGGATACCAAAGTCATAAGTCATCGGAGACTTGTGTCGCCTAGTGTACGAAGGGGTTAAGTATACCAAAGTTAATAATCGCGAATTCTCAACGAGACATCGGTAACGTTCTAATTTCGAACCTCAAGTTTTAAAGAATTTATTTTTTGTCTCGTTCAGAATTGCGATGATTAACTAACCATAAACGACCTCGTTTGTGAGCTCACTTGAGTGAAGTGAGCTCGTGAACGTAAGCACTTACTTTTCCTACATTTTTAACTTAATTAATTTTTGATTTCACAGATAATCTATGACTTTATAAAAAGTTTAACAAAACATAGGTACAAACATTTCTCTGTTTTCAAAAACAACAAGCACCTTCTAATTGCTGAACAAATTAAATAATTTCAGACAAAACGGTGTAATTAAAATGATCATCACAATGGCTGCTAATTATTTCAATACAATTAGCGACGAGTGAGCACGCTTTGCATTTAAAAACGACTGTCGGACTCCTAAACACGTTTCATTTTGTCCTTGCTCATGAAAACGCAATTTGAATTTGGAGTACGAAAAATCATAGACAATAGCGTTGATTGTGTTGTTTTTTAGGGTTCCGTAGCCAAATGGCAAAAACGGAACCCTTATAGATTCGTCATGTCTGTCTGTCTGTCCGTGTATGTCACAGTCACTTTTTGTCGAAAGTATAAGAGCTATCCTGTTGAAACTTGGTAGAAAGATGTATTATGTGAACCGCATTAGGATTTTCACACAAAAATCAAAACAAAACAAATTTTGGGGTGCCCCCCATACTTAGAATTGAAACTCAAAAAAAAATTTTTCACCAAACCCATACGTGTGGGGTATCTATGAATAGGTCTTTAAAAATGATATTGAGGTTACTAACATCATTTTTTTCTAAACTGAACAGTTTGCGCGAGAGACACTTCCAAAGTGGTAAAAAGTGTGTCCCCCCCCCCGTAACTTCTAAAATAAGAGAATGATAAAACTAAAAAAAATATATAATGTAGACCTCAACCAAAACTACCAACGAAAATTGGTTTGGATGAGATACAGTTAGCAGTTTTTGAGATATAGTATATTTTCAAAAACCGCAAATATAACTTTGCCATTCATACAAATACTATGAAAAACAAAGTTATTTTTATTGTTTGTGTATATTACTTACTAATCTCAATATAATTATATCTCTAATCTATGCTTGCTGCTACGGAACCCTTCATGGGCGAGTCCAACTCGCACTTGGCCGGTTTTTTTAAACTAAAGAGCGAGCATAAAGGAAGGATAACAAACATAGAGGGAACAACAAAATCTATGAAATATTAGGGTTTAGAACGGGATTTTTACCATGTTTATTATTTGTTTTGAATTTACGATATTTCGGCACTGTTGCAAGCGCCCGCCATGATCACGGATGAACTAACAGAAACTGAAACTCTAATATTAGTATCAGTAACAATGTCAGTCTAAAAAATTATATCTGTGAAATATGTTTAACATAACATAAAAATTTGAAATTCCCGAAAGGTTAGGTTGAGTTGATATATTTAAAGAACCTAATACATTACGTATATATATATTTCTCCAGTTATCTTTAAGTCCAATGTAAAAACAATGGAGCATAATTATGGTCACAGTACAGACTCCGTAGCTGCTGAGGTATTGCTCATTTACAAACTAACGGATACTTAGCATGTCTTGGGAGTTGAACCTAGGGTCAAAGCTCAGCAGTCGCAGTTGGCAATCGCTAGACCAACGAAAAGTTTCTTACGAAATATCCTTAGTAGAGTAGAATTGGGTAAGTTTTTCCGCTCTTTTTCCTACCAGAATAACTATAGTGACAATGAAAGCGATTATGAAAAAGATAAGCTACGTAGGTCGGTAATAAAAGCGACTACAAACGCATCAAAATGTGTTCTGAATGCAATAATTTAACCAAGTTGAGGCTGACTCTAATAACAACTGCAAACATAAATCTAGATCTCAATTTTCGGATATCATAACTCTGGATTTTCCACTTGTTCATAACTCACACGTTATTTTATTTATGAGTGACGTTATTGTCCATATTTTTGTATTACTCGAATCGTTATTACCAGCAAAGCTATGTCCTAGAAGTCTAAAAAGGGCACTTTAGCAGAATCGTAATACGAAATTCTCAAAGTGGAATATTCAATTGTGTTGCTCAAGCAATAGAGTTGTATTTTACAGAAATTCATGTTATAATTATGCTAAAGTGGATTATTATACGTCCGGTTGACCTCCAGTCAGCGTTGCGTCGCTTCGGTTAAAATATTCGACAGTCAGCACGTTTGTTTATAATGATTATGTTACTTGGAACTTGATGCGGAGCGAGCTGCTTTGCTATAGACTAAACAATTGATACTTTAGTGCAAACCAAACGGTTCCACGAAATTATGTGATGAGAGGAAACAATGATTATCCTATACGTGATCCAGCAAAGTAAATGTTTTCTATAGAAGCGATGTCCTTATTGCGTGGGAAATCATCCAAATGATTCCTCCAGCCAGGTCCTGTGCGAAATGGAAGGAAGGGACTGTCAGACACGTACTGACTCACGTCTCTTCAATTGTTCTTTGTTTTTCAGGGACGAAATAACCTCTTACGATATTTCCGCAAGTACTTATGCGACCACACATAAGTTTGATAGACGTAAACAAAAACAAAAGAACACACACAACCCAAAACAATAAAGCTGTCATACCCAACTAAGTATGTACCTTAGTAGGTACTTTTACAAAAGTTGTTTACTAAAAGAACGCCACCCGAGATAAGGCCAAGCACCTTACACACAGATAAACACTGGCCTTTTATTCGTGACACACAATAATGAACAAAGAAAGCGAATATAATGATCTCTGAGCTATGTCGAATATTCCGTATCACTTGAGCGATCACCAATACGGCTTCGCAATATCGGAATACCTCCGCGGCGGCATGCGCTCAGTAGTTCTGTATTAATATCACCCTTAATTACAAGCCGGGGTTGACAGTCGAGTTCTCACGTCTTTCGAGTTCATACTTCGCAAATATTGCAGTTTGTGATGCTCTGCATCTTGCGTGAGACAAGGTCATGTTTTGTTTTAAGTTTCGGTAACGTCTGTGAAGTCATTCGAGCCCAAAGACATTAAACTATTTCGAGCCCATCGAAGTGGTAATTAGGTGCGTCCACACAGAGCGAGCAGCCTCGCGAGGCATAATTTGCTTCGCGCGGCAAATGCCTCGCGAAGCTGCTTGCTCTGTTTGGACGTGCAATTGTTTCTCGACCGAGGCACCTGGATGGCTCGGGCGCTCGGTCGGTCGCCCGCGGCAGCGCGCGCACTTTCCTCGGTCGAGACACGAACCGAGCTGCTTCGCACAGCAAATGTCTCGCGAGGCTGCTCGTTCTGTGTAGACGCACCTAATGATGTGCAATTGTGCATAATGCATAAATCCTATTGACGATCCAACGAAACTGTCAGGAGAATGCTACCTATTTGAAAAACAATTATTGCTCACAAGGGTTGTAAGAGACTTGCGTCCAGCGCGATCCATCAGATCATCTATCCATCTTGTGGTTTGACCTAATTATATTGCGCTGACATAAAAGTAAAAATCTAGTGATAAATATTCATTAGAACTAAATATATCACATCCTTGTAATTTTACTTTCGTTGTCGAAACAAAAATTTGTCGGAATGAAAATTTAATAACCCAATAGATGGGTTATTTCCGTTATCATAGAATCTATCATACCTACTGAAGCGATATAGAACTCTAAAACAGGAAAATATTGAACTGCTCTATCAATGTATTTCATGGAACACTTGAACTAATTGTTGATTTATTTTAGCACTGAAGTATGAATTTCTCATGTAATCTACTTTAAGCAGCTCTTACTTGAAACATCTTGACATCTTTAAGAGGGGCGATATGCAATTTCGAAGAAATTTCAATGACATCCTCAAAGTATATTGTAGCGATTTTTTGCGCAGCCGTGGAACACTTGTAATGAATTTATTGTTATAGCCTAGCTCTTTTCTCGTGAAATTGCTGTTAAAAAGATAGTGTATTAATAAATTAATAACATAAAGCAAACTAAAACTTTTGCTCTAAGCGTATATAGTTTAATGTCTTTGGCTCTAAGCAAAGAGATTTATATAGTTTAATGTCTTTGGCTCTAAGTCAGTGTTTGCACTCCCAAACTTTATTAGAAAATTTTAATATTTCATAAACAAACAAATAAAACTATAATGTTTACAAATAAAAACTTTCATTTTAATCGTATTTGTGCAAACTAGAGTTAACAGAATAAATATTTAAGTTAAATTGAAACAAAATTTATTGGCGATCAAGTTTAAATGAGAAATTTTCTTCACTAAATGGATAAATATTTACATTTACAGTAGATTTGAAGCATGGCTAATTTCATTTTGATTATCTTGTTTATCTATAAGGCTAAAGTACGAAGCATTGAACTATGTGCATTTTTATTACGATTACCTATTTAAAGTTGCCTTAGGTACCTACTTACAAGTTATTATTAGGTAGGGGAACAGTGTATAAGACGGGGACGTTAATAATCGCGAGGTATAATGGGGACATACACTCTTTAGGCATCCTTAACACAACACTAATGTAGAGCAAGCGCCATCAGGACGTCATTTGCAAGCGGTCAGACTAGGGACACGATATCGCAACCATAAGTAGCGATATCGATATAGTATCGGTATCGAAACAAAAGTATCAAATTAGTAATAGCATCGAAACGAAAGTATCGATATGAGTAAGTATCGAATGAATTTGGAGTTTCCCTACTACTTTTTTTTTAGCTTTGTAATGGGAGTCATCAAATGAGTCCTCCCACCCTGGGCAGGACGGGAGGGACTGTCAGACTTGTACTGACTAAAATCCACGGTGTCCTTCAATAGCCCTTTACGTTCCAGGGTCATGGTAATTTGATAAGTCCCGCCACCCCGGCAGGCTTTGGCCCTCTAAAGGGGGCCCCGTCATCATGCTGACGCTCTTTGAGGCGCGCGTGGAACACAACGCGCCGTCGCCGCTTCGACCCGGGCATGGTCCATGGTCAGACAGCGAGTCGCCCATTACTCGCCGCACGCATGCCCGCGCCATGATTTCTCTACTACTGATGCGCAGATCATGAATGTGACTTGTTGTAATTTATTAATGGACCACAATTAAAATAAAATAACAAACAATTTAGATAGGTACAAAAAAAGGTTTGATAGGTACAAAAATAAAAGCTGTGTACAGCTATCTTACTCATATCTGACAGTACACTGAACACGAGAGTGAGTGAAACAAAAACACCGCACAGTTCTTATTATTTTCGAATGAGTCACGAGTTAAAATGTCAAGTGGTTCTACTTGGTTGTAATAATGCTACTTAATTAAAAATACGTACTGCGCGATGATCTTTTTCGTAAAGTCAGACCAACTGAAAAATTAAATGGTATACGTCTTATGCCGACCATACACGGTACCAGTATACTTGTGCAAATCTAGACTTGCACATACACAGGACAGTGACTATGTTAGAAATTTGTACAAGTATACTGTAACGTGTGTGGCCGGCATTAGTGTGGACGGTTTAGTGAATTTGTGTGTGTGTTGAACATCACTTTTACAACACACGCATATAGAAAACTATTAGCAACGTTATGAATCACGAATGTTGAGATGTATAATTATGCATCCCTTTATTACGCCTTCACAATGCACAGAGACAAAAACAGTCTGTTGCTATTTTAGTTAAGGTTTCTATTGTTTTATTTATTATTCTGAGGTTCAGAATACCTATCTAAGTACGTTAAGCTGATGCGTTAAATTGGTATTTATGAGTTAGTTGTTATTTTAATTTTTTTTATGGAATCGATACTTGATGCTAAGTACTGATATTAGTACTAGTATCGAAAGAAAGTATCGAATATCTGAATACTAGTTTCGAATCAAAAAGTAGCGATATGAGTAAAGTATCGGATTCGATATCGTGTCCCTAGGTCAGACGCAAATGGCGTCCTGTTGGCGCTTGTGCTACGTTAATTTTGTGTTAAGTTTGCCTTATGTGTGTGATTTCCCATCATACCTCGTGTCGCCGTCTTATACACTGTTCCCCTACGTTATGTGATATATGAAGTCATGTTAAATATTTTTCATTCGAAACCGATTGCACTCAATTGCATCCATCTATCTCTTCCATTAACATTGCCACAGAAATGATCTATGTTATACAGAAAGAGATAGGTTCCTTTCATTGCTTTCCTCTCTTCCCGGAGAGTACCTTTGTCAATTTTAAGCAGACAAGGATCGGTCCAAGCTCTATGTCTGTGATTCACACTTGTCTTATACACCGCGACTATTCAAGATGTCTGTTTTAAGGAACAGAAATTAATACTAGCTCTTGCCAGCGGTTTTGCCTGCGTTTAAGTCAAAATTTTTCGCCCGATACAGGAAGAAAATGTACCCTTTATGTTATTCCAGTCTATAACCTATCACTATCCCAAATTTCATCCAAATCTGTTCAGTAGTTTTTGTGTGAAAGAGTAGCAGACATCCATTTAACTACACAAAAAAAATACCGACCGAATTGAGAACCTCCTCCTTTTTTTGAAGTCGGTTAAATAGGCAAAGTTGTTGCTTGCTAGAACACTAATCAACGTGTCTAATCGAGAACAAAATATCCGTTAGGGCAAGGGTTTTCAATACGTATTTGTATCGTTTTAGGGATAATTGATAACCCGTCCTTCAATCGTGAGGTTGACGAGATTAGACATCGATTTTCAGAGCTAAGGTCTCTACTACGATCTATTACAGCCTATCTGATTTATTAAATGATTGAACAACTATTGCGTTGGCAATGCAGTTGCGACAATTCTTAAAATTTTAATTATTTTACATTGTAACTTTTATTTTTTAATATTACATGCCTACTGTTAAAACTCTAGCCTAAACTAGAAATTTTTGTGTGCCGTACCTAAAGGGAAAAACATGTTACATTATTTGATTTTAAGACCTGTATCAATGTTTACGCTCACTCATGTTTTTACAAAATAAATATATCTTTATCTTCATCTTTAATTTAAACTTTATCTTTACCTTATCTTTAGACAAAGGAAATTGATTGAAATGGATAACTGATATCTGATTCCTACAACCTGCCATTCGTTACTGACTCGTGTTCGGTGTCTCTTTGAACATTTACAATTATAATTATCTTGTTAGCAACAAATATAAGCTGCGTAATCTATAATTTTAGTAGACGATCTCCGGCCACCGTAGGCGCGGGCATGCCGGCGGCGAGTAATGGGCCACTCGCTGTCCGACCATCGACCATGCCCATTCCACGCGCGCCTCAAAAAGAGTGTCAACATAATGACGGGGATAGAGAGGGCCTAGAGGGCCCAAGCCTGCCGGGGTCGCAAGACTTACGAATTACCGTGACCCCGGAACGTAAAACTGTGAAAGTAGCACCATAATTTTGTAGTATTTAATTATATTTTTTGATGTCTTTGACAATTCAAAAGTGCCTGTAACTGGTCTACTTGAAATAAATGATTTGATTTGAAGGACACCGTGGATTTTAGTCAGTACGAGTCTGACAGTCCCTCCAGCCCTGCCCTGGGAGTCATTTGATGATTTTACCACGATAAAGAAAAAGCACAGCAGCGTTCGAAAGGTCCGCGAGCTACCTCCTTGAGGCTCGTGAACGTTTTGTAAACCAAGGCCTTTCTTTTTTGAAAAAGGAGATCATAACTTTATTCATATAAATAAAGTTCAATTAAAATATCTTTCCGTTTTTTACTTAAAAATTGCGGCCCGCTGTATCTTGATTTTGTAACTTTGTGACTCTTGCCTAACAAAAGGTTGGCGACCGCTGGTATAGCATAATCATCAGTCGCTGCTAAGTTATAGGCCTCCTCTCTGTGAAAGGGTTGTAGCTTGTAATCTATCACGCGGGCCCAATTCGGGTTGATAGGTGTCACATGTCTTCGAATTTTTGGTCTAGACCACGCAGGTTTCCTCACGATGATTTCTTTCACTGTTTTAAGACCAGTGACGCAACGGTGATGAAATAAAATAAAAACATATTACGCTGGGTTCGAAACACGGAGCCATCACTGCTCTGTTATCTCGAAAATTTTAGTAGTTTATTAATATTGGTTTCTATTTAGGATCATAAATATTACCTAACCTAAAATAATATTCACTCATTTTCCTTTCCGCAAACATTTTAGGAATTTTGGTGTATTTCGATGTAATTAAAATTTATCCGGAACTCTGTAAATTGTAAACACACGTTTGAAACATTAATTTGTTTTGAAGTCCACGCTGTTCTATCTACGAATTCGTCGGATCATAACCGTAATTTTGTGAATTTATTGAACCGGATACTAATTTACGGGGAAAATATACACGAAATGGCAATAAATCTAAATAAACTGCAATATTTTGTAGCCAGGTTTGCATTTGATGGCACGTATTGCAGTGCATAATGTAATGTATTCGTGATAAACTCACTTGGAATAAACTAGGCGTAATGGTTGTCATGGCAATTACGTTTTTTTATCCTACTCAAACACACTGCGAGCCTAGAGCGGTGGCGGCGGCGGGCGCGTTAATATTGAACGTATGAAATCGCCGTTCGTGGCCACACAGGATTTGACTAAGGCGGGGTTCTAGTGTGACGGCTACAAGCGATTATGCGAGCCTAGGCGTTGCTGTCTTGATGTCTAAGTCTTCACCCAGGGCGGGATGGGAGGATCGGTAAGACTCGTACTGACTGAAATCCACTTTGTAGCCCTTTACGAACTATGGTCACAGTTACCTTTAAGACAGTCTCGCGACCCCGGCAGGCTTTGGCCCTCTAAGGGCCCCGTCAGCCTAAGGGTGCCCCTTTAGTCTAAAGGAGGCTTGTCAGATGACAATTAAGTTAACCCAACAAATCAATCTAGAACCACCGATCTGTGGTGTGTGGACGGTAGTATTCTATAACGTTCACGAACTCACTTCACCCAAGTGAACGCACAATTCGAACTTATTTGCTTTAAAGTAAATAATTTGCGTATATCAACGTGATGTTTAGAGAATTTCTTTTATTGTCACATTCAGATTTCAATGTGCGTTGAATTAGGTACTTTATAAAAAATTAATTCGATTCGGCGCTCACTTGGGTGAAGTGAGCTCGTGAACGTTATAGAATACCACTACATTTATTTTTGTCGCTTACAAAAATGTTCTCTATTTATTAATGACTGACGTTGTCTACATTTAATTTTATTAAATAACAAAAAGGTTTTAAAATCCATGACCAACTACAAATCCCTTGTTAAAACCAGGCACTGCTTTTAAAAGCTTTAACTATGTAATTTAATCAATGAACTTCATTACTGACATACAGTTGGCTATTGAACCGTATCGTATTATTTTGCAAAATGGCATTAAATACGTTTTTAACAGCAAACAGGAAAAATAATATATTTAATATAATGGGTTATTTAATTATCTTGTTGCTGAGTGATTGCATGAATCAACAAGTTTATAATCATAACTAGCTTTTGCTGTGCTTTTGCTAGCGGTTTCACCTACGTGGTAGTTAAAAAATATTCCACGGGAAGGTTAACGGCCGATCCGCACACAACAGTGCCGGCATAGTGCCGACACGTGCCGATCAGTGTCAGTGAAATATGATATTGTCGCATACATTTTGTACTGGATCGGCACGTATCGGCACTGTGCCGGCACTGTTGTGTGCGGATCGGCCTTTAACCAGGATAAAGGAATCTAATATTCCGGATTAAAATCAAATTCTGTGCCATTTTTTCAGCCTTAGTGGCGTAATTACGTTACAAACAGTAATTTTATGGCATATTTTATCGAATAACAAACTGATTTCAATTAAATAAGTGGTTACGACCGTGTGCAGTTCGCTAACCGTCCCAGAGGATTATACCTACTTCCAGAAAAAAAAATCATATGTGTTAGTTAAATGATTTCTTTCAATCAATCGTTCTGACGTGATTGAATAACAAACATTCATCCACCTATCCAAACTTTCTCATTTTGAATATTAGTAAGGATGTTCTTCTTCTGTTGGAGAAGTCCTTTCCGTAGATAAATCTACCAGTAGATCTCCGTCGACGAATAAATCCAGGCATGTTATATCATCGGTTCATTGCCCAACTTCAAACACAGCAAAACCAACAACTACTCCAGATTGAACTACTCTAACTCTATCATCATCTTTAGTAGCAGAGTTACCATCTGTTACTAACATCATGAACGATCACTAACGAAAATTAAGAATTTCGTTTTGAAATACGACTTCTTTTTATTGGGACATGTAGCGAAATAGTAATAAGTAATTTATTTCTCTCAGCACAGTATATTTATAATTATAGAGTCAAGTTATCACTTCACAGAGACTGATGTTTGTTGTAGTTGTAGGTAAAACCTGTATAACAGATCACCAAGCTAACCATTCATCGAACATATAACGGTTACCGTGACCTAAAGAGCTATTGGATCACCAGGATTTTAGTCAGTACAAGTCTGACAGTCCCTTCCGTCCCGCCCTGGGTGGGACGCACTCATAATTTCACCACGATAAAAAAACTGAGAAGAATAATTGTGTATGTGTAAATGTACATGTATCGTTCACTTATACAATCATCAAATTCCTTACCTTACAAGTCGAGCTACACGATAATACACGATAGCTCCTTGAGTTCTGAGTTGAGCTCCTTGAGTTCTGAGTTGAGCTCCTTGAGTTCTGAGTTGAGCTCCTTGAGTTCTGAGTTGAGCTCCTTGAGTTCTGAGTTGAGCTCCTTGAGTTCTGAGTCAAGTTACACGATAACCGACAAATGCTTGCACTGACTGGACAGGTTCACTCAAATCTGTGTGGTTCTTTCCCAAAAAGACCATCTCAGACACCCGCATGGTCCTCGATGACCTGAGCAAAACAATGTCTGGACTTTAAAAGAGACTGTGACCTCTGAGTTTGTTTCGGCTGTATTTTCTCAGAGTAGTCAGGTACGAAACACCGGCCTCATCTAGTTTTAAAAATATTGGTTGTGACGTGTAAAAGTGTTTTTTATAACCTACTTAAAAAAATATATCATTTATCATAAGATGTATCTAATGATAAATGATATCTGTCATCATGCAAATAATATAATTTATAATTGCTACCATCGAGTATAAAAGCCACATTTGTCGTTAGTAGTTATTCATTGCGAACACGTTACAGAAAAAAGTCGTATTTCAAAATGAAACTCTTGATTTTTTTTAGTGTCTTGGTGCTGGTAGTATATGGTAAAGCTGCTCCATCCAAGGATGAAGATGGAGTTAAAATAGTTGCTGTTGATGGGGAGCCACAAAGGGCTGCTCCATTACAAGACCATGAAGCTGGTAAGTGATCAGTAAACTGTTTTTTCAATTCTGTCTCATAAGATTAAGATTGTCGTACATACCAATTAAGATAGTCATAAGGACATCTCTACGGATTAGGTAACCGATTTGTTTTATTTATAAAAAAAAATGTAATAGCGTTGATTGCTTTTGAGTAAAATGTAAAGAAATGTAGAATTGTTGAGGAAATCTGAATCAACAATGAAACAGAGTGACGAATTTTAAGAATCAGCTAAGACAGTTCTTTTATCCATTATCTCCTGATAATGTGGTTGGCGTAGCAAGAAGCACAGAAATTCCGAAATTCCGGAATCGTATTACCTATATCGTGTTTCTCTTTCTATTAACATTTTATTTTCTTCTTTTCCAGAACGCAATATCTCTCCACCTTCCGTCGACGTTCCATCAATTTCGAGGTTCTGTACTAATAGTGAGTGTGGACGTATTTGCGCTAGGCTCGGCTTTAGAAACGGCTTCTGTATAAACAACGATTGCCGATGCTTTTAAAGATATGCATTTAATAGTCTTTCTAGACACCTCTGTGTAGAATAGGTAGTTCTAAAATAATAATTTTAGAACTACCTAGTTCAGAATTTCATGCATACTGCGTTTTTTATATTGTGTTTAAAGCATTTTATTGGAACTTGTGTTTTTTACTTTTGTTTTGAACGTAAATTCATCAAAATTTATACGTTTGTGTTTGAAATAAAAAAGTAAGATTTTTTTGTTGTTTTATTGTCCTTGATTTGTTCCATAATGTACACGATACAGAAGTAATTCCTACGATGGATGGGTAACGACTACAAGAAAATTGATTGCTTACCTATTAATTTTATTCCATTTTGTCTGATTTGCTAATTTTATGGTTTCATACTCAGATGATGCGGGGAGCTTATAAGCTCATAACTAGCGATCTCTCCTTTACCGATTATAATGTATTATCTCTGTTTTGGGTCACTTGACAGGTATTGCCGATTGGTATTGTATTTATTTTTTGAGAATGAAGGACTTCACAAATGATGAGCATGTATCATCAGGTATTTTTCTATAGTAAAAGGTTACCTTACCTATTACCACTATCAGGACCCCAATAATGCTTTCCCTGATCAGGAAAATGACACCAAGACGAGCCTCAACAGTAGTCAACAAATGAGATCAACGAGGAGTTAGGAGACAAAATATTATATAGATTCTATTGCTTCTGATTGAAACAATAAAACATGAAATGACATCAATACAACTTTATTTCGACCAAAAAAATTACATTAACATTTCACTTCCATTAATACAATTTTATCACAGTTAAAACTAAAAACTTGTGGAAACAATAACATTTTTAATATTATTGATGGATCCAAGACGTGGATGTGGTTAGTTGTGGCACCAACATGTACCAGCGTTTATACAGACGCCAAATATAAAGCCAAGCCTATGGCAAATGTTGGCGCATGCAGCGTTAGTGCAGGCCCTTGCAACAGTTGGGACGTAAACGCCATTTTCGAACACCGAAACATCTTCTGGGAATAGAAAAAATAATATTAGTATTGTATTGAAAGATATAAGATGGAACAGAGCAGGATAGCCCCTCACCATTAATAAATAAAACATTTTGATGAAGGAAGACATCGATTAACTCATCAGTTTAATAACTTTTGAGAAAATTGTGTAGTGAGCAACCAAAATATTTGTATCATTCTTCTCATTTTCGTGAAAGTAACCACCAACTAATAAAGGAATGATAAAAGTCATATTGATGATGAAACAAAAATGTGTTGTATTTGATTATCACTGCTTGACTGCATTAGTAACTTTAAAGACCTAAGCACAAAAACACAAGGGTATGAATGTAACATCTATCCACATGGTTTAAAATTATGTTCATTTGCAGCGGACAATCTCAATGGAGATTAGGAGCCAAAGGTGGACCAACGGCTTTACGTGCAATAAAGAATTTAAGAAAATCAATGTTTGTGGTAACTTACCCCCTGCAGACTCTTGGAGAATATCAATACTGGGTTCTGCTTCAGTATCAAATGCTGCTGTAGACACACCATCGGCCTCTTGCCCAGCAACAGCAACATAATCAGCGACGTCTTTGGATTGAACTGCGTAAACGCTATCCTCTTCATCACGTGGAGAATCATCACCATGTGCCACCAGCACCAAGGCACTCAGGAAAACGACCAGGAGTTTCATTTTGATATATGACTTTCTTTCACTGGAAAGAGTCACAATATGATTGCAATTAGTTACTTTTTCTATGCAGTATTTATACTGAATGGTTACTATAAATGTAGTGAAACTGACGATGACACTCAAGATAAGGATTCAGAACCCTCGATATTTGAAGCACGTTGTTTTTGTGGGTTGCAAATACTGTAATAGAGTATTCTCTGAATGCGTTCCGGTAGCAGAAGATAAGGTATGATTTATAAGTGTGTGTATGTCCCCTTAGAGGGCCAAAGCCTGCACAAGTTAAGCCATAACAAGTCTGACAGTGCCTCTTGGCTTACCCTGGGTGGGAAGACTTATTTGATGATTTTACCACGTTTTATAAAGATATAAGATCTAACAAGATATTTATTTTTCCTAAATCAGAATATACATACATTATGGCATGTCATACGTTACATCAAATCCTTTTAGCCATGTTTTACCCCTCGACGTGCAATTTAAAAAAAGGCGTAAAACTTCTTCAACATCGAAAAATGACAGATTTTGTGCGAAACAGTATCGGAATTGTCGCAGACATATTAGTCGAAGAGTAAAGACGGGAAAAGATAAGGCACTTGGCTAAAGGAGCAGGATTTGGACTTCCCTTGGATTCTATGTAACGGAGAACAGAGAGTACCTAACAATTATTTTCTGCAGGTATCCGAATCCATCGGTCAAGTATGCTCGGACAGAGTGGACTCGAATGTGTTCCTGTCAACAAATACGTGCATCCCAGAGGTCAATTCTAGACTATAATGTCCCCTCTGCAGTGACACAGGCCTTCCTCTCTGTAAGAGAGAGAGAGAGCAAGAAGCAGGTTCAGTGCGGGTTGATGATTACAAACTAGTGCCACTACCACTTAACGAGACTAACATAATGAAATTTGGAAATTCGAATCGATCGATCGTTTTTAATATTTTACGTATACATACATATACAACGTGTAACATTAAATGCGCAAACCCTCTCGTGGGGTAACTCAGCCCAAGTTACTGAACAATGTTTGTTCTAAGACTTTCGGAAATTGACAAGAAAAAATAGAACCACGAGAGGTTTTGCGCATTTACCGTTACACGTTGTATACCGGTGTATCTTTAATATAAAAACAAGTGGTAACAAACCAACAATTACATGATGAATCATGCTCTAATTTCTACAAGATCTTCAATCGCAATCTCAAGTATATCCACTGGATTGCCAGCACGTGAATATGTGTAAATTTTATAATTTCTTATAATGTTGCGTGATATCGACTACCTATATAATGTAGAATGAAAAATTGATTATTTTAAGGCACCGTAAATAATAGTAGATTATTAACCAAGGGCTGTATGACATCAATTGCATACGAGGTTTTTGGCGCCTGAGCGAAGCGAAGGCGCTAATTAACCCGAGTATGCAATTGATGCTTACGCCCGAGATAAATACTCTGCTTTACATATCGATTGTGAGGTAAGTAAACAACAAGACAGCAGGTTTCAATGAACATTTATTAAGAAGAAAAAAATGTGTATTTAATTAAAATTAATAGTAAAATTATTACAATTTGTAAGAGATATGGTCACGTTCTTTTTAGGTATATTTATAGTTTGAATATGAGTTTGTGATGATAAGACTTGAGTTTGAGTGACTTGAGGTTCTTGCATCGTAAATGGCGGCAGTTGACTGGTACTATTTTCTTCATTAAAAAAACCGGCCAAGTGCGAGTTGGACTCGCCCATGAAGGGTTCCGTAGCAGCAAGCATAGATTAGAGATATAATTATATTGAGATTAGTAAGTAATATACACAAACAATAAAAATAACTTTGTTTTTCATAGTATTTGTATGAATGGCAAAGTTATATTTGCGGTTTTCGAAAATGTACTGTATCTCAAAAAACTTTTTTAAAAAAAAGTACCGACTTCAAAACAAATACAAAATGTTTAAAATAACTTTTCTTTCGGAAGTCGGTGGCAATAGTCAATGACACAACAAAACAAAGCCACCGACTTCCGAAAGAAAAGTTATTTTAAACATTTTGTATTTGTTTTGAAGTCGGTACTTTTTTTAAAAAAAGTTTTTATTTTACCCTTTTTAGTTTATTTATTACATATTCAACCCAAATTCTTGTAAAATACAAAATTTTCTTACATATGCACTAATCTTGTAATCCGTCACAACATAAAATTTAAAAAATCTAAAAACCCACGTTTTTAAATGTCCTAAAAATAAGAAAATAACCCTACGGGGCTGAGAGAGGGGCCACTCAAAACGTGGGGGCGTATATTATTTAAGGGATTATTTATGGGACATATTTACATGACGAGTATATGATGTGTGATCGTGGGTGTAACTTGCAAATATCGCCCCCACGTTTTGAGTGGCCCCTCTCTCAGCCCCGTAGGGTTATTTTCTTATTTTTAGGACATTTAAAAACGTGGGTTTTTAGATTTTTTAAAATCTATTAATTATTTTATTATTTTTATCTTTGTTCATCGGGTTTGAAGCTACCCTGAAAATTTCGGCCTGCTAGCTTATCGGGAAGTGCCTCAAAACCTGTCCGCCATCTTGGACGTCCGCCATATTCGATTTAAGTCACATGATTATTTCTTTCATATTCCTGACAGCAAACCCTTTCATTTGATACCCATATCAGGGGGGTGGATTTCAAACAGCCAGTCTGCCATCTTGGACGTCCGCCATATTGGATTTAAGTCACGTGACTATTTTTTTCGTACTCCTGACAGCAAACCCTTTCATTTGATATCCACATCATAGGGGTGCATTTCAAATAGCCTGTCAGCCATCTTGGACGTCCGCCATATTGGATTTAAGGCACGTGACTATTTTTTTCGTATTCCTGACAGCAAACCCTTTCATTTGATACCCATATCAGGGGGGTGGGTTCAAACAGTCAGTCCGCCATCTTGGGGAGGCCGCCATATTGGATTTGTTATGACGTTTCTTAGCTAGTCGTATATTGTCATCAGAACTCAGAGCGTGTGCAAAATTTCAGCTTGCTAGCTTATCGGGAAGTGCCTCAAAATTGAGTTGCAAAAGTCCAACCGGAACGACAAACAAACAAGAATTGTGAGTGTATAAAAACGTGGGAAAAATCCATATCACTGAACCGATTTTGATGAAACTTGCAGTGTACCCTAAGTTGAACAATACCTAGTACAACAAAAAAAGAATTACTTAAATCGAACTTATAGTTTCGGAGATATGCGTGCACAAACATAAAAACATACATACATACATACATACATACATACTTACATACATACATACATACATACACTTATGAAATTTGGCACATTTGTTCAGACGCTGATATAGACTAACATATATGAAAACTGGGCAGTTCTGATAATATTACATACATACGGGTCGAATTGATAACCTCCTTTTTTTTGAAGTCGGTAAAAACTGCTAACTGTATCTCATCCAAACCAATTTTCGTTGGTAGTTTTGGTTGAGGTCTACATTATATATTTTTTTTAGTTTTATCATTCTCTTATTTTAGAAGTTACGGGGGGGGGGGGACACTTTTTACCACTTTGGAAGTGTCTCTCGCGCAAACTGTTCAGTTTAGAAAAAAATGATGTTAGTAACCTCAATATCATTTTAAGACCTATTCATAGATACCCCACACGTATGGGTTTGGTGAAAAAAATTTTTTTGAGTTTCAATTCTAAGTATGGGGGGCACCCCCAAAATTTGTTTTGTTTTGATTTTTGTGTGAAAATCCTAATGCGGTTTACATAATACATCTTTCCACCAAGTTTCAACAGGATAGCTCTTATACTTTCGACAAAAAGTGGCTGTGACATACACGGACAGACAGACAGACAGACAGACAGACAGACAGACAGACAGACAGACAGACAGACAGACATGACGAATCTATAAGGGTTCCGTTTTTGCCATTTGGCTACGGAACCCTAAAAATGGCTCAGATGATGTGCTTTGACGTGGTGATTTTAAGTTTATATTTTCTGTTATTTTAGAAGTAATTTTGCTTTTGTTTGCCATCGAATCTTCGATATAACCTTCGGTCACTTTGCTGGACTTCCAGCCGCCGTGCCTTTTTAACAGAGTGAGGTTGGCTTCCGAATCAGCCAATAGAGTCGCTGATGTTCTGCGAAAGCAATGCCCGGTGTATAACTCTACGTTACTCAGTTTTAAATATGTGGCTATTTGCTTTGGCATGCCTGTAAATTTGTTTTTTCCTATTACTTGTCTGTGGCATTTTCCTTTACTGTAATTAAGAAAAAAACGATTTGTATCCACGTTTTCAGGCCGAAGAGCTTGATATTTTTCAACATAATTTGCAAATTCTTCATGCACAACAAATGACCGGTCAATTTTAGTTTTCGTGTTAGGCAGTTTTATGAGTAGTAATTTGTTATGTTTTTCTACATTTTCTATTGTCAAGTTTGTCAATTCCACGGTTCTGCAGGCTCCCGATATCCCAAAAATTAGAACAACCTGTAAAAAAGACATAAGTTGTATTAAAGGCACCAAATTCGCATAGTATTTTTGTGAAATATTTTGGTAACTTATTAAAAAGGGCAAGTAAATACGTAGGTACCTTTATTGCTAAATAAATTTCATCCGGAGCTTCATTTAAGAATTTCTGTACTTCTTCTGCAGTAAATACCTTCGATTTCTTGCTTTTAAAGCCGTCAGACTGCCTTTTCAAGAAAGCAGTAAGTTTAGAAAAATCTTTCAAATTCACGTCATGTTTTGTCATCATTGTAGATTTTAGCATGGAATAAAAGCACCATAAACTGGAAGGTTGTAGCCTCTTAGATAATTCATCAAAATATGATATAAAAACACTTTCAGAAAGAGATTTCACTTTTTTTTCTGACCGCCATTTCATAAATTCGTCGTATGCCTTTACATATCTTTCTTTCGAGTTCGGCGGTAATATATTTTCGACAACTGTTTTTGCCCTTTCTTTAATAAAATCGGGCGTTAGATCTATGTCTTCGTCACTAGACATGTTTAAAACTTTTGAAAAAGAACTCAAACAAGAAAATTAATTATTTTCGCGATGCTTTCGCGCCTACTAGTAGACTGCCTTTTTTTTTTCACGCACGCAAGCGCGTCTAATCTTGCTGGCCAGTTTGATTTTTAAATCGATTCCATCTAACATACGATGTGGAAACAAATAGTTCCATATTTAAAATAAAATCTTTATAAAATAAATTGTCTAGATTCCGATTCGAGTAATTAATCGATACCGAGAAAAAAAAAATTAACTTTTTAAAAATATTCTTCGTGCAGTATGAGTATGACAGTTCTTTTTTCAAATTCCAAAACCTATGCTGTAATGATAGTCGTACACCCCGGCATTCAGGGGTGTAAGGGTGTACTTACAGAGCAAGAGATATGTAAAGGGTTTTTGCTGTTCATAATAAGTGATCTGATTTATGGTAATCACATCATAACTTGATCAGGAGACACGAAACTATTTTCTCCAGTCTTTAGAACATGTAGATTTTGTGAAGTTTCTTATAATTATTTGTATAATAACTGATTGTGGTCTCAAGCGCTTTGCCAACTCCGGAGTCTCAGCAATAAGACTCTTCTTATTATCGGATTTGGCAAAGCTTGCCCGGTAAAAGGTATTATTATTGAGTTTTCTATTCAAAATTTCTCAGTAATAATCCCAAATATATGGAGATTTCTGTCCATTTGATCGCCAGAAAGCTCATAACTCGTAACCTGTTAAATAAGGCAAATGTACATGTGGGTCATCTTTGCATAAACTTTTGGAAAAAGGGATCTAACGTTACGTGATCATAACCCCATTTCTAAACAACAAAATGTTTGTATTTCAAAGAAGATTTTTGTTTTTTTTTCAGTACTTTTATTTACTTATTTTTTTATTATAGCACCGACATGCTTGGGCACAGGAGCCATGCTTGAAGCCGAAAGAACGGCAGCTGGTGTCACAACCACGGTCAGCGCAGGACCTCGCAACTATCGGGATGTCCACGCTAGCATCAACATCGTCTTCTGTAAAAAAACAGATGAAAGTGTTGAGTAAATTATAATCTTTCATTTTTTATTATTCAGAAAATATTTACATTTATTAAAATACTAAATTATCTAATAATAATGATTAAAATAAATAATAAATAATTAAAATAAAGTCTAAGACTCTCCACAATCGCGAGATATGCAATCTCAGGGAATATTTCCTAAAAGCCGACGTGGGAATGCATCGAGATGTAGTAGCGGTGGACAAGGGCCACACCCTGACCTGACTGACCCCATGGCCCTAGTGTTTCCACCCCAAACGGCTTAAATACATAGCTGCTAATCAAGCCATTGTATTTACGCCGTTTGAGGTTTTCAGCACTTATTATTATCTAAAAGCTAATATAAATGTAATAACGAAGTTAAAGTGGGGACAAGGAGACAAGTGTCGAAGAAATAAGTCACAGATGTCACAATTTACGGTTTAGCAGTCACTTACCGGCTTCCAGCTCTTGTGGGGATCCCACCATAGGTTCTGTTTCCTCGTCGAATACACTCTGGGGACCAGTTTCTTGTCCAGCAACAGCAGCATAATCAGCAATATCTTCATCGTATGAAGCTGCATTGCCATGTGCTACCAACACCAAGGCACTTACGAAAACCACCAGGAGTTTCATTTTATACGAATATGACTTTCTTTTACTTGAAAGAGTTACAATGATTGTAATTTTAAATTCGTTCAGAGATTTTTTTATATATGCGGAATATGGATACAATGATTGTGGCAAACGGTGTTGAAATACAAGATAAGGGGAAGGCCCTTCATATGTCATGCACCTAGTTGCAACATGAATCAAGGATAATGAATTAAAACGGTGCTTAAGTCTTCTTTAGCTTTTTCAATTACATTGGGATCAGATTCCAGTCTTAATTAATGCAGCTGACTGTATTAATTAAGACTGGGATTCACCTTTCACCGTCGTATGAAGTTGAAGTTTACCGATCACATTATCACATACCAAGTCAGATGTTTGACCCGGCTCTTATTGGATTTTTGATTGTAGCAGGCAACAACCGGGATGTCCACGACAGCTTCAAAAAATAGCGCCTTCTGAAACAATACCGGTACATAATATACAACATTGTTTTTAGTATATGCGAAACCTGAATATTGTTTGTTCAGAATCAGTAACTGATTCGATTCCAATAATTTTTACACCATGTTATATTAAAAAAAAAAAATTCACCGTATGGTTAGGTACCTATTGCCAAACTATTATCACGAGTGTTTATCACATGAGACGCGGTTTACGCGGGTGTACCGCGAAATGAGCATGTTTTTGACCGGACAACCATGCAGGTAATATACAAGTTTTTAACGGTATATGGTAACATTCGTCCAAGTGTTAAAATGTCCCGGGCACGCCGCAATCACGGCGGTAAGACCCCTCTTTGAGGAGTGGCTGGATAGGAGTCACGGCGTCCTGACCTACCGCATGACGCAGGTCCTCACCGGACACGGAAGTTTCGGGAGGCACCTGTGTCTAAGGAGAAAGGAGGAAACGCCTGGGTGTCACCACTGCGAAGATCGCCCGGAGGACACAGTAGAGCATACGGTGCAAGACTGCCCCGCTTGGGCAGAGCACCGACGTGTCCTCACGGCGGCGATAGGCGGAGATCTCTCGCGCCCGGCATTGGTTGCGGCCATGCTGCGGGGCGAGACGGAGTGGGAAGCGGTCGCCTCCTTCAGCGAAGCAGTAAAGCTCGCGAAGGAGGAGGCGGGCCGCGTGAGTGAGAGGACAATGTCCTCCCTCCGCCCCACCCGCGGTGGTTGGCGCCCACGGCGACGGACGTTGCAAGACGATCTCCGGCCACCGTAGGCGCGGGCATGCGGGCGGCGAGTAAAGGGCAACTCGCAGCCCGACCATGGACCATGCCCGGGTTGACGGCGCGTTGTGTTTCAGGCGCGCCTCAAAGAGCGTCAGCATGATGACGGGGCCCCCTCTCTAGAGGGCCAAAGCCTGCCGTGGTCGCGGGACTTATCTCATTACCGTGACCCCGGAACATAAAGGGCTATTGAAGGACACCGTGGATTTTAGTCAGTACAAGTCTGACAGTCCCTCCCGCCCTGCCCGGAGGACTCATTTGATGAATTTACCACGATAAAAAAAAAAGTGTTAAAATGTCCAGATTCTCGTATCATAATAACCTAATGTTATATTTCTATTTGGTTACAATGAAGTTTTGCAAAAATCAACAAGTCACATGATTCAAAATGCTAGGAATTGTGATAAAACGAGGCCTGGTTTTTTTTTTATCGGTAGGTAATGGAACAAATTTCATTTTTATTTTTTTCAATAGCCCTTTACGTTCCAAAGTCGGTAAACAATTTAATTTGTAGATATAAAATCATTTGCACTTTATGTCATATGAACATTTTGTCACTTGATCTTTAAACAAAACTTTTGACTGTTTTATAACCGACGAAAAAAAAAGGAGGAGGTTCTCAATTCGCAAATAAAACAAAAATTTATTTCTGATATCTGTGACTCATTTCTGTTTCAGTTAGGGCCTCCATACGTCTGACTACTTCGTCACTTTGAATTTCTATCTCCTTTCCTACCTATGCTGTGGCCAGTCTAACAAGAAGTAGCTGAATATTTGATGACTAACATAAGACAAACAAACACAAACACTTGTGCAATGCCTGTCTAACTAGAGGGTATCGTAGTTGGATAAGGCTAGGCATATGATGACAGCTAGTAGATACCTACATCCCTAATCCTTGATCTATCATGTTGCAATTAGGTCCTTGACGTATCAGGGGTTTTATCCCTTATCTTATTTGAACACCACTTTCAGTGTATCCATTCAGTATAAATACTAAATTAAATCAATTTATATTTACAATCATATTGTAACTCTTTCAAGTAAAAGGTTAGTATTCGTGTATTAAAATGAAACTCTTGGTGGTTTTCGTAAGTGCCTTGGTGTTGGTAGCGGCTTCATACGATGAAGATGTTGCTGAATATGCTGCTGTTGCTGGACAAGAAGCTGATGGTGTAGAACCCCAGGATGTAGTCGATGACGAAGTAAAGCCCATGGTTGGTTCCCCACAAGAGCCTGTACCTGGTAAGTAACCATAAAAGTTTTTTGTTTTTGAACTTACTGATCAAACAGCACATGGTAAATGTTCACTGTTTATATGGAACTTGTTTGCATGTGGGAATATCTCAGGATATCGAAGGTAATCCTTTCAATTTTAAAGTAAATGCTGCATGTCTTCAAAAACAGAATTTCTATGATCGACCTAATAATGGGAACAGAGTATCTCAATTCTCATTTAGTGTGTGTATTTGTGAACTGGAGTTAGAAATGTGGGGCTAATCATAAAGATAGATTTAGGAATTTTAGGATCAAATGGTAAAACATGTCACAAATCTGTTTTATGTGCAATGTGTGATAGTTGAACTTGTCAACCCATCCCAGCACTTCCATTGACTTCGTACATAGATGGAATACAATAATGATATTTTCGTTCCCCTCTCACCTAATAAATACATATATATATAATGTATTTCTTAGGTTTTTTTTCGTGTGTCATCTCGCATGTCAACCTAGAGGAGGTTGAGAGCTGCTTAAGTAACCGGAATTTTCTGTAGATGCCTTAAATGTCTCTAAGGCCTCCAGCCCGGCTCTAGTATTTCTTAGGGTCTTCTGAAAGGCTTTTATTGTTCTAATACTTTTAAATTCAATTGTTTCAGAAAGCGCTTTTAGGGTGGACATCCCGATTACTGCAAGGGCCTGCACTAATCCCGCGTGTGCCAACATTTGCCATCGTCTCGGCTTCAGAAATGGCGTCTGCATTAGTGCCACTGTATGTCAATGCAGCAATTAGATTTGAAAACTGAAACAAAATATTTTTTTATGCCTCTTACTTTTTGCATATTCTTTTGATTACTTTACCAACTATATTCGTGATGAAACATAAGTTAGTAAGTGATAATGTGTTCTTGATAAATTTTCCGATCGAAATAAAATGGTTCTGCAATATTTTATTATTTTTATTGGACCTAGCTATAAACATTTAGTAACGTTTTTAGTTTTGTGTTTATTAAATAATAAGGATTTGTCACCAAAATGTAGTCATCAAGCAATATAATATCAATTCTACAAAACACTTTTTGTTTATCAGAGAACGAAAATATTTCATTAGTGACAAAAAATATAGTTCCCTTTATTAACACAGATAAACTCCTCTAGATTCCACAGTATAAGGCAATTTATGTGTGCCGCACATTATTGTATTTGCCTTTTTGTTAAACTTAGGTTGAAGTTCGTTTTTGAGTCATTCGTTGTCGACCAGACACTTATGTAGTGGTGACGCTAACATTTTCTAGAAAATTTACTGTGGACTTAAACTTGAGTTGAGATTATATACTTATTTGATCTGCGACATTCTATGAAGAGAAAGTAGCACAAGAAGAACTTAAGTGTTGGCTAATGTAATATAATGTTGGGTGATATTATTTTGTGTTAATCTGAACATCTATACTAATATTATACAGCTGAAGTGTTTGTTTGATGCTTATCTCAGGAACTGCGGGTTAGAATACAAAAATATTTTTATTCAAATATTTCGACCTGGCGCGCGAGGTTGTCGACATGTGGAATGTGAGCTCGGCTATCATTGTGCCGATTGTTGTAACGGCCAATGGCCTGATGGCAAAGAGCCTCGACGAACACCTTTCGAGGCTCTCCTTAGGGGGTTGGATCAAGGGCCTGATTCAGAAGGCAGTACTTCTTGATACGGCTCGTATTGTGAGGAGGTTCCTGTCTCTGGAGCCCTGACCCCCGTTGGAACAATATTTTTTTAATATTTTTAAATGTTTTTAATTATTGTTTTTTGTATTAAATAATATTTAAAAATGTAAAAATAATATGTAAAAAATTAATAAAGAGATAATAATAATAATTTATTTGACACCAACATAAGTTACATTTATACAGATATACAGTACAATTTCTTAGTTTCTTAATTTTATGTTGCAGGCATCTGTGTCTGAACTAGATAAAAATATCTGTATCTCAGACATCAGCGCTCTTCATTAAAGTGAACATTACAATACTGGCTTAATTAATTATACATAAAAATATTAGGAGTTTATCTCTACACAGGAATAAACATAACCTTAGGACAAACCAAAAAAGTGTGTGGAGTTTTAACCTCTCGGTGAGTAGAGTGCGAAAGTGTGTGAAAGAGTGTGAGAGAGTCAGAGGATAATCAACAGAACCCATTTCCAGCATTTTTCCAATTTTTGTCTGTTCATTTGTTCAGGCGTCAAGTGAAATGTACGAAAAAATGTAGATAACTTTTATAGACAACTATTGTGCGTAACTTTTAGTTTTTGTTTCATTGCAATCAAAATATTATTTGAATTTAAAGTGATTCAGAAGTAAAATATCAGCACAACGCCATCTATCGAACTCAGACTGTACTCTCGAATAGAATATACAGATCAAACTGCATCTGTATATTACATTCGAGATAGAATAGATAGCGTTGTGCGTTTGACTTCATTTTCTAAATCGGAATGAATGGCCTCGACCATGGGTAGGTATGTCTGCCAAAAATTTTAAATTCCGTAGGTGTCATACAAATTCTGAGTACGTAGTGTCTTTAAAAGCTTTTGATAGTATTTCGTTTTATTAGTTTCCGATCTTAATTTTTTGAGTACGAAGTATTTACTTGCAACCCCAATAACCTTTTTGTATAGGTATCCTCCAGATTGTTCCACAATATAAAATTAATTGGTGGTATCTGTTCCAACGCATAGTTATAATTTTTTCTATTTTTTTTTTGTTTATTCTTTTTTTAAAACTTTGGCCCATATAAGGAACTTCTCCTGTGTCGTAAGTGCTTTTAGAAACATAGAAACTCACATACGCAAACACCCAGACCCGGAACAATAACTTGTAGGTCAAACAAATATTTGTACCGTGCGGAAATCGAACCCGCGGGCACAGCTAGTAATATTCTATGGTCATGGATTCATGGATCGGGGATATGGATAAATTTCCATAGCATTCCTAAAACTTTATACTGAAACCAGTAATAAAAAAGTCGTCATGACACTTTTCCTTAAAAAAATGAATAGTGATGTCATGCTATTTGCAAATAATAAAATTTATATTTTCACGGGAGGGGAAGAGGGAATAAAATATATATTTTTTTACAATTTATATAATTCAATTTAGTGATGTTCGTATAATTTAACTACTAAGAAGATTATTAAGATGAATACAAAAATAAGCGACAGAGATAACACAGTTTTTTAATAATTGGTAATCTTAATGCATTAGAACCGTATGTTACTAATTTCTGCATCGACATACGTTGATGCTTATACAGGCGTAATATCTGAAGCCGAGCCGACGGCAAATGTTGGCACAAACAGCGTTAGTACAGACCCTCGTAACAACCGGGATGTCCACGTCACCGTCAAAAGCGCCTTCTGAAACAATAGAATGTGATAATTTAAGATATAACCCTTGAAGACTGACAACAAGTAGATGGAATTGAAGGTTTGGAGAAGGAAGAAATCTACGAGGAGTATCGAAGTTATGGGATGGGTTCACATTTTCTATTAGTCAGATTTTGCACATAAAACAGATTTGTGACATCTGTGACTACCTTTATCCGTCACTTTGAATCTGTTTTTCCTTTCACTTGCTCCTAAACAATGATTACTTAACTTTACACATTACACGAGCAGGCACAGCAAATGAAAGACAAAAGAATCGCTCTTAACTAAATATTTTAGGGTTTATACGTAGAAATTTGAATTCTAAATCAAAATCTATTTCATTTTGAAGAATAGAATAATGTAAGCAGTTACTTACCGGCTTCAGGCTTTTGTGGGGAATCAACCATAGGTTCTGGTTCGTCATCGATTACACCCTGGAGTCCTCCACCATAAGTTTCTTGTCCAGCAAGAGCAGCATATTCTGCAACCTCTTCATCGTATGAAGCCGCTACCAGCACCAAGGCATTTACGAAAACCACCAGGAGTTTCATTTTGATATAAGAATACGGCTTCCTTTTACTTGAATGAGTGTCAATATGATTATAATTATTAATTGTTCAAATGTTGTATTTATACCAAATAGAAACAATGATTGTAGCCGTGGTGTTGAAATATAAGATAAGGGATAAATAACCCCTGATATTGCAAGGACTTAGTTACAACATGGATCAATGATTAGGGATCTAGGTATATGTTGGCTGTCATCATATACCTAGCCCTTTTCCCCTAATTAGATAGGCCTTGCACAAGTGTTTGTGTTTGCCATGTGCGTTTATGGGAGTTGGAACACCCAAAATACAATATTCAACTGCTTTTGGTTGGACTGGCCAAAGCGTAGCTAGAAAAATAGTTGGTAGAGGATGACCGCTGCTTACCAGAACACCACAACTCAGTACTGGGTACAGTGCCCCTCCGTGATACCGGGTATCAGATTTTTGTTTCGCTGGAACTACCATCAAAAATGTAATAACAGACGGGACAAACCATCAATTACGTACGAAGTTCAAAGTATTTAGTAAGACTGGAATCTGTTCCCAACATAATTGAATGCATTGCCCTTGATCCATCATGTTTGTACCTACTAGGTCCTTGACAAATCAAGCTTAGTGCAGACATATTTATTATTCCTTATCTTATGTTTCAACATCACCGCCACAATCATTGTTTTCTTTCGGTATAAATACTACATGTAAACAATTAATAATTATAATCATATTGACACTCATTCAAGTAAAAGGAAGTCGTATTCTTATATCAAAATGAAACTCCTGGTGGTTTTCGTAAGTGCCTTGGTGCTGGTAGCACATGGCAATGCAGCTTCGTATGATGAAGAAGTTGCTGAGTATGCTGCTGTTGCTGGACAAGAAGCTGATGGTGATGGACTCCAGGGTGTAATCGCTGACGTACTAAAACCCATGGTTGGTTCCCCTCTAGAGCCTGAAGCCGGTAAGTAACTGCTAACATTTCCTTTTCTAGAAAATTGAACAAGATAAATGAAATACTGGAAATAGAATGGTTTTAGAATTCTAATTTCGATGTATTAGTCCTATAGTACTCGTATTAAGACTAATGATTTTGTTTTTCATTTGTCGCAAATGCAGTCGCTGGAAACATCGGATTTCTTTGATCGTCCTCTGAGGGCTCTTATGTAATGTGTAGACTGAGAAATTATTGTCATTTATAAGCAAGAGAAAGTAGATACAAATTCAAAGTAACATGGTAGTCAGACGGATAGAGGAATTCACGGGTGTCACAAATCTGTTTCATGTGCAATATTGGACTATAGAAAATGTGAACCCACCCCATAATTTCGATACTCCTCGTACCGTAAATTATACCGTAAATTGTAAATTCCATCTAGTTGTTGTCAGTCTTCAAGGGTTACATCCTCTATACATTCTATTGTTTCAGAAGGCGCTTTTGAAGCTGACGTCGACATCCCGGTTGTTACGAGGGTCTGTACTAACGCTGTTTGTGCCAACATTTGCCGTCGGCTCGGCTTCAAATATTACGCTTGTATAAGCGTCAACGTATGTCGGTGCAGAAATTATTAACATACGATTCTGATGCGGAAAGGTGCTAATATACTTGAGCAAGAGCAGTCACATGTAATAGAAAATGTAATAGAAAATCGAGCATTCGCTGTTTTTAATTTTGCCGAACTGAACAACGAACAAAGCCGAGCTTAGAGTCAAACATCGCTAAGAACATTTTCACGATCTTTCTAGCAAACGCTCTAGTCGATGAACGTCAAAAAGATGTCAGACTTGACAGTCAGCTCGGCAAAAGCGCCAGAACGTTCGTTAGAATGCTCGCTAAACGTTCGTTTGTTTTTGTGTAATGTAACATTCACAAGAATGCTCATTCTACATGAATGCTCAAGTTTATCCGCACATTTAAGATATTTATGCTTTGTATGCCTCTTATTTTTTTACCGACTACAAAAAAGGAGGTTATTGCATATGTAAATTACTTTATCAACTGTAAAATAATACATTTATTCGTAAAAAAAAACAATGTAAGTAGACGTCAATGTTTCTTGTTAAATTATATTTTTGAAATAAAATAGTTCTGCAATATTTTCTTCTTTTTATTGTGACGATGCACTTGGTTATAAACAACACAATAGGATCATTTGTTCGTAGAACAGGAACTTCTTCCTTTATACTTAGTCATAATGAGTATTGTGTACACTACAATTTCTTCCTTTCAGCTATTTATGTCGATATAAAATTCCCATAGCATTCCTAGAAACTTTATATTGAAACTGGTCCCAGTAAAAGAAAGTCGTTTACAAACTCAAGAATAATCATCCTAGAAAAACGTAATACCGGGAGCAATATTATGCTATGTGTTAATCCAGGTTGTAATAATCTAAATATTGCATTAATAAATAAGATGAAGCTGCTGATGGTTATCGCAACTGCCTTGGTGCTGTTCGCCAATGGCAATGTTACTCCATCCGATGATGAAGATGGTTTCTACGGAGTTATACCTGAAGTGATTGCTGGTTATGTCGTTGGACAAGAGGATGATAGTAAAGTATACCAGGGCGTATTTGGTGATGAAGAAGAACTAAGGGGTGAACATGAACACACAATATTAACAACAACAGAATATTCAGATTATATAGAGGACGAGGACGGTTAGTAATCAACAGTGAATGATAATTAGAACTTTTCTATTATATTACTTTATAGGAAGGTGATCAATTGTCACTCCATTCTATCAAGAATAGAGTGACAATTGATAACCAAGTTATTTCATGGTTATTTTTTCTATACAATTCGACTGTATCAGAAAATCAGAACACAGCTTTTGGGGGACTGTGTTCTATTATATGTTTAGATAATATAAATATGGCTAAAAATAGCAGTGGTAGCACATTTGTATCAGCCTCGACTTACGAGTTGTAGGTCGTGGGTTTGAACCGAGTGAGGCGCGTTACTTTGTGTAATTTATTTCAACACCATTGCTCTCTAAACACCTTGAGGAAACCGGCATGTCTTGGAACCAAAAAATCGAAGATATGTGATATCCACCAACCCGCACTGGGCTAGCGTGGTGTATTATGGCCCAGTGTGAGAGGAGGCCTGTGTCTCAGCCGTGGGAACACTTCATCATCATCATCAGCCTATAAAATGTTCCCCCTGCTGGGACACAGGCCTCCTCTCTGTGAGAGGGAGTGGGTCGTAATCTACCACGCGGGTCCGGTGCAGATTGGTAGATGTCACATGTCTTCGTATTTTTGGTTCTAGGACATGCCGGTTTCCTCACGATGTTTTCCTTCACCGTTTTGAGACCAGTGGTGTTGAAATAAATTACACAAAGTAATGTGCCTGACGGGATTCGAACCCACGACCTACAACTAATGTCTTCCTTCAGTAAAATGTTCCATCTACAATATTCAAAGTACTTTCCCTCCATGTGGCATAGCCGTGGGACGCCCTGTATAACATCACGCTATGACCAATAGGAGCAGCAGGTGAAACCGGGAACCGGAAAAAATTATGTTCAGTATAGCCCCGCTTTACGCGAGGGATACGTTCCGGAAAAATCGCGTTAACTGAAATTCGCGTATATCGAGGTTTATGATTAAACATAGTCAAAATTTAATACAACAAAAATACGAAACATTGTAATCAATCGCTCTAACTCTAAGAACACTTAATGCAATCATCATCATCATCATCAGCCGGAAGACGTCCACTGCTGAACATAGGCCTCCCCCTTAGACCGCCACGCCGAACGACAATTCGCCACTTGCATCCTTCGGTTGCCCGGGACCCTCACGATGTCGTCGGTCCACTTAGTAGGAGGCCTGCCTACGCTGTGTTTTCCGGTCCGTGGTCGCCACTCGAGAACTTTTCTTCCCAGTCAGTTCTACGAGCGATGTGGCCTGCCCATTGCCACTTTAACTTGCAAATTTTATGAGCTAAGTCGGTGACTCTGGTTTTTCGCCGAATACCCATGTTCCGGATTTTATCCCGCAAAGAAACTCCAAGCATAGCTCTTTCCATCGCTCGTTGAGTGACTCTTAGGGCGCGTCCCCATGTCCAGGGTGCGGCGCCGCGCGCCGCGCCACGGCGTCGTGTACCGGCCACGTGGCGCTCATCACAATACTTACCTATACCAAAATTACAGTTTTGGCTTGATATGGACCGCAAAAGACGTTTCCTGCTCCTGTTGCTGTTAAGACGACGAGAAATGAAGAAAAAAAAAATCAAAGAAAATATTGGGTAAATCCATACCTTTTTATAATGAACCATGCGCGGCACAGCGCCGCGCCGTGGCGCGGCGCCCGGCGCCGCACCGTGGACATGGGGACGCGCCCTTAGTCTCTCTAAAAGGCCAGCAGTCAGAGACCACGTTTCAGAGCCATATGTCATCACTTAATGCAATACATACTATTAATTATTTTTACGGAAGAATACATTTATTGTCCTTTGGGTTGCGTTTTTTTATGTTCTTGTAAAATACCTACGTTCATAACACCCATCAACACTGTTTTTAATTGTTTGACAAACGGTCAAGATACGGTCATCATTACTCTGTAATATTATGTCCAAACCTGAATAAATTTTTGAAAAAGTATTTTATATTCCCCCTGAAGATGAAACTTTGTCTTCTACTGGTTCTTTCGAAAAATTTGAAATGCGAGTTATAGTGAAACCGCGCATAACGGGGTTGCGTAAAGCGGGGTATTACTGTACCTACATCGAAAATAATATTTCCAAAATAAAATAGCTAGGGTGTCAGAGGATAATCAACAGAACCCATTTCCAGCATCTTTCCAATTTTTGTCTGTTTATTTGTTCGGGCGCCAAGTGCAATGTACGAAAGATGTAGATAACTTTTATAGACAACTATTGTGCGTAACTTTTAGTTTTTGTTTCATTGCAATCAAAATATTATTTGAATTTAAAGTGATTCAGAAGTAAAATATCAGCACAACGCCATCTATCGAACTCAGACTGTACGCCAATTGATCTGTATATTCCATTCGAGATAGAATAGATAGCGTTGTACGTTTGACTTCATTTTCTAAATCGGAATGAATGGCCTCGACCACGGGTATGACTGCCAAAAATTTTAAATTCCGTAGGTGTCATACAAGTTCTGAGTACGTAGTGTCTTTAAAAGCTTTTGATAGTTTTCGTTTTATTAGTTTCCGATCTTAATTTTTTGAGTACGAAGTATTTACTTGCAACCCCAATAACCTTTTTGTATAGGTATCCTCCAGATTGTTCCACAATATAAAATTAATTGGTTGGAGATACCACGCATAGTTATTATTTTTTTCTATTTTGTTTGTTTATTCTTTATTTAAAACTTTGGCCCATATAAGGAACTTCTCCTGTGTCGTAAGTGCGTTTAGAAACATAGAAACTCAGATACACAAACACCCAGTAGACCCGAAACAATAACTTGTAGGTCATACAAATATTTGTTCCGTGCGGAAATCGAACCCGCGGGCACAGCTAGTAATATTCTGTGGTCATGGATTCATGGCTCGGGGACATGGATATAAAATTTCCATAGCATTCCTAAAACTTTATACTGAAACCAGTAATAAAAAAGTCGTCATGACACTTTCCTTAAAAAAATGAATAGTGATGTCATGCTATTTGCAAATAACAAAATTTATATTTTCACGGAAGGGGAAGAGGGAATAAAATATATATTTTTTTTACAATTTATATAATTCAATTTAGTGATTTTCGTATAATTTAACTACTAATAAGATTATTAAGATGAATACAAAAATAAGCGACAGAGATAACACAGTTTTTAAATCATTGGTAATCTTAATGCATTATAACCGTATGTTACTAATTTCTGCATCGACAAACGTTGATGCTTATACAGGCGTAATATCTGAAGCCGAGCCGACGGCAAATGTTGGCACAAACAGCGTTAGTACAGGCCCTCGTAACAACCGGGATGTCCACGTCACCGTCAAAAGCGCCTTCTGAAACAATAGAATGTGATGATTTAGGATATAACCCTTGAAGACTGACAACAAGTAGATGGAATTGAAGGTTTGGAGAAGGAAGAAATCTACGAGGAGTATCGAAGTTATGGGGTGGGTTCACATTTTCTATAGTCAGATTTTGTACATAAAACAGATTTGTGACATCCATGACTGCCTTTATCCGTCACTTTGAATCTGTTTTTCCTTTCACTTGCTCCTAAACAATTATTTTTTAACTCTACACAATACACGAGAGCCCCTAGAGGTATGTCAAAGGAATTTGGTGTGTCCAGCGGCCGCATTTGCGGTAGATGAAAGACAAAAGAATCGCTCTTAACTAAATATTTTAGGATTTATACGTAGAAATTTGAATTCTAAATCAAAATCTATTTCATTTTGAAGAATAGAATAATGTAAGCAGTTACTTACCGGCTTCAGGCTTTTGTGGGGAATCAAACATAGGTTCTGGTTCGTCATCGATTACACCCTGGAGTCCTCCACCATAAGTTTCTTGTCCAGCAAGAGCAGCATATTCTGCAACCTCTTCATCGTATGAAGCCGCTACCAGCACCAAGGCACTTACGAAAACCACCAGGAGTTTCATTTTGATACACGAATGCGGCTTCCTTTTACTTGAATGAGTGTCAATATGATTATAATTATTAATTGTTCAAATGTTGTATTTATACCAAATAGAAACAATGATTGTAGCCGTGGTGTTGAAATATAAGATAAGGGATAAATAACCCCTGATATTGCAAGGACTTAGTTACAACATGGATCAATGATTAGGGATGTAGGTATATGTTGGCTGTCATCATATACCTAGCCTTTTCCCCCTAATAGATAGGCATTGCACAAGTGTTTGTGTGCCATGTGCTTTTATGGCAGTTGGAACACCCAAAATACAATATTCAACTGCTTTTGGTTGGACGGGCCACATCGTAGCTAGAAAAATAGTTGGTAGAGGATGACCGCTGCTTACCAGAACACCACAACTCAGTACTGGGTCCGGTGCCCCTCAGTGATACCTGGTATCAGATTTTTGTTTGCTGGAACTACCATCAAAAACCGGCCAAGTGCAAGTTTGACTCGCCCATGAAGGGTTCCATAGTAGCAAGCATAGATTAGGGATATAATTATTTTGAGATTAGTAAGTAATATACATAAATAATAAAAATAACTTTGTTTTTCATAGTGTTTGTATGAATGGCAAAGTTATATTTGCGGTTTTTGAAAATGTACTATATCTCAAAAACTGCTAACTATATCTCATTCAAACCACCATTTTCGTTGGAAGTTTTTGTTGAGGTCTACATTATATATTTTTTTTAGTTTTATCATTCTCTTATTTTAGAAGTTACAGGGGGGGGGACACATTTTACCACTTTGGAAGTGTCTCTCGCGCAAACTGTTCAGTTTAGAAAAAAATGATATTAGTAACCTCAATATCATTTTTAAAGACCTATCCATAGATACCCCACACGTATGGGTCTGGTGAGTTTTTTTTTTTTAAGTTTCGATTCTAAATATGGGGGGTACCCCCAAAATTTGTTTTGTTTTTATTTTTGTGTAAAAATCCTAATGCGGTTCACATAATACATCTACTTACCAAGTTTCAACAGGATAGCTCTCATACTTTCGAAGAAAAGTGGCTGTGACATACGGACGGACAGACAGACAGACGGACAGACAGGCAGACAGACAGACATGACGAATCTATAAGGGTTCCGTTTTTGCCATTTGGCTATGGAACACTAAAAATGTAATAACAGACGAGACTAACCATCAATTACGTACGAAGTTCAAAGTATTTAGTAAGACTGGAATCCGACCCCAACATAATTGAATGCATTGCAAGGGCCTAAGGACCTAGTACCAACATGATGGATCAAGGGATCCATCATGTTGGTACTAGGTCCTTGACAAATCAAGGTTAGTCCAGACATATTTTTTATTCCTTATCTTATGTTTCAACATCACTGCCACAATCATTGTTTTCTTTCGGTATAAATACTACATGTAAACAATTAATAATTATAATCATATTGACACTCATTCAAGTAAAAGGAAGTCGTATTCGTGTATCAAAATGAAACTCCTGGTGATTTTCGTAAGTGCCTTGGTGCTGGTAGCACATGGCAATGCAGCTTCGTATGATGAAGAAGTTGCTGAGTATGCTGCTGTTGCTGGACAAGAAGCTGATGGTGATGGACTCCAGGGTGTAATCGCTGACGTACTAAAACCCATGGTTGGTTCCCCTCTAGAGCCTGAAGCCGGTAAGTAACTGATAACATTTCCTTGTCTTTTTTTTTTTTTTTTTTTTTTTTTAGGGTGGCAAAATCATCAAATGAGTCCTCCCGCCCTGGGTGGGGCGGGAGGGACTGTCAGACTCTTACTGACTAAAATCCACCCGTGTTCCGTCGGATGCCCTTTACGTTCCGGGGCCACGGTATCCTGGATTAAGAAAAATCCGCGACCCCGGCAGGCATTTGGCCCCATAAGGGGCCCCGTCGGTGACGCGTGAAACACGACGCGCCACCGACCCGGGCTTGGTCCTTGGTCGGACGGCGAGCATACCCATTACTCACCGTCCGCAAGCCCGCTCCGCCGCTGTGCCCTCTGCTGTTCAGAGGGACACGCGTTAGAGCGTCCACCCGACAGGCTATTTGCATACGGGCAAAGAAACCCCTTAGGCACACAGTGCCTAAGGAGAGTTTTTGCCCGCATCCCAGGGCGCACCGGCCCGAAAAACTGGTCTTCCCCCCGGACGTATCCGAGAGGGAACTCCAGTCCACGGGCGCACGTGGAGGTTTCCTGTCTTAGCACCCCAACATTTCCTTGTCTAGAAAATTAAACAAGATAAATGAAATACTGGAAATATAATGGTTTTAGAATTCTAATTTTGACGTATTAGTCCTATAGTACTCGTATTAAGACGAATGCTTTTCGCTGGAAACATCGGATTTCTTTGATCGTCCTCTGAGGGCTCAAATGTAATGTGTAAGAAAAATAATTGTCATTTATATTATAAGCAAGAGAAAGGAGATACAAGTTCAAAGTGACATAGTAGTCAGACGGATAGAGGAAGTCACGGATGACACAAATCTGTTTTATGTGCAATATTGGACTATAGAAAATGTGAACCCACCCCATAATTTCGATACTCCTTGTACCGTAAATTACACCGTAAATTGTAAATTCCATCTACTTGTTGTCAGTCATAAAGTGTTACATCCTATATGATCACATTCTATTGTTTCAGAAGGCGCTTTTGAAGCTGTCGTCGACATCCCGGTTGTTACGAGGGTCTGTACTAACGCTGTTTGTGCCAACATTTGCCGTCGGCTCGGCTTCAAATATTACGCTTGTATAAGCGTCAACGTATGTCGGTGTAGAAATTAGTAACATACGATTCTGATGCGGAAAGGTGCTAATATACTTGAGCAAGAGCAGTCACATGTAATAGAAAATCGAGCATTCGCTGTTTTTAATTTTGCCGAACTGAACAACGAACAGAGCCGAGCTAAGAGTTAAACATTGCTAGGAACATTTTTACTATCCTTCTAGCGAACGCTCTAGTCGATGAACGTCAAAGGATGTCAGACTTGACAGTCAGTTCGGCAAAAGCGCCAGAACGTTCGTTAGAGTGCTCGCTAAAACGCTCGTTTGTTTTTCTGTAATGTAACATTCGCAAGAATGCTCACTCTACATGTATGCTCAAGTTTATCAGCACATTTAAGATATTTATGCTTTGTATGCCTCTTATTTTTTAACCGACTACAAAAAAGGAGGTTATTGCATATGTAAATTACTTTATCAACTGTAAAATAATACATTTATTCGTAAAAAAAAACAATGTAAGTAGACGTCAATGTTTCTTGTTAAATTATATTTTTGAAATAAAATAGTTCTGCAACATTTCTTCTTTTTATTGTGACGATGCACTTGGTCATTAACAATACAATAGGATCATTTGTTCGTAGAACTTCTTCCTTTATACTTAGTCATAATGAGTATTGTGTAGACTACAATTTCTTTCTTTCTTTCTTTCTTCCTTTCAGCTATTTATGTCGATATAAAATTACCATAGCATTCCTAGAAACTTTATATTGAAACTGGTTCCAGTAAAAGAAAGTCGTTTACAAACTCAAGAATAATCATCATAGAAAAATGTAATACCGGGAGCAATATTATGCTTTGTGTTAATCCAGGTTATAATAATCTAAATATTGCATTAATAAATAAGATGAAGCTACTGATAGTTATCGCAACTGCCTTGGTGCTGATAGCCAATGGCAATGTTACTCCATCCGATGACGAAGATGGTTTCTACGGAGTTATACCGGAAGTGATTGCCGGTTATGTCGTTGGACAAGAGGCTGATAGTAAAGTAAGCCAGGGCTTATTTGGTGATGAAGAAGAACTAAGGGGTGAACATGAACACACAATATTAACAACAACAGAATATTCAGATTATATAGAGGACGAGGACGGTTAGTAATCACCAGTAAATGATAATTCTGACTTTTTTATTATATTATTCTATAGGAAGGTGATCAATTGTCACTCCATTCTATCAAGAATAGAGTGACAATTGATAACCAAGTTATTTCATGGTTAATTTTTTCTATACAATTCGACTGTATCAGAAAATTAATTGCACACAGAGAACACAGCTTTTGGGGGACTGTGTTCTATTATATGTTTAGATAATATGGCTAGAAATAGCAGTGGTAGCACATTTGTATCAGCCTCGACTTACAAGTTGTAGGTCGTGGGTTTGAACCGAGGAGTGAGGCGCGTTACTTTGTGTAATTTATTTCACCACCATTGCTCTCTAAACACCTTGAGGAAACCGGCATGTCTTGGAACCAATAAATCGAAGATATGTGAAATCCACCAACCCGCACTGGGCTAGCGTGGTGTATTATGGCCCAGTGTGAGAGGAGGCCTGTGTCTCAGCCGTGGGAACACTTAAGAGGAAACACAAGGGCCGTTTTTCCATACAAACGTAGTCCCCTGTTTCCTCCCTGGATAATGCCAGTAGAGCAATATTTTTTTTTACAAAAAATCTATGGCCACTATTGGCATTTATCCATAAATTAATTATTAATAGAGATATGAACATTCAAAACCCTAAAAATTGTTCAAATATCCAGAAAACAAATTTGACGAGATTAAAACTGAATTATTTCTTGAAAACCGCATCAAAATCGGTTCAGCCAAACGCGAGATAATCGCGGACAAACATACATACATACATACAGGTCGAACTGAGAACCTACTTTTTTTTTGAAGTCGGTTAAAAATGATTCAGATCCTTATAAGGGCTTCCGCAAGTCCAAGGAACAAGAAATTGCAGTTTTAGTGTATGCTGGGCATGTAGAAACCTCTGTCTGTGGCGAAACCCGTTCAGGGCTCCACAGACACCTCAGATTGGCCATTTTGCATCCCCACAGCTGAGGGGTTCCTTTTTATATAGGTATCCTCCAAATTGTTCCACAATATAAAATTAATTGGTGGTATCTGTTCCAACGCATAGTCATTATTTTTTTCTATTTTGTTTGTTTATTCTTTATTAAAAACTTTGGCCCATATTAGGAACTTCTCCTGTGGCGTAAGTGCGTTTAGAAACATAGAAACTCAGATACACAAACACCCAGACCCGAAACAACAACTTGTAGGTCATACAAATATTTGTTCCGTGCGGAAATCGAACCCGCGGGCGCAGCTAGTAATATTCTATGGTCATGGATTCACGGATCGGGGACATGGATATAAAATTTCCGTAGCATTCCTAAAACTTTATACTGAAACCAGTAATAAAAAGTCGTCATGACACTTTCCTTAAAAAAATGAATAGTGATGTCATGCTATTTGCAAATAATAAAATTTATATTTTCACGGGAGGGGAAGAGGGAATAAAATATATATTTTTTTACAATTTATATAATTCAATTTAGTGATGTTCGTATAATTTAACTACTAAGAAGATTATTAAGATGAATACAAAAATAAGCGACAGAGATAACACAGTTTTTTAATCATTGGTAATCTTAATGCATTAGAACCGTATGTTACTAATTTCTGCATCGACATACGTTGATGCTTATACAGGCGTAATATCTGAAGCCGAGCCGACGGCAAATGTTGGTACAAACAGTGTTAGTACAGACCCTCGTAACAACCGGGATGTCCACGTCACCGTCAAAAGCGCCTTCTGAAACAATAGAATGTGATGATTTAGGATATAACCCTTGAAGACTGACAACAAGTAGATGGAATTTAAGGTTTGGAGAAGGAAGAAATCTACGAGGAGTATCGAAGTTATGGGATGGGTTCACATTTTCTATTAGTCAGATTTTGCACATAAAACAGATTTGTGACATCTGTGACTACCTTTATCCGTCACTTTGAATCTGTTTTTCCTTTCACTCGCTCCTAAACAATGATTACTTAACTTTACACATTACACGAGCAGGCACAGCAAATGAAAGACAAAAGAATCGCTCTTAACTAAATATTTTAGGATTTATACGTAGAAATTTGAATTGTAAATCAAAATCTATTTCATTTTGAAGAATAGAATAATGTAAGCAGTTACTTACCGGCTTCAGGCTTTTGTGGGGAATCAACCATAGGTTCTGGTTCATCATCGATTACACCCTGGAGTCCTCCACCATAAGTTTCTTGTCCAGCAACAGCAGCATATTCTGCAACCTCTTCATCGTATGAAGCCGCTACCAGCACCAAGGCACTTACGAAAACCACCAGGAGTTTCATTTTGATACACGAATGCGGCTTCCTTTTACTTGAATGAGTGTCAATATGATTATAATTATTAATTGTTCAAATGTTGTATTTATACCAAATAGAAACAATGATTGTAGCCGTGGTGTTGAAATATAAGATAAGGGATAAATAACCCCTGATATTGCAAGGACTTAGTTACAACATGGATCAATGATTAGGGATGTAGGTATATGTTGGCTGTCATCATATACCTAGCCTTTTTCCCTAATTAGATAGGCCTTGCAGAAGTGTTTGTGTGCCATGTGCTTTTATGGCAGTTGGAACACCCAAAATACAATATTCAACTGCTTTTGGTTAGACTGTGGCCACAGCGTAGTTAGAAAAAGACTTGACAGAGGATGACCACTGACTACTACTGAGTTGTGGTATTCTGGTAAGCACCAGAACACCACAACTCAGTACTGGGTACGGTACCCTTCAGTGATACCATCAAAACTGAAATAACAGACGGGACTAACCATCAATTACGCACAAAGTTCAAAGTATTTAGTAAGACTGGAATCCGACCTTAACATAATTGAATGCATTGCCCTTGATCCATCATGTTGGTACTAGGTCCTTGACAAATCAAGCTTAGTGCAGACATATTTTTTATTCCTTATCTTATGTTTCAACATCACTGCCACAATCATTGTTTTCTTTGGGTATAAATACTACATGTAAACAATTAATAATTATAATCATATTGACACTCATTCAAGTAAAAGGAAGTCGTATTCGTGTATCAAAATGAAACTCTTGGTGATTTTCGTAAGTGCCTTGGTGCTGGTAGCACATGGCAATGCAGCTTCGTATGATGAAGAAGTTGCTGAGTATGCTGCTGTTGCTGGACAAGAAGCTGATGGACTCCAGGGTGTAATCGCGGACGTACTAAAACCCATGGTTGGTTCCCCTCAAGAGCCCGAAGCCGGTAAGTAACTGCTAACATTTCCTTTTCTAGAAAATTGAACAAGATAAATGAAATACTGGAAATAGAATGGTTTTAGAATTCTAATTTCGATGTATAAGTCTAATGCTTTTGTTTTTCATCTGTCGCAAATGCAGTCGCTGGAAACATCGGATTTCTTTGATCGTCCTCTGAGGGCTCTCATGTAATGTGTACTCTAAGAAATTATTGTCATTTATAAGTAAGAGAAAGGAGATACAAATTCAAAGTGACATAGCAGTCAGACGGAAAGAGGAAGTCACGGATGACACAAATCTGTTTTATGTGCAATATTGGACTATAGAAAATGTAAACCCACCCCATAATTTCGATACTCCTTGTACCGTAAATTGTAAATTCCATCTACTTGTTGTCAGTCTTAAAGGGTTACATCCTATATGATCACATTCTATTGTTTCAGAAGGCGCTTTTGAAGCTGACGTCGACATCCCGGTTGTTACGAGGGCCTGTACTAACGCTGTTTGTGCCAACATTTGCCGTCGGCTCGGCTTCAAATATTACGCTTGTATAAGCGTCAACGTATGTCGGTGCAGAAATTAGTAACATACGATTCTGATGCGGAAAGGTGCTAATATACTTGAGCAAGAGCAGTCACATGTAATAGAAAATCGAGCATTCGCTGTTTTTAATTTTGCCGACCTGAACAACGAACAGAGCCGAGCTTAGAGTTAAACATTGCTAGGAACATTTTTACTATCTTTCTAGCGAACGCTCTAGTCGATGAACGTCAAAGGATGTCAGACTTGACAGTCAGCTCGGCAAAAGCGCCAGAACGTTCGTTAGAATGCTCGCTAAAACGCTTGTTTGTTTTTCTGTAATGTAACATTCGCAAGAATGCTCACTCTACATGTATGCTCAAGTTTATCAGCACATTTAAGATATTTATGCTTTGTATTTGCGAGGTTATTGCATATGTAAATTACTTTATCAACTGTAAAATAATACATTTATTCGTAAAAAAAATATGTAAGTCAATGTTTCTTGTAAAAATTATATTTTTGAAATAAAATAGTTCTGCAACATTTATTTTCTTATATTTATTGTGACGATGCACTTGGTCATTAACAATACAATAGGATCATTTGTTCGTAGAACAGGAACTTCTTCCTTTATACTTAGTCATAATGAGTATTGTGTACACTACAATTTCTTCCTTTCAGCTATTTATGTCGATATAAAATTCCCATAGCATTCCTTAGAAACTGTATATTGAAACTGGTCTCAGTAAAAGAAAGTCGTTTACAAACTCAAGAATAATCATCGTAGAAAAACGTAATACCGGGAGCAATATTATGCTTTGTATTAATCCAGGTTGTAATAATCTAAATATTGCATTAATAAATAAGATGAAGCTCCTAATGATTATCGCAACTGCCTTGGTGCTGTTCGCCAATGGCAATGTTACTCCATCCGATGACGAAGATGGTTTCTACGGAGTTATACCGGAAGTGATTGCCGGTTATGTCGTTGGACAAGAGGCTGATAGTAAAGTATACCAGGGAGTATTTGGTGATGAAGAAGAACTAAGGGGTGAACATGAACACACAATATTAACAACAACAGAATATTCAGATTATATAGAGGACGAGGACGGTTAGTAATCACCAGTAAATGATAATTCTGACTTTTCTATTATATTATTCTACAGGAAGGTGATCAATTGTCACTCCATTCTATCAAGAATAGAGTGACAATTGATAACCAAGTTATTTCATGGTTAATTTTTTCTATACAATTCGACTGTATCAGAAAATTAATTGCACACAGAGAACACAGCTTTTGGGGGACTGTGTTCTATTATATGTTTAGATAATATAAATATGGCTAAAAATAGCAGTGGTAGCACATTTGTATCAACCTCGACTTACGAGTTGTAGGTCGTGGGTTTGAACCGAGTGAGGCGCGTTACTTTGTGTAATTTATTTCACCACCATTGCACTCTAAACGGGGAAGGAAAGCACCTTGAAGAAATCGGAATGTCTTGGAACCAAAAAATCGAAGACATGTGACATCCACCAACCCGCACTAGGCTAGCGTGGTGTATAATGGCCCAGTGTGAGAGGAGGATTAAGTATGGTAAATGGTAACCCAAATATATATTTTGTTTTCAGCTACGACTCGCGCGCCTGGCCTGTTTTTCTCAATAATTGAGAGGACTTGTCTCAACCCTGCGTGTTTTGATCTTTGTTATCGACTTGCTTTCCGGTACGGCATCTGTGTATCCGATAGATCATGTTGGTGTACCAATTATTAAGTGGTTGAGCGATCGACTGCTGCGCAGTGTGTCACGGGTTCGATCCCCGCATGGAACAGATATTGGTCTGCAGGTAGTTGTTCCGGGTCTAGGTGTTTGTGTATGTGAGTTAAAATGTTTGTAAACGCTTCCACGACACAGGAGAAGAGAGAGATTCATGGTGTGTGGACTACGTTTGGTATAAAGCCTCCTGCAGACACACGCGATTAATCGCGCGGGGCGACATGTCGAGGTCCATTCGCAGTATTTTTAGAGTGGAAATTAGCTTGGCTCGTTGTCGCAGCGCGATTAATCGCGTGTGTCTGCAGGAGGCTTAAAAAAAGTTGTAAATAAAACTGTGTTTAAATAAATATATTATATAATTATGTTTTTGGAAAATAAGACTACATAATTTATGTGAATGTTTTGAAGCGACAAATCTTGTGATACTCGTAGAAATGATTGAAATAAATGTATTTTTGAAGGAAACTCGTTTTAAATTCATTTTACCATTTCCTTTTTAAATATCCGACTTTTTTCGACCAGTATAGTGAAAGCTAGAATTAATATTGTAGGTGGACGAGTCCAGAGGCCCTAGTACAAGATTTCCGTATCGTATTTCAAGTACATGCGGCGTTTTTTTTATAAAAAATAAAAAAGCACCTCGAGCGTGCGAACGAAGAACTATTTTTTTCCATTAAACGTCAAAGTCCCCGTTTATTTTACGTCACCCGGGGACTTTGACGTTTATATGTATTTTATTTTACGTCACCAAAGCGTGAAAACTTGCGATCGTCTGTGACTGCCACAAAAATCAGGAAAGTATAGTTATTTATCTACTATCATGCTATTAATCCTCTATAAAAGAACCTATAACAATTAGCTTATTGCCAACATTAAAACACTCAATGATACTGAGGATATTATGATCATTATATCATCCAAACGCGTGATATTATGAATTTAAAAAAAAAGAACATTCTCATGCAATGACATTTTCACCACCAGATCGCTAAAATTTTGAAAAAAGAACAATAATTCTTTTACTTATTAAGGATTGTTTATTTTACATGCTTCGCAATTAGACTTTTCTAGAATTTACATAGTACTTACAACACTGTACAACACCCTATGGTATGAGAATCTTTTATAGAGGATCATGATTGTAGATAAAGTCTTGTATGCAACTGTTATAATGAGGCATTAAAACACTCATGTGATACTATTATTAAACAACAATTGCATAAATAACTATTGTTTACTAATATTATAGTACTATTAAGTATTCTGTGCTAATATTAACAACAGTGAATGGGACGTTAACAACATCAACATTATTATGCTATTGCTCATTATCACGGAAAAGATTGACAAACAGTCTAACCATGGGGTATCGTATTACCCAGTCACTGGGTTGCGAAGGTCGGATAGACAGTCGCTCCATGTAAAATACTGATATTCGGCTGCATATGGTAAGAATGGAAGCCGACCACAATATAGTTGGGAAAAGGCTAGGCGGTTGATGATGCTGATGGTATCACGGATGAATATTTTTTTACACTCCTTTATTCATTATTCCATCTTATCTTGATTGATGGTGATTAAAATTATCACTAATATAAATAAGTCCTAAACAGGGAAAAAAAGACTTAGACGCACGATAATTTCTTCTAGTTTTACGAGGTCTGTCTAGTAAACGATTCCTGATATAATCCACTAGTTGTTCCTATTAAAACACGTTGGTTTTCCGCAATAGACTAACTTTATTTTTAAATGAACAAAGTACACATAACATACGTAGATGGCGCCACTAACCTAGGAACCACAGATACATTAGGCCTCAGCATTAGGCATAATAAACTTATTTTGTTAACCATATTTTGACAGTTCCCAGCGGTTTCACTCGCTGCTTGGCTCCAATCGGTCGTGGCCTTATGTTATATAGCCTATTTAGCCCTCCTAGATAAATATACCTACTATCAGAAACCAAATTAATTTTTCAATTTAGATCCATTAGTTCCTGAATTAGGCCGTTCAACGAAACAAACTCTAAATTATGATTTATTCTACTTCACGACCTTGCATTATTTATCATAACAATTGTCTTTACTACAAACTCTATGATTGTTTTTATGTTCTACGAAGACCATTATAATTAAAACCTTGGGCTTAGCCCGAAATAAATTCTGTAATCTGTAAAGAGGTCAATTCTGTACATGAAATATATTTCCAAAATAACTATCAGGGGGTGATATATACTGATGCCAAAAATGCAATCAGTAAAATTTTTGTCTGTCTGTCTGTATAACCGTTATAGAAACAAAAACTACTCGACGGATTTTAACGAAACTTTGTCAATTATTTTTCATACTGCTGAACTGGTTATAGTATACTTTTCATCACGCTACAAACAATAGGAGCAGAGCAGTGAAGGGAAATGTTGGGATAACGGGAGAAGTTACTCCATTTTTTAAGCTTCCGTCGCGTGTGCAACCTTAATGGTTAAAAAGTTACACAGAAATCATTTATGATGGAATAATTTATCTTGGAAACTTCAAAACCTGGTGCAGAACCGCAACAGACCAGCTAAACTATAAGAGAATACAAAATGGTACGATAGCAAAAATTGTTCCACGTGATGAGCATTTTCAACTGAGAGAATAAATTTGAAGATCTGGAACATCTGATGGGGAACACCAAGAGCCTAGCTACACAATAACATAATTATATAGGAATGACGTCTTCGCAAAAGTTGTACCACTTGATGAGCACTCTCTGTTGACGTATAAAAATTGAAGATCTGGAACACCTGATGTGGGACACCAACAGCCCAGCTACACTATAACATATTATAGGAATGACGTCTTAGCAAGAGCTGTTCAACCTTATGAGCACTATCTTCTTCTTCTTCCTGCCCTTATCCCATTCTACTTGGGGTCGGCGCAACACGTTTTCTTTTTCCATTCTCCCCTATCAGACGTCACAGTATCATTTACTCCTTTTTCTTTCATATCATTCCTTAGACAATCCATCCATCTTTTCTTTGGCCTTCCTCTTCCTCGCCATCCATCAACATTCATACTCATCAGTTATGAGCACTATCTGTTGACGTATAAAAATAGAAGATCTGAAACACCTGATGTTGAACTCCAAGAGCCCAGCTACACTATAACATATACAGGAATGACATCTTAACAAAGTTCAGCCTGATGAGACTCTCTGTTGATGTATTGGAATTGAAGATCTGGAACACCTGATGTGGAACTCCAACAGCCCAGCTACAATATAATGTATATAGGAATTACGTCTTAGCAAAGTTGTTCAGCCTGATGAGCACTCTCTGTTGACGTATAAAAATTTAAGATCTGGAACATCTGATGTGGGACACCAAAAGCCCAGCTACACTATAACATAATAGGACTGACATCTTAGCAAGAGTTGTTCAGTCTGATAAGCACTCTATGTTGACGTATAAAATTGAAGATCTGGAACACCTGATGTGGAAATCAAAGCTATCACTAATTTCACTGTATAATTTTAAAGTAACATGAGCTGGGAGTACCTTCACGCAGTAAAAGCGGTAACAGTTTAGAACTAATTTTCGATGACGATGAATATAATGAATAAATATTTGACTCTACAGGCCAAAACTCCCATTATTTTTTTTTACCCGGGCTCTTGAAATTGGAAATCAGACTTATCAGATCTTAGATTTTGACGACCCCGTGTTGCTAGCATAAGCAACAGGATCCGCGTACGAAGTCGCGGGCAGAAGCTAGTAATAAATAGATACAATAATAAATTACAATTTTTGTAGCTATTCTTCTACTTGGTTACTTTTTAATCAGTAATGACATTCTTACATAACTTTAGTAATATGCTTGATAGAAGTATTGTTTCAATAACCTAACGTGTCACAATGCATCGATAAAACATGCCAGGCATTTTATTATGACCTTAAGTTATGTCACCCATTATCGCAGTGCTCATAGAATGCATATTGTCCTTTAACTATAATAAACAGGTCCATAATTTCTTCCATGACAAGTAATTATGACTTCATTCTCTATCACGTCCCGGTTAAAGGAAGTCGTAGAACAAAATGAAAGTCCTCATTGCAAGTGTGTTAGTGTTAGCAGTTTTCAGTTATGGCAGATATATTTATTCAGATGATAACAATGAAACTGTACTGATTTTCTACTTTAACACTTATGTGGACGAATATAAAGAACCTTTTCTGAAGTATCGTCGTAGATACGAGAAGGAGTTACGTCGAAGGACAACCGAAAAACCAAGGATTTACAGAGCAAACCATACCAGTAAGTAATCATAATATTCATTTACATAGAGAAGCCCTATGCCTCGCGCGGGCATGCGGGCAGCGAGTAAAGGGCAACTTGCTGTCCGACCATGGACCGTGCTCGGGTCGACGCGACGGCGCGTTGTGTTCCAAGCGCGCCTCAAAGAGCGTCAGCACGATAACGGGGCCTCTAGAGGGCCAAAGCCTGCCGGGGTCGCGGGACTTATCTCATTACCGTGACCCCGGAACATAAAGGGCTATTGAAGGACACCGTGGATTTTAGTCAGTACAAGTCTGACAGTCCCTCCCGCCCTGCCCGAGGTGGGAGGACTCATTCGATGATTTTACCACGATAAAAAAAGCCCCCAACAGTAGGAACATTATAAGTCGAGTATAGTGTCTCATCATCATCATCTTATCAGCCGTAGGAAGTCCACTGCTGAACATAGGCCTCTCCCCCATATGTAGTATGGTGTCTAGTAGATTATTAACTCCGACTGGATCTGTTGGGAATATTGCTACAATTTAAATCGTTTCTCGTTGTTCCAGGAATATCTATGCCTCCTAAAATATTACATATTCCATTTGTTGTAAAACACTGTGCCAACTCCTCGTGTCTTTACGTGTGCGAACTGCTCGAGTACACGACGGGCGCATGCGAATCTCAAAGACGTTGTATGTGCTTCGGACGTCAGCGAGCCGAAAATTTTTGGCGACTTTGAATTTGTGTTTTTTTTTTCTTTGCTGCAGTTATTACTATAACTATTTTGAATAGTTACTAATTTAATCTAAGATTAGTTGAACAATAGGCATGTTGAAAAAATCAATCATTCGCAAAGTTACTTAATGCGTCAGCCAGAGTTTTGAGTTCTTCTTCGTATATTATGTAAAATCTGCAATATTATATCAATGTGGTTATTTGGAGAATAAGGGCTGATTTTTTAATAGTCAGATAACTTTTACCAGAGAAATAATAATAATAATAACCACTTTATTTCAGGCTACTTGGGCCCATAGATATATACCTTATAGACTAACATATACACCGTGACTTTTTAGTCGTCTTACAAAAGTCGTCCACTTAATTTATCCGACCTAAAATACCGTTAGGCGAGTTTTTTTTTTTTTAATCCTTAATAATAATTTTTATTTTTAATAAATAGGTACATTAGAAATATGAAACACTCAGTTAAAATGTTTACGTATCAATCTGTAGAGTATACCTACCCAGCGCAATAGTCGGGTAGATCATTCCATTTCCATTTTCTATGAGACAAGGGCGTTTCTAACTACGCCTTGTGTCATAATAACCAATTAAAGTTTTATTATTAAATTTTTCAAATCTCTTAAATACATATTTTTTATTATAAACGTGTTCTAGTCATTGGATGCACTGATGAACTGGGCTGCTTTTGTAAGACGACTAAAAAGTCACGGTGTAGGTATATTGTTATAGTACAGTTTGTGTTAGTATAAAGAAATTTAAGCCTATGTTAGTAAACACTTCACTTAGCACTATTTTATAGCGCACTCCAGTGGCACTTGTCCGCGGAAGCGACGGAACACCACGTCCTGCGGCCAAAAGATAAAACCGGCCAAGTGCTGATACGGACGGACGGACAGACAGACAGACATGACGAATCTATACGGGTTCCGTTTTTGCCATTTGGCTACGGAACCCTAAAAATGGCAGTTTGACAGCTTATCTATAGAAAATATGTCAAATTGCTATTATTATTTCTCAGATAAAAGTTATCTGACTATTGAAAAATCAGCCCTAAGTGAAGTAGAGAGTGATTAAAAAAAAAACTTAACCAAATAGGTTTTACCTACTCATAACTACATTTTTGATATGCTATTATTCATTGAAGAGAATTAGTTTCTAAAATGTAATGTAAATAATGATTCATAATGATGGCATTCTCTACCAGTCAATCTTTGAATCAAATTGTAAAGTGTATAAAAAAATATTGTTAAAGAAAATTCAATGAAATGAATGTTGCAGTATAAAATATAAGATTAAAGCTCAGATCAAAAAAATAGGCAGATAGAACGTGCGCGAACAACAAAGTGATGGCAGTTTTTAACCGACTTCCAAAAGGAGGAGGTTCTCAATTCGGATGTTTATATTTTTTTTTTTTTTTTTTATGTTTGTTCGGGCATAACTCCGTCGTTTACCAACCGATTTGAAAAAGTCTTTTTTTGTTGGAAAGGGTATACTTCCCGAATGGTCCCATTAAAATTTTATCGAAATCGGACTAGCACTTTTTGAAAAATCAACAAAATACAACGAAAACCTAAAAAGTTTTCAACATTGTCTACACAGATTACTCCGAGGTTTCTGGTCCGATTTCGATGATTCTTTTTTTGTTCGATACAGTATATCTGCCATTTGGTCCCATAAAATTTTCATTTAGTTTGGTGCAGCAGTTTTAATTTTTAGCTCATTGTGTAAGAGTACATACATGGACGATGTTATCACCGGTGCTACGGATTACAATATTCCCACGTTTTTATACACTCACTTTTCTTGTTTGTTTGTTTGTTTATTTGTTTGTTTGTTTGTCGTTCCGGTTGGACTTTTGCAACTCAATTTTGAGGCACTTCCCGATAAGCTAGCAGGCTGAAATTTTGCACACGCTCTGAGTTCTGATGACAATGCATGACTAGCTAAGAAACGTCATAACAAATACAATATGGCGGCCTCCCCAAGATGGCGGACTGGCTGTTTGAAATCCACCCCTATGATATGGGTATCAAATGAAAGGGTTTGCTGTCAGGAATACGAAAAAAATAGTCTCGTGACTTAAATCCAATATGGCGGACGTCCAAGATGGCAGACAGGCTATTAGAAATGCACCCCTAAGATATGGATATCAAATGAAAGGGTTTGCTGTCAGGAATACGAAAAAAATAGTCACGTGACTTAAATCCAATATGGCGGACGTCCAAGATGGCAGACAGGCTATTTGAAATGCACCCCTAAGATATGGATATCAAATGAAAGGGTTTGCTGTCAGGAGTACGAAAAAAATAGTCACGTGACTTAAATCCAATATGGCGGACGTCCAACATGGCGGACAGGCATTGAGGCACTTCCCGATAAGCTAGCAGGCTGAAATTTTCAGGGTAGCTTCAAACCCGATGAACAAAGATAAAAATAATAAAATAATTAATAGATTTAAAAAAATCTAAAAACCCACGTTTTTAAATGTCCTAAAAATAAGAAAATAACCCTACGGGGCTGAGAGAGGGGCCACTCAAAACGTGGGGGCGTATCTTTGCAAGTTACACCCACGATCTATTACACGTCATGTAAATATATCCCACAAATAATCTCTTAGATAATATACGCCCCCACGTTTTGAGTGGCCCCTCTCTCAGCCCCGTAGGGTTATTTTCTTATTTTTAGGACATTTAAAAACGTGGGTTTTTAGATTTTTTTAAATCTATTAATTTTTAGTGTACATTTATGAAGGTTGAATATTGAAACTAAAAAGGTTAAAATAAAAAACTTTTTCAAAAAAAAATGTAACCGACTTCCCACAAAAAAGTTCTAAATAACCTACAAAAAAACTTTTCTTTCGAAAGTCGGTGACAAAAAGTCAATGAAATAAAAAAGAAAGTCACCGACTTTCGAAAGAAAAGTTTTTTTGTAGGTTATTTAGAACTTTTTTGTGGGAAGTCGGTTACATTTTTTTTTGAAAAAGTTTTTTATTTATGTGTGCGTGGCAGATAAGTCGCGCCGTGTACGAACACGTGCATCTGTGTGAGTTTACGCTTGCCAGATATTGAGAAATACTCCCACATTTTGTTCAGTTAAATTGTTCTCAAATATTGTACTACTATTTTTTTTAATTGGAAACGCGATTTTGCTTTATGGTTATACCCAGAGAGCAAAAGCGTGTAGTATTTATTATTTAACAGAATAATAGTAAGGAATAAAAGTTAATATGCGTAATTACTTACTACCTATTTAATTAATTTATATCAGACCAGATAACACTTCATAACGCTTTTTGGTAATTTGTTTAATAAACTATTTTAGGATAGGTTTCATCACACATACACATTTCCCTAATTCAGGGTAATTTACCCGTCATAAACTAGCAACACAGACGATTTACTGTTAAGGTTTTGTGTTTCAAGTGAGCCGAAAATATTTTATGGAAAATAAATACCAAAACAATAAAAATAACAAGAGTTACGTGTGGGAAGATATTCCATCTTGTTTTCTTTGTTTTTGTGAACAACTTTTGCAGTGTTTAAACCACAGAACATATAAATCTGTTCTGTGGTTTAAACACACAAGACGGCATGTTTTGACATAAAATGGCAAATCACTAGTGACGTGTGAGCGAGACGATGCGTAGCTTGGTACTGTCGCGAGTTTGTATTAACTTTTGATTTTGTATTAACTTTGATCGACACACTCGCGTGTTCTGAGCGCTCTATCTGGCTATTTCTTTGATCTGAGGACTAAAGCATATTTTTTGTTGCAGAACCATACAAAATTCCTGCTTTTATTAGATTTCGAATGGAGAAAACAGGGCCTTGTCTTACATCGAGGTGTATACACATTTGTGGGATCCTTGACTACAGTACAAGCTACTGCGAGACCATCGATATTTGTCGCTGCGATAAGTTTCGCTGTATTAATTGTAACGACGATAGAGACGGTGACGCACTAGGAAACGAGGCGGACAGTAGTGTGGTTGATGTCTGGCCTTGGGGTGACGAACTTGAGAATGGTTAAGGCAATCCCGATATATTCACTGGTGAAGCAAACAATACAATAATGTAACAAAATACGTGTTTAACTGTAACAGATAAAGTTTTTTTTTTTGTTAATTTATATTGTGAATTCGCATAAATCATGAACTGTGGCCATTTTTTTAACAATTGTTTTGACAATTGAATGCCGACCAATTGGTCGCCTTCACATTACACCGGATAAAGTAAATTTCTTCAGCTGAAAGTTATTTCGATATTATGAAAGTATCGAAACTATTTTTTTTTGTAAACATTACATTATTTTTGTGTATTTTAACAAATGGTTTCGGGATTGTTCTAAATTTACGTTTGGTTGTATTACTGATAAATGTCATACTCGTAATTATGTTTTAGCTCACGATGACTAAGAAAAATGTCACTCATTCTTTATTCTAATACTAAATTCGAAAATAACAATATTCCTTGTTTTCATTTATATCCAATAAAACATTATTATTGTATTTTTGTTTTTATTACTAACGACATAAAACACTGGATAATTTGTTCCACAATCATAGCAATTTCTTCTATGTCTACAGTAATTTCAAAGAAAAAAGCCTGGTAAAAACGTCATAAGGGCCGACCTTGCCTCACAGCAGATTAATGATCTCGTCTCTCCGGGGCAGGTATCTTGTCCCAGAAAGTAAGAATGATTACTACACTTTTTCTACCTCTATCTTTGTACACTGCCAACTTATAGCTGTATTTAGGTCTTCCGTGAAGTTGCTTTAGAAATTATGACGGTAATTTAAACTGAGGTAATCCTAAAACAAGACAACTTCTTTTTTTTAAGAAACATTAGTATTTGTTTAAAATTATTGTGCAGTAACATAAAGAATTGCCGGGGTAGCGGGACTGTCTTATCAGGTAACCATGGCCCCGGAACGTAAAGGGCTATTGAAGGACACCTTGGATTTTAGTCAGCACAAGTCTGACAGTCCCTCCCGTCCTGCCCTGGGTGGGAGGACTCATTAAAATTTGATGAGTTTACCACGTAATAAAAAAAAAAACGCACGTAATCATCATCATCATCTCAGCCATAGGACGCCAACTGCTGAACATAAGCCTACCCTTTAGATCTGCACATATACCGGTTGCGACCTGCATCCAGCGCCTTCCGGCGACCTTTATAAGGTCGTCTGTCCATCTCGTTGGTGGACGTCCTACGCTGCGCTTGCTAGTCCGCGGTCTCCATTCTAGTACTTTTCGACCCCATCGGCCATCTGATCTGCGAGCAATATGTCCTGCCCATTGCCACTTCAGCTTGCTAATCCGGTGGGCTATATGCACGTATTCCTTTTTATTATTTACACCTCTTGTCTGGATTAAGCCATTTTAAGTCATTATATCCGCATAGCGGATTGTCAAGGTCCTATTTACGAAAAATATAGTTGACCACAAAACCCGTATGCACCGGACATGGCACCATTATTATCACCGGATATGACACATCGTCCGTCTGTTATAAAAAGTCCCGATAGTCCATTGTTTTTAAATAAATTGATGACTAAAGTACGATTAGTGCTGCTGTCCTCTTTTAACCTTGAGACAGTATACCAACAGAAACATGTGCGGTCTGCTGGGTAGTCCCCACAATACAGCTGTATAAACATTACAAATCTTGGCTGTTATTATGTAGTTTTTGTAACCGCAGAATACGAAGCTGATGAATAATTTTCAAGTTTGTTTATTTTTTCCATTTTTTTGTACATAAACCACTTTGTCATAAAGCAAATAAAAAAAAATTAAAGGTTAGGCATAGTGCGATTCAACTAAGAAAGATAGTCTCTACGGTCAACAGTCACTTGAAAATAACGTTTAGCAATAAAATGCTCTGTGGTAATTAATTTTAAATCGTTTAAATTAGCTTTATTATCTCGTTAGACTTATTTTCATACGTTAATTGTTTATCTAAAACCGTGCAAGGGTTTAAAAGTGTTGCATGACGTCATAATATGGCGTCATCAACTATCCTTCTTAGTTGAAAAGCCTCAGATTATTGATCTGAGTGAAACGCATTATATATACATTAGTTTATCAGTGTCTAAAAACACTTCAACAAAATATTCAAAATAAAATCAAAAATCGAACGCTCTATTTTTTTTTTGAGAAATACTTCAACAAACAAATTCATTTGAATGAAATATGAAATTAGAAAACGAACGTTCCTTTTTTTTCGAAACCCACTTCACTTATTTCAGACCATAGAAACAAGAGCAAAGTGGTTGAACATCTGTGGCAGTTTAACTAACCAACAGTTTGTTCGTAATAGCTAATAATTTCTTTTAACGTTGCCCTTTAATCTTATCGTAATGGTAATGGTTATCGGAGATAGGAGCGCTCAATATTGCCTAGGTTTTGTTCAAAAGTTTTAAGGTGATGGCGCATTGGGGATCGTTAAATTGGAGGTAAGAAGGGTGAGAGAAAATCTTATCAAACATTTTGTTTGGTGAAGTGGACTCTGATAAAAAAATTAAAATACACGGATGTGATTCACTAAAAGCTAATCATAATACTTTAACTTTTTTACGTTACTTTAGTTAAGTTAAAGATTAGAAATAGAGGCAAGCATTATTGCCATCGGATTTAATAACACCATGCCCGACAGAGGAATCGATCTTAGGACCTTTGGCTTGGCGGTTTTGATTGCGATCACTAGACCGACCGACCAAACGAGGCAGTACAAAAACTCATTTCAGTACCTCTTCTTGCGCAGAAATTATTTTTTTGCCTCTAATTTTATGTACAACTAGCTTCCGCCCGCGACTCCGTCCGCGCGGATGTCGGTCTTCGCGTGGATGGTTTATTTCTCCATTTTGAGTAACTCTGACAATGACATCTTATAAATATCTATTGGACCCAAATACGGCTAAGCCTATAATAATTAAGGAGATCCCTCTATTGAGCTACTGCTGTTGAGCTCGCGTTCTGTAGTAAATATTTTTTTTATAGTAATTCCGACCTTGTATTTACAAAGAACTGATCGGAACAGTAATCAAAAAGGTCGCGCTGAAAAGCACGGTTTAAAATTACACGCATACAATAATAATTCCACGGACGACCGCTCGCCACACTGGACACGTCCGCTCGCATCAAAATTCAGAATTTATATTCTCCTTAGTTAACCTGCATCCCTCAGACTCCTCCGAGGGATCCATATCAACACCGGGCTTAGTGTGGACGTCCAGTCAACATGGGCCACTCAGCACCAGGACCCCCGACCTCAAACCATCCTCCGTGCCCGACCTCCGAGAAGCCGGATTACAGGAGACGCCACGCTCCCAGTCCATTGCGCGGCGCGGAACGCGGCTCCTTATATAGGTAGGAGTCGGGGAGGCGTGGCCCGCGTGTGCCGCAAATGGTTCAAGCCAAATCCGACTTTCGGCGCTACAGGTTACGGCGCTGAATCCACTGCGGGTAATGCAACGTGTGCTCGGGGTTCTACAGAACAACGTTTATGAATAAAACTGAAAAATAAGATTTTTTTTCTACGTATTTTTCCAGGATAAAAAGTATCCTATTTTATGCCCAGGATAATAAGGTATAATTATACCAAGTTTCATCGAAATCGAACCGTTAGTTTTCACGTGATGCCTGCACATACAGACAGACAGACAGACAGACAGACAAAAATTTTTTTAATCACATATTTGGGTTTGGTATCGATCCAGCAACACCCCCCGCTATTTATTTTTTCAATATTTTCAATGAACAGAATTGACCCTTCTACAGATTTATTATATGTATAGATAAACACCAATTATCTTCAAAACTAGGTACGCTAAAGGTATTCTAGCCGTAATCTAAGTCTAGCCCGGTCGGAACTCATTTCACGGCGCCGCGTCGCAAATTAATTATTTGCCAGCGTTAATTGCGAAGGGCGGGCGGGACGAAATCTATAGAAATTAACGTAGAACTTGGTGGTAAAATGTTGGCTGTGGAAAACAATTTTTCATGGCGAACGTCTATGAAAAATTGTTTGCCATAGCAAACATTTAATGGTGGTTTTAAAAAAATGTTTATGTTAGTTTTGTTTAGTCTTAATTATATGAGACAGGTTTTATTTTGAAATAAATTTTCCAGCGCTTTTTGTAATTTCGGTATTTCTCCTTATACGAGTATGTATGTATGTAGCGACTAGCATACACAACACATGTTTTATTCCTAGAAGTTTATTCACGGAATAAAATCTTAATGATCTGATCTAAGTTACTCATGCATTACAAAATTGAATTTGTTTCATCTTTTGTTTCATCTTTATAGTCATCAAATTTTTTAAATAGAGCCTTCGTTCTACAAAGTTCACACGTAGTAGTTTTTTTTTCATCAATTTGTGCCAGTTCGTTTTTGACGGACAAAAAAAAAACATTGAAAATAAAAACTGTACGTTTGTTTCAAATTACAGCTACACCCATTTTGTTTTGAACTGACAAACTCGATTAAATGAAGCGTTGATAAAATGTTCAGTGGAAATTGTTTGGTAGGCAAATTGTTGGTTCTGTTACCAGTTCTGTTAGTAGTATTGTTGCATATATGTATTTGTATTGTTAAGGTTTTTTAATTCAGCGCTGGGATATATTGAATAGTCCAAGGAATAAAGGTAGTCGTGGTTTAAAAATATGTGTTAGAAATTAGTTATTATTTCGACTGCAAGCAACCAATACCTCCTATCTGACATTTTTGCTTAAACATTGTTTTTAATGCCATCTGTTGTAAAATGTGTAGATCTTTCGCGTGACAAAAACTCGTAAGTATCCAAAGCCACCAAGTCAAGAAAAATCGCTTATAGAAATAGTTAAGAGGTATTTCCATCTCAAGATTTTTTGTTGTTATGTCGCTACTACTTGTTTGACTGATCAGATAGAAGTTATTGTCACTAACTTTTTACATTTACGCGTCTTAGTAACACGATTTGTATTGTTTTGTAGGTAAACATGCCGAGTAAACGAACGCTTAAATTATTAAATCTTTAGCTTCTTTAGCTCCGGGGGATGACGGGATAACCACAGAGCTGCTCAAGGCAGGGGGAACTCCTGTCTTGATAGAGCTTGCAAAGCTCTTCAATTCCATCATTCACACTGGCATATCACCGGACGCATGGCACAGGAGCGTGGTGGTATTATTTTTCAAAGAAGGCGATAACACGGTTCTTAAGAAATACGGCCCTATTTCACTCCTGAGCCATCTTTACAAGTTGATTTCGTGAGTTATCTCGAATCGTCTCGCTCAAAAGTTCGATGACTTCCAGCCGCCGGAGTAGGCCGGGTTCCGAAAAGGCTACAGCACCGTGGACCACATACATACCCTCAGGCAAATAATCCAAAAGACCAGGGAATATAATCAGACTCTGTGCCTAGTGTATGTGGACTACGATAAAGCCTTTGATATGTCGAGACCTGGGCTGTGCTGGAGTCCATGCAGAGATGCCTCATCGAATACCGCTACGTTGAGGTGATGAGATGTCTGTATAAGGTCGCAAAAAATACCGTACAAGAACACGGCACAAAACCAATCCAATTGCGTCGAGGGTTAAGACAGGGATACGTCATCTCTCCGAAACTGTTTACATACGCGTTGGAGTATGTTTTCAAGATGCTTGATTGGAAAGGACGGGGTATAAATATCAACGGTCAGTACATCTCGCACCTCCGATTTGCGGATGACATTGTCATCATGGCGGAATCTCTGCAGGAGCTGGAAGTAATGCTGAACAGCCTAAGCGATTCTTCAAGGCGTGTGAGTCTCGGAATGAATTTAGACAAAACCAAACTCATGTTCCATGGTCACTCGTCACTCGGAGACCTGTAATTGTAAATGGTGCTGATCTCGAGGTTGTGCAAGAATACATATATCTAGGCCAAACTGTATGATTGGGCCGGCACAACTTCGAGAAGGACGAGCAACCAGACGGATACGCTTGGGCTGGGCGGCATTCGGGAAGCTGCGTCATATCTTCGAATCATCGATCCCACAAACCCTCAAAGCCAGGGTTTATAACCAGAGTGTCCTACCCAAAATGACTAACGGAGTCGAAACGTGGACACTTAATAGGCCTGGTCCACAAATTCAAGGATGCTCAGCGTGCAATGGAGAGAGCAATGCTCGGAGTTTCTCCGGCGGATAGAATTCGGAACGAAGTCATTCGGCAGAGAACCAAAGTAATCGACATTGCGCGTAGAATAAACATCTGAAGTGGAAGTGGGCCGGCCACGTCTGTAGACGGACCGATGGTAGATGGAGCAGACAGATGCTAGAGTGGAGACCGCGAATGGGCAAACGTAGTGTAGGACGCCCTGCGACAAGATGGGTCGATGATTTGAAGAATGTGGCTGGCAGCGGATGGATGCGGACTGCCCAGGACCGGGGGGGTTGGTGCTCTTTGGGGTAGACATACGTTCAGCAGTGGACGGCAATAGGCTGATAATATTTATAATACCAATAAATTCTATCTGCAATATTTGCATCAGATTTTCCATACCAATAACTCGTATCTACCGTAAACTACACTTAGACTTATAATTTTAAAAAAATCATTTTATTAATCAATACTATACATAAAAAAAGAAAACTTGGATTTTTAGAATCTCTTTATACCTTGGAATAAGTTTTTTATTAAGTTTTATTGTTCCCCTGTAAAATCCACCCGGAGTCAGATAGGAGGTATTGGGCGCTTGCGGTCGATTTGATATTGATACTTATACACATATGTATGTATTGCGTTTAGGCCACTTTTGCCTGAAATAAAGGATAAAACAAAAACAAATAAATGTAGTAGATTGCTTTTAAGGTTCCGTATTCAAAATGTAAATCAGATCCTATTAGTAGGTCTGCTTGAACATGTTTAGACTGTGCAAAATTTGTGTACGTTTGCTTGACTATGTCGACCAGAGCGAACATTTGTGCCGCAAATGTGCCGCACAGCCTCGCATGGAATCGCATCTTTATCTCAACACATCTAATATACCAGTTGTCAAATTACACGATGATTATGTACAATCCAATCAATTAGTGTGACGAAATGAAGTCGGTGTACAATAGCGTATAAATTATATATACGAACACAATTGGGCCAAGTAAGGTGATATGCATCAATATTGTATGAAGTGACAAATGTAATTTGAGTTTGGTGAGTACCTAGATTCCGAGACAGGTGCCTACGTATTCATGTCTTGGGTTGATTAATTTCTCTTCGAATTTCGAATAGATATGTGATCTGGTGGTTTTTGGGGTGAGTGAGATCCACCTCCCAGCGGTAGCTAGAGCTATCCCAATGGCGGTGGTAGCCCTCACCAGAGCCCTTATCACGAGTTTTCACTAGTTTACTTTACAGCGTCTTCCCAGTATTTACAGCGTTTCTTGTATGAAAAAATGGAAAAGCGCCTCTGGTGTGCGAAGAAGGAACTATTTTTTTCCTTGAAATTTGTCAATTGACAATGTCAAAGTTCCAGTTTACTTTACAGCTGAATAACTGAAAACTCATGATAAGACCTCAGAACCTTCTACCTCGGGACCACCTTCCTGCCGAAATCTGGCGCCAAATTATTTTTACTGTGATCCGTCTAATTCCAATTCCTTTTGGGTGAGCTCGCCCCATCTTAGGCCTATTTGGTCGCGGAACTGTCCAAAGGGGGAATAACGGCTCTAAACTGCCATAGGCATTTGATGGATTTTTATTCAGTAAGGGTCTGACAGTCTCTTCCACCCCACTCAGGGAGGGAGGACTCATTTTGATGATATTACCACTCCAAAAAAAGACTTAACTGTGCAATGTAAGGCGCGGGCCACATAGAAAAGACGTAAGAAGCAGACGGGGCGGAGACATATGTCTCTTCGGCGTCTCTTTTATACAAAATGTATATGTAGAAGCGTCGCGAACGTGAACACACAGAAGAGACGCGTCGCTGACGTCGCATTTTCGCACGTCCGCGACGCGTCCTCTTCGTCTTACGTCTTTTCTATGTGGCCCGCGCACATTAGTAATACTCGTATGACTGGTACGCTAGGTACACAGTCATACGAGTATTACTAATGTATGTTGTCCCAGACCATTTGTTGTTGCAAGTTGAAGTGGCAATGGGCAGGCCACATCGCTCGTAGAACTGACAACCGATGGGGAAGAAAAGTTCTCGAGTGGCGACCACGGACCGGAAGACGCAGCGTAGGTAGGCCTCCCACTAGGTGGACCGACGACATCGTGAGGGTCGCGGGCAACCGATGGATGCACGTGGCAAAATGTCGTTCGACGTGGCGGTCTAAAGGGGAGGCCATGTTCAGCAATGGACTTCTTCCGGCTGATGATGATATCTCAGACCTATTTGTGTTATCTGAGTTTTGTGTTAAATACACAATAGCAAAATTTAATTAACTAAACTAACATATTGTATGTAATTGGCAGAAATAAATATTTTGACACACAGCAATGTGTAAAATGAGCTGTCCGCACAATTACAATGCAAATATTAATACTGTTGCGATACTGATATTCATTTAATTATTTCATTGTTTGTGGAATGTATAATGCTTGATTTATATGTCACTGGTTAAGGATTGACGTAAATAAAAATGTCTGCCATTCATCGCTTGCAAAATTTATTTTAATTAAATAACACTGATTTTCAGAACAAATCTACAACTGCTAGTATTAATGTTTACAAATATGCAACATGACGTCTTATAGCAGCTCAACTGAGACGCTCAAATTGTCAAAATAAGCGTTTCAATAAAAGTTACTATTTTTTAACATAAACTGATACGTTTGGTGAATTCTTGACGAAAATAAAGTTTATAAGTGATTTTTTGACAAAAACTAACGTAAAGTATACTTTAATCTGTCTCTTAAGTCTAAAATACCTATCCTACATGACATACATTTTTAATCGCATTGTTTTTCTCTATTACCGTGACCCTGGAAAGTAAAGGGCTAATGAAGGACACCATGGATTTTAGTCAGTATAAGTCTGACAGTCCCTCCAGCCTGCCCTGGGTGGGAGGACTCATTTGATGATTTTACCACGTTACAAAAAAAAAAGATGTCTAAACTACCTACTTGTTAGGAAGATTACGTTAACGACCCCTAACAACTTCAAAACCTTTTTATTTCAAATCTTGATACTAAAATATTTAATTACCACTAAAGTTATTAAATCGTTCGATCATTATGACTTATTTGTAACATGCGTCAAACTGTTCAAGTCCCTAGAGAAAGAGTTTCAAAATAACTTGTCTAAATTAATTAAAATTCACTCGTGAATTCTCCACTGGCCTATGTGCCTGTGAAAACAAACTTAGTTTCTATAAAATATTATTTGTTAGTGTTTCGGGTAGGGCTCAAATCTACGTATAATATTATGAGTAACTGTGATTGTAATGTTATTTGTACTTTTAAAATTCAGCAAAACATGGTGTGAGTACAGGTTTGGATTGTCCATTTTTTACGGCGTTTAACATTGTTCCACTGCTAAGTATGTACTCAATTGCTCACGCTTTTTCGTGTAAGGCACATCCTTAAAAGGAAAACCGTGAGCACTCCGCATTGACTGAGTACCTAAACTGCCACCCTCTTGTATCAGCTTCAGCTAAGCCGTCTCTGGGAACCCCGAATGTGCTATCGTGTAGAGAAAAAAGTAATGTGAACAAGTTTGAATGGAATGTTCGTTACATTTTGTTGTTTTTGTTTTCGTAGTTACTAAATAAACATTACCGTGGTACCACAAAAACTTTTAAACGCCTGTTGAACACTAATTGTCTAAAAAATGTCAGACTATGTCGTTGAAATAAGGTCCGTTTTGCAGTCACTCTTTTTTTAGACAAGTGTTCAACAGATGTTTAAGCTTTGTAGTAAGGCTGTAATTCTTTCAGACACATTTAGGTACTTAATTTTATTTTTATCAAAAGTATGATTAATAGAGTGACTGAAAAGAAGAAAGTTGTTCAATGAAAGTTAATAATGATCCAATTATTAAAGTTAATTACGAAGTTGTAGATAACAAACAGTTTGATAATAACAATAATTCACTGTTTTCTGCACGACTTTGTTACGAAGATTCGGTTCTAAAAATAAATAAGATAAGAAAACAGTACTTAACTTTGGACATTCTTGGAATTCATTGTTTATTTAAACGTTTAAAGAATATTTACCATCTATTAATAATATTTACTATACTATCAGCGTGATAACGTTGTTAGGGGATTATTGTATGTTCTGCACGAAGTGCAGTCGCACAACATATGCGACAAATCGTCATTGTTCTAAGTTATTTTTACGGGCGCGCCAAAGTTCACCTAAAATTTAAACTCCGATCATTGGAAACCCGAAAATTGTATTCCTAACATTTTTAATCCTAATGATCGCAATTGCTCTGTCACTAATGTTTATAATTCCGAATCATTCGACTTCATAATGTCAGTAGCAATAAACATCTATTATACTATTATTTGTTTTCCTATATTTTCTCAAAATAACCATCTTTTACACTATTATTCAAAGTCATATTTTTTTTGTTTAGATTTATTTTTATTCATAATAATCAGTAGGTCGGTTACATCCAGTTTTAACCGGCTAAAACTAGGTATATAACCGACCACATGCTGCTAAACCTAGATGTACCCTACTTATCTTCGGTTAGAACTAGGTTTAGTCGGTTAGAATTAGGTGCAGCCTCGGGACTTGCTTGCACCCCGATTCGGACAATTTAGGTTAGAAGAGTATAGCGGGGTCTGAAAGACCCCGCCATCCTCTTCGTGGTTATTTTTTTGTAAACCACCCAGAAGTAGGAGCCCCGAAAAGCGGGGCTCCGTCGACTTCCTGTGAAGGAAGGATACATCTAGGTTTAACCGCATGACGTTACGCTCAAATTAAAACTATAAATATCATCTTCTACCCACATAATATATTTTTTATTACACTTGGTAAATGTTCCTTTCTGAGTATGAGTGAAAATATTATCGTAATAATGTTTAGGGATAAAAACGTTATGACAAAAAACAGTAGGAGTTTAAATATATTTACAATAACGATATTATTGATAACATTTTTCGGAAACATGAGTGTTATTAACATCGCCGGTAGCACTACAAATAGTATGAATAAAAACTTTAGGATGAAAAATTTTAGGAAGAGTGATTATTCGGATTACAAATCGTTAGGAAGAACAATTTCGGGTAAACAAATTTAGGTGAGCCAATATGGACCCTATTTTTACTGTACTCGATTCGCACGATTTTAAGCTATTGCATAGCTTTTATCGCAGGCTCGGAGCGCGGCGCGGCGCGGTGACCGAATCAAAAAAAATCCAAAAAACCCAAGGAAAAAACCTGACACGCATCGTCTAACATCGTTTCAGCTCGGGAGACTTCGGCAATCATAAAAATATCCGTCATAAAAACAATTTACTTTTTTTTTTTTTTTTTTTCTACTGTAAAACTGGACTTTTATTTCAATTATAACAATTAATTAATTCTAGAAATTTAAAAATAAATAAAACTAAATATTTACAACAAAATACTAAATTTAAACTAAAACTAAAATAAAATACCTAAGTACGACAACCCGAGTGTTTCGACCCCAAACGGCTCAAAACTGTAGCAACCATTAAGGTTACAGTATTTGCGCCGCTTGAGGTTCTCAGCAGCCGCAGCAGCGGCGCCAGCACAGCCCGCCGTGCTTGCAACGTGGGATGGCGCAAGGGTATCGACACAGGTAGCGTCCCACACCAAAGGCCTACCCACCTTCCAAGGCAACGTCATACCTTTTTCTTACATTCTAAACGGCCAGCTACAAAAGGAGTTTTCACAATGAAACCTACTTATAGAATTCTCCTACAACAAAGAAGTTCTTTATTACAGTAGTGGACTACAAACATTTTAAATAAATTAAATTCTCGTTAAATATACGCGGTACGCGATTTTATTATTTTAAAATAAAAAAAAGTTATGCAATAACTTCACCGCGGCAGTCTCTGAGTGCCACGTGTAATTTTTTTTTAATTTTTTTATTGGTGTCCAAATCCAAAAGTATGAAATCGTAGCAGTTAAGATAAAGTACGGTTAAATATTTTTATTGATCCATATCAACTATCAACTATCAACACATAACTAGTGACTCCATAGTCACTAGTTATAGCGCAGCACGATCTACTCGTGAGTCGGACGGATTCGGAGCTGTGGGCCATCCCTACTCGGACAGGTTAGGCTCACTCGAGCTAGCGAAAAAAACACACAAATTAAAATACAGTTTTTATTAATGTCGATTCGTAGATCAAATCATCCATCAATCCGCTGTTTGTTTGCTCCATGTTTGTTTGAGTTTGATTTATTTGGTACAGTTCCATCACACTCTTCAAACCAGCACAGTCTTTAAAGCTAGAATCAACAGTGAAGACCACAAGAAAAGTTCCAAAGCAATGAAGCTCGAAAAAGTCCCGTATATAGAATGAATTTAATTATCTAGGAGGATCCCGCAAAGAAATTAATAGCGATAAGAACAACGGAGGAAATAATAAACAACGAAGGAACAAAGCTGGTATAGATGTTTGTTGATTGTTTTAAATATACCTAAATCTTTTGAAAATAGTTTTATTTTTTTTTAATTTTTTTATCAGCCGGAGCCTTAACATAATGTAAATAGAATGTGTTGACGATAAGTTGAAAGTGAAAAAACGTATCACTTTCTTTAACTAAAACCCATTTTTTAAAAGTTAGATATCATGAATCATAAAACGATAATGTTGGCGCAATATGTAGATAAAGGAAATAACCTCAGTGCTATCGGTCGCTGCTCGAACGAATTGAAATATTTGCGCGCAGATTGCTATTTGCCTTAGAGGATGGGACTCGGGCACATCTAAGACTTTATACGTTGACTCATACTAGTACTATCGTTTTTGTTTTATTTATGACTAGCTGTAGGTACTTCTTTGCTCCCATCTCGTAAACTGTATTGGAGGTTACGGTGCATCCACACCGCCGGTAACATTTGTGGAGCAACAAAAGGCAACACGGTAATATTCGGCAACATTCGGTAACTTTTGTGGCTCCTTGTTACTATTTGTTGATTGTTACTCATCCACACCGCAGTAACATCCGACAACAAATGTTGCCGTGTTACTGTATGTCGAGTAACGTTGCTCGACAATCGGCAACATTGTTAGATAATGGGGGTAACATTGTTACCGAATGTTGAGCAACGTTACTCGACTTACAGTAACACGTCAACACTTAGTAACATTTTGTTGGCGGATGTTACCGAATGTTGAGCAACGTTACTCGACTTACAGAAACACGTCAACACTTAGTAACATTTTGTTGGCGGATGATACCGAGCAACATTTGGAAACGTTGAGCTACAAATGTTACCGGCGGTGTGGATGCACCGTTACGGGCGATATTACGATTTGACGGATAGCTCCTTAGAGAGTCCGTGCCATCACTCATGACCTGCGGTAAATTCGTGGTACTACATTTTTTTAATGGTGATTAGATGTACATCAGTCGTGGCGGTATTATCCGTCCGCAAAGTGGATTTTGACACTACTTACGTTCGTAAATCCATATCCGTACCCATGTCTTCGTTCAAGGACTTGGAAAGTAGAACCCCTGTTACAAAAACTCAAAGAGAATGTTCACACCAGGATCTATTGTAAATCTACCAAGCATATTACTATTTTCCCGAGTTCGGTCGGACTCAAAAAGAGGTTCCTCCACTTACTTCCGAATAGAAGCTGCGGTGCAGCGGATACTTTACTTTGCACAAATATGTGTCAGTGAATTATTCAGCCAGTTCCACACGTGTCCTATGCAAGGTGTGCACAACTTTGTGCAGCCAGTGTGTGCTATCACATTCACAAGTTTGCTTCGAGTTCTGTTCAATTTGCAAATGTGGAATGTTGGTGTACTGTATTCCAGTTTTGTAGTTTTGTTGTTTGTGTTTCATCTTATTTGTGGGTGTGTTTTCATGTTTTTTTCATTAGTTGTTGAGTGATGGTCTACCATGACGTCTTAAATCGAGAATAGTTCCACTGTGGGAACGAGATGGCGCTAGACGACTTGTATAACTCTGGTTGTCTCTCTCTTTCACCTGGTTGTTGACTTAATTTAATAGTGTTTTTTTGTAGAACACCTTCCATTGCCTCCTCCCGCCCTGTGTGGTGCAAATGGGACTGTCATTCTCGTACTGACTTCAAACGACCCTGTTCAGTAAATTGCCCTCTGAGTAGGGCCACGGTATTCCCTCAGGCCATTCCCCTCAACATCATCATCAGCTTATAAATGTTCCCACTGCTGGGACACAGGCCTCCTCTCTGTGAGAGGGAGTGGGCCGTAATCTACCTCGCGGGCCCAGTGCGGATTGGTGGATGACACATGTCTTCGAATTTCTGGTTCTAGGACATGCCGGTTTCCTCACGATTTTTCCTTCACCGTTTTGAGAGCAGTGGAGTTAAAATAAATTACACAAAGTATTAATGCTCCTGACGGGGGGTTCGAACCCACAACCTACTACTCGTAAGTCGAGGCCGATACCACTGGGCCACCACTGCTCTGGGCCATTCCCCTGACTCAATTATATTACATCTAAATGCTAATTTTATAAAGCTGAAGAGTTCGTTTGGATGAACGCAGTCATCTCAGGAAATATTGTTACAAATTGAAAAAAAAATTGTCTCGGATAGTCTGTATATCGAGGAAAGCTATAATATAACATAACCACACACTACGATCAACAGGAGTCGAACAGCGGGTGAAACCTCGGGGCACATGTAGTAGAATAATATAATATTAAGGATAATGCAGACCTTTGTAACACTTGCTTAATTTGATCACCCATCCAAAGACAGACCTAGGCAAAAGTTGCCACTATCACACGGTTAACTCTCCAACCACCACTCCAATCCTGTCCCATTTCCCTCTACACACGTTGTACACACATCAACACGGTCTAGGGATATTTTTAAAAAAGCGAATTACTATCAATGTGTTAATTATTTATATGACATGTATATATTTAAAAGATACGTTATTTAATATTCTACCATTTTTTAATAATGGTTAAGGTATAGATTAAAATTTCAGGATTTTATGGAAAAAAAATGAAGCATAGACGGAAACCGTATATGAATGAACTTTTAATTTGTGAGTAAAAACTGAAAAAAATAGAAAAATCAGTTAATTTGTGTTTATAAACTTGAAGTTAGTAGTCTGAGAAAGCGCCCATGATGTTCATAACACATCGGCAACGATTCGGCATGCTCAGAACGAGGTTGTCAATGTCTTGCTGCGGAATATTGTCCCATGTCCTTCTGAGGTGCGCAAAAAGTTGATCTTCTGTCGCCAGATTTTCAGGAACTTCCTTCAGAGCTCTTCTTTGCAGCATATCCCACGCATGCTCAATGGGATTTAGATCTGGCGATTGAGCAGGCCAGTCTAAGGCCCTAACATTATGTGTATGTAACCAAGCTGATACCGTTCTCGCCGTGTGTGCCCGGGCATTGTCGTGCATGAGCAGGAAATCTTGCCCCATTTGTGTTCTGTGGGGCAAGATTACGGGCCCCAGCACCTGTTGGACGTATCGTTCTGCCGTCATATTGCCCCGCACCCAAACGAGATCCGTCCGTCCTCCAAGACGAATTCCTGCCCAAACCATAATTGTTCCTCCTTGGTATGGATGAACTTCCTGAGGGTTCTGGAGACGGCTCCATCGCCCAGGAACTCGCCAAACACGCGTCCTTCATGAATCTGGATGGAAGCCGAACCTGGATTCATCCGTGAACAGCACATTGGACCATTGCTCACGGCCCCAGTCCACGTGGTTCCGAACCCATTCTAATCGTCGTCCACGATTGCCTCTCCGTAAAGGTGGGACTCGGAGTGGTCTACGAGAGCGTAGATTGTTTTCATGCAGTCGCCTTCTTACAGTTTGGTCACTCACAAGCACTTGGTGTTCCACTCGCAGCCTTTGGACCAATTGAGTCGCCGTTGCATTTGGTTGTGCTCGCGCAGTAATTTGCAAAAATCGTTCTTGTCTGGGGGTAGTGATGCGACTTGGCCCCCGGTGCCTCTCCGCTACTTCACCTGTGGCACGGTAGCGTGTCCACAATCTTGAAATTACATTTTGATGGGTCCCTATGGCCTCAGCAACATTACGCTGAACAGATCCAGCTTCCAGCATTCCCACAGCTTGTAACATCTCCGCCCTCGTCAAATGTCGGCGTTGCATGGCTACAATACCTCAATTTTAACTTTATCTTTCGTTTAAAAATGAAAAAAACTGTAACTAAACGTAATTCGTATTGTTTTCTAAATTTCGCACAAATGAAAATTCCCTCTCCTATACATCAAGACATTTTTATGCCACCGAAACAAAATAATTTTCAAAAAATTGAATTTGGAATTAGTCTGAGATAAATTACAAACAAATCGGTGTATAAAAGATTCCAATGCGGCCAGTACTTTTCGAGTTATTTAATTGAGTATGATCATATAATATCCCTAGAACGTGTTGATGTGTGTATTTCACGGAATTTCTCCCAGAGAACCGATAGTAAAGATGTTACATATCAAAACAAACTTCAAAATCGTTACAGCAGTTTTTTCTCTTGCAAAAGTTTCCCAACGACGAAAACGATTCCATGACAACAAATCCAAATACGTTCCTTCATTTAAAACTCAACGGATCGCCACACTCAGTAAAACCGACCACTTATTGTTTCCCTAACAGAATTTATCCGAGCTGGATCGAATTTTTTGCGGCAGTGAATTAGGGATGCGCCTCGCGTTGCGACGACATTAACAAATGAACCGCTGCCTGCTGCGGTGTGCACGCTGCCTATAATTAAATTTACTGAGGTAAAATTATTCATAGGTATACCACAGTTGTGTAATATTGTGGTTTAGTTATAAAATATAGGGAATTTATGAGGGAAACTATGAAAGGAAATTATGTAGAAAAAATGTCCACGATGTAACCTTCGTGGCCATTTTTTCTTTCATAGGTACTTGACACAAAAACTTGACAGTTGCTATTACGACCAAGTAAGATGAGTGGTGCATTGTCTTGTTGGTAGTGGTGTTCTACGGGGGGGGGGGGGGGGCTTTCTGCAGCAGTAGATGTTTTATGACTGATGATGATGATCAATAGCAGAACCCAGTTATTACAGGTTTAACCACATTTCTGGTAATACTGATTTTGAACTAACTAAATTTAAAAAAGAGGTTTTATAATTCGACATGTATGCGGTTTACAATAAAGTGTTCGTTACCTACATTGTGGAGAAGGTTTTGGTATACAACAATAATGAATATCCCGTGATTTTGTCCGCATGGATACGTTACTGCTTATTTGAAAGATAAATTATACAAAGACTCATTTGCCTATTGTTTTTTTAACACCTGAGGCCTTATCATGAGTTTTCACATATTGTGGCGTAAACTGGAACTTTGACATTTAATTTCAAGGAAAAAATTAGTTCCTTCTTCGTACACCAGAGGCGCTGTTCCATTTTTCCATAGATGAAAAGCTGTAAATACTGAAAACACGCTTTAAAGTAAAATAGTGAAAACTCGTGATAAGGGCTCTGATCTAAAAATGGTAATATAAAAACTTTTTTTTTTAAAACTGCCTTCTGAAGTCGGTGACCAGTCAATGAAAAAAATAATTCACCGGATTCCGAAAGAAAATTTATTTTAAACTTTAAACTCTTAATTAATGTTTCCTAACACGCTTATAAAAGGTTGGTATCTAGATCTACCATCCCATTAATCATTGATTGTAACTCTGTCTGTGTTCCAAAACATAGTTGTTATGTGGATCGTTTCCTTATTGTGGCACTTACGAAGGGTCCAGGTACCGAGTGGAGTTTGCTTGCAAATCGATTACATTTGCCAAACCCGAATGGAGTCAAACAATCGGACCGTGTGAACTAGTTGTAAACATCACGGACGCGTGTATTGTCGCACTAAGATTTCGTAGAAGATACTGAAATGTCGATATCTGTTTTATGTGGTATTTATGTAGATTCATTTTGACTTTCCTTTAGTAGAATTAGACTTTGTACGTAAAAAAAATATTTAAAAACGGTAAAAAATTTGGAGCGGTCCCCTCACACATTTAATAACCCACATGACAAATCCCCATTCAAATTTTACCAATCAAATCTTCCCAAGGGGCCCCGACTGTGAGTCGTTCTGTTCTGCTTCTTCCTGCTGTTCTGTTGGGCTTGTTTCTTTCTTTTCAGTTTTTATTTAAGTTAATTTTATCATGTATTTTTTAAAATTAGTTTTTACGCAGTCGGGTTTTTTGTTTTTCTGTTTATTACAGGAGGCCGCTCCTGCAACACATTTGTAACTAGCACAGAATACTTAATAGTACTATAGGTACAGAATTACCACTCCCAAAAACAAATCAAACAAATGTAAAATCTATGTACGAGAGAATAAAGTACATTTTAACTGGCAGCCGTACCGCCCACCTACTTTTATAATAGCCTAAACTTCCCGTGCGCAAGCAAAAATGTACTGAATGGTTACGCGCGTGAGTTTATTTTTGTTTATCTGACGCCAACGACATTAAAAGGTTACTATGGGTCAAGCTCAATAGGGTTGCGACTTGCGAGTTTAGGCACAAATAGGTAGGTAGGTAGGTACCTATGCGTATTTTATGCATTTGTTAAATTACATTATTACCATAAATACCTATAATTTTACTCTAGGAATTTTGTTTTTATCATCAGCCTACTTATATCATTTTGGTTTCGTCATCGATTACTACATACCTACATTATCGATTGTTAGCACAGAATGTTAATAGCAGGTAGTACCTACGGCACCTTACGTGAGGAATAATATGTTTAATAATATTATCTTTTCTACCTATTACTGTTATATTTTTGAACATTACATCTTACAAAAAAAAAGAATAATATTTAAAAGATTGTTATCGTCTGTGGCAAAATAGCCAGTCCTTATCATTTTGCACTCAATAGACCAATTAAACTCAAAAGACCAATTATTATCGCATACTGTCACAGGCCCCGCGTTGCGGTTGCGTGTCTTTGTAGGTAGATAAAAAAGTCACGCAGCGAATTACGATCGCTGACCTTAAATGCGTAGTGTCAATTTGAACGTGCTGAAACAACAACGCAAACATCTTTCTACTTTCTACCGATCTTAATTCTTAGTACTCAGCTTAAGGTGAGTGAGAGTGATGTCAGGTTTGATATTGGTTCGTATTTTTATCTTGGTCGGTAGGCTCACCCCCCCCCCCCTAGTATCTCACCTCATTTCCAAACTTGTAACCTACCTAATCAAGATCAGTTAAGCCCATACTTCACAAGCAGGTAGATATTTTTTTTGATCATTATTAAGTATGTACTATTTTTTTTCTTCATAATAATATTATTATTGTGTTATTAATTTCCCAAAAGCAAGAAACTTGTGCGTAACTACACGTAACGTAACAAAAATATTAAGGAGACGGAGCGCGTGCGTAACGGGTGGCGCGTGGCAGCCATAGTGAATGGGCCACGACATAATGGCCCCGCAACTACTTGCAGTTTTATGCCTACACTGCGGAGTGAGACAGGCCTGTAACTAGTGCAGGAGTCAGGGCATTGTATACAGCTGTTAAAATTGTTTTATGTCAATAAATACTTTTTATATTTATGTTTTTTTTTATTGAGAAAGCTCCTAATGGAAACATTCAATAAAACTTCAAAAATAGATGCATCTATTTGCTTCGGCACATTATAATCTGGAATAACCTTTACAAATGTTAAATCTCTTTCTGAAATAAGCAAAAGCAACATGACAGCCTGTATTACATGAAATACACCAGGGATATTGGAAATGTACAGGATTTTGCTTTAGTCGTCAGATGAAAGTTCTATTATACACATACAAACATGAGCATGTTATAGTCTCATACATAGGTAAATGTATGTGTATAATCATCATCATCATCTCAGCTATAGGACGTCCACTGCTGAACATAGGCCTCCCCTTTAGATCTCCACATATACCGGTAGGAAGCGACCTGCATCCAGCGTCTTCCGGCGACCTTTATAAGGTCGTCTGTCCATCTCGTTGGTGGACGTCCTACGCTGAGCTTGCTAGTCCGCGGTCTCCACTCTAGCACTTTTCGACCCCATCGGCCATCTGCTCTGCGAGAAATATGGCCTGCCCATTGCCACTTCAGCTTGCTAATCCGGTGGGCTATATTGGTGACTTTAGTTCGTCTACGGATCTCCTCATTTCGTCATGTGTATAATATTATATCCTAATCCTAACTTAATATTATAACTGCGATAGACAGACAGTAAGTTTGTTTTTTACGCATTGAACATCCTGAAATGTTTTGTATATGTTGTCAGGTGTATAAAGACAGACATAAAGTACCTTTAATTTCGATATAAGTAGTAGTTCCCGAGGAAAAAAACAAAAACGTTCTTATGATATTATTTTTAAATGATGCTGTGCGTATTTCAAACCATGATTGTATTTTATTAATACAAGCAGAGTATAACTTGAATTGATTGTTAAAATCGTGGGCAAGTACTAGTGCAAACACGGCTACACACACATGTAGCTATAAAAGCTGTCTGTTAAAATGTGCGGAAAAATCATTTGAAGCGAGATCACGATAAACTGGTTCTGTATATCTTATAATGTGTACACAAATAATGTTAAGAGAGAGTTGTAATAGTTTATGTCAATTTCCTGTGTTGGTTTTTGGATAGAAAGCGTTTACTTGTAAATGTTTTTGAAGAAGAATTGGTGATGTCAAGATACGACTCGAGGCTGATGTCATTCATTCTGGGTACCTGCGGAAATAAGACGAGAAAAAACTAAATTAGTCGACGCCTACTCCAAGCCGTTGAGGAGTTGTACCTTCCATCATCAGCTCATCCACCTGAGATGATGATTATCAGATGCAAATACTTGAACAGCTTTAGAAAATATATGAAAATGGTACTATGTGCCTATAAAATTTGAAGGTTGCCCTCGATTTCCCTGGGATTCCATCATCAGATCCTGACCTGATGATCATGGGACCAATTGGAAAGTATACCCTTTCAAACAAAAGAAAAATTTTCCAAATCGGTCCAGGCGTCTTCGAGAAATCGGGGAACATACATAAAAAAAAACCGGCCAAGAGCGAGTCGGACTCGCCCATAAAGGGTTCCGTAGCAGCAAGTAACATAATATAAAAGTTCTTGTAGTTGGTTCCAACTTTGAAAGGTTTACGATTTATGACGTATTAAAAAAAAAAACTTGAGAGGTGTCAAGGGACGTCGAAAATCGCTTGAACCTGTTAAAAGGGTTCAAGCGATTTTCGACCCTCCACCCCACACCACCCCACTCTACTCCGCTCCACTCCGCTCCACTCCGCTCCACTCCGCTCCACTCCGCTCCACTCCGCTCCACTCCGCTCCACTCCGCTCCACTCCGCTCCACTCCGCTCCACACCGCTCCACACCGCTCCACTCCGCTCCAATCCGCTCTACTCCACTCCGCTCCGCTCCGCTCTGATCCCTTCCACTCCACTCCACTCCACTCCGCTCCGCTCTACTCCACTCCGCTCCGCTCTACTCCACTCCGCTCCGCTCCCTTCCACTCCACTCCGCTCCGCTCCCTTCCACTCCACTCCACTCCACTCCACTCCACTCCACTCCACTCCACTCCACTCCACTCCACTCCACTCCACTCCACTCCACTCCACTCCACTCCACTTCACTCCACTCCACTCCACTCCACTGCACTCCACTCCACTGCACTCCACTCCACTCCACTACCTATTATAGCTGTAAAAATAAAGTTGACAAACTTACATTTGCAGTTGTTCTCCGATACATTTTGTTTAGGAAAATATGTAATCCAAGTACGTTTTATAAGTTGGTCGACTATTACTCGTAAACTTGTAAAGCCTACTTAGTCATGATAATTTTCTTTTAAACTTCGTTATATATACTACTATTGTGAATTTTTTCACACCCCCAAACATAACCGTTTAGCTGGTAGAGGGGGGGGACACTCGAGTCGAGCAAAAATTTGCACTTTAAAGCTTAATATTTCACAAACGAATCTTTTTATCAAAAAATTGTTAATGGAAACTATCAATATTTTTTAAAGGCCTATTTAATGATACCCCACACTAAGGGGTACGCGAGAAAAAAAAAAACATCCCCACTTTACGTGTACAGGAGGTACCCTAAAAAAAAAATATTTTACGAGATTTTATTTTACCACTTTTTTGACACAAAAAATTCGCATATTTACACCAAATTACAGCTTTCTAGTACTAGGCGTCTCTGAGCTAAGCTGCGGACAGACGGACGGACGGACGGACGGACATGGCGAAACTATAAGGGTTCCGTGTTGACTACGGAACCCTAAAAAAAAGATTCCGTCGAATTGAGAACCTCCTCCTTTTTTTGAAGTCGGTTAAAAAGAAAGAATCAATAAAGACGAATTTTTCACTACGAGACATTTTGTACCGTGACTCAAGAAATGTACGTGTAGAAGTTGCTTGCGTCAACAACGGGTCGAGAAACTTGTCGCAAGTAGCTGATTGTAAAAATCGCGTAGACAAATGTCACACATTGTTCCACATAGTCGCGGAGACATGCCACGCAAAAGTCCGGCGACATGTCTTTGCAACATGAACCCTTGTGAAAAAGTGGGTTTGAGGAAGCGTGGGAGCACTAAAAGTGATGTCACGGATGAACGACATTTATTTTTGTTTTTTTTTAAGCTATTGCATAGCTTTTATCGCGGGCTCTGAGCGCGGCGCGCGGCGCGGCGACCGAATCAAAAAAAATCCAAACCTAACGAAAATACCTGACACCACGCATCGTCTTACATCGTTTCAGTTCGGGAGACTTCGGAAATCATAAAAATATCCGTCATAAAAACAATTTACTTTTTCTTACTGATGCTAAACGGCCTGCTACAAAAGGAGTTTTCACAATGAAACCTACTTATAAAATTCTCCTACAACAAAGAAGTTCTGTAGTGCACCACAAACATTTTAAATAAATTATATTATCGTTAAATATACGCGGTAGGCGATTTTATTCTTTAAAAAAAAAATTGTTATGCAATAGCTTCACCGCGGCAGTCTCCGAGTACCACATGTATTTTTTTTTAAACTTTGCCTCACATTAGCCGTTTTTTAGTACACAAAGTTTAATCAAATCAATTTGTATTTGGAGAAAATAGTCTATTTCGGTTGTAATCTTGATACTGATCTTTGTCTGTAACCAATTACCAACCGAATTTGTCTATCCTTCCCTCAAAGATGTCCAATGAGAAGCAGCTGTCAAAGAAAATGGTTCTGTATTTGGATTTAGATAGAATATTAATTTCAGACATAAAACTGCGTTTATGCGAGATTAGGTAAGGAAACTGCAAGAGGGAAAAGTCCACTATTTCCTCATAGTCTTTCACGGCTATGGAGAGATTTTTGCCCAGCCGTGGGACAGCACAGATTAAAAAATAAAAAACTTTAAAAAAAAAATAACCGCCTTCAAAAACAACCACAAAAAAGGGTAAAATAACCTACAAAATAACTTTTCTTTCGGAAGTGGCTTTGTTTTTTTTTATTTCGTTGTCTTTTATGCCACCGACTTCCGAAAGAAAAGTTATTTTGTAGGTTATTTTACCCTTTTTTGTGGTTGTTTTTGAAGGAGGTTAATTTTTTTTTTTAAGTTTTTTATTTTACTCTTTTTAGTTTAAATAATCAACCCAAATTCTTGTCAAATACATCATTTTCTTACATGTGCACTAGAATTTGGTAATCCTTAGCACCGGTATTAACATCGCTCATGTACACAATAAGCTAATAAAATTCCCTATCAAAAACTGCTGAACCGATTTTGATGAAACTTGTAGTGTTCCCTAAAGTGTACAACAAAAAAAGAATTTTGAAAATCGGTCCACAATTGGCGTAGTAATCGCGTAACAAACATACCGACCGAATTGAGAACCTCCTCCTTTTTGAAGTCGGTTAACTCCTTTTTGAAGTCGGTTAAAAAGGGGAAAATAATAATGCTATGTTTGTTACACTGCCCATAAATGCGCACTGGCACTGCCTTCAGTGACCCCCGGGAAATGACACTATCATGCAAGCCAGACTCCACTCGCTGCATTTGCAAGTTTGTATCAATGTTTTACATAACAATAGTATCTTTTGCACTCTTTATCGGCAGTTGTACGAATACGTAGACACCAGCAGCTTTCAACGGAAAGTAGGTTTTTACTGAACATCAATATTCATGAGAGAGCTCGCGTTTCTATTTCGAGAGGACCGACAACTCCGTGTCTCACATATTTTCAAAGGTTTTTCTTTATGTTTTAGTAGCAGCTTTGTGATATTGGATTGTGTAATTGTGCTTAGGTACAGTAAGATAAGGTTCAAGGTACAATAACGTTGGATCGAGAACAATAAAGGTTCTTTTTTAAAATGATTTTTTAGATCTATTAGACCTGTTACACTATCAGTTGAGTAGGTATAGTTTATCAGCAGACCTCAAACTATTCTCCTTCTGTATATGTTCTAACAAACATCAGTGATAAAAAGAGGAGCATTAAATCATCACTCAAATTCTGGATTGAGAACTATAATGATCACTAATGCGTTTCAATTAAGAATACAATGATCTTTATTCGTAGTTGAAACGCATAGAACCACATCCACGTTGTTATGATTTTTGTTCCAGAAGCTGCGACTAAATATTTTGTTATCTTTACGACTTCATTGAGTAGTTATATTACTCAAAAAATCATATTCCGCACTATAAAGTAGTTCGTTTCTTTCTACAATCAGCCACTCAGTATAATAAAACTCATTTCAAAACAGAAATTCAAATACCTAACAGCGTATTCTTAACAACCGCAAAACAACCATACGTGACGCATATTAATTAAAGTTTTAATGAAAGAGCCTAAATTCTGAAGACATTGCAACTGAGTTAATTAAGTTTGTTCAGAACAACTTGCTCTGTGAACACAATGTGAGAATGATGGACGAATTATGAACACGGAATGTTAATGAGAATTGCACTGAGTTGTTGAGTTTATTTTTCTGGTGGGGTCTAAAAAGGCCACTACAAAAGAATCCTGATATAATTAGTCATGTTGACAGCCTCAATGAATTGCAATCTAATAAGTCCGTCAGCTAGAGTTCTGAATAACCTCCTCCTTTTTGAAGTCGGTTAAAAAAAAGGACACACATTTTTCATTTGCTAAATCAGTGCAAATTTACAAAGATATAACACTTCAAAATTCGAGAGTGGGGGCTCGTGACATCACAAGCATGTACAAATTGCTATAGTTTTATTCTAATTCTATTTAGATAAAATTATTCTATATTACAGATCACTCTCTCTCACAGACGGGGAGGCTATTGTGTCCCAGCTGTGGGATTACGGGCTAATTGTGCTATTTGATTATAGTTATGCTATTCTATATCTGTTATCTTTTCTATTTTTTGAATCCAATATATAAAATTTATGCCACATTTCGTTGTGATGTTATAACTCAAGAACGGACTTACCTATCCAAACCAAATGTTTAGGCTTTGTTCGAACTATTTAGTAGATGCTTTATGTGAAGTTTGCACAAAATCGGACGAGCGGTTCTTAATATACCCGTGCGAAGCTGAGACGGGCCACTAGTATAGCATACTTCTTCTTTCCTTTTCTTGTGAGAATGTGGCCACCCTCTGGTGCCACAGTTAATTGGTACGTGCCTAGGTTTGAACTCGCAATCTCACGCATGAGAAGCGAGGTTTTAAACCTCCGGGGCATCACGACTTTTATACATAGCAAGATTCTGCAAAAGTGGTCTTTTTAGACCCTCTGGGTGTTTTTCTAGTAAAATAATAGAGTCATTAATGTTTTCGTGTTGAAAAATTGTAAGCTCGTGTTTACAACCTTGTTAATATTGCGAAACTTTTTCTACAACATTAACGAAATTTGACAACATGTTGTGTGCAAAATTCTTGTATTTGTTAGTAGACCATCTATTTGACGATTCTGACAACTTTATACGACGAGTTTTGAACAATTCTCGTTTACGACTTGTTAATTGTGTTAGCGATAAACGAATAAGCGATATAACATACAATAACTAAACACGAAATATTGACATGAATTTTGAACAACCTTGCAAAATTCGTAGAAATTACTATCACGTTTTCAATTGACTCATAAGAAATCTTACTTTAATTTCCATCTTATCTTTCCTTGTACACTTGAAAGTTTGTTTATTTGCAAGTTTTCACAGAAAACACTTCAAACAATGAGGTGAGAGTCATTATCTTGTGAATTTGACACGCCTAAATGGTGTTCTACTTATTCCACCAAGACGAGCCAACCGAAGCGCAAGGGCACTACCTACCTTTTCTCGAAGTGTTTCGTCGTTTTTTGAACCCTCATAGAGTTGGTTTCCGATGTACCAGATAGTTCATATTCTCAGGATATGATATCAATAATAGACTCATTAAACATACAAAGTGTCAATAGAATAGCTCTAATACTTTAGATTTTATTGATATCTAAAATACACCGATTTCGTCACTGACACACTGATGATCATCAAAATGTTTGGGTACTTCCTTTAGTCCTAGAAAGCTGAAATTTGGCATGTAATCTAGGTTTAGTATACAACCAACAAAATCATAAACTTATAACTTTCGACCCCATCTCCTATTACATTTATTTAGTAACGACTAAATAATAACTAATATGAAAATATTTGATGATTATGTTTGTGAGTTTAAATGTTTGTAAACGCACCCACGATACAGGAGAATTTCCTAAAGTAGAGCAACGATTCTTTTTTTTAATATATTATCGGCTGTTAATGAAACTTACATACTAATTTCAGGATATACCTAAGGTTGCGTAAAAAAAAAAACTTATTTGTCTGTTCTTAGCACAATTAATTTGGGATCGGAGCAACATGACTTCTTTTTCTAAAATACTTATTTTAAATAAAAAATCCGTTAGCAGTTAAAAAACAAGTACCTAACTAAACCATGAGACAAGGTTTTGAATTCAGTAATTGACTAATGAAAAGACCGTAGTTCCAACAACGCTGAAAAAACAGCGTAGTATTCACAAACAACATTTTTATACCGTCAAAGCGATGGTATAAATCAGTGCTTTATTTACTCGACCAGCACGGGAATACACAGGGGACTTCAGGAACGCTTTTCCAATAACAAGTGCCTAGAAATGAAAGTCTATAGGACGTAAATAGAAAATTATAGCCGAGTGACCGGGGTCGCTTTCACCGTATATTTAGAGACAATATCGTAGCATCAACGTGATGAGTTAGTTTCGTAAGACAGGGGATAATTGCGTGAGATGTTCCGTTAATTATATTATTTGCGAGGCAATTTATTAAGAAAATTGCTGTTTTTGTTTATGCTAGAGCGTGGTAAAGTTGGTACTAGGTGTCTGAGTGTCTAGTGTCTACTGAGACAACTAGGCCAATTGATTAGATTATTCAGAATATCATTATTACTAAATACCTGTGACACTATGTCACCGAGGACCTCAAAGGTCAGGTAGTTATAGATCGTGAGCGGAAGGCACTAGCAGCCAGATGTAACATGTTGGCTCACAGATTTGCTCGCTGTAGTAACGAGGTCAAAATAACTTTATTTAAAGCCTATTGTCAACCGTTCTACACGGCCAGTTTGTGGATCAATTGTACGCAGAAAGCTCTAGATGCTCTCGGGGTGCAATAATTATAATAATGGCTTTAGGGTACTGTTGAGGTTGCCCCGATTCTGCAGTGCGTCTAGTATGTTTGCGGTAGCACAAACGGATGACTTTTATGCCGTTATGAGGAAGAAGAGCGCATCCTTAATAAGCAGAATGAGGGGTAGCACCAACAGTATCTTGAAAATCCTAGCTGAACAACTTGATGCACCGATATTAAAGCACTCTGTCCGGTTGCTCGTGCGGCAGGGATGAACAGTAATCTACTTAGTTACTAACCCTTAGTCGAAAAGTATTTTACTAACCAGTGGGCCAATGATGCCAAATTAATTAAATAAATTATTATTATAAAACGGTGATGATCAAAATGTGTTTTGTCTTTCTCATCCGAATATTTTATTACCCCAGTTGATTCATAGGCACATTTCAGTTTTACGACCGCCCCGCAAATAAAACTAATGTTTTAGGAACTGGCAGTAGACATATTTGTTATTTAATCTTTGATCTGCCAACGGAGCCACTTCTCCAAAGTTCGGAGATAACAATCGAGCGAGTCCTTCAAGTTAATTGTGAGGACTTATACAAAGGGCCGGCTCAGCCGCTCGGCGCGGGAGGCTCGGCATCACCAGTACTAAGAAGGTACTCAACGCCTGCCTATCTTTCCTCTAGTGATGCACAATCCGATATTTTATACCTAGTATCGATACGGTATTTTATAATAGTAATGGTATCAGTATAAGCGGATCGGTGACCACATTGCCAGCAAATGCATGATCGGTCGAATACCTACTCTTAGATAGTGGTAGTACTAATTAGGACACTATTTCGATCTATAAGCAAACATTGTGGGGCATGCCGCAACCGCGGCAGTAAGACCTCTCGTTGAGGAGTGGCTGGATAGGAGTCACGGCGTCCTGACCTACCGCCTGACGCAGGCCCTTACTGGACACGTGTCGGATGAGGAAGGAAGAAACTCCTAGGTGTCACCACTGCGAGGATGGTCCGGAGGACACGGTGGAGCATACAGTGCAGAACAGCCCCGCTTGGGCAGAGCACCGCCGTGTCCTTACGACGGCTACAGGCGGCGACCTCTCGCGTCCGGCATTGGTCGAGGCCATGTTCCGGGGCGAGACGGAGTGGGAAACGGTCGCCTCCTTCTGCGAAGGAGGAGGCGGGACGCGTGAGGGAGAGGTCAGCGTCCACCTCACAACCCATCCGCAGTGGTAGACGCCCAAGGCGACGGACGTAACAAGACGATCTCCGGCCACTCGCTTCGCTCAATGGGCGACTCGCTGTCTGACCATGAACATGCCCATGTGTTGTGTTCCATGCGCGCCTCAAAGAGTGTCAGCATAATGACGGGGCCCCCCCTAGAGGGCCAAAGCCTGCCGGGGTCGCGGGACTAATGAATTACAGTGAGGGCGCTACCGTAAAGGGCTATTGAAGGACGCCGTGGATTTTAGTCAGTACAAATCTGACAGCCCCTCCTGCCCTGCCCTGGGTGGGAGGACTCATTTGATGATTTTACCACGTAAAAATAAATTTAACATTTTGCGTTTTTTGTAGTATTGAAACAAAGTCATTCTAGACTCAGAGTATCGATACAATTATAAGTATCGTGCAACGTGCATCTCTACTTTCCTCTCGTTCTTTGACGGTTCAAGACAAAATGCTTTTCATTCGGACGTCTAACTTTATTTTTTTATTGTTTAGTTTAAGTTGGTGAAAGTTTTTTTTAACAAAAACTGGAGCTTTCCGTTCAGCGCGATCAAACGAAATGAAAATTCACGATTCATTTTGCAAAATTGTTGTTGCTTTTTTGTTTTCAATTTGATTAGAAGTTTTGAATATGGTTCAGATTAATTAATTAAAAATAGCAGTCTTTCAGTATCATTGTAGGAATTTTGTTTCATTTTTTCTAGTTACCTTTATTTAACAGGTTTTAGTAATGAATACAGGTAGCATGACATTGTTTTTAAATGCTAAAACCTATAATTAATTTCTTAAAACTATACTGAAATAGGAATTTAAGTTTTTTAAAGTTTGAATTAATACGTTACTAAAATTGTGGATGTGGAGGTAAGAATCAAATGCATTGTTTCTTTTACAAATTTTTATTTCAATTATTATTTATAATTAATAGAATAATACAACACACACATTTTTTTTTCAGAAGCGTTACAATTAAGTACTAGTTAATTATGACAAACAATATTTAACTACTAGATAATTATAACAAACAATAACTACTAGTTAGTTAATTCGCTTTAGTTTTACTTTTTCTAAAAATAAGACATGTTATTTTTTTAAACATACAGTTAAACAGAATAATACAAAAAAAAAACAACCAATCATACTAAATTTAGAAACATTGACATTGTCCAAAGCGACACCACCCTCCCCTATAGTTAAGGGCGCGACATACTTGATTGCAGGACGCTGGGTTGCAGGCTCTGGGTGACACATCAGTCAGCTCCTCTGCAAGGAAGAACAGGCGTGAGTTAAGATGAAAAAAGTAACGAGAGCAGTATTGTTTAAGGAGACGGCTGAATGTACTGGAATCTTATTAATTCTATCCCATCTTACTAGTAAGTGTGTGTATTTTTTACTCTTTCACGCAAAAAGTCCTGAACTGATTTGGATGTTGGGACACAGATGGTTTAATTATAACTTGGATTAATTATAACTTGGATTAGCAGTCATTCTTGGGGCCACTAGACCAATAAAGCCGTGTGAAGTAATGGTCGGTCAATAACCTTTAATAATTTAAAAAATTACCTGCAACAGCTCTTAGGATATCGTTAGATACTTTATTTTCGTCGTCAGTCACATCGTTTAGTGGAGATTCATCTATAAAAAATACAAGATAATTTGTTGTATTAGTTTGATGAATAGCCATTCAAGCTTTATAAAATCTGTACTTATAAATAATGCAGCTCAACAAATATTAAAATGGCGATAACCAAAGTTACTTAGTCACAAGAAAATATAATTTGAATTTTTGTTTCAAAACATATAGGATGTCTGGTAAAACTGCACCAGAGAAGGAATAGTTATTATGATACTAGTGCGATAAGTTGGTTTTTACAAACGAGTAGACGAATGTAAGCCCGAGACTAAGTCGAGGGCTTACCATAGTCACGAGTTTCGAACAATGTAAACAGGCTTTGTAAATGCATTTTTCAACACATTTGCTCGAAAAATGAATTTACAAAGCCTGTATACAATATTGTTCGAAAGTTAAAAATTACGCACCATTCGTCGGAACGTGCGGTAAAATAGGTACTCTCACCTAAGTACCTATTTTACGGCATACCCCGTAGTATAGCACCGTGCGTTTACTTTACGGTTTTTTTTTATTTCCATAAAAAATATGAGAATTCCACCAAAGAGTTTCACATTATGAGAGTAAACAACCTGACTGATCGAACCTCCTTGGAAGCGCTTTGCTCAATACGTTGTCTCACTTTAATACTAAAGAGTAAATGAGACGAAAGATGTAGTTCTAATTTTCACCACGTGCATGTGGCGCCATTTGCAAATTCGCGGCATTTTTCATATTAGAAACTTCAAAAATTGTTGACTCTCCCACTGTTAAATAAAGTTTGTTTAATTACATATTGTACTGTTTTCTCGCAAATGTGTTGAAAAACATTGTATGACACACGTGCAGAAATTGGTATTTACAAACTCGTGACTATGGTCGTCTACTCGTTTGTAAAAACCAACTTACCGCACTAGTAGGTATCATAAATAACTATTTCGAGTAAATGTGTTAAAAATATTTAAATTGGTATAATTTAATTTTAAAACAAATTGTGGATACCTTCTGAGTTGAGGAAGTAATCACACTTGCATTGCCCTTTGAAGCAAACACCAAATTCATGGCCCTTTCTTCTACATTGTTCGTCACACTTTATAGAGTTACAAGAGCGTAGCGATTCGGCAGGATCAGTCATGATATCTGTAAGGAAAGAAAATATCTGACTGAAGAAGGCCTGACCGATTTCTGAAAAACTAAGACTTTGAGCAGAGGTTTAGAGTATATCATACCTCCTGTATTGAAGAAGTTGTCACACCTGCAGCGGCCGTTGACACAAGCGCCACCGGGGAACTTTAGCCTACGACAGCGCTGGTCGCACTCTTGGGGGTTACAGCTTTTTGGAAGGCTTGTAACTTCAGGTTTATCGACTACATCTACAAGAGTAAGTGTTTATTGCAAATTAGGCAAAAAAGTTGCATTAAACGTGTTGTCAACCGAACTGACAAATGTAGATACTTATGCCACTACACCCAGGAATCATATTTAAAACATTTCTGAACAAAATATTTTAAAGTTTTTATTAATTATTTAAATTGGTATAATTTTATTTTAAAACAAATTGTGGATACCTTCTGAGTTGAGGAAGTAATCACACTTGCATTGACCTTTGAAGCAAACACCAAATTCATGGCCCTTTCTTCTACATTGTTCGTCACACTTAATAGGGTTACAAGAGCGTAGCGATTCGGCAGGATCAGTCAAGATATCTGCAAGAAAAGAAAATATCTGACTGAAGATGGCCTGACCGTTTTCTGAAAAACTAAGACTGAGCAAATATTTAGAGTAGGTATATCATACCTCCTGCATTGAAGAAGTTGTCACACTTGCAGCGCCCGTTGACACAAGCGCCACCGGGGAACTTCAGCCTACGACAGCGCTGTTCGCACTCTTGGGGGTTACAGTTCTTTGGAAGGCTTGTAACTTCGGGTTCATCGACTACAAGAGTAATTAGTGTTTATTACAAATTAGGCCGATAAATCAGTAGGTACTTTTTTAGCGTTTATGTTACATCAACATTTTTTATAAACCGTCTTCTAAAGTACTAAGACAAGAAATTTCTGTAAAGAGCTTTGATTAATCCGTAAATATTAAATACTTTTGAACGAATTTTTGTCTAATTTGTAAGTTAAGTAAGTTTTTTTTATTTAAAACAAATCTTCTATTACCTTCTGTAAAGAGGGTCTTATTATTACACTTGCAGTGTCCATCGACACAGGCCCCACCGGTGTTCTGTAGGATACGGCACTCCGCGTCACACGCTCTGTTTCTGCATCTTCTCAAACTCGCTGCCAATTCAGCTTCGGAATCGTCTATGAATACAAATATGTTATTTAAGTTACGGAAGTGCACTTGAAAGCGGCGTTGCTGACTTTACGTTGTGAAAATACAAGAACAAGAGACTGATGGGTCAACAATACCTTTTATATTACTAAAGAGGTCGCACTTGCAACGACCATTGACACAGACGCCTCCTCGGAACTTCAGCCTTCGACAGCGCTGATCACATTCTTGGTTGTTACAGCTCTTTGGACTGCTCGCAACTACGGTTTCAGGCTTATCTTCTGCATAAACATAATTTTGATTACTTTTTAGTACTTTTTCAGCCTGGCCAATTCAAGCTGTGTCTGGAACTACTGGAAGGAGATCACTACGAAAAAAGCTATGTGTCTGTGTCATAGACACATATTATAGAAAGTCTTTAAGTCCAATAAGGCTGATGATAATCAGCTCTTTCTGAACGCCAATATTACATAAGACCGTCCCCCAGTGTGTCCCCCAGAGTGTGCTCTTCATAAAGTTGTCAATCAATGTAAGCTTTTACCTTCTAGGGACACCAAATCTTTGAGAATCGCAGGCTCTTCAACAGACACATCATCTGAAATAGTAACGTTAAATACATGACTACAAGGTTCAAGTTCGGTATAACAAAATCAATAACTACTGATTATGACAGTAGCACAGTTTTTCATAATTATGATAAACCTTCTACATTGAGGAAGTTGTCACACTTGCAACGACCATTGACACAGGCGCCTCCGGGGAACTTCAGTCTGCGACATCGCTGGTCACACTCTTGGGGGTTACAGCCTTTCAGGCTGCTCGCAATTTCAGTTTCGGGATTATCTAATGGAAAGAAAAAAAAACATAACAAACAGGTTACTATTTAGTTTCCTTCGATTGCGTTATTGGTCCACACAATCACGATTTAATTAAGTATTTTTCAGAACGTTAGAAAATAAAAAAGAAAATATTTACCATCATACACATTTACAGTATACACAGAAGCGTTAACAGCACACACTATCACAAGGAGGAAAAATATTCTAGAGTACATGATGAACGTATTACTTTGCCAGTGTTAGCAATGTAAATAGTAAAGTTGGGTTCTTGTGGAGCCGTTTTATAGGGAGCGTTACAACATCGGGAATTCACCTGTGCGAAAAGTATATTTTGTGATTCATTAATCTATATTCAGTCAGTATTTGTAACTGATAAGGGGGTTGCAAGATAATCGTTGGCACACATGGGATGGTTCACCTTTTGCGATAATAAGATTGGTATAGTTCTGTGCGTAGTAATATCTACAAGGTGTTTTTTCCTAGAAGAACCTACATTGGTATTATTGGCAATAAAGTCAATGTATGTCCTTCTAGGAAAAAGCTAAGGTCCTTACGATAGATTGTACTTACAATAGATCCAGTTGGCTTATCGTAGTCCACTGCTGGACATACGTAGTCCCAGGCTGCACCACATCACCCTCCACCTTCCACATCCAGTCTGTTCTAGCCTTCTTAAGAGTGTCGGTTTGGGACGCCCCCTCAAGTTAGATGGACTAGCTCGGGAGCATCTAACACTACGCTTGCCAATGCACTCTCCACTTCTGGGCTCGTCTTATGGGCATGCGGAGGACCCGCCGTCCGGTCATGGACCATGCTCTGGTTGACGGCGCATCGTGTTCCACGCGCAGCTCAAGGAGACATCAGCAATCTGATAGAGCCCCCCCATAAGAGGGCCAAAGCCTGCCGGGGTTGCGGGACTGTCTCATCATGTAACCGTGACCCTGGAACGTAAAGGGCTTTAAGAAGGATCATCGTGGATTTTAGTCAGTACAAGTCTGATAGTCCCTCCCGTCCCGCTCTGTGGGAGAGCTCATTTGATGATTTTACCACGATAAAAAAGGGGCCTGTCTCAAGCACCGGCCATAAGTACTTCGATAAACTAAACCAGCCTACTGCTTCTTCAGTTTGCTTAATCTGCAGGGTTTTTCCGTTACTCCGGTTCTTTTCCGGATAGCTTAGCCCGCTCCACATCGCGTTGAGCTAATTTGAAATTGTAGACCAGCCCGAATGTCAGTGTTGACGGTTGGCGCAGGGGCTGAGCGATCTACTGCTGGGAAGTGTGTCGCTGGTTTGATCCTCGCATGGAAAAAATATTTCTATGATCTACAAGTAGTTATTCTTAGTCTCTGGATGTTATATTTTGTAAACGCTAATAAGTTACAGGTATGTCATAACTCTTAACCGGCACTCTCATGTATGTATGAATAGTATGGAAAGTTTCAGAGAAATCGCACCCCCTTTGGTAGTGACATCACTACCAAGGGGGTTGAGATTTCTCTGAAGCTAACTGTATTCGGTAGTTTCTGCCTTCTTACGTGAGCAAAAGATACATGTACTCGTATGTTCTTGAATGCTTTTAAATACTTTAATCTGCAGTATGTTTGCATTCTTTCATGCAATTCAGCTCTTATGCATTAAGGACATTTTCCTCGTACTATCTATATATAGACACAGTAACACTAACCACAAAGGTTTGTGTATCAATTACTGGATTGCAATATAAACGCTGTAAACCTTGATTTATCAGAGCTTTAGAAATTGTTTCGCAGTGCGTGATGCGTAGACCGTTGACAGCAGCAAAGAACAAACAGCTATCTACAAAATCGTATGGTTTTAGGAGAGTGACTTCGTAAAATAGGTGTAGTTGTATCAGAAGTAAAAATATTGGAAATTACCTCTTCCATGCTCCTGTTCAATTAAAATCATATTTTCATTGACTCCCTGTATATATGTATAGTATATGTCGCAGTGAAATGAGGAAATCAGGGATTTCACGAATTTCCGGCAGATGTGGAATATTCTTATTTATTATGTCTTCTTACTTAAAGAATTTAGTGATATGACAAAACACCAAACTAAATCTAGTAAAATGTCAGAATAGTCGACGGAGCACCGCTTCGCGGTGCTCCTACTTCTGGGTGATTTAAATACCCCTTCTATTAACCTGTCAGATTCGGGGTGCCCCCAGTCGTTTTTACGACATTTTTTATTTCTCTGTGCCCCTTTTCGTACACTCCTACTTAAAGCATTTGAACGAAAAGAAGACGGACTTCATTGACACCCCGAGGTTCGGTTTGGTTAGGTTCATTTAAACCCTATAGACAGAAAAGTCATCAACAGTATTATTTATTTCACTACATTTAGTTTAGTGGAATGACATATCTCTGTCTTTATGTTTAGTATTTTGTCATATCATTAGATACTTTTAGTAAGAAGACGTAATAAACAAGAATATTCCACATCTTCCGGGATTTCGTGATATCCCTAGGGATGTGGTGAAATCCCTGATTTCTTCATCTCCCTGCGACATATATTATATTTGTATAGCCTACTGGTCTTGTTTGCGTAGTTTGTTACCGCACCTACGACACAGGAATGATTCCAATTGGGGCAACGAGTTAAAAATGAAATGCTCGTATATTGGCGAGCAGGCTCAGTCTAAGTAGAAGGTAATAACTGTCAATCTTTAGGGTGATTTTCCACACAAGATATCCTATGCAGCTGTGCTGTGCTGCGATAATATTATTATAATAGCTAAGCTAAGCGGTGCGAGTGAGATGTGCTATAAAGATGCGCTGCTTCAAGGTAGCTGTGCACGCAGGCATAGCTCGCATCCATAGCACGCAGTCACAGAACGTATCTTTCCTTATAAAATCTTAGCTTAGTTTAACCCGTTTCCACCAGTGCCATGCTACGTGTACCAAATAATATGATTGGTCGATATCAGACCCATCCATACCAACGTAGCATACTTAGCATATTTTAGGTGGAAAAGCACCCCTATGATTGCATGCCGCGAAAAGCTTCAACGGAGGTAAACAAAAAAAAGTTTTTACACCTCAGATAATCAGGTGCCAAAGATGGCACATCATGATCATCAGGCTAATAATGTTCCCACTGCTGGGACACAGGCTTCCTTTCTGTGAGAGGGAGTGGGCCATACTCATAATCTACCACGCGGGCCCAGTTCGAGTTTCTAGATGTCACATGACTGCGAAATATTGGTTCTAGGACAGGCCGGTTTCGTCAAGCTGTTTTCGTTCACTGTTTTGAGAGCAGTGGTGTTGAATTAAATAATACAAATTAATGCACCTGGCTGGGTTCGAACCCACGGCCTACAACTCATAATATATGTCGTGGCGGATACTACTGGGCCACCACTGAACACAGAATGGTTCAACTAATCAATAAGTATGTCCACACAGAACGAGCAGCCTCGCGAGGCATTTGCCGACCGACCGCCCGGGCCATCCAGTGTCGGCTTTTGTTTTGCTCGCGTGTATTGTTTCGTGCCTTGGTCGAGAAACAATTGCAGACTAAAAATTGGGCTTCACTTGTTTCATGCTTAATCATGTTCATAAACATTCTACGGAATTTTTACGATTTTGTTTTTTAATTTATGCTGGTATTAATGTATAAAAAAATGTATTGGAATAAAATGCAGTGTGTCTTTTTACATAATTTTATTATTTAATTTTAGATATGTTTTTTTTTTAGAATTGTGATTATTCATAATTATGATTTTTAAATTTATACGAAACACTTTTATCAATAGCAGAATTTTGGTACAACATTATCGTAAAGTGGTACAGTCATTGACAAGTTAAAATATTGTATAATGAAGCTATCCCTGGAATATAGGTATATTAATTGATTTGCATAATAAAAACAATACTTGATTTTTCTCACTAAAACTACATTTACAAACATCCGCTATATTAGTTTCAGTTACTATCAAGTTTTTACATGGGTAAATATTTGTAATTTAAGCTTACAGAATAAAACATTTATCAATCAACTTTTATTTGAAGCATTGAAAATGGCCAAAGTTACTAGTACATCGTCCCCCGGCGTTTCCGCGGTCCTGGCACAATTGATTGCAAGTCGATTTTTTACAGGCTCCAAAAGAAGCATCTGTCAACTCTTCTGGAATTAGAAATAGATTATGAGAACGAATAAAAGAGATAGCGACATAGAAAGTAATTTGCAAAATATACCGTATTCTAGTTTCAATAAAGTACAATTTTCACAATAATTAATTTTAATGTTGCTTTAAATATAATTTATCTATAGAATGTATGTATGTATTTCACCTTCATTTTCCTTTAAGATTTTGCTTCTTCATTTTCGTCTCTGACTACATAGTTTAGTGGAAAAGCATCTAAAAAATGAATTGTATTATAATTGAACGAATAAAAGAGATAGCGGCATAGAAAGAAAAGTTGGTAATTTGCAAAATATACCGTAATCCAGTTACAATAAAGTACAATAAAATTTTCAGCATGATTTTAATGTTTCTTTAAATATAATTTATCTATAGAATGTATGCCATGTATGTATTTCACCTTCATTTTCCTTTATGATTTTGCTTGATTCTTCATTTTCGTCTCTGACTACATCGTTTAGTGGAAAAGCATCTAAAAAAAATGAATTGTATTATAATTTGTAGAAAAGTCTTATTCCAGTTTGATCAGAAACTACATAGGGTTACTGAAAATTGATGATACAATTTTTATAAAGCTTTGGTTACATTTTTTTTAAATTGTAGTATAACGAGAAATGAAGCCAAAATCATGTTAGTAATTTAGTATTTAAAGATCGTAAAATGAGAAACATAAGTGGAGTATAAATAAATATTCAAAAAGTTACCTTGTCTCTGTATCTTGTTGTAGCACTTGCAAAAGCTTCGAATGACACATTTGCCACCTTCATAGCCTCGACGAGTGCAGGTGCGATTGCATCTTGATATGTTGCATAAGCGTCTTTGGTCTAATTCTGAATATTCATTAACAGCGTCTACTGAGAAGTAATGATTGTCTTGTAAGTACATTAATAATATTGATTAGGATACATAAATTATTATAAATGACTAAATTCATGCATTGAAAGATTTCTTCTCAATAAACTAAAACTGACTAACTAAATAAACTGTGAATGAGCCCAAAAGACTGGCGTTGGCGGCTCTTTGTATGGCAATTCTTAGCCTCTGGCCAAGATAAAAAGCAGCTCTCAGGTCATAGGAAGCGTTAACAAGTCGTTAACATAACTCTGAAGAGGCTGTGAGCACTACATGAATACAATAATTCTTGAATGTTATCCGTTTAGTGGCTGAGAAAGCAGCAGTAATAATTATTACCTTCTGTTCCGAAGAAGTTGTCACACTTGCAGTGACCATTGACACAGACGCCAACGGGTTTGTTTATTTTACGACAATACAAATCACACGCCCGCGGGTTGCAACGGCGTTCATTTTGATTCTCTGATAATTCAGAGATAGGTAAAGATGTTTCAGCAGCTAAAATATAGAACAAAATTATAATTAAAGTGACTTACAGGTTTTTTTTTATTATTATTTCAACTTTAAAATTGCGAAGTAACCTTGTGCTTGTGTTCTGTTGAAGCATTTACAATGACGATTGACGCAGACAGCGCTGTCAAAGCCAAGACGAGTGCACGTGCGATTGCATTTCGGCATTTTACATCTGCGTCTTTCGTCTAATTCCGAATATTCGTCAACAGGATCTGCTAAGAATCATGTTCACAGGTTAAATAAAGAGCAATAAATAATGACCCCTAATAACCAGAACAATGAGTCTTATGTTCTATGATCAATTGATCATGTTTCGACTAGATACGGAACTTCAGTTCCGGATTTAATGACACAATTGCAGTTATTATTGATGCAAACGCCATCGGGGAAGTCCAGTTTGCAACACCGTTGACTACACTCTTGGGGTTACAGTTTTTTGGACTAGTTGTAAGTTCTGTTTGGGTTCAGTACAAATGTTAGGTTATAAATGGCTAGATACCTAGCCATTTAATAATAATAATATAATAATATTCCACAACTATCACACAACGCCATCTAGTCCCAAGCTAAGCAGAGCTTGTGTTATGGGTACTAGACAACTGATAAACATACTTATATATTTCTAAATACATACATATTATAGATAAATTACACCCAGACACAGAACAAATGATCGTGCTCATCACACAAACATTTGTCCTGGGTGGGAATCGAACCCACGACCTCCGGCATAGCAGTCAGGGTCACTAACCACTAGACCAATAGGCCTGCCAATTAGAACTGTTGAAATTGTAAAAAAACTCAAAAAAAAACATGACATGTCTGTTCATGTTGTAATGAGCGCCCCCTTTAAATATGTATCTTATTCTGTGAACATTACATGAATACAATAATTCTGTTGAATGTAATCCGTTTAGTGGCTGAGAAAGCAGCAGTAATAATTATTACCTTCTGTTCCGAAGAAGTTGTCACACTTGCAGTGACCATTGACACAGACGCCAACGGGTTTGTTTATTTTACGACAATACAAATCACACGCCCGCGGGTTGCAACGGCGTTCATTTTGATTCTCTGATAATTCAGAGATAGGTAAAGATGTTTCAGCAGCTAAAATATAGAACAAAATTATTATTAAAGTGACTTAAAGGTTTTTTTATTATTATTTCAATTTTAAAATTGCGAAGTAACCTTGTGCTTGTGTTCTGTTGAAGCATTTACAATGACGATTGACGCAGACAGCGCTGTCAAAGCCAAGACGAGTGCACGTGCGATTGCATTTCGGCATTTTACATCTGCGTCTTTCGTCTGATTCCGAATATTCGTCAACAGGATCTGCTAAGAATCATGTTCACAGGTTAAATAAAGAGCAATAAATAATGACCCCTATAACCAGAACAATGAGTCTTATCTTTTATGCTCATGTTTCGACAAGTTACGGAACTTCAGTTCCGGATTTAATGACACAATTGCAGTAATTGATACAACAGCCACCGGGGAACAGTTTGCGATACCGTTGACCGTACTCTTGGTAGTTGTAGTCTTTTGAACTAGTTGTAAGTCATGTTTCAGGATTTATGAGAACAATAAAAAGAAAGAAAACTTATTTAACTGACACTTAAGTGCTTTAATGATAATTAACGCACTTAAGTGTCAGTTAAATAATCGTAAGTAATTTAATTTATTATTATCATTATTTTAAGTTAGCCTTTTGGTCAATTTAAAAGAATCTCTTTTGCAGACGTAGTATTTTCTGGATTGGAAGAGTCTTTTTTTACAGACTCCTGCAGGACATCCGATTCATTGCATAGATCATTGCATGCCGGTTGGGTGCATTTTCCTGACTTTATGTAATCTTTACCTTCTATTTCGGAAAAGAATTTATTGCAGTAACAGTTCGCTCCGACACAGGAGCCGCCGCAGAACTTTTGCTTACGGCATATTTGGTTACGGAACCCAAAAATGGAAAATAAATTTACGTTTGAGAGTGTTGTTTGAGTAATAAAGCGTTTTTGGCGCGAATTTACAAAAACTGTATAAGAGAAGGATACTATTTTAACAATATGTCAAGCTGGTACTATAATATGTTGAGCACAATTGAAAACTAAAATTATCAATAAACAAATTAATACATACCTTCTTCATTGAGGAAGTTGTCACACTTGCAGCGACCATTGAGACAGGCGCCACCGGGGAACTTCAGTCTGCGACATCGCTGGTGGCACTCTTGGTTATCACATTTACTCTTCTTAGATTCAACTAAGGTCTCTGCATCATCTAAGACATTAATAAATATAACGAATTCATTAATACGTTCTTTCGAGCAGTTGCTCAGTCTAAAAAAAAATATTTATAGCAGTTCAGAAAGAATGAGTCGTTTTGGATGGGTTAACTTAGGTGCGACCTGATCACCATGGAACCATCTGTGAAGTACATCGTTTCAAACAAAAGAAGAATATTCCAAATCGTTTCAAGCGTCAGAAAATCGGGGAAAATACAAAAAAAAAATGCGACTATTTGCGAACCTCCTCCTTATTTCGAAGTCGGTTTAAAAAATCAGGAAGTACACACATCAAAAGTGTCTAGGGATCAACATATATTTTTGCAATAACTTTTCTCCTGATTGATATTAATTAAAATTTTCTTTAAGGATTCATCAAATAAAGTGTTTTCGTTTGTCACAGTAACGATAAACCAAGTCACCTTTGCATTAATAAAGAAATTTGCCATTTTCCTAATAAAGGGATTTTTGACATTTGAACCACTAATAGCGGCCATACACCATACTGCCTATCGTACAATCGGCATGACGCTGCCAATTTGATCAGTTAGATTTGACCGTGTGTGGGCGTGGAATCCATCAAATTGGCATGATCATGCCGATTTGATCAAATCGATTTGATCAAATCGATTTGATCAAATCGATTTGATCAAATCGATTTGATCAAATCGATTTGATCAAATCGGAATGATCAAACTTCAAATCGGCAGCAGTGATACCAACTTAGCAACTTTATAGCTAGATCTAGCTAATATTCGGTAGCTACTTTTTAACCGACGTAAAAAAAAGGAGGAGGTTCTCAATTCGAAACGTTTATTTTTTTGGAACGAAGTTCCTTATGGCGCGTTGCGAAAGGGGGCTAGGCGGAAAAAATTGTCACGACACTTTTTACAGTGGAGTGGAGTGGAAAAAACTGGTTCAAGCGATTTTTGACCTTATTGACATTTAAAATTTAGTTTGTTTTTTCTCACATTCTCGTTAGCTAACATTGCTCCTTCATTAAAATCCGGTGTTTGCATAAATGTCAATAAGGTCGAAAATCGCTTGAAGGTCGGAAAACATTTGCTTAACGATAAGCAAATGTTTTCCGACCTTCACTTGTATTACCAACTGATTCCCACCAGTGGGATAGACCGGTAAAAAAACAAGTCGGTAAAACAGTAGCTAAAAAGTTAAGCCACAACTTTTATAAAATTGTAGCTGTCGGTCACCGAATAATAGCTAGATCTAGCTATAAAGTTGCTAAGCTGGCATCACTGCTGCCGATTTGAAGTTTGATCAAATCGAACGTCATGCCGATTGGACGATAGGCAGTATGGTGTATGGTGTATATGGACGAACTGCCAATTTGATCAAATCGATCGTCATGCCGATTGTACGATAGGCAGTATGGTGTATGGCCGCTATAACACAAAAGTTCGAAAAAAAGACTGAAATAACAGTTTTCTTTAAAATTTTATTGGGTAACTTAAACAATTAATAATCCGTGTTTCTACCGCGAACACTAACAACACAAGAACATCGGTTTGGCATACTCAAAATGAGTTCATCCAAATCACGCTGTGGAATGGCCGCCCATGTTCGTTGCAACAACAAAAAAAGGTCTTCTTGCGACTGGATACCCTCCATATTCGGCAGAGCTCTTCTCTGTAGCATATCCCATGCATGCTCAATCGGATTCAAGTCTGGCGACTGAGCAGGCCAGGGCAGGACATTGATGTTAGCTGCGGCGAGAGTCTGTCTTACAACTCTTGCGGTGTGCGGTCGTGCATTATCATGCATTAACTGAAATAAGGGACCGATTTGCACTTGTAGAGGAACGATGACGTCTGATACAATCGTCTCAGCATAAATTTGAGCGTTGAGGTTGCCTCTGATCCAAATCAACTCAGTTCTTCCGCCGATCCAAATACCCGCCCATACCATGATGGTTCCACCACTATAAGGATGGACTTCTTGGCAGGATTTTAATCGCTGTTGGCGTCCAGGGGTTCTCCAGTGTCGTATACGTCTTGTATCCGGTCTCATACCGAAACGAGACTCATCAGAAAAGCACACGAAACGCCATTGTTCTTCTGCCCAATTTCTGTGTTCAAGAGCCCATTGATATCGAATCCTACGATAAATGAAGGTTCACTTCATGCAAGCGGTTTCTGACTGTTTGGTCGCTAATTAAGTTCCCTGAAGAGTGATGAAGCCTCACGGCTAACATCATGGCGGTTATTGTTGGAGCTCTTCGAGTTAAGATTTGAATGTATCGGTCTTGTCTCCGTGTGGTGCAGCGATACCGTCCTCCATGGCGCTCAGCCACGGTACCAGTGCTTCGGTAACGTGTCCAAAGTCGACTGATAACACTCTGACTTGTATTCAGAGCTAAAGCCACAGTACGTTGCCGGGAACCAGCTTCTATCATTCCCACGGCTCTGAGCATTTCTTTCCTGCTTAAATGACGTCGCCGCTCCATAATAACGTTGGTTTTAATCAGTAGTAGGGAAACAGTAGCACTAATAATGTCTTCAATGCGTTGTATGTTTTTATAGGGAAAATATTGACAGCTGATTTTCATCTTTTACTCGAATTTGATTCACAGTTCCTGATTCAAATTATGAAATGCACCAAAAAGGATCCATATAAATTTATAAAATCATAAATTTATTACAAAGCCACATCTCAATCTCAAGAAATCCGCATAAAAATGCTTGATCCCTAGACACTTTTGATGTGTGTATGTATCAAAATCCAAGTAGGCCAGTAACAGGCACTTCTGACTTGTCAAAAGAAAAAAAAATACCTGGTGCGATATTCGTCCAAGGGTAAATCCCACATATACAGGTTCCCAAACAGACTCCAAAGTCGTAATGATTATTACGACAATACGTGTTGCATTCTCCTTTATGACTGCATCTCCCTCGAGTAGTTCCAACCACGTCTGTGTCGAGCTCTAATATATGAGAATAATGTTTCCATACTTCTATGAAGTCAAACTCATCTAACACAAATGGTGCATGGGTTTAAGCAGAGGTGTCAAACTTTTAAGTTTGTTAAAAAAAACTTTAAAACTGGAAGTTCTAGGGACGGACGTAGAAGGAATGCCCATAAAAAAAATGGAAAATTGTCTCATTTGTAAATTAAAAAAAACTTCTATTACCTTCTGCAACGACAGGCTTATTACACTTGCATCGACCATTGACACATGCGCCACCAGTTTTTTTGAGTGCACGACACACCGCGTCACATGCTTTGTCTCTGCATCTGCTCGGGTTAGCTGCTACTACAGCTTCGGTATCATCTGTCATTTATTAAAGATGTAACAATACACTTAAATAATAATTATTTTCGAATTAAAAATCCACAATCTATAATCTTAACTAGCTTCTGCAACGACGGACTTAGTGCACTTGCATCGACCATCAACACGGGCACCACTAGTTTTTTTAAGAGCACGACACACTGCGTTACATATTTTGTCTTTGCATTTAATATGATTTGCTGTGGCTTCAGACTTGACCTCATCTATTATTAAAAGATCCTACAGCATTAAATTAAGATCTACAAATGTAGTTTTCAGAAATAAATAAACAGTTTTGGTGCAAAACAATTTAAAATATTATCATTAACTTTACTATATTTGCTGAATACTAGTTAAATTATAAAGAAACATTAAGTTACCTTCTGCAACTACACTCTTGGTACAATTGCATCGACCATCGACACAGGCGCCACTAGAGTTTTTAAAGATGTGGCACACCACGTTACAAACTTTGTCTCTGCATTTAAAAATATGATTTGCTGTGGCTCCAGCCTCAGCATCATCTATGATTAAATAAAGTTACGATTTAGTTAAACGATGGCAGTGTTAGTAACTATTATAGATGGTAGCTACACTATTGCAACTTAAGATCTTTAATTGTATTTATGATAAATGATTTTGGTGCAATAATATATAAAACTTGAAATGCAAAAAAAAACTGAGTTTTAAAGTTCAGAATATTATTTCTACAAAAATGTAATCTACAAGTAAAGCAGATTAATGAAATGTAAAAAGAGTAAGAAATAGAAGTACATACAATTGAAAGGAGAGTTACTGAATATAATTTATGTTCTATAAATACAAGGACAGAGGGTTTACGTCAACACCAAAACATTATAAATACCTTCTACATTAAGGAAGTTGTCACATTTGCAGCGATTTTTAAAACAGGCACCACCGGGGAACTTTAGTCTACGACATCGCTGGTCACACTCTTGAGAGTTGCAATTTTTTGGACTGCTCAGAAGTTCCGTTTCAGAATCATCTATTTAAAAGAAAATATACGAGAAACAGGTTATTTCGTTGCTTCGCTGCCTTGTCACATTTTCGTTGATTAACACAATATTATAATTAATTTTCCTACTATACAAAAGATTCATTTAAGAATTTTAAAAAATGAGTAAAAAAAGAAGGTGACGTTTAAAATAAAATATTTACCATCAAAAACACTGGCAGTTAACACGGAGGCGTTAACGGCACACACTATCACAAGGAAGAAAAATATTCTAGAGTACATGATGAATGTATTACTTTGGCACTCCTACCAATGTAAATAGTACTGATAGATTATTGAGGAGCCTTTTTATAGGGGACGTTGCAACATCGGGATATCACCACTTTGAAAAGGATCTTTTGTGATTTTCATTATTCATATTAATCTATACTTAGTCGCAATCTTTGTGAGTAGTGTTAAACTGATAATAATTACTGGATTGCAACATTATCGTTGTCATATGGTAGGATACACCTATTGCGATAGTAGCTTTGTTTTATATCATACTAGTTGTTGCCAGCGGCTCCGCCCGTTTCAACTCGATTAATATCCCACGGGAAGATATATTCGGGATAAAAAATATCCTATGTGTTTTACGTGAAAGAGTAACAAACATCCATCCATCCAAACAAACTTTCACGTTTATAATATTATAGTAACATTGTTCTGTGTTGAGCTATCTGAAAGGACAACTTTCTGGATTATTGTTCCTTGTTGTTCATTGCATGTCTTCTTTCTACCTGGAGTGGTTCAAGTGAGGTACGAATCCTGCACTCGTCTGTGTCGTTTCCAAAGATCGCTCCGCCTTTTGAAGGTTTACCCGAAAAAAAGTTTTGCCAAAGATGTCCGGGTGCGACAGTTACCTTAGTGTCACCTAAACAAAGCAAATGTGCCTTCGTACTTACTCATGTGCCTTCGGTACATGTACAGACACCAGAACCTACCCCAGTCTGTCAAATGTCATTCATAGATTTTCAACTTTATGACAAAGGCAGAAGTTACGTCTAAGTTCGCATCATGGTCTAATTGTCCATACTATGAAAACGGTGAATCTGTTTTTGTAACCGGTGCCAACGTAGTAACCGGTGCTATTTCCGGATTTTCTCTTACAAATCTACGTACATTTTTTCCCTCTCATTAAATTCTTAGTATCGTGTAAAATAAATGTAAAAGTAAAGAGTCTATTTATTCTGATTGTTCAATGTTTGTCAAAATAATTTTAGAAATAAGCGTTCCAACGCTTTGTTCATATTTGAAAATCTCTATTTAACCTGTTGGAAGAAGTTTATTCAGAATTTCAACCAATGAATACCAATTATAATTAATTATGAAATTATTTTTAAGTCTTGTCTTAAAAATAATTAGAAGTTTTATTAAAAAATAATTACAGTTTTAGTAAATCTGCAAGACAATAATCCGGACTTGGATGCAAGATGCAGTCTCACCTTCCTGCCCTCATGCAAATGCCCATCCAAAGGTAATCATGCATATGCACTCATGAAGGAAGGACCTATAACATGTGTTTCGCCCCTCCTGGCATCCTTAGGAGATGTTGATTCGGCAACCGTTTAGGCATTTTTTTTTGTATATTTCGCATAACATTGCAAGAACGAAACTAAAAGAAGCAATATTAAAAAAACTGAAACAGCTGGACATATCTAAGGGATAAGGGTACAAGTCCTGATGGAATATCACCGATGTTTATCGTTAATTGCGCAAAAAGTCTGGTGCTATATTTAATAACTCTTTCAGCACGGGCTTGTTTCCAAATCCATGGAAACTTGCAAAAGTGGTACCAGTACTCAAGAGTGCGGATAGTCGCATAGTCGGCAATTACAGACCGATTTCCATTTTCCATTTTTGGTAAAGTATTGGAATCTTTGCTCTGTCCGCGTATATACAGCGATATTTTGAAAGATTCCTCTGTGAATAACCAGCACGGTTTTGTCAAATTTCGTTCGACGTGTGCAAATCTAGTTTCTTACATCGAGACGTTGTCTGGTGCAATGGACGCTGTTATTCAAGTACTCGTAGATGCTGTATACGGACTTCTGCAAGGCATTCGATAGGGTGCCCCACAAACTCCTAATAGCCAAGCTTTCTATAAAAAAAATATTAAAATAAGCTTTGCTCAAATTCTTTGTACTGGAATTTGTTTAGTTTTGTCAACCTTTTTCTTTTTTTATCCTTAAATTATAATATGTTGTGTTTACCTGTAATTGGGTGTACAACTGTAGGTACAGTAGAACTAAGATTTATTCATTGTCATATGTTAATGTATGTGTAAAACATTAATAAAGAAACATTAAGTGTCATGGATGTAAAGTAACGCCTGATTGTACAATTTATGTTGAAAATATTATTGTGCCTTATTTGTGTTTCAGTTTTTGATTCGCTCAGTAGTTTAGTCACGGAGTCTAGTGGTTGGAAGTTCGTCTGCTGGGCCTTGTTGTTTATCCCTATGGATAGACAGGCTGAAAGTCATAGTTTTGCTCCATTTATGATTCAATTCATGGTCAGCGCTGTGTTGACTTTGAAATAGCAGTCACTAACATATTCATTGTACAAATATTATTGCATAATCATGTTACGAAGTAAATTGTTATAATAACTATTTAAGGAACCTGTATTAAATTAATGCTTTCCTCAAGTTTTATAGAGTTTTTTAGATTACACCTTCTATTAATTTTGATTGAAACTGCTATATATAAAGATAATAAAGTCATAAAAATCCTGTTCAAAAATGTTGAAAGACATTAAATTACATTATTCTCAAAACGAGTTTTTCCGCTCGTCATTTTTATTATTTTTTCCTTCAGATATTAGCTACAAGGCGCGCTTTTTGCGCAGTGAAGTTAGCATCATTCGTGCGCATGAGTCGTTCGTCTCATTAGTTCGATGAAGCTGTGCACAGTATCAATAATATTATAAACAGGCCTTTTCTGCATAATGTGCAGTAAACACACAGTGAAAAATTCGTGTTTGTATGAAAATACAATTTACGAAAATGAAAGTGAAAATATTTAGTTTATTTATCGTCTTGTTTGTGATATTAGGCTTAAGTATACAAGGTTAGTATATAAACATGTTTTTGAGTTTACAATTGTGTTTCTGACATAATTGTTATCTGATTCACGGTTCATATTGTTCTGGCACAGTATTGTCTCTTTGTTTCATGTTGTTTACGAACTTTTATCGCGGTTAAGTTCATCTTTATCAAGTTATTGTGTTTAGTCTGTTGGTAAGGTGACTTTTGTACGTTCGGCTTCGATCGTCAGTTGTTTTTGAACGACGACTTATGACAAAGATATTTGAAAACGATTAAACGAAACTGGTTCTTGAGGATAAAGTAATATAAACTCTTTTTGGCTATCTACGTATTAAACTGGTACATTATAAATACCAAATAACTGTAAGAACGTTGCTTGGTTGATTTTTCATTAGGTGCGTCCACACAGAGCGCGCAGCCTCGCGATGCATTTGCTGCGCGAGGAAACTGACAAGCGAGACTGCTCACTCTGTGTGGACGCGTCTATTGTTTTTCGACCGAGGCATGAAACAAAATACGCGAGCAAAACAAAAGCCGAGACTGGATGGCTCGGGCGCTCGGTCACTCGACCGCGGCAGCGCTGTCACTTGCTTCGCCCGAGACACGTCCACATCAACCGAGCTGCTTCGCGCGGAAAATGCCTCGCGAGGCTGCGCGCTCTGTGGGGACGCACCTATTTGACTAGATTCTATAAACTGTTATGTAAATATAATAAGTCTTCTATATCGTGCGCTGAATAGGAAAAACAACAGTTGTTTTAAAAACGACCTTATGGTTTCCAATCAAATGCGATAAGGTTACATGTTTACATTAATCTTCAATAGATTGCATAGTTGCATGAATTATTTATCGTATAAAATTGACAATTAGTTTTTTTACTTTCATCGGTTAGTAAAACAAAGTTTTGTCAGTAAAAAGATATGCTACTAATAATCAGAATAGATAACATAGATTAGACAGCAGAAGTCAAATGATATTCTGGGAAACAGAATTAAATTATGTATTTTATCTTAATTATGCCCTATATGTATAAATATATGATACATAGTATACTAGTATGACATGTATACTAGAGTCTTGGACCGGGTGAATGACCCGTCGCGGGAATTCCTTGAATCCTTCGTAAATGTCTCACGGCTTGACTTAGTAAATAGACATTATATTATATTTTTTGAAACAATGTTGCTTGCGGTAGAGTAGATAGGCAGCAGATATGAAGCTTTCCATAGGAATGTTCATTCCTCGAAAACTAGAAAATAAATCAATTCCAAATAAGGAACATAATAACTTAAACTATAAAAACTTTATCTCGGTACTGCGGGAGTAAAGGTCTCGAAAAGACTTGCTTAAGAGAGGCATTTACCCAGTGGGATAGCGTGAGCTAGATAAAAAAGAACTAAGTAGGTACTTATAGAAAGAAAGAAACAAAATATGTTTATTAGACACAGTCGAGGCACACTGTGTTTTCACAAAAATCCAAAAAAAAATTGAGAACGAACACAAAAGACACTGTGTCAAAAAGGCTCACTTCAGCAGAAAAGTTAGGTCACTAGGTGCCTATCGCATAGACTTTTGAGTAAATTGAGTATGTCTTGCAAAACGAGTTTTGCTATAGGTATCTCAATGATATTATAAGTAAAAAAGGTGTAGATACGTTATACGCGCACAAAAACAGACGCGCTCAAATGTGGTTGATTCACAAACCTTGACCTCAGTCCGACGTTGTCAGCGACAACGGATGACTTCACGTGTAGTACGTGAAGTGCATCCAAAGAGTGAGTCAAAAGTAAAAGTGACTCAAAACCACCGAAAATGCCGTCGTGTGTGATGAGATATTGTACAAATTATACAAGCAAGACTTCTAAAAGTCAAAGAATCACTTATCATTCGTAAATATAATTATTTATCTTAATATTTTCACAAATAAAACATTACGTTTCTATAATATGGCGTCGTAAAAGAAAGAGTGCGAGTAAGAGTGCGAGTGAGATAAAAGAGAGAGCGTCACCATCTAGCTGTCACTTTTTTTCATATTGGTTTTATCAAGCTATCCTTTTTACTTGTAGTGAAATGTAATGTGTGTGAATAAAAAATGTGTATGCCTTTCTGCGCGGTAAGCTTTTTTCTGTTGTTTTGTACGTGTATAACATATCTATGACTTATAATATCATTGAGGTATCTTATCAATCTCACGCAACGTGTTTCCTAATTGTCCTTTTACTTCTTCTAATGAAGTCGCCATGCCATGAAATTCACGACCATAGTTTAAAAATTACTCGCCACCAGAACCACAGTGGTACTGTAAAAAACGACAGTATAATTAGCTGCAACGTTTTAATGTCTTCAAATATTCGTGCCTATTTCGCTATTACGGCTTAAAGGACTTCACACATTACACCGTACCACAACAATTAAAAACGAACGAATGAATAGAAAAACTACGTGCAAAAAATACATTATTCATTTAAGACATTGAGGTAACGGTCGACAAGCTGACTTCCCATCTACTGGGACATAAATAGCCTTAGTTTTTAATTGAGTAGTATCAGGAAGAGGGTCAAAGTTATCGTTCAGCGCTCCAGAGAGAGAAACCTCTAATCAATAAAAGTCGTTTCAAGAAGTACCGCTTTCTGAATAAGGTTCTTGATCCAACTGCCTATCGCAAGCCTCCTGTGACGTTTGGTCGAATCTCTTGGCAATACAGCTATTGGCTGATACAACTTTCGGCACATGATCGCTCGCTGAGTCCATATCCCGACCTTGCGAGCAACCTCTTATTTAATTTATTTTTGGTCTTAATAAGGGCTAGGGTATATATACAATTGTGGAGTAAACCTAAACCGTTAGCACTGCACCTGATTTATATCTCTTCGATAGCACTGGATTGCCGGACTATCAGAATATGAAAGTTAGAAAACAGAAAAAGCACAATGTTTGTGAAATATAAAGCCGATGTGATGCTTAGTCTCTGCTAAGATTTGCTGCCATGATCGAAGACAATCCGCACCCTGATTGTCCTTACGGTACGGTTACGGTGACTTTATGGTCCAGTCTAATGAATGACCACCTTTACAAGGAACTAAGCGAGAAAATTATGACTGCAGTAAGCGTTATCAGTTCTCTTATAAGCCACGAACCAAGGCTACTCTTTCATGCAAGATTACAATAAAATTGTCCTTGTTTTAAGATTCATGCTTTGTATTTACGACAAGAATTTGAATTAAGGTATTTTAGACAAAATTCTGCTTTTTTTGACGTTTTTGTTATTGCATATTATTGTATTAGTAACTAGTTATGCTTTTCTCAAGTAGTCGTTGACGAGACGTCGCCGTCCACGCTGGCACGTAACTGAATACTTAAAGAATACCACTGCAGCATCCATCCACAGATATTATCTTAAAATTTATTTTGCTACTTAGTTTATTTAAATTAATTACTTTAATTTAAGAGGACACAGAATTATCAAATAGTTTTCTTGTTGAACCGGTTATGAGGACAGGTACCTACTGAGACGAGTTGAGTAGTTGAATAGGTAGGTATGTTTCCATACATATATACCTCATATACTTTAACATGTGTATGCTATTTTGTCATTGTTATTATCAGATGAATTCAAGGTAAATTCTTTACTATAATGGCACTTGTTAATTGAGCACGCACACAATTTCTAGGTTATCAACCTTAGTCAGTTCATTTATCAATGAATATCTTACTGATGACTGGGAATACCACATATTTTATTAACATAAGTGACTCGTCTAGGTTCACTTGACCACGAGTGGTGTAGTGGTGTAGTAAAGGCGTAATTTAGAGAGCGCCTTTATTACGTAGTAGTAAAGCTAATTTTTGTAGATCTCTACATAACTGACGTAGTGACTACACCGAATAAGGGCTCCCACACATAAACACGATACGACGTCGCGTCGTAAAACGATGTGGCGTGGTTTCACGACACAACGTCGTGTCGTAGAAATCTACGATGAGCATCGTTACAGTGGGGTGGTGTTCTAGTTCATTCCAAAAAATGGACCGCTCTACACGCATTCTGTTTCATAGTACGGGACGCTGCTCGACTAGCGTAATAATGATCGACTTCAATACCATCCGTCATCTTTTTTTTTCAATTTCGAAAAACAACTGCGCAGGATTGCATCGTGAGTCACAACGTCGTATCGTAGATTTCCACGACGCGTCGTCGTATCGTGTTTATGTGTATGCCCTAAGCTCAGTGCTTAATAATAACAACCACACGGGTCTTATTGACTGGTTTGGAAAAGACTTGTCTTCTGAAAAAACAGAACCTCAAGGTGCCGAAGAATTGTTGGTGCCTTTGAAAGTAGACGTCTGGGGCACCCCGAGGGAAGGTCGATTTGATTAGGAATTTCATAAACATTTCCTAAGAATTGTACACAATGACGGATACATTTCCGTTAACATATACCTACATTTTATTGCTCGTGACTGTACACATGCCAGTGTCATTACGCTAATCACCTCACCTGTCCTCGTGTGATCTATGCGTAATTAATTCTACATTGATTATTGTTCTTATTGATATCGTATTCTTATCACTTATATTTATCATCCTGTGCATTCATAAAAGTATTACAATAATTGCATTTAGTGCAACATTATGATTCAGTGTTTACCTGTTTATAATTTAACCTTGTAAGGTTCAATACTAATTACTATATTATATATATACTTTTTTTTTTAGCGTGGTAAAATCATCAAATGAGTCCTCCCATCCAGGGCAGGGCGGGAGGGACTGTCAGAATTGTACTGACTAAAATCCACGGTGTCCTTCATTAGCCCTTTACGTTCCAGGGTCACGGTAATGGTATAAGTCCCGCGACCCCGGCAGGCTTTGGCCCTCTAGAGGGGGGCCCCGTCATCTTGCTGACGCTCTTTGAGGCGCGCGTGGAACACAACGCGCCGCCGACCCGGGCATGGTCCATGATCGGGCGGCGAGTTGCCCATTACTCGCAGCCCGCATGCCCGCGCCTACGGTGCCCGGAGATCGTCTTGCGACGTCTGACGCCGTGGGCATCTACCACTGCGGCTGGGGCGGAGGGAGGACGCTGTCCTCTCTCTCTTACGGCCCGCCTCCTCCTTCGCGAACATAACTGCTTCGCAGAAGGAGGCGACCGCTTCCCACTCCGTCTCACCCCGCAGCATGGCCTCGACCAATGCCGGGCGCGAGAGGTCTCCGTCTAACTAATTACTATACTAGGGGAATTACCGCCGCGTGTGTTGTATATGTATAGGTACCTAAAATTTTTACCAAAAACCAATACCGAAGTTGTAACTGACCAAATCGTCATCATCATTTATAACCTGTTGGGAAACAGGCAGGCATCCTTTCTATGGCAGGTAGAGGGCCATTTTCCACCACGTGGGCCCATTTCGGATTCGTGGATGTCACAAATGTCTTGGAATGTTTGGCTCTGGGACATTTCGGTTTCCTCACGATATTTTCCTTCACCGTTTTAAGAGCATTGGTTATGAAGTACACAACATGCTGTGGTATCTTAGAACAAACGGCACGGTACGCTGTAAGCACTGCCATCTATTAGCCGCTTCAAGAAAAAAAAGGCTGTTTGTAATTTTATCAAAGGATTATTACTAGATGGCACTATGAAATAACGATGACAAATGACGTTGACATTTGACTTGATTTGATTTGACATTGTTTTGAATCTTTTGAATTTTTCACAAGATTTTTTTTCGGTTGAAGTGTATGCGCTTAACCTGTTAATTTTCTTGTATTTTCGTGTTTTCTCGCTTTTGTTTTACTAGAGTACGTATAGTTGAACTTTGTTCCTCCGGCTTTACTTTAATCGATGAGTTTAAGATGGCTCAAAGGTCCTGTTGTGTTCCCGGCTGTTCCATGAAACTTGGAGGCGGTAAGTTGTCTCAGTCTGAGTATATTTTTTATTCGTAATTTCGTATCACTGTATGTGTAGAATTTCGACATGTTATAGAATTCCCGTTTTACGGCTTAGAATAACATTATTCCTTACGTACTAAGTAACTGGTAGTACCTACTTCAAAGTTGTTTTAGTTCAAAGTTACTACATAAAATTCTGAAATTACCCACCTATGTAGGTACTTGTAATTCTTACTGATATAATCCTACTAATAATATTATAAATGTGAAAGTGTGGGTGTTTGGATTTTTGGATGTTTTTACTCAATCACGCAAAAACGGCTGAACGGAATTGGATGAAATTGGGTACACAGATAGTTTATAACCGTGATTAAAACAGGATACTTTTTATCCCGGTATGACGTTCCCGTGGGATAATTACTACTTAGCCAATTCTCACATTCCTATTATGCTTCGTCTGCTTAGTGATGGGAGATTATTCCATGGAAACCTGTTTTCTGGATTTAAAATGTCCTTTAAGTTAATCCAGGTCATGGTCTACCTGTGTTCGCCCAAACCTATTCAGCTGTTGAAGTGTGGTTGAGTAACAAATATCTAAACATAATATAATTATATTAGCTAGAAAAGTCAGTAGTATTATGTGTATGACTCCAGACCACTCATTATTTTTTACTAACCGAAGATACAAGTTTATTTTATTATGGGACAAAAAAAAAACAGTTAAATGTTCAAGTTTAAAATTATAATTTGAGTGTTATGTTACGTTTTCTTTTCTTTTTTATGTTTGATGAACATCTTGCAACAAGTTCTTAATTATCATGTTTTAGGATTGCCGTTGCACCGGTTTCCAAATCCAAACAATCCTGCTCAAATAGAACGTTTTCGCACTTGGGTTATGAAAATTGGAGGAGATATTATTAGAGAAAATAACGAATTCATACTTATATAAGAACAGAAAAGTGTGTCATAAACATTTTGAAGATGTTTACACATTTCCAAATATGAAACTAACTGCACTGGCAATTCCAACACTTGAAATTCCAGGTAAAAATTGTTAATTTTAAAAATACTATACTCTTTTTATTGATGGAAGAAAGTAAAGGTAAATAATCTAACAATGTTTTGTTTTGTGAAATACTAAGCAATTTAAAAATAGAAACTTACTTCATGAAGAAGTTTTTTTAAGCAGATTAATATTACTCTAGTCTTATTATTAGAAATTGTGTCTGAAAATATTAAATTTTCATAAAAGTAAAAGTATGTTCTTTAAATTTTGATTGATGATCATAACGGCTTCCTATGAATAAATCCTTTTATCCCAAAAGGTTGTGTTCATCCCTATTAATAATCACTCTATAAATTTCAGGTGTGCATGTTGGTGAGCGCAGGCATATTGAACTGCCATCTACGGCAATTCAAATGACGACAGCCTCCTCTTCCAGACCCATTCCCATCAACACAGATTTATCTTCGAGGCCAGGTAAATGATTCACTACATAAACTTCTAATGGAAAATAATAATAGAAAGCATCAAGGCCTCCTAAGTGAAATTATTGTGGAGGTTTTTATAATTTTAATAGAATACTTATTATTATTTGTGAAATATAAATGTTTAGGCGAGTTTAGCGATTTTTGGCAGGGGTAAATCTTCGGGCACGCCGCAATCGCGGCGGTAAGACCCCTCTTTGAGGAGTGGCTGGAAAGGCGTCACGGCGTCCTGACCTATCGGATGACGCAGGTCCTCACCGGACACGGATGTTTCGGGAGGTACCTGTGTCGGATGGGGAAGGAAGAAACGCCGGGGTGTCACCATTGCGAAGATCGCCCGGAGGACACAGTAGAGCATACGGTGCAAGACTGCCCCGCTTGGGCAGAGCACCGCCGTGTCCTCACGGCAGCGATAGGCGGAGACCTCTCGCGCCCGGCATTGGTCGAGGCCATGCTGCGGGGCGAGACGGAGTGGGAAGCGGTCGCCTCCTTCTGCGAAGCAGTAATGCTCGTTAAGGAGGAGGCGGGCCGTGAGAGAGAGAGGACAGCGTCCTTCCTCCGCCCCACCCGCAATGGTAGACGCCCACGGCGTCGGACGTCGCAAGACGATCTCCGGCCACCGTAGGCGCGGGCATGCGGGCGGCGAGTAAAGGGCAACTCGCCGCCCGACCATGGACCATGCCCGGGTCGACGGCGCGTTGTGTTCCACGCGCGCCACAAAGAGCGTCAGCACGATGGCGGGGGCCCAAGAGGGCCAAAGCCTGCCGGGGTCGCGGGGCTTATCTCATTACCGTGACCCCGGAACATAAAAGGCTATTGAAGGACACCGTGGATTTTAGTCAGTACAAGTCTGACAGTCCCTCCCGCCCTGCCCGGGGTGGGAGGACTCATTTGATGATTTTACCACGCTAAAAAAAAAAAACCGGCCAAGTGCGAGTTGGACTCGCCCATGAAGGGTTCCGTAGCAGCAAGCATAGATTAGAGATATAATTATATTGAGATTAGTAAGTAATATACACAAACAATAAAAATAACTTTGTTTTTCATAGTATTTGTATGAATGGCAAAGTTATATTTGCGGTTTTTGAAAATGTACTATATCTCAAAAACTGCTAACTGTATCTCATCCAAACCAATTTTCGTTGGTAGTTTTGGTTGAGGTCTACATTATATATTTTTTTTAGTTTTATCATTCTCTTATTTTAGAAGTTACGGGGGGGGGGACACACTTTTTACCACTTTGGAAGTGTCTCGCGTGCAAACTGTTCAGTTTAGAAAAAAATGATGTTAGTAACCTCAATATCATTTTTAAAGACCTATTCATAAATACCCCACACGTATGGGTTTGGTGAAAAAATTTTTTTTGAGTTTCAATTCTAAGTATGGGGGGCACCCCCAAAATTTGTTTTGTTTTGATTTTTGTGTGAAAATCCTAATGCGGTTCACATAATACATCATTCTACCAAGTTTCAACAGGATAGCTCTTATACTTTCGACAAAAAGTGGCTGTGACATACACGGACAGACAGACAGACAGACAGACAGACAGACAGACAGACAGACAGACAGACAGACATGACGAATCTATAAGGGTTCCGTTTTTTGCCATTTGGCTACGGAACCCTAAAAAAGGGGTAAATCTTACCTATTATATATATTCGCTTCACCACCACCGACATGCTAATGTTAACTGTATCTGTGAGTATGACCTGTTGCGCTTGACTAGAGCATTGAAAAAGAAAACAATACAGAAAAAAATAAGTTAAAATAACTAAAACCCGACTACGAAAAAATCGCGCACTAAAAAGTATAAAACAAGAACAATCCGTGTTACAGAAATCTTTTAATTAATAGCCGTTGTCGTATGCCACCTGCGGTTGTTTCACACAATCTTTATTGGCTAGGTGGCGTACGACCACGGCTATTAATTAAAAATTTCTGTAACACGGATTGTTCTTGTTTTATACTTTTTAGTGCGCGATTTTTTCGTAGTCGGGTTTTAGTTATTTTAACTTATTTTTTATTTACACTATTTTGGGGTTATTTGATATAATAAGCAAAGCAGCGAGTGAATTTAAAATGTACTCATTAAGCCTTTTCATTTGATACCCATGTTGACACTGTTAGAAACAGGCAAAGTAGCTAGTAAAAGCTATATAATGTATATATATTTCAAATGTGCTCATCAAGCCCTTTAATTTGATACCCATGTCGATACTGTGCGAAATTATTTTTTTTCGGTTACGACTTTTCATCCCCTAGAGGGCGCCATATTGGATTTAGTGACACGTCACCTACCCTATAACCAGCGGACAACTGAGACGCTTCTAACGACACCTCATTTGTCAAGTAGTGATAAGTAGTTCAGAAGTTATGAGGGAACAGCTGATGAACATACATACAAACATACATACATACCGGTCAAAATCATAACCCTCCTTTTTGCTTCGCCGTAGTCGGGTAAAAATAGTTATATACCTATAGATTACAGGTAATTTTAAAGGAAATCTATGGTCTTGAAATGACATGGTAAATCTCCAATATTGTGCATATAAACTTACATTTGCAGTTGGAATGTATAGGAGAACACTTGGCCGGTTTTTTTTTTAATTATACTAATATTATAAAGCTGAAGAGTTTGTTTGTTTGGTTGAACGCGGTAATCTCAGGAACTACTGGTTCGAATTGAAAAAATATTTTTGTGTTGGATAGTCCATTTATCGAGGGAGGCTATAGGCTATATAACATCACGGTACGACCTTTAGGGGCTGAGCAGCGGGTGACACCGCGGGGAACAGCTAGTTAAATATATAAATAATTAGTTAAATATTTTACAGTGGTACAGAACCCTTCGTGTCCGACTCCGACTCGCACTTGGCCGGTTTTCTTTAATAATTAACCCAATGTTAATTTATATTTATTATGTTCTTACAGTCATGAATATTGAACTACCATCTACTTCAGTTCAAATAAAGACAGCCTCAGCCAGACCAGTTCAAACTGACACAGATATATCTTCGAGGCCAGGTAAATATTATACAGTAGTCCAAAGATAGTGTTGACCAATTTTGCTGATAGATATTTTGCGGTTGGTAATTGATAAAAAATTCATTTTTTTAATTTTGTTTTGCTATTGTGATTACAGTAATGAGTATTGAAATGCCATCTGCTTTACTTCAAATGGAGATGGCTGCCTCTACCAGACCAGTTCCGGACCAATGGACACAGACATATCTAGATCTTCGAATCCAGGTAAATAAAAAACAAAATAATTATTAAAATACTATAAGTAGAATGCCTCATTTATCTAGTAGCGCAATCGCGACTGCTGAGCATTAGGCCCCGGGTTCGATTCCCAGGTCGGGCAAAGTGTTATTGGGTTTTTCTTAAGGAATTTCTCAGTAGCAGTCACGGAGTCTGGATTTGTGCCCGGTTGATGGCAATAGGTTCGCCTCCTAATACATGGGACTTAAACATAACTCGCGAAATGTGTGTGTACTATTAGGTACTTACACCTTTGCTTAACCCTCCGGGGATTACAGGCGTGATGTATGTACTATGAGTAATGAATATTGGTGTAAGACTTGTAAACAAATAATGATGTTCAAAATAAATATTCTACACATACTGTATAATAATATTTTAAACTAGCTTCTACCCGCATAATTTATAGCCTATAGCAGTCAGGAATATTGTAGCTTCCTTACCAGAAAAAAACATTTAGAATTGAATAATTTGTTCCAGAGATTACCCCTACATACAAACAAGCAAATTTTACCTATATAATATTAGTATATAGATAATACCCAATGCATAACTTTGTTTTTATTTTTCAGGTCGTTATAAGATTTCCATGCCTTTGACTGCAACAGAAAAGAAGCTGAAAGACATATATCTGAAGTCAAAGCAAAATTGCGCAAAGCTCGCAATACAAACAAAAAGCTAAAAATGGAAATAATGATGGCAGAAAAAATTATGAAATCATCTGCCTATCAAATGGTGAAAGAAAAAATGACACCAGCAGCTCAGACATTTTTCGCAATGCAGATTAAGCAGTTTGCAAAGAAACCTGCAGGGAGGCGTTTTACTCTAGATGAGAAAGTTCTCTGTTTATCTTTATACAAGCCTTCCCCTAGAGCATACCGAATACTTAGTCAAATGTGCATACTTCCCAAGCGAAAAACTTTGGAGAAATTGCTTTGCAAAATAAATCTAGAGCCAGGATTCAGTGAAGTAATATTTCAACATTTAAAAAAAAAGTAGAAAAAATGCCCGCCCGTCACAAGTATTGCTGCCTGATTTTTGACGAAATGGCCATAGCACCTAATTTATCCTATGACAAGACCAATGATATTATCCACGGTTTTATTGATAATGGTGAAGAGAGATCAAAGACATTCTGTGACCATGTGAGTGTTTTCATGATAAGGGGTATTTGTAAAAAATACAAACAACCTATATCATTTTCATTCTGTAAAGGAAGCACTAAAACAGCAGATTTATGCAAGCAATTAAAACATATTATTCATTCTTTAAATGAAATTGGGTTAAATGTGGTTGCTACAGTATGCGACCAAGGAGCAACCAATATGGCTGCACTTAACCTTTTGATGAAGGTAACTGAAGGAGACTATTTAAGGTGTGGCAAAAATTATCCTGGAGGCTTTTTTGAGATAGATTAAAAAAACATGTACCCAATTTATGACCCACCTCATCTCATGAAGGGCGTTAGAAATAACCTGATTACCAAAGATTTACAGTTCAAAGAAGATGGTAAAATAAAGTTAGCTTCCTGGTCACACATAGAAGCTTTATATAAACGAGGACCAAGATATAGAGGAGTCAAGCTTATGAAAAAGTTAACAGCTGAGCATGTATATCCACAGCTAATACCAAAAATGAGAGTCAAACACGCCACACAAGTGTTTAGCAACACAGTTGGCCTGACTATGGGGTACATGGCAGGTTTGTTTCATTGAACATTTATACTAACAGTACATTTGACTTAAATTCTGTGATCATTTTATCATAGGTTTTGGGAGGTGGAATTTCCAAAAAATATTTTTAGTGTCTGCTTCGATAGTAAAGGAACTTACTGTAAAAAAAATATAATAATTTGTAGCTTCAGTAGTAGGCTCTGCGTTAGTGATACGTTAATTAAACCATAGGGTTTAGGTGGCGCTCTGTGGTTTCTGCCTATGGGAAAAAGGCGTGAGTTTATGTATGTATGTTAAACCTTAGTCTGGCCAAGTCGTTAGTGAATCTTTCATTATCGATGCAAAAAATTAAAGTTAATTAAAAACTTTTTTCTTTTCAGATGAAGGGAGACTCCCGAAAAAAAGTGTGGACACAGCCGATCTCTTGCTATTTTCGATAAATTGTTCGATTCTGTCAATGGCAATTTCCATAGACCTGACATAGGAAAAATTTATAGATGTGCTGTAACTCGGCAATCTCCACATCACAGATTGTGGTATAGAAGTTTACCAATATTGAAATCCATGACGTTCATCACAAAAACTGGTCACAGAGCAACTGTGCCGTCTTTAACGAGTTGGGTAAAAACTCCATAACATCCAAGACTATCATAAATATATTAAGATTAAAGAATATGATAGCACAAAAACTTGGCTTTCTTACCCAAGTCGTGAAGCATTTTCATTTTTTTTTTTATTCAGAAACTATTAAGTTTTAAATATTTAGTTGTAATAAAGATATGTTTCTGATGTTGTTAACAATTTAAAAAGAAAATATTGTTACAGATGTTCTAAAGACAAAATGTCAAAGCAAAAATATAAAAGCTTATTTAGAACTACTGTTAACAATAAATATCAACTACAATTTTATTACATGTAACAATCATAGAAATTCATCTATAAAATGTATGATAAAAAAACTAATTTTGTTCTTTCTGAATAATTGGTGCAAGGATATGAACCAGATAATATCTGGAAAAACCACGTTTTTTGATGAAAGTGATGAGATGAAAGTGGCAGCACATAATTATTATGTAACACATAAAACCAGAAATAAAAACTAATAACCTATCATATTGTTTCTTTTTCCCTTTAAGAAAAATGTCATGCATTGTTTTCAAGATTTGTGTTACCCTGAAAACACAAATTTATGAAAACAATGCAATAACAATAATATCTCTAAAAGCTGGGTACCCTAGTACGGCTGCACTATACCTATATATGTATGTATCTATGTAGTGCAGTGGCTTTCGTTCATGAAGCAACCACTACACGGCAGCACTTTCGCGACCTCGAGCGAAGCCGAAGTTGCCCATCTATAACAGTATATTAATCTATGGTACACAACGTAATGCGCCTTGTTGGGTTCGAGTTCACGACCCATAACTCGGGGCCGATACTATTGGACCATCACTGCTCTCTCTCTAGTGTATTGTACCTACGTATTATTAATATTAATGTCATGCTATATGGTCCCAGAGTACAGGGCAATTTGTAAGCTAGCTTGGACTACAAATCCCGCCTGTAAGAGTCACATTCATGGGACGAGGGACTATAATTAACGATTTATTGACCATTCGATTTACTAAACGTGCGATTATGAGCTTCGATGTGTAGCGGTAGATAAAATGATTAAAAAAAAAATGATTTGGCATTCGATTGGGCACACACCCGTCTAAATAGGTAACCGTGACTCTAGAATGCCAAGGGGTATTGAAGGATCACAGTAGATTTTAGTTACCACGAGACTAACAGTCTCTTGCGCTCCATCCTGGGCGGGAGGAAAATAAAAAGAGGAAATAAAAAGAGACTATTTAGTATTTGAACACAAAATTAACTCTCTTCCTTTGTTCTGAAACAGCCAACTAATGTTAATAAATCGCGTTGATTTTAATCTGCGCAATTATTTATGTTTATTGCACCTTTATTTCTACGGTTGTTAACTTTAAAGTTCAAATGAGCTTGCATTGTAACAACATTCATATCTAAGCTCATTAACATATATTTTGAGTTGTTTTAAGCATTATCCTTCTAATTAGATGACTGTCTCGTAGGTCTAACTAGTGGTCAGGGTGGGCTCGACTCCGTAGTCAGGTAGAGTTATATGCAGGGTAAATTTTCCAACTATGGGGGTGAATTTTCCAACTATAACAAATTTCACTAAAACTGATATATTCCCATCCAATACCAAGAGCTAATACCATTTGAGATTTTAGAAAAATCAATAATCCTGGCGAGGGATCTAACCCGCTGATTTCGAAAAAAAAAAACAAACGCTGTATTTAACACAACATTCGATATTGTGTACGGATCGAATTCTGGGAAGTAATGATTTGCCGCAAACTTAAGTAATTTGTTAAAAAATCAGCCATTTCCTTAAGTTTATTTGGTTAAACGCGCTTATCTCAGGAACGACTAGTTCGAATTCAAAAAATATTTTTGTGTTGGATAGTATATTTTATCGAGGAAGGCTATAGGCTATAATTATAACATCACGCAACGACCAATAGGAGCCAAGCTGCGCGGGCGCAATCGCGGGAAACAGCTAGTTTAAAATATTAGTTATATTTATTCATATTTATTTTTTTTCAGGATCACAAGCTGCCATAAAGAAGAAGAGGGCATGTAAGTTCGACTGTGATGAGCTGTGCCAACTTCGAGGTACCAGCCATGGAACATGCGCAGGATCCATATGCAGATGTACTTCACTAAACACTGTTGTAGAAGACGGTTTAAATGACTTATATACGTAGGACATTAATATATTGTTGAGTATTAAACTGTTGTTTGATTTGTGTTTGGTACATTATTGGTTCTTGGTAACTGTAAATTCTTTAAGACTTTTTGGACAAGTTCATAACAGAGTAGGTATGCTGCCTCCACCGTTGATTTGACCTCTTTTCACTTGGATCAATATTGATTTTATTTTTTTATCAATATTGATCCAAGTGGCATTGATCATCATTTTTGAGGCATCGTTCGAGAGGGACTCAGAACGATTGCCTCAAGTTCAATGTTGTTAGTCACTAGCAACTGTGGAAGCAGACTCCTGGGTTCAACCCCCGGGCTAGCTAGCGATTTCCAGGTCAAGGGTAGGCCCACTAAACAGCTGTCAGAAATCTGATGGGATCCCCAGAAGGCCAAAGCCTGTCGGGGTCCCCGACAGGCCTGGCGCCCACTATCGGCATAGGCATGGCTGAGGATTTTTGGGGACAAAAAGCATTATACTTACATTAAATTCATGGCAATGGCCATGATATATGATCGTAGTAACAAAAATATCCCTTCGGTATACGCTTCGGTATGAGAATCAGAAATCTTTATGTGAATATAGGTCAAGTTACATATACATAGGTGTTATAAATGGGTAGTTCCTCTATGTTTTGCCATGAACTTAATGTATAATGCTTTTTATCACCTAAAATCCTCAGACGTGCCGATGCCGATAGTGGGCGCCGGGCCTAAGCCGCTAACCGTAAAGGGCTATTGAAGGAACACGTGGATTTTAGTCAGTACGAGTGTAGTAGTCCATCCCGTTTGATGATTTTACCACGATAACAAAAGTGTATGCAGCTGCTATCATGCATAGTGTTCCACGCACATTTCAAGGAGTTGTCAGTAAAGTGACCGGGCCTCTTTATAGCCAAACACCTTCTGAGGCCGCGGGACTGTCTAAGCAGGATACCCTGGCACTGGAACTCAAAGAGCAACCGAAAGAACAGGGTGAAGCTTTAGTTCATAATTTTACCATCCAAAAAAGGGTTTAATTTTCTATTTGCATGTAATATGAAACTAAATAAATTGAAAAAATGAACTAAGGAAAGCTAGGACTCATTTTTCCGACTAACCAAAGAAATTGTACCAAAAACACATTATAATCCGATAATTCCACATTTAAATGTCGAACATCCATCTTGTACGTGATTGGCTGGTCGATGCTCCTCGCATTCTGATTGGCTGGCAGTCGCAGCATGTTCCTAATACCCTCCATTACCCTCCATTTAGTTTCTGAGAATAATTTGCATACGACAGCGTTCCTGCTTTAACGTGTACACATGATGTTTGATGTGCTTGCCTGCACCTGTACCCAGAGTACAGAGTTTATGCTGTAATGTAACTGCTGTTACATTTAATGTGCACTATAATCCTTTGAGAACTGTTTGGAGATTGCGTGTTGTTGGTCGTTTATTTTGTCATTAAGAAGTTTGGTAGTCATTCAGCAACGCAACTTTAATGATAGATTACCTTTACAAAGTGAATGCGATCAGAAGTAATTTCTAGGGTTCAATATTGTGACGTCGGTGAGGTTGAGGAGTTTGATTTGACGAGTGTGAAAAGTTCGACCTATTCTCACACCTTCGAAATTTACAAAAACATAATTAGAAACGGTCGAGCCGTTTCGGAGGAGAACAACAACAAAAAATAAATGAAAAAATGTGTTATTCTCTGTCTAAAACTGTAACACAAAGCAAGAGTATCAACTGTAATAGTATCTCACCTTCAAATAGAACTTTATCGAAATAATCAAGTGCCCATGAGCGATTGTCGAAGAGCTTGCAAAGAATACTAAAGACCTCAACTGAATGCCTAACTAGGTAAGTATCTAATTTGAGGGCGAGCCGCCCAGGGCGGGAACTTGCCAGTTACCAAGCATTTCCTACATTTACGCAGATAAACTTTTGGGCTGCTCTTCGCCGAGAATATTTATACGTCTTGCGGGCGAGCAGACGAGAGACTAGTTTTTTATTCTGCTGTAATTGGAATGTTTGAGAGCCATGCCTGTCTTTGATACCTAGTAACTATAGAGCACCTAGAATAACCTCAGGCACTGCAAATTTGAACATTATTTCACAAAGTCTTAACTAATTAGTATTTTAAAAGATAAACCTTTAATCATACCATTCAGTTCGACTTAGTTAATTATTTATTCGAATTAGGTGAATATTTCATTCGCGGATGAAATATTTAGCGGTCATTAGATCAAAGAAATATAATTATATCACACCAGCAACTATAAAGCCCTGATACATGCCTCCGTAAGTAAATTAACCCTAACAGAAACATACTTTTACATTTACTTATTTAAGATGAGTTAAATTGGCAGGATAAAACCATCAACGGTCACTGCTTAATTCGACCTTTGAAAGAAAAACTACCGGACTATTAGAAAATAGAAAACAGGAGTAAAAGCAGATAACGACGACATTAAGACGTGAAAAATCGGACCCCTTACTATCACCATAGTCAGGGGACTATAATCGGCGATTGTCCGACACAAATCGCTCGTCTGGCTAATCCCTGGTCTTAATTTATTTACTCCCCACGTAAGAGGTTGATACTAAGGATAAAAAATACTCGTATCTGCTACATAAGGCTTAATTGTTTCAAGGTGCCGTTTCTTTAGTGCTGTTTTATTTGTTTTGGGTTATTGGATGATTCGCACGAATTTAACTCGGTGGATCACTGTGTTTGCTAGTGGTAACCAGAGATGAAAAAAAAAACAGTTTTTTTTAAATTTTATCAAACAAACTGTTCAAATTGTTTTAAACAAGTAATCCGTAGCATCATCGTAATAACATCACCCATGTACACAATGAGCTAAAAATGAAAACTACTGACCTACCTACTAAATGAAAATTTTATGGGACCAAATGGCAGGTAAACTGCATAGAACAAGAAAAGAATCATCGAAATCGGACCAGAAACTTCGGAGTAATCGATGTACACTTTTGATATTGTTTTAGGTTTTTGTTGATATTTCAAAAACCGCTAGTTCAATTTCGATAAAATTTTCATGGGACAATTTGGGAAGTATGTGTATCCTTTCCAACAATGAAGAATTTTTCAAATCGGTTGGTAAGCGACGGAGTTATGCCCAAACATACATAAGAAAATATATAAATATTCGAATTGATAACCTCCTCCTTTTAGAAGTGGGTTAAAAATAACAAACATTCTGCTAAAGTTACGGTTTTCTGGTTGATAAGAAAATACCAAAGTCTGGGACAAATAAAAGCCCCTAAGTTGCTAATGCGAACAGAGGAATTCAATACAGAATTATTATCCTCTTCCGTTATTTAGGAATGTTTCATCGCTTAGCAACTGTTAAATCCGTAATCTAGGATGACAACTGACGTCACTAAAATTAAATCAATTTGTTTGACCCGAATCTTTTCAGACACAAAAATACGCTGCTGAACGCCTGTGAATATAATTGAAGTCTTTCTTTTTTTTTTTTTACAAAGCTATGTAATCCAATAAGAACTGGGAGCAATACCTGGTAACAATTTACCTATTCCACGAATTCCGAAATACAAGATGAGTAATAATAATATAATATATTCCTGTTTAATTACATTTGTTTGGCATTTTTATCGTATTAATAACATATTCTTGACCCTAACATTGATAATGACTGTTTAAAAACAAATACGTATTAATTGGGTATTTATTTATCACTAATGCGTCACTTATATATGTATAAATATCTGAAACTGCATAATTTACAGTTGGCCGCAGGACATCCCCTAATCTCGAGCATTTTCCTGTGAACTGAGATTAAACCTGGACTTATTTAATATTTAAACGGGATGTTGACTAGTAATTCATCACATTATTGAAGACGCAATCATGGAGTTTCGACACTTGTATATTTGTGTGGTCCTGTTTGTAGCGGGAACACAACTTGCTGTGGCTGAAGAATATGATTTTGGTAAGTTGTTTATTTTTAATTAGGTATTTATATCTGTATTATTTAATTGGGACTAGTATTTTCTTGTATGTAAAAGAAATGGTCTAAAACACTGCATTGTGTGGTAAAATGAACCATACATCGTAAAAATAAAAAGTTTTAATCCCCGAAGTCAGTGTGGTCACATCTGCATACTTGTCAAGCAATATGATGTATCGCAACGTTACGCTATTTATGTCACTTTTTTTGTTTCGAAAATAGAACGAACAATACAATGACGGTCCGCAATTTATTGTTTTCAGAGCGGAATGACGCGGTATCGAACCAGACGGCGACCGCATACAGCGTCGGGGTCCACATGGGAATAATCAATCCAGAAAAATATTCACTCGAATCATTCGAACGGGACGAGAGAAATATCTTCAAAGATGCTTACCAGGTGTATTCATCATTGAACGTCAGCCAGCCAATAAGTTACCAGGAGTGGCTCATTATGAACAGGTACGGGGTACTTAACGGTACTCAGGGGTCTATGTTCCAAAGAAAACTAGTCAAGCGCAGCATAGCGGATAACAAGAGACGTTTTATGGATACTGTGAGAACAGGGGACATCCTGATCACTTCAGGCCGAGACTTTTTAACAGGGCTTTTTGGTCACGCGGCTATTATGACTTCTAATACATGGGTATTGGAGATGCCTGGTGGCGAAGGATTTATGAGTGGTCTACCGGACAATAACAGACAAGTTACGAAGAGCCAATGGTTCGATGAGCACCAACATGATTGGACGACAGTGTACCGGAATCGTGACAGCTCGGTGGCTCGCGAGGCTGCGCGTTGGGCTGACCGACATTACTACGATGCAAACGGCAGTGCTACGAAGACCATACATGTAACATATAAGATAACTCCACCAGCATTCAGGTCTTTTAACCCTAGCTACTGTTCCAAACTGGTGCTTCAGGCGTTTTACTACGGAACTGGTTCTAAAGCAGTTATTAGAGAACCACCACATGTACCAATACCGCCGTTTGAAATACCAAATTATTTCTTGGAACCATACACTTTGATGAACATGGGAAGATTCTAATTGTCTTTTCGAAAAAACTTCTCAACCATATTGCATTTATTGTATTAGTCACTTTATACTAATTAGAAATTAACACAATAATAATATGAGATAAGCATTTATTAAAAATAATGACAATTAAAATAAACTTATCGTAGTATTTGAAGAAAACAAAAACGCGGCAAATTCCTAGACTAATATTTTTTTGTCGGAAAAGCAAAGGCATCAAGCTCATACGGCCTCGTCGGTTTTCGTAATTTTATTTTATATTCATAACTGCATAATAAATGCGTATTCCTTTTTCAAAAAAGATGTACTCGTATAATGCTTGATATACAAACTCAATGGTGTAAACACAGATGTAGTTCGATAAGTATTCCAAATTTAAATCACATTCTCCCCCTAGAGGATGAATGAAATTCAGTACAATTTTCTTTCCCTGTTTTAACAGAAGAAAAATGACTATTGTTATGTTCGCTTTTTGTGGCATAGAATGTCACTTTTTTGAGCAAGTGGTACGAAAATTATATTTATTGTTACAATTTACTTTAAATAAATTGAGTTTTACGTCAAATTGTTAAATCATTTAAGTTGAAGCTGGGAGAGCATTTTCACTAAATTAAGATTGCAAAAAAAATATATTAAATAGATAAAGAGCTTATAAACAGTACGTCAATTTCAGGCTATCGCTTGGAAATGTTTCCAAAGAACAGTCTTATGTCATTTAAGAGTCAAAAGATCCTTGTAGCACTGTAGTTGAAACCAGTTGTTCAATGCCACACATAATTAATTTGTTCGTCTCGTCTCTGTTTAATGAAATAAGTTCATTCACCTCTTGGGCTGGCTAGAAGTTGGCCGTGTCGTCCACCGACACCGGTTTGTTTAAGTAAACCTATATACCTATCAAAGCAGTAAGATTTTTAATCTCTATGACGTCACTACAAAGAAGCGGCAAAATGGATTTATGTTTATCTATCTGGGTAGCATTACAGGGTATTTTTAGGTTTCCATATTTCAAAAGTAGAAACGAATTTATTCGTTTTTTCGTCTGTCAAGAACCTTTTTCTCAGGAATGTGTGGAGACGTATCAAGCTGAAATTAATATCCTATATCAGCGTTTCCCAACCTTTTTCAGCCACGGACCCCTAGGAAATCAAGCACAGTTTTCACGGACCCCCTTAATAAAATAAGGGGGGAAGAGTCACGGCACGGCGCGGCGCCCGCATGCACTTATTTCACTCACATCATTCACTCAGTCTCGCTCATCCTACGTTGCCGCACGTTCGCCGTACTAACTAAGCGTAGCGATTTCGAGACATTAGCATTTATGTATGGTCCAGAGATGACACCGCAGACCCCCATACATATACTCGCGGACCCCTAGGGGTCCGCGGACCACAGGTTGGGAAACACTGTCTTTTGTTTAAACACTGTCTTGTGTTTTAGGTTTTTGTTGATATTTCAAAAACCGCTAGTTCAATTTCGATAAAATTTTCATGGGACAATTTGGGAAGTATGTGTATCCTTTCCAACAATGAAGAATTTTTCAAATCGGTTGGTAAGCGACGGAGTTATGCCCAAACATACATAAGAAAATATATAAATATTCGAATTGATAACCTCCTCCTTTTAGAAGTGGGTTAAAAATAACAAACATTCTGCTAAAGTTACGGTTTTCTGGTTGATAAGAAAATACCAAAGTCTGGGACAAATAAAAGCCCCTAAGTTGCTAATGCGAACAGAGGAATTCAATACAGAATTATTATCCTCTTCCGTTATTTAGGAATGTTTCATCGCTTAGCAACTGTTAAATCCGTAATCTAGGATGACAACTGACGTCACTAAAATTAAATCAATTTGTTTGACCCGAATCTTTTCAGACACAAAAATACGCTGCTGAACGCCTGTGAATATAATTGAAGTCTTTCTTTTTTTTTTTTTACAAAGCTATGTAATCCAATAAGAACTGGGAGCAATACCTGGTAACAATTTACCTATTCCACGAATTCCGAAATACAAGATGAGTAATAATAATATAATATATTCCTGTTTAATTACATTTGTTTGGCATTTTTATCGTATTAATAACATATTCTTGACCCTAACATTGATAATGACTGTTTAAAAACAAATACGTATTAATTGGGTATTTATTTATCACTAATGCGTCACTTATATATGTATAAATATCTGAAACTGCATAATTTACAGTTGGCCGCAGGACATCCCCTAATCTCGAGCATTTTCCTGTGAACTGAGATTAAACCTGGACTTATTTAATATTTAAACGGGATGTTGACTAGTAATTCATCACATTATTGAAGACGCAATCATGGAGTTTCGACACTTGTATATTTGTGTGGTCCTGTTTGTAGCGGGAACACAACTTGCTGTGGCTGAAGAATATGATTTTGGTAAGTTGTTTATTTTTAATTAGGTATTTATATCTGTATTATTTAATTGGGACTAGTATTTTCTTGTATGTAAAAGAAATGGTCTAAAACACTGCATTGTGTGGTAAAATGAACCATACATCGTAAAAATAAAAAGTTTTAATCCCCGAAGTCAGTGTGGTCACATCTGCATACTTGTCAAGCAATATGATGTATCGCAACGTTACGCTATTTATGTCACTTTTTTTGTTTCGAAAATAGAACGAACAATACAATGACGGTCCGCAATTTATTGTTTTCAGAGCGGAATGACGCGGTATCGAACCAGACGGCGACCGCATACAGCGTCGGGGTCCACATGGGAATAATCAATCCAGAAAAATATTCACTCGAATCATTCGAACGGGACGAGAGAAATATCTTCAAAGATGCTTACCAGGTGTATTCATCATTGAACGTCAGCCAGCCAATAAGTTACCAGGAGTGGCTCATTATGAACAGGTACGGGGTACTTAACGGTACTCAGGGGTCTATGTTCCAAAGAAAACTAGTCAAGCGCAGCATAGCGGATAACAAGAGACGTTTTATGGATACTGTGAGAACAGGGGACATCCTGATCACTTCAGGCCGAGACTTTTTAACAGGGCTTTTTGGTCACGCGGCTATTATGACTTCTAATACATGGGTATTGGAGATGCCTGGTGGCGAAGGATTTATGAGTGGTCTACCGGACAATAACAGACAAGTTACGAAGAGCCAATGGTTCGATGAGCACCAACATGATTGGACGACAGTGTACCGGAATCGTGACAGCTCGGTGGCTCGCGAGGCTGCGCGTTGGGCTGACCGACATTACTACGATGCAAACGGCAGTGCTACGAAGACCATACATGTAACATATAAGATAACTCCACCAGCATTCAGGTCTTTTAACCCTAGCTACTGTTCCAAACTGGTGCTTCAGGCGTTTTACTACGGAACTGGTTCTAAAGCAGTTATTAGAGAACCACCACATGTACCAATACCGCCGTTTGAAATACCAAATTATTTCTTGGAACCATACACTTTGATGAACATGGGAAGATTCTAATTGTCTTTTCGAAAAAACTTCTCAACCATATTGCATTTATTGTATTAGTCACTTTATACTAATTAGAAATTAACACAATAATAATATGAGATAAGCATTTATTAAAAATAATGACAATTAAAATAAACTTATCGTAGTATTTGAAGAAAACAAAAACGCGGCAAATTCCTAGACTAATATTTTTTTGTCGGAAAAGCAAAGGCATCAAGCTCATACGGCCTCGTCGGTTTTCGTAATTTTATTTTATATTCATAACTGCATAATAAATGCGTATTCCTTTTTCAAAAAAGATGTACTCGTATAATGCTTGATATACAAACTCAATGGTGTAAACACAGATGTAGTTCGATAAGTATTCCAAATTTAAATCACATTCTCCCCCTAGAGGATGAATGAAATTCAGTACAATTTTCTTTCCCTGTTTTAACAGAAGAAAAATGACTATTGTTATGTTCGCTTTTTGTGGCATAGAATGTCACTTTTTTGAGCAAGTGGTACGAAAATTATATTTATTGTTACAATTTACTTTAAATAAATTGAGTTTTACGTCAAATTGTTAAATCATTTAAGTTGAAGCTGGGAGAGCATTTTCACTAAATTAAGATTGCAAAAAAAATATATTAAATAGATAAAGAGCTTATAAACAGTACGTCAATTTCAGGCTATCGCTTGGAAATGTTTCCAAAGAACAGTCTTATGTCATTTAAGAGTCAAAAGATCCTTGTAGCACTGTAGTTGAAACCAGTTGTTCAATGCCACACATAATTAATTTGTTCGTCTCGTCTCTGTTTAATGAAATAAGTTCATTCACCTCTTGGGCTGGCTAGAAGTTGGCCGTGTCGTCCACCGACACCGGTTTGTTTAAGTAAACCTATATACCTATCAAAGCAGTAAGATTTTTAATCTCTATGACGTCACTACAAAGAAGCGGCAAAATGGATTTATGTTTATCTATCTGGGTAGCATTACAGGGTATTTTTAGGTTTCCATATTTCAAAAGTAGAAACGAATTTATTCGTTTTTTCGTCTGTCAAGAACCTTTTTCTCAGGAATGTGTGGAGACGTATCAAGCTGAAATTAATATCCTATATCAGCGTTTCCCAACCTTTTTCAGCCACGGACCCCTAGGAAATCAAGCACAGTTTTCACGGACCCCCTTAATAAAATAAGGGGGGAAGAGTCACGGCACGGCGCGGCGCCCGCATGCACTTATTTCACTCACATCATTCACTCAGTCTCGCTCATCCTACGTTGCCGCACGTTCGCCGTACTAACTAAGCGTAGCGATTTCGAGACATTAGCATTTATGTATGGTCCAGAGATGACACCGCAGACCCCCATACATATACTCGCGGACCCCTAGGGGTCCGCGGACCACAGGTTGGGAAACACTGTCCTATATGGTACTTCCCGTTGACTTGGGTGCGAAGTACTAAGTGGGGGTAGTACTATTCGATTGCAGCGCTCATGGTGGTGAAAAGTAGAAGTGCCGACGGCTTTGTCTCAGAGTACATTCAGCTTTGCCAATTGACAAAAATGCGCTAATCTCAGGAACTACTGGTTCGAATTGAAAACATATTTTAGTGTTGGATAGTCCATGTATCGAGGAAGGCTATAGGCTATATAACATCACGCTGTGACTAATATGAGCAGAACAGCAATGAAAAATGTTACAAAATCGGGAAAATCTTATTGAGAGCTTCCATTGCGTGCGCTGCGTAAACGGTTTACATTACGCAAAAAATATGTACAACGGAATTATTCCTCATGAAATGTTCTAAAAAAAAGTCCGCGACAGCATATGTCTATCTTTCAAGGGTAACTCACCATAACCTTTTTTATGGAAATCAAATTGGTTTTAAAATAAAACAATTCTTGCGACGATATTTTTATATACATCATAATAATCCTTACCCAAACAAATCCGTTAATCATAACAAGCATTTAATTTTGAACAAAATTGCCCTTGACATCATTTGATTTCAATGAACATCTGACGAGACATCGTAGTTTCTTCAACGGCAGGTGATGGGGAGCAGTCGGAATACGACGGCTCGTGGACGGCTCTGTCTCAAAGTACAGTTAGCTCTGTCATCTGTACGTAATTGTTTTTAAATCGCATAATTCCGCCAGAAAAACATAGGTCACATCAGTTGTTGTGTTGTAAACTGCAAGAATACTAGCAGAAATAGTGAATTTAAATTTTATTGATTCCCAAGCGGTTCTTGGAAAGATGAGCAATGCAGGAGATGGTTAGCTGCCGTGAAGAGAAAAAAGTAAATAATATCATAATCCTCATTTTAATCCTGTATTTGAAATTTTTCTTATAGAATACATTTTGCCTATGTTTATTTAATTTTATTCAGAGCTGATGGATCGCCATGAAATCCAAAACCATGTGTTTTGTAAAGAAATCTGATTTCAATTAGAACGGTCAGAGCTAAGCCTCATTTAGACGATGCAAGAACTCGCACGCGAGTTATGTTACATTGGGGACTTTATAGGTACAACGAATTCAGTTGATCAAACAAATACCTTAATGTAGTGAAACTCGCATGCGAGTTCTTGCTCCGTTTAAATGAGACTGTAGAATCATGAAATTTGGCCAGAAGTAAGAGCTTACTGTACAAATAAAGGAATAAGTCTGTTTGGTCTTTTATAACTATATATCATATAAAAAAAAAACATTTCACACTTAGGGTCTTACCACACCAATCGATCGACAGTTTCTACTACACCAATCGCAGCTCGATCGACGTCGACTTTCCATTCCACCATCGATCGATCGTAGATCGACTATCGATCGATCGGTAACACCTTTATGTTTAGTTCATTTCCTTTTGTAGTTCATTTTGTTCATCATCAACGGATTTGGATGAAATTTGGTACACAGATAGTTTATAATCCGGATTAACACATAGGATAGTTTTTATCCCAATTTTATGCTCCTGTGGGATAATTTTCGAGTTGTAGTGGATGAAGTCGCTGGCTACAGCTTATTCAACTAGAATACTAAGTTTGCTTGTGGGATAAATCATCTTCAACTAATTCAGGTTGCAAAATAGTGTGCCTGTTTTCACAAACTTCTGAAAAAAAAACCTTAAGGACCTAACTAGTACATAACGAGTTCGACCTACTTTAACTACAAAATATCATGTAGGAGATAACAATTTCCTGAAATATGCTTCATAACTCACTGCAAACAAACAACGTTGCAATGTAAAACAAAATTAAACAGGAAAATAAATTATAAAACTCGGCAAACTTAATATTTACCAGTTCTCCCAGATAACAAGAACACATACAATGATAACCGACGTTCGCAATATCAAATAAACATAACCCTGTTTAAAGATTCATTTCAACAAAGAATAATCAACTTAATCTCCTTCCAATATAGCAGTAAATTGAATGACAAATACGGGATGTATCACTTGCAATTCCATGCCAGAGCAATTGACTCAGGGTATTCCCTCCACATCCAATATTAATGTGCAAGCATATAGTGTGAGGCGACTGATTGCACGAGACTGTTTCTGCGGTATTCATTTCCGTCTGAACACGATTGCAAATACGTTGCGGGAATGGTTTTGCGTCAATGGATGTGTTGGTGGAATTTGTGTGGATTTGGTCGTGTTATCTATTTGATCTGGTGGTATAGTTTGGGAGAAGTTATACGCGGGTTGGAGTTAGTATAAATAAGGTGAAGCTCGCAAAGTTCTGCATACATTGAAAGGTTTCAATCATGAAGACTTGTGTGGTTGTTGCGTTGTTTCTCGTTGGTTTTGCAGTTTTCACTTCGGCTGCTGACATAGGACATGCTGGTAAGAAAAAGACCTTTTTGAACTACATACATATTATAATTATTTATTGCGCCTGTTTATGTATATGAGCTTAGATATGTTGAAACGAACCCACGAAATGGGGGACATTTTTAACGTGGGGCAGACTCCAGCACATCAAGCTACCATAATCTACTACATTCATCACTAAATAAGAAGGTTCACGTTCGATTGTCAAAATTTGACCGAGTACTTTTTAAATTAAAAATTGTGACCCAGTTGCAGTCGCTAGCAGACAGAAGAGACACGACTGTTTTCTTTGTAGTAACTTTATGAAAACGCCTCTGTACAGTCCGCGTTACGATTTGTTTACCCCCTTGGAAGCACCTACGTTCGTTAGTCTTAAGGGATACTGACCAAAAAATAGCACGCGGGCCAGACCAGTCAACTTTTTGAAATATCCATAGGGTTACTGGGGTAATGATGAAGCCTACTGGAGTTGCGAAACTGCCTTAAGGCGGACCTGAAACGCAAAAGTGAAGAAACAGGTGGTTTTCAGTCAGTAAGTCTGACAGTCTTTTCCGCTCGACCAAGGGCGGGAAGACTAATTTGATGATGACTATACCCAAAATAAAAACTTGAGAGGTCAAGGGACACCCGGATGGAGCGAAGTTACTGTATATACTCAACAAAAATAATCGACGCGACACCACACTGTTCAATGCCAAATAGAAAGACGAAACGAAAATATCTGGCTTGCTTTCTTTAAGAGAGAGAGAGACAGACAGAGAAACATGCGCACGCCGTACGGCATACAATAGCTTACTATAACAAAAAGTGTCGTTACAACTTTTCGTCTTAATTTTTTCTGTCTAGCCCCCTTTCGCAACGCGCGATAAGGAACTTCGTTCCAAAAACCACTTACATTAAAATACATATATTTGTTGTTTTCACAGAGCCATCCCACATAATGCTGAAAAGGGAAACGATACAAGGACCAACGTTACCGAACAGCTGCGTATTTTACGAGTGCATTGCAAGTTGCAAGAACAGAGGATACAAGCGGGGGGGGATCTGCGTCTTCACTGGATGCCAATGTTTGCGATAGTTCCGTGTAGTTTTTTACCAAATATTACACATACTCCCCGATATTGTTCTTCGTTCATGAACTTTATCGTTTTCATTGTTAAGACGCTGACTTTGGAAGCCGGTGACTAAAGAAGTAAGTAAATCAAACGAACAAAGATCATCGGCTTTCAAACCTAAAGCTATTTTACATTTTTTACTGGTTTTTCTGGAAGAAGGTTGTAATTTTTTTTTGTTTTTTTTTTTTTTTATAAATGTTCTATACCAAGTTGAAGATGTGTTTAAAAGAACTGACAAAATAAAATATTTGTGTCAAATTAATTAGTTTTTGTATCGGATCACCATTCACCATTTATCGACATGAAACAAATAAATCAGAAATGCATGTTTATGGAACTCGAAACAGTTCTCCATTAACACTTAGGGATACCCAAAATAGCTTCCGTTAATTTGTTTAAACAAATTAATTGAAATCTCAAGACTCTCAATCATCAAGTAGTTTGGATTTAGGAGATTTGTGTTTGCATCTTACAAATAACTGCGGAATTTTCGTTTCAATGTAATATTTATTTAGTTTTGAAAGTTTCGAGATTCTTCCCCAAGTTTACCACTAGAATAATTACAATATACACTTTGTATCCTAATTTATAGATCTTTAAAGACTGGTTAAGCATTTGAACCCCGTTGCTTGATGTAGACGACCACATGGTATAAATAGACGTAGTATCCAGGGCCTGCAGTCTCTACAAAGATAGCGATTCGATCGATACGTAGCGATCGCTAAATATTAACGAAAAAATTCGCATGCAATAACAACTGTCACAATGAATGCAAGTCTCTACATCCGAGATAGCGAGCAAAGTCGGTAATTATGAAGACTTTGCGTTGTCGCTATGATAACGAAAATCGTATTCATAGTGCGGTAAATTAATAGTATTTTTGGCATGGCTTCTAGGCTTTTCTTCCATAAGTGAGGTAAAATATTGGCAGTCGAAAAAAAAACTTTTATTATAGGGAAAATTAATAGCTAAGATAATTCTCAAAAAATATTTTTCTTTAAAAGTTGTGCAGAAGAAAGGTAAACCTTATTAAGTTAGAACTTAATTTCATCGAAATGTGTAAGTATCGTATACCGTTTTTAAGAATACTCATAACAAGGAACTTATTAGTTTGCTTCCTTGCAACACCTAGACGTTCAACATGTCAAACAGGCATACTGTCAATGTCAAGTTTGTTTTGGAGCAAAAACATTGTTTCCCAAATTGAAAATAACGGAAATAAAACGGTGTTTCCATGTATAGCGATACAGGTGGATACAGGCGCAGGCCCGCCGTGTGCCAGCACCGGGAGCGGCAGGTTAGTACAACCTACAACGACAATTTTTATTCCTATTTTCAGTACTAAATTGAATAATTTAAGTATACATCCGAAGTATTCTGTGCAGTGCCGGATTTAGACTATTTGATGCCTTAAGCAATCCCGGCGCATGGTCCCCCTACCATTCTTACTATACTAACCTTAGGATATATGCGTTTATCTTTTAAGTTCATTCATAGACGGAGTTCTTAGTTAGTCAATTTCAAAAAGCGTTTCGTGTACTAGCAAAGAATTTTTGGTCCTGTTTATGGTGCCCCTTGAGACGTGGCGCCCTAAGCAATTGCTTAATTTGCTTCAGGGTTAATCCGGAACTGATTTTGTGTTTATATAATGAATAGTTTTTATGTTTCAGGTGTAGGCGTACACCATGTGTAACATCTGCTCAAATTGATAGACTATTGGAGCAAGCAGACGCTGCCAAAATGCAGTCTGAGGCAACCAAGGTACAAGCCAAGGCGTCGCCGTCGCTGCTATTTGCGCAGGTTGCAAGCAAAATAGCTGACGCTATTGCTGCTATTCTATCACAAAATTATTGTGTAAATAAATAAAATAAATGATTTTAAATACATGTTTTTTATTTCAACGGAGAACAGAGTATATTAAATGAAAAAAATATACAATTATGTAAAACTAGTATTAATTAGTCTTCTTCTTATGCGCTCTGCATCAGGTCGCCCAGAGCCTGCACAACAAAAATAAAATTTCATGAATGTTCACATCAAAATGGTGTTAGGTACACATATCTATATAAATATATTATAGTAAAAAAAATATCAGTTGATAAGTTACCCGTCATCATGGACTTTTCTACCATTGTCCACCAATGCATGTGGTGGACTCTGTTTTCTATAATCTATATTATATCCTCAGATTCTGGAATGGATAATTATAAAGCAGCAGTATACGGTTCGTACATCAGTTGGCGTTGCTGGGATTAACAACTAAATACAGGTTTTAGCACACCGAAGCATCTTTCTATGATGTTTCTGGCTGAGCAGTGTGTTTCGGTAATTTGTACTCCAGTGTGCCAGGACGTTGATGTTTATGGGAGTTATTGGCCACGGTTCTAGAGGTCCACGGTTTTATAAATCATCACCTAAAAGATTAAGCATATAAAGTAATTTGAGAAATCTAATGGGCATCCTCTTCCAAACAGATTGTTATGCTCATTTATTATTACTTACCAAGCAACTGCCGCTTCATTGTTGAGCACACTAGTGAATTTGCCTACATGTGAGCTCGCTCCTGGCCATCGAGCATTAATATTTAAATATCAAGATCAAGGTCACACTCCTGTAATATATTAAATAATAATGTAAAAGGGTACATATTTTTAAAGAATATTTTAGATTTTATAAAACGGAAGGTCAACTTACAGCTTGCACATTACATAAATGGCCCTAAACCATTGTCCACCATCTGCATGGATGTGGTGTTCTCTGGTTCCTATAATCTATATTTAATGCTCATATTCAATGTAAGTAAAGAAATTGTCCATCCTCCAAATCAAAGGGATTTTCGTTTTCTCGTCGGTTTCTTGCTATTTGCCGCCCCATTAGCACATTGCGTCTGTTCTAAGCCTCAACTAAGTTCCACGCTAAATTTTCTACAGCCATTATGATTTAAATACTATTGATTTAATATTTTCGTAATGTGAAAACACAAATAAAGCAATGGTAGCGATTGTAGCTATCACTTAGCGTGCTGTCAAAAACGGTCGCAAGGAAATGACATGACTTTGCGATAAATCGTTATCTTTGCGAACATATTCGATAAGTTTGCGATGACACTCGGTAGTTTTGGCAGTAGAGACTACCAAAAATCGTTACAATCGGATCGTTAAGAGTTAGCGACCGATTTTTGACGCAAAGCGATCGCTATCTCTGTCGAGACTGCAGGCCCAGATAGACCTAACAATAGTCAATCGGCTTTGATTTCAATAAACAAAGCATTTTACGTTAAGTATAATTTATTTTAAGTTAAATTTAATACAGATTCAACTGAATTTCTAAACATATAATATACGCCTCATTTAATTCTAATGATGAGTTAATTATAATGCAACAAGGATGAGAATTTTCTTCCAGAACCAAATTAGAATCTTCCCATGTTCTTCAAAGTGTATGGTGCTTTGAAATACGTGGGTATTTCAGTCGGGACGATTGGTGCATGTGGTGGTTCTCTTACAACTGCCTTGGTGCCAGTTCCGTAGTAGAAAGCCTGAAGTACGAGTTTAGAACAGTAGCTAGGATTAAAAGATCTGAATGCCGGTGGGAAGATCTTATATGTTACATGTATGGTCTTCCTAGCGCTACCGTTTTTGTCATAGTAATGTCGGTCAGCCCAACGCGCAGCCGCACGAGCCACGGAACTGTCACGATTTCGGTACACCGTCGTCCAATCTTTTTTGTGCTTATCGAACCATCGGTCTTTTTGAATTTGTCTGTTATTATCCGGTATACCATTCATAAATCCTTGACCACCAGGCATTTCTAATACCCAATTATTAGTGGTCATAATAGCCGCATGACCAAGGAGTCCTGTCAGTAAGTTTTGGCCTGTAGCGATCAAGATATCCCCTGTTCTCACAGTGTTTATAAAACGTCTCTTGTTATCGGCTGTGCTACGTTTAACGATTTTTCTTTGGAATATAGACTCCTGAGTATCGCTTAGTATCCCGTACCTGTTCATTATGAGCCACTCCTGGTAAGTAATTGGCTGGCTGCCGTTCAATGAGGTATACACCTGATAAGAATCTTTGAAGATATTTCTCTCGTCCCGTTCGAATGATTCGAGTGAATATTTTTCTGGATTGATTATTCCCATGTGGACTCCTATGCTGTATGCGGTAACTGTCTGGTTCGATACTTCGTCATTGTGCTCTGAAAACAATAAGTTGCAGAAGTAATTATCGTGGTTCGATCAGGTCCAATTTAAAAAAAAGTAACATATTAGCTTAACGCTACGATACATTTGCATTTGCTTTACAAGCATGCAGATTTGACCGCACTGATTTCGTAGAATAAAATATTTTAATGAATGTTTGAAGTTTTTAACATAATTTAATTTCATTTACAAGAAAAACGAAACCCAATCGTAGCAATACAGATGTTGAATATAAAGAAAGAAAACAACTTACCAAAATCGTATTCTTCAGCCACAGAAAGTTGTGTTCCCGCTACAAACAGGACCACACAAATATACAAGTGTCGAAACTCCATGATGGCGTCTTCAATAATGTGACTTATTGTCTGGTCAACATCCCCTTTATATATAATCAGGCAAAGTAAACATGCAAAGACCACATTGTTCATAATAAAAATACTCGAGATTAGGGGATGTCCTGTAACCTACTATTACACATACAGTTTCAGATTATCGCGAACTTGTCCTTCTTATACAGACTTCTTCAAACAGTGTGATTCTTAAAACCATTTACGTGTCTTAAATCTGGAAAGTGTCGTAAAAGAAGTGGTGACTCTGTCGCCATGAAAACGATGTGTAAATTTACTTTGGTTTTGTTCGTTTGAACATAGGTTTGTATTAAATTTTTTAATTGCCTGTAATTTTTTTGTGTGTTATCAAATAGTTAAATTAATAAGATTAAAATTTTTAATTTTGTTTATGCCTATTTTTGTGTGCGGAAAGATTGCAGAGCACATCATTAAACAATGTGTCCGGTTTCGGTTGAACAAACTTAAAGGGGAGGTAACTTGTTCAGTTCTGTCAATAAAACAAAAATAGCCACCATTCAGTAGGGGTTGGGTTCCGACCCCACATGATTAATAATTTTATTGACCGAATGAGCAAACTATTTACCTCTTTAAGTTTGTACAGACCGGAATCGGACACAATGTATACCTGGCCTGTGTCCCACTGCCGGGCAAGGGCTTAAGACCTCGAATCCTTATAATAGTCACTATGGTTTAACCTCTCAAGAGATTGGCTAAAATTGGCTAAATGCCCCTAGCACCCGGCTAAGAATCGGTGAAATTATAGCTCCTTTCTCTCCACTTTTCGATATGTACAAATGGTGTTCAAGCGCTCGAGAGGTTAAGAAGTAAGCGCAAAATTTTCGTTTCAGTGTATCGTATTTAGTTATTATAGTTACCTATAGGTTTGAAAATTGTTTCTAGTTTTTTTGATTTTAATAAAAAAGTAAAGTATTTTACGGAAAGTTCAATTTATTTTTGAAATATAATATAAGTTTAAGTCATATTCATTGCCTTTACAATGAATATGACTTAAACTTATATTTTTCGAGACGAAAATTAACAACTACATAATGAATCCTTTTGCTCTCGAAGCGGTTCCATTTAACTTAAACTAATAATAAATCAATTAATAAAAAATAAAGCAATTTACAATTATATAATAAATGCAGTTCAGAAGTTTTTTAGAGAATACGGTTAGAATTTTCCCATATTCATCAGAGTGTATGGTGCCATAAAATGCGCTGGTAATTCAGTCGGAATGATTGGTACATTGAGCGGATTCCTAACAACTGCCCTGGAGCCAGTTCCGTAGTAGAAAGCCTGAAGTACGAGCTTGGAACAGTAGCTAGGGTTAAAAGACTTGAATGCCGGTGGCTTTATGTTATATGTTACATGTATGGTCTTCGTAGAGCCTCCGTTTGCGTCGTAGTAATGTCGGTCAGCCCAACGCGCAGCATCACGAGCCACCGAACTGTCGCGATTTCGGTACACCGTCGTCCAATCATTTCTGTGCAAATCGAACCATTTGTCTTTTTCAATTTGCCTGTTATTGTCCGGTATACCTTTCCAAAATCCATCACCACCAGGCATCTCTAATACCCATTTATTGGAAGTCATAATAGCAGCATGGCCAAGGACACCCGTAAATAATCCTGTGCCTGTCACGACCAGGATATCGCCTGTTCTCACAGTGTTCATAAAACGTCTCTTGTTATCCTCTGTGCTACGCTTGACAATTTTTCTTTGGAATATAGACTCCTGAGTATCACTTAGTATCCCGTACCTGTTCATTATGAGCCACTCCTGGTAACTAATTGGCTGGCTGATGTTCAATGATGCATATACCTGGTAAGCATCTTTGAAGACGTTTCTCTCGTCCCGTTCGAATGATTCAAGTGAATATTTTTCTGGATTGATTATTCCCATTTCAACCCCGACGCTGTATGCGGTCGCCGTCTGGTTCGATACCGCGTCATTCCGCTCTGTCAACAATAAATTACAAACTGTTATTGTATTATTCGTACAATTCCATTTTTTGAACAAAAAGGTGACGTAAAAAGCGTAAAGTTGTGATTCATCATTTTTCCTGACAATTATGCAGATGTGCAGAATATTTCAATGAAGTTTGGTGCGATCACTTTCATCATCATCAACCTGTACTGTTTCTACTACTGGGACACAGGCCTCCTCTCTGTGAGAGGAAGTTGGCTATACCACACGGGCCCAGCGCGGGTTGGTAGATGCCACGTCTTCGAATGTTTGATTCTAGGACATGCCGGTTTCCTCACGGTGTTTTCCTTCACCTGGCTGTGTTCGAACCCAGGAACTCGTAAGTCTGGGCCACCTGCCATCACTTTACTACACCATATACATAAAATACGTATCTTAAAGCATTGATTTAATTTATCTGAAAAACATAAGTTCAATTGAAGAATTTTACTCATGAGTAAAAAAATACAGCTTACCAAAATTGAATGCTTCAGTCACAGCAAGCTGCGATCCCGCTACAAACAGGACCACACAAATATACAAGTGTCGAAACTCCATGATGGCGTCTTCAATAATGTGATGAATTACCTGGTCTACATCCCCTTTATATATTTAATCAGCTACGATGCTTTAATTGAAGTATACAGTACATTGTTCAAGTATTAGGGGATCTCCTGCGGCCAAGTGCGATATATGCAGTTTCAGAGAATTGTAATTGTGACGCATAAGTGATAATGACTTCATATTTGTTTGTAGAAATAATGTCATACTCACAATAAAATCCAAATTATTTGTTTCCTAAATAATACATACATAAACTCACGCTCTTTTTACATGGGGGGGTAGGCAGAAACCACGGAGTATCATTCCATACTCCTTTCGGTTCATCTATGTTCCTAAGTCTAGACGAAAAATGAGAAGAAAATACAAAGACACACCAACGGGACGTCTGGCTCAGTCTTCAATCAAGCTACTGACTGCTGCGCTGTGTGTCGCAGGTTTGATTCCTGTACAAAACAAATAACTGTATGACGTAAAAGTAGTTGTTCTCTGCTAAATATTATCGGCCATTTTAGATTCTCAGGTTAATACGAGTATTCCACAATGTTTGAGGAAAAAAACAAGGTCAAATAAATGGCTCATTTTAACTGACGTGAGTTGCTATTCCAGATTAGGGATTTTACCGTTGCCAAGCAAATTTTATTGGAACAGATTGATTCATGCACATGCACAATTTTAACTGCTTTACCGTTAATTAATATGGTGGCTGTCTTATGTCCGAAGGAGCTGCCCCAAGGTGTCATCCGCTGCTCTGATCCTTAGGGTCGTTGCGTATGACAGGTCCCCCCTTAGAGGGCCAAAGCCTGCCGGAGTCGCGGGACTAAAGAATTACCGTGACCGTAAAGGGCTATTGAAGGACACCGTGGATTTTAGTCAGTACAAGTCTGATAGTCCCTCCTGCCCTGCCCTGGGTGGGAGGACTCATTAGATTTTACCACGTTAAAAAAAGGGTCGTTGCGTGACATTTAATAGCATATAGGTAAACTTTTTTTTTGTGTAAATATCGTGAAAAGACTACTCCTGCGCAGGATGGAGCAAACGGGACTGTGAGACTGGTACTGAAGTTGTTCTTGTTCCTTCAATTGCGTCTAGAGCTACAGAGCCACGGTCCACTTTTATGACAGTGTCACAACCCCGGGAATAAAGTTGACTTGCAATACATCTTCTAATTATTATAAACTAGCTCAGGGGTTCCCAAACTTTTTCAGCTCCTGGCGCACATCATCGTCATCATCAGCCTATAAATGTTCCCACCCCATCTGCTCGGACACAGCCCTCCTCTCTGTGAGAGGGAGTGGGCCGTAATCTACCACGCGGGCCCAGTGCGGATTGGTAGATGTCACATGTCTTCGAATTTTTTGTTCTAGGACATGCCGGTTTCCTCACGATGTTTTCCTTCACCGGTTTGAGAGCAGTGGTGTTGAAATAAATTACACAAAGTAGGTAATGCGCCTGACGGGGTTCGAACCCACGACCTACTACTCGTAAGTCGAGGCCGATACCACTGTAGAATAGAATACCACGGTATAATATACCACGGTAGAAAAAAAAAGTGTTGTTCCCGTGAAAAACAATAATAACGTTCATGTTGTCTCGTATGCGGAACCTATGAAGAGTTTATCTATGGAAAAACAAAACGAACTTTTTATTAAAATGGCATGTAATGTGTTTTAATGAAATAAAGAAAAAAAAATAACACAAAATTCCCTTTGATATATAAAAAAAAAACGTAAGTCACAAAGCATCAAACATTGTATTATTATTATAGAGTGAATTTTTCTGCAACAGAGTTTTCTAGAGGAAAAACGGGAAAATGCCTCAGGCTCAGAATAAACTCACTTGTACTTAATTATAAAAAAATACTAGCTTTTATTTGTGGCTTTGTTCGCGTTAAATTAGAATTTTACAATTAATTCGTAATTGTACTCTGTAATATTAATTTAATTTTAGTACAGAAATAGGAGGAACTCTAAAGACGGCATTATATTTATATTATTTAAACTATAAATAAAAACTAACTGGTAATAATTATGTACAAAAAAGAAAAAGAAAATAAAAACATTCAAAGGGCGTCAAAGAATTCGTCCACATCGCTGTCAACGAGAACTGACAGTGCCCAGAACGCTGGCAGCATTGCCACGTTGTATGGCAATGCTGATTCTTTAGCCTAGAAATAGGCCAGCCCTCTGGTTGTAGGTTATGTAGAGGGAGGGGGCAACATCATACATAAAAAACATGATTCGAAACACATTCGCCGGAAGACGCTGGATGCAGGTCGCTTCCAACCGGTATATGTGGAGATCTAAAGGGGAGGCCTATGTTCAGCAGTGGACGTCCTATGGCTGAGATGATGATGATGATGATGATGATGAAACACATTTGCCACCACACAACTTATGATGTGAACTGTACTTTTTTTTGGGATAAAAGGTACGAGTACACTATCTCCGTTTCTGTTCACCTGACAACGTATAATATGCAATTTAGGATATATCGGTTTAGGTGTGAAAAAATAACAAACGAACTTACTTTCGCATCTACAATATTAGTAAAAAGTGAAATAAAATAATGCCATTCTTCAAAGCAAGAATTTATTTGTAACTTTCTGCTTGTATAAAGTTTTTTACCTGTAGAGATTTTGAAAAGTAATGTTGCAGTTAATTATGGAGTTCCTTTCAAAGAGGTTTTACTGATGAATGCTGATTTGATTAGTGTTCTTGGTATTCCTTTTTTTAGAACATTCTTGATAGTGAAAGTAGGTACACATGTGTTTAAGTGTCGTTAAAGTTGGATTTAGAGTAGCAATTTTAAATTCATAAAGTAGCAATTGGATGTCACTGTTTATTTGGTCTTTTTTGGTACGAGTTTCATGTCATACCTTAATTTAAACTAATTTTACTTGTTCTATAGATTTTGGTGAAATTCCAGGATGTATTAAGGAAGGTCCTTGGATTTCAACAAATATAAAAAAATCTGCTTTGATTTAGGTAGCCGTTATCGTTTCGCGCTTAGCAACGCAGTTACTCAATCATATTTATTTAATTTATTTATTTTGCTATCTACGAGTATGTGCACACAAAACACAACACAGGGTAATAATAACATATAATAATTGAGCACAAGGGCTTATTTGTAAAGAAATTTCTGCCGGCACACTTACACAAATTTATTTGTTTAGTATTGTATATATATTTGTGTTCTCATATCTTTACCTGATGACACACTCAGCGATTCTATATCTATAATAGGTAGGGAAGTAGGCACTACAGCCAACAAGAAAATACAATATCATTTATGAAAGGAGCAAGGGTAAACAACAATAAAGGCTGAGGCAATATCAAATCTTTATTTCATTGGAGATAATTGTAATTTTTCTAAGTGCTCGCCAGTAGAGAAACAATATCCGCGTCGCGGATAACTGGGGACATAGAATACAGGGTCGGAGTTAACGGGGATGGGGTGAACATTATGGAGAGGGCATTAACAGTGTTTATTCTGTTTAAAGTCTCTGGAGTACGGCGGGCCCGCCTTTCTTTGTGAAGATCGTGGTTTCCAGTACCCTTAGCACAAGTTTTCACTCTTTTACTTTACAGCGTCTTTTCAGTATTTACAGCGTTTCTTGTATGAAAAAAATGGAACAGCGCCTCTGGTGTGCGAAGAAGGAACTAATTTTGTCCTTGAAAATGGTCAATTTGAAATTGTCAAAGTTCCAGTTTACTTTACGTCTCAAATACTGAAAACTCGTGCTAAGGGTACAGTTGATTTTGTGTTTGCTGCCAGTAAAGCCTACAAACATTATTGTATTATTGTTTCTGACATAAATAAAGGTTCGGACACTGATTGCTGATAAACTTGTGTAAGGCTGGTGCCTATATAGTGCAAAATGCTACGTAGCAGTTCAACATTTTCTTAGTGAAGAAAATGTTGAACTGCTACGTAGCATTTTGCACTATATAGGCAAAATTGTTAGCAGTGGCTAACAACTCTGTACACAAAAAGCCGTCAAGAAACGCGACAAAGAAAAATAAAATAAGCCGTAAAAAGCGCAGTCTCTTCCAAGGACCTCGTCGAGCAATTTCAAGTCCCTCCCTGTTGTCGAGTCGACAACTTAATTTATCAACAGCTTGTTACTGCCTGACTACTGGGCACTGAGCAATAGTTTAGTGGTGAGATGTCGCCTTATATTGCCCCGCGCTCTGCGTATAACAAAATTGTATGCAAGTACTACTGCATTAAATGTTTCTGCTTTTCTTTTGTTAATGGCTTTGAGGTTGGCTTAATTCCAAGTTGCGAAGATTCTGAGTGTGAGTCTGTTGTTGTGATACAGGCACAGTACAGGTAAAGAATCTGAATGCCGTTGATATTTTGGACTCAATTGTAAAAACCTGCTTCTTCATCTTAACAGCATACTATCTCAAGATAACGAGAGTTGCAGGGAGTACTTAAATCAATCAACATTTCACATATCTATAATGTTATGAACTGAAATGGTTTATTTTATGTTGCAAATGAATAGGAGCGGCTTAAACTTTTGAAAATTATGTACCTAAAATGCTTCATTACCGGACCGAAAATACCTTTCCGAATTTATAGCGTCCACAAAACTTTGCAAAGTTCATTTATAAAACGGAAAACGGGTAAACCCCCATACAAAGGCCCTGAGATAAGTCCCGAAGAATTTGAATGCGAGGTGTGGAAGTATCTAAATAATTTCATTTTACGTTTCACATAACATATTCAAGAGACCCGGCCGAAGCGCTGACATTCTTTATTTTCGGAACTCTCTCCTAAAGGTTATAACGGGCAACTTTCTGATGTTTAATGCGGCGTGGCTCGCCTAAATAATAACAACGTGTAACACGGTCAGCTCAGAAACAATGGGTGGACGCTTTTCAGTTTTTACGTCCTTCATTTCACGTCACGTTATTCCACTTTCGTCGTGTTTATTTCGGACGTAATCCTCGCATTCGTCTAGTAAACCAGTTCAGTGAAGCGGCAGATTTTATAAGGCACTTTACTAGGGTATTTTAGGAGAAGTTTTGGGACGAGTTTTGCCAAGAAAAACAATGTATGTAAATGAAGATTCGATGTAGCTGCTGTAACGGAAACTGTCCTATATTTTTTCATGTTTCAGTTTCCAAACAACTCATTTTCAAAGGAACCAATTAAAAAACGGCTCCTGAACAAACGTGAATAATTCTCTGTAAACAAAATTCATTTTAACAAATATTTTTGGAAATATCTTTTCTATTTCGGGTCTCATCTCGAAAGCAAACACCCAGTCGGTTCGGAAACACAATTTAAGTTCGTCAACAGCCGGTTTCAGTGGCAGTGCTCCGAGGCACAACTTATTTATATAGGAGAGTACAGTTTGGTTCGATAGCTGAGAGCCCAAGTTAGTTGAATCAGGCGTTAGGTGCTTTGCGAAACCCATTTAAAATTAACGAATACATCTTAAATCAAATAGTAATACTTTGTTCTTTAATTGATATTATTATATTAAGGTCGTGGCTAAATAGGCATCTACGTTTAGCCGTGTTTATCAAGGTTGGTCTGTGGATGGTTGACCATCTATTATTGCGGGTTTCCGCGGTGTCTGGGAAAGCGCATAAAGCCATAGATTCTGTCTGTCATTCGTAGATCTTTGACAGTCGTTACTGTTATTGAGAAACTCGAAAGTCAGTTTTACCGAAGAGTATCGTGTTACCCAGTTACTGGGTAGTAGAGAACAGATAAGCAGTTGCTTCAGAATATAAAATAGATTTAAAAAATCTAAAAACCCACGTTTTTAAATGTCCTAAAAATAAGAAAAAACACCTACGGGGCTGAGAGAGGGGCCACTCAAAACGTGGGAGCGTATATTATTTAAGGGATATATTTACATGACGTGTAAAGATCGTGGGTGAAACTTGAAAAGATACGCCCCCACGTTTTGAGTGGCCCCTCTCTCAGCCCCGTAGGGTTATTTTCTTATTTTTAGGACATTTAAAAACGTGGGTTTTTAGATTTTTTAAATCTATTAATTATTTTATTATTTTTATCTTTGTTCATCGGGTTTGAAGCTACCCTGAAAATTTTAGCCTGCTAGCTTATCGGGAAGTGCCTCAAAGCCTGTCCGCCATCTTGGACGTCCGCCATATTGAATTTAAGTCACATGACTATTTTTTCATATTCCTGACAGCAAACCCTTTCATTTGATATCCATATCATGAGGGTGGATTTCAAACAGCCAGTCTGCCATCTTGGACGTCCGCCATATTGAATTTAAGTCACGTGACTTTTTTTTTCATACTCCTGACAGCAAACTCTTTCATTTGATATCCATATCATAGGGGTGCATTTCAAATAGCCTGTCTGCCATCTTGGACGTCTGCCATATTGGATTTAAGTCACGTGACTATTTTTTTCGTATTCCTGACAGCAAACCCTTTCATTTGATACCCATATCATGGGGGTGGATTTCAAACAGCCAGTCCGCCATCTTGGGGAGGCCGCCATATTGGATTTGTTATGACGTTTCTTAGCTAGTCATGTATTGTCATCAGAACTCAGAGCGTGTGCAAAATTTCAGCCTGCTAGCTTAACGGAAAGTGCCTCAAAATTGAGTTGCAAAAGTCCAACCGGAACGACAAACAATCAAACAAACAAACAAATAAACAAACAAACAAACAAGAAAAGTGAGTGTATAAAAACGTGGGAAAAACGTGGGAAAATACTGGCCAACCTCTACCGACAGTTGGGAAAAGGCTAGACTGATAAGCATAAATTTATATTATTTTTCTTTGGAAGACTCATTATTCCTGCAACAGAAACAAACAATTTGTGTCGCATTTAAAAATAAAGGAGCTACTTCTAAGTTTGGTTAACACAAATCGTGATTCCAAACTTTCTGGACGAGATCACTTAACAGGTTGAACGGCAAAAATACGGACAAAGTTTAAAAGAAAGATTGGAATGCGTAATTAATAATAATAATAATAATAATAATATTCCACAACTATCACACAACGCCATCTAGTCCCAAGCTAAGCAGAGCTTGTGTTATGGGTACTAGACAACTGATAAACATACTTATATATTTCTAAATACATACATATTATAGATAAATTACACCCAGACACAGAACAAATGATCGTGCTCATCACACAACATTTGTCCTGGGTGGGAATCGAACCCACGACCTCCGGCATAGCAGTCAGGGTCACTAACCACTAGACCAACAGGCCAGTCAAAATTAAAGCGAACATCAGTGATTTACCAAATGATGTCCATTAAAGTTGGGAGCTGAGGAAACGGCCACACTGAAGAGAGGGCGAGGGGGACTCGTGAACCAGTTCTGACGACCTCATCAAGGTTTTCTTCCTACAAATGAGTAAGGGTCTGTGCGTAATGTGTTCAGCTTTCAGGGGTAGACCGTACCACTTATTCTGTGGATTGACAAGAAATGTTTTTTTTTGTCTATGGACCCAGGTAAGACATTTTTCATGTGTTGTATTGAGTTGTTCAGATGAAGATTTTTAAATGATTAAAGTCTCTGTACTCACAAATATTTATTTCAAAATGTATTTTAGGGTGTTACCACACCAATCAATCGACCGTCAATCGACGCCATCGATCGATGGCAGAATGGACTGGTCGACGTCGATCGATAGTTTCTACTACACCAATCGCAGCTCGATCGACGTCAACTTATCCATTCCACCATCGATCGATCGTCGATCGACTATCGACCGATTGGTGTGGTAACACCCTTATAATCCAATACCAATATGTTGCATCATCATCTCATCATCAGCCTATAAATGTTCCCACTGCTGGGACACAGGCCTCCTCTCTGTGAGAGGGAGTGGGCCGTAATCCACCACGCGGGCCCAGTGCGGATAGGTAGATGTCACATGTCTTCGAATTTTTGGTTCTAGGCATGCCGGTTTCCTCACGATGTTTTCCTTCACCGTTTTGAGAGCAGTGGTGTTGAAATAAATTACACAAAGTAATGCGCCTGACGGGGTTCGAACCCACGACCTACAACTCGTAAGTTGAGGCCGATACCACTGGGCCACCACTGCTCTCGTGTCTCATATGTTGCATACATTTAGAGGATTTACGCTGATTTTTATACGGCGATTTTAGAGTTTGGTCCTAATTATTTGTGCAATGACCACTAAAGATTATTTTTATCGTGTTAAAATCATCAAAGGAGTCCTTCCCACGCAGGGCGCGACGGGAGGAACTGTCAGACTCGTACTGACTAAAATCCACGGTGTCCTTCAATAGCCCTTTACGTTCCAGGTTCACGGTTAGGTTAGACACGGTCACGGATAAGACAGTCCCGCGACCCAAATATATAGTAAAACTTAAACGAGAGTTCTATAAAAACAATGATTAAAGAAACAACACCTAACCTCTTTATGATAACAGCATGATTAAGGTTTAACTGCAATAAAACGAGGTTTACGATTGCACAGCTGACTAACTTCAACACGTGACGAATGCGGTGGAATGATTACGTATTATCGTCAGAACATTCAGTATGTCACGCGATAAAACTGAACTTAGTGGCAGTAGTTGCCAGTACTAATATGAAGTTAAAAACTTGTGCCTTAAGGCTGCCTGGCGCGTGCTAGCTGTGCGAGCTGGCTGTGCGAGCTGGCTGTGCGAGCTGGCTTTGCGAGCTGGCTGTGCGAGCTGGCTGTGCGAGCTGGCTGTGCGAGCTGGCTGTGCGAGCGCCGCTTCCAAAAATGTATGAATTTTAAAAACTAGCTCGCAGGCCCATGTCCACTGGAGAGGAGAGAGCGGAGCGGAGTTTTTATGCAATTCTATTGGTTAATATTTCCTCGTTTATCCGCTCCGACAGCTCGCTCCGCTTCAATGGACAGGCAGCCTAACAGTGCAAAACCTTAGGGTTGCTACACACATAATCAGGCAATTAATCTGAACAGTTGGGCGGTAAAACCGAATATAAGCAGATATTCGGGAATCACAAACCTAAGGTTCTCGAATGGAGACCACGCATCGGCAAGCACAGCGGGGGACATCCACCTGCAAGGTGTACAGACAATCTGATGAAAATCACAGACTTGCGCTGGACGCAGACCGCTTCTAACCGGTCCTAATGGAAATCTATGTTCAGCATTGGACGTCCCACAGCTGATAGAATGATGATGACAAGCCTATGATCTGAAGAGAAAAAATATAAGAAAAAAGTTTTAAAAAAAAAATATAACCGACTTCTAAAAAAAAACAAGCACGAAAAAGGGTTAAATAACCTACCAAAAAACTTTTCTTTCGGAAGTCGTTGGCTTTGCTTTTATATTTCATTGACTTTTTTTGCCACCGACTTCCGAAAGAAAAGTTTTTTGGTAGGTTATTTAACCCATTTTCGTGCTTGTTTTTTTTTAGAAGTCGTTTATTTTTTTTTTTTCTAAACTTTTTTATTTTACCCTTTTTAGTTTAAATATTCAACCCAAATTCTTGTCAAATACATTATTTTCTTACATATGCACTAGAATTTTACTATCCGTAGCACCGGTTATAACATCGCCCATGTACCCAATAAGCAAGAACACCAAAATAAATGATTTTTTTATGGGACCAAATGGCAGGTATACTGCATCGAACAATAACCCATATGGGTGCAAAGTTCTCATCAGTATAAATGAATTAAGTCCAAATACAAGATAGCTGCTATAAACCGTTGAGGAGTTCCCTGAACTGTTCTTCGTCTTCATCATCAGAACCCTAATGACAGTTACAACCCATCTAGGTGTAAAGTTATCATCAATATAAATGAATTAAGTCCAAACACAAGGTAGCTACTGTTAACCATTAAGGAATTCCCTGAACTGTCCTTCGTCTTCGTCATCAGACCACTAATAACAGTTACAACTCATCTAGGTGTAACGTTCTTATCAATACAAATTAATCAAGCTCAAACACAAGATAGCTGCTGTGAATCGTTGAGGAGTTCCCTCGACTGTCTCTCGGCTCCATCATCAGATATACTCCAGACCTTTATTAAATTGTAGTGCTTTGAAATACTTAATGAAAAAAATAATACTAAATCAGTTGATGCCTACTCCTTACTGTTAAGGAGTTGTACCTTCCATCATCAGCTCAGCTACATGAGATGACGATTACCATACGCAAGTCCTTAAATTACTTCTTAAAATTTGCGAAAAACGGTGTGTCGGCCTATAAAATTCGAGGGTTGCCCTCGATTTCTCCAGGATCCAATCATCAGATCCCAACTTGGTGACTATGGGACCACCTCAGAAGCACCTCCTTTCGAACAAAAAAAGAATTTTAAAAATCGGTCCACAATTGGCGGAGTAATCGCGTAACAAATATACAAAAAAAAAAAAAAAAAAACATACCGTCGAATTGATAACCTCCTCCTTTTTGAAGTCGGTTAAAAAGACAAACAAAATAGACTTACTCGTAGAACCATGTGTCTCTGAGTAATAGGTGTTATGTGATAAGCGTCATTCATAAAGAATGGAGACTTGCCCTTGTGGAGATTACCTTAGGATTCCAACATCTGGGGGATTAAGATCTGGGGACAGTGAGATTTTCTCAGCAGTAGGTATACCTAAGCTTTCCAATAAAAATATTTTGTCAATAAAGCCTCCTGCAGACACACGCGATTAATCGCGCTGCGACAACGAGCCAAGCTAATTTCCACTCTAAAAATATTGCGAATGGACCGCGACATGTCGCCCCGCGCGATTAATCGCGTGTGTCTGCAGGAGGCTTAAGTCCACATTTGGTCCTTTCCATGTTTTTTTTTGTCTTTAATGGAAATAACATATATTTGTTTCTTAACAAACTGTTTTTAGTTTTTTTTTGCTCTAATTAAGAAGATATATTAAATTCAAAATCATTATTTAAACTCCGAGTCGAAAACACGCCGACAGTGCCCGGCGGGGCGGTGCAGCGGTGTGACGTCACTATCATATCAATTTCTATACATCGATAGTACGTGTTCCAACTTTGAAATTGTTATTGTAGAAGCCAGTTGACACAGTGCTAAGGAAATTCTTTACGATCGTGACGTCACAACCGAGGCGAGCAATTGGGGCGCGTTTGTGTTCACGTCAATTTTGATCGAATTTTATCACTTTTAAATTGGTCATAATTAATTATTAAAAAAGAATTAAGATTTTTTTCTCTTCCATGAATGTTCTTATTTGTGGTGGATTTATTATTTATGTAAAAAAAATATTTTTTCTAAATTCAAATACCTAATTGAACATAGATAAAAAACCTCCTTCTTTAGCACACAAAAATTCAACCGATTACACTGAATAAAAATGCAATCAGCAATAAAACATTCCGAGGCGTCAACACCTTGCCTGCAATTCATCGACACAACAGCGAAAAGGCACAGCGATGACAACAGAAGAAATGTTTCCCGTAATATCGGCCTGAGACGACAAAGAGGCAATCGATCACGCAGAGCTTCCACCTGGGCATCCAAATGCGTGATACGGGTTAACTACCGTCGAATCACTACATCTAACAACGAATTTCCAACTCTACTCAGAAGAAATTTGAGTCTATTTTCTATTACAAGAACAGTTGTAGGCGTGGAAGCAACATTTCACACGATTCGTTTTGTCTGCTCTCCTGCTTCCCGTCCCAGGTAATGGTTCCTGTAATATTGGCGTAATATTTCTTTGCGATAGCATTTGTTATCAACGTAGTAACGATGTCGTTTTTATCCGAATTTCTCTTTCTGCATAATAGGGAGATGTGTTCGGTAACGGGGAACGGGATCGGCTAGTAGAGTTTGGAATTTGTTGGTAAAAAGATAATTTAAAATGTATAGGGGATTACCTTGTTTAATGGGCAAGGAATGTGCGTTGACGTCAGTTTAATTAAAGGAAAACAGTTTGAATTATTTCGGAAAGAAAACACTTCAAGGCCCGTTATCAGTAAAAAAAAAATCTTTTGGACGTTTCGCGACGCAGGCTTTATTGCGTATATCTAGTTTTTTGAGTCTATAAGTCATCTTGTTTATCATGCAGTGCATGTTTCAGTCAGATATTAAAAAAAAAACCTAAAATAAGAGTATTTACCTTTTATCTTCATCGGCCATGCCAAAAGCAAGGTGATGAATTTACACATCCTTTTTTCGTGACGAATTTAGTAAAAAATGTAAAAAGCCCAAAAATTCTCACTAGATGCATTTTTCTTCTTGTTTTATGTAAATGGATCCAACGAGAAAAACAATTCTCACTAGATCCATCATGGATCTAGCCAATGGATCTACTGAGAATGAACCCTATTTCCCAAATATGTTGGTCGGCTTCCAGTCAAACCGGATGATGCAGCTGTATATCAGTACTTTACATAGAGAGGCTGACAGTCTAACTTCTACAACCCAGTAACTGGGTAATAAGATTAATACCAGCAAGACACAACACTTTTAATGCATTTAAAACGCTTTTACCACGTATAAAAACTTTCAAATGCATATTTGAACCTTAAACAGTCACTTTGAAACGCCACATCAATTTTTAATACAGGCTTAGCCTAATATTTTATTAAAGTGTTAGTAGAAAATTGTGTGAAAACAAAGAGTATGCCTAAAGTGAGGGAGATCGTAAAGCCTTAATGCTGTTAAAGAGCTATTAATGTTACATAGTTTATTGTTAAGTTTTATAGTTTTCACTTAAATGTTATGGCTTGCAGGGTTAGTTAAACTTGGTCTTTAAAAGTAAACTATTGATAAAGCTATTGAAGCAGAATAGTAGGTTGAAATAAGAGCATGACTTTGTTATCCTAATGTACTATATTAATACAAATAACAATCATATCATTCTAAAAAAATTGCTGGTCGTCGTTTAAACATTGGTTCCGTAGTAAAAAATTGCGGCATTAATGATCTATCATTTCACTTTTAAAGTTCCCCACTGGGCGTCTATTGTTCACAAAACCTTTGTGTTTTTACTCGAAAAGGGGAAAAATATCCTGTCATCTATAGGGTCGCGGGTATGTCTTACTAGGGTATCCTGAAATACAAAGGGCTACTGAACAAACAGGTTGGCCTTCGGTCAATCAAGTCTGACAGTCTCTTGCGCTTTACCTAGGACTCTCCATCTCATTTTATAAAAAAATAAAAGTCGGGAAGATAATTTTCCATTTTTTTCAACCTATAGTTGTGAGAATAAAACAAAATGATGTTTTAAAAAAATACTAACTATAAAGCTATTTCCGCACTCCTAAACGTCGATTCTCATTTAAAACTCACTCAGCGGTTTAATACATAATGTATTGGCCAGTAGATTAGACGGGATTCGATGTAGGGGCGAAGCAGTCATTATTGGACTATCAGTGGCGCGTCAATTAGTCGGGATGGGATCAGCCCTTGGCCTGATTAATGAAACGTGGCACCCACTCGAGCCGCATTCACGCGATCCCAGATAGAACGGCCTTACTGTCACGTTGCCAGTGTAAATTGTACTTAATGAGTGGGTCGAAGTGATACCTGATATTGTAGGCTTTTGAAAAAGCATGTAGGCTGAAATTAGAAAGATTTATGCGTATGGGATAGGGTATTTTTAGAAAGCGTTGCATAGAACTTAGATGTTTTCCAAGTTTATACACGTTGCTTTCTCGGGAGAACACGACAAATGACAATTAGGTGTGTCATTGATGATTAAGATGACGACATAGTTGACGCAGTGGCCGAGCGATCGACTGCTGCGCTGGGTGTCGCGGGTTCGATTCCCGTACGGATCAAAGATTTGTATGACCTACAAATAATTGTTAAACATCTGGGTGTTTGTGTATGTGATTTTAAATGTTTCTTAACGTATCCATGACACAGAAGAAATTCCTAAAAAAACTTTTCTCTCTCGTACCCCACGTTTTAAAGAAATGATTATTTTGAAGAGTAATAATAAAGAGACGTCTGAAGTCCATTTCGTGATTTTCAATAGAGGAGCTAAAGCACAAACTGGGAAGGTTAAAGTGGTCTCGTTACTTATGATATTTATTTTTTGTACACACGAAGTCTCCTCTAGCAGAGAAATTGAGAGAATAGATTTAGATACGAGAGAGAAGAAGAGAGAACATCGAGATAGAGTTAGGGAAAGATTTAAGACGATACATCGTCTTAAATCTTTCACTAACTTGTTTTCTAATTATTAGTAACGTAAACAATCCAATAGGTACATACCTATTTAAATAAATACTTTAAATGAAATGGATAAATTATAACAACATATTCATGTACTATGTTATGAAATAGACAAGTCTGGAAAAAGAGTAAAATATTATGTCAAGGTCTCAAGGACAAGAATAATTTAATAAACAGATCAGTCTTTCTTTACCCATTTATAATATTTGACGATGTAGTAAGATACTACAAGACAAAGAACAACAAAACGAATTTATTAACATTTACAGACAGACATTATTCAGTTTTCCATTTACATATTTGAATAACAATATTATTTATTCAAGTGAAATTGTATCAAAAATAATTTAGTTATCTGAAAGCGATATGCTCTTTATAATGTTCATCCATTCGTGAGTCTCGAAAGAGCCTTCGAATTGGAATGATAAATGAAATTTAAGCTCGCTTTTCCTTCATTCTACTACCGAATACTAATAAAATCATTCTATTGAAACTGTTACAAAATCAATTATCAAGTGTCTTGGAGGCTTCGCCGGGAACGGGAGCAAGGAACATGGAACTGCACTTCATTCAATTTTATATTCGACTTTTCTATTCACCCATTAAATGATTCCTAGACATTCGATCCGATTGGATCTGGGGTAGATTTCAAAGTGTTCGCGTCGGTTAATAATGGAGGTTCAAGGAAGACTTCTCTGAAAAGAACGGATTGAATTAAGTTATGTATTTCTTAGATATTCACAAAGCCTATGCGTTTTATTCAAGCGTAGTTTCTGACGTGACAACGTCTTATGATTCATACGAAAAAACATGACGTCATGCGGCGTTACCTCGCTCTGAGGCGTTCCAATTTTCAAATGTTTATAGCAACGTGAGTGCAGTATTTTCTTATGACGTTGTCACGTTTAACTATCGCCAGTATACATATATAAACCGACTTTACAGACAACCGTTTTTTTTAAATACTTACATGCTCTAAATTTAACTATATCAATCTTATTTAAATAACATTTACATGATACTAACAATAATCTTAATTATTACGAGTATAATTTAGTCGTGTCTGTTAATGGCTTAATTGTTAAGAGCCTCACCCAAAATCTGAGGAGGCTTTTGCTGGGCAGCTGGATCAAGCGTTTGATTATTGACTGGACACGGCGCGTAATCGTATTGTTAGGAGGTTCCTCTCTCAAGAGGCCAAACTCGAATAATATTAGAAAACCCGAATAAAAATATTTAAAAGTGTAACGAATTAAGGATCTTATTTTTTTACACTATTATTATGGGCTAATACCTCATCCTATTTCTTTTTTAGTTGTAAGTTAGTACTCAGAAATGTGAAAGCGTGTTACCAGAATTCGAATAAAACGAAAAATATGTATGATGTTTTCCACAGTTGGTTTTGAAACTGAAGAAACTGCAATACATCCGCAAAGTCCCACCATTTGTTTACCAGTCTAACTGGGTCATGTTAGATTGGACAGGGAAGTGCGCACAAATCTTTGCAGGCGTTAGTTGTGTTAGAGATAGTCGGAAATAGAAGTTTACTCATGTATTTTTTTAGGTAGCAAAGGTTTAAAAATTAACAAAGTTTTAATATTGAGGATCTTAATCTTTGTGAGGATGGACGGATGAATGATTGGTACTCTTTCACGCAAAAACTACGAAACGGATTTGGATGTTTGGTATACCTACAATGTTTTGACAGGCCTGTTGGTCTAGTGGTTAGTGACCCTGACTGCTATGCCGGAGTTCGTGGGTTCGATTGCCACCCAGGACAATTAATGTTTGTGTGATGAGCTCGATCATTTGTTCTGTGTCTGGGTGTAATTAATTTATCTCTAATATTTATGTATTTAGAAATATATAAGTATGTTTATCAGTTGTCTAGTACCCATAACACGAGCTCTGCTTAGCTTGGGACTAGATGGCGTTGTGTGATAGTTGTGGAATATTATTATTATTAATGAAATCTGGATGAACGCAGGATAGTTTTCATTCCGTTTTTTTCTCTTCCAGTGGGATAACTTTTGAGCTGTAGCGGGTGCAGCCGGCAACAGTTGGTATTTAGATGAAGATGATTTTAATCATACCCGTAAATAACTCAGTCAAACGTGTGACGTTCAATATTTGTCTCTTCTCGTCAAAAAGGACCCAAATAATTTCGTAGTAGTAAAATTACTGTACAATGTTTAAACAATCTCGGGCTGAACTTGATGTCATGATACAAAATCTTTAAATTGATACTGAATAAAATTACATTGCCCATTTATGATTCCATGTGAGCGTGAAGCAAGGTAACTGTTGTTTCCGTAGTTGAGCTGGCAATATTATCAACTTGTAAGTCACCTCACTTGAGTCCAACATGGCTTCTCGTAGTGTTTTGGCAATGATCGCGGTTTGGCAAGATTTGTACACATACGTAAGTTTGTGTTTGTCTAATGAAACATAGATTGGAGTTACTAAGTAACTACTGTACCAAGATAAAGTGTTTATTGACTTTTTAGGGTTCCGTAGCCAAATGACAAAAAACGGAACCCTTATAGATTCGTCATGTCTGTCTGTCCGTCCGTATGTCACAGCGACTTTTTTTCGAAAGTAATAAGAGCAATCCTGTTGAAACTTGGTAAGTAGATGTATTATGTGAACCATAATTAGAAATTTTACACAAAAAAAAAAAACTAATTTTGGGGGTTCCCCATACTTAGAATAGAAACTCAAAAAGTTTTTTTTTCACCAAACCCACACGTGTAGTATCTATGGATAGGTCTTTAAAAATGATATTGAGGTTACTTATATAATTTTTTTCTAAACTGTACACTTCCAAAGTGGTAAAATGTGTGTTTTTTTAGATTTATCATTCTCTTGTTTTAGAAGTTACAGCCCCCCCTGTAACTTCTAAAACAAGAGAATGATAAAACTAAAAAAAATATATGCATGCAAACTTCTAGCGAAAATTGGTTTGAAAGAGAACAAGTATTTTTTTTTTAATACGTCATAATTCGTAAACCGCCTTTACCTTTCAAAGTTACAACCAACTACAAGAACTTTTATATTATGTTACTTGCTGCTACGGAACCCTTTATGGGCGAGTCCAACTCGCACTTGGCCGGTTTTTAAATATGAAATCATGATTGGAAGTGGATGAAAATCGTTAATTATAATCAGCCTTTACCACTGTTGGTATTGGCAGAGGCATAGGCCTCCTGGTGGCCTACCATGAACTGTTAACGCGATCCAGTTTAGGCTGTGGGAAAGAGATGGCGCTAGACGACTTGTATAGCTCTGTCTCTTTCCCACAGCCTAAACTGGATCGCGTTAAGAGCTCGTGGTAATGCCCCTGTGGGGCGAGTTGATAAATATCACAATATCTTGGATTTTTTGGTTCTAGGACATACCGATTCTCTCATGATTCTTTCCTTCGCGGTTTTGAGAGCAGTAGTGATTAAATTAATTACATAAAGTTATGTTAGTGTAAGAGCAGTGGTGGCCCAGTGGTATCGGTCCCAACTTACGAGTTGTAGGTTGTGGGTTCGAACCCCGCCAGGCGCATTACTTTGTGTAATATATTTTATCACCACTGTTCTCAAAACGGTGAAGGAACACATCGTGAGGAAACCGGCATGTCCTTGAACCAAAAATTCGAAGATATGTGACATCTACCAACCCGCACTGGGCCCGCGTGGTGGATTATGGCCCACTCCCTCTCACAGAGAGGAGGCCTGTGTTCCAGCAGTGGGAAGATTATAGGCTAATAATGATGATGATGATGTTAGTACACAAATCTATGTCGGGTTGTTACAACTGGGTAACCAATGTTCTGTGTATGAAAACCGTTTATTAACACTTCGATTCAAATTCTATTCGGGAAGTCGCATAATTATGTAGGTATATTTTCTGTCACAAAAATTGAATCGAATCGTTTGTGAATACAGGAGCAGGGAGTTTTCAAATTCAAAAACAACCAAACGCAAACCCAAGAAAATATTTCCAAAAAATTAAAATAAAAGTTCTTGAACAATTTTAATAAAGCCAAAAACTATCTTAATAAGGCGAAAACAATGATAAAACTGATATAATCAGTTCGGAAACAGTCGTTCTAAGTCTATAAGAAAGTGGCCACGTTTATAAGAAAAGGCGGTTCTACGAACTTTACACACAATTGCTTGCCGTGCCTTCAGGAAATGAAAGTTTGGGTGTCGGAGGCGTGAACTTGTGGTTCGAAAACACACAATTCCTTGGTTGGTTGCGGTTTTGGAAGTTGTGTTAGTTTATGATATTTGTGTTAATTGTTGTATGGTACCGTTGGATATCCTAGGAATCTCTATCTAAACAACAACAATGCGACATGCTTTTTAACGCTACTTGTTTTCCGATATATTTTCATTTTATAATTTGAAATCAGTATGTTGAGATTTTGTATAAGCTTTTGGTAGAATTTAAGAGCAAGATTTCTTGAGAAATCGGCTCCTAAAATTAAAAAGTGAATGAATTTTTTTTTCATTAACTTCTTAAAATTCAGTTTTCCTAATTGTGCGTCGGAATACCAACGTAATTATTTGTTTAGGCTAATCTATTAACAAGAAAAAAGGACTGCTCCAAGGGGCGATTCTAGTTCCTAAAAATAGTCCACAATATGACGCTAAAAAAAGATAGTCAATCACAATATTTTCGTTACCAGACCGTTCCTAAGTAGGTACTAGCAGCCCTACAGATATTTTTTCAGCAAACCCCGCAAAACTTCAACCACATCTTTAATTAAACAGCCTGAGCCACCATTTAATATCGGTTAGCTTGATCTCAACTGGCTGGCTTTAATATAACGCGGTGGAGCGTTTTTTCTCGACGTTAATTCAATCCGTATCCGAGCCGTCACAACGACTCCGGATAATTGACGCGCCGTAACGGTTCTGATGAACGGACCGTGTACACTGGCTGTAATAAAATGCAGCGTAACGTTAGCTGTTAGGATCTTTTGTGGCCCCTTTATTGGGGAAAATCTTTTTTGTTATTCTATTTCTCTCGTTTGTACTCTTCTTTTATTTTGAGTGTAGTGATTACCGGTGATTTGAGATAACAAGAGGATTAGTTGTAGAACTTGAGGCTTTAGTTTGAGGCTCAAAATGTCAGATATTTATTTGAGAAACGGTGTTGGAATGGCGATTGATATTTGGAAGGCGATGTATTGGTAAAGCGCCTTAAACAGCGGAAACCGTGCAGTAACTACACGTGTAGTTTAGGTGCGCTTGAAAAATAGGACTATGCACGAGGTTACCGAAGGGTAAGGCATCACACATGTTAAAGACTCATGTATCTAAGGAGGCATGCCATGTGCCAAAATAACGGGAACAAGTCCAGAATTCTGAGTTACCTTGATCGTTAGCCGGAATTCTGGTAACTTGTACCCGGCATTTTTTTTTGTTTTTTTTTTAGCGTGGTAAAATCATCAAATGAGTCCTCCCACACAGGGCAGAGCGGGAGGCACTGTCAGACTCGTACTGACTAAAATCCACGGTGTCCTTCAAAAACCATTCACGTTTCGGGGTCACGGTAATTCGTTAGTCCCGCGACCAACTTGTACTCGGCATAGTATTAGTTTCCAATTCCAACATTCCGAGTAAATAAGTACTATAGAATCTTTTCGCCAATGACTCAGTTTTTCACGTCGAATGTGTACGGCTCTCAATATTATCGGATCGGACGTAGGGATGGGAAGCTACGTGATCAATTGCCACTGACACCACCGCCCTTTTGTCAAGGAAACAATAAGCGCGAATGTCTTCAAATAGATCCGCAGATAACTCACCGCAGTTTGTGTGAGTTTCAGTCGGCTCTTGTTTTTTACAAGTGTTTTGATGTGTGGTCTACTTTGTACTGAATTTTCATGCGGACTTGCTCAATAACTGCGACTAGCGTCCCGTCAATAAAATAAACAAAGCTAGGTTGTTTTTTTTTCAAACTGGCGGCCACGTATGAAACATTCATAAATTGATAGATCACATCACTACTACAAACATAAAATGTAGGGAAGCAAAACCTCGTAAAGCGTCACGTTTCTGAGTTACCATACTTCCTCGGTGGCAGTGTCTATTTATAATTAATAATTTAATTTTTCTGATTACAACCGTACATTTATAAATAAACATTTATTTTTTTTGATACTGTCCTCTAACCAAAGTCATGTAACTTTCTCAGAAACAACTCTACATCAGGTTTCTATTCTAAATGTTCAATAAGGGACCGATTGATCAACCGTTGCGGATAAGGGGGAGTACCCAAATACAGACAGTCAACACGATATACAGGAATGTAGGCAGGTATGTCTGCATGTGTCATTGACACTAAAATGAATTTTCGTTATACAAGGCCTGTTTCAACGAGTCATATTTCTTTTTCATGTTGCCTAAAAGAGGTATTACGTTTGATTGATTGGTTATTTTATTATTTATTCAGTATAACGAAAAAAAGGGAAATTGCGTGTTAAAGGTTCTTTGTATTTACTCAATACATTTATTGCATTCCACAATGTGAACTTAGGTGGTAGGGTACATCTTTATATACATACATTAGTTTAGGAGCATTGTGGGCCCTGTCGGGCATAACAAAATAAAAATTAGGAGGAGGGCTGTTATAAATACTTGTTTACAATTTTTAATCTACTCTTTCGTTTTTTAGGTAGGTAGGTAGGCTTATAACTAATTGAAAACATATAACTTTTACTACTCATAATTATTAGATTAATATAAGTATTAACATTTATTTAAATTATACATGTATTATTATCATTGGTATTATAAATTATTACATATTGTGTTTTTTTTTTTGGTATTATTGTTTTATTTATTAAATTTATCATTTAAATATTCCATTTAATGTTAATAAATATTGTAGTAAGAGTTCATCAACCAAGAATCGAGACAATGCTTTGTCAAGCGATGACGACAAGTGATTAATTTTAGTTTCAGACAGCGATTTCAACCACATTTAAGTATAAAATTACAATGAATACTCTGGTCAGCCATCATTACGTCGAAAAGTACCAGATGGCAATCATTCTAAGAGGGACTTCTTTTCAGAAAATTGCAAAATAATATTACAATTTCAATAATATCCAAAAACAATACTTCCAAATTCAAACCAACAAACGGTTACTTAAAGCTTCCTGCAGACACACGCGATTAATCGCGCTGCGACAACGAGCCAAGCTAATTTCCACTCTAAAAGTACTGCGAATGGACCGCGACATGTCGCCCCGCGCGATTAATCGCGTGTGTCTGCAGGAGGCTTAAGGCGAACGATTTATTACATTTGTAAATTAAATGAAAAAGAAAAAATTGTAAGAAAATGAACAAGTTGCCTCGATGGACCTCCCTCGCGGGGCAGTTACGAAAAAACCTTTATAATTAGCTACTCGATCTTTTGGGAAATTAATGACCGCTTGCGGGCATTGTGGAAATATGACCTCCCCAGGGACCGTACGCTTTTAATTTTGAACTTATCAATTTAGGTACTGATGCGTGGTCATTGTTTTAATGTAGAAACAAGAGATGTACAGTTGGCCGCCATATTTGTAGTCGGCAAAAAAGATCCGACTAGTCGGCTCGAGTAAAAATGAAATATTATCATGATTAAACAAAATCATAATAGAGTTCATGATCCTTGAGCACGAGTCACGACATTTCAACAACAGTATCGAAATATCAGGAACTGAAAACAAATAATAATAATAGTAAATGTCCTGTTTTAAATTCTAATGATAGTATGTGTCCATAATATGATTAAAAAAAGCATGTTTTAATATTTTCTCTCCATTATTTTAAAAATAAAAATTTTAATATGACAAAATATTTTTAGGATTTCTTTAACCACGCGGTGTGTGCAATCTGGTGCATTAAGCCTCCTGCAGACACACGCGATTAATCGCGCTGCGACAACGAGCCAAGCTAATTTCCACTCTAAAAATACTGCGAATGGACCGCGACATGTCGCCCCGCGCGATTAATCGCGTGTGTCTGCAGGAGGCTTCAAGATGAATTCAATGCTTCACATGAAACACCACCCGATTTCCTTTGAACTTCACCGACAACAATGTTCGGTTGGCATTTTTTAAAACCAAGTAGTCGGCAAGTCGGCTAGTCAGGCTAAATCATAGCCAGTCTCTAGTACAGATTTTTTCAATGTGTTAAAATAAAATATGACTCAATACAGAAATGTTCACGGTCGCTTTGCTATGTAATTAATCTTCATAAGTCGTAGGTGCCCACAAAATATATATCTAATTCAATGTTAAAATGGCCATGCCTAAATAATCACAAGGTTTTCCAGTAAAACCGTTGTTTTTTGTGAGAGAATTAAATGTTTTACCGCAAAAGTATCTTGTGATTATAGTGTTTAACCGTAAAGTTGACATTTCAGCTTAAATAAATATACACTATACTGTTCACCAAAATGTAAACAACATTATTTTTAGTATTTGCGAAACAGTAACTGAATCGATTCCAATGATTTTTACACCATGATATATTTTGTTTCAAAAATATTTTAATTTTTATCACCAATTAATTACAATACAAACACGGGTTAGGTAACTATTGCCAAACTATTGTCAATGAGTGTACGACACAGGAGGTGCGGGTTGTGCGGGGGTACCGCGAAATGAGCATGTTTTTGAATAGGTGCGTCCACACAGAGCGCGCAGCCTCGCGAGCCATTTGCTGCGCGAGGAAACTGACAAGCGAGGCTGCTCACTCTGTGTGGACGCGTCAATTGTTTTTCGACCGAGACACGAAACAATATACGCGAGCAAAACAAAAGCCGACACTGAATGGCTCGGGCGCTCGGTCTCCCGACCGCGGCAGCGCTGTCACTTGCCTCGCCCGAGACACGTCCACACCAACCGAGCTGCTTCGCGCGGAAAATGCCTCGCGAGGCTGCGCGCTCTGTGGGGACGCACCTAATGGACAACCAAATAACACATGCTTCTAACTTTCTGATTTTTCATGATACAGTTTTGAAATTTTGTAGATAGATTATTTACATAAAAATACTAGACAGGTGAATCGGGTTTCTTTTCTATTCAAGTTTTCTCACTAGCCATGGAGTTTGGATTCATAGGTACCCGGTTGTTGGCAAAAGGCTCGCCCGCAATTACATGGAGGTTAAATATATCTGGCAAAATGTGGATGTACCATTAAATTATTATACCTCTGCCCAACTCTTTAGAAATTACAGGCGAAATGTATGGATAGATAGCATTATCTTTGAGACAGCCTTTGTATGCATTTAATCAACAAACTTCATCTTATATTTAGTAAGACCTCATTTGTAACTATTTTAATGCCTTTAAAGAGTTTTCTCTGAATCTGCAAAAATTAATTCATGATGAATTTTAAAGAATCCCGTAACCAAGCGTGTTCTAATTGTTCGACAAAGCACTCTTATAGCGGCCATACACCATACTGCCTATCGTACAATCGGCATGACGCTGCCGATTTGATCAGTTAGATTTGACCGTGTGTGGGCGTGGAATCCATCAAATTGGCATGATCATGCCAATTTGATCAAATCGATTTGATCAAATCGATTTGATCAAATCGGAATGATCAAACTTCAAATCGGCAGCAGTGATACCAACTTAGCAACTTTATAGCTAGATCTAGCTAATATTCGGTAGCTACTTTTTAACCGACGTAAAAAAAAGGAGGAGGTTCTCAATTCGAAACGTTTATTTTTTTGGAACGAAGTTCCTTATGGCGCGTTGCGAAAGGGGGCTAGGCGGAAAAAATTGTCACGACACTTTTTACAGTGGAGTGGAGTGGAAAAAACTGGTTCAAGCGATTTTCGACCTTATTGACATTTAAAATTTAGTTTGTTTTTTCTCACATTCTCGTTAGCTAACATTGCTCCTTCATTAAAATCCGGTGTTTGCATAAATGTCAATAAGGTCGAAAATCGCTTGAAGGTCGGAAAACATTTGCTTAACGATAAGCAAATTTGTTTTCCGACCTTCACTTGTATTACCAACTGATTCCCACCAGTGGGATAGACCGGTAAAAAAACAAGTCGGTAAAACAGTAGCTAAAAAGTTAAGCCACAACTTTTATAAAATTGTAGCTGTCGGTCACCGAATAATAGCTAGATCTAGCTATAAAGTTGCTAAGCTGGCATCACTGCTGCCGATTTGAAGTTTGATCAAATCGATCGTCATGCCGATTGGACGATAGGCAGTATGGTGTATGGTGTATATGGACGAACTGCCAATTTGATCAAATCGATCGTCATGCCGATTGTACGATAGGCAGTATGGTGTATGGCCGCTATTAATAGCGGCCATACACCATACCGACTTGTTTTTTTACCGGTCTATCCCACTGGTGGGAATCAGTTGGTAATACAAGTGAAGGTCGGAAAACATTTGCTTATCGTTAAGCAAATGTTTTCCGACCTTCAAGCGATTTTCGACCTTATTGACATTTATGCAAACACCGGATTTTAATGAAGGAGCAATGTTAGCTAACGAGAATGTGAGAAAAAACAAACTAAATTTTTAATGTCAATAAGGTCGAAAATCGCTTGAACCAGTTTTTTCCACTCCACTCCACTGTAAAAAGTGTCGTGACAATTTTTTCCGCCTAGCCCCCTTTCGCAACGCGCCATAAGGAACTTCGTTCCAAAAAAATAAACGTTTCGAATTGAGAACCTCCTCCTTTTTTTTACGTCGGTTAAAAAGTAGCTACCGAATATTAGCTAGATCTAGCTATAAAGTTGCTAAGTTGGTATCACTGCTGCCGATTTGAAGTTTGATCATTCCGATTTGATCAAATCGATTTGATCAAATCGATTTGATCAAATCGATTTGATCAAATCGGCATGATCATGCCAATTTGATGGATTCCACGCCCACACACGGTCAAATCTAACTGATCAAATCGGCAGCGTCATGCCGATTGTACGATAGGCAGTATGGTGTATGGCCGCTATAAGAGAAGGGCGGGGCACGTGATCAATCGCTTTGTCACGCTGCCGCTCGCCGCCTACTCCAACTGACTGACTATTCCAGGCACTTCATTAGGACAGAAAATAAAGACACTGCAAGAGGTTTCGAATAACTGCATTGTGTTTACGAACTTTTACAAAAAAAAAAATGGTTTTAACTGTTTTTGGGGTTTGTTTTTTTATGTTTGATGGGTTTGCTCTTGACCTTAGTCTAGGTCAGTAGTGACTAAGACAAGGTCGGCGATGGAGCGAGCTTACCCAGGAGAAGCCTGTTCACTCTAACTTTGAAGAGATTAGGGTTGTATGTATTCGGAAACACAGACGCAGGCACAGAGTTCCACTCCTTCGATGTCCGCATTATAAAAGACGTTTGGAAACGCTTAGTGCGAATTGGTGGTATAGCAATTAATAAACGAAAATCCGTAACTGGAATCCCAACCCTACGCAGCGTGGTACATCCCTAGAGGAGTGGGCAGAGAGAAGTCAGGATGACGTATGTCAGCGCGGTATAATTGGACATGACCGGCAAATTCAAGTTGCAAGATGTTAATTATATTATATCGAATAAATTGTAGATTCAGTAATGATCCAGTTTTCCATTTAACAGTTCAGAAGTGGCATAAATACTTGCGTGCTTATTTGGTCATGAAACATAAAATTCCTATGTGAAAATTTTGAGAAGTGACTTGAGAAAAATAACAAAAGAACATCTTTTTTTCCTGATTTTGGTTTTTCATGGAGCGATCTGATGGTATTTACGTGATAATGTTACGAGCTGGTGCCATCTTTGGTTGAATTGTCGAGAACCTTGTGGAACCTTTGAGAAGCTTATAGATTACTGCGAATTTCAATCGAAATAACAATACTTACCTTGTGGGACACATGGAAACTTGGTGAGCTTGTTCTGATTTACCTATCTGAATCTGATTTGAAAGGTCACCATGACCCACTAACCAAAATATTATAAAGATACTATTATTATGGTATGGGTTGTGCTCGTGTAAATAACTGTAATTTATATGTGGACCTAAAATTGAATTCGAAAGCACGCTTAGCGCAATGGCTGAGTGAACGACTGCTGCGCGGCGTGTCGCGGGTTCGATCCCCGTACGGAGAAAATATATGATTTGCATGTGGTTGTTCTGGGTCTGGGTATTTGTGTATGTGAGTTTCTGTGTTTGTGAACGCACTCACGATACAGGTGAAATTCACAGCAACGTTTTTTATTTTAAAAAGCAATTGCTGAGTCAGTTATGGGCTACTATGATGACTGTTGTTTTACAATATTGTTTGTGTAATTACTGTGGTTTAGAATATTGCATATTCTTGTCCCAATATAAATGTGGCTTTATGATAAGAGGGCTTTATGTAACTCAACTAGCAGTTCAGCTTCTGAGGAATTGGAGAAAGAGCATAATAGTAAAAGGAAAAAATACTGGAAATTATTGGAGAGAAAGGATTGTAGAATGGAAGTATTCGAGGGGCTAGTTAGAGAGCTCAGACAAACACAAAATTATCATGCTTCTGAGTCTACACCATAATCGATGCTAGTACCAATGGTTCGTTAGACCTCCATGGTTCGTTAAGTGGGTTGAAATGACATGTTGTTGGAGTTTGAACCTTAGACAACTTCTGTATATAATGAACATTGCATTAGAAATTCAAAAGTTCTCATAGTTGATTAAGACGAGAGAACATTAATTCGTAATTGTACATCTGACTTACGCGGGTATGCTATAGGTTGGTATTAAAGAGACAGCTTTCACATGATGTGAGCTGGGCAGGATGGAAGTAACGTCTTATAAAAGTATTACGATGTACAAAAAAAAAAAAAAGCTAAATTAGAGTTTTTTGTAAATAAGGTAAAAGAGGAAAAAAAAAAGATTCAATTAAATTTTATTATGAAAATTGGGTATAGGCATGTCTTGCTGAATGTCAGATGAACTGATGGCTTCTGTGAGCCATTATTGGTACTTTAGGTGATAAATTGGCAGGAGCGATATCTGCAGGATGTCATGATCCTGTTTCTTTATTAAAGTACCTGACCAATATTTAACAATAATTAGGAAAAGCTAGACATACCAAAGTGTTTCACATGAGGTTAAAAAGGTACATAATTATTGTCTGCTCTGATTTTTCGGATGAAAATAGTACAAATTCATAAAAATTAATGGGATAAATGTTAAAGCCTTTTATTGATTTGGAAGTTTATGCAATAATATGAGGGAAGCCTTTAGCAATCAATTGAAATTATTATCGTAACTGATCACACGTTGATCTTTCAGGGCTATCGTGATACATTGACTTTATCTTTAGGTTTAGTTAATGCAAATGTTGATGGCATAGAAAGATACACCCATTTTTTATGTGGTGCCTGACAATTTTCATAAGTTTGATGTGTTAATAGGACATCCATTTACTGAATTACCATTATATACTTGTTGTGGAAACTTTCTTCCATCTAACAGTAATGACAATGAGTTGTGTTTAGAAATATCGGATCTGAGCGCTCAGTTAGAGAAAATTCGATAACATCTCCAAACTAATGTAGTAATTGCCTAGTATTAAAATTCTAGCTATGACGGCTTCCATTGTAAATGGACTTCTTTAAGTGAAGTCTGATGAACTCTATGCTGTTCCTAGGTGTGAGATTAATATAATATAGGATAAGAAGTAGAAACAAAGGGTGTGACCACTATAGTAAAAGTTCTGAACTTGAGTCATGAGACCATCGTAATGAAGAAATAAATGAAAGTAAAAAAATAAAGGTAAAAAGTTAAGAAGGAATAAATATACATTCCTCACCGGATGTGTTGAATAGATATATTATAGGCCATGGAATTTCCACCAGTGAATTACGCCCGTCACATGATAAGTTCACTGCTGTGAAATAGTTTGCAACACCATGCAATGTATAGTCGACAAAATTGAATCGTGACAAAAAAAAAAATCGTTTGAATCCGTCAAAATAACAAAGATCAAGGACGTTACCATAAATTATGTATGTTTACTCGAATCTGAACCTAATTGTATTTGAATGTGTTTAAGAAAATTATAAGCTCATGGTGGGTCATAATTCAAATTTTTCGATTGTACATCAATGTCACCAAATTAATAATTCAATTTTATTGACGAAAAAACTGTAGAGTGGAGATGAGGTCAGAAACATGATGATGCAGTACATACTCAAGGCTCTGTTAATGTCTAGTCCTGTATTTACGATGTATTTTTCAAACCGAGAAACCTAAGTTTACACAGATGCTTCCAAAGCTGGGTTGATAGAATGCTATTGCTACGTCAATCAGATGGTGTACTAAAAGTTGTTGCACATTCAATAAGCATTGGCTGTGGTTTTCAGTATTCAAAAGTTTAAAGTAAATAAACAGGAATGAAATACACTGTTTTAACAGATTGTTCTACATTACGTTTAGCTTGGTCTAAGAGAGATTTGTCTCGTATAACTAGGTGGTGGCTTGAACTTTAGGACTATAATTTCGAAGTGGAACATGGGCCAGGCATATTGATGCAACATGTAGAATTGTAGATGCTTCTAGTATTCTGTATTGAGGTAATTGAAGAATAAAATAAATTATTGACATCTCACAAGAAAGTGTTGAAGGAATTCAGGCATTGATATTAAACTTGAAGTTGGAAGTTGATGCCAACAAGCATATTTAAGAAGGATGGGCTAAATAATTATATAGAATAAATTGTTTAACGTCCGTTTGAGGAGCTCATGGCTAAATATTATAGCTGCACAGACCGATCTTCTGGGTTGGGCCGTGCTTGCCAAAGTTGCTCTGTGGTTGGGTTATCGTCTGTCATAGCGAGTTTCCTTCGTGCCTCGGAAAGCACGTAAAGCCGTTGGTCCCGGCTGTCATTTGTAGATCTCTGACAGTTGTTACTAGTAGTCAGAAGCTACATGCTAAGGAGCTATGAGCTAAAAGTCTGAAAATCAGTCTTAACATGGGGTATTCTATTACCCAGTTACTGGGTTGTGGAGGTCCGATAGTAGGCTGACGCTAAATATAAAATACTGATATTGAACTGCATCTGGTTCGACTGGAAGCCGACCGCAATTAGAATAGAATTACCGAGAATGGGATCAACCTTGTCTTGCTAAAAGTTGTTCTGTGGCACATTATGAAAGTTTATTACGACGGTAATGGTTATCCCGGTGTAGAAAAGTGTCTGGAGGCCATTGGGGTTAAATACTGGTTTTCTAAAATGATGAAATTTATTACGAACTGTATTGAGTGTCAATTTACTAAGAAACTGTCAGGTAAACCACCTGGTTGGTTGCGTTGTTGACAACGTGAGGGAAGAAAGAAAAGGGGTACCTATCTTCCAAAAATACAGCAGGGCATAAATAGTACTATCTGTCAAGGGATTGGTAAGATAAAGATCCTATTTGGAGTGTTGTGTGGTTTTGGTCCACGGTTGGCTGGTGACTTACAAGGTTCAGTGTGTGTAGAGCAGGATGTGGCAGAGTTGCGTCAAGGGGTTGCTAGTAAAATTGAGAAGGCTGCTTCTTTTATGAAATTTCGTTTTGACAATAGACGCAGGAAGTCAAAACCAATTAAACTTGGAGCTTTAGTAATGGTAGAGCGGCGGATTATGAGGCCAGGCTTGACTAGTGGTAAACTAGTGCCGCGATATGCAGGACCGTACAAGGTCGCAGCAGTATTGCCTAATGACAGATATGAAGTGACATCTGCTGTAAAAGGAAAGAAAGGTTATCAAAACATTATTGCCCGCGATAAAATGAAGGTATGGTACTCAAGAGAGATGAGTTCCTCAGATGAACTGAACAAATAAAGACCAAACATTGCCTACGGGGCTGGTTGCATTGCCTAAGGGGCTGGTTGCATTGCCTGCGGGGCTGGTTGCATTGCCTACGGGGCTGGTTGAATTGCCTACGGGGCTGGTTGCATTGCCTACGGGGCTGGTTGCATTGCCTACGGGGCTGGTTGCATTGCCTACGGGGCTGGTTGCATTGCCTACGGGGCTGGTTGCTTTGCCTACGGGGCTGGTTGCATTGCCTAAGGGGCTGGTTGCATTGCCTACGGGGCTGGTTGCATTGCCTACGGGGCTGGTTGCATTGCCTAAGGGGCTGGTTGCATTGCCTAAGGGGCTGGTTGCATTGCCTACGGGGCTGGTTGCATTGCCTACGGGGCTGGTTGCATTGCCTACGGGGCTGGTTGCATTGCCTACGGGGCTGGTTGCATTGCCTACGGGCCTGGTTGCATTGCCTACGGGGCTGGTTGCATTGCCTAAGGGGCTGGTTGCATTGCCTACGGGGCTGGTTGCATTGTCTACGGGGCTGGTTGCATTGCCTAAGGGGCTGGTTGCATTGCCTACGGGGCTGGTTGCATTGCCTACGGGGCTGGTTGCATTGCCTACGGGGCTGGTTGCATTGCCTACGGGGCTGGTTGCATTGCCTACGGGGCTGGTTGCATTGCCTAAGGGGCTGGTTGCATTGCCTACGGGGCTGGTTGCATTGCCTACGGGGCTGGTTGCATTGCCTACGGGGCTGGTTGCATTGCCTACGGGGCTGGTTGCATTGCCTACGGGGCTGGTTGCATTGCCTAAGGGGCTGGTTGCATTGCCTACGGGGCTGGTTGCATTGCCTACGGGGCTGGTTGCATTGCCTAAGGGGCTGGTTGCATTGCCTACGGGGCTGATTGCATTGCCTACGGGGCTGGTTGCATTGCCTACGGGGCTGGTTGCATTGCCTACGGGGCTGGTTGCATTGCCTACGGGGCTGGTTGCATTGCCTACGGGGCTGGTTGCATTGCCTATACGGGGCTGGTTGCATTGCCTAAGGGGCTGGTTGCATTGCCTACGGGGCTGGTTGCATTGCCTACGGGGCTGGTTGCATTGCCTTCGGGGCTGGTTGCAGTACACATGGGTCTGGGTGCATTGCCTTAGGGGCTGGTTGCAGTACACATGGGTCTGGGTGCATTGCCTTCGGGGCTGGTTGTAGTACACATGGGTTTGGTTGCATTGCCTTCGGGGCTGGTTGCAGTACACACGGGTCTGGTTGCATTGTCTATGGGGCTGGTTGCATTGTCTATGGGGCTGGTTGCATTGCCTACGGGGTTTGCTCGCTGCTTACAGTCAGTGACCGGCATTGCTTGACCCATCTTTTATTTTGCTGATTAAGATGGGTCGCGTAATGATGGATACTGTTACTGTGCATTGCCTGCGGGCTTTGTGCCGTTTCTGTGTGCGTGATTGTTTCCAGGTTTCACGGCTCTTCGTGTTCATTTAGAGTGCAATTCCGTCGAGGACGCCGGAGAGTCAGGAAGGCCGAACTAATAAACGAAAATCCGTAACTGGAATCCCAACCCTACGCAGCGTGGTACATCCCTAGAGGAGTGGGCAGAGAGAAGTCAGGATGACGTATGTCAGCGCGGTATAATTGGACATGACCGGCAAATTCAAGTTGCAAGATGTTAATTATATTATATCGAATAAATTGTAGATTCAGTAATGATCCAGTTTTCCATTTAACACAATGAAGTAAAGATGGTAATTTGCCGTGCGTCTAGATGTGCGATGATAGAAGGGGACTGGTGGGATGAGGTGGTGGTGGTGGTGGGATCGTCTGCAAAGGTTATTGTGACCCTGGAACGCAAAAGGCAACTCAAGAAAGAGGGCTGATCTATAGTCAGTAAGAGTTTTACTGTCCCTTCCTCTTCAACCCAGGCGTGAGGACTCTTAATAATTTTATCACCAAAAGAGTTTTACGTATTGAGCAGATATAGTTCCACAACATCTTGAATACAGAATATTTAAATCAAATTGGTTTGCGATCTCATCGCCTGGACAAAGACGTCTCTATATATATAAGACGTCTCTATATCTATAGATATATAAGTATGTTTATCAGTTGTCTAGTACCCATAACACAAGCTCTGCTTAGCTTGGTACTAGATGGCGTTGTGTGATAGTTGTGGAATATTATTATTATTATCTGTCTAGTTTTCTGCCAATTATGTTGGGGTTGACAATCAGTGTTTTACATGAAACAACTTTCTGTCTGACTTTTAAAACCTTTAAGAGTCAGATAGTTGCTCCATGTCCCTTGGTAAGATTGGTGGTTAGACTTTCTGCTCAGTGTGATGATTTTTATAGATCTCAGCAAGCAAATCAAAACTACTTTTAAAAGTCTATTCAATAATTGTATTATAATACCTTAGCTAATAATAGATTAAACCAAAATTAGAAATCTTTTTCAAATCGCAAAATAAATGCAGATTAGAAAAGAATGTTCAGTAAATGACCACATTACAGTAGAATACATAGCTTTTAGAACCAAAACCGCTTATCTCTCAATAAAAAGGCTCCCCAGAGAAAAGTCAGCATTATTCTTCGAATTACTAATCTACGAACACAATCTAATTCGCAAATGTGAAACCAAATAAGAATTTCAAATTAGGTGGGTAGGTGCGTCGGCTCGAACGCAGAACTTTTAGTCCGACCAATAATGGCTCATGCCAAAGTTAGTCGAGAGTCATGCTGAGGCTGAATTAAGCTCGATAAAGTGAAAAACATACAATGCTCAACGAGTTTCCTTTAACTGAAAACGATTGGTGACAAGGAGAACGGATTTAAAAACTGAATAACTCTGCAACTAGTTAGATTGAATTTGAATTGAGTTTAAAATTTCGTTTACTACTATTAAACACGTGGAACAATATAAATAAGGCAATGTTCTGTGCTGAGTAATTTTGATATGTTTAGCATAATACTAAGGCAAACAGACATAACTAAATGACTGAATAGGTGCGTCCCCACAGAGCGCGCAGCCTCGCGAGGCATTTGCTGCGCGAAGCAGCTTGGTTGGTGTGAACGTGTCTCGGGCGAGGAAAGTGCGTGAGCTGCCGCGGGCGATCGGCCGGGCGCCCAAGCCATCCAGTGTCGCTTTTGTTTTGCTCGCATAAATTGTTTCGTGTCTCGGTCGAGAAACAATTGCGCGTCCAAATAGAGCAAGCAGCTTCGCGAGGCATTTGCCGCGCGAAGAAAATGCCTCACGAGGCTGCTCGCTCTGTGTGGATGCAACTAATGAAGATTTGTTTTGAGCAATTTGTCCGAAGCGAGCGCGCTGCCCATGCCGCGGCCAAATGACCGAGCGCCCGAGCCATCCAGTGTCGGCTTTTGTTTTGCTTGCGTATGTTGTTACGTGCCTCGGACGAAAAACAATAGACTAGTCCACACAGATCAAGTAGCCTCGTTTGTCAGTTTCCTCGCGCGGAAAATACCTCGCGAGGATGCGCGCTCTGTGTGGACGCACGTAATCAATTTCATTCAATCAAAAAGATACCAATATCAGGAGGCACGACAGAGCCCCCAGCCAAGTGGAGCATTTAGCACGGTCATGCCATCCTTTGCTCGATACTATTTAATGTTGAGTTGGTAACCCTTTTGGTGTAGACAATGGGCATGCTCTTCAAAATTATTAATGTGTTTTTAATATTTTTGTGTGTGTCCAATATGAAAAAATCGTTTTTCTATTATATTTAACTAATAACTAACAGTGGTCCGACCTAGCCAAGTGCACTACTTTGTGTAATTTATTTACTGCCACTTATCTAAAAAACAGGGATAGGATAACATTACATTCGGCAAGACGAAAATTATCAAAAACGAGAATACATGGGTTTACCACAAACATTAACTGTATTGGCTTCTTCTTAGTAAAACTTGCCATAACGAAAACATTTAGTTATAAAAACAATCTTGAATGTCCTTGATCTACAAACAGTCCTAATCTTTAAAATGGATGAAATAAACATCTTTTACGGTTTTTTTCCACGAAAGAAATTGTACCTACTAACATTTTGTATTATTTGCTCGATATATTATTTTTGTCATACGAAAGTTGATGTTACAGAAAATTTAATACGAGAGCAAACACATTTAGGCTTCGAGTAAAAAGAAATGTTACAACCGAAGGCTAAATAAAACTACGACAAGAGAAATTTTTATTCGTAAACTAGAAATGATTTGAAATTACAGGCCCTGTAGCCATGTTACAAACGATAAACACAAACGCTGAGTAGGCTTTAATAGATTTTCAACTTTACGTGCTTAGGTAAAACGTTGAAGATCTAGTGAAGATTGAATAGAATAGACATAGAATAGAATAGAAAAATATTTATTAGGTAGGACACACACACAGAAATGATAAAAAATAAAATTAAAAATACAATAATAATTTTCCTATACCTTAAATAGATTTTCAACTTTAGTCTGTAGGCTATAAGTTGAAAATCTATTGGGGAGTACAGAGCGTTTACGATTATCGTTTGCGATTTGTTGTGACTTGGCTAGGGGGGCTGGAACATTTCGATCTAGGAAGGTGAAACATAAATACTTACCTAGGTAGTTCGTTCGGTGCCACTATAAATTGTGGCAGGAGTAATATTGGTGAACACATAATTTTATCGAAGGTGCGCTTCCCACGCGCTCTTCAAGGAGCTGCTTGCAAATTGAAGCGGCCCCTTATAATGCCAAACGACTGCCATTTTCGCGGGACTGCCTTAAAAAGACACCGCAGCCTTGGTACGCAAAAAGTATATGATAATACAGGATGCTTTTTAACCGACTTCCAAAAGGAGGAGGTTCTCAATTCGGATGTTTATATATATATATCTTTTTTATGTTTGTTCGGGCATAACTCCGTCGTTTACCAACCGATTTGAAAAATTCTTTTTTTGTTGGCAAGGGTATATTTCCCGAATAGTCCCATTAAAATGTTATCGAAATCGGACTAGCACTTTTTGAACTTTTTTGTGGGAAGTCGGTTCATTTTTTTTTAAAGTTTTTTATTAGTCAATTAGAATCTAAGGTTGGCTGTCCACAGGAGTGGAGTGAAACTATGGAACAGAGAAACGGAAAAATATTTACCAATAGGATTGCACCACTGAAGAGATGAAGGAAGTCTATAGAGGAGGCCTCTGTTCAGCATTTCTGCGGCAGATTTGATGATGATGACTGAAGAGGAGCGTATGTTTAGTTCAATCCTCTTGGTTAATTGGCTAACAGTCCTTTCAGCTGCACCCAGGGCGGAAGGATTCATTTGATAATTTTAACACCGCAAAAAAGGGCTTATGTCTGAAAATAAGTAGTTCAACAGACGGCAGTCAAAATGTATGTGTACTGGTATTATTAAACATTTATTTACATTTAATAAACTCAGACGAAGATACGCAATGCGGAGACGGGCAAATAAACTCAAGGGAATTGGTACAGCAGATGAGATCCGTTTTTTAATGCAAAACACATCCTATGCATATGATTGTAGATATGGTTTTAATTAACATTTCATCATCATCATCAGCCTATAAATGTTCCCACTGCTGGGATACAGCCCTCCTCTCTGTGAGAGGGAGTGGGCCGTAATCTATCACGCGGGCCCAGTGCGGATTGGTAGATGTCGCATGTCTTCGAATTTTTGGTTCTAGGACATGCCGGTTTCCTCACGATGTTTTCCTTCACCGTTTTGAGAGCATTGGTGTTGAAATAAATTACACAAAGTAATGCGCCTGACCGGGTTCGAACCCACGACCTACAACTCGTAAGTCGAGGCCGATACCACTGGGCCACCACTGCTCTAATTAACATTTATATTCACTTAATTAATTCGTAAAAAAAAAACACATATCCATACGTGACTGAGCGATTGGACTGCTGCGTTGCGTGTTGCGGGTTCGATTCCCGCACGGAGTAAATATTTATGTATGAACTACAATACAAGTAGTTGTTTCGGGTCTGGGCGTTTGTGTATGTGAGTTTATATGTTTGTAAACGCACCTACAAAACAGGAGAAATACCTAGTGTGGGGCAAGGTTTTTTTCTAAAGAAGAAAATAAGAAGAAAGAAGATACAGAACGAATTATAATTTTTTAGTGCACGTTACCACGAGTATATTATTCAACCTCATAAACCCAATCTCCCTGTGCTTAGATTATGAATTCCCACATCACCGGTCGATGAGATAGCGGACATAGATCAGTCAGATCACGTGCCGCGCCACTTATCGCAAGTTGCTCTCGTAAAATAAAATAAATTGGCAACAAGGACTTCCCCAAACCTAGCCGATACTTCGTAATACGGCGACGTGAGTATTTCAAGGTTCACTGTTGACTTTTCTTATGGATAAACTTTTTATATAGATATTTTTTAAATTAAATAAATTAGTTTTTTATATGTTATTAGACATATTTTTTTTCGGTACTAGTCCAGTGTATATTTGAGCCTTATTTTAGGTAAAAGGCTCGCTCACTGATACGTAAAACTGAGTCTCTTAGTTTTTCCAACCCCTTTAAATAATACCTACACCTATGTTATTATGTTACTAGAAGATAACGCTTTACATCAGTAAAGCGTTATATCAGTAACCAACATCAGAAAACCGTCTCACTAGGACGTTAAAACTGTAAAGCGCATCACACACGGCTAAGATACTATAATATTTTATCTTAAGATACCATATCGCTCGCCATACTATTCAATGGACCGTCACACACGACGAAGATAATATATATTTCATATTTTCGTATCGTAAGATAGAGAGCGATATTCGTATCTTAAGATGTCAAATATATCGTAAGATAACGAGACCCCGGTACATAAAGGGCTATTGAAGGACACCGTGGATTTTAGTCAGTACGAGTCTGACAGTCCCTCCCGCTCTGACCTGGGTGGGAGGACTCATTAAATGATTTTACCACGTAAAAAAAGATCAGATATAAAATATATCGTAAAATAACATCTTAAGATAAAGAATGTATCGTAAGATAACATCTTAAGATAAAATATTATAGAATCGCATCTTCGTCGTCTGTGATGGCCTAAGATATATTAATATAACATCTTAAGATAAAATATTATAGTATTTTAGCCGTGTGTGATGCGCTTAACGGTGGTCACACCGTTACAGTTTATAAAATTACTAAAATTTGTGAATACTTTGATAATTTATTATCTTCACTTGTCAAAGTTAAGATACGACAAAATTCTATGAGTCCCTAGGTTGTAACATTGCCAACCCTAAAAAATAATGGCCTAGTGAGGCCTGTGTTTTGTGCTGATAATAAAGTTGACCATTTGAAGTCTAACGATCGTAATCCTGCCGTATTTCCTCATAAATATGGTTCTTTTTGTACATTTATCTTCTCCACATTACTTCATGTAGAATTACTTAAAACATTTGTACTTTTAGAATTTATTAGCCATTCAACAGAATTATTATAATTTTATTTGATAAGTTTTCATTTCAAATATTCATAAATTCTTACATAATTATTAATTATAAAAAACCCTATATGTACACACTACCTTTAAAAACTAAAAATAAAACTAAAATATTTACAAAAATAACTAAATTAAAACTAAAATTAAAAATTTACATGGCGTCATAAAATTCATCCAAATCGCTGTCAATGGGGAAAGTGCCCAGAACGCTGGCAGCATTGCCGCGTTGAATGGCCATTTAATGATGTACCTATATATAGGCTTTTTTTATAAGATTTTATTTTTTAATAACCAATTCTGAGAAGAGTACGGTGTCATGTTTTAGTCACGCGCCATTTTAAGTAAAGCAAGAGTGCCGGAAGCGACAATTTGGATGCTCACTGGTGCGTCTCAATGGAGAATGGAACCCTTCGGCATAATATTCTGAAGACATCCATCGATGAGTTTTCAGTAGGCGAAATCTCATCGTGTTTGGACATAAGAGGGGACATTTTGATTATATTCCTCTTGAAAATCAAACGATGTTTCGCCGTAAGGTTTTGGATAAATAACAGCATTTGACCGAGGTTTTGAACGCGCTTATCTCAGGACCTATTAGTTCAAAACGAAAAATATTTTTTTTGTTAGATAGCTCATTTATCGAGGAAGGCTATATAACGTCACGCTACGAACAGCTAGTCATTCTATAAAATACAAAATGAGGAGCCCTAAACTAGTTTTACCTTTGACCACATTAGGTTATGTAATTATGCTGTTAGTATCAGAACAATACCTCTTCTGTTGTAAAACTCCGCTGAAATACCAACTAAGAACTTCCTTTTACGACATTAATGTCACATTCGTTAACATGAAAGTCACCACCATTTAATTAAAGCAACAACTGTATTTTCATTTTCCACCTTCATGTTTCCATTTCCTTTGAGAACCGACACGTGAGTGTCGACCCTAGCTTTTCTACAAGGTTCATAGGTCCCGTCACAGTGTCTTGACACGGAAAATTCTGTGTATAATTTGGGAGCATCAAGGTCGGGTGACATTGTCCTGTGAATTGCCCACGGGACGCTTTGAGATAAGCAATAGCTTTCCTATCGCGTTTTATGGCACATTCGATATTACGAGAAATAGTTTTTGTTCCCTTGGCGAGGACATCTTGCTAGTAATATACAGGGTCGGATTTTGGTAGGGGTGCAAATTGAGTATAGTGCAACACTTAAATACACACATCAAAAGTGTCTAGGGATCAACATATATTTTTGCAATAACTTTTCTCCTGATTGATATTAATTAAAATTTTCTTTAAGGATTCATCAAATAAAGTGTTTTCGTTTGTCACAGTAACGATAAACCAAGTCACCTTTGCATTAATAAAGAAATTTGCCATTTTCCTAATAAAGGAATTTTTGACATTTGAACCACTAACACAAAAGTTCGAAAAAAAGACTGAAATAACAGTTTTCTTTAAAATTTTATTGGGTAACTTAAACAATTAATAATCCGTGTTTCTACCGCGAACACTAACAACACAAGAACATCGGTTTGGCATACTCAAAATGAGTTCATCCAAATCACGCTGTGGAATGGCCGCCCATGTTCGTTGCAACAACAAAAAAAAACCGGCCAAGTGCGAGTTGGACTCGCCCATGAAGGGTTCCGTAGCAGCAAGCATAGATTAGAGATATAATTATATTGAGATTAGTAATTAATATACACAAACAATAAAAATAACTTTGTTTTTCATAGTATTTGTATGAATGGCAAAGTTATATTTGCGGTTTTTGAAAGTGTACTATATCTCAAAAACTGCTAACTGTATCTCATCCAAACCAATTTTCGTTGGTAGTTTTAGTTGAGGTCTACATTATATATTTTTTTTAGTTTTATCATTCTCTTATTTTAGAAGTTACGGGGGGGGGGGACACACTTTTTACCACTTTGGAAGTGTCTCTCGCGCAAACTGTTCAGTTTAGAAAAAAATGATGTTAGTAACCTCAATATCATTTTTAAAGACCTATTCATAGATACCCCACACGTATGGGTTTGGTGAAAAAAAAATTTTTGAGTTTCAATTCTAAGTATGGGGGGCACCCCCAAAATTTGTTTTGTTTTGATTTTTGTGTGAAAATCCTAATGCGGTTCACATAATACATCTTTCTACCAAGTTTCAACAGGATAGCTCTTATACTTTCGACAAAAAGTGGCTGTGACATACACGGACAGACAGACAGACAGACAGACAGACAGACAGACAGACAGACAGACATGACGAATCTATAAGGGTTCCGTTTTTGCCATTTGGCTACGGAACCCTAAAAAAGGTCTTCTTGCGACTGGATACCCTCCATATTCGGCAGAGCTCTTCTCTGTAGCATATCCCATGCATGCTCAATCGGATTCAAGTCTGGCGACTGAGCAGGCCAGGGCAGGACATTGATGTTAGCTGCGGCGAGAGTCTGTCTTACAACTCTTGCGGTGTGCGGTCGTGCATTATCATGCATTAACTGAAATAAGGGACCGATTTGCACTTGTAGAGGAACGATGACGTCTGATACAATCGTCTCAGCATAAATTTGAGCGTTGAGGTTGCCTCTGATCCAAATCAACTCAGTTCTTCCGCCGATCCAAATACCCGCCCATACCATGATGGTTCCACCACTATAAGGATGGACTTCCTGGCAGGATTTTAATCGCTGTTGGCGTCCAGGGGTTCTCCAGTGTCGTATACGTCTTGTATCCGGTCTCATACCGAAACGAGACTCATCAGAAAAGCACACGAAACGAGGTATTCCACGAAGCACACCCAAAAGAAGCACACCTAGACGAAGCCCACCTAAAGTATTCCAATTAGCCCACCCATAGGTGGGCTTCTAAATAAAAATTTAAAATAATTAATTTACTATTCCACGAAGCACACCTACGAATATCGCATCGCATAGTGCGGGGCTAAGAAATAAAAATGTCGATAGGAGAAAATATTTATTATTTAAAAGACTAGCATCTTTCAGTTTCATTATAATGTGACACATGTCATTTTTAAGGTTCCGTAGCCAAATGGCAAAAACGGAACCCTTATAGATTCGTCATGTCTGTCTGTCTGTCCGTCCGTATGTTACAGCCACTTTTTGTGGAAAGTATAGTATAGAGCTATCCTGTTGAAACTTGGTAGGTAGATGTATTATGTTAACCGCATTAGGATTTTCACACAAAAATAAAAACAAAACGGGGTGCCCCCCATACTTAGAATTGAAACACAAAATTTTTTTTTTTCACCAAACCCATACGTATGGGGTATCTATAGATAGGTCTTTAAAAATATATATTGAGGTTACTAATATCATTTTTTTCTAAACAACAGTTTGCACGAGAGACACTTCCAAAGTGGTAAAATGTGCCCCCCCCCCCCATTTGTATAAAATAACTTTTCTTTCGGAAGTCGGTGGCAAATAGTCAATGAAATAAAAAAACAAAGCCACCGACTTCGTCCAAGTTTTTATTGTAATTATGAAACAATCTGTGATTTTTTATGTTAAAGTAGAGTATTTTTATTACTCACTAAACATGTAGCTATAAGAAAACTTCAACATAGATCTCCATGGAAAACTATATTTATAATGTTTTTGATATTTTTCCAAGTTTTTATTGCATACTTATGAAACAATCTGTGATTTTATTAAGAATAAAAAACCGGTCAAGTGCGAGTTGGATTCGCCCATGAAGGGTTCCGTAGTAGCAAGCATAGATTAAGGATATAATTTTATGTGAGATCAGTAAGTAATATACACAAACAATAAAAATAAGTTTGTTTTTCATAGTGTTTGTATGAATGGCAAAGTTATATTTGCGGTTTTTGAAAATGTACTATATCTCAAAAACTGTATCTCATCCAAGCCAATTTTCGTTAGAAGTTTTTGTTGAGGTCTACATTATTTTTTTTTTTTTAGTTTTATCATTCTCTTGTTTTAGAAGTTACAGGGGGGGACACACATTTTACCACTTTGGAAATGTCTCTCGTGCAAACTGTTCAGTTAAAAAAAAAATGATATTAGTAACCTCAATATAATTTTTAAAGACCTATCCATAGATCCTCACGGCGGCGATAGGCGGAGACCTCTCGCGCCCGGCACGCCCACGGCGACAGACGTCGCAAGACGATCTCCGGCCACCGTAGGCGCGGGCATGCGGGCGGCGAGTAAAGGGCAACTCGCTGTCCGGCCATGGACCATGCCCGGGTCGACGCGCGACGGCGCGTTGTGTTCCACGCGCGCTTCAAAGAGCGTCAACATAATGACGGGGCCCCCCTCTAGAGGGCCAAAGCCTGCCGGGGTCGCGGGACTTATCTCATTACCGTGACCCTGGAACATAAATGGCTATTGAAGGACACCGTGGATTTTAGTCAGTACAAGTCTGACAGTCCCTCCCGCCCTGCCCGGGGTGGGAGGACTCATTTGATGATTTTAACACGCTAAAAAAAAAGACTTATCCATAGATACCCCACACGTATGAGTTTGGTGAAAAAAAATTTTTGAGTTTCAATTCTAAGTATGGGGAGCACCCCATTTATTTTTTATTTTTGTGTGAAAATCCTAATGCGGTTAACATAATACATCTACCTAGGTACCAAGTTTAAACAGGATAGCTCTATACTATACTTTCCACAAAAAGTGGCTGTGACATACGGACGGACAGACATGACGAATCTATAAGGGTTCCGTTTTTGCCATTTGGCTACGGAACCCTAAAATGACAAATTTTGTGTCACATTATTATAATGAAACTGAAAGATGCTAGTCTTTTAAATAATAAATATTTTCTCCTATCGACATTTTTATTTCTTAGTCCCCGCACTATGCGGTGCGATATTCGTAGGTGTGCTTCGTGGAATAGGAAATTAATTATTTTAAATTTTTATTAAGAAGCCCACCTACGGGTGGGCTAAGTGAAATACTTTAGGTGGGCTTCGTCTGGGTGTGCTTCTTTTGGGTGTGCTTCGTGGAATACCTCCACGAAACGCCATTGTTCTTCTGCCCAATTTCTGTGTTCAAGAGCCCATTGATATCGAATCCTACGATTGTGCATTGCTATAGGTGGTACCCGTAGCGGTCTTCGGGAATGAAGGTTCACTTCATGCCAGCGGTTTCTGACTGTTTGGTCGCTAATTAAGTTCCCTGAAGAGTGATGAAGCCTCACGGCTAACATCATGGCGGTTATTGTTGGAGCTCTTCGAGTTAAGATTTGAATGTATCGGTCTTGTCTCCGTGTGGTGCAGCGATACCGTCCTCCATGGCGCTCAGCCACGGTACCAGTGCTTCGGTAACGTGTCCAAAGTCGACTGATAACACTCTGACTTGTATTCAGAGCTAAAGCCACAGTACGTTGCCGGGAACCAGCTTCTATCATTCCCACGGCTCTGAGCATTTCTTCCCTGCTTAAATGACGTCGCCGCTCCATAATAACGTTGGTTTTAATCAGTAGTAGGGAAACAGTAGCACTAATAATGTCTTCAATGCGTTGTATGTTTTTATAGGGAAAATATTGACAGCTGATTTTCATCTTTTACTCGAATTTGATTCACAGTTCCTGATTCAAATTATGAAATGCACCAAAAAGGATCCATATAAATTTATAAAATCATAAATTTATTACAAAGCCACATCTCAATCTCAAGAAATCCGCATAAAAATGCTTGATCCCTAGACACTTTTGATGTGTGTATTTAGAAGTATGATAGGTAAAGATAGTTCCAAACAATTAGGTTTCGTTGTGGCAACGTTAGTGGTGTTGCGTTGGAGTGGGTTACTAAGGATACCTACGCAACTTTACTATGCACTCATAGTTGCTATTCCCCTCGGACCTCTATCCTTATCTTGCGTATTTTAACATCAAAACAATAGGCAAGGGCCCTTTCTAAAATTGCAGCCTTCCGCATTGACTATTTCGGCCCTGTTAACTATTGAATTCCAACGGGTATACTTGAGGTGTAGGTACACTGATGTGTGCTATTAGAGGAAATGGAAAACTTGTCCCATTTAGAGTTATGGTATATTTTTACTCTGTTTGTGCTTTAGGTAAACCCATTTACAGACGAGCAAGCGGAATCGCGTCATCATATAAAATATTATGTAAATTAAAATATGCTGAAAGTCAACATTGAAATGCCTTCATTTTGTTGTGTGTGTAGATACACTGCACCTGCACTTTCTTTTTTTTTGTAACTTAATTTACGCACTAGTTGTTTGCCAGCTTCGCCCGCTATAACTCGAAAAATTATCCTACGAGAAGATCTAATCGGGATAAAAACTATCGTACCTATACGTCAATCCAAATTTCATCCAAGTCTGTTCAGTAGTTTTTGTGTGAAAGAGTAAAAATAGTCCATCCATCCATCGATGCATCCTCATAAACTTTCACGTGACTGGCAAAAGCTTGTAGAATCTAAATGAATGTGGTCTATCTGAAAGACGACCTGTGCCGACTGAGGCCTTATTATGAGTTTTCAGTTATTGTGACGTAAATTAAACTGGAACTTTGACATTTAATTTCAAGGAAAAAATTAGTTCCTTCTTCCTACACCAGAGGCACATAAGGGCTCAGAGCCCTTATCACGAGTTTTCACTATTTTACTTTACAGCGTCTTTCCAGTACCCTGAGCACGAGTTTTCACTCTTTTACTTTACAGCGTCTTTTCAGTATTTACAGCGTTTCTTGTATGAAAAAAATGGAACAGCGCCTCTGGTGTGCGAAGAAGGAACTAATTTTTTCCTTGAAAATTGTCAATTTGAAATTGTCAAAGTTCCAGTTTACTTTACGTCTCAAATACTGAAAACTCGTGCTCAGGGTACAGTATTTACAGCGTTTCTTGTATGGAAAAATGGAACAGCGCCTCTGGTATACGAAGAAGGAACTAAATTTTTTCTTGAAATTAAATGTCAAAGTTCCAGTTTACTTTACGTCACAATAAGGTTAAAATTCATGATAAGGCCTCTGAACTAAATTCAGAAACACATGTCATTTTAGATTACTGAAAACTTGAGCAGTAAACACGTATGAATACATTTGATTAATATACAGCTCGTCATGTAAACATTATGTTAACAACAAGGTCGCTTTACGCCGTAATCTATGGGAAATTAATCATAATGAGAATGATGTAACACGCATCATCTTTATATATTATATTAATAAGTCGCGATTCGCACATGGAATATTTGAGACAGAAGATCAAGTTCAGTCAATAATAGAGTTAGCTGGGTGTCACCACTGCGAGGATCACCCGGAGGACAACGTAGAGCATACGGTGCAAGACTGCCCCGCTTGGACAGAGCACCGACGTGTCCTCACGGTGGCGATAGGCGGAGACCTCTCGCGCCCGGCATTGGTCGAGGCTATGCTGCAGGGCGAGACGGAGTGGGAAGCGGTCGTCTCCTTCTGCGAAGCAGTCATGCTAGCGAAGGAGGAAGCGGGCCGCGTGAGGGAGAGGACAATGTCCTCCCTCCGCCCCACCCGCGGTGGTGGACGCCCACGGCGACGGAAGTCGCAAGACGATTTCCGGCCACCGTAGGCGCGGGCATGCGGGCGGCGAGTAAAGGGCAACTCGCTGCCCGACCATGAACCATGCCCGGGTCGACGGCGCGTTGTGTTCCACGCGCGCCTCAAAGAGCACCAGCATAATGAGGGCAAAGCCTGCTGGGGTCGCGGGACTTATCTCATTACCGTGACCCCAGAACATAAAGGGCTATTGAAGGACACCGTGGAATTTAGTCAGTACAAGTCTGACAGTCCCTCCCACCCCGGGCAGGGTGGGAGGGACTGTCAGACTCATTTGATGATTTTACCACGTTAAAAAAAAATCGAGTTAGCTAGTTATAGAGAGATGCCCACGAGTAACTCGGACTCTAAGTTCGGGACTTTTGGAACCGCGACTCGAACAGGTTAGGTTAAAAGGGGACTGGTTAGGTTTTAAACCACCCAATAATAGGAGCCCCGTCAAGCGGGGCTCCGTCGACGGGTAAACGTAGCGAAACAGATACATGAAACTCAATGCCAAGTCATTAATACGTCTTTATCAATAATTTTTCACTACTCTAAGCAATAGTTTTAATATAAATCATTCAGACGCACTGATCTGTCGCTAGGCCAAGGTGAAACTTAGATTCGGTGTGTCTGTAAAGTCACCGCATTTATGCGATGTTGCCATTCCGAATGTGACCGTACTACAGATACTAGCGAGTTGGTTAGTATAACACCCGTCTATACAATGTCTTACGAAACCGATCAGATCAGCAGAATGAGCGCGGTTATGGTAGGAGGAGTAAAGTTCCCTCAGTTAAACCATGACACGAAACATGGTATTGACTCAGATCCCCATTGATCAAATGTTCATTCAATTTCACGCACTATTTGAAGTGAGAATTGATCCCTCCACGACCTCACCTGACCTACCTTTTATACTATTTTTTTTTTAACATTAAATCGATAAACCTTTGTACCTTCAACAGAAAAAAATCAAGTATCCCAAAGTACATTACTACCCACAAGCTACCCACAATTAAATTACTTTACTTCCACAGTAGCCTGTTAGCACAAAATGAATAGTTCAGAAGGTTGGCTTCTTAGAACGAAAACAGAGGTATGCACACATAGACAAGCTCGTATCCACCGATGTGAGAATGATGGTATACAACCCGAATAAACTTGTAACGTCACATTTTGTCGTTGTAATACCCTCAAAGATTTCGAGTTAAATCCACTCGTTTTTAATAAATACTCGTTGCGGTTCAGAAAACTAAAAATTTTCGAGCTTGCTTCGCTCGTTCTTCAATAGGTGCGTCCACATAGAACGAGCAGCCTCGCGAGGCATTTGCTGCGTGAAGCAGCTCGATTAGTGTGGACGTGTCTCGGCCGAGGAAAGTGCGCGCGCTGCCGCGGGCGATCGGCCGAGCGCCCGAGCCATCCAGTGTTGGCTTTTGTTTTGCTCGCATAATTTGTTTCGTGCCGTAATGACGGGGCCCCTCTCTAGAGGGCCAAAGCCTGCCGGGGTCGCGGGACTTATCTCATTACCGTGACCCCGGAACATAAAGGGCTATTGAAGTACACCGTGGATTATAGTCAGTACAAGTCTGACAGTATGGGGTGGGAGGACTCATTTGATGATTTTACCACGCTAAAAAAAAAGTTAGCTTCTTTAAAATATTGTATTAATTACTTACTAGCTGTTAGTCTGGTGGTTCACCCCGCTGGGCGGCTCCTATTAGTCGTAGAGAAATTTAGCCTTCCTTGATAGATGGACTACCTAACACAAAATGAAATGTTCAATTCAAGCAGTAGTTTATGAGATCAGCAATGTCAACAAAACATAGGTACTCTTCTGGTTCATAATAATAGTAAAGATAGTATAGATTACCCGCAGCTTCACATCCTTGTCTATGGTCTTATGAAGCTGAACTTCTGCACACTATATGCCTTGTCCTACAAGCCTGTGACGTCACAAAGGCCCCATGGCACCCGCCACCCCGTACTCACTGCGTTCATTACAAATTCAAAGGCTGTTTAGTCATTATCACATAACACCTGTTGTCGGCCGCTTATGTTGGGTTACGTTTTAAGCTGATGGTTCACTGTGGCTTTTTTGGTTTTTGTGTAAAGGAAGGATCATTATTTTTAATTATGTTATACTTATTAGCTTTTGAACGAAGTTTCACTAAACCCCATATTCCATCTTCAATGATAATAATGCAAATAAAGCGGATGGAAATGTCTATTATTGTCTCCAATCCAATATTAGGTAGCTCGCTGTCCGATCAGAAACGAACTTGGACGAAAAAGCTAAAGAATATATTTTATGCAGTTAAAGTAAAAAAAAGAAATAGAGAAAATAGATTGTAAAATGGAAATTACAACATCAAAGTGAAAAGGGTACAGAAGTATTGAATTAACAATTTAAGAAAAAGACTAACATCAATTAGTGACTTTACTTGTCCACTTATTTATTGAAAATCAGGTTCACCAGCAATATCATCATGAACCCAAAATCGTCAACTGCTGAACAAAGGCCCACGCCGAACAACAATCCGCCACTTACTCGTACATCCATCGGTTGCCCGCGACTCTCACGATGTCGTCGGTAAAACCAAGAATCCGAGCTTCAGTCCTCTAAACACAAAATTCTGGAAGGTCCTAAAAAGATCCCGTATTACATATTTTCAAAAGGCCGTGGCACCGTGTGTGCTCGTCCTTACTTAACACGGCACCGTACAGCGTGCCGGTGAGTGGGCTTTGTGCTTAAGCAAAGATCAACTTGAATTTTTCATACATCCAACCTTCCCGGGACGAACTAATCTGTATTTTTACACAAGCCCGCCCGCTTTTCGTGTCATCTTTTAGCTCAAAGTTAACTGAAAGTTTGGACTATTTATTCCCGGTTTTTCTGTCTTTATAACATTTTTAGCTGTTGCTAGCGGTTTGACCCCTGTGTGCCTCGACAATTATCCCACGGGGACGTGAAATCGGTCATAGTGAGTTAGATTGATTATAGTCTGGAATAAGCAAACTACAATTGATCTCAGAGGCAAGTTCTCAAAATCGGTTCAGCTCTTCCATCCATCCATGTATACACCCAAACATATAAAACATTCGCATTCATAATAACAGTTAAGTAGTGCTAGTAGTAGTTTATATACTGCAGCGCTCACGCCACGCTGGGACTAAGGCTGCTTTTCCACTAGAGGTGTGCTATGCTACGTTGCTGTGGATGCGCTTGATATCCACCAATCATATTAATTGGTTTACATAGCACAGCACTGGTGGAAACGGATTCAACTAAGATGTGTTTTTATATGGAAGGATGCGTGCTATGGCTGCGTGCTGTAGCTGCATGCTATGGCTGCGTGCTATAGCTGCGTGCTATGGCTGCGTGCTATGGATGCGTGCTATGGGTCGTCTTCCCTAGTATCGATACATCGCATAACTCGAGCTGCGCATCTTCGTAGCGCAGGTACCTTGTGGCGGCGCATCTTCATAGCACACCTTATTCGCACAGCTACATAGCGTAGCATCAATGGAAACGGTCACAAAGTTTCGTAGCTCAGGTTTTACATCCTCGCAGCACAGCTACATAGCACATTTCTGGTGGAAAGGCACCATTAAGCTTGCTGTGCGCAACGCTAATAAAAGCCGCACTATCCAATCGCGCTGCGCGATTAGACGATCTAAAAGTCGTCGAATCGAAGAGCACAGAGTCTAGCGATGAGATTTCTTATAGAGAATAGCATCATCATGATCATCAGCCTATAAATGTTCCCACTGCTGGGACACAGGCCTCCTCTCTGTAAGAGGGAGTGGGCTGTAATCTACCACGCGGGTCCAGTGCGGATTGGTAGATGTCACATTTCTTCGAAATTTTGGTTCTAGGACATGCCGGTTTCCTCACGATGTTTTCCTTCACCGTTTTGAGAGCAGTGGTGTTGAAATAAATTACACAAAGTAATGCGCCTGACGGGGTTCGAACCCACGACCTACTACCTACTCGTAAGTCGAGGCCGATACCACTGGGCCACCACTGCTCTTGAGAATAGCATAACTGTTAGTAAAGTAGATTTAAGTTCAACCCGCAACTTCGACACCCGACATCGCTCTACCCGCCGCTCGTCGCGACTCACCCCGCTCTGGTGTGGGAGAGGCTGGGTCTTGTATTGCCCATCGTTGATGCCCACATGTGCACCGCCTGACCGCGCGGACGAGCGGCTCACTGCTTATCTACATCGGTGCATCTCCTTCCAAAACTCATATGAGAATCACCTCAGTAACAAACGAATAATTTTACCAAAGATTGCAGTAATAGGTATAGCAAACATTTTCAATCAATTTACAACTAACGACGTTACTAATATAACTATCAAAACTAGACCAATTATTGAGAAACTGGCCTAACTTTCGATAATTGTATTTGGGTACTTTTTCACGCTTCGATGAGTCTAGACATGAAAAAGTTTTGTAGAGCTGTTGTGCTTCTGAATTTTGCCATTTTATTACAATTTCTCTTCATTCAATTTTGTAACAGAACATTAAACAAGCGTGGATTATAGCCTTTCAAGAGCCTCTACTATGTTTAGAATTGTGTGTCTGTGCGCATCACTAGTAGGTATATATCTCTAGATGTTTTTAGTTCTAATTTTTTTACACAGCTCTATGTTTTGTTCACCAATTTTTTTCCAACTTATCAAAGGATTTCCGACATGGTAGTCTCATTTTACTAGAGACTTTACGTAATTTCTGAAGAAGAAGTGGTAAGCTCTAGTAGTTAATGTAACTCTATAATGAAAAGAAGATTACATTACATCTTTTTCAAGGCAAGCTCAAAGCCTCACTCAGAATTAGTTATTATTATACGTATATAAAAAAAAAGCAAACGAAAATGTTGGCTTAATAAGGAAATTATGTACTTTCCGAATTTCTCAGCAGTTTATATGGACCGCGTTATCTAACATAATGTGGGTTCCATGTAATCCGTGCTATCACACTGTCACCAAACCGTATCCAAAACAACAATGAACACAAAAGATCAATGGAAATTGACTTTCCACTCGGTTATATTCATCCGAAAGAATTAATCTTTGAACGAAAACAAAGCGGGATGAACAAAACGTATTTATCTGTATACCTACGTATAATAAACACCTCTTGTTTGTATTATATTAAACTTTCTCCCCGGTTTCAAGTGCTCGCGACGTTCACAAGTGGCAATTTGAAATAGGAATGGCTGATTTTTTCATATAAAACGCTGGTATGGCCCCTGTAATGCCTCTCGTGGCGGGTAAACTCCACACAAATGGCGAAATTAAACGAATACACGTCGTCATAATATCGCTGGAAATCTATTTTATTGGAATTTCAACTTTATGCCCTTGGGACGATAAAAAGTAATTTTACGGTCGCGTAAAGTTTACATGTGTTAAAATGTTGCTTTGTGAGCTAAATGACCGTTTTCTTGGCGGATAATGTTTGTTTTGTAGGTTTCTAGGAAATATATTACTTTTATTAATAGCTTTTCTATCAATAACGTCTTTTTGGCTAAGTTAGAAAAAAATAGTTTACCGCCATTAGCAGTTTGTATTCGTAGCATTACAGACTGGACTAACCTCGAAATAATGAGTCGCAGAAATGCAGAGTTTCCTCACAAATCAATATTTGGACTGGGCGAAGTTGGCTCTCAAAACCCAGTAATTTTATTTTTCCAAAGCAGTGTGGCTATTATTACCGTTTGCATAGCTATCGCCGTGAGACAGCTAGATGGACTCGCGAATGACAGAATATAAGATAGTAGGAGGCTGTGGATAGCTATTTTTATCTTAGTAAAATCATCGAATAAATCCCAGGACTGAGAGACTGTCTGACTTGTACTGACTAAAATCCACGGTGATCCTTTAATAGCCCACTACGTTACAGGGTCACGGTTACATGATAAAACAGTCCCTCGACTCCGCCAGGCTTTGGCTCTCTAAGGGGTATTCTCGTCAGATCGCTCTCAGCTCTCTCGTCTGGAAAACGACGCGCGCGCCGTCGACCCGGGCAGGGTCAATGATTGGACGACGGTCTTAAGTTCCTTATTCGTCATCTGTATGCGCGGGGGTGGGCCTTGGATAACTTTCTCATAAATTGGTGAGAAGAAGTACAACACTGAAAGTAGCAGGAATAGAGAACAGGTCGAACCCTACGCATAGGATCAGGCGGATTTAGATAACCAAAAAACATCTATCCTTTTAGCGTTCACCTCATTTAACTCATAAGACATCTCGCAATATTAACTTCAATCAATTAACAGGCTTGTCGCTTCAGGGATTATTTACTTGTTGTGTTGTACGACACTAACTGTATAGTGTCTGGTAACTTTACAAGTTTAACTGAGACAGATGTTACTCTGTACCGCTTTTGACCCAGTATTAACTCGTAACTTGGTTGAGACCGATATCTAGAAGTCATGGATTACTATGAACTGAGTTAAGCTGACTGTAACCTCTGAGGGGTAAGGCAAAGTTGTACCCTATAATAGACTTATGTACTAAAATAATAATCAATATAAACCAGAGGCCTTATGTTTTCACTTATTGTGACGTAAAGTAAACTGGAACTTTGACATTTAATTTCAAGGAAAAAAATAGTTCCTTCTTCGTACACCAGAGGCGCTGTTCCATTTTTCCATACAAGAAACGCTGTAAATTCTAGAAAGACGCTGTAAAGTAAACAGGGCTTCAGTACCCTTAGCACGAGTTTTCAGTATTTGAGACGTAAAGTAAACTGGAACTTTGACAACTTCAAATTGACAATTTTCAAGGAAAAAATTAGTTCCTTCTTCGCATACCAGAGGCGCTGTTCCATTTTTTCATACAAGAAACGCTGTAAATACTGAAAAGACGCTGTAAAGTAAAAGAGTGAAAACTCGTGCTAAGGGTACAGTACGCTTAGCACGAGTTTTCGTCAGTTGGATTAGTAAGGTATGTTTGACTTGTAAGTACATGCACTGCAAAGAGTAAAGTTTTAGTAAAAGTGATTTTTTTATCGATTTTCAAAAAGGTTGGGGTTCTATGTTTTTGTAAGTGTATCATTGTACAACATGCTGTAAACATAAATATAAAGTACAGTAAAAGAAACATCTGTTGAATCAGAAACACAGAACAAACATAGCGTATTTTCCTTTACCCAACTAGAATTCACTTCACAAAAGTATCAGAGACAAAGCCGGCATAGAAACAACAGGACTTTAAAGTAAATATGTATAGAAAACACGTGTAGCTTTATGCAGAAAATAATACAGAAGAAAATAGGGAATAAAAAGCGAATGTCACCACCGTAATGTGGTTTCATTTGCTGTGCTCTGCGTTGTGTAACGCAAGCCTTCTTTTATGCATGTTGCCCTGGTACGGGGTGCTAAGACAGGAAACCTCCACGTGCGCCCGTGGACTGGAGTTCCCTCTCGGATACGTCCGGGGGGAAGACCAGTTTTTCGGGCCGGTGCACCCTGGGATGCGGGCAAAAACTCTCCTTAGGCACTGTGTGCCTAAGGGGTTTCTTTGCCCGTATGCAAATAGCCTGTCGGGTGGACGCTCCAACGCGTGTCCCTCTGAACAGCAGAGGGCACAGCGGCGGAGCAGGCTTGCGGACGGTGAGTAATGGGTATGCTCGCCGTCCGACCAAGGACCAAGCCCGGGTCGGTGGCGCGTCGTGTTTCACGCGTCACCGACGGGGCCCCTTATGGGGCCAAATGCCTGCCGGGGTCGCGGATTTTTCTTAATCCAGGACACCGTGGCCCCGGAACGTAAAGGGCATCCGACGGAACACGGGTGGATTTTAGTCAGTAAGAGTCTGACAGTCCCTCCTCATGACTCATTTGACTCATTTGATGATTTTGCCACCCTAAAAAAAAAAAAAAAAAAAAAAAAAAAAAAAAAAAAAAAAAAAAAAAAAAAAAAAAAAAAAAAAAAAAAAAAAAAAAAAAAAAAAAATGTTGCCCTGGTACAACAAATAGCCGAGCGTACTTTCTTTATATATTTTTTTTTAGTTTTTATCATATATTTATTGTTTGTTTTGATGTTAGTCGGTTTTGTGGTTCTGTTAGACTAAGTATTCTGTAGCCGAATTCGCACTCGCATCACTGCACACTGTATCTATTTTCTTATTTACCAGGAATAATTAAAAAAAAAATTTCGGTGTAAAAAAGAATGTCGACGCGCAAACTGATACCATATTATGTACCCATGATAGTCTGTAGCTACTGGAAGCTTATACATTCATTTTCCTTTGTTACACTGTCAGTTACAGGAATTGATTTTAACAAAATTTCCTTTTTTAAATGGAGGTTGAAACTAATTAATACTCTAACTTTAATTAGACCTTTTTTCTCTCTAGAGATTTTATTTTTTAGTTAACAAGACCCAAGAATATAGCCTCAAAAAAAAGACAAACAGCGATAGTAAAGTGATGCATAACCAACCACGAACAGCTGTTTTTAACCGACTTCAAAAAAAGGAGGAGGTTCTCAATTCGGTCGGAATGTTTTTTTTTTTTAATACACCTAACTTAAATTTTGTCCTGCAATAGCATTTAGGCTATTAGTATCAAAAGTCACTGCTCAAACTTTTTTAGTTAAAACGGCAGACATTTTAGTCTCGCCATCACAAAACATCCTTAATTAAGTGAACACCAGACGATCTCTATCCGCCGCCATTAACCCGGGAATTCTATGCGGGATATTGAAAAATATAAAAAAAGACCTTGCAACGAAGTGCGAAGGGATGCTTCGTTTCTCATTACTGCGGTTATCTTGTTAGTGCCTCTATAAATAACCCCGCCTCGCTAACAAGCGGACATTTTTCACACAAATCGTGGTGTAGTGTGAAAAGCGCTTTATTTCAACAGTTTCTGATTGAAAGGTGTGCTTAAAAATAGGTTTTATTTTGTAGAGAATAAAGAGGTGGTTATTGAAACAATTAAACAAAAAAAAAACACAGTATTGACTTTGAAATCGATAACTTTAATTTGAGGAATAAATATGTTTTCCCAGAATATAATTATGTAAAACTTCTGTATTATTTATATTTTGTAACAATTTCACATGTTTGAAAAGGATTTATTGATTGTATGTATGTAAGGATGTATTGATGTGAACATACATTTTTGGCTCATAATAGGCCGACCTCATATAGAACCTATTTAGGTCTTAAAAGAGGGCATGAACCTGCACCGTCGCTGTTAAAATGGCACAACGAGTTTAAGAAAAGTGTTCCACTCACACATGGCTTGCCATATTAAAACCTCGGTGTGTCACCGGCCGGGTAAGTGATGTAAATGCGCGAGCAGGGTCGGGCTCGCCGTCCGATCAAGGAACAAGCCCGGGTCGACAGCGCGCGTAATGCCAGGTGCCGTCAGCAAACTAACGGGGCCCCTAAAGGTCAAACGCCTACGGGGCTCCCTCTAGAGGGCCAAAGCCTGCCGGGGTCGCGGGACTTATCTCATTACCGTGACCCCGGAACAACGACCATTTATATATCTAGATGCCTCATGCACGATCTGACTAACGAAAATTATTCTGTCAAGTCGCTGAGGTACGACGTAAGCGAGGGGGACGGGGTACTGCGTTCTGATTGGCTAACAGGGACGGGGTACTGCGTTCTGATTGGCTAACTCAAGGTCAGTGCGACGAGGGGACTCACAGGAGTGGTCGAGTCACGACGGTTATAAGACTTTTATACCTAATGTGTTGACAGACATCGGTCGCCTGTGATTAGGAGTCTAGATATAAATGGTCGTTGCCCCGGAACCTAAAGGGCTATTGAAGGACACCGTGGATTTTAGTCAGTACGAGTCTGACAGTCCCTCCCGCCCTGCCCGGGTTGGGGATTCATTCGATGATTTTACCACGCTAAAAAAAACGCCAAACGGTCAAACGCCTGCCAGGGCCACGAAACCTGTCTGTGAAAGAAACCGAATGCAAAGGGCAACTGAAGGAACAGAATTTAATGTAGGTATGTTTAGTCAATAAGTCTGACAGTCCCTTCTGTCCCACCCTGGACGGGAGGACTCATTTAATGACATAAAAAAAATAATTTCACGGATCCATCATCTTGATAAGTACCTACCTACTTCTTACAAAAAATCTAGTTCAATCCTTACACTTGAATAGTCAGCCTTTTGAATAAGAGGTGGGCGTCGCAAGAGTTCAAATATTTGCATGAATGAATTTAGAAGAGTCGTGATAAACTGGGTTAGTCGACTGACAGATTTGTCAATTACCTCAACGTACCACAAGAAGTGCGTGGGATTTAGGTCTACGTGGAACATTTGAATAATTTTCTCCGGAACGCGTAGCGTGACCAATTCTTTACCTACTCGTACCAGGAATTTACTAAGTTATTTATTTCTATACAGTTCGTTACTTATTTTATCGACGGCTGAAGAATGGAAACATTTAGATTTTCATCAGTTTTAAACTCACATTTAAATTTACATTCTTCCGCGCGTAAATAATCCCGTTTCTACGGTGCTATGCTACGCGCGCTGGAGGTGTTCAAATGTAAGTTGATATGTAACGCTATGATAGATATCTGAAGAAATTTTACAGACGATGAAAGTTTTGTCTCAATCGGATCAATGGTTTTGGAATGCATAGAGGAAACATTATTTTTTATTTATATAAAAGACTCACTGTAATATGGGCAAAAGGTCAATTGTACAAAGAAAAAAAAATTTTTGGGTTGGCTTGTTTCGTTGAAGGAATGTAAGGAACGTTTGATTTAATTTTCCTTAAAAATGTAGTAAACAGGCTATTTGAACTGTCTTGAGTTGTTTAGCAAAATGTCCTTCCGTGTGCTACAAAATCTACCAAGAAGAGGCTGTTTTGCATGTCAAAAGCAATACCAATTTAGGGCAGCATTGCTCACTGTCTAAAATGTATGCTGTAGGTAGGTACACAACAAAATACAAGAATAGATGAAGAGAGGCATTGATTTATTTCTTTCATCTATACTCTGAACTGAAGAGAACCTTAAATTTTATTGTGTTTCGTAAATTAATGTTGTTAAGTCTGTTACTGAATATTTTTCATTTACAAATAATATTTGCTTAAATTATAGGCCTGTTGGTCTAGTGGTTAGTGACCCTGACTGCTATGCCGGAGGTCGTTGGTTCGATTCCCACCACACGTGTGATGAGCACGATCATTTTTTCTGTGTCTGGGTGTAGTTTGTGTATAGTATTTATGTATTTAGAAACATATAAGTATAAGTATGTTTGTCAGTTGTCTAGTACCCATAACACAAGCTCTGCTTAGCTTGGAACTAGATGGCGTTGTGTGATAGTTGTGGTATATTATTATTATTGTGCATTATTGTGAATAATTTTACTTATTATAACATTTCTCTGTGCCGAATATCGGAATTTTAAATGGAGCGACTGTCTATCGGACCTCCATAACCCAGTAAATATGTAATACAATAACCCTTGGTAAGACTGGTTGTCAGACATTCCAGCTTCTGACTTGCTAGTCAGTAGCTGGAATGTCTAATACTTAAGCCGGTAATATAACGGCTATACACCGTGACTTTTTAGTCGTCTTACAACGGCAGCCCAGTTCATGTATCCAATGACTAGTAAACATTCATAATAACAAAAACAGGTATTTATGAATTTTGAATAATTTAAAAATAAAAACATTATTCATTATTATGACGCAAGGCGTAGTTAGAAACACTCTTGTCTCATAGAAAATGGAGATGGAATGATCTGCTCGAATCGTGCTTTGGATGGGTAAACTATACAGTTTGAAACGTAAACTTTTTAACAGTGTTTCATATTTCCAATGAACCTATATTTATTAATGATGAAAATTATAATTATTTGAAAAGAAAAAGAATTCGCCTAGAGGTAATTCATGACGTAAGAAGACTAAAAAGTCATGGTGTATATACCTCCCGAGTCACGGAAGAAACTCGCTATGGTAGATGGTAACCTATCTTCAGACCAACCTTAGCAAGCGCGACTTTAGTTGTGGAAATCAACCTGTGTGGCTGTTATTAAATAATAACAGCCACACAGGTTGATTTCCACAACTCTACACAACTATTTTCTCAACTGTTCACTCGAGGAGCTCGTGGTTAAATAACCACGAGCTCCTCGTGTGTATAGTTTACCTCATTACTGATAATAAAATATATTGTGAAATATATAAAATCAAGAATCTCGACGGAAACGAACAGTCACACTTACTATCAGCCAATACAACTGAGTTGCAGGCTGTTATTACGCCTGTGGAGAATCCATGGTGTCTTCAAAGCGTAAACCTGTCATACCTGAGTCCTGTGCACAGCTACAGGCTTTGAATGCAAGCTAACAAACATGTTGGTCATAGTGCAGAAGGTTTCAAACGGCCACTATAAGCAATTCTTCTAAAGTAATTCACTTCTGCAAGTATTTCTCAACATCAATGGCGAATACATCACTCACCTTCGTTTTGCCGATGATATAGTCATCATGGCAGAATCGTTGGAGCACCTCAATGCTATGCTCAGCGACCTCAGTTTCGTTTCCCAACGGGTCGGCCTTAAAATGAACATGGACAAGACGAAAGTCATGTCGAATGTCCATGTGGCACCCGTACCGGTTGTTGTTGGGAATGATACTCTCGAAGTTGTAGACCATTACACTTACCTTGGACAGATTGTTCAGTTAGGTAGGTCCAACTTCGAGAAAGAGGTCGCCCGAAGAATCCAACTCGGATGGGCAGCGTTTGGGAAGCTACGTGATATCTTCTCATCGAGAATCCCACAGTGTCTCAAGACAAGGGTGTTTAACCAGTGTGTGTTGCCAGTGATGACATATGGCTCTGAAACGTGGTCTCTGACTGCTGGCCTTTTAGAGAGACTAAGAGTCACTCAACGAGCGATGGAAAGAGCTATGCTCGGTGTTTCTTTGCGGGATAAAATCCGGAACATGGATATTCGGCGAAGAACCAAAGTCACCGACATAGCTCATAAAATTTGCAAGTTGAAGTGGCAATGGGCAGGCCACATCGCTCGTAGAACTGACAACCGATGGGGAAGAAAAGTTCTCGAGTGGCGACCACGGACCGGAAGACGTAGCGTAGGTAGGCCTCCCACTAGGTGGACCGACGACATCGTGAGGGTCGCGGGCAACCGATGGATGCAAGTGGCGAATTGTCGTTCGGCGTGGCGGTCTAAGGGGGAGGCCTATGTTCAGCAGTGGACGTTTTCCGGCTGATGATGATGATGATGAAGTATTTCTTGCAAAATAATTAGCCATTCTTCTAATATTTGTAAAAAACAAACTTCTAATATTTGAACGCTGGTTCCACGAACAAGCAGAATTACATTTCATATTAATGACGTAAGGTGTGGACTGAGCATTAGCTTCTTCAAATTGCCATTCTCTCTCTTTCACTCACTCCCTCTCTCTAGAAAAAAGAAAAACAATTTTAGGACTATTTACCTCTTTTTTGTATGACATAGATAATGATTGTCTTTGGTTATGTAAGTTAATTCAACAATTTCGTTTAACATTTGGCTAAGGAAGTTTCACTCCTTGCTTAAGTCTGTCAAACAGGTGAATTGTGTGTTAAGAATAATTGTGATATGAATTGTCAATTTAGTCATGAATATAAGATTTTTTTGTGTGATTCATTTTATGATACCGCTTAAGTGCCCTGTTAAGACCAGTTGGTCTAAATCGCACCAGTCGACAATAACGCGTAATCCGGGCACAGATTAGTCCCACAGGAATTGTTGCTGGGCTCCCGACGTTATAATACAAATGGGATGTAATAAGTATTAATGTATGGGTGGGGAAGGTGGGTTATTTAGAGTTGTTCGGAAAGCGGGGTAGTTGTGAAATGTTTGGACAAAATCTTGCTTCTACAAACTGAAGAGTTTTGTAGATTAGTAGAGCCTCTGCAACTCTTGCTTCTGGCTTCAAGGAGTTGCAGTGGTTTGGGAATAGAGGAAGAAATAAAGAATAACAGAAATAAACAAATAACAAAAGAAAGACAGAAAATATGTTTATTTGACACAATCTAAGGCACACAATGTGTTCACAATAAGTAAAGGAAAAACACAATACGAGTAGGTAGGTATTCCTGAACTGAGCCTATTTGGCACAGCCATGGGGCAGACACACACACACTGACACATACACTTTTTTAGGGACAATCCCACCTCTGTAACGTTTCCACGTTACAGAGGTGGGATTGTTCCAAAAAAAGTGTGTTTAAATTCCTTGATTAATAAATAGCAAATGACACAAGCTGCAATTAGATTCAAGCCAAGCTTTTGAACAATGCTCTTACTGAATTTTCAACACCATAGAAATAACAAAATGTTGAAAATGAACTCAAAGGATCCAGAAAAAGCTTTAAATTACAATAATAAATACATTATTCATTAAAATATTAAGTGTACATTAGACATTAAGTTTAATAACGTAGATAATTTAATGAGTAAATTTCATACTTAAACACAAATTCGTAGAAAGAAAATCAAAGAACATTTCTTCTTATGACTGTTACTGAAGAAATCCACAGCGGAATCAGATTTAATATTAAGTAAACAATACTCCGGGAATAAGTTCTCATTTCTGTGCAAAGAAACACGGAAGCAATCAACTACAGTACGTCCAGTTAATATAAAACTTTAATAATCTCAAAGGGAGATTGTAGAGATACTTCCCCGTTTTACCTTCGAAATGGTCCCCGAGGTAGACTCATTATAAATTGTGGGTACGCTGCTTGCGAATAACTTGCCATAAAATCATAAATTCTAATGGTCTTTAGTACCATTGACTTCTTGCAGCATTCGAGAAGAAATGGTTATATCTGTGAATGCAAGTGTTTCTTCTAATATCCAAGTTTAAACCCAAGACTTTGCCCACGTGGTGTTCAGTTATTGACTTTTGGAATTAAATTACCAAGTTTAAAAAATATCATCAGACTGCATTAGTCCACAACTGGATTTAAGCAGGACAATGTAATTGCACGCCACTGCAAGCAATGTCCTAAGCTAATTCATGTTATACGAGTAAACCTATATGACGTGCTACAAATTCGTTTAGTAGTTTTTCGGTGAAAGAGAAACATTCATTCGTCGGTTCGTTTATCCATCCTCATAATCATCATCATCATTATCAGCCTATAAATGTTCCCACTGTTGGGACACAGGCCTTCTCTCTGTGAGAGGGAGTGGGCCGTCATCTACCACGCGGGCCCAGTGCGGATTGATAGATGTCACATGTCTTCCGGTTTCCTCACGATGTTTTCCTTCGCCGTTTTGAGAGCAGTGGTGTTGAAATAAATTACATCACAAAGCATCACAAAGTAATGCGCCTGACGGGATTCGAACCCACGACCCACAACTCGTAAGTCGAGGCCGATACCACTGGGCCACCACTGCTCCTCATAAACTTATATTTAAAATAGTAAGACCTCGATTCGTTTAAAATGTAATCAGTAGTTACAAAGGAAAATAGTTTTAAGTCGCTACTGGTTAGATTTATAGAACCTTGAAAAATAAAATCAGAAAAAAGGAAAAACGATAAATTGCCAAACATCCTTGAAACAAAATTCTAGGCTATCCTAGGTTCAATTTATTCCCTATGATTGATTGTCTATTATTAATACCAGCCACAAGCCATCTGTCCATAATAATTGTCAATTGTTAAGCAGACAATTTGCAAAATTGAATCCTATTATTCCAGAGATGTACCACTAATAGTTAATTTCCTTACATAATAACAATGGCTGTCTCGTAATTAGACGTTATGTGTTAGATCTGCGGACGCTAACCGCTTAATCAAGGTAGTTAGATTATGTACGTACAAACCGTAGATATAGATAGACCTAGATAATGCAACTACCACTTGGTACAAGATTATCGTATTTTACTTACCGTACCGTATTGTATGGAAAATGTAAAAGCTTCCTAAAATCTGACACAGTTTAAAGTCAGATTCAAAAGACTGTAAAGCCTTAAAAATAGAGTTTAAAGTCGTATTTTTTTTATTATTAAACTTTTTGTTGCCAAAGCTAAGTTCGAGTTATGGTTTTGGAAACGATCGTTGATAGAAGCAATTTAGCGGTTAACGTCAAATTCCCTGTATACTTTACATCACAAAAACGAGAATCTTGTGCTAGTGCCACAGTATGAAATCAAGCGTGTCATTTTTTGACTACCCACTATGACGGTGTTTCTCGTGATGCTAAATCAAATAATAACAAACATAATTTTAACAGGTCTTCATTGAGTTGTTATTAATAATATTTTTCTTTTTTTTTTAAATAAAGTCCGTCTAACTTTGCAGATTTTTGTAAGTGAGCAGAGGGCCCAGACAAGTTGCGAAACGCACTGAACAGTTTTTAATATAGGTTAACTATGTATTTTCAACTTTATATTTTGGGGTATCAAGTTGCAAATCTAATTAAAATAGATTACGGAGCGTATTCGTTCGTTCGTGTCGTAGTCTTTAATCAACTTTCAACGTTATTTTCTAAAGAATAAAGTTGAAAATGTAAATATGTATTTTAAAGACCACAGAACGTTTTCGTTTATCTCTATACATTTATTTTGTTTATATCTTGGGGGTTTTTTTTTGCGTGGAAAAAATCATCAAATGAGTCCTCCCACCCCGGGCAGAGCGGGAGGGACTGTCAGACTTGTACTGACTAAAATCCACGGTGTCCTTCAATAGCCCTTTATGTCCCGGGGTCACGGTAATGAGATAAGTCCCGCGACCCCGGCAGGCTTTGGCCCTCTAGAGCGTGGCCCCGTCATCATGCTGACACTCTTTGAGGCGCGCGTGGAACACAACGCGCTGTCGACCCGGGCATGGTCCATGGTCGGGTGGCGAGTTGCCCTTTACTCGCCGCCCGCATGCCCGCGCCTATGGTGGCCGGAGATCGTCTGCCGACGTCCGACGCCGTGGGCGTCTACCACTGCGGCTGGGGTGGAGGGAGGACACTATACCCTCCCTCACGCGGCTCACCTCCTCCTTCACGAGCATGACTGCTTCGCAGAAGGAGGCGACCGCTTCCCACTCCGTCTCGCCCCGCAGCATGGCCTCGACCAATGCCGGTCGCGAGATCTTGGGGGGCTGGGCATGCAAAGCAGTTGCGCTTGCGTTATCTAGTTCTATGTATATCTATGGTACATACATTACTAAACTTCGTGAAATCAGGTGAGAATACTATAATGATATGTGTTTATTATAGCTCGTTAGCGTATAAGGGGTGTGAATAGAGTTAGTAAGATTCATGACGACGCTGCATTCATGTTAGAATACAGAATGTCTTGTGTAATGTGTTTGGATTGTTAAGCGTATCAAAGATATAGGCTGCCCGAGAGGTTACTGTGACCCTGCAACGCAAAAGGCAATCAATGGTTTGTGTCAGTACGAGTTTGACAGCCTGTTCTGTTCCATCCAGGGTGGTCATTTACTGGTCATTTTAGGACTGGCCTGTTGGTCTAGTGGTTAGTGACCCTGACTGCTATGCCGGAGGTCGTGGGTTCGATTCCCATGCACCCAGGACAAATGTTTGTGTGATGAGCACGATCATTTGTTCTGTGTCTGGGTGTAATTTATCTATAATATATATGTATTTAGAAATATATAAGTATGTTTATCAGTTGTCTAGTACCCATAACACAAGCTCTGCTTAGCTTCGGACTAGATGGCGTTGTGTGATAGTTGTGGAATATTATTATTATTATTTGGAGATTGTACGCTGGGGAGTTTGTTCCGCCACTTCTTCCCAGCCAAAACACTAGGAAGTGTCGAAGGGGGGGCGCTTTGGGGGACTGTCTTATGTAAAAAATTGACCTTCAAAAAGTGCTGATAAATCAGCCTAATTTGAATAAATGACTTTTGATTTTGATTTGATTTGATTTGAAAGGAAAATAGGTATTGCTGATACAATGCCAATAAAATTGGCTGGCATATTGAATTATGGTATCGGTGTAATGCTGTAAATTCATACTTATGATTTTACCTAAGAGCCCCAAAATAATTTGGTAGACAATGAGATAGCCTTTAGTAATAAGCAACCTGCGATAAAGTGAAGCAATTTCATGATACGAACGAATAAGAAAACACAAACAAACAAACTAAAGCCTCCTTTCCCAAACAATTTTTAATTCGCAGATAAACCTTTCGACAGGAGCAGCTATATCTTTAACAGCAGACACAATAGGACACAGTGTTCAAAACTGGCACAGTGCCAAAGATTCCTCGTCTGAAAACGTTCAGCTCGGACAAAATAGCAGATGATTGGAAAACGGATTCCGTGTTCGGAACACAGTGCCTCATACACATATCGCTTTGCAGCCGGCTGACCTATTTTTACTTTATTGGCGTGTGTCATCGATACAATAGCGTGGAAGAGCTCTGAATTAGAATATTTTATTTGCTGCAGTAAAATTGAATTTATAACTCCTGACTTTTCGCCGAAAAATTTTTGGTGTTATTTTTATATTTTGTTTTGTAGTTGCTTTTGCTTACGTGGAAATTTGCAGATTATCATTTTGTTAGAAATATGGGATAGCAATCTCATTTTTTTTAATCAAGTTTGCTATCACGCTCTGGGCAAAATTGAGTATTTTTAGGGTTCCGTAGCCAAATGGCAAAAACGGAACCCTTATAGATTCGTCATGTCTGTCTGTCTGTCCGTGTATGTCACAGCCACTTTTTGTCGAAAGTATAAGAGCTATCCTGTTGAAACTTGGTAGAAAGATGTATTATGTGAACCGCATTAGGATTTTCACATAAAAATCAAAACAAAACAAATTTTGGGGGTGCCCCCCATACTTAGAATTGAAACTCAAAAAAAAAATTTTCACCAAACCCATACGTGTGGGGTATCTATGAATAGGTCTTTAAAAATGATATTGAGGTTACTAACATCATTTTTTTCTAAACTGAACAGTTTGCGTGAGAGACACTTCCAAAGTGGTAAAAAGTGTCCCCCCCCCCGTAACTTCTAAAATAAGAGAATGATAAAACTAAAAAAAATATCTAATGTAGACCTCAACCAAAACTACCAACGAAAATTGGTTTGGATGAGATACAGTTAGCAGTTTTTGAGATATAGTACATTTTCAAAAACCGCAAATATAACTTTGCCATTCATGCAAATACTATGAAAAACAAAGTTATTTTTATTGTTTGTGTATATTACTTACTAATCTCAATATAATTATATCTCTAATCTATGCTTGCTGCTACGGAACCCTTCATGGGCGAGTCCAACTCGCACTTGGCCGGTTTTTTGGCTTAGAGGTAGATGTTCCGGTTTTGGCTGTTTGCGTACTTGTTCTGTGTAGGAGATATTTCTCCTAAATCGTGAGTGTGTGTACAGGCACACAATCAAGGCAAGGCAAAAATCAAGGCCTCGTAGGTATATGGAAACGTTTCTTAAAAAAGTACCTTACCCAAGTTGCATTACAATCACAACAACATTTACCTATTTATTTAAACACAGCTAATACAAAAGTGTAGTTTTAGTAAGTTAGTGTAAACGTAGAGTAAACAATATGGGGTACATACTAGACAAATTGCAAAATTGAATCCTATTACTTCAGAAATGTACCTTTATAGTATTTATTTTATCTTGTTGGAATAGATGCTGTCAATACACGGATTCCAATTGTACGCTTAATGTTGCTATCTCTTTCACCTAGATTTGTCTTAAGAAGAACTCCTTTCTATGCCTTTCACTGTCAGCAAAATTGTGTGTTAAAAGCAAAATATTATAAAATAATCAGATTCCATAAAACAGGCAGGATAAAAATAAATCAAGTATTTCATTCTTAAAACATTAGAAAAATGTATGCAGGCGAAACTTTATAATATACCGGTGTCGTCAAATAGAAAAGTTTTAGCATAGCGCGGTAATATTTTATTTAAAGTTCCTAACTGGAACTGGGACAAACATTGATTATGTAGGAGCCAGGCTAAGGGGAACTGCAGATGCTAAGGCTTGTTAATACCTACATATGAGTTGATTATTATAATTGGAAAAGGAGTATTATCAGCCTGTCTGTCAGTTAGTTACTGCTTATGGCTACATCAATTGAAATGATCATTTACTTGCCATCCTCATTTTTTCTTGTAAAATATAAATGAAACGTAACACGTATTTACTCTTACTCACGCTTCAATAAGTTCTCAAACAGTCTGTTCGTCTTTAACTAAGGAGGACTCATTTGATGATTTTACCACGCAAAAAAAAAAAAAAAAAAAAAAAAAAAAAAAAAAAAAAAAAAAAAAAAAAAGCAGGGGAAGAAAACAATAACTTTTTTTTTTTATTATTGTTTTCTTCCCCTGCTTTTTTTTTTTTTTTTTTTTTTTTTTTTTTTTTTTTTTTTTTTTTTTTTTTTTTTTTTTTTTTTGCGTGGTAAAATCATCAAATGAGTCCTCCCACCCCGGGCAGGGCGGGAGGGACTGTCAGACTTGTACTGACTAAAATCCACGGTGTCCTTCGATAGCCCTTTATGTTCCGGGGTCACGGTAATGAGATAAGTCCCGCGACCCCGGCAGGCTTTGGCCCTCTAGAGAGGGGGCCCCGTCATTATGCTGACGCTCTTTGAGGCGCGCGTGGAACACAACACTTAAGATAATAAAGCAAGACGCGTCAAAACAACACCAGTTAAAAAACCAGCAATATGAGCATCATGAAAATAAATATAAATCCTACTTCACACGAACCCCGTAAAGATATCTAGTCTCCCACTTCACACAGCTAAGATTTCAAATACACTCCTTTTTTCTCAACCGCAATAAATCGCATCGAATCGCGGCAATATATTCCAAGGTTTGCTTACTACGTGTGCTAGATTCTAAAATATGTGTAAAGAAAATTTACCCTTACGATCACACAGATGTGCGTAGAATATAAGAATAATCGCGTGCCTTAGGTATTTTTTGAATCGTTCCTTTTTAAAATGCATCATTCGTCAAGTTCGAAATTGTTCTCGAACTGTACCCTTAGCACGAGTTTTCACTCTTTTACTTTACAGCGTCTTTCCAGTATTTACAGCGTTTCTTGTATGAAAAAATGGAACAGCGCCTCTGGTGTGCGAAGTAGGAACTAATTTTTTCCTTGAAAATTGTCAATTTGAAGTTGTCACAGTTCCAGTTTACTTTACGTCTCAAATACTGAAAACTCGTGCTCAGGGTACTGTTGACCAGTACCCTGAGCACGAGTTTTCACTCTTTTACTTTACAGCGTATTTTCAGTATTTACAGCGTTTCTTGTATGAAAAACTGGAACAGCGCCTCTGATGTGCGAAGAAGGAACTAATTTTTTCCTTGAAAATTGTCAATTTGAAGTTGTCACAGTTCCAGTTTACTTTACGTCTCAAATACTGAAAACTCGTGCTCAGGGTACTGGACGGATCGGGATCACGTAGAATTGGACTTGGATATTGACGATGTAATAAATGTGTAAGACGATAACTGAAAATAATAGATCGGTCTTTACGTAATGTCTTAGGATTAGGTTTAAATTGACTTGGGGCGTAAAGAATGATGTTCTAGACAGGTTAAAATCAGTATTAGACTAACGCAAAATTTATTAAATTTATTTATTTGATAAAAACACAAACAATATTTTACAGACACAGTTCAAAAATTTTAAAGTTGATTAAATTTACTTTCTGTGGCTATTTATATCTCTTTGTAAAAGTTTTATGAATCTTTTTTATTTATTTATCATCAATAGAAAATACAATTGAAGAAGAGGGGTAACCCTCAACATTTTATTACCCAAAAAAAAAATCACCATGCATTGCTTCTTCCTTTTTATTGGTCGAAAATCATCAAATGAGTTCTCTTAGTGGAGCGGATGGGATTGTCAGAATTAACTAGCTAAAAACTACAGTGCTTGTTACTTCAGTTGCCCTTTTCATTCCAGTGCCACGATGCCCTTTTAAGATAGTCCCGTCACCCATCATTTCAGCCATAACTCAGATCTGATCAGTCAAAAACAGTCCATAACAAACTACCCTTACTAAAGAAAATATTTGATCCATTGACATATACGATATTGGCAAATATATCAAGGGTAAAAGGTGTAAACGCCGGGCCATAGCTCGTGACGTCACACTAAGGCTGTACTCCGACGAGGGTTGACACTCATGAAGAGTGTCGATCCCCGCGGGAACGTAGATTGTGCTTAGATTCTGGAGGCTTCGAGATTAGAGGGGAAACGGGCTTGGTTTAGTGGTTTGATAGCGTATTGTTTTATTTTATTTATTTTGTAGCTATTATGAGGTCCTTGAACTTGACTATTGGATAGAACTTTTATTGGACAAGCGTCATAATTATTGTGATATTAGTAGATTGATGTTTGTTTGGATACTTTAACGATCAATTTTCAACTCAGCCGACATAGAAGCCATTGAGTTGAAAAATATTTTTCGGTGCTAAAATTTTTAAAAATTAAACGGAATCCAAGGCAAAAACAAATTTCAATTAATCGCCAACTTTTCATTTACCTAGCTGCAATGTCATCAAAATAAAGACCTAAAAACCCATTTTCATAAAGTAAACGTTTTCCGGATTTATTCCTACTTCATTCCCCATATACGAAGCTGGGGGATATACAAGCAGCAATAAATATGCATGGCATAAACCATGCAGAGAGTAAGTACCAACATAGACAAGATTCAACTAAACAAACAAATATCTTTTATGTTCCTAAACATGCGTGGGTTCCGTATACGCTGAGCTACAATTAATGTAAATATGAATGTTTTATTGTTGCATGATGTTATTTAGATGGGTGTATAAAGAATAGAGGCCATAGAGATTTTGTATTCATGATTGTTGAGTTAAATGCTTTGAAAATTATAGGAATTGTTATAAAGTTGCCAACAATTTTGCCCCAATGAAATGGCGATATCCAAAATGGCGCGATAAATAAAATAAAATATACAACTGAAAATTGCTACGTCAATTAACAATCAACTACTTTGAAGTCACAAAGTCCAATCAATATAATTTATTTAGTACTCTCTCTCTCTGTAGTAAAAAAGTCGTCAAAATTCAATTTTGTGCGATCAACCCGAAACACTAATGGCTTTTAGTACTTACGGAAGCTTAAATCAATAGGCATGAAAATGGTTACAATTATCTAAATAATTTCCTAGGTCTTCGCTGAAGCTAATAAAACATTCCACTTTCTATAGCTGTGGAATATTGAGCGAATAAACAGACGAAAGTAACTTAAAATTGATGGAAACTTTCAGGCAATCTGTCATACAGAAAACGATAACATCTGCCAGAATAAACACAGAACTTTAAATCTTATACCAATAGTTATAAGGGTTGTTATTCAGTATACTTAAGCCGTTGGTGAAGGGTGTTTGACTGAAGAACTGGCAACAAAGTTTGACAGCTTTTGTATAGATATCGACCAAAAAGACTGTCTGATGAACGTTAATCAATCAATCACTAATTAAATGATTTTATGGAAAATATATTTCTCTGGTGGTTTTGCGGATCAAAGGAAAAGTATTTAACATTTTAACGAGTTTTGTAAAAAGTAATAATTTCTATAGCTTATACAAAGAAAATTCAGTTATTACTTTGGGAAGCCTGAAATTAATTGAGACAATTTCAATAAATTAAGTTTGCAATGAAATGTTTATAAGATCTATCATTGGCTGGTTATTATGCCTGATTCACATGGGTCAAGTAATTAACGAACTAAATAAGTACGGTAGTGTAAACCGAGTCACAGTCTAGGAGGTCGTCATATCCACGTGCTTGTAGTAGTTACTCGCCACTGTCCTTGACATTGAAGATTAAAACTGTCAATTTAATCGAAATCTATATCTAAATGACACGATTTCCAATTTCGACACGTTACATTTATATCAACAGCACCCACTTGCCTCTCGAAAGTAGATAACGATTCTGTTCACGTTGTATCTATCAAATATTTAAATGTTTGAGATCAATTTATTTTATTAGGCTAACATTAAAAATAATTAGGAGTTTGACCTAGGCAGCACACAGCAATACTGCCGCAGCATTCTTTCGAATATGTTGCTGCGTAGTAGGGGAACAGTGTATAAGACGGGGACACGAGGTATGGTGGGAAATCACACACCTAATGCAAACTTAACACAAAACTAACGTAGCACAAGCGCCAACAGGACGCCATTTGCGTCTGGCCGCTTGCTCTACGTTAGTGTTGTGTTAAGTATGCTTAAAGAGTGTATGTCCCCATTATACCTCGCGATTATTAACGTCCCCGTCTTATACACTGTTCCACTAGTGCTGTTTGCCGCACTGATTTCCAACAGAGCGGCAGGCGAGGCGACACTGCCATGAAGCATTGCTGCTGCTGCATTGCTGTCGCGGCATTGCTGTTGTGCTCGGAATGCAATCTTCTATACTTAGTATTGTAAGCTAAAGACGTTGTTTGTTTGTTTGAATGCGCTAATCTCAGCATTTACTAGTTCGAATAATTGAAAAAATCATAACAACATGCTACAGATAGAGCTTAGGCCAAGCCGCGGGAGTGAAACCATGGGGACAGCTTGTCACATATAAAATCTATAGAATAATATACGAGTGCGGCAACAGCAGTGCTGTCTGCAGCAGAGTTTGGAATCGTACCTTTATGAATCATTTTACAGCAGCAGGAAATACGAAGTAACACGGTTTATCTCGGAAAAGAAAACGTAATAAAAATATTAAGATACATTCCAATTAAAGCTGGAACTCGTATGCTTTATATCGTCTCGGGTTATATGGCTTTATGAATATACGGTTTATTTTGTACGCCAAGACGTATAAATCTTGTATATGGGTAATTCTGTACACTATACCCAATAATACCTAAGGCTAGGTGCAGAATTGGTGATGGTCCTTAGTAGGACCACAGTCGGACTAACGCTCTTCGTTTGAAACTCTGACAAGAAAATATCACGGTTAAAGTAAAATTTCAGAGTATAGAAGTTAACTTAGTTTAGGCGTGAAAAGGTAACAAACAGAAAAAACAAACTCAGTTTCGCTTTTTTTTTATCGTGGTAAAATATCAAATGAGTCCTCCCACCCCGGGCAGGGCGGGAGGGACTGTCAGACTTGTACTGACTAAAATCCACGGTGTCCTTCGATAGCCCTTTATGTTCACGGGGTCACGGTAATCAGATAAGTCCCGCGACCCCGGCAGGCTTTGGCCCTCTAGAGGGGGGCCTCGCTATGCTGACGCTCTTTGAGGCGCGCGTGGAACACAACGAGCCGTTGACCCGGGCATGGTCCATGGTCGGGCAGCGACACTTACTTTCGCTTTGATAATATTTAGCGAGCTAGTTATTATTCTAATCCTGATTGATTAGAATAGTAATGTGCTGTAATTGATTAAATAAATATCTATCTCATTATTTATCGTCTGTTTATATAGCTACTAAAATCGTGTAATTTATTGCCGTCAGCATTTGTTTTCTTTACCAAGTTAATCATAACACACCGTATCGACGAGTATTAGTTCATGTCGTTCTATTTTGTAAGTAAATAGAAGTAAGTGGTAATGTTTGGAGTCAAAATAGTGTATTGATTTGATTAACACCATCTATGGTAGGTAATAAAGTTTATTGTTATAAAATGGTATTCTGTTGTCAGCTGCTTTAAATGGCTTGTTACGAACTGAGGCTAGCATGAGTGAGTGACGTAAATATAAAGTAAATATATAATATAATATTCCACAATTATCACACAACGCCATCTAGTCCCAAGCTAAGCAGAGCTTGTGTTATGGGTACTAGACAACTGATAAACATCTATATTAATAATTTCGTCAAGGGGTACGGTAGACTCGATCGAAAGCTTACCTGAATAATTAAACATTAAAAAATAAAGATTTCGAGTCGACAACATATATCCGCAAAATTCGGATTGTCGAGTATTTTGTAAAATTCTTATGCTTCTGACGAGACAGATCGCAGCCGCCATATTGGCTACTCACGCGAAACGTCACTGACATCGGCTATCATGTTGAGAAGTTTTTATTCATTTTCTTTCTTTTTGGCAACCGAATCGATAGCACTGTTAGCATGCCAGTGTCATTTGTGGTGTATTAAGTAGTTATTTAACCTCCTCGACACGTTTCTACTCTACGCTATACATTAAAAAAAAAAACAATGAACTGTAACATAATTATGTCAGTGTCAAACGAAACATCTTGCCGTAAACAATGATGACAGTGCATGGCAACTGGTGGAAACCACGAATAATATCTCAATCAGCGGCAGATAAAGTAATTGCAAGAATTTTCCTTTCTGATCGAGAACGATATTATCTCCGGCTACTACTTCTTCACGTCAAAGGGCCGACTTGCTTCAGAGAGGAAAGAACCTATGAAAATATTATTTACTAGCTTCCAGTCCCGGCTTCGCACGGGTGGACATGATTATTATAGCCAATGTTACTCTGGGTGAACGTAGCTTTCTAATGCTGAATATTTTTTTAAAGTCGGCACAGTAGTTTGTGACACACACACACAATAATACAAATCTTTATAATATTAGGAGTCTGAAACGTTTTACCAACAGTCGTTTGGGCCATGAACTGTTGGTACGGCGAATCCCTGCTGCCTCGACAATTTTAGTGTGGCGGGAAGAGATCTAAGGGCGGTATGGAGGGAGCGACTGTCGCAACCGAGGTCCGGGCACGCCGCGATGGCGGAGGTATGACTCCTCTTTGATGAGTGGCTGGATAGGCGTCACGGCGTCCTGACCTTCCGCCTGACGCAGGTCCTAAGCGGACATGGAAGTTTCGGGAGGTACCTGTGTCAGATGGGGAAGGAGGAAATGCCTGGGTGTCACCACTGGGAGGATCGCCCGGAGGATACGGTGGAGCATACGGTGCAGGACTGTTCTGCTTGGGCGAACCATCGCCATGTCCTCACGACGGCGATAGGCGGCCAACTCTCGTGCCCGGTATTGGTCGAGGCAATGCTTCGGGGCGAAAGAGTGGGAAGCGATCGCCTCCTTTTGCGAAGCAGTCATGCTAGCGAAGGAGGAGGTGGGAGGCGCGAGGGATAGGACAGCATGCACCTCACGACCCAGCTGCAGTGGTAGACGCCCACGGCGACGGACGTCGCAGAACGATCTCCGGCCAACAGGCGCGGGCATTCAGGCGGCGAGTAATGGGCGACTCACTGTCTGATAATGGACCATGCCCGGGTCAACGGTCCGTTGTGTTCCACGCGTGCCTAAGAGTGTCAGCACAATGACGGGGCCCTTTGAGGGCCAAAGCCTGCCGCGGACTTATGACTTACCGTGATCCCGAAACGTAAAGGGCTATTGAATGACACCGAGGAATTTAGTCAGTACAAGTCTGACAGCCCCTCCTTCCTTTCTCTGGGTGGGAGGACTCATTTGACGATTTTATGACGATAAAAAAAGCATTAAAAAAATGATTTGTATCGATATCCTCCAACAGCGCTTCGCACTAAAAAATACATTGTTGAGTTCCGACATCCACGCGAACGAAGTCGCGGGCACTGCTATATTTTGCAATTTTGTATCTAGATATGTATTATGAGTCACGTTTTACCCGAGCGAAGCCGGGTTTTCAACTAGTACTTATATATTTCTAAATACATACATATCTATACACCGTGTTCCGGACGATATACATAAACTTCGACCAGATGTTCAAACCACGGAAGTAAGCATTTTTCATTATGGACACATTAATAAATTCTTATTTTTTATTTTTTGTTAATTTTCATACAAACTAAATACCTAGACGTAAATAACCCGATATGCATGCCTCTTTATCCGAATTGGCAACGTCATTCATAACATTTGGCGGGCTGAAACAAATGAAATGCAAATAGTATTTGATAGATTTCAAATTAAGATACTTTCTCACTGCATAGCTCAATTAAATTTCATTAAATGAAATTACAAATATCTTTGTAACGAAGCCTTTTTAAGTACTACTTCCTTTGTTGGATTTGATTTGTAAAAGCCATAGAAGTATTTGCTAAAGTTTATGGATAACGTGAAGAACACGGTGTATACAGGGTGTCCAGTAATGAATGGATAACCTTGGAATGGGTCATAGTAGAACTAAAGGCGATTCAGAAAAAAATACAAAAAAAAATCAATACCGAGTATTTCCTAAGATATGAGACTTTTAAGAATATTGATAATTTTTGGTACCCTACTTTACATTCTTGCACACCACGACCACAAATTGATGAATTCCATATTTTTTTTATTGTTAAAAAAATCTACATTAACTGAGCTGGTAGATGAGCAGTAAATAGTGACACTGTTAATACACGGCTTTTTAAAAAATTAACTCGAATTAGTGCTTTAGTGAAAAAATTGAGAAAAAATTTCGTTATGACAAAGTTTAAGCAACCATAGCATGAAAAAAATGTATGGCAACACAGGTGACCAATAATTTTAAAATAATATGCACTTAATGCAGATTTCAAAATAGTATTACTTATCATTGTACCTAATGTAAATAATGAATTATTGCTAATTGTGTCTGAAAGGAGAGAAAATTGCTGCTGAGAAAACTTTGAAATATTCAGGTATTCCAGGTAAACCCCAAATATTTTAAGAATTTCACCGAAGAAAAAAAAAGTCTCATTTTCTAGACGCTTCGAATGACACCTATTTCAAATCTGTTGGATACCTTCACCCAGGTCAGGTTAGCAAAGTTCTCTCCTTTCAAACACAAATAGCCATTATTCATTATTTTCAATAGGTACAATGACGAAAAAACGTATGGCAACACAGGTGACCAATTATTTTTAAATTATATGCACTTAATGCAGATTTCAAAATAGTTTTATTCATCGTTTTAACTATAGAAAATAATGAATAATTGCTATTTGTGTTTGAAAGGAGAGAAATTTGCTAACCTAACCTAACCTGGGTGAAGGTGGGTGAAGGTATCCAACAGATTTGAAATAGGTGTCATTCGAAGCGTCTAGAAGATGAGACTTTTTTTTTCTTCGGTGAAATTCTTAAAATGTGTGGGGTTTACCTGGAATACCTGAATATTTCAAACTTTTCTCAGCAGCAATTTTCTCTCCTTTCAGACACAATTAGCAATAATTCATTATTTACATTAGGTACAATGATAAGTAATACCATTTTGAAATCTGCATTAAGTGCATATTATTTTAAAATTATTGGTCACCTGTGTTGCCATACATTTTTTTCATGCTATGGTTGCTTAAACTTTGTCATAACGATTTTTTTTCTCAATTTTTTCACTAAAGTACTAATTCGAGTTCATTTTTTAAAAAGCTGTTTAGTAGCAGTGTTATTATTTACTGCTCATCTATTAGCTCAGTTAATGTAGATTATTTTAACAATAAAAAAATGATGGAATTCTTCAATTTGTGGTCGTGGTGTGCAAGAATGTAAAGTAGGGTACCAAAAATTATCAATATTCTTAAAAGTCTCATATCTTAGGAAATACTCGGTATTGATTTTTTTTTGTATTTTTTTCTGAATCGCCTTTAGTTCTACTATGACCCATTTCATGGTTATCCATTCATTACTGGACACCCTGTATATAAAAGAACAGGGTTTTTTATTAAGACTCGACTACAGCCGAAACCGCTAAACGCAGTAACTTGAATTTTGGACAGCAGTTGCAGTCTACCGTGTAGGGAAGCAATAAGACGGGATTTTGCGAAAATCCTGCTCTAAGGGGGTGAAAAGGGGTGAAAACGTTTGTATGAAAAATCTTATTCCTTGGGTTTATAAATTTGAAACTTGCCACGAATAAGAACACAAGTAAATAAAAAAGATTGGTTCTATAATTTTTTAATACTACCCTCCATTGGTAATCTAGACGATGTTGAAGTTTGTATGGGAAAACCATAACGCGTGGGTTGATTAACGTGAAAATCAATATTTATATACTAGATCAGAAATAATTAAACACGTGTTTTTGGATTTTTCGAAAATCACCCCCCAAGTTAGTGAAAAGGGGTATTCAAGTTTAAAGGAGGGGATCTTTAACCGCTAAACGTATAACCTAAATTTTGGTCGGTAGTTGCAATTTATTATGTAGGTGAGCACTAAGAAGGGATTTTGCGAAAGTTAGGTGGACTTTACTTGACTTTTTTTTAAGGGGGTGAAAAGGAGTGAAAACCTTTGGATGTAAAATCTTATCCCTTAGGTTTATAAACTTGAAACTTGGTACGAATATGAGTATAAGTAAATTAAAAGAACGGGCATTATTAGTTTTTTAAAACTACCCCCATTGGTAATCTAGACGATGTTGAAGTTTGTATGGGAAAATCATAACGCGCTAACCGATACATTTGAAACTCAGTTTATAGAAATTAGATAAAAAATAATCAAATACGTATTTTTAGGTTTTTCGAAAATCACCCCCTAAGTTGGTGAAAAGGGGTATTCAAGTTTTAAGGGAAGGATTTTACTGCTTGCTTCGATTAACTCAAAACTGGGCAAAAGGATGCGTATTTATTTATATTTCAAAAGTCAACCCCTAGCAGGGTGAACATCAGAAAATCAGTTTGTCTACACTAATATTTGTATTGAATAGACTCCGAAACTACTAGACCATTTTTAGATTTTTTAAAAGTATCCTATAATGGAGGGTGACCGGGCATCAAATTCACTGATTTCGAAGTTAGAAACACGCGCAGACGAAGTCGCGGGCGGAGTGCTAGTTATAGATAAATTACACCCAGACACAGAACAAATGATCGTGCTCATCACACAAACATTTGTTCTAGGTGGGAATCGAACCCACGACCTCCGGCATAGCAGTCAGGATCACTAACCACTAGACCAACAGGCCTGTCAGAAATAAAATACGAAGAAAATACGATGGTTTTTGACTACTTGTTGGGAAAATGTACAATTTTTATCCCTCATGGATATAAATAAACTCAAAACGTTGAGTAAATATTATAAGGGAAACTATTGTTTACAAAATTATTGTCACTGCAAGACATAAGGTAATAAAAAGATTAGACCTCACCGGCACACTACACAGGCTAGGCGTTAATGCGTTTAAAAATATCAAAAATTAAGTATTTTCTTTTTTTTAAACGAATTATTAACGCATTCGTGCTAGAATCTTTGTATACCTTCTTAGATATTGAAAAGGAGTAATGCACAGTCATAACTTAGAAGGAATGATGGAAGGTCTTCGCCCGAAACTGGAAAAATATAGACTAGTATATAAATATGATATGCGTAGAATTACAATTTGCCTACGGCATTTTACAATATAGAAATCTACGGACATGAAACAAATATGATAAAAACGTGAACTAAGGAGAAACATTTCATTCAAAAAGAAAAATACTAAAATATTAGCTAAGATTTTTGACCTCTAAATAGAAAATAGCTTAGTATACAATTCTCAATTCAATATACAACGCAGTTTAATTTGAAGAAATACGTACGTATATGTTCCTACTAAATCCGTATACCGACTAAAGTCAGATAATAAAAATTCTTCATGCAATCTCCTATAAAATTGTTTGCTGCAAGAGATATGGTTTTCATTACTATTCCCGTATATTTTTCTCGTCTACAATTGTCTAATCATGTTTTATTACCCGTATATATTTTATTTTATTCAAGCAAATTAAATTTAATTTTCCGTGCTGATCTTGGGATTGTAGAAAAAGTGAAGGAAAAAGTAAATTGGAGTTGGTTTTCTACTTTATATAAATAAAGTTAGAGAATAGACGGAGAGTAAACAAGGATAGAGGGATTTTAAAAATAAATTCTGACTTAGTTTTGCGAGGGTCTACGAGGCCTCTACGAAAGCGCTACGCGCGATGTCTACGAGGCTACGAAAAATTTGACTAGCTACGAATATAATGTAAACGTTTTTGTTGGTTGGTGAATGTTTATTACTATTTCACGCAAAAACCATTAGATGTATTTGAATGAAACTTGGCTTATAGGTATTTATCGTGTCGTGACTGTTTTAACAAATATTCAAACTCACATCACAAACAACTATACCCGGAACAACTATTCGTATCTCATACAACTAATTGTTTCGTGTGGGATTCGAACCTGTGACATACAGTGCAGCAGCCAAACCCTCAGTCACTGCACCAACGGTGCTGACAAACTTTAACAACAAGATCTACAAATAACAAGTCCTTATTATGCCTGAACACAAGAATAAAGAAAAATAGTTTTCCAGAAAATTCGAGTAAATATTTTATTTTACGGAAAAATCTGGTTTCCGGTAATTACCCGACATGGCACAGTTACCCAGTGTTTCGGTTTTACTGAACATGCACCAAAAATTTTATGGTACCTCGGTTAACAAGATGTGGAACATATTTTATTGTTCACGCTATAAAGACGGTGTTCAAATAACAAGGCTTAAGATTTTTATTTGGTCTACTGAATGATGTTTATTTCAATCAGTCTTTGTGAAAAAACTACGTATCATTTGGATTTTTTTTGGTTTCCGAGAACATCACGGTTTTTTTTTTCTCTTTGTAAATTTTTATAGAAGGCAAGGCAACTAAAGAATAACACCAAAAATAGATAGAAAATATAAAAACTCAAAGATAAAAATGCCCAATTCTTCGGACACTTCGTAATATTTAAAAGAATTGTCTTATAAAAGCGCTGTTGGATTTTCAACACTCGGTTCTCGGCCTAGAGTCGATTATCCAAGAGAATGTCTTTATTAGGCAAGTATTTAAAAAACAGGGCATAAGCTCCAATTCCAAAATCGAACGCTGTCGAGATCTACTAATGCATCTATTTTTAAAAAAATAATTGATTTTAAAAAATCTAAAAACCCACGTTTTTAAATGTCCTAAAAATAAGAAAATAACCCTACGGGGCTGAGAGAGGGGCCACTCAAAACGTGGGGGCGTATATTATTTAAGGAATTATTTATGGGATATATTTACATGACGTGTAATAGATCGTGGGTGTAACTTGCAAAGATACGCCCCCACGTTTTGAGTGGCCCCTCTCTCAGCCCCGTAGGGTTATTTTCTTATTTTTAGGACATTTAAAAACGTGGGTTTTTAGATTTTTTAAAATCTATTAATTATTTTATTATTTTTATTTTTGTTCATCGGGTTTGAAGCTACCCTGAAAATTTCAGCCTGCTAGCTTATCGGGAAGTGCCTCAAATCCTGTCCGCCATCTTGGACGTCCGCCATATTGGATTTAAGTCACATGACTATATTTTTCGTATTTCTGACAGCAAACCCTTTCATTTGATACCCATAACATGGGGGTGGATTTCAAACAGCCAGTCTGCCATCTTGGACGTCCGCCATATTGGATTTAAGTCACGTGACTATTTTTTTCGTACTCCTGACACCAAACCCTTTCATTTGATATCCATATCTTAGGGTGCATTTCAAATAGCCTGTCTGCCATCTTGGACGTCCGCCATATTGGATTTAAGTCACGTGACTATTTTTTTCGTATTCCTGACAGCAAACCCTTTCATTTGATACCCATATCATAGGGGTGGATTTCAAACAGCCAGTCTGCCATCTTGGGGAGGCCGCCATATTGGATTTGTTATGACGTTTCTTAGCTAGTCATGCATTGTCATCAGAACTTAGAGCGTGTGCAAAATTTCAGCCTGCTAGCTTATCGGAAAGTGCCTCAAAATTGAGTTGCAAAAGTCCAACCGGAACGACAAACAAACAAACAAACAAACAAACAAACAAGAAAAGTGAGTGTATAAAAACGTGGGAATGAGTGCAACCACTTGACTTCGAACCTGATACCTTATCACAAGATTTGAAGTATTTACTGCGTTTATTGTATGGAAAATTGAAAAAGCGCTAATAGAGTACGAACGAGAAACATTTTTTTTACTTCAAATTAACGGCAAAGTTCCAGTTTACTTTACGTGAAAAGTCATGGTAGGGTTTCTGAAATTAACCTACAAAATAGGACTGAAGTACATTTTCAAGCCAGTTTTATGACAACAAAATGCCCAAATCTAAATTAAATAGCTCTTGCTTTTAAACCAACGGTCACTGAATATTTCGAATACCTTTTGCCTGTTTCCTATTAAAGCATATCTTTTTACAGCGTACACAAGCGGTGAAAGATGGGCACGGTGCCAACGCTAGCCGCTTTACTGACTTTAATAACTCAGTCGCAATAAGCCTCTGAAGTTCAAGAATACTGGAATACTTGATTACTTGGCCGAATTAGGCACAGATTTTTAGGGCAGCTGTGATTTTACTTTTGTTATTTTGTGTCACAAATATTTCTAAAATATGCAGGGTGTACAGTAATGAATGGATAACCTTGGAATGGGTCATAGTAGAACTAAAGGCCATTCAGAAAAAAATACAAGAAAAAATCGATACCGTGTAGTACCAAAGATATTATGTCAATTTTAAAAATATTCTTAGTTTTTGGTACCTTATTTTACATTCTTGCACGCCACAACCACAAATTGATGAACTACATCGGTTTTTTATTGTTAAAATAATTTACATTACCTGAGCTGACAGATGAGCAATAAATAGTAACACTGCTATTTACACTGCTCTAAACAAATGAACTTAAATTAGAGCTTTAGCGAAAAACTTGAGAAAAAATTTCATTGTGACACAGTTTAAGCAACCATAGCATGAAAAAAACGTATGGCAACACAGGTGACCAATAATATTAAAATAATGTGCAAAGTATACAAAAAAAAATCAATACCGAGTAGTACTATGGTACTACTCGGTATTGATTTTTTTTTGTATTTTTTTCTGAATGGCCTTTAGTTCTACTATGACCCATTCCAAGGTTATCCATTCATTACTGGACACCCTGTTATATGCTAGCGACCTGCCCCAGCTCCGAACGGGTACAATCTCTGCTATATTATGCATGTCATATGCATTATAAACCTTCCTCTTGAATCACTACCTATAAAAAAAAGCATCAAAATCTTTTGGGTAGTTTTAAAGATCTAAGCATACATAGGGACAGACAGACAGCGGGAAGCGACTTTGCTTTATACTATTTAGTGATTATATATTAAAGCGTCTTGCTCTTTCAACACGTAACATAGCAGAAGTTTTAAACCTGCACGAGGAAAACCTGAAAGGAAACATGTCAGACTTCTTCAAGTACAATTCAGGAATTATTCCCGTTAGGCATTATGCTCTGTGCCTGGAAAAGTATAGGTGGTGGTTTCACGACATTAGTTATGTTACGTCGATCGGATTACGAGACCAATCTATAAGCTTCTCGAAGGTTCCACAAGGTTCTCGACGATTCTACTGAAGATTGGTTTGGAAGTTTCTAGAAAGTTCTACCCTGTTCTAGATGTTTCAAGATGGTTCTGGAATGATCCAGAAGGTATGGGACTATGTCGAAGTCTATGAATGTTTCCAGAATATTCGATCATCTTCTAGAAACATCTAGTGGGTCCGGCCGGGGTATACAAAGGGCGCCGATCGGCGACCTGAGTCAGTCTGGCTGTCTCAAGCGATCTCTAAGTGACTTTTACGTGTAATTAAGTGTGTGTTTAAGTGTTGAGTAGTGTTAAGTGTTTGTTGTAATTAGTGTTTCGTGTGTATATAAAGATTATTTAGTTTTAATTGGTGTTAATTAATTTATCCCGATACCCAGCTCGTAACAGTTGTATAAGCTGGTAAAACTAAATTAACTCATGAAATAAAAAGTATACTAGGTGTAAATCCGGGCTATAAACTATCTGTGCACCAAATGTCTTCCCAATCCATTAAGTAGTTTTTGTGTTAAAGAGTAACAAAACTACTTTATTGTTTAAATTAGTAGTAAGATAAGTAACCTCTCAGTAGTGATGGTGTTCCGACATTAATGGAAATGAGCTGGATTTAAAGTCAACGAACTCTAGTCTCGTTCCAAAATCCCGATACTCGACTTACGCGTTAGGCTTTCCCGCTTAGACCATTATCACCACAATATCAACATTATTCTGCCATCGTATTAACTTCAGAGCTATAACGCATTAAATAAGATTGCCACCACTACAAGCGGGTCTAAAACGGGCCGCTTAGCGATATTCCTAATAAATCTTCGTGAATTTGAATATCATTTACAATTTTTCTAATACATATTCATAAAATGACACAAGTGCGTGTGCATTTGCCTCGCGAGGCATTTGCTGCGCGAGGAAACTGACAAGCGAGGCTGCTCACTCTGTGTGGACGCGTCTATTGTTTTTCGACCGAGGCACGAAACAATATACGCGAGCAAAACAAAAACAGACACTGGATGGCTCGGGCGCTCGGTTGTTCGACTGCGGCAGCGCTGTCACTTGCCTCGCCCGAGACACGTCCACACCAACCGAGCTGCTTCGCGCGGAAAATGCCTCGCGAGGCTGCGCGCTCTGTGGGGACGCACCTATTCAATTGTTTTCCGCTTTTTCTAGAGAATATGGCAATTTTAAACAGCGAATGCTCGCTTAGTGTATGCTATAAATGAATATCCAGATATGACAAGCGATCCTGTGTGTGTAATCATTTTATGAATTGTAGAAGAATTACTGGAAATTCATAAAGTGAATCACTGGAATATTACTTAAAGTGGCCATTTTAGACCCCAGTCTTCTCCAACATTAACGCCCGTACCCTCAATTACCTTTTACAGCTTCCGCGAAAAGATAGACAGCGCTAATACACCCTTAGTTTGTTTGTTCGTTCACTTATTTTGTTTTTGTTCTAACGTTGAGTTATTGACGAAATGTTGGGTGATTAATTAGAAAAGGAATTTTCTTAATTAGTTTGTTTTGTCATGGTTGGTGGGAACAATGGAAGGCTAACTGTGTTTTGCTGTTCAGTAAAGGTGGCGTTTATGTTTTACCAAATCTTTGTCGTCTGTCTAAGAATATCTCTCATAAATCATACAAATGCGCTTATTATAACTCAATCCTTTTTGAAGCATCCATTTCGCAAAATAACAGAATGGGATTGATGAGAAAATCTCCTATTCTTAGAGCTAGAGCAGGGATAAGACATATTTTATTTCAGGTTTGGCCTCGTATAACTAATACTAGCACTCTGCCCGCGACTTCGTCTGCGCGTGTTTCTAACTTCGAACTCAGTGAAATTAATGCCCGGTAATGGAAATCTTAAAATGGTCTAGTAGTCCGATGTTCACCCCGCTAGGGGTTGATTTTTGAAATATAAATAAATACGCATTCTTTATACGATAGAGAGATTATTTATGACCAGTTTTGAGTTTATCGAAGCAAGCAGTAAGATGCCTCCCTTAAAAAATAATCAGCCCTTTTAACTAACCTGGGGGGTGATTTTCGAAAAATCCAAAAACACTTATTTAATTATTTTTGATTTAGTATATAAATACTGATTTTCACATTAATCAACTCACGCATTATGATTTTCCCATACAAACTTAAACATCGTCTAGATTACCAATGGAGGGTAGTTTTAAAAAAAACGATAGTGCCAATCTTTTATATTTACTTGTGTTCTTATTCGTGGCAAGTTTCAAATTTATAAACCCAAGGAATAATATTTTTCATACAAACGTTTTCACCCCCTTAGAGGAGGATTTTTTCGCAAAATCCCTTCTTATGTTCATCTACATAATAAATTGCAACTACCGATCAAAATTCAGGTTATACGTTTAGCGGTTAAAGAATCTCCCCTTTAAACTTGAATACCCCTTTTCACTAACTTGGGGGATGATTTTCGAAAAATCCAAAAACAAGTGTTTAATTATTTTTGATCTAGTATATAAATACTGATTTTCACATTAATCAACTCACGCGTTATGATTTTCCCATATAAACTTTAACAACGCCTAGATTACCAATGGAGGGTAGTTTTAAAAAAATAATATCGCCAATCTTTTTTATTTATTATTGTTCTTATTCGTGGCAAGTTTCAAATTTGTAAACCCACGGAATAAGATTTTCCTTACAAACGTTTTCACCCCTTTTCACCCCCTTAGAGGAGGATTTTCGCAAAATCCCGTCTTATTGCTTCCCTACATGGTAGACTGCAACTGCTGTCCGAAATTCAAGTTACTGCGTTTAGCGGTTTCGGCTGTAGTCGAGTCTTAATAAAAAACCCTGTTCTTTTATATATACTCGTCAAAACAAAATAAGGGCCACTTTTTAAATTGCACTTTAAATAAGTATTGCTCTTATTCTGGGTACATAATAAATACTACATATCTTGTTATGGTTTCTTTCAAGTATTAATATTGTTTCTACTGCATAATTGGATATTCATAACTTTTTTTAAATTAGATATTTGAGATTACTTAGAATTTACGGTATGGTGTTTTTTAATTTTCAAACTTCTAACGGAGTTTTCTTCTACTAATACAGCAAGCAGGCTATAATGATCTTTCAATCTCATAATGTCATGTATTCGGAGTCATATGAATGCAAAAACAGCCACTTGGGGTGTCACCTTAATCCAGGGGGCCCATAGCCAGAAGAGGTAGGTTTAATTGTGGAATATTCCCAACAAGTGGTTCAAAATGCTTGAAACTGTTCTTAAAAGACTGGTAATATCACCAGACGCCATGATCAAGGAAGAAAGTAAGTAAGTAAAGCCCAAGAAGACCATTAAGTTTGTTTAACCGCTCAAATAGAGCGAAAATCTACTGCGGGGACCGTACAACCTCCATTGCGTCGAGCTACAGGCACCCCTATAATTGACTACACTATTCCGAATCGACTCCATAAAGACTAACAATACTCAAGATGATGCTTCGTTCGCCTCCAGTTAACTGCAGCGTATGGTGCAAATCGTGAAACATTTGTGAAGGAGAAAATTTATTGAACTGTTTTGACTGGGCTTCATTGCTTTTTATTTATGACTGGTGGGTTATTGTTTTTCAATAAAAACTGATTCATAAGAGTGTAGAAAAGATCTAAACAACAGGTTTCAGATTCTTGCACTCTTAGAACAGACTGTTCTGGCGAGTTCTGAGTTATGCTCTGGGGCGGTTATCTCTATCACGCAAAAATGAGCTCGCACTTCTTAACGAGGGTGCTGTAACTCCTCAAAATTGCGTAGAGAATGTGGTGCAACTGCATATTATCCTATTCACACAGCAAGGAATACCTGAGTTCTTCTTGAAGCAGGATAATGCTCGAGCTAACACGACGCGACTGACAGTGCACACATTCCCTTACGCTCGAATTACGATGTTACAGTGGACACTCAGGATTTTTACCTGAGTTCTATTGAGCATTTAAGAGATGAGTTAAAGACGAGTGAAAAAGAAAGTCATATTCCCATCAACACGCAGCTGGCTCTCATAAATTGTCTGAAAACTTGCTGGTAGAGTATCCCAAAAGAAAATGTTCGGTATTTAATCCAGACCATTCCACCTCCCATAAAATGAGCAGAACAGAGAGAACAGAGTTAAAAGAGAAGCTTAAAAGAACACTTTGGAACATTAAAGACGTTATTTTTTCGATTTTTTCATGTTTTATGTAACTTGATACATTCCTGCAATTCCTCACTTTTCATTCAATCTGGTTTATTTTAACGATTTATTGGAATACATATTTAATTTTTGTGTATTTCCATCTAAAACCATTAATATTAATCAGATTCAGTCATTGTAAGTAGTAATATTTAAACATTATTTAATAAATCGATAAAAACCAGGTGGCCCTTATTTTGTTTTGAGTAGTATATATAGATTATCCACAAAGACGTTCATTAAGAAATAGTGGGTAGGTTTAAGCACACATCTGGAGGCCTACCAAGAAAACGTAAAGTAGTTCGACTGTAAGAACGAGACGACTTGTACAGCTCAGTCTCTTTGCACCTGAGCTCGAAAAAAGATGGTCACCGTATCGAATCCAACCTTTAAGTATTCTTTGTGTGGACCTTTCTAATGCAACACACACTAGTCGGAATAGAAAAGCTGGGAACTCACTTAGCAGTGTTGCATGTAACGTATCAGATACTGTATCAACCTGCAACTGGGTACGGCTCGTCCACGGTCCACCGTGTATCTTGCTACGAGCTGCCGGATCGGCAGTGCTCGCGACGACGTCACGCCGACAACATTTTGTCTGCCCCAATTAGATTTAATAGTTTTTCTTCAGGCCACTCCCTTCGTTTGAAGCTCGCGCCTACGTACTCATTACAGTCGCGGTCGTGTCGCCGTCCACGAACACACTGCGAGCCGCCTTTGTGTTCGCAGTGATACCGCCACTCAGCGGGTCACTGCGAACTTACAGTGCTCCACGCGAGGCAGGTTTCCAGCGGGCTTGCTGTGCCTGCGTACTCACTTGATACCGTATCTGATACGTTACATACAACACTGCTAAGTGACTACCCAGCTAACCGCGATGCGGTGGCTCATCGTTCCTGCCCTAATGTCTGTCAGTACCCGAGCTTATGTTTTGTCATCTACCCTTACCACCCGTTCTGCCTGTAGCACACTATTGTGCGGTCAACGAGCCGTAAGCGTGGGTTCGCCTAGCGCTCATCCGCTTTGTACGTGCTAACGTTAGATTGACGCTTGTTTGACGGCAAAAGGCGATATGGTGACGATCCCAGTCCGAGTTCATTTGTGTTCTAAAGCTGGGTACTCACTTAGCAGTGTTGCATGTAACGTATCAGATATTGTATCAAGTGAGTACGTAGGCACGAGCCCGCTGCGAACCGCTCGCTGTAGTTCGCAGTGATACCAACACTCGGCGGGTCATACAAACACAAAGGCGGCTCGCAGTGTGCTCGGACGAGCCGTACCCACTTGCAGGTTGATACAGTATCTGATACGTTACATGCAACACTGCTAAGTGAGTACCCAGCTTTAGAGGGTAAAAAAATGTTTAAATAAGTCTAATTACTTTAAGCAGTATTTATGAATGACGCTCTGAATCTCTGCCAAAAATTCTCGCCTAAATCCCCTTAATACATACAATATGTGAGCAAAAACAAAATCACATTAATATACGAGCCAAGCGAGTCAATTGATTGAATAGAAGTCAATGAGTTCGAGCGATACATATTTGTCTTTCACACAATCGTCGTTACGCTCCGTGGCGCTCAATAATAGTTAATTCAGTTCAAGCCATTCACCCGTTACAATAAACACGATACAACTGAAGTATCGGCACGAATATTAATTTAATACCGCAACTGGGTTTAAATAAAGCATTTATATAATATTGTTAAGTCTGCTAGTAGGATATCGGTAATGTATTTAATAAATCAAGCTCAAAGTAGCTACTTCGACATATTGAGAGGCCCTAGCATGAATTCCACGTATTTGGCCCAACGTCGAAAATGAAAAAGTCTCTAGTATATGAACGTGGAACTAATAAAATTATATCCATCGAATTAACGTCAAAGTCACCGTTTACTTACGTCACTAGTTTTCACGTTTTAGGGTTTCAGGTTTTTAGGGTTTTTTATTGCTGTATGAAGAAGCAGAAGAAGGCCTAAATAAGTTTGCTTTGATTGAGGAATGACATCGAAGTATGACTTTGAGATTTTCCTGTGTTGAGGTCGGCTTTCAGTCTAACCATTTTACACAAAGCAACTGTCAATTTGATCCCCTCAATACGATTAGTGTAATGCGATACTCCATAATAAGACTAGTTTGCAGACTTTCGGGCTATTTACCTGGCTGTCAAGGATCTTAAAATTATTGCTGGGAAAAATGAAATGGAAGCAAAGGGAGTAGGTAAATGATAACGGGTTTACAGGGGAGAATGGAAAATAATAATTAGTGTTGTTGTACAATAAGATGACGACGATAATGATGATGCTTCCTATTTTTTTTATATATAAATATGTCAGAACTTGTTACTTACCTAAATAAATCATGGAATATTTAAACAGTTAGGTGCTCTATCCGATTTTACAAGCCCGCATGGTGATAGCTTGATATAAATATCAATGTTTAGCAATGACGTTTACAGAATGAAATGTAAGTAGGGTTAGGCCCTTCGATTATGATATCATTTTTATTACTTTAGGCCCAAAAAACAAACGGTCAAAACTTGTACGGGTTCAAATGTCCATACTTATACATATACAATGTAAGTACACCTTCGAAAATTGTTTGTCGGCGAAATCACGAATTGTGTTACAGAAATGTTCAGCGGTTTTTGAATGAAACGAAACTTTTCAAATGTTGTTTTGTGGCTTAACGTTTTCAGTGTTCTCTGAATTACTTTTCAGTTACAGTTTTGACCACAAAAAGGGCAGTACAGCTGAAAATTTCGAAAATTTTCACCACAATCTGGACTTCAGTTGCGAAAAGTGTTTGATTTCAGGAGTTGTTAAAAATATTGTTTTGTCAGCCTTATTGATTTGCGGAAACAGTTTTGTCGGACAGAAATGTAAAAAAATAATTATGTTTCAATAATAGGGTTTCAATCGCAACGGTATTCACACTGAATTTTTTTAGTTTTTATCTTGCCTAGTTCTGTAAAAGCGAAAAAATGTATATTGTGATCTGTCTTATAAAACAGTATTGTTTCTTTGAAGAATTTTTAATTACATTTTATGTCGCAGAAATATGTCGTATTGCACGTACATTTTCTTGGAAATCCTGTTACAATACAATCATTTTATTTCACGTGTGCATATGCATGTTTCCTTTGCTGGATACATGCATATGCACAGGGCGGGAGGGTGGGATTGCATCCTGCATCAAGCCTAGATTTTTGTCGCGGAATTAAAACTAGATATTTTTCATAACATTTAACAATCATTTTACTGAATTATTTGTATTCTTAAGACGTAATGTCTCGTTTCAGTTGTCTGTTTCATTATTTATGACCCAATTGACTTTCAGCAGAATAGCAAGCCGAATACAATAGGTATTCGTATTGTAAAATATATTCGTGGAAACAACAAAAACGTGAGTTCTACATTTTATTCTACTTTGATAAATAGTTGGTGAAAGGTTATTCTGTGAACATTTTTTTCGTTGGAAACCTCACTGAGAGAAAATATGACTTGAAAATTATACAAATAAACTATTTTTTCACGATATTTGTAGAATAGGTTTTAAAGAAAAATCTATGTAATAAATATCGTTTTGAGCGATCACACTGGCGGAGGGTGGTATAGGACTTACCAGGTTTGCCTGGCTCACGACTGCTGCAAACAGTTTTTACTATGTTCCGTCGCGTCGCCACGTCGTCGGGGCGAAGCTTGAGTTTCAGTTTCTTCTAGGTGAACTCGCACCATATTGTCTTTTCTCCTTTCATTTTTCCTTCCGAGCTAGACTGAGGCCAAGTAAAAACCCGTTGAAAAAAAAAAAAAAGTCATAAAGATTGTAAATACCGTACCACCCTTTCCTGTTACGATCTCTATGGCAAGTAAGCTAAGCAAACAGAAACGTTAAAACAACTACACTCATACACAAACTGGTATAAACGAAATCACACGAGCCACTAGTACAGCAACGTTCCCTCATTAGGAGACAAGTTAAGCTGCAATTATCTAAAGCGGTGCACTCATGGTCATAATTTCAACTGCGCAAATCCATTTTGCATGCTGAAAGTTGTGCTAGTTTGTTAGGAGTGCAGGCGCTAAGACGCGGGTGTTTTTAAGTACTGTGTTAGCGTAATTTGTAGATTTATTATTTATTTTTAGTGTTGGCAGTTGGTGGGTTAATTGGCAGGTAATTGGGATGGAATTGTTTGATGAGCTTGCTTTGTTTGTCTAATGGTCCCTTAAGTGTGTATTAACCGATGATTAAGTACGAAGTTCTGCGGACTTTGTAAAGAAGTTGGCGGTCTTCGGTTTTATTAGCATTATACTGATAGTTATATCTTTGTGGTTTCGGTTTGCTTTATTATTCTTTTATAAGTATTGTATTACTTAGTAAAGGCTAGTACAGTCACGAGCAATAACATGTATACACTTAACAACATTCAAACGAAATTTACTAGTGGAATACTGGTTTCCACTTTAGAATAAGACCTATTTCGCAATAGTATGGCTTCCAAAATAGAAGTCCAATGAAAAGGCAAAAGTTTAAACAATATGGTAGCAGAACATCGCTTTTGAATACTGCTTAGTGTGTACATACTATTGCTCGTGACTGTACTACCAGTATAACACATAAGTATCCTATTTGCCATATACCAGATCAATAGTATATCTACCAGTATGCCAAATAAAGCACGGCATCGCTTAACTTAGCTTTAAAGTTTCAGGAACCATATTTAGAGGGCTTACGCAAGATAGTAAGTTTTCATTGTTATAAGGCACATAAAATTCATGAACGCTTCTGAAACTAAGAAGGTGTTGCTATGCTTCTTTGAAATCCAGACGTCGAAATAAACACACAGAGTTATTTCCTTTTTATTATAATAAATATTAGTGTCAAGTATGAATATCTGGACCAACAGAACAATTGACATAGTATTTATGACAGAGTTTCATCCAAGCTTATTGCCAGTCCCATTCTGCTCAATCTTTCATTCGCCCGAAATCCGCTCGGCAATAAAATTAGCCATACAATAAAGCTCAGTAGGTCATGAATTCTTCACAAATGGTTCACGTTTCTTTGCGTAACATTTTCTCTTTTTTAAGGTGGGGTTACGCTAAGGAGCCGAGGACGAAGCGAGCAAAAGCGAAGCTGCTCTATTCGTGGTGCCAAGTGTGGATGTACATAAAACCAACAATAATCACTTTTCTCGAAAGCATTGCAGATCCTGTTCGTCAAAAAACCGATAATAGGTGGAGCACGAACTAAACGCTCGAAGCGCGCTCGTTCTAGGCTTGTAAGTTGATCTACACTAAAATACGATTATTAATTCGAGTCAGTAAAATGACATTTCCAATGTTCCTGTTAATGTTCGCCGTGGGGCGCCGGCTTAGAATTGCGTTCCCCCAATTCATCCCGTGGGTGTCGTAAGAGGCGACTAAGGGACAAACCGGAGGTCGGGCAGCAGCGTCCTCCGTGTACCTACTGCACATCCTCACTGCGATCGCCAACCCGCCTGCCAAGCGTGGCGATTTAAGGCAAATTACCCCCAAAATGATCGAAAGCACAAAAACCAGGCCCCCAGTCCCCGGCAGCTCCGCTATCCCTGGCGCGGGTAGCGGTCAAGGTAACGGCGGAGCAGGGGGTGCTAAGAATCTCCGGAAGAGATCCGGCTACCCACCCCCACGACGACTGGCCCTGGTAACACACAACATACGCACAATGAGGACTGACGAAAAGATCTGCGAGCTGGAAGAGGAGCTGAGCAAGTTACACTGGGACATTATAGGGCTATGCGAAGTCCGTAGAGAGGGGGAGGACACCGTAACCCTGAAGTCTGGTAACTTGCTCTACTACCGGGAGGGCGACCAACAGTCCCAAGGTGGTGTCGGGTTTCTCGTTCACAAGTCCCTCGTAAACAACATAATAACCATCGACAGTGTGTCGAGCAGGGTGGTATACCTAATACTCAGAATATCCAAAAGATATTCGCTGAAGGTCATTCAGGTATACGCACCGACCTCGTCACACTCCGATGATGAAGTGGAGACTATGTATGAGGACGTAAGTAGGGCCATACATAGTACCAAAACCCACTTCACTGTTGTTATGGGGGACTTTAACGTAAAGTTGGGCAAGAAAAGCGGTGATGAGTTGAGAGTGGGGCAATTTGGGTATGGGCAACGGAACCCTAGGGGACAGAGGCTGGCCGACTTTCTGGAGAAAGAGGAACTCTTCATGATGAACTCTTTCTTCCAGAAGCCACCTCACAGGAAATGGACCTGGTTGAGTCCCGATGGTTTCACGAGAAACGAGATAGACTTCTTCATGACCGACAAGAAACGGATATTCAGTGATGTCTCTGTGATCAACAGGGTAAAAACCGGTAGTGATCACCGAATCGTAAGAGGCTCGCTGAATATCAATGTTAAACTTGAAAGGTCCAGCCTGATGAAGTCTACGCTCCGACCTACTCGGTCCCATATTCAAAACCCCGAAAGCTTTCAACTCGAGCTCTCTAATCGCTTTGCTTGCCTTGAGAACTTAGTTTCAGTGGACGAGATCAACGACGGGCTAGTGGAAACTGTCCGCACGGTAGGGTCTAAGTTTTTTAGACCCTGCCGTAAAGATAGACCTCAGAAATTGACCGAGCAAACCTTAAACCTCATGGCTGAACGACGCTTGCTACAGCTGCAGTCTTCCGATGACGCGAAGTCATATAGGCAGCTCAATAGACGTATATCTAAGTCCTTGCGACACGATCTGCGTCTCTTTAATACGAATCGTGTTAAAGAGACCATACAGCGAAACCAAGGCTCCAAAGTGTTCGCAAAGGACAAGTCTATTGGGCAAAGCCGGATGACAAAGCTGAAACGGGAGGATGGCAGCATAGCGTCGACCAAAGCAGAGGTTTTAGGCGAGATCGAGAGGTTCTATGGACAGTTATACACTTCGGTCGCAAAGCCCGTTGACAGCTTGGTAAGAGATCCAAGAGCCAAGCTGTCCCGACATTATACCGAAGATATCCCGGACATCAGTCTGTACGAGATTAGGATGGCCCTGAAGCAGCTTAAGAACAACAAGGCGCCGGGCGAGGACGGAATCACTTCAGAGCTTCTGAGAGCGGGTGGAACACCGATACTTAAAGTCCTCCAGAAACTCTTTAATTCCGTCCTGTCCGAGGGCAAAACGCCTCAAACGTGGAGCAGGGGTGAGGTGGTGTTGTTCTTCAAAAAAGGTGATAACAGCCTATTGAAGAACTACAGACCCATCACGCTTCTGAGTCATGTTTATAAGCTGTTTTCAAGGGTTATCACGAACCGTCTCGAACACAGACTTGATGACTTCCAGCCTCCCGAACAAGCCGGTTTCCGTAGAGGCTATAGTACCATAGACCACATCCATACGCTGCGGCAAGTTATACAGAAGACCGAAGAGTATAACTAGCCATTATGCTTAGCGTTTGTGGACTATGAGAAAGCCTTCGATTCGGTGGAAACATGGGCGGTACTTGAGTCACTCCAGCGATGCCGTATTGACTATCGGTACATCGAGGTGTTGAAGTGTTTGTATAATAACGCCACCATGTCGGTCCGAGTACAGGAGCAGAGCACGAAGGCGATTCCATTGAGAAGAGGCGTAAGACAGGGGGACGTTATCTCCCCTAAACTGTTTACTGCCGCAATGGAAGACGCCTTCAAACTCCTGGAATGGCAAGGACTTGGCATCAACATCAACGGCGAATACATCACTCACCTTCGGTTTGCCGACGACATCGTAGTCATGGCAAAGTCGATGGAGGAACTCAGCATGATGCTCGATGGCCTCGACCGAGTTTCACAACGGGTGGGCTTGAAAATGAACATGGACAAGACGAAAATTATGTCAAATTCCAATGTTGTGCCCACCCCAGTCTCTGTTGGAAACTCGGTACTCGAAGTTGTTGACTCATATATCTATTTAGGACAAGTAGTCCAATTAGGTAGGTCCAACTTCGAGAAAGAGGTCAACCGCCGAATCCAACTCGGTTGGGCAGCGTTCGGGAAGCTACGCAATGTCTTTTCGTCCGACATACCTCAGTGCCTCAAGACGAAAGTCTTCAATCAATGTGTGTTACCAGTGATGACTTACGGCACCGAAACGTGGTCTTTCACTATCGGCCTCATCTCAAAGCTCAAAGTCGCTCAGCGAGCTATGGAGAGGGCTATGCTCGGTGTTTCTCTACGTGATCGAATCCGAAATGAGGAGATCCGTAGACGAACTAAAGTCACCGATATAGCCCACCGGATTAGCAAGCTGAAGTGGCAATGGGCAGGCCATATTGCTCGCAGAGCAGATGGCCGATGGGGTCGAAAAGTGCTAGAGTGGAGACCGCGGACGAGCAAGCGCAGCGTAGGACGTCCACCAACGAGGTGGACAGACGACCTTGTAAAGGTCGCCGGAAGACGCTGGATGCAGGTCGCTTCCAACCGGTATATGTGGAGATCTAAAGGGGAGGCCTATGTTCAGCAGTGGACGTCCTATGGCTGAGATGATGATGATGATGATGAATGTTCCTGGTTTGTTTCATTTTGTATGTATCAGTGACAGTTGCACTTGTCATTTTACTGACTCGAATTAATAATCAAACTATACACGAATTTGTGTTTGCCTCGTGCTCCGCTTGTGCTCGCCTCATCTAGCGTAGACCCACCTTTAGATCCTTCACCGGAATATCCACTTTCCTTGTACGGGAACATTCTAGTTCTAACGTAAGCTTTGTGCTCTTAAGGTACTACATTATTATGTTGTAGTCTCGTCTTAAGGCTTAGCTTTCACGCGCGGTTTTGGCTGTGTTTATTTCACTTGGTTGCTTGCCAGTTTGCTTAGTGAATTAAGCTACGTTCTTGAATGTGATTTGGTTTTAAAATGTAAGGAAATTAACTAGAGTTAATACTGCGTTGAAAGGTTAAGTTTAGGTTTTGAAGTAGAAATATAATTATGAGTATTCATGATTTGAATCATGTACGCGTGTTGACACATCAAATAACTACGGTGAGAAGTCAAGGGCTTATAACTGGAAATGTTTACTTGATAATAATTATGTAGGTACACTAACTCGATGATTTACCGTATGTTCATTGTAGTACACTCAGTGTCGTATTACAGGACGTTACTCATACTCAAGCATTATTTAAAACTAGATTCATGCCATTTGACAGTTTGACACCAGTTTTACGCTTCAGTCTTGACAGACGTCCTGTAAAGTTTTACAGCAGCTAAGGCCCAGTCCCCCGACCCCTTAGACAGTACCTTGACCTGTTCGACAGTACCCTGAACTATTAGACATTACCCCGACCTGTTCAACAGTACTCCGACCCCTTAGACAGTACCCTGACCTGTTAGACAGTACCCTGAACAGTAGGCCTTAGCTGCGTACGATTGGGGTGAGATTCTTATTCGTCAATTTTAACGCTTGGCCTATCAATGAGCTACACTCATGTAGCTCATTTCTTAATCTCTTTTGAAGTGTCTTCGAAGCATCTACGTTATAAGAGATTTTTTATTAAACTGTTAATTCACTCTCCACCTTAACATATCCAACAGTATTAAAACCATCTTCAATAAACAGACAGAGCACTACATTTCATACAGTCCGATTCAGTTAATGGCAAGTATTCCTTCGGGCAAACGCGAGCACACGGATCGTGGGTTCGCAAACACTCCACATTTGCAAAGCAGAATGTTATTCATCGTTCAACTACTCCCGCACATACGTTTGGTGTTTTAGTAAGTATATAAATAAGTTATTTACCTAGATGGAGCTTTGAGAGACTGGAAAATTACAAGATGGAAAAGAAAATTGACGAGTAGCTTTAAAAGTTCAGTCCGTACTCGTATTTGGGAACTACCTTACTTCTTGCTAATATTACAAATGTTTTTATCTATGTAATAATTGCATGTGTCTGTGTTTGTTACTCTTTCACACCAAAACTACTAAACGGATTTGGATGAAATTTGGAACACGAATAGTCTAGAACCTTGATTAACAGATAGAATAGTTTTCACCCTGATGTTAAGTTCCCGTGGGATTATTTTCGGCGAAGGTATAGGTCTTTTTTGAGAGTACACAATCCGTGGTATTAAATTGACATTTTGCGAAATCTGAGAAGTGGTTGAAAAGGAAAAGTTCAACCCTAAAATACGCTTACGGGTGGTTTGTTGAAACTTGAGATTTTCAAAGTGCTTTCAGCTTATTATTGTTCAAAAATAGCCAAACCAATTATTACAGAGCAAAAACTCAAATGGAACTAACATTTTTCCTTTCAAGTGTTGTGGGTACTATTGAATTTTATTTTTAGACTCAACATACGCTGAAAGATGTACGAGTATTTAGTTCTTTCGAAAGGGTAAAGACCTCTCAAAAGGAATAAATATTCCTACATTTACTCCTTTTTTTTACGTAAAAAAAATCGTCCTCCCACCCATGGCAGGACGGGAGGGACTGTCAGACTTGTACTGACTGAAAATCCAAGGTGATCCTTCAATAGCCCTTTACGTTCCCGGGTCACGGTTACCTGATGAGACAGACCCGCGACCCCAGCAGGCTTTGACCATCTAAAGGGGGACCCGTCAGATTGCTGACAGTTCTTTGAAGCGCGCGTAGAACACGCACCATCGACCCGGGCATGGTCCATGATCAGACGGCGAGTCACCCATTACTTGCCGTCCGCACGCCCGCGCCTTCGGTAGCCGGAAATCGCCTCGCGACGTCAGTTGCTGTGGGCGTCTCCCGCGACGAGGTCTTTACCCAATAAGTTCTAAGCTCCAACTAAAATTAACAACGGTCATTTTCCCAATCCTTGTCTATTACCATAACACCATCAACATTATTCGATACATCAAAGTTCTTAATGAAGTTTAAGGCGTTAACGAGTTGATAGCAATTAGTTGGGGATGTTGATACACGGTAATATGTAGCTTGTATGTATTCAGTTAACAATGCTTATCGAGTGGCCAACAAGACTCCGTTATCGGTACTTCCTTGGACGTTAGCGGCTTACGGATGCGATACTTACAGGGTAGTGGTGTGACTGATCTGTGGTTGTGACAGTGACGAATGGGAATTCTGCAGTAACGAACTATTGCGAGGTCAAAGTCGGCAAAGAATTTTATTTAAAACTAAGTAAGTAGCTTAGAAATAAGTGTTTGTAATACAGGGTAAATAACACCTATCTAATTATCAAAATTGGGCAAGTACGTGTTCGTATTCCGTAGCCCAAAATCATTGTTTCATAAACTTTTTACGGGCGTTTACATTAATTTTTTTGTATGAAATGAACTAAAAATCTAAGTTTTTAATGATTTCAGACTTATTCCTTTAGCTGTACTGTATCTTCTCATTTCTTGCTCAACTTCATGATTCGATGTCAACGGGAAGTATCCTATTTTTTAGGTTTAGATTACATCGTGAGCGTTAATATTTCCCACAAAACGGGGCATAAACGGTCGCATATATCGATTGCAGTTTCAAGGGTTACATTCATCATCATAATCATATCATAACTGCCGCAAGACGTACACTGCTGAACATAGGCCTCTCCTATAGACTTCCAATAGAACCAGTTACAAGTGATTTGCATCCGGCGGTCTTCATAAGATCGTTCGACGTAGGAGCATAGGTGCTGCGGTAAGTCTAACATTGTACCACTGATTTTTCAAAAACTTTTAACTTAAAATTACAAAGCGTATTTAAAATCAGTTTGCCCAACTTTACAGCAGTATGTATAAAATGCTAAAGCGTCACATAACGACGTAATTCGCCGGCCATCCTCCCCCCGCACTTCAACCCCACCCCGTCTACCCGTCAACGCTAAAGACTTCCTGCACACGATAAACATGAGATGTCGCCTTATCTACAACTATAAATAGTTAACTATAATATACTATTTAAGTTTTATTACGTAGTTACTTCGTTTGTGGGGAACCTTTGTTGTTCAAGTTCTAAATGGGGAACAGTAATTATTCATAGGGTTACTTACCCACTAGGTTTTTTAGAGCTACTCTTATCGTACCTACCTTTTCGTAGGTCAGATCTTTTTTTATCGTGGTAAGCTCATCAAATGAGTCCCCCCAGGTCGGGACGAGACGGGAGGACTGTTAGGCTCATCATCATCATCATCATCTCAGCCATAGGACGTCCACTGCTGAACATAGGCCTCCCCTTTAGATCTCCACATATACCGGTTGGAAGCGACCTGCATCCAGCGTCTTCCGGCGACCTTTATAAGGTCGTCTGTCCACCTTGTTGGTGGACGTCCTACGCTGCGCTTGCTAGTCCGTCCGTCTGTTAGGCTCGTACTGACTAAAATCCACCTTGATCCTTCAATAGCCCTTTACGTTCCAGGTTCACGGTTGCCTGATGAGACAGTCCCACTAACCTGACAGGTTTTGGCCCTCTTAGGGGGGCCCCGTCAGGTAGATCAGATCTTACGAACGTCTTAGTTGTTTACTGACTTGGAAAACGCCGCTCCTGGTCTATAAAAAGGTGGGGGCACAACTAAGACGCAAAGGCTGGTTTGAAGTGGCCTGGGAGGGAATTGGGTGGCCCAGTCAATGAGATAGTATAGACTAAAGGAGAAAAATAAAAATACTTAAGCTTTTAATCACATAAAAATACTAAACATTTTTTCTGAATTCTAAAAACAATATTCTATATTTTGTACAAAATTAATATCTCCATCTAAGTTCATCGTACCCTCATCTCACCACAAAACCGCAAATTTCACTAAACTAAGCCCAGCACCTACCTCGTACCCACATTTCAAAAATATCTCCCTCAATGACAAATTATCACCGCTTAGCCACAAAAGCCTACTTTAAGTTCTAGTCTTTATCTCGTGAGTCCATTTAATTCATTACGCGTCTAATCGACTTTTGTAATGGTCGCCGAGGCCACCCACTCAATTTGTTAGGCCTAATCTGTGACAGAATTGAGAGGAATTAGGTGAGAAAATTAGCACAAAGGACTACTTGAAGAGGATTTGGACTTTGGGTGTTACAAGAAATTGAGTTGGGTTGTATGTTGCTTACATTTGGGATAGTATCTTACATACGAGTAGGTCGTTGGTTCGTATCCGGCTCGAAGGACGAATTTATGATAATATTATTTAGGCAGGCAACATTAAATTTTAGAGACAGGAATTGTGTAATGTTTATGTATTTCAAAAAACAAAAAAGTACGAAGAATTATTTATGCTCTTTTTCATTAAATCACTTTAATGAATATCTAAACAAATGAGTGCAGATGGATTTTTAACTTTAAGCGCTAAGCTGAAAGTTGTAAATAGTTTTCGCTGCTTATAAAATCAAAGTTGAAGTTAGTTTAATTATTGTGTCTAGATTATTGCCGAACTAAGGCAACGCTTTTAACGAAACTGTCACTGAATAATCAACAAACAACTAGTTACTTAAAACTCCACTGTAATTAAACTACTGAAGAATTATTATTGATTGCCTGTCATCAAAAGAGTCGGCTGACAGGTAATCAAAGACATCGATGAAATATTATAGGCAATAATTAATAAACGGTAGGTATACTACGTATTTAGTTCGGTTTTGTTCCGTAGTCCAAAACATTATGAGCTTGTTTACAAAACAAACAATATGTTAGTGTTAAGGTATTATCATATTACATAAATATAATATGCATATATGTTTACCTAGTATCAACTCTGTGCAAGCCAATGAAGCTCACTCAATACGTGACAGTTCTCGGAAATCTGGCCCGTGATTCCTTTTGATATTGTATAATTATCCTAATATGACCATAATCATAATATTTCCAAGTAGCGAATTGCCTTGGTTTTACACGGGCGCAACGAATTAGTGAAGAAAAAGAGAGGTGATAAAAAAGTAAAATGTCCTGACCATTACCAATAAAAAAAGGCCGATCGGTCCAATCGTTATCGATTTTAGCCCTTAAAAAAATTATCACAGGTACTAGAAAATAATCATTTCGTATCATTGGCATGTCATAAGGTTGAACTAAAAGGAACCGATCAATTTACCGAATTTTGTTTGTTCGAATTTCATTATACCGAAACTTATTTGACCGCCATCTCTTTTGCTGTTGCAAACAGCAAAAGAGATGGCGGTTATTTGACATATTTTCAGATCATCGAAGTATCATTAGCCATAAGTATTATTTTACCGAAGTATGTTCCGCCGATTTACAAAATAACTTTTTACTATTAAACCTTAGACTTGGCACGACTTTGTCTAGATTTCATTACTTTTTAGAGATAAACAAGCAGCTCCATCTAGTTTTGGCTAGTTTTTATACATAATGTTTTTGGTGGGATAATATTTACGGGAACACACAAATTTATCCTGCAAAGTTATTATGCCACTAGTAATTTTTGCAGATTTTCTTTATACTTTGTAGGTACATCAAAATTTTAACCAACCTTTTTTATCTACTTCCACAGACTTAAAAAAACCACATTAAAACCTAATGTTGCCACGGTAAAAAAGTCATCTAATACTACTCTCGTAAACCGCTTCAGAGACGAAACGTGAAAATTCCAAGTCGTAAGTACATTTTAAATCAACTTAGTATTTTTTGTGGCTTGGAGAAACGCGAGAATAAATAAGAAATGTTCAGCTTTAACCGAAGTACTAGATTAACATAAGAGGCGCGGTGTAGTTTATGTTGAATTTTGACGAAACTGAGTCTCATCGTCTTACACAAGGCGTTTCAGACTGACATGATAACGCGTAGAGACGAGCGTGTGTACCTACCTAATGGATTTAAGATTTTGAAAGAAGTGTTTGTAAATAAATTGGTTTTGAACACCTACTTACTTAAAGTGCGAGAGGTTTTGTATGAAAATAAAACAGTTTGTTGACTAATAACTTAGGGGTTCTGAAGAAAATAAGGTTTTTTTTTCGAACATTTTATTAGAACTTGAAACAACCCTTGAAGGTCGAATGAGGGAATCAGTTCAGTAAGTTAGTTTGAGCCGAGCTATAAGTCCTTGGGACTATTATTTAGTAGTGTCTGAGTTAAAGACTCGATATACAAAGCGGCTAGGGTGCTTGCCTGGACGCTCGCTCTATACACGTGTCTCGGGCGCTGATGTCGTTTCCGTGTAAAACATTGGCACTGTAAATATATGCGAGCCGTAGCCGTATATTTTGGTTTTTGACAGAGCTAATACAAAGTAATCGCAAGTCCCTGTAGCGCGGACAGGTAGCAGCCGCGACTCTTTGTATTTATTAACAAGTCTCTTTAATCGCCAATCGTCATGTATTTTATCTTTATGTCGAGCTTGTCGCGTGCCTGCGGCGCTTTTTAAATCGTCTCTTAAGACAGCATGGCGTTTCCTATCGTACGTCATATTATTATTTTTTCGAACATTCTAGTAGGCACAAAACAAATCTCCGAACCAGCTTCAAGAGATACCTACAACATGAAAAGCTTACCTTAGCGTACCAAAACAAGTAAATAAAACCCGTTGGATCACACTTTTGAATCCCACTTGAATATATTTCCCCGTTGGATCCCACAAAAAATTAAAATGTATTCCCGTGGAATCCCATAACAAACAAAAACGTTTTATTCCCGTTGACTCCCAAAAACTATTCCCGTTGGATCCCACTGAAAATTAAAATGTATTCCCGTTGACTCCCATAACAAACAAAAACGTTTTATTCCCGTTGAATCCCAAAAACTATTCCCGTTGGCTCCCACATGCTTTAATAAATCTTCTCTGCTTTGTTTTTAGAACTTTTTTTTTGTAAAAATCATAACAGAGAATAAATCTTTAAAATAAAGGCAACACTTTTCTTTTCTGATACGTACACATGTTGTCATAACGTGGGATTCAACGGGAATAAAAAATGGGATCCATGGGGATTACCTAAAAAATGGGATCCAAAAGTAGGATTCAACAGGAATAAATCAATAATACACACCAATATACATCTTTACAGCTATCATTCCAAGAATACAGGAAGAACACTTTAACTACACCAAGTGCTATAAAGAGCTAAGTGTATCAGAACTCCATACAAGTAAAACTCAGAATTCAAACGAACATCTTCTGTGATACGGCTTTTACGAGTCAGAAAATCAAGTCATTAGACAGCGGGTAAACCCTTATGTAAGACACTTGTAGATAAGGACTTGCCTTAACGACTTGGCCGTCTAGTCGATACAGTACGTTTCCTGTGGGGAGATATCAGGCTTGTTGTGGAATCACTGGATGAATAGAATAGTGGGTGTGTGTGTATGGGTTTAATTAATGTTTGTGGGTAAATGAGAGATGTTGCTTTTGGAAGTTGTGACGGTTTTCTTGAATGTGTGGTTATATACGTGTTTTGGGGTTTTGGTTTAAGTAGTAAGAAGCATTAATTGAAAACTTTAATAAATATTCGCTTTTTTTTTAAATCTAATCATCATCATTTCTCTCTCTCTCTCTCTCTCTCATACTCTTGGTCTTACTCCACGCCCAGTGCGGTTTGTAAGTTAATGACACACTTATCTTCAAGTTTTGGTTCTAAAATATGTGTGTTAGTTTCTTCAAATATTTTTTCTACCATTCATCGTTTAAGAACACAGTCTTCTTTTTCTGTGCATTCACCTCATTCAGATCCTGGAAGGTGCAGGTGGTTGGGCAGGATGGGCAAAAAAAGAAAGTGAGACCTACGAGTATTCTGCAGAGGGCAGATGGACATTGTAATTGGGAAGAGTTCATTTTTACAGCGGCTAGTCTGGGCCCGCAATTGATCGAGAGATTTCCAAATTATCCACTAAGAGACTGAAATTATTCAGTCTCTTGCGAGACGTAGTTATTGTCATCTTAACACTCCCACCTCCCACCGCTTATTTCTGACGTCACAAGACAAAGTTATGATAAACTCTTAGAAAGCACACATCTGACTAAAAGTGTGGTAAGCCGAAATGGTAATATTTCAACTGGCTTTGGGCTACATCCACATGTAAATATGCTGACAGCGTGTTTTCCTATTTGTCAAAAGGCTGGCAGTGTGTCAAGATATTATACATCTTGGTGAAAGTTAGACAATAGGATAGAAAGGTCTGGTTACTTTGGATTGTGGTGATAGTGGACGTGCAATGCTAAAATGTACCTACCTAAGTACTAAAGTACCTATTCCAATTTTGGAAGCTCGTGAATTTTTACACGCAGAGAAATGTCTGGCTACATATACGAGAACTTCTGGTTGCAACCGTGACAGCAATACTCACTAGTTGACTTTACAACATTTCTAGTAATAAATACTAAGTAGTAGAGATAACAAGGACTTAGTATTTATTACTAAGTAAGTAGTAGAGATAACAAGGACGCACTAAATAAACATTAAGGGCGCGTTCCCACTATACCGTAACGATTAATTTATCGTTGGACGACTGTCGTCTCTAGCTGTTCCCATTAATACGATTGTTTGTCGTCAAATTTTTTATCGTTTAGTTACTATCGTATCTAGCTGTTCCCATTCGATCGCGACGACATTTTTATCGTTTACACATCATTAGTAAGCTACAAATCTACAGTCGCCTCTACGTTTTCTTAGACATCAGTAGTGCGTTTAGGCTCCTGAGTTCATTGGACGAAGACGAAATTATATATAATAATGTATTCGTTTTTGAAAAGAAGGAAGACGTCGCATTGTGTAAATGACGGGACGATATTTTTATCGTGGCTACGATATATTTGCGGTCACGATTTAGTCTTAATGATTTTTTATCGTTTTACTACTGTCGTGCTAGCCGTTCCCAGTTTCCCACTGTCATGACAATCTGTTGTCACTGCAAAACATGTTGTAGACGACAGTAAGTCGTGTCATTCTATATGTGAACACCTCCATTTAAATACATAAGCCACGACACTTAAAACTACACGATTATCTGTCGTCACGACATAGTGGGAACGCGCCCTAAGAGTCCGTAGTGAAGTATGAAGTTCTCATGTTTACTCACAAGTACAGACTACAGAGGTATGGCAATGTGGCTAATTTACAGTTATCAAAATTAATTGTGGTGAATTTACATAATTATACTTTCTTTCGTGGTGAATTAACAAATACGTAATCAATGTACAAAAACCCTGATAACTTGCAATTACCATCTCAAATAATTCTAATCTGTTTCAAACATATTGGATAAATGTGAATGATTACCGTATTAATTTCACTATTACATACTCAAAGTGCAATATTATAAATTGAAACCATTCTTCAACCATCATTAGCTCAACAGCATACTACCACAAAACTTAAACCTCCCATTACAAAGAACGTCTGTCTCCGTGAAATATGATAGAAAATCTCTCCCATCAAAAAGTTCCTAATAGAATAATTTCTCCTGTCTCAAACATCGTACAACAGTTCTGAGGAGTTGCGTCGGGGCTCATCCCCAACAAAGGATGTTATAAAGTGTCTCCGCCAAGAAACTTGGGCACAATTAATCATATTAAGTGGCCATCGACATCTTTGGTCGAGACATCGTGATTTCCACTCAGAAATTCGGCGAAAAAATCGTTGAGATTTTTCAAGGATGAGCTGGGAACCCTCCAGTTTGTCATTGAAATATAAAATATTTTGCAAGTTTTTTTTTTATTGCTGGTATTTGAAACTGTGATTTATTATATCGGAGTTAAATGTTTCATTATAAAGTGGATGTGCCCTCGGCGACTACATTTTAGTAAAATATTTCCAGAGAACATTTCTACGAAAAATTTGTGGAACTGGATAAAACAGCAAGCAAATAATGTTGTTCATTATATTATTTTGTAGGTACCAACAAGTTAAAGCAATTAGTACCAAGTAAGTATTAATTGTTTAGATATAAAATTTCAGTGTGAAAAGATAATATTCATGTTATCTAATTTGTTTAATTGTAGATTTTTGATTTTTGAAGTAGAATCTTTCAGGTTAAATTTTTACATAGGTAACCCATTGCTTCTTGCAGAATTTCTGTACAGAGGTCTTCTTATGCTAATAATTGTGACAGTTTTTGTTGTGAATATTAAATACGTCAACCATTACATTGGCTCAGCTCTGTTATCATTTCACCCTGCAATCACTACCTACTTAACAGCTAACTAAGAGACGAAATAGCCTTAACCGGATATAGAGGAATGAAATTATGTTGAAACGTAAGGAACGTTTGAGAACCAGAACTAAGGAAAGATTTTTAACTGTTAGCAGTACAATAGGGGAATTGGTCATTTATGCCGATCCGAAAATTCATAGGCTTGATCTGAAATACTCGAAATTCAAATAAGTATGAGTAAGTATGTTATTCCAGAAAACTCATTCGAAATTGTTCCTCTAGTAAAGATCTTGTTCTAGGAGTATCTTGTACTTATCCTTGGTATAAGTATTATCAACTAAGTACGCCCTAAGTGTTTCCATTTGGGTTATTTGGTGTTGGCTTATCTAATGCGTAGAGTGGGTAACGTTTACCTTTAACAGTTTTATGAGACAATTTCTACTATTATGTACTTTAATACGTTTGTTGTTTTGTATGATATTCCTGTCTGAGTATTAGATTTATTTGCAAGTATTTGGAATACCATGGAGATGGGTTCGAGGTGGCGTAAGATAAGAGTTTTTGGAAATACTTAAAAGGGAGTGTTTGACCATTCGTGGGACAGCAAGGGACAAAGAATATGGAACGCAGACTCTGCATTGATTTTATTAAAACATGTTGCCATTACTAATTTTCGGAGTTTCTCCTGTATTGTGGGTGTCTTTAAAACATTTAAACTCAAAAACATACAAACCCCGAACAACCATTTGTGGATCATTCAAATATTTCAATCAAAAACGAAAATTAAAAGGTCAATGTCGCAACACAGTCATTCGATCAGCCACTTCCCGCTCCCGCCTCCGCTCCCGCTACCCCTCCCGCTACCGCTCCCGCTACCGCTCCCGCTACCGCTCCCGCTATCGGTCCCGCTACCGCTCCCGCTACCGGTCCCGCTACCGCTCCCGCTACCGCTCCCGCTCCCGCTACCGCCAACGCGCCTGCTCCCGCCTCCACGCCCGTTTCCGCGCCCGTCTCAGCGCCCGCTCCCGCCTCCGCTCCCGCTACCGCTCCCGCCTCCGCTCCCGCCTCAGCTCCCGCTACCGCTCCCGCCTCTGCTCCCGCTACCGCCCCCGCCTCCGCTCCCGCTACCGCTCCCGCCTCCGCTCCCGCTACCGCGCCCATCTTCGCGCCCGCTCCCGCTACCGCTCCCGCTCCCGCTACCGCCAACGCGCCTGCTCCCGCCTCCGCGCCCGTTTCCGCGCCCGTCTCAGCGCCCGCTCCCGCCTCCGCTCCCGCCTCAGCTCCCGCTACCGCTCCCGCCTCCGCTCCCGCTACCGCCCCCGCCTCCGCTCCCGCTACCGCTCCCACCTCCGCTCCCGCTACCGCGCCCATCTTCGCGCACCCTTCAACAGTATTATTGCTGCAGACTTACCGACATCTGAATCCCTAACTACTGGAATGTTTGCTGATGATACCGCCACACAAGCTGCGCATAGTGACCCAAAAGTTGCTTCACAAATAAATAAAATAATAATATTCTAAGGCTAAGTGGCTAGCTAAGTGGGAGAGGCTAAGAGGAAGCAACTTCGGGCATGCCGCAATCGCGGCGGTAAGCTCCTCTTTGAGGAGAGGCTGGATAGGCGTCACGGCGTCCTGACCTACCGCATGACGCAGGTCCTCACCGGACACGGAAGTTTCAGGAGGTACCTGTGTCTGATAAGAAGGGAAGAAACGCCTGGGTGTCACCACTGCGAGGATCGCCCGGAGGATACGGTGGAGTATACGGTACGTAGGACTGCCCCGCTTGGGCACAGCGCCGCTGTGTCCTCACGATAGGCGTGGTCGAGGTCATGCTGCGGGGCGAGACGGAGTGGGAAGCGGTCAGCTCCTTCTGCGAAGCAGTCATGATCGCGAAGGAGGAGGCGGGCCGCGTGAGGAAGAGGACAGCGTCCTCCCTCCGCCCCAGCCGCAGTGGTAGACGCCCACGGCGAAGAACGTCGGCAGACGATCTCCGGCTACCGTAGGCGCGGGCATGCGGGCGGCGAGTAATGGGCGACTCGCTGTGCGACCATGGACCACGCCCGGGTCGACGGCGCGTTATGCATCCCGCGCGCCTCAAAGAGTGTCAGCATAATGACGGCGCCTTTAGAGGGCCAAATCCTGCTGGGGTCGCGGGCCTTATCGAATTACCGTGACCCTGGAACGTACAGTGCTATTGAAGGACACCTTGGATTTTAGTCAGTACGAGTCTGACAGACCCTCCAGCCCTGCCCTGGGTGGGAGGACTCTTTTGATGATTTTACCACGATAAAAAAAAGGAAGCAACTTGGTATTAAAACAAGAAAACTTGCTCATTGGACGAAAGTCCCAAGTATCTCTTGTGAACAAAATACTATTGGACGAGTACAACTCCACCGCCGTGGGCGTCTACCACTGCGGCTGGGGCGGAGGGAGGACGCTGTCCTCTTCCTCACGCGGCCCGCCTCCTCCTTCAAGCCCATCTGGACGTATGGGATTCAATTATGGGGCACTGCATCTCACTCAAACCTAGAAATCACAACAGAGGTTCCAAAATAAGACGCTTCTCATGATAACCGGGGACCGAAAAAAAATCGTAGATAATAAATAATTTGAAGCGGTCCCCCAACGCGACGTATTGTTTTATTCGTTTTTATTATTTATTACTTTTTAAAGGGAACTTGGTTTTTTGTCGGGGGTTTTTTAAATTTTTAATTTAATTTTTTTTTAAATACTTTGTCAGATGTACACAGATAGAAAACTTTTCATTTAATACGAGTATTACTCGAGAAAACAACGAATGAAACCATGCCACGCGGTCGTGTAGTATCAACGAACTAAATGTTTGCAATATTAAAACTTGTACCTACGTCTTGAAGCCAAAAAATGGTTAAAAACGGTTTAAAACGTTTTATTAACTGGAAGCGCGGGTTATGCTAATTTTGCTAATTGGCTGTGACGAAAAAAACATGGGAATTACGTTCTGCCGGGAACACAAGAAAGATTGCAGATCGAAATATAGGAAGGATTGCACAATACCTTAATTTCTCCGGAGATGGTCGCGGGCGGGAGTCGCTGTCGACAGCAGGCAACTGGAGCGCTCTGACGTGAGGTGCGTGTCGTGAGGAACCGATTGGCCTCGAGTGTCAACTGCGGCCGCTTTTAAGCGATCTCTCTCGTACTAAAGCGAGAAGGTATGCGCGGGAAAAGGAAGGGGATAGGACCTTCCACAGCCAATCAACTTAGTCGTTCAATGACATGAAGTTATATATAAAAGACCTAACCGTTCTTTCTGCGCAGCGTAACCATTCCCCCCGGGCTTGAAGGGATGCCTTCAAGAGTTGAAGGCGAAATTCGTGAAATTAAACTACAATAACTATTATCTATACGTAAATATCAATGAAATCAAATAATTAATTACTAATGCTAACCTAACCTTGGATGACGAGAGCCGAATTTATTGGTTAGGCAATGGGCAAAGACGAACGACGGGACGCAAGTAGGATCCAGTCAATGTCTTAACTCGGGCGATGCGAGTGACTCCTGTGGAGTCAGGAAAAACTTCTTCCACGACCCCCAAAGGCCAGTGAAGTGGGGGCGAATTATCTACTATGAGAATCACAACCGTACCGACAGTGACTGGATCGATCGGCGTGTTCCATTTACGACGCGATTGTAAAGTGTGAAGATATCCGCTTCTCCAGCGCTTCCAAAACGATTGTACCAATTGGTCTAACAATTTATGTCTCGAAACAATTGTTCTCTCGTCTATCTCCTCGGCAGGCAAGTATTTTAAAGGGGTGAGATTCAGAAAGTGCGCTGGAGTCAAAGCTAGTGGTTCTGAAGGATCACTAGAGAGTGTCCTACAAAGAGGTCTAGTATTCATTACTGATTCGACTTGAGTAAGAACGGTATTTAACTCTTCAAACGAAAGGATGGTATCACCAATTACACGGTATAAGTGAATCTTTAAACTTCTAATATTAGCCTCCCAATTACCGCCGAAATGACTAGCAGTCGGGACATTAAGTGACCAATTTATGCGATTTTCAGCTAACATGTGACCAAATTCGGTGTTGTGATATTTCGAACAAAGGAAGTCGTGAAGTTCCGAAAGTTTACGCTTAGCGCCAATGTAATTTGTCCCGTTGTCCGAGTAAATCCTACTAACCGGGCCGCGCCTTGATAGGAATCGTTTGAAAGCACTCATAAAACTGACTGTACTAAGATCACCGGCTAGTTCGATATGTACCGCGCGTGTAGTCATGCAGACGAACAGACACACGTATGCCTTGGTAGAACGAATGCCTCGGCCGCGAGACATGGTAACCTTGAAGGGACCAGCGTAGTCCGTGCCCGTGTGAACGAACGGTTTAGTTGATTGAACTACACGACAAGACCGATGATCTGCCATCTCAGGGAAACTTGGCTTGGGACGGAGACGAAAGCAGGGAAGACACTTATGAATCTTATTCCTAATTAAATTGCGTGCAGAAAGTATCCAATACCTTTGACGTAATAGTGACATCAGCAGGTCGGGACCCGCGTGGCAATTCAATTTATGATGGTATTCGACAAGCAAATTCAGAATAGGATCTTTTCTTGGGAGTAGAAGTGGGTATTTCGCTTCATAACCCAAATCTGAATTTCTTAAACGGCCTCCGACTCTAATGAGTCCGTCTTTGAGGAAAGGTTTCAAGTGCCGAAGAGAATGACTACAATCCTTGCCTTCTCTGAGTCTGGCAATCTCCTTTGAGAAATAGAAGCGTTGAATTTCACGTAGAATGAGTAGTTCAGCGAAATCGTAATCCGATGCTGACATGCGGTTATTAACCGGTAACAACTTAGCAAAACGACAAACGTAAATTACCACTCTAAGTAATTTACTCCAAGACGAGATACGATCGACTAAACAAAGAATAGGAGATCTTTCGTTAGGTGCAGCGACTAACAACGAATTTTTCTTCTCTTCAGGTGCTTCAGACACTGAGGAGGGATTGAAAGGAGCGACAGGCCATTGTGAAATGTCCAAGTGAGCCCACGGGGGTCCCCTGAACCAAAGCGGATGGTCTATAATTTGTGAGGGTGTGAGTCCGCGTGAAAGACAATCTGCTGGATTGTCCGCACCGGACACGTGATATAAATTTTGCGGTGACAAATCGCTTTGTATTTTCGAAACTCTGTTGGCTACTAAGGTATTCCAACGATGGGGCGACGAATGTACCCAACAGAGCGCGACCGTCGAATCCGAAAATGCGAATATGTCACGGAAAACTATTCGGTTTTGACAAGCGACCACGACATTTCTTATTAGCTGGGATAACACAAGAATAGCACAGAGCTCAAGACGAGCGAGAGAAACTACATTTTTGGGAGAGACCTTAGACTTAGCTGTTATCAAATTGACTGTATTGCCATCGCTATTGTGGACGTGGAAATAAATCACTCCCCCGTATGCTTTCTCGCTAGCGTCCGCGAAAGCTAAGAGTGTGACCACACTATCAGCGACAATACCAACGTGGCGTGGGATTTTTATGTTGCAGAGCAAAGGAAGCTCTTCCCTAAAGCGAGTCCACAGCCTGACTATATCTTCAGGTGGTGTCTCATCCCAGTCGCAGTTGCATAGCCAAAGCTTCTTGATAAGAAGCTTGGCATGCAAGACGACAGGCGCGACAAATCCCATGACGTCCCAGGTTTTAGCGATGCACGATAATATTGTACGCTTAGTACAAGCCTGAGTGGGAGTGTTTACTCTCATGGCGAAGTGGTCTGACGTGGGCGACCAACACAAACCAAGTACTTTATGTTGGTCGGACCCGTCGAACTCCTTGTCAGCTGGCAGACGATGCGAAAGCGGGATAGAATTCAATACTACTTGCGAATTACTGGTCCACTTGACCAACTCGAATTGACCCGCCTTCATGAGACCAATCATCTCTGAAGCGGTGGAAATGCCCTGGGTTTCCGTGAGGACGGAATGGACAAAATCGTCCATGTACAATCCCGTGGCGACAATGGCTTTAGCCTGAGGGTACGAGTCACCCTCATCCTCCGCCAGCTGCTTAATAGTTCGCAGCGCGTGAAAGGGGCTAGATTTGAGTCCAAAAACGACACGATTGAACTCATAAACTTGCAAAGGTTCCTGCGGCGAAAAACGATACAAGATGCGTTGGAAACGCCGATCAGGTTCTCGGACTCCAATGCTGGGAAACATCTGACGAATGTCTGATGAAAGCGCGATCGAAAACAAACGAAAATTAACTATAATGTTAAACAAATTCCCTTGTAGGTTCTGTCCACCATACAAGAGATCATTAAGCGAAACGCGGGTAGTAGTTTTACAACTACCATCGAGAACGACACGAAGTTTGGTTGTGACCTTATCATCTCGGATCACACCATGATGCGGAATGTAGTACGAAGGTTCCGAAGGATCAGGAATTGTAGGTGAAATATAGCCCTTCTCTAAATATTCTAGGATGACGTTGTCGTACGCGGCCTTTAAATTAGGAGAAGCTTGCATCTTCCTTTCCAAGCAGAGAAACCGGCGTTCACTTGCTTGACGTGAGTTGCCCAGGGATTCGACATCACCCTTGAAAGGCAAAGCGACTACGTATCGTCCGTCACTATTTCGAGTGGTAGTGCGGGCATAAAACTCCTCACATAATTTGTCATCTAGGCTGAGTACCGGGGGAACATTTACTTCTTCCAATTCCCAGAATTTCCGTATCGCTACGTCTAACGGCTCCGCGGTGCAACAATACGAAACGGTCGAATTGTCATCGATGCGAACCGGCGCCTTACCGACAATTACATAGCCGAGTACAGTTTGCAAGGCGATTGGAGACGCATGTGTAGGCTGACCTTGAACTCTGTTAGATAAGAGTAAGTGCGGGAAAGTCGAAGCACCGATCAATAATTGAATCGGATTTGAAGAAAAATATGTATCGTCTGCTAACTGTAAGTTTTTAAAATTATGCAAAAGCGAAACGTCAACCGTGGCAGTTGGCAAACGTTCAGTAATTTTATCTATTACGAATGACTCAATATTATAGTTTATATTACGATTGAAACGAGAATAAAATTTAATTTGTACGGAACCCTGTATTTGTTTACTAGCACCTCCTATGCCCCTGACGGTTGCACAGGCAGGTTTATTATTTATGTTCAAACCCAAAAGTTGACAACAATCCCGCGTGATAAAGTTACTTTGAGAAGCGCTGTCTAATATTGCGCGAACAATATGTTCTTTGCCAAAAGAATCTACTACAATAACTTGCGCGGTAGCAATCAATATGGTGGTTGGGCCTCGATATAAAGAATTAATACGGTTCTCATCAGTCGCGCACAACGATATATCAGTCTGCTTCGTAAGTCTCTCAGCAGAGGGCGTGCGAGCGCCGGTCGACCTTGAACCGTGCGCGTCGCTCAATTTATTGCCGAAGCGCAACAAACTATGGTGTTTAGAGCTACATTTTTTACAAGTGGACTTTGACCCACAAGCGGACACACGATGTTTTGGACTTAAGCAATTAATGCATAAATTGTTTGATTTCACAAACTTAAATCTCTGATCGGGTTTATAACTATTAAATACTTTACATTTATATACGTGATCATGTTTCTCCTTACACAAAACACACGCGGTAGGTTCGTTATCAGCTACACAGGTATATGTATTAGTATATTTTCGGTTTGCAGTTGACTTATTGTTAGAGACTGTTGATGCAGTTCGTTCTAACACCTTTATATGCTCACGAACAAACTCAACTAATTCACTAAAAGATGGAATTTCGGAACCACTTGATTTTAATTGATGATTAGATTCGAATGCCCGTACAGTGTCTATGTCGAGTTTTTTAAGAGCGATATGCAATAAAATAAAATCAGCGTGGTCATGGACCTTTATGTTTTTAAACCCGGCTACCGACGTTGCGAATTTATCGAGAAATGATTCTAAAGTAGCCGGCGAACCTGACGAAATAGATTTAAATTCAAATAATTGGTCTAGATATGAAGTTGCCGATTGCCGTTTATCTTCATACCTTTCACAAAGTGAATCGAAAATAAGAGGGTAATTATCAGCTGACGGAGTAATTCCTGCACATATCGAACGAGCTTTGCCTGTTAATTTACCAATCAAATAATATAATTTCTCGCATGCTGTTAGCGAACTATTATTATGCACGGCATTTCGAAAACTGGCGATGAACAGAGGCCAATTTTTAATATCCCCATTAAATTCGGGTATTTCAATCGGGGGCAAGCGAGGAGATTTCTTACATTCACTAGGTGCCTGAACCTGCAATTTTTTCTCTGCCCGCTTCACCCTACCCAGTAAGTCTTCGAATGAAGAAAGTGCCTGATAGTCGACGACATAATCGGGATTTAATTTAAGTTCATGAGCTATGATGTCATCCAGCGCACATTCAAAATCAGTACGCAACGAATCTATTGTTTCACAGTCACACAAGAACGATTCTTTATCGAATTCCTCCGAATCAATATTTTTCAATTTATCACAAATACGTTGCATACGAGAAAATATTCGATCTCTTTTTCCTAATAATCGTTTAAGAGTAATATCTGTAGGCGCCATCTAGCAACCTTCTAATAACGATAATTAAATAAATATGTAACAAACGAAATACGTTGTGAAAGCGATTTGAAGCGAATAATAATAATCTACCTAAGTGGGTATTTATTTTTACAATAATGCGTCGGTGATTGAGCGCGAAGCGGTAATTCAACGGTAATATTTTAAAATAATGCGGGATTAAGCGAAATAACCAGTTATAGTAACGATTACTAGCTGGTGTTACAAATCTACAACGGTTTTACCGAGAATTTAACGATATACCCACACCTGTCGGCGAGACAAGTGTTTGGTACAAACTAATTAGAATACGAGTATTTTTTCCGACTACGAATGGCGAATGGTTATCACTGATTTCAATAACTATCCAGGCTCGTTAGGACCAAATGGAAGCGCGGGTTATGCTAATTTTGCTAATTGGCTGTGACGAAAAAAACATGGGAATTACGTTCTGCCGGGAACACAAGAAAGATTGCAGATCGAAATATAGGAAGGATTGCACAATACCTTAATTTCTCCGGAGATGGTCGCGGGCGGGAGTCGCTGTCGACAGCAGGCAACTGGAGCGCTCTGACGTGAGGTGCGTGTCGTGAGGAACCGATTGGCCTCGAGTGTCAACTGCGGCCGCTTTTAAGCGATCTCTCTCGTACTAAAGCGAGAAGGTATGCGCGGGAAAAGGAAGGGGATAGGACCTTCCACAGCCAATCAACTTAGTCGTTCAATGACATGAAGTTATATACACCGTGACTTTTTAGTCGTCTTACAAAAGAAGTCCACTTAATGTACTCGACCTAAAATACATCTAGGCGAGTTTAGTTTTTTTTTTTATCGTTAAAAATATTTTTTATCATTAATAAATAGGTACATTAGAAATATGAAAATGTTTACGTATCAAGCTGTAGAGTACACCTACCCAGCGCAATAGTCGGGCAGATCATTCAATCTCCATTTTCTATGAGACAAGGGTGTTTTTAACTACTCCTTGCGTCATAATAATGAATTAAAAAATTATTTATAATTTTTTCAAATCTCTTAAATACCTATTTTTTTATTATAAACATGTTCTAGTCATTGGATACATGAACTGGGCTGCCGTTGTAAGACGACTAAAAAGTCACGGTGTATAAAAGACCTAACCGTTCTTTCTGCGCAGCGTAACCATTAACCAAAAACGTAAAAATATTGTTCTTCAAAAAACGTTTTTTTACGTTCCGTTCAAACGTAACCGATACTGTAAAGTTCGTAGGCATTTAAGACGAAAACGTTTCGAAAAATAAACCGCTTTCCGAGCCCTCGCGCTAACCGCACACTAGTATAACTATTTCTTCTGCCTGCCGGGGTCGCGAGACCATCTCATCAGGTAACTGTAACCACTGGAACGTAAAGGCCTATTCATGGACCATGGATTTTAGTCAGTACAAGTCGGACAGTCCCTCCCGTTTCGTTCTGGATCCGACTCATTAGATGATTTTACCACCATAAATAATTTCTAAAGGAGATTGCTCTGCGCCCATACATTGTTCGCCCTGGAGCCAAGAGCATCGGAAAATTATATTTTGTGTTGTCGATCATTAGTAAACTCCTATATGATCTTATTTTTATAGCGGACTAGCTGCAGAAGAGATATATTCCAAAAAAGAATCAGATTTTGAGGTTATAATCGAACGATAACAACGAATATTAGGCATAGTTTTTCATAGCTTAGTGATTTTTAGAAATTGAAAAGTAATATCATAATATATTTGGCTATTTTAAGAACCTCCCTAGATAATTGGGTAGGTACCTATGCAGTTTAAAAGTCACCAAAACACACCGATACAAACAGCAAGCGACGCTATTGTAATCATCAGTAGACTGACAGTGACAAGTGACTGGGGAAGACGATCTGAAATCGATTAATAGAAGAATCGATTTTTCAGGTTCAATAGATCGATTTTTTTTGATCGAAAAAATCTGATTTACTGATCATCTTGATCAGTAAATGATCTCTCTTGTTTTTCATGAAATGGATAATGGTAAACTTGAAAAATAAAATCGATTTTTTAGAAACCGATCTTTTAGACCACGATTTTTTTGTAAGTCGATACATTGGCTTACGATTCGAATCGATTTAAATTATACTTTAAGGAAATTAAAAATTCAGTAGATCGATTACAATCAATTGGCCATCACTATTCTTTATCGACACGACATGACGTTTGGTGAAGATGGCGGCCATTAATGTTATTAGTCTCGTAAAATACTTTTTATTGTTCATTTTGGCATACAGCTAGTCCGTGTTACAAAAGTATTTGCAACTAATATAATAAAATAGACAGTTAATTATCGTGTATTACAATACATTTTGTTGCATAGGGCCATTCTGGACATTGTCCTTTCTTCAGTTTATTTTTTTGATTACTAAATAGTTTATTTTAGGAGATATTGATGCCCAAATTTCAATAAAACAACTACTAAACCCTAATTTTATGTAACAAACATAAAATTAGACGACGACAATGAAAATGTTTCACCTACGTAATTTTTTAAAGGCTCATTCCCGTTAGCCGTTTTGCCGCGGCCATATTAGATACTCATATGACGTCATATACGTCAACGTCACCTGCATGCGGTGCTCCCGACTACATAGGTACTCGCCTACACGACTTGCTGAGGCTTTTTTCATTAAAAGATGGCCGGTTTTCTACTATAATTTCTATACTGATATACGTGTTAATGCCCTTTTTATCGTGGTAAATCATCGAATGAGTGCGGTGCCCAGGGCGGGGTGGGAGGGATTGTCAGACTTGTACTGACTAAAATTCACGGTGATCCTTCAATAGCCCTTTACGTTCTAGGGTCACGTTTACCTTATCAGACAGTCCCGTGACTCCGGCAAGCTTTGGCCCTCTAAGAGCTGACAGCTCCTTGAGGAACGCATGGATAACGACGCGTCGTTGACCCGGACGTGGTCCATGATCGGACGGCGAGACACTCATTACTCGCCGTTAACATCCCCGCGCAGATTATGAGGGTAATTCCAACTTTTAGACTTGTATGAAAGTACTACCACTAAGTATCATCAATCTGGGACTAATCTGGCCTTGGTGAAGCAAAGGTTGTGTAGACAAACCCTTGGTATCTGCCTACCCCAGAATAGTCCTCCAACCATCAAGCCACGTTAATTCACAGTTCAGTTAGAGCGGCTACGTTTTACTCAATACATTTTGGATGAACTAACATTGTTAAGAGTCAAACCCATTTATCATGATACGGGCGAGTTCGCTACGTGAAAATATTTAATGAAAAACCTTTTTTGCTTCGTCCGCTGTAGGATCGGTGGGTTGTAGTCTTTTTATCGTGAACTGTATTTAAATCGTGTTCCTGTTAATGCTCTGATTGTTAAGTGGTTTTTAAAGTTGTGACGAATATCACGTATTTTTCCCCATTGAGCTAGGCAGATACTACAGAATGAGGTGCGTTTAGTATACATTTTTTTTTGAAGAACATCACTAATAAGGTGTAAAAAATGTCTTTCTTAGGCCTCTTCCTTGTTTCTCAACGGATTTTTCATCTATCAGACCTAATCATTCTTTTCAAATAATTCTGTGATACAACTTTCGTTACTACATTTATTGAAAATCTATCGCAAAAATCCACCATGAAAAGCATCACTAATATGGTTTAAAAAAAATGTCTTTCTCAGGCCTTAATAAGGTATAAAAAATGTCTTTCTTAGGCCTCTTCCTTGGTTGCGGGACTTATCTCATTACCGTGACCCCGGAACACAAAGGGCTATTGAAGGACACCGTGGATTTTAGTCAGTATGAGTCTGACAGTCCCTCCCGCCCTGCTCTGGGTGGGAGGACTCATTTGATGACTTTACCACGCTAAAAAAAAAGTACTACATTTATTGAAAATCTACCGCAAAAATCCACCATGAAAAGCAAACTAAAATCTTCCAAACATTCAAAACTCCCACATACCAACGTCAACACATAAAAAATTAAAACACACGAAAAACGTTGAAGAATACGTATCGCAGTGTTATAAAGTGAATTTTCCGGTGATATTGAACGCGTGGGCCATTGCCCCGCAACGCTGGCCCATTGCCCCGCTATGCTGGGCCATCATGGACATGCCGAGCGAGCCACAGCGCGTTGTGGCTGCCTCGATGTTGGCAGCCGGAGAATTTGGCTGGATATTAAAAAGAAAATTGCTTGCACATCATAATAATTATTATTATACTCGTACATATGTTTTCGAATTGATAGATATCATTACTGTTTACGCATTCCATTCCAGCTCAATAGGTCCTCTCAAATTTTTAAAGAACATGTTCAGCTGTAGGCTTATGGTGCAATTTAAATAACAATAAATCTGAAAAAAGAGTTATCGTCAAATATTGCTAGTTGCTGTATGTAATCAATTTACGTTGTAACAAAGATACTGGGACCGTTATAAAAACCCCTCATGCGTGTTGACAATACCAAACATGACATCATCATGTGGTAACCCCCTTTTGAAAGCGTGAAAGCATAACTAAATCGTGGCGCTGTCTGTACCTAAAAGTAGTAAGCATTAAGCACGCACTTTTATGAGTGTAAAAAAAATTGAAATCTGAAAAACGGAACACAACTTCAATTTACAAATTGTTTATCCAGCTTGCAGTAGCGAATAGTATTAGAATAGCTGCCGACTCGACAGTGTGGAACAAACTGCTGACAAAATGTGTGCGACCCCTGAAATACTGACCACTACACATTATGCACATTACGGCTAATACTGTAATATATGTCCGTCTGAAATAACAGACGTCCTATGCGCGGGATTTACGTACTGTTTGGATTTGTAGTGGCAAATACTTCTATTATCATCTATCTAGATTTTTTAGTGATCGAAATCTCAGCCCAAACAGATGAAACCGATGGCTTAGTGAAACTTAGGTCGATTTTAAAGAAGCGTACCTTGCTACACCATATGTTGCCAATTATGTTATGTGGGAATCTCATGTAATTAAGAGCGAACCTATAATATTGGTAGATTGAGAGAGCAATATTAATAAAAAATATGTTTGATTTTTTATTTACGTTGAAACAGCCCTTAAATCATATTAATTCCTCATCAAAAGTTAAATACTCAGTACTCAGCGCATATCATTTTAACTTTATTACAATTAATTTCATGTTCAAGCCGAACGTACGCGTCAGAGTGTAAGAGATAACTGATCGTCATAATAAAGTGCCATTTTGTATTATTTATCGTTTGTATAAACGCTTCATTATACACCAAATTCAATTTTGAGACTCATCAGTCGCTTTTGTTTCCATATTTATTCAATACCAAATAATAACGCTGTGTTTAGAAATCTGATGCTTGTTATTATTTTGATTTTTGATTGGGTTTGTTGAGCGAAATCAACGTATGTATTGAGATAAAAAAATGCAACTCGATGTCCGATGTCCCGAACGTCTAGCCCACGGCAGCTGGGTCATGAGGTGGAGGATGTACTCTCCCTCACGTGTTCCGCGTCCTACTTCGCTTGCATTTTTGCTTCGCAATAGGAAGTAACTATCTACCTATTCCCCTCGCCTCTCAGCATGGCCTCAACCAGTGGCGGGCGTCGCCGCCAAAAGGACGAAGCCTACCATTCTTTCACCAGTACAAAACTTCTTCTATTCTTAGATGAATTAGGTGTTTAATATAATACGCATTCATGCATGCGTTGCTGGTTTCTAAGATTTTCTCTGGGAAGAAAAATTCGACCGCGAGTAGAATTTGAACCTGTGACTTCCCCGGTCGAATTATTCTTTCCACTGAAAATCTAAGTTATATACAATTTTTAAATTGCCTGTGCAAAGCCAGGTCACGCCACTAGTCCTTGATAAATATGCACAAACGTAAACACACATGAGCCCATTACGGAGTCCCGAAACTCAAAGGCAACTGATGGCCGATGCAAACAAGAAGCCGACATCAGACAGATGTGTACGGGACCACTAATCCATCAGGATAAGCGACTTCACTCCCAATGGCGGACTATCTACACAGTCCGGTTTGTCAATGGCAAATGAAGTGGTATACAGAACATACGAGTACATACACACATTTGCAGAAAATTATACAGTTAGTATTCATGGTATTCTTGAATGTGTAACTGAGCTATAGTATGAGCTAAAATGTGCTAGAACATTCTAAGAAGTTCGCGCACACCTGGATTCCTGCATACTTCTGTGCGCTCACATGTGAACAGTCGACTCGTTATTTTGTCCACACTCGTCACTCACTTGTCTCGTTTAGTGTGCACACATTCCTAGATTTAGTTCAGTGAAAATGTTTGCGCGCAAAGGTTCTATGTGCTTTTCTACGCGCACAGCTTTGTCTGTGGTCTCGGAGGCTAAACGCAATACAGAAGTGCACAAACACTTGTGCCACACAGTTTTTTGGTGGAATTGTACCATTAAATTCTTACTATTCTGTGCAGACTGTGTGCTTGTGTGTGCAGGATCAGGGGTTTCTTCAATAATTGCGACAAGATGGCGTACAGTTTTTGTATTTTTCTAAAAAAATCACTGGTACAATGGTTGTTTTAATAGGTGGCGGCTCGCGAGAGAAGAAGGATACAAATCAAAAACATGGGCTTTTATAGGACGCGAATGAATGAAAGAGACGGAACGAATGTGAGCAACTATTTAAACGGGAACGAGTGAAGCGCGATTCTTCCTGATCGGTGACTGGATAAATGATGACGTAATTGCTATCTTCGCTGGTAGATGTCGCCCATCGCCAGCCCGTCCGCGAGTTGTAGCGTCGCTCGTAATGCTCACTAGATGGCGTGAACATGCCCCCGGCCTTGGAAGCGCAGCTTTCAAAAGGTTTTTGAGTATACTGAAGTCAGGCCTCGACCCTCGCTGTTTGCAGTGGCAGCGGGCAAATCTTGGAGAAGGCTCGTCGTATTGTCCCAGTGGTTGTGCGGATGTCCGCTACTCGAGCCACGCCGTCCTTCCCTGGAAACAGTCGTATGATGCGACCCAGCCGCCACTTTAATGGCGGTAGATTGTCCTCCTTTATGAGGACAAGACTGCCCAGTGTGATGTCATCCTGCTTCGTCTTCCACTTTGTTCGTAGTTGCAGCTCCGACACGTACTCTGTGGACCAGCGCCGCCAGAAGTGCTGCCGCAGTTGTTCGATGCGCTGGTAGCGTGTCAACCTCGAAGTCGGTTTGTTTGTGACATCGTCTGAAGGTGGTGCTGTCAACGGTCGGCCAATGAGGAAATGGGAGGGGGTGAGAGGAGTAAGGTCAGAAGGTTCTGAGGAAAGAGGTGAAATTGGACGGGAATTTAGGACGGCTTCGATTTGTGTCAAAGCTGTACAAAATTCATCGTAAGTTAATCGCGCGTTACCTACTATGCGTCTCAGGTGATGCTTGCACGAGCGTACCCCACCCTCCCATAGACCGCCAAAATGTGGAGAATAAGGAGGGATAAATCGAAATTCCATGTCATTGTCTGAAGCATAACTAATGATAGTTTCAGACTCCTTTTCTAAAAATAAAGGAAATTCTTTCTCTGCGCCTACGAAATTTCTACCATTATCCGAATAAATGACAGAAGGTTTCCCTCGCCTACTAATGAAACGTTTTAATGCTAAAATATAATCATTTGAAGAGAGACTAGTAACAAGTTCCAAATGCATAGCTCGCGTCGTAAAACAAATAAATAAACATATGTAAGCTTTAGTCAATCTTGAACCTCTGCCCTTTTTATTTAATATAAACACTGGCCCCGCGTAATCAACACCGGTTCGCATAAATGGGAAGCCAGGCTCTAAGCGTTCAGGCGGTAAGTTACCCATGATAGGTGCTAATGTCTTACCTCGAATACGTGTACACTTCACGCACTCATGCACTATTTTTCTTGCTAAGTTTCTAGCATTTAATGGCCACCAACATTCACGCACGGTAGCTAAAAGAAGTTGGGGACCCGCATGTAATAAACGTATATGTTCATACCTAAATAAACTAATAGTGAATGGATGTTTACTGCACAATAAAACCGGATGTTTTTTATCGTAAGTAAAATTAGGCGAATTAAACAATCTTCCACCAACTCGAATTATTTTATGTTCATCCATAAAAACATTAAGATTAGAAACCTTATTATATTGTTTACAAGTCCGTTTAATGGGAATATTATTAACTAAATTATAATAAACATCTGGAAATGATTTCATTTGCACCAACCTAATCAACATTCGGTGTGCAATATTCAGTTCGCTTACTGATAAAGAACCGGTTTGCCGGACTTCTTTATTCGACTTGATACCTACGTGTGTTATTTACAAACCTAAGTACGTACGCACCTATTCGTTTAAGTTTTAAATATGAAGAATATTTTTCAAAGTTTATTACATCTTCGCATTGTATAGAAGGTAAACATGTTTGTTTACATTTTAAATCTGGTAAGGTACAAACATCAGAATTATCGCATGTAATCTGATCGAAACTATGTAAATAGTGACGTAAATAGGGCGGACCGTACCACCATAACTCACAATCCTTTAATAAATCTAAACTATGTCCTCGCGACAATAGATCAGCTGGGTTGTCTTTGCTACTTACGTGTAACCATACCGAGTCGCCCGTGAGGTCATTGATCTCGGTCACTCGATTTTGTACGAATGTTTTAAGTAAATGTGGTGACATTTTAATCCAACCCATGACTATTGTAGAATCCGTCCAGAAATATATTTTATTTAACTGTAACCTAAGAGATTCAACAATTTTTTTGTATAATTTAGCTCCAATTAAGGCACCGCAAAGTTCTAAACGAGGAATACTTATAGCCTTTAAAGGAGCGACTTTGCTTTTGGCACATAATAAACGCACTGTTACGTCAGAGCTATCACTATAAGTACGTAAATAAGCACACGCGCCGTATGCGTCTTGAGACGCGTCGGTAAAAATATGAATTTCTGTATATTGAGTGTGATCACCCTTTACGTGACGAGGAACGCGAATGTCTTTTAAATATCTTAACGTATATATGAAATGTTTCCAAGTATTAACAATGTCTCTGGGAACCGGCGTATCCCAGTCTATTTTACTAAGCCATAATTTTTGTAAAATAGTTTTTGAAATTATGACTGCAGGAGAAAGAAGGCCTAATGGATCGTATATTTGTGATATAACTGATAACATTACCCGTTTAGTTAAGTTAAACTCGCTATCATAATTATTAATACTCGTAACAAAATGTAGCTCATCACTAGTGTTGTGCCAACCCAGTCAGAGTGTTTTAGTTTGCGCATGCTCGCCTATAAAATGTTCTGTGGATTTATCTTGAGATATGTCTGAATTAAATGTCCACTTGCGCAATGGAAAACAACCTGATTGTAAAACTTCCGAAGTTTTCTGACAAATTCGAATTAAATTATCTAAATCATCATCACCGGTGATGAGATCGTCTACGAAAAAGTCTTGGGTGATGACTCGAGCGATGGCCTCATCATCACACTCTAACGCTAGCTGTCTGATACACCGCATACTTAAATATGGAGCGGACGCGGTTCCGTATGTAACCGTATTAAGTTGGTATGTATCTAAAGGTTCCGAAGGATTTTCGCGCCACAATATTAACTGTAATGATCTTTGATCAGACTGGAGAAGAATCTGACGGAACATTTTCTCCACGTCTGCACAAGCTACGTATTTATACTGTCTGAATCGTAACAAAATAGAAAAAATATCATTTTGTAACGCGGGACCCGGAAACTGAATATCATTTAGTGATTTATTCGAGCTAGTGACCGCACTAGCGTCGAACACTACGCGTAATTTTGTGGTCGTACTAGATTCCCTAATGACTCCGTGGTGGGGAAGATAATAGTTAGTTTGACTACAAGTATCTAACTTCGACATGTGACCTAAATCATCATATTCTCGCATAAAGTTAGTGTACAAACGTTTAAATTCCGGTAAACGTTCAAGTTTGCGTTCTAATGACAGAAACCGTTTCTTCGCTAACGTATAAGAATCGCCCAGTGTGTCTGGTGCTTCTCTTAGCGGTATACGAACCGAAAATCGGCCATTATCATCGCGTTTAGTTGTATTATTAAATAATTCTTCACACAAACGTTCATCATCCGTGAGAATTGGTGATGATGATGAAGGAATACTTTCGATTTCCCAAAATAACCGGAGCTGTTTATCAATGTCCTGAGTGAAGTGACAATGAACGTGAGTAGGGTTTGAATTCCTAGCAAACACGGGACCGGACAATAACCATCCTAATTTTGAATTTTGTAGGAATGGTCCACTACGTAATCGTATTTTATCTGTTTCTAAAAGATCCCAAAATCTATCTGCACCTATCAGCAAATCGATATCTGAACTAACGTGATACGTGGGATCTGCTAATTGTAGGAATTCAGGAATACGTATATAATCAGATTCTATGTTTATCGTAGGCAAACCGGACGTTATGCATGGCAAGACAATACATCGAAGCTTGGTATGATAATCGTTTACTTTTGATCGAATTGATATATCGCATGAATGACTGGACTGTGTGACAGTTTGCCCCACGCCCGAAATTTGAATAGTGGACTGTATATAAGGCGCATTTATTCGTTTAGTTAATTTCTCCGTAACAAAACAGTTCTGACTACCACTGTCCAGTAGTGCCCTGGCTGTATGGTAAACATTATTATTATCCGCGACTTCTACTAAGGCCGTAGAAAGTAAAACCGTATGTATTAATTTGAAATCACTAGATTTTTCGCACACGACATTATTTGAATTGTTCGGTAAGGAATGCAATGCAGTCGTAGTGTTTGTTATGTTCGCCTCTCTGCGCGACTCGCTACGCACACACGCACTGTTGCTAACGCTTTGAATTTGATTATTATTTTCCATGTGTAGTAAACTATTGTGTTTTCGGTGACATTGCTTGCACGGTCCTAGAATACACTCGTTTAACGTATGACCTGCTCGCAGGCAATTCAAACACAACTTTTTATCAGTAACAACTTTCATTCTATCCCTAATAGACATATTAAGGAATGTTATACACGTATAAAGCGCATGACCTTGATCGCACAAAACACAATTGGGTAAATCCCTTTTATTGTTATTATTCCGATAGTTACGAGTAGTTTTGATAGATGAATAACTATGCACGCGGTTCGAACTTCGTTTATCGTTTGTATGTTGATGCTTATCACTTTGAGGTAATTCCTTTGACTTGGCGTGGTTTGTGCTGATCATTTCTAACATATCTGCGCGGTTTCTGAGAAATGATATTAATTCGTTTAATTTGACCTTATCGCGTGACCCTAGAGACATGGTGCCCACGTGGTTTTCCCACTCCCGTTCCGTGGAAGGATCAAGTTTATTAACGATAAGGTAAATTACTAATGTATCCCAATTGTCCGTGGGTTCGTTAAGTGACGTCAGAGCGCGCAAATTACGTAAGATTGTATCAATTAGCTTTCGAATGTGGAATGGAGATTCCTGTTTTATAGATGGAATGTTATGTAACGCGTTCACGTGATTTTTGATTAACAACCTATCGTTTTGATAGCGGTTTTCTAATAACTCCCAGGCGTGAATGTAGTTGGAAGGACTGAACTCTAAAGCACTTATCACCTGTAATGCGCTCCCGCTCAGCGCTGACCGTAAATAGTGAAATTTTTGTATTTCGTCTAAATCGGTACGGTTATGAATCATGGTGATGTATGAATGTTTAAATTCGAGCCAGTGGTCATACGCACCTTCAAAGGCAGGGAGTTTTATATCAGGTAATTTAATGTTAGCCGGGTGACGGAAACCGTCGCGAGCTGATGCAGTAGGGAACCCGCTCCCGTTGGAGGTCTCCGAGTTTTGAATAAGAATATTTGCATTGGCCATAGCCGTAAAATACATCGCTTCTAATGAATTTACGTATTCAATATTTGAGGTTAATTCTGACTCCGGTAAAATTAATTCTATTTCACTTTGAACGTTATTAAATCTTGCAAATACATCGATAGCGGCTTGTACTCGGATTTTAATTTCGCCTACTTGTAAGGCCGTCAACGTGGCCCCTACAAATGAATCTACTATTTGCTTAAATTGGGTTAACCGGCCCTTTAAACTACCCCTACGTTTCTTTAGTTCCGAAAGAATTTCCTCTACAGACTTACTAGACATTTTGGCGACTATGTGTAAGTGTTGTGTGGGTATGTAGGTATTTACTCACGTGCAAGCATCAACGGAACCGCTTGGCTGCAACTCTCGAGGGGCGCACAACTGTAATCGTAAAACAACTTTAGACACAAATCAAGTGTGAAGGGAAAGGAAGGAAACCATGACCTGGCAGTTTCTTCTCTTGAACAAAATGGCTGCTGGTCCAACGACGGGGCTTCGCTGTCGGCGGGCGGCACTCCACGTGTCTCGGTGTTGTCCAGGTTTTATTCGTCTCAAAAATGGCTGCTGGTTCAACGACGGGGCTTCGCTGTCGGCGGCACTCCACGTGTCTCGGTGTTGTCCAGTTTTTATCCGTCTCGAGGGTCCAAATTATGTGCAGACTGTGTGCTTGTGTGTGCAGGATCAGGGGTTTCTTCAATAATTGCGACAAGATGGCGTACAGTTTTTGTATTTTTCTAAAAAAATCACTGGTACAATGGTTGTTTTAATAGGTGGCGGCTCGCGAGAGAAGAAGGATACAAATCAAAAACATGGGCTTTTATAGGACGCGAATGAATGAAAGAGACGGAACGAATGTGAGCAACTATTTAAACGGGAACGAGTGAAGCGCGATTCTTCCTGATCGGTGACTGGATAAATGATGACGTAATTGCTATCTTCGCTGGTAGATGTCGCCCATCGCCAGCCCGTCCGCGAGTTGTAGCGTCGCTCGTAATGCTCACTAGATGGCGTGAACAATTCACATTCATCATACTTTTCTACTAGTATAATAAATGCGGAAGTTTGGTTGGATAGATATTTTGTTATCTAATCACGTCAGTACAATTTGGTCTTGATGTCAATTTGGTTCAGAGATAGGTTATTTGTTTCATTTAATTGTATTTAGTTTTAATAATTTTTAATGACAATAATCTTAATTTTCTTACTCTGTTATAATCTTGAATAATATTTTTTTATAGCGTGATAAAATCATCAAATGTGTCCTCCCACCCAGGGCAGAGTAGGAGGGACTGCCAGACTTGCACTGACTAAAATCCACGGTGTCCTTCAATAGCCCTTTACGTTCCGGGGTCACGATAGCTGTTTAGACCCGCCACCCATCTTTAATAACACATGATTTTTCCAAGTAACACGGGCGAAGACATTGGCAAAAGCTAGTTAGAAATACATTAGAAATATCACACCATTTTTCTCAATGAATTCATTGTGATCTTTTCTCGCTGCTTGCTCATTTATCTTTTTCGGCTATTCACTAGTAGTATGATAAAATGCCTAGGCCATTAACGACACTGATGAATCAAAATAAAGTGAAAATGACAACAGAAAATATTGATGCGTGAAAACTAAATGCAAGTCAAATCATACGATCACAACAGCTTCATCATCAGCCTATAAATGTTCCCACTGCCGGGACACAGGCCTCCTCTCTGTGAGAGGGAGTGGGCCGTAATCTACCACGAGGGCCCAGTGCGGATTGGTAGATGTCACAATCATGTCTTTGAATTTTTGGTTCGGACAAGCCGGTTTCCTCACGATGTTTTCCTTCACCGTTTTGAGAGCAGTGGTGTTGAAATAAATTACACAAAGTAATGCGCCTGACGTGGTTCGAACCCACGACCTACTCTACTCGTAAGTCGAGGCCGATACCACTGGGCCACCACTGCTCCACACTTGAAGTATGTACAGCGTTTATTGTAAAGAAAATGTATCTAAATCTTATCAAGTGTATGACCGAGAAACCACTCGTATTACTATACTACTCAGTTTACTTTTATTGCATTATTTGGGACATTGACAGAAGGATAGGATATAGAACATATTTATATCATTGCAAATATTTTCAGCTAAACATTTAACAAAACTCATAAATTCAAACTCAGTAAACTAGGATACATGTCTTCCGATCAACTGCGCGTCCAATGAATGCGTTAACTGAATGGACTATCAACTACATTGTTCGAGCCGTTGGACCCGACACAATGTTGCTTATCGTGGTCATCGCAGGAACCGCAGGTTGGTTCCGTAGCCACAATGGAACTACGTCTCAGGCGTGAGGTTGACCCCCACCCATCGCAATGCTGTAAGCTGAGTTTCAGAACTCCTTGCATGGTAATGTTTGGGGTTAGCAACTCAAATATATTGAAGATGGCGCTGGGTGCGTTTGTTCTAATGTCAGGTTAGGGTTGTCAACTTATAGAGGAAAAAAAGTTATTTATATTATGTTTGTTACCCACGAAACAGGAAGAAATTCCTGGTGTGGATAAACGATTTAAATAAGCTAACTATTTACTTTATTTTATAAACAACTTTTAATATGAAAACATCCCTGAAAGTTAAAAAATAAAACTGGTGTTTCATACATTGTCAATTATTCATGGTTGGTTTAATTTTAGCCCATGAAAGTTGTTAATGTTTTTCAAACCAGCCTGTATACTTCCTCCTTTTTATCATCAACTCAGCAGTCACATCCTTTCTGACCATAATTATCATCCTTGAGACAGTCCAATACTGAGGCCTTATCATGAATGTTCACTTATTATGACGTAAAGTAAACTGGAACTTTGACATTTAATTTCAAGAAAAAAAAAATAGTTCCTTCTTCGTACAACAGAGGCGCTGTTCCATTTTTCCATACAAGAAACGCTGTAAATACTGGAAAGACGCTGTAAAGTAAAATAATGAAAACTCGTGATAAGGACTCTGGCCTTTTTTTTTTTTTTTTTTCGTGGTAAAATCATCAAATGAGTCCTCCCAGCCCCGGGCAGGGCGGGAGGGACTGTCAGACTTGTACTGACTAAAATCCACGGTGTGGAACGTGGAACACAACGCGCCGTCGACCCGGGCATGGTCCATGGTCGGACAGCGAGTTGCCCTTTACTCGCCGCCCGCATGCCCGCGCCTACGGTGGCCGGAGATCGTCCCGCGACATCCGTCGCCGTGGGCGTCTACCACTGCGGCTGAGGGAGGACGCTGTTCTCTCCCTCGCGCGGCCCGCCTCCTCCTTCGCGAGCATGACTGCGAGGACTCTGGCCTCCATTTCACAGGTATTCCCGTTTAAACATTTACTAAGCCAACCTACGCAGTACACACACTATGTACTCTAATGTACGTACAGACACTATTTGCTACGAACAGTACGACCACAGTAGTAAACTAACACTAGCCTCGCCAGTGTCACTAGGATAATTATTGTGTCAACGTTCAGTCTATGCGTATTTATGTTGCGATTTGTCGGCCTAAGCACGGATTGTTTTGTCGTTGTGTGGGAACAAATACAAAAAAGTTATGAATAGAGGCCTTTTTTTTTAGCGTGTTAAAATCATCAAATGTGTCCTCCCACCCAGGGCAGGGCGGGAGGGACTGTCAGACTCGTACTGACTAAAATCCACGGTGTCCTTCAATAGCCCTTTATGTTCCAGGGTCACGGTAATGAGATAAGTCCCGCGACCCCGGCAGGCTTTGGCCCTCAAGAGGGGGGCTCCGTCATCATGCATACACTCCTTGAGGCGCGCGTGAAACACAACGCGCCGTCGACCCATTTATGGTCCATGGTCGGACAGCGAGTCGATTTTCAACTATATGCGCTAGTGTATAAAGTTGAAAATGTATTAGTGACTGCTGAGCGATAACGATTGTCGTCTGCTGTTTGGCTATAGGGCCAGGGCCGCCTAGCCCACGACGGCACGTCGACACCCAGGAGTTCCAGTTTCTTTTGGGTGAGCACGCTCTATCTTAGGTCTTTTTACTTCCGGGCTAAATTGAGATTTTTCGTTTGAAGTTTGAATCTCAATAAGGAAGGTATCAAACTAAGGGAGCTTACCTATGACGCGATTCGTGCGATTTGCAATTTCTACTAACTAAAAATGAAAATCAACCTTGCTACTACGAAATAATGATGCAATTCGATTGATTTACGTCGTCGTGGCGAGCGTGTTTTGTTTTTCATCCACTTAGATAACAACGTGTTTTATGTCGTATGTCGTAGTGGTAAGGATGATTTTCAGTAGTAGTTGGAATCGGTCGAATTGCGTCGCATGGCGTCACGGTGAAGTTCCCTAACGCTGTACTACTGACAAGATGTAAGGCCTTTATATTTTTGTATGTCACTCAATTAAGAGTAATCCTAGTCAAGTGATTAGATTCTGATACGAAACTGGTCTTATTCAATCAGACGGCATTTATAAGCATCTAATAAGTGTTGAGTGATAAACGAGAAACGATTGCATGTAGCGGAGATGAGGATGTTGAGATGGATGTGTGGAGTGACAAGAATGGATAAAGTAAGGAATGAGTTTATAAGGGGAAGTTTGAAAGTGGCGCCTGTTACAGAAAAAATGAAAGGGAATCGTCTATCTTGGTATGGACATGTGATGAGGAGGGATGACACCCATGTGACTAAGAAAGTGATGAGTATGAATGTTGATGGATGGAGAGGACGAGGAAGGCCAAAGAAAAGATGGATGGATTGTCTAAGGAATGATATGAAAGAAAAAGGAGTAAATGATACTGTGACGTCTGATAGGGGAGAATGGAAGAAGAAAACGTGTTGCGCCGACCCCAAATAGAATGGGATAAGGGCAGGAAGAAGAAGAAGAAGTGTTGAGTGATAAAAGGCCAGAAACAACTGCTCGGTAGAACTATTAATAAAGAGGAATAAGACTAAAACACCAAGAGAATCAATGAAAATAAAATTAAGACCTGCCAGCATAAAGAATCAACTGCCACTTTCTATAAATATAAAATATCTTTATACCCAACATAAAACTAAAGTGTTAACGTTACTTTACTGCTTAAGGGAAAGTTTAATTTTATTTTATGCGCCTCCCGATTAGATTGGGAAACTTTAAACGGCTTTTCCACTTAGAGAATGAAATCAACAAATCTGGTTGAGGTGTTAGCTTTCAGTACTAGAAAGTTCATTGACACCAAGGATTGGTTAGTGTGATCTCATATATTTGTCATAACGTCGAAAGTAATATTGCAATATTTCTTTTAGAGATTGTATTTATTGCAGTTTTCAGTTATTTTGCGGGTGGAGCATCTGGAATTCATATTCGACACTTTATGCACGCAACCAGTAAATATACTTTAGCAGAAACAATTTTTCAGTCTCTCAATTTTTTACGTGTTTTCTGCGTAACCTAAGTTACTAACCTAAGTTGTTAAATGACTATCTACCTACCTTTGAAAAATGCTTCAGTTTATTTGGAGTTCAAGCCATAAGGTTTAGCATTCACTATGAGACAAAAATTTTATTACCAGTCACTCAAAAAAGTCTTTAATGTGTGCGCATGTATAGAAAGCTATGCGTTTTTTTTTGAGGTCTCAGACTTAAACGCGTTTTTTGTAACCTCTTCTCATGTTGCCTTTAAACTATAGGAACTCTAGAAAACTATCAAGAACATTACTTATCCCAAGACAGTACAACGATTTTTCTTAGTACAAAAGTGTATCCTTAGAACCTCAATCTAGATTAATTAACTGTAGCCAAGCCAGTGTTGTAGGTACTTTTTGCCAGTGTTGATAGAATCTATTTCTACGCAGAGAGCCCAAGTAAACGAGCCTCAGTATTGTTTTACACTAATTAGGTTGAGTTATTTAGTGGGTTTAGTTGGGTTTACTTATTTAGAGCACTTTGTTTTTGAGGGTCATGGGCATATGTCCAACAGCTTGTAGGTACATTTTTTGGGGTCACAATGTACTTTGCCCTTGTGGAAGTTGGGAATTATTGCATGGGAATGTACTTTTAGGATAAAAAAAATTTAGCTGTGTGTTTTTTATTGAACACAGATTTATTCAGACAGAGCCATCAATAGACGTGTGTTGCAGTCGCAGTAGTATATATTTATTTCCGTTATTATTTGCAAAAGTCAGAGTCATAATTTTGCAATTTAACTAAGAGACCGTTGAATTGATCCTAAACATGATCTCATTACCGTTCCTCCAAAATCACAATACCGTCTGGAAGAGTTTATAAATACGTTTTAACGTTGCTGCCTTCCAAAATAAACAATGGACACTTCATCACGAGAACCTCTCCAAATTAATTGAATTTCAGAATATAAAACAAACCCCAAACACTAATTACTAGAGGTAGGCCAAAATTAGATCGCCTATCGAAGAAAAGCATTATAATCAGTGTTGTTTCGCGAAACAAATTCTGGTACCCTCGTCAAAAAATCATTAGTGAATCTTGAAAATATTTTGTCGCCGTACAATTAATTGCAAGCTAAAGAGACTGATGGAAAAATAATTTGATTAACAGCTACGTGGCGAGGCGGAGGAAATTCTATTTATTTTTATCACATTTTAGCGCTGAGATCGTGTTGTGATTTGCTTTGCGTTAATGGCTAAATTTGGCAGAATAGGTGATCTGATGGATAAAATGGATAAATAAAGCTTTTTTTAACTTGTGCAGATTTTTTTTGTTCTTCTATGTCAGTAATTGTAGAACGGAATGCAATCTAATAAACAGAGACAGAACTATTGTGACGTAGTTGTTGCTATCTCTCTCTATTCTAATGGCGGAAACTGTGAAGTTGTAAAATGTGTTGCTCCGTACAAATAAAACTATTGTTATAGTAATTGCGTATATTTCTTTACAAAAGTCATCAGGTTATGGGCCCAGTCACATAAATAGGCTGGACAGATAAATATACGCAAGAAGTAAAAGCGATTACTGGAAAAAACTGGCGAAAGAAAGAAAGAAAAAAACAAGTGCAAGTCGGCGTTTTTTTTTTGGAAAATTCGTCGAGGATATAAAATCGTCAGGAAGGAATTACTTGTTCAGGGATTGAATAAGGCAGGAAAAGAAACAGTAAAGCAGCATAATGGAGCCTATAGTGTACGGGCAAGGAGGAATAAAACTGGAAGGTTCCAAAAATTGGAACATTTGGAAATTTCAGACAACGGTTTTGTTGAGAGGGCAAGGCTTATACGAAATAGTAAGCGGTACAATTGTAAAACCAGAAAAGGACCCAGAAAGAACCCGCTGGGGAAGTCAAGATGCAAAAGCCCAAACTTTGTTGGTAACAAGGATTTCAGAAAATGTCATGGTGCATATTATTACATGCGAGACGTCAGCGGAGATGTGGCGAAAGTTAAATAGTGTTTACGAACAAAAATCAGAGACGAGTATCCACATAGTGCAACAAAGATTTTTTCAATTTAAATATGAAGAGGGTTCGGAAATGTCGGTATTTTTATCAAAAATACAAGAGTTGCAAAATCAACTAAAGCAACTCGGTGAAAATGTGTCTGACAAGTTGGTCATAACCAAGGTTTTGATGTCTCTACCAGAGCAATTCAAACATTTCGTGTCTGCCTGGGAGTCCGCGCCAGATGATAAGCAGACTTACGATAACTTGGTCGCCAGGTTACTGATAGAAGAGGAAAGGATAAAAGAAAGAGGCGGTGGTGAAAGTTCGCAATCAGCTGCCTTTGTTGCTAAGAAGACGTTCGACAAGAAGTCAGTAAAGTGCTACAAGTGTAATAAACATGGACATTTTCAAAGTGAATGTAGATCTTCTACAAGTGCAAGTTCAAATCATCATGGTTATCGTAGCAACAAAGACAGTCAAATGGAACAAAGGTGTTTTTATTGTAATAAACCAGGGCACTTCAAAAGTCAGTGTCGATTCAGGAAGAATAATAATAAAGAAAGTAACGCTTTTGTTGTGGAAAGTGCCATGGTCAAAAGTTCCCAAGAAACCAAGTGGATTGTGGACTCGGGTGCAAGTGAACATATGTGCTGTGATAAAAAGCTTCTGTCGTCATATTCCATTATAACAAACAAAAATGTAACCGTTGGTAACGGAACGCAAATCGCCGTACATGGCTACGGACAGGTGACAGGTGAAGTATGGAATGGGAGTGAATGGATAAATACAACCATAGATAATGTTCTGTTCGTTCCAGAATTAAAAATGAATTTATTATCTGTCAATTGTATTACGAGTAAAGGTTATGTTTTGATCACAAAAGAAAATGTGTGTGAATTCTATAATAAACAGAAGAATTTAATTGCAATAGCGTCGCGAAGTGGTAATATGTATGTTATGGACGTACGTTATTATGCTGAATGCTCAGTTAACACAGCAGAAGTTACATGCTCGGATTTAAATATATGGCATGAGAGGTTAGTACATCAAAACATGGACTATGTGAAAAATGTGCTGAAGAAGAACAATATTGATGTAAACAAAACTCAAGTGGTCCATTCTAAGTGTGAAGACTGTTTGGAGGGTAAAATCCATCGTCTCCCTTACCCTTTAAGTAACCACATAAGTCAGAAAACTTGTCAAATCATTCATGCCGATACATGTGGACCAATGGAGGAGGTGTCAGTTGGAGGTTCGAGATATTTTGTTGTCTTCAAGGATGATTATTCAAAGTACAGGGCGGTGTACTTCATAAAAACTAAATACGAAGTTAAGGAGTGCATCAGAAATTTTATTACACAGGCAGAAAATGAAACTGGAAATTGTGTCAAAGTTTTTCGGAGTGATAATGGAACAGAGTTTGTAAATAAAGAAGTTTGTAAAATGTTCCAGATAAAGGGTATTGTACATCAACGCACAGTTCCATATACCCCGGAACAGAATGGTAACGCTGAACGGGAAAACAGAACCTTAGTGGAAGCTGCAAGGACAATGCTATGTGCCAAGAATTTACCTAAGAAGCTGTGGGCTGAGGCGGTTAGTACTGCAGCCTATGTACTAAATAGAACTGGTAAAAGCAGCATTGAGGGAAAAACTCCATATGAATTGTGGTCAAACAAGTCTTATGACATACTTAACCTGAAAATATTTGGAACTCCTGTTTACACTCACATACCTAAGGAAAAGAGGCGTAAGTGGGACCCAAAAGGGGAAAAAGGAATAATGGTGGGATATGGAGAAACAACAAAGGGTTATAGAATATATTTTGAACACAAAAATGATGTTGAGATAAGAAGAGATATTGTATTTCTGCAAGAGAATCAGTGTAAGACAGCGAAGACTAAATGTGAATTTAATAATCCACTCCCCGTGCCATCTACTAGTGAGGATACAGAAGAACATGAGCCAAGCAGAGGAAGTGACCTGAGCTCTCAAGAAGCTAGCTGTCAAGAAGACAGTAATACACCACTGGCTGAGTCTGATGATAGCTTGGATTTGCCAAGTGAGAGTGATGCGGTAAGTGAATCAAGTAATAACAAAGAAACTCTTAGGCGAGGTACCCGTATAAGGAAGCCAACTCAATTTTACGAATGTAACAATGTTTCTGTAGAGGATAATGAGCCTAAGACATATGAAGAAGCCATGAGAAGTCCAGACTCTTGTCAATGGAAGGAAGCTATAAAGAAGGAACTACAGACTCTAAAATATAACAACACATGGAATGTATGTGAATTACCAGATGATCAAAATTTAATTAATAGTAAATGGGTGTTTAAAATAAAGAGAAATAATAATGATATTCAATATAAGGCGAGGTTAGTAGCTCGAGGATTCGAGCAAAATGATGTATTAACTTTAGATGAAATCTATGCACCTGTAGCCAAGTTAGCAACTTTCAGATTGTTTTTAGCAGTAGCAACAAAAATGAATTTACCTGTGTATCAAATGGACGTTACAGGGGCCTTTTTATATGGTGAAATAGGAGAAGATGTTTACATAAAGTTACCTGAAGGGGCATATGATGATGGCAATAATATTGTCAAATTAAATAAGGCTTTGTATGGACTTAAAAAATCACCAAAATATTGGAATGATAAGTTTAATTCTGTTATGATCAGAGAAGGTTTTAAAAGATCACAGTGTGATTCATGCATGTATTCAAAATGTAATGGTAAAGAACAGATTTATTTAATAGTTTATGTCGACGATTTGTTAATATTTGGGACTAATGAAAGTCAGATTTGTGACCTTAAGTCAATGTTTAATAAGGAATTTGAAATGAAGGATTTGGGTTTGATTTCTAAGTTTTTAGGGATAAATGTGAAGCAGAATTTTAAAAGTGGGGTAACAGAGTTGTGTCAGAAAACCTATCTAGAAAATGTTTTAAAAAAATGTAACATGTATAACTGTAAGCCTATAAGTTCTCCTATGGATCAAAATTTTGATATGAAATTATTGGAAAATAAGTGTGAAGTAGATATAAAAATGGAAAAACTGTGTAGACAAATTATTGGATGTTTGATGTACGCAGTATCAGGCACAAGACCTGATCTTTGTGTTGTGGTGTCAAAATTAAGCAGGTATCAAGACTGTGCATGTGAAATGTTATTAATAGCCTTGAAAAGAGTTCTGCGATACATTAAACATACAATAAATTATAAGCTGGTATATAAGTGTGATGGTGAAAACTTGGTGGGTTATTGTGATGCTGACTGGGGAGGTGACATCAAAGACAGAAAGTCTACAACTGGTTACTGTTTTATGTTTTCTAATTGCTTAATTTCTTGGTGCTCTAAAAAGCAAAGTACTGTGAGTATTTCATCTACCGAGGCAGAGTATGTAGCTCTAAGTATGTCAGCAAGTGAGGCGTGTTGGCTTATAAATATACTGATTGATTTTAATATTTCTAATGTATCCCCAGTTACAATCTTATGTGATAATCAATCTGCTATAACTGTTGCTAATACTAATAGTGTTAAAAGATTGAAACATATAGATATTAAGTTTCATTTTGTAAGAGAATTAATATTACAGGATAAGATAAATGTGAAGTATGTAAGTACTACTGAACAGGTAGCTGATATGTTCACAAAACCTTTAAAGAAAGATTCTTTACTAAAATTTGTTAAGATGTGTGGCATTCAACTTTGAGTTAAAGTTAGGTTGTTTATAAGCAATTGAAGGTTTTGGTTTTATGTTTGTGTTTAAAGTGAGAATAAGTATTTGTGTTATTTTATTGAAAAGATTTTTAAGTTATAGTATGATTTTGTGTGAGTTCTGTTTATTACATTGAAGGGGGGTGTAGAACGGAATGCAATCTAATAAACAGAGACAGAACTATTGTGACGTAGTTGTTGCTATCTCTCTCTATTCTAATGGCGGAAACTGTGAAGTTGTAAAATGTGTTGCTCCGTACAAATAAAACTATTGTTATAGTAATTGCGTATATTTCTTTACAAAAGTCATCAGTAATATAACACATTTTCATAAACAGCCTTTTGTTTTTTTTCCGAGAATCATCAATTGTATATAAATTTCTTCCTTCGTCTTGAGAGGAGCGGAAGCAACTAGCTTGGCTAAAAATCAACCTTTTCACAGAGCACGCAGCCTCGCGAGGCATTTACTGCGCGAGGAAACTGATAATAAGGCTCGGGCGCTCGGTCGCTCGACCGCGGCAGCGCTGTCACTTGCCTCGCCCGAGACACGTCCACACCAACCGGGCTGCTTTGCGCGGAAAATGCCTTGCGAGGCTGCGCGCTCTGTGGGGACGCACCTATTTAGTTACCCTCGGCCGACATCAGTATGTTTCAGGCACATTGTCACTAGCGAGTGACCACAAGCATCTCATTTCAAGGTCGACTGCTGCGCAAAGTGTCGCGGGTTCGATCCCTCCACGGAACAAATATTAATTGTACGATCTGCAAGTAGTTGTTCAGGGTCTGGTTGTTTGTGTATGGGAGTTTCTATGTTTGTGAACGCACCCACGACACAGGAAGAAATTCATAGCGTGGGACAACTTCTTCTTCCTTCCCTTAAAACATTCTACTTAGGGTCGGCGCAACACGTTTTCTTCTTCCATTCTCCCCTATCAGACGTCACAGTATCATTTACTCCTTTTTTCTTTCATATCATTCCTTATACAATCCATCCATCTTTTAATTGGCCTTCCTCTTCCTCTCCATCCATACTCATGACTCTCTTAGTCACATGGGTGTCATCCCTCCTCATCACATGTCCATGCCAAGATAGACGATTCCCTTTAATTTTTTCTGTAACAGGCGCCACTTTCAAACTTCCCCTTATAAACTCATTCCCTAATTTGTCCATTCTTGTCACTCCACACATCCATCTCAACATTCTCATCTCCGCTACATATAATAGTTTCTCATCCATCTTTTTCACAGTCCAGCATTTCGATCAATACAATACGACAGGTCTAATCACGGATTTGTACATTTTCCCCTTCAACTTGAGGGGCATCCGTGGGTCGCAAGTTGTTCCGGTGACCTGTCGCCATTTCATCCATCCTGAGTTGATCCGGTGTGTTATTTCCGGTCTACATCGCCGTCTCCTTGGACAAGCGACCCGCAACGTTTCTTCAAAAAAAAAAAACAGTTTCAAAACAAACATTTTGAATAAATAATAAAGCCGGTAATGTCGCCGGTATTATGTGCATGTGAGTTGTGACGGGGTTAGAAGTAAAAGTTTTGGTGACCCAAGTACAAAGTGTTTAGTGGATCTTTGGCAACGGTCCCGATTTACATCACTTAGGATGTGGAACTTAACCAGATAGCTACATTGTTTACCAACCCGTGGCTAGGCCCTTTGGTTATGGTTCACTTCATCTAATGGACCTCTCCATGGAGAAAGGCTTGTGTCCAAGCAAGGGACACGTTACTGGCTACATTTACCCTTAGCAAAAGTACACAAATCTTGTTTTACCTTTTCTTGAAGTAAAAAAAAGAAATTTGGACTTTTCTGTGTTATTAATGCGTTTACAAATATTTAATCCCTCATACTATATAGCCAAGCCCGGAAGAACTACCTGCAGCCCATGCAAATATTTGTAATGCCTGGGAATCGAATCAGCGACATGTTGCACAGATCACGTTAGCTTTTCAAAATATCCAGGGATTCTTCCAGACCAATACTTTAATCTTTACTAAGACACTCGAACTTTAAAAGCTTATCTTGAAAATGTTTGAAAAACAACTGGAAAGTTTCAGATATCTTGCAAATTTGGACCTAAAAACTTCTACTCCGATTTAAATTAATTACAAAGAAACAAAAGAGTATGAGAGACTGTTCATCAGTAATTACAGTGCACTGGCTTCGAACCTTAGTAATTAAACCTGATATTTAAGCCCAGTTATTTGCTTTGACTTTGTTCTACACTTAATAGGTATGTACTTGTTAAATAAAATTGGGAGTAAATAATGGGCTTGATTGATGTTTCAAAATAGATTTATTAAGTTCTATAGTAATTGTTTGGCGAATAATAATGGCTTGTAGTAATATTCCGTTGAAGAGCAAAGACCTCTTCATATACTGAAAGGTACGCGTGTTTCAGACAATAGGATATGGATAGCCTTGACAAGAGGTCTGTAGAAATACCGAAAAGGTTAGGTGTGTGTTTTGTGGTTGATATACCTAAATGATGAAGAAAACATCTTGAAATAAAGATGATAACCTAACCTAACGAGCACCGGGCCTGTGCCCCCGCTGTGGGAACTGATTATGTTGCTGTTACTGATGAAAGTTCTCGTTTTGGTTCTTTTGAGGGTTCCGTAGCCAAATGGCAAAAACGGAACCCTTATAGATTCGTCATGTCTGTCTGTCCGTCCGTATGTCACAGCCACTTTTTGTCGAAAGTATAAGACTGTCAGTCTTGTACTGACTAAAATCCACGGTGTCCTTCAATAGCCTATATTACTTACTAATCTCAATATAATTATATCCCTAATATATGCTTGCTACTAAGGAACCCTTCATGGGCGAGTCCAACTCGCACTTGGCCGGTTTTACAGTTTATCATAGAAAACACTGGTACATAACAAAACATAAACACGCCTTTTTCCATTGGGTTAAGGCAGATGTGAGTTGAGGATTTAAACTGATCTCAATGGTGAGTTTCCTCAGAAAGCGTAGGCGGTTGTAGGTACTACGCGTACTTGAAACTGGCGTGTGAATTGGGAACTTTTTTTGGGATAATCGCACAGCACTATTCCCAAACGACGGCAACTCTTGAAAGCCAGAATCAACAGCGGCAACCATCAGGAAAGCGCAGAGGCATTGAAGCTCGAGGGTGTCCCAGAGAATGATTTAACCTGTCTTGGACGATTAGGAAAATACGTAATTTCCACTTTCCCTAATACCAAGCAGGAGACAGAATAAAATAAGGCCAATAGGCGTAAATGGACGTATACAACAGGGATCGGCAAAGTTACCAAAGGTACCTAGTACCAAAGATACTAAACTATTACTGATAGTTTAGGGCCCTAAATTGTGATCTGCTATATTTGATTCCAATAATAGGCATTATGAAAGTAGTTTAGGTGAAAAAAGTATGTAAGGATCGTAGTAATGAGGGTCCTGTGGTGTTCGCCTACATTGGTAAATTATATTGCTGACCTACATCTGACCTACTTGCCAGCCTGTCTTAGGACCATCAGAAATTACTCTCATAAGTAGAAAAAAATGCCTAAACAAAATGGACCAATTTATCAAACTCATAAGAAAAATACATGGAATAAACCCACACGATCAGTAATGCTAACACGTGTTATGTCCTAAGATAAGCAGACTTTATTCTTCTCGTGTAGATAAAATTGTTTATTGGTCGTATTTCTTCCCTAATTGGAGAGTTTCAGTCTATCCCGTTGGCATAAGACTTAAATTAGCATACCTTTACTTAACTACTTTGGAAGTTGGCGGTATGATACTCCGTGCCTCGAAGAGCATGTTAAACCGTTGGCCCTACGTCTGATCTCTCCTCGGTCGTTTCGGATTGCCGTCCCATCGGGCTATGAGAGTAAAAGAACGGAGAGTGCATCTGTACCTGCGCACGCACTTGCTATGATATATCCCGCGCAGATGGCTATTTTTTTTTAATTTTAAAGGGTTAACCCTGCTTAGCACAACGTTGACCATCAGATGCCAAACTGTCCCATCTTTGATGCCAGATCCAGCCATAAAAATTCCCAAAATTCATTGCAATCGATTATTTTATGTTATAAGCTTGTGAGTCAATAATTTTATAAGGAAGGTATTTATATCGAAAATAAACTTATCTGCTTCAGTAATTTTCCAGCAACTTCTCTACTGTCGTTTCCTAATATTTCTCACTCATCAATCAGAGTTCTACCCTACTAAGTTATGACCAAGATAACCGATAACCTACCCAAAACGTCTTACATATCACTCCCATAACTCAAGAACACACCAAGAGGCCATCGCATGGCAATTTTAACGCATAACGAGGCAGAAAATTGGACTCGTCCTGAGCTAAGAACTAAATGGTACCGAAAGTGCTTCAATGTTTAACGAATTTATGATGCGAAAGCAATCCTTAAATAAAGGAGGGAAAGGAGTTTTATGGCGTACTCGCGATTTTTTAGCGGAGAAAAATATGATTATGAGCTTCATAATGTTTTATTGTTGTGCGTATTGGTGTTGCCTTTGTTTTTTTTCCTTTTAGTGAGATTTTATGTGGAATGCGACGTTTTCCACGTACTTTATTTTTTATTTTGGAAATATACACCGTGTTCTTCACGTTATCCATAAACTTTAGCAAATACTTCTATGGCTTTTACAAATCAAATCCAACAAAGGAAGTAGTACTTAAAAAGGCTTCGTTACAAAGATATTTGTAATTTCATTTAATGAAATTTAATTGAGCTATGCAGTGAGAAAGAATCTTAATTTGAAATCTATCAAATACTATTTGCATTTCATTTGTTTCAGCCCGCCAAATGTTATGAATGACGTTGCCAATTCGGATAAAGAGGCATGCATATCGGGTTATTTACGTCTAGGTATTTAGTTTGTATGAAAATTAACAAAAAATAAAAAATAAGAATTTATTAATGTGTCCATAATGAAAAATGCTTACTTCCGTGGTTTGAACATCTGGTGGAAGTTTATGTATATCGTCCGGAACACGGTGTATAATTAACAGATTTTTGCTCGCGGTTTAGTTCACGTTAATTTAGAATTTGACAATCAATTCGGTGACATCTTTCATCATAAGAATGTTATTATAGTCTTCCCTAGGAATTTCAGTCTTTTTGGGATGAAAGGTAGGTACAATATGTCCGTTTCTGTACACCTGACAACGAATATGCAAAATTTCAGAATTATCGGTTGTGGCTTCAGTATTTTAAGCATGAAAAGGCAGCTATCTAACAAACTTACTTTCGCAAGATGAGAGAAATGGGATTATTTGCCATTCTGTAAGACTATGTTAAGTTGCGCAGAGCAGTGGTGGCCCAGTGGTATCGGCCTCGACTTACGAGTTGTAGGTCGTAGGTTCGAACCCCATCAGGCACATTACTTTGTGTAATTTATTTCAACACCACTGCTCTCAAAACGGTGAAGGAAAACATCGTGAGGAAACCGGCATGTCCTAGAACGAAAAATTCGAAGACATGTGACATCTACCGATCCGCACTGGGCCTGCGTGGTACATTCCCTCTCACAGAGAGGAGGCCTGGGAACATTTATAGGCTGATGATGATGTTAAGTTGTAGCAAAAATAGGATAAAAATCTCATCGCCTACATTTTCCTCCAAATGGGCACACCCACACAGTTTAAATAAATAGTTAATTGTTCCAGAGAGTCGCTTACCTCTTAAAGGTTAACTTTGAGGTTATTTGTACTTGCTTCATTGTACCACACTTACTTTTCCATACTTTGAAAATGTTCAATGACATTTCAGAATCTGAATTGGATTTGTGAATGGAAACTATTAACCTTTGACTAGCTATTTGCAAAAGCCCTTGCGTTAACCTCAACCGTGGGAGTAAGAAGACTTTTTTTGGAAAATTTACTTACCTATACCTAGTTTTCCTTTACATTATTTGTGTTGAGCTTTTCCAATAGTACTTGTCATTCTGAAGTCAACTTAATTCATATTGTTTTAAAGTAGCATCTCTTGGAGTGGAAATTGACAAGAAATTGAACAAGGAAAAGAGAACTAGCGGGAAAGGTCAACCATTACATAAAACGGAACACGAGCCAATGCCAATCATAGCCAATGAACCGTATTCTTTGCTAACTGAAATAATTTACAATTAATATAACACAGTTTTGAATACTCCTTCAAAGGTCGGACTCGCTTCCTGGAACAGAAAATCTGATTAATTACATATTTACCTCCTTCCAAAGGTTACATGATTTAAGAAGTAGGGTAATTACCTTCTCTGACTTGTGTTAGATGTAGGTCGAACATGAATCTTGTACTTTTTGTAATAAAGTTGATAATCTAATTGAAAAAATTCTGTCTACCTGTACATTAATAATTTTGAAGTATGTTGCGTTTGCAAAGGATTGAATTTTATAAATTTTCTTAATTATTTTCGGTTGTTTTTTGAAAATTTCCAACTTGACTGTCAACATTAATATTGTTTTTGTTTTTAAATTACTTTTATTATTAGTTAGTATAACATTACTACAACGTTTATATTGCAGTAAATTGACGTATGGTATCTAAAAAATTTACACACACATGCACTCTTTTTATCGTGGTAAAATCATCAGTCCTCCCACCCAAGGTGGACGGGAGGGACTATCAGACTTGTACTGACTAAAATTAACGGTGATCCTTCAATAGCCCTTTACGTTCTAGGGCCACAATTGCCTGATGAGACAGCCCCGCGACCCAGTCATGTACTCTCATAAACGTCAATTTACAAAACCAACAAATTTTAATCGAATAAACTCAAACATCAATAAATTAGGCCTGTCAACACCTACCTCTGCACCCATAAAAATTAATACGCGGTCGAAAACACCCCATCAACATCTTTATTTCCGCGGTCGCATGAAAGTGTCACGGTTTCCACGTCATTTATCATCGCTACGTCACTCAGACGATGTCACAGTCAGAATTAAGGGGGGACGTGACCGCGTACGGAGCCTCTGGAGATAATGACGTCATTAAGAGAACGAGGGAAATAAGTAATGGACGTTTTTGTCCAAGGTATTCATACGATAGTGTTTTATTTTCGAGTGGCGGTCGTAGGGTTGATTTGGTAGAGAGATTAAAGTATATAGAGGGTTGCAAGTGCTGGCTGAAGTATATTTATAACTAGCTTTTGCCTCGCCTGTGGTTTTGCCGGCGCGTTAGTCTAAAACTGTACCATGGTGACGTCTACTGGGATAATAAAAATATCCTATGTGTTGTATCAGTTTGAAATGTATCTCGGTGCCAAACACCTTTAGATTCTTTTAGTCGTCTTAGTGTGATTGAGTCAAGAACAAAAAACCATCCATACAAGCTTTATGTTTCTGGAAATGGTATTAAATTTTAAGTACTCTCTTTCAAAAATTCTATAAAAAAGGTTCTATATTAAAAGTTAGGTACCCTTAAACTTAGAAGCTTACCTTATTTTGCACGTAAAAAGGAAATTACTTTCCGTCACACGAGCAAGACCTTGGAGAACAGCTTACCAAGAAATATTACAATTAAAACTTCTAAGGACAAGCCAGACTTCCAAAATACAGGTGGAACAATATCGTTAACCTAGTTTTACTAAGTAGACTCAATACCTATAACTCAGAGGCAAATGGTCTTGAGCCAGCTCCATACATTGCGACCAATGTTGGCGTAAATACCCCTCTAAAGTATTTGTCATACCTACTTGGGGCCAATGTTAGGACCAACGTCTAGACAACGCTTTGACATTGTCAAAGGCAAGTTTGTGAAGACTATTTATCACTGTTTTTAGTTTCCATAGCTTGGCTGTAATGTATGCCAAGGTTGGTATATATCATCGTCTGGTTTGGTCGTGAGAGGAAAATGGAAGAAGGGAATATAGACGTTATGGATGGGATAAATGTTTGTGTGGAACTCTGTGTAGGAACACAGCTTGTGATTTATAAAACAGAGCTAAATACAGTCATTGTTTAAAGATCCACGTAATTCTTGAATTTCCATGATTTTCTTTTAATTGAAAATGAAGTTCAATAAGTAAACTTACAACAGCGCTTTATTGTAGCATAGCAAAGAGCTGTTCATGTTTTCCGTTTCAAACAAATATGTGAAAAAGTATATCTCACATTTCAAATCCACAACATTTCACTAGGATAAGAGAAGGAAATACGTAACATCTCATTGAAAAAAAAAACGTTTTCAGAATCCAGTATATCGTACACCATAAATCTTTCAAAGCCATTCATGTCCATAAAACAAGTAAACCTAATACGAGGCCTAACACAAAAGATAAGGCTACAAAACATTGGCCTGACTAGTCCACAAATATGCACAACGAACATCCCCCAATAAGATATTACGGATAAGGGGAAGTTTATAAAGTATGAAATAAATACGTCCCAAGACTCGATAAATCATTGTTAAGAAAGGCCTAGGGACGGTAAGCTTGTCTTAAAATAACGTTGTCAGGGTGTAAGCAAGTTTACCAAAGGGAAAGTAGGGGGCGAGACAGCGGTTATGATGGCATAGAGTCAATATTTTTTGAAGCTTTAGCTCTAATTCAAGGAGAAGACGTATAATAGGATCATATTAGAGACTTTCATATTCCTTGTTGGGTCTGTTGAAACTGTGAACTCATCGCGTCGTTATTTGATAACATTAAAAATGTTTGAGGCTTTCTAAAAATGTTTTATGGCGTCACTGCGAGCGTGGAGAATTTTATTTATATCTCAAGGCACATATTCAATCTGGGTTTAATGTTCACTTTTGCCTCTTCAAATTCCCTTAGTGGCAAGACGTAAAAATAGATTTCTACGTTAAATTTTATTTTAAATGGTTTTAGAGTTTCTTTTAAGAGTGACTCAAAGACTGCAGGGTTCATTCTAATTGAGATCTTTTCACGTATTTTAATTAAATTCTGTTTAAAAATAAAATCTTCTATTTTTCGGAGAACCTACTTCGGCAAATTAAAACTTCGAAGCAATAGAAATAACAGTTGAAAAGAAGCTTTAAGTTAAATCAACATCTTGGATATTCAATGAAGACGCAAAAATTGATAATGAATTACACGAAGGTACGTACTTTGTTCTTAATTAACTTTTAAGTAATAAAGTATATTCTGAAGACTAATACCAAGTCATTGCACGTACCGCTGAAGAAAAACTTGAACAATGTTAAAGAATATTTTTCTGATTTATTCTCTTTGATTGTATTGAATTTCATTGTTCAGGATTTTTCTTGTAACTTTCGTTGGTGTTTAAAAGAAACAAAATTAAATACAAAAACTTTTCAAAGTTACTTTTAAATTGAAAATTTTATATTAGACAAAGAAATAACAAAGACTTTTAGGCTAGATAGATGTGGTGTTGATCTTCGTAAAAATAGCTCATAACAGTCTATCCGTAAAAAGTTTTAGGGTATGAAGTATTTTGCAATGGTATGTCGCCAAGAAGACAGTGCTACTGCCTTAGCCTAATGATATTTGTGGATTTTTCCTTGATTTACAGTTGTAGATGGTTTGTGAAACCTAAAAAAATCATTATCGTCGTTTCGGCGAACTTCCGCAGCATGACTCAGTAAAACAGTGTTTACTGTGTTTCAGTGCGCAGGAGTGTCCAGTTTCTTCTGGGTAACTCGCTCCATTTTATGTCTCATCTTTACCTATGGACTAGATTGACGCCAAGAGCAAAACCATTAAAATAACACTCTTTCTTGCGCAGTCGGGTAAAAATACCACCATCCACCAATATCCAAGTAAATTTCAATGATTGAGGTAAAAGTGCCACTAAGTATAAACAGTTTCCAAGGAAAGAAGATATCTTTTTGATATTGATTCGCGCCTCATGCGTGTTTGGGGGTAGGAGGAACAGAGTGGAAAATTCCTCACTACCACGGTGAAAAGTAAGGTACCTTCTGACCAGACGGGTGTGATTTCTGCTCGACATTCATAGTCGAAATATTCTATGTCTTCTAATGTCGAGGATAACTTTGATTGCGCGATGTAGACTTTTAGTTTCTCAGTTCTTTTTGTAGTAGATTATGTCCGCTAAATATTTTATAAAATCCTACTTTAATATTATAAACGTAAAAGTTTGTTTGGATGGATGGATGAATGTTCCCCTTTCACGCAAAAACCACTGAACGGGTTTGGTTGAAATTCGGTACACAGATAGCTTATAACCTTGATTAGCACATAGGATAGTTTTATTCCGATTTCATGTTCCAACGGGATAATTTTCACGGGCAACAGATAACATTAAGTATAAACGTGTTCCAAATTTACTCCACTCATTCGCTCAGGTCTATTTATTACCGACTTCAAAAAAAAGGAGGTTATCAATTCGACCCGTATGTATGTAATATTATCAGAACTGCCCAGTTTTCATATATGTTAGTCTATATCAGCGTCTGAACAAATGTGCCAAATTTCATAAGTGTATGTATGTATGTATGTAATATTATCAGAACTGCCCAGTTTTCATATATGTTAGTCTATATCAGCGTCTGAACAAATGTGCCAAATTTCATAAGTGTATGTATGTATGTATGTATGTATGTATGTATGTTTTTATGTTTGTGCACGAATATCTCCGGAACTATAAGTTCGATTTAAGTAATTCTTTTTTTGTTGTACTAGGTATTGTTCAACTTAGGGTACACTGCAAGTTTCATCAAAATCGGTTCAGTAGTTTTAGAGATATGGATTTTTTTATGTCGTGACGGATTACAAGATTAGTGCATATGTAAGAAAAATTTTGTATTTTACAAGAATTTGGGTTGAATATGTAATAAATAAACTAAAAAGGGTAAAATAAAAACTTTTTTAAAAAAAGTACCGACTTCAAAACAAATACAAAAAAGTTTAAAATAACTTTTCTTTCGGAAGTCGGTGGCTTTGTTTTGTTGTGTCATTGACTATTGCCACCGACTTCCGAAAGAAAAGTTATTTTAAACTTTTTTGTATTTGTTTTGAAGTCGGTACTTTTTTTAAAAAAGTTTTTATTTCTCACGGCTTTGATCAATAAAATCACTTTGCATTTAATAATAATATGACGTTGTTGACAAAACACGTGAAACTCTCAAGGATCAAGTCGTTATCCTTGAGTAGTTATTACAGGCATAAAGGACTGTTTACATCTGTGCATTGTGTGGACAGCGTTTGACATACGAGTATTGTTGGGTTAACTACGAACTTAAATTGGCAACTTTGGCAGAAGTTGTTAGTGTATATTATACTTTTTATTTTATTTTGGCCTGGTAAAATCATCAATTGAGTCCTCCCACCCCGGGCAGGGCGGGAGGGACTGTCAGACTTGTACTGACTTATATCCACGGTGTCTTTCGATAGCCATAGTAAATAGTATACATAGTAGTCCATAGCGTGGAACACAACGCGCCGTCGACCCGGGCATGGCCCATGGTCGGGCAGCGAGTTGCCCTTTACTCGCCGCCCGCATGCCCGCGCCTACGGTGGCCGGAGATCGTCTTGCGGCGTCCGTCGCCGTGGGCGTCCACCACCGTGGGTGGGGCGGAGGAAGGACAGTGTCCTCTCCCTCACGCGACCCGCCTCCTCCAGTGTTTATTATACTTTGAGGATGTTTTGCACAGTTGGAGCAATAGCTGTGCGAATGGCTGCAGAGCTACGTGTCATGGGTTCAGTTCTCGCATAAAATAAGTACAGAGCTCACCGCCAAGTTGTTCCAGGACTGGTTTTCAGTGTATGCGAGTGTTGTAGTAGTAATTTGTAAATGCATCCATAATACATAGCAAAATTAAACAAAAGACCACCAGAGTTGACAAAAATCAGGATTTATTTTTAGATAATACGCGACTACAATAAGAACTAATCGTCAAATAACCACTATCGGTCAAATGTCACTTAAAAATTAAGTGAAGCAAAAATGTCTATCAAAATGGTTTACAGAAATTGGCAAATCTTATGTCCCAAAATAATGTGGTCACTCACTACATGTATATTTTGTTAATCTTATTTTCATATGACACACAACTGTTTATTCAAGAGCATGAAACTATAAGAAAAACCTGCATACTGTCACAATAATAACGCAATCACAGATTTGTTCAAATTCTAGTCGTGTTATACCACCAGAACAAAATCACACCATGTAAACTTCCCCTAAAGTCCTTAAACCAACCAATTCTTATTCTTTACCAAACAAGCACTTAAGTATCAGAATTACGAGCATCTTGTTCAGTTTTATCACGGCATGCAGCTGCAAACCCTCGACGGCCCTTAAATATTCACTTTGCATACAACGATAGGTGAGCTGGTTTAAACTTTGAACACTTTATCCTGCATTATGGAAGTTCTGCAGTGCAGTAAAGCTTTTTTTCTTTGGCAACTTTCGTTAACGGAACGTGTAATGTATAATGAATTTCTGATATTTTATATTGGGTTTGAGAGTGAAATTTCTTTGGGATAAGTGAAGGTGTTAGGGTTTTTAAGTTATTACATAGCTTTTATCGCGGGCTCTGAGCGCGGCGCGGCGCGGCGACCGAATCAAACATTTTCCAAAAACCTAAGGAAAAACCTGACACCACGCATCGTCTAACATCGTTTCAGTTCGGGAGACTTCGAAAATCATAAAAATATTCGTCATAAAAACAATTTACTTTTTATTACTGATTCTAAACGGCCAGCTACAAAAGGAGTTTTCACAATGAAACCTACTTATAAAATTCTCCTACAACAAAGAAGTTCCTTATTACAGTAGTGCACTACAAACATTTTAAATAAATTACCTATATTCTCTCGTTAAATACACGCGGTAGGCGATTTTATTTTTATTCCTCAGATAAAAGTTATCTGACTATTGAAAAATCAGCCCTAAAAAAAATATATATTAAAATGTTATGCAAATAGCTTCACCGCGGCTGTCTCCGAGTGCCACATGTATTTTTTTATTTTATCGTCGTAAAATCATCAAATGAGTTCTCCCTCCCAGGGCGGGGCGGGAGGTTCTGTCAGACTTGTACTGACTAAAATCCACGGTGATCCTTCAATAGCCCTTTACGTTCCAGGATCATGATTACCTGTTGAGACAGTCCCTCAACCAAGGTATTAGGGTGTATTATAAATTAAAATCTACTTGGATACCGATCACAAAGGTACGTTTTGTACACAATACACATAATTTGTAAAGGTCGCCGGAAGACGCTGGATGCAGGTCGCTTCCAACTGGTATATGTGGAGATCTAAAGGGGAGGCCTATGTTCAGCAGTGGACGTCCTATGGCCGAGATGATGATGATGATGATGACACATAATTTTCCTTTTTTCTTCTTTTCTATCTGTAATTTGCTATGTGTAATTTTATTCTAATCGAATAAGAACCTTCTCCTTTTGTGATAAAATTGAAAATCTATTGAAAAAACAGATTGGAATAAGTTGGTGTTCTGGCGTCTATACATAGACATTGAAATAGTTACACTGGCCCGAAATATAATTTATTAATTTTCATCTCTTAATATTGACACAGTTCGTCAAACCTTAACAGCCAGTAAACAGACTTAACGAAGTACTTTCGTCCTTTAAATATTAGCCTACAAAACCAGAATTAAATAAATTATTTTTAGAACCTCTCCAAGAGGCTCCAAATAAACTTTGCTCTCAACTATCCTAAATCAACAACAAAAACATTTAGCGAAACTCAACAAAACTATTTTCTCAAGATCTTTCATTTTATTTGGCGAATCTTTTAGGAGCAACACAATCTTATTTGTCTTTCGTGTTTAATTACACGTATAATGAGAGTAAATGAGCCGTGATGTGTTGTTTTTCTTATACCAACATGTTGTTTGGCCTTTCAAAAGGGTGACGTCATGGAATCTTGGCCCTTTATCAGATTAGAGGAGATTCTTCGTAGTGTGCTGACTTGCTGAGTTATTGTTTTTCTTTTGTTTTGTTTAGGATGTGGATGGCTTCCTAGATATTGTTGGGTAATGGAATGGACAATCTTTTTTGCCTTGGGAAATTATCAAATAAGTCCTCCTGTACAAGGTGTAATGGAAGGGATTGGCAAACTGACGGCTTTTTGCTATCGTGGTAAAATCATCAAATGAGGTGGATTTGGAGGATTGTCAGACTTGTACTGACTAAAATCCGGTGATCCTTCAATAGCTCTTTACGTTCCAGGGTCACGGTTACCTGATGAGACAGTCCAGCGCATAGATACCCTACACGTATGGGTTTGGTGATTTTTTTTTGAGTTTCAATTGTAAGTGGGGTTGGTACCCCCAAAATTTGTTATTTTTTATTTTTGTGTGAAAATATTCACATATTACATCTACTTAACAATTTTCAACAGGATAGCTCTTAAATTTTCGAAAAAAGTGGCTGTGACATACGGACGAACAGACAGACATGACGAATCTAAGAGGGTCCCGTTTTTCGCCATTTGGCTACGGAACCCTTAAACCAAAACAAATTTTGCTATGTCAGGTAGCAGAATAAAGTTTGAAACGTGACGCTGCAGCTGATTTTCAGCTAGCAGACCGGATAAAATCCAAAATTGTATGTTATCGTAGCTTCAAACCGAAATTAAAGTTACTAAAAACTGAATTAACGAGTGTTTTCTGTTTAACAAAGTTATAAAATGTACTACAACTTCTACCTATTAGAGGTACAATATATAATATACCCACATGAATACCTCCACAAAGTTACGCAACTGCGCACTTCTCAGAATCCAGTCTACCTTGCTAATTACATATTTCTAATTAATTCCCTCATAATAATTATCCTTCATAAATCCTACCCCACAGGAACAACCTTTTTGCGTCACTAACTACCCCTCAAGTACAGTTCGCAAAAGAGATAAGTGTATAGGCAATTGATTTTATTCACTGAATACAATTTATTTAGCTAAACAATGAGTAAATGATATTTATTTTGCAAATAGGTTTCAGCAAACACTTTTTTACAACTAGATGAGGCCAGTGTTTCATACCAGACTAAGCTCTGATAAGAAACAGCCGAAACAAACTCATCAAGAGGTCATCGTCTCTTTTAAAGTCCAGACATTTTGTGTCTGAGATGGTCTTTTGAAGAAAGAACTATACGAATTTTAATGGACCTGTCCAGTAATTATTACATTCACACGTTTTTTTTTTAATTCATGGTAAAGTTTGAATGTTTTGCGATTGAATTGTGGTACATGAATAGCAGCAACATAACGTTCAATCGACCGTCAAATAAGTTTTGGTCCAGTGTCGGTTATCGTCAACATCTGTTGACCACAATTTAGTTCTGTTGTATTTATTTTTACTTACTCTTACTAGAGTGTTTTTCTCTTTTACTTACAATGGGTTTGTCTTGGCTTCAATCAAGCCCAGAAACTAAGATGAGACCAGAATAACAAAAAAAAAATTTTTGGCGACGACGACTGCGTGTTGAACACGTGTTTGTAACCTGCCCCCCTAGCCAAGTCACAACAATTCGCAAACGATAATCGTAAACGCTCGGTACTTCCCAATAGATTTTCAACTTTATAGTCTAGAGCCTAAAGTTGAAAATCTATTTCTGAGCGTTAGCGACAGGAAAGATCGAAAACGATAAGCAATCTTCACTAGATCTTCAACGTTATACCCAAGTACATAAAGTTAAAAATCTATTAAAGCCTACTAAGCGTTTGCGCTTGTCGTTTGTAACATGGCTACAGGGCCTTCACACCAAACTGCTCTGTCGACCGTACATAACTCACGTTGCATGCTAATTAAAAAAGGCAAGACGGTGCTCTAATTAGCCCATGTGCTCTAAAGAACATTTGTTTTCCAAGATTTACAGTAGATATATCGAATTAGCAGCGAAGGTAAGGTTGTAGGAAACGGTAAATGCTCGAAGCCCATTAAGATAGCATCAATTAACATTTTTCACTGGATAGTCACAGTTTTTCTTTTGTTCCGCTTAAGGTTTTTATATTAGGTGATTAGAGTTTTATGGTAAAGTCTTTTATTCTTGTAACGTCTATTTACGAGTTGTGGGTTCGCACCGAGCAAAGCGCATTACGCTGAAGGTAAACATCTTAAGAAAACTGTTCTAGAACTAAACATTCGAAGACATCTGACATCTACCAACACGCACTCAGTCCGCGTAGTAGTATATTCAGTAACATTCATGTCATGACATTTCAGTCAGTGAGACCAGTTTTGTGTATTTTCTAGTAAACTTTGATAGCTTCTAATTTTGGCACTGCTAAGTAATAGCCTCTCCAGTTTACCTCCATATATTGTGCCATTTCTAAACATGCATGATTTATTGTTTTTCTAGTATTTAGCATTAGAAATCTAAAGTTTTTCCTCAAATACTTTTATTAAAAACTACAAGAAAACCGCCGTGAGAAACACTTTACAGAATCAAAATCTTATAATCACAAAAACCATATCTTTAATCAAAACACAGAAAGTACGAGGAATATTTAAAACCACCTTCTTTCAACGAACATAATTATCTTCCATTCATCATTCCAAACGTACTTCTCAAAATGAATTCCGACAGAAACTATTCAGAAACTAAAAGGCGAGACGTGCCCGTACCTACGGACTACGGACCGTAAGTTAATCATTGCAGCGGCTAAAATTCTATTAACCGTTAAAAGTTTTCAAACCGAATTTTTAATAAGAAAGTTGAAAACGTCCAAGTTCTACGGAGAGCGTCGGTTGTTCATTTTCACTATGAATTCTTATTCGCAGGAGTTACGGTGTTATATTGGAAAGTTATGTGTTTTCGTTTATTGTAGGAATGATTTAGAGAAGTATATTAATTGTAGGTATTTGAGTAATTATGTAAAAGACATCCTGAGGCCCAGGCCTGTTTTTGTCCCGGCTTTTAAACATAACCAGTGAGATGATTTTTTGTAGAATTATATGACATAGACCGTCGTACCACAAAAACTTTTAAACGTCTGTTGAACACTTGTCTAAAAAATGTCAGATTATGACGTTGAAATAAGGTCCGTTTTGCAGTCACACTTTTTTAGACAAGTGTTCAACAGATGTTTAAATTTTTGTAGTAAGGCTGTAATGTTTAATTTTAATTCGAATCGGTCCTGAGTTCCTGACTAATTCAAGAAGTGCTAAGAAAACCGACTCTTTTATTATTTACCATTTGTGTATTTCACCCCATTAGGCTGTCCACCCGCAAGGTATACCATCTTATGAAGACCACAGGATCACGCTGGATGCAAGGAGCTTCCAACCGGTCCTATTGGAAGTCGATAAGGGAGGCCTATGTTCAGCAGTGGACGTCTTTCGGCCGATATGATGTGCTGATGATAATTTCACCCCATATTCACTATTACCTTTATTGTTAGTAAGTTTAAAAAAAATAACAAAACCCGAGGCCAGCCATTTATATCTACAATACATTAATTTATGGGCCGGGTTTTAAAAATACAAAACCCGTTGAATTTACTCGCACATTGATACAAACATAATGGTATATTGTTCACTCTGCGTAGGCGGGACACAAACGGCTAGCAACCGACATGCGTATTAAAAATTCATGTTGTAAATACGACGTAGGTGTGTAGCAACCCTAACATATATACTAATGGTTAAGGAGCTGTCTGTTATAAAATTCAAGACGTATGTTTAAAACAGTTATATCATCAAAATAGGGATACCTACTACTGTCTAATAAGCTCAAAACCCGTAGCTTTGACTGAAGTTTCGGGCGTTTCTTACACTGTATCATCAGTCAGGGTCAGAGCCCATTCGTCCCCCAAAATTCGCACCCCAGCATAAAAGTTGTGGATTCGGCCCCTATATAGGTGCCCATTGGTCTCCTGGTAGGGGACCAATTAATATTTTAATAAAAAATATTTTTTTTTAAGGTACCCATTCGTCCCCTCTAATATATATACCATGTAAGTTAAAGATTCGGCACCTATTCAGGTGCCTATTGGTCCCCTGAGACAAAATTAGCTATATTTTACATAAGAAACGGTTAACATAGTACACTTGTGAACAGTTTATTAACGGAATTAATTTAATAAATCATAACAGATCATTGAAAAAAGAGCTATGATGAATGATAATCCGTCATGATAATAATATAACCTGTCGATAGGCTTACGATGTAAAATTGTCTAGCTCTACGAATGGCTTGTTAAAAAAACGGGTTACAAAAATAATAGATAAGGTGTTTTGTTTGTATGATATGGCTGCCTATTGGTGGTGGTGGTGGTGACATATTGGTTCTTGAAAGTGACTGCGAATACGAGACTGTTCAATGTGTCTTTGGTCTTTTATTAAATGAAGTTCGCCTAACGAAATAAACAATACTATTAATATTATAATAATAATATTTTTGACATATAATTGAATCGAATTATCTCATTTGAATCCTGGAATATGATTAGTATTATTTTTGATGGTAATTCACTTTATGGTTCACACTTTTATATATTTTTTTTCAGAATTAACGATATTGTATTACCTATATACACCGTGTTCCGGACGATATACATAAACTTCGACCAGATGTTCAAACCACGGAAGTAAGCATTTTTCATTATGGACACATTAATAAATTCTTATTTTTTGTTAATTTTCATACAAACTAAATACCTAGACGTAAATAACCCGATATGCATGCCTCTTTATCCGAATTGGCAACGTCGTATTTTCATTCATAACATTTGGCGGGCTGAAACAAATGAAATGCAAATAGTATTTGATAGATTTCAAATTAAGATACTTTCTCACTGCATAGCTCAATTAAATTTCATTAAATGAAATTACAAATATCTTTGTAACGAAGCCTTTTTAAGTACTACTTCCTTTGTTGAATTTGATTTGTAAAAGCCATAGAAGTATTTGCCAAAGTTTATGGATAACGTGAAGAACACGGTGTATAATTATAATAAAAAAGAACCTATATATATACTACTACTACTACTATACTACATTTAAAAACTAATATTAAAAGTAAAATATTTACAAAAATTACTATATTTATTTATTTATTTAAACTTCATGTACATAAAGTGGTACATAGGCGGACTTAATGCCACAAGGCATTCTCTGCCAGTCAACCCTTGGGTTAAATAAGAGAATATTGTGGTAGGGTACAAAAAAAAATAATCAATGACATGTATATATTAATATAGATACTAATACATATAATACTGATAAAATAAACTAAACAATAATATAGCAACAATGAAAAAAAATACATATAACTTAATAATAACTATTATGACTAGACTTGAAAAAAAGAGAGCTATTTATTGTGACTTAAATGGAGGTTACGCAGTTTTATTTTAAAAGTGAAATCGCTTTCAGCTTTTTTAATGTTAAAGGGTAGCGCGTTCCAGAATCTTATAGTTGATATAGCGAAAGAATTAGACATAAAACCGGTGCGGTGTGAAGGAACTTGGAGAAGTAGTTTTTTTGGAAGCTCGAAGGTTACAACTATGAGAACTGCCCAACACTTTAAAATGAGTTTTTAAATAATCAGGAGCAGGTGGGTCGTTCATAATCTTGAAAAGCATGCAGAGAGATCTGAGGGATCTCCTGAGTCGGATAGGCAGCCATTTAAGCTGAGAACGGAAAGAAGAAATGTGATCATATTTACGAAGGCCAAAAACGAAGCGAATACAGTTATTGAGAAGTCGATCCAATTTGTTAAGAAGTTCTTGGGATAGATCAGAATAACAAACATCAGCATAGTCAATAATGGGAAGCACAAGTGACTGGACCAGAATGAGTTTGGTATATTAAAAATTTATGGTGGAATACTACAGTCATATTTTGACTAAAAAGTCAAAACTAAATTATTTACTCCTAAATATGTATAGCAATTTTTTTTCCGCAATTATTATTTTATCATATTAATGGATGTTATTATGTTCTTGTATTCTAAGTGTTTCGTTTTAGCTCAATGTGGAGTCGTCACCCTTTTTAACCAACTTCAAAAAAAAAGTAGGTTCTCAGTTCGACCTGTATGTATGTATGTTTGTTTGGCTGAACGGATTTTGTTGCGGTTTTCAGCGAAGTGTTCATTACATTCTGGAGAAGGTTTTAGTATATAACACTAATAGATATCCCGTGACGTTGCCCGCGTGGATTCGTTTTTGCTTACTTGGATTGTAGATTTTCAGTGACCATTGCATGTTTTTCCGCGATTATCTCGCGTTTGGCTTAACCGATTTTGATGCGGTTTTCAGAAAAGTATTCATTCTGGGGAAGGTTTTAATATATAACAATAATGAATATCTCGCGAAATTGCCCGCATAGATCCGTTTTTATTACTTACTAGGATTGTAGATTTTCAAAGTCGACGATTATAAGAAGATTTTTGTTGAATATCTAAACTAAAAAGGGGAAAATAATTTTTTTTTGAAAAAAACGGAACCGACTTCAAAACCAAACACAAAGAAACTGTAAAATAACTTATCTTTCGGAAGTCGGTGGCCATAGTCAATGAAATAAAAAACAAAGCCACTTTTTTTTCCGACTTCAAAAAGGAGGAGGTTATCAATTCGACGGTTTTTTTTTTTTTGTATATTTGTTACGCGATTACTCCGCCAATTGTGGACCGATTTTTAAAATTCTTTTTTTGTTAGAAAGGAGGTACTTCTGAGGTGGTCCCATAGTCACCAAGTTGGGATCTGATGATTGGATCCTGGAGGAATCGAGGGCAACCCTCGAATTTTATAGGCCGACACACCGTTATTCGCAAATTTTATGAAGTAATTTAAGTACTTGCATATGGTAATCATAATTTCATGTAGCTGAGCTGATGACGGAAGGTAGAACTCATTAATAGTAAGGAGTAGGCATCGACTGATTTAGTTTGAGTTCGCATATCCCTGGAACTACAAGTCCGATTTAAGTAATTCTTTTTTTGTTGTACTATGTATCATTTAACTTAGGGAATATTGCAAGTTTCATCAAAATCGGTTCAGTAGTTTTTGAGATAGGGAATTTTATTAGCTTATTGTGTACATGAGCGATGTTATTACCGGTGTTATGGATTACGAAATTCTAGTGCACATGTTGTTTATGACAAGAATTCGGGTTGAATATTTAAACTAAAAAGAGTAAAATAAAAACTTTTTCAAAAAAAATGTAACCGCCTTCAAAAACAACCATAAAAACCGGCCAAGTGCGAGTTGGACTCGCCCATGAAGGGTTCCGTAGCAGCAAGCATAGGTTAGAGATATAATTATATTGAGATTAGTAAGTAATATACACAAACAATAAAAATAACTTTGTTTTTCATAGTATTTGTATGAATGGCAAAGTTATATTTGCGGTTTTTGAAAATGTACTATATCTCAAAAACTGCTAACTGTATCTCACCCAAACCAATTTTCGTTGGTAGTTTTGGTTGAGGTCTACATTATATATTTTTTTTAGTTTTATCATTCTCTTATTTTAGAAGTTACGGGGGGGGGACACACACTTTTTACCACTTTGGAAGTGTCTCTCGCGCAAACTGTTCAGTTTAGAAAAAAATTATGTTAGTAACCTCAATATCATTTTTAACGACCTATTCATAGATACCCCACACGTATGGGTTTGGTGAAAAATTTTTTTTTGAGTTTCAATTCTAAGTATGGGGGGCACCCCCAAAATTTGTTTTGTTTTGATTTTTGTGTGAAAATCCTAATGCGGTTCACATAATACATCTTTCTACCAAGTTTCAACAGGATAGCTCTTATACTTTCGACAAAAAGTGGCTGTGACATACACGGACAGACAGACAGACAGACATGACGAATCTATAAGGGTTCCGTTTTTGCCATTTGGCTACGGAACCCTAAAAACGGTAAAAAACCTACAAAATAAGTTTTCTTTCGGAAGTCGGTGGCAATAAAAAGACAATGAAATAAAGAAAACAAAGACACCGACTTCCGATAGAAAAGTTATTTTGTAGGTTTTTTACCGTTTTTATGGTTGTCTTTGAAGGCGGTTACATTTTTTTTAAAAAAAAAGTTATTTTATAGTTTTTTTGTGTTTGGTTTTGAAGTCGGTTCCCTTTTTTTCAAAAAGTTGTTTTAATGTACAAAAATAATGAACGTTCTAACATTAATTCTGTTTTGCTAACATTAATTTTTTGTTTTACCGTTTTCTGCGCGACTGTACCAGGACTACCAAGCTGCAGTATACACATGTACATGTACTTATATTAGAAGAATGAATAAAAATAAATATTCTTCAGGGGACGAATGGGCCCCTCAAAAGTTCCAGGGGACGAGTGGGCACAGGGTGCGAATCTTAGGAGACGAACGGGCTCTGACCCATCAGTCATGGATATTATTTTTTTACCATTTAAAAACGTTGCCCCACACTAGGAATGTCTTCCTAAATTGTGTGTGGGTTTAAAAACAGAAACTGACACACACATCAAATACCCAGACCCGGAACACTTGTAGATCAAACAAATATTTGTTCCGTGTGAGGGATCGAACCCGCGACACGCTGCGCAGCAGTCGATCACTCGTCCACTGCGCCAACAGTGTCGCATCCCGAAGCGTTCTCAGAACTATATCCCGTAAGATCCATTCAATGGTTTGAAGCTGATATTCAGCATTCAATCACGTTTCCAAAAAATATTATTTCTGTACAGAAATCATAATTTCTGGAGACCTCGAGAGCGTAGGTGTCGTTTCTACCTAAAATGGTTACCTGCTTCCAAACTGTATATAACGAGACTTAACTAATAATAACGTACTATAAATAAAGCTCTCGATACATTCTTCATACGTTAATTTTATAAAGAAAACATTTAGGGGAAAACTCACGGGAAACATATTTTTTAAGCTATTTGGAGGTCAGTCCCAGATCTTAAGCCTCCTGCAGACACACGCGATTAATCGCGCTGCGACAATGAGCCAAGCTAATTTCCACTCTAAAAATACTGCGAATGGACCGCGACATGTCGCCCCGCGCGATTAATCGCGTGTGTCTGCAGGAGGCTTTACGCTGATTAGTGACTGATTTACGATAGCATGAAATATTTATACTGTGAAAGAGAATAATAAAAATCATAATGTAATTAGTGATGATTTTAATGTCGGTGGGAAATCGATGAAATCATGTTTCTTGTATGTGAACCCCTATTATATTTATTTAATTCTGTTTATTTTGTTATTTGTTGTGATAGCGGTAACAGAAATACATTATCTGTGAAAATTTCAACTGTCTAACTATCACGGTCCACGAGATAAAGACTGGTTTTAGACTGACGGACAGAAAGACAAACAGACGGACAGCGAAGTCTTATTTTTAGGGTCCCGTTTACGGTTTGGGTACGACATCCTAAAAACATCCAAATCAGTTCACTATAACCGAATTGGAGGTATACCTAAACCTAATTATTTCGGAGGCTACACTGTCAGTTTCACCTTTCCAGGCCTATTTTTGGAAACAAATAGGCACCTTTATTCGGAAACAAGATCAGCAACAAAAGAAAGGCTACAGGCTAATTAATTTTGCCCTGTGGTTAGGTTGAACACGTCATCACGGGTGTGGGAGTGCAGGTTATAAAATACATTAGCTTTTCTCAGTGGCTTCGCCCGCTTGTAACTACAAAATTATTCCACAGGCTTGTAAGCTCTATGTGTGTAAAGTACCTATCCTATGAATTAAACCAGAGTATTCTGCACGCAGAGAAATGTATACGAGAACTTCTGGTTGCAACCGTGACAGCAAGACTCACTAGTTGACTTTACAACATTTCTAGTAATACATACTAAGTCCTTGTTATCTCTACTACTAACTTAGTATTTATTACTATAGTTGGTGCCAGTTAAGATGGCAATAGCGGACATTGACCCCTACCTAATAAGTCCTCGTATAATGACACAAGATCTTAATTAGCATTTTTATAAAATACCAAATTAATTAGTAAGTATATTGTAAGGATATAAGTATTCATAAGATATCAAAATGGTAAAAATATTTCACCTATACCTAAGATTTTATATTATTTTTATCTTTAAGAGTCACAAGTTAACACTATCATATCACAGAAAAATGCTAATTCTGATCTTATGTCATTATACGAGGACTTATTAGGTAAAGGTCAACGTCCGCTATTGGCATCTTAACTGGCACCAACTATAGAAATGTTGTAAAGTCAACTAGTGAGTCTTGCTGTCACGGTTGCAACCAGAAGTTCTCGTGTAGGTAGCCAGACATTTCTCTGTGTGTGGTTTAACTCATAGGATATTTTTTATCTCGGTGTGTGTATGGTTGCATCATGTCATAATGTTCCCACTGCCGAGACACAGGCCTGTGAGAGGGAGTGGACCAGAATCCACCATACGGGCCTGGTGCGGGTTGATAGATGTCACGGATATGTCTTCGAATTAGGTTCTAGGACTTGCCAGTTTCACCTATCTATTTTACGTGATTTCCGCAGCTTTTGCTGCTAATGTATTTTTTTTTAATATATTTGTTACCTAATTATAATTATAGCTCACTAGCTTTTGCCTCTGGCTTCGCCTACTCACCCTCCTCTCTTATTGCCAATGCCAGTCAAAACCAAAGCAGCTTTCAACTGGTGAAAGAATCTTTGAAATCGGTCCAGTTGTTTTGTAGTCTTTTCAATTCAAATAATAATAATAATTTGCTGTATTATAGCTTATGTAATTCCTTATGATGCCTAAGTAATAACACTTTTATCAATGCAATTTTCAAGAGTTACTAACATCCATTCCACACAAACGATGGCGTTTATAACATAAGTGAAAGTAAGCTAAAATAAAGCAGTGAAGTCTACCCTTCAAGTTCAATGACCTCATCGCACTTAGACTTGTGATCACATACACCATTAACTCTGCTCACCATTTTCAAATAACCTATCTCACAAAAAAGCGCTATAAGCATAAAAACGAATAAAAACCGCGTTACGTTATAGCAGAGTTACATAAAAGCTGTATAAAAGTGGCGGTAATGACTAGCGGTTCTATTGGCACCAAATCCATTTATCTCTACTGCGATATTCATTACTGGGTGGCTCCGCTTTAAATTGTGCGTAAACATAATGACGGCTGTAACTGTGGGGCTAAGAGAATGGCGGTTTTTTTTTAATACATCATATTATATAAAAAATAAATAAATAGAATATTTTTATACATTTTTCAAAAGTTAGCAATAAAATACTCGGTATTTTGGCGCAGTGGCCGAGCGATCGACTTGTGTGCTGAGTGTCGCGGGTTTGATTCTCGCATGGAACAAAATTAAATGTGTGAACTACAACTAGTTACTAGTCTGGCTCTTTGTGTTTGGGAGTTTAAATGTTTTTAAATCCTCCCACGATACAGGAGAAATTCCTTGTTTCGGAGAAATTTGCTGCAAATTGGACACTGAGTGATACTTCTGGCCTTTTTTTTTTTTTTTTTTTTTAGCGTGGTAAAATCATCAAATGAGTCCTCCCACCCCGGGCAGGGCGGGAGGGACTGTCAGACTTGTACTGACTAAAATCCACGGTGTCCTTCAATAGCCTTTTATGTTCCGGGGTCACGGTAATGAGATAAGTCCCGCGACCCCGGCAGGCTTTGGCCCTCTTGGGCGGGGCCCCGTCATCGTGCTGACGCTCTTTGAGGCGCGCGTGGAACACAACGCGCCGTCGACCCGGGCATGGTCCATGTCCGGGCGGCGAGTTGCCCTTTACTCGCCGCCCGCATGCCCGCGCCTACGGTGGCCGGAGATCGTCTTGCGACGTCCGACGCCGTGGGCGTCTACCATTGCGGGTGGGGCGGAGGGAGGACGCTGTCCTCTCTCTCTCACGGCCCGCCTCCTCCTTAACGAGCATTACTGCTTCGCAGAAGGAGGCGACCGCTTCCCACTCCGTCTCGCCCCGCAGCATGGCCTCGACCAATGCCGGGCGCGAGAGGTCTCCGCCTATCGCTGCCGTGAGGACACGGCGGTGCTCTGCCCAAGCGGGGCAGTCTTGCACCGTATGCTCTACTGTGTCCTCCGGGCGATCTTCGCAATGGTGACACCCCGGCGTTTCTTCCTTCCCCATCCGACACAGGTACCTCCCGAAACATCCGTGTCCGGTGAGGACCTGCGTCATCCGATAGGTCAGGACGCCGTGACGCCTTTCCAGCCACTCCTCAAAGAGGGGTCTTACCGCCGCGATTGCGGCGTGCCCGAACCTCGGTTGCGACAGTCGTTCCCTCCATACTGCCCTGAGATCGCGCCGGACCTCTTCCCGCCGCGCCTCGACTTGTCGGGGCAGCGGGAATTCTCCCCGGCGCCGCGCCTCCACGCGCCACTCATAGACGCGCTGGAGGGCGGTCGCCTCCAGATCCCAGGGCAATAATCCGGCAAGGAGGTTGGCCGATTCGCCGGCGATCGTGCGGTATCCTCGGATCATCCGGATAGCCATGACCCTCTGGCATGCGACCAGCCTCGCTGGTCGCGTCCGCATGCTCAGGGCCCACACGGGGGCCCCGTAGAGGGCCATGGACCGCACGATACCGGCGTACAGCCTCCGGCAGGAGGCGTTTGGCCCGCTGAGGTTGGGCAGGAGTCGCCTGAGGGCGCCTGCCGCCCGGTTCAGCCTTGGGGATACTTCTGGCCTAAGAGCTGTTTGAAATTTTGGAAAAGTGCTTGAGGTACGCTGAAAACTTGCTCAATACTTCCCCAATTATCTCTAAACCCAGAAAAGCTGACTATTGGGCGTGAAAAGGTACCATATAAACGTACTTTCGTTAAATTTGGATTGCTACTAACCTCCATTTTGAGCCAAAAAGAAAACGAACGAATGAATGAATGAACTGTTAAAGTCTACAATCACTAGCACAAAAGAAACCTCAGAAAATAAACTACCCAACAGAAATATACATTCAACACTTCGCATTATAATAATTCACGCTCCCCACTGCATATTAATGGCCCCAATAAGTCCATGCTTTGCGGGGTAGCTCGTTGTACATTTAATTCTACCATTCCCACGGGTTCTTTCTCTCTAGTACCGTATTATGGGAGGATGCTTTGTACGTTTATCAGACGTAGGTTCTACGCCACTGTTGATTCTGGCTTTCAGGAGTCGCAGTGGTTTTGGGAATAGTGCGGTGGGATATGTCCCAAAAAAAAATATATATAGTGGAAAAAGACACTTTTGCAAATAATTATATTTAAAGATGTGCTGTTGTTTGTTTGTTTATTGTACGTATAGTTCTAAATCCATGTTCCGTTGGGAATTTTGGGAAAAATGGGAACTTTGACATTAATTTGATTCAAAAAATTAGTTCCTCATTTGTACACTGGAAGCGTTGATTTCATTTTTCCACACAATAAACGGTGTAAACACTTCAGTGCTCTGTAAATTGACTATACAGAAATCCTGCGCTAAGGCCTCAAGTTTCCTTCAATGTAATGCAACATTAGCTGCAATTCACATTCACAAAAACTTAAAATTTCCCCTCTTCAAATAAAACCAGACCAGACCAACCATAAAACTAGCGATACATTGTAAATCTCCGTTTTTACTTAAAACAGTAATACAAAAAGTGCTATAAAATATGATAGGGGTGTTATTACTTATCTCGGCTTCGTGTTCCCGGCTTTCCCCGAGGGACCAGTAAATCAGAACCCTCTAGCAGACTTCAAAGATCACACAGCAATCTTGGAAACCCGATATCTTTAGCTTGAGAAATTACTTCGCGTTGAAAAATGTTTATATTGTTTTTTATTATGGACAGTTTCCAGGTAAAGAAGATGGGAAGGATACGCTGGGGTATTTGTTTGGAATAATGTTTTTAAAATGTTTATTTTGGGGTATTGCGGATATGCACTAAATGGTGTGAGTTATAATATTCGTGCTAATTTAGGTATTGACATAAGTGGAAGGATAATTCAATACCAATGATACTTCGAACTTCGTTTGCGGACTGGAGACGGACTTCGGTGTCCGTCAGAACATGATTGTGAAGACATGACTAGATGTCCAACCGCATTGAGCCCGACGTGTGGTGTCCCAGCAGTGGGTACACTATAGGTGGATTTTGCTATGTTATTTTTTTATTTTATTTTTTAATTTTGCCCCACACTATAATTTCTCTTGTGTAAACATAAACTCACATACACAAACGCCCAGACCCGAAACAAATACTTGTAGATTACAAATATTTGCTCCGTGCGGGAATTGAACCCGCGACACGAAGCGCAGCAGTCCATTCGCTCAGCCACTGCCCTAACCGTGCCGTCAAACACCTGAAGTGGACATAATTATTTATTACTAGCTTTTGCCCGCGACTTTGGGAATTTCGGGATAAAAACTATCTTATGTCCATTCTTGGCTCTCAAACTATGTTTTATTTTATTTTATTGTATTTGGGTGGCTTATAGCTAAAAATACATAAGTAGATAATGAGTTGATCGACGATCAGCCATTTAAAAGCCTCCACAGTTAGCAAAAAAATACTATTGTTTCACACAAAACAAAAACAAAACATGGTCATATTGTACTTACAGATTATAAAGACACCAGCACACCAAACTGTCCCAATCTTCGTACCAAATTTAATCCAAATCGGTTCAGTGGTTTAAGCGTGAAAAAGAGACAGACAGACAGAGTTACTTTCGCATTTACAATATTAAGTAGTAGGTACGGATGTCCACTTCAGGTGTTTGCTAGAGTCGGACCAGGGTGACCATGTCCAAACCTCTTGAATAGACTTCACAATTTAAACATTTTTGATAAACTTATGACACTTTATGGTCTTCAAAAGTTTTTAGTTTGGTAAAATCATCAAAGTCCTGAGCCCAGGGTGGTGCGGAAGTCGCACTGACTAAACTCCACGGTGTTTCTTCAATGACCCTTTACGTTCCCGGGTCATGGTTACCTATTTAGACAGACCCGCGACTTCTTCAAAAGTTTAAACATAATAATAATATAATAATATTCCACAACTATCACACAACGCCATCTAGTCCCAAGCTAAGCAGAGCTTGTGTTATGGGTACCAGACAACTGATAAACATACTAAATATTTCTAAATACATAAATATTAAAGATAAATTACACCCAGACACAGAACAAATTTAATGATCGTGCTCATCACACAAACATTTGTCCTGGGTGGGAATCGAACCCACGACCTCCGGCATAGCAGTCAGCACGCGTAGCATGGCGATTCTATCTCTATTCTACGAAGAAAAGACAAAGCTCTTTCTATCCCACTTGATATGTCTTCTGCCCGAGCATGGCGCGGCCTGTAGACTCGCCTTTCTATGAAGACAAGACATAAGATTTCTTTCCATAGCAACGGCGAATGACTGAACTGTGAATGAACTAAAACGTTTAGTTGACCAAAAAAACGTGTGAAATTCTCAAGTTTTCAATACAATTAAAATTATTTATTGCAATCAGACAGAATTATACATAATTCTGGGAACATGTGCATTCATTTGCAATTAAAAAAAACTTTTTGCACATAAATCAAAGCGACAACAAAACGCAAAAAGTATCCATTCCATAGACACACAGTATGGACACGAGTCTTTCCTAGCCAAATGTCAAATAAAATTAACATACTTTCTAGAAAGAGAGAAAAACAAATGTAGAACATTGTCTATGTGTTATAGGAGAGAGTTAGCTATTTATTATATGATAAATTATGATTATGGCAATTTTAGGCAGTAATGTTTGGTCCATGCTGCATGTCTATGACTGATGACACGTGGATTCTTGTTAAAATAAAGTATTTTTGTTTAAGTAATAAAACATTGGAAAGATTAGCTGTGTGCATTATTTCACTGAAAGTTTTTCATTTTGTAATTTTTCATGAAACTCGTATTAAAAAAAGTTTGATACACTTTCATAACAAATTTATTTCAGCCTTTTTTATTCTTTAAGGCATAAAAACTGCGGCAATTGCGATGGGGGGATCCTTACTTATTTTAAAAAACAAATTTAAGTCAATAAACACCAAGAATATTATAAAAAGAATCTTGTCTAGGTCTAGTATGATGTAGACAAGTTTCTCTTGTAGAGAAGAAATGTGTCTTCCCCCAAGTGTCAAAAGTAGAGAAAATATTGTCGGCATGCTTGACGTTGTAGACTTGTTTCTATCGTAGAGAAGAAACATTTCTTTTCTACGTGACAAACATCGCCATGCTTAGGACGATAGAGATCTTTCTTCCAACTGTCAGTTTGTCGATTCTCCCGTCGATATAACTCGTTTCTACGGTGGTCATGCTACGCGTGCAGGGTCACTAACCAGTAGACCAACAGGCCTAGGCAATCACATCAAGCAATGATCATTAAAAATCTTAGGGAACAAATAAGTGCTTGAAAATAACGACAAATAGGTTCCCTTTGTTTTATATACTGCCCATTCAGGTGATGAGGGAAAATGTGCCTTCAATGTGAGATGGATGATGTAAGCGAATTTGAAAGGCCTCAGTACTTTTGGGGATTACTAGCTACATGATTCAGCATTTAACGAGTATTGCTAAGTTAATTGGGTATACAGAGTACTGAGTTTCTTGGCTAAGATTTTATGTTTTAGCGACTCGTTGCAATGTTCAGGAGGATTTATTTACTTCTGAACTTGAAATGATAAAGTATTTAAGAATCTAGGTCGCCTGAAAATTGGCTTTTTCTTCCTGAAATCAATATACAATAGGAAAGCCGGGAGAAATCAGAAATTAATTAACAGAGGCCTAGCATGAATGGGTCGCGGGTCTCACCTGGTTACCGTGACCCTAATACGTAAAGGGCTATTGAACGATCACCGTGGATTTTAGTCAGTACAAGTCTGACAGTCCCTCCCGCCCCACCCTGCGCGGGAGGACTTATTTGATGAATTTACCACGCAAAAAAAAGGCTTAAAATTAATTCTACGTTTTTGGCGTTACATCGTACTTGAAACATTACGACTTCGAAATGTATGGAAAATGAAAAAGCGCCTGTGGTGTACGAACGGATTTTATCCATCAAATTAATGTCAAAGTTCCCGTTTACTTTACGTCACAAAAATGTGAAAACTCGTGATGCCTCTGTTAAATGAGAGAAACGATGATGTTTGTCATTTGGACTGACGAAGAAGAAATAAGAAGATGTTACAAGAATTCTGGCCACGAAGAAGAAATAAGAAGAAGTTACATTTGGCCGCAAAACTCTTAAATTGCAGTACAACATACTTAATTAAATTCCCTTTACTCAGATAGGCTTAAACCATGATCTTTTAATACCCACCAAACTTTGGTCTCATTTCTCCTCAAACCCAAAGATTAAAGCGGTGCCGGCGATAATATAAATTTTAAATGATCCCATTTTACGCTAATATGAATTTTAGTGGCTAATGAAGAACCATTAAGATCCCTAAATATTAAAGTTAAGTTAGCTTTTAGAAGACACAGCGCGAGTCTTCGAAGAATAACCTAACCTTGTGGGCAGTTTTAGAGAAGTTCTTGGTAAATTATTTGACGTAATTTGAATACTCGGAATTTTGTCACCGTGCATATTTTAGTATGTTTCTCGAGTTAGACTAAGTTCCATGAAATAATAATTGAAATGTTGGACAAGCAGGCAGGTTTATGCCCAAAAAGGAATCCAATGGGTTTACTATGCGACTCACTCATCTCTAAAGGAGAATGGTGCCGTAAGTATGAAGTCTATAAATTAGCTAGGGATCTAACAAGGCAATTTATGACATTAATGAAGAGACACGTTTAATATACCAAAGTCAAAGATCGTTGAAAAGGGTTCATTGTACGGTTAGGTAAACAAAAACCCCAAAGGGAACTCATCTTAACCTTTTCCAACAACAAACAAACAAGAAAAATAAAACACCAAGCAATTATGATAGCGCTCATTTCTAAGGAAGAAAAAATCGCCTAATGTTCTCAGCAGAAAAGGTTAACTTAGATCTTGTAGTCGAGTCACGTTCTTACGTACTTATCGCGGTGTGCTTCGGTAAAATGAATTGCGGACGAACAGCGACCGAGGTGGGTAGCGGTCGCGAAAGCCATGAAAGTCGGGTAAGAGGGATATCACACGGGTAGTTGCCGCAGCGTTGAATGTTTTTGAAGAAGAATGTCAAAGAAAAGATGCCTGGATATCTGAGGAACAGTATGACACAAAGGAGTAAATAATTATGCTGTGACATCTGACAGGAAGAATCGAAGAAGAAAACGTGTTTCACCGACCCCAAGTAACATGGCATAAGAGCAGGCCGATGATAATTTTAAGGCAGTAAATGAGCAACGTATGTAACTATAAGCTATGTTGTAATTACGAAGGCCGTATCTATACCACTCCAACTTCTTCTTCTCTTCTTTCTAACCCCGTCGCAACACCCAGCCGCCAATTGAACGCACACGTTTTTTTGTGAACAGTACCTCACAGTTCATCCAAGAAAGTTATCTACTGCTTAACCGGGCTTTCCTATGGACAGCTTGAGAGTAAGAACTCTTGCTAAACATCAATGTATGGCAAGTCGTTTTAATTTCTATGTAGAACGAGGCAGCGTGTCCGCTTCGGCGTCGCAACGTACGAATAACGCATCGTGTGGGATGCCTTTTCCTCTGATGTCGAGAGTTAGGTTAATCGAGCGTTCTGCTGCTAACATCAAGTTAATAGGTTAGGTAAACACGTTGTGTGTGTTTTAATTTTTTAACGTATTTTAAATTTAATTTATCTTTGAAAGGTTCCATTCCACACCGTTAACCATGTTCGATTTGTCGACCATAATCGGTAACTGGATTAAAGGGTCAACGAAACTAGTATGGATGACCGAACACTGACAGATACTTCAGCAGTACTTGTACGAGTGTCCTCAATTTGTCCGTAATTTGTGTTGTTGACCAGTTTGACCTGAACCCTAATTAAACAAAGTACCTAGAAATCAAATTGATCCTAATTAAATACTGTGAGTAGTAGCAAAAATGGCCGCTATCCACACGGTAACAAATTAGATTAGTAACGATGTAAGTCGGTGCTGTCACCACCGTCCCCCGAGATGACCCGTTCAAAGTGAAAAATAAAGAAAATATGTCACGCAGCGATAAATGTCACATTTTGTTGACAATTCGTTTATCCGTGGATAACGTGGGATTTTGTTGATGATTGCGTTTTGTTTCGATAAAGTGCTGGCAGTTTTGGGGCCGTGTTCTAGAATTGTGGGAGCGTAAATGTTTGTTTTCACAGTGAATCAATATTGTAGTTATAACATACATTTTTATAACGTAGTGTAGTAGGGATTTCTCCCGTTTCGTAGGTGTGCTTACAAAAATTTAAGTTCACACAAACAGCCAAACCCGGAACAACTATCATAATATTCACTTCTTGCGGGGATCAAATCCGCGACACGAAACGCAGTAGTCGGTTGCTTAGTCACTGCGCCAACTGTTATTCTATAGATAAGCTGTCAAACCGCCATTTTTAATCCTCAGATAAAAGTTATCTGACTATTGAAAAATCAGCCCTTAGATAACTATACTATTTGAGTTTTGCTAATTTGAATGAACCTTTAACATAATACAACATAATTCACCAGCCAATGACCTGTCTTTTTTCCCCATCACCATCCATTGCCTAGGTCTCGTAATCGTGCTATTATTGCTCTACCTTTTGCGCTATCCTTCTCCATTATTTCCCGCTTATTTTTGTAATGTCGTCGGTCCAACGCCTTGATCGGCCATTTTCGGCGGCCATTTTGTTACCCTTGTTGTCTATCTGTCATCTGTAATTCGGCATGGATGGCTAACCTGCCTTTATTTCTATTTTGGTGTCACGATCGATATAAGTTTGATTGGGGATTGGTCGCTTAGGTTTGCTAGTTTCAAATAATGATATTTGACTGTTCAAGAATTTTTTGGGAGCTGGTGGCTAATTAAAAACAGTTTTACGAATCGAACTTTAAGGTTAAGCAGCACTTGCCTGAGTAGGTCCGGGGATGGATGACCATTCTATACATTTTTAAGCTATTGCATAGCTTTTATCGCAGGCTCTGAGCTCGGCGCGCGCGAAAAACGTAACGAAAAAACCTGACCACATCTGACAGCACGCATCGTCTAACGTCGGTTCAGTTCGGGAGACTTTGGCAATCATAAAGGTACGGACAGACGTGCTCATAAAGGTACGGACTCTCGTAGTAGTCGCGGCGCCCCCGCAAGGGGGCGCGGCTGGCGGGTATGGGCTGTGCCCTTGTTCCCGCGGGATCGGGGTGTTGTGCCCGCAACGGCGGGCACACGCGCTGGGGCGGCATATAGCCTTAACCTTTTGACCGCCACGTCAAAAAAACCACGACGTGCCCTCAGCGCCAAGCTAAGAATTCATACTTAAATACCTACAAAACAGTAGTGAGTTCGGAATGATATCGATAAAACTGACTATTCATTTTTAAACGACATGTTTTTTTTTTGTAATAAAAGGTAAAGTACTATAAATATAATACACAGGAGTTTTATTTTATCCCACTGTGTCCTTCTATAATGATCTGTGTCAAAATTTCGGCGCACTTTATCATTTAAATCCACAATTAAAACCAACAGTCGATATAATCAACATAATACCATCACAGCACTATGTTCAATCATGAAGTACTTTTTTGTCATCCTATGATGACTGTGGCGTTGCTGACACCGATTTTTTAAACTTGCTCGCCTCCGTACTAGAGGTGTGCAACCGTTATTTATTAATAATATCGATTTTTATGGTTTCGTATTTATAATCACGACGGAACGGAGTAGTAGTAGGTATACGTTTGAGGTGAGAGGTTGTTGTTTGTTTGTAGTTTATGTGGGCAAACCTTTATCTTCACTACGGTTTGTCCAATTTAAATTCATGCGGTTTTCTGTAAAATGTTCGTAGTATAATAGCAGTGGGTTTTGGATAAGTAATAATACACCGTGTTCTTCACGTTATCCATAAACTGTAGCAAATACTTCTATGGCTTTTACAAATCAAATCCAACAAAGGAAGTAGTACTTAAAAAGGCTTCGTTACAAAGATATTTGTAATTTAATTTAATGAAATTTAATTGAGCTATGCAGTGAGAAAGTATCTTAATTTGAAATCTATCAAATACTATTTGCATTTCATTTGTTTCAGCCCGCCAAATGTTATGAATGACGTTGCCAATTCGGATAAAGAGGCATGCATATCGGGTTATTTACGTCTAGGTATTTAGTTTGTATGAAAATTAACAAAAAATAAAAAATAAGAATTTATTAATGTGTCCATAATGAAAAATGCTTACTTCCGTGGTTTGAACATCTGGTCGAAGTTTATGTATATCGTCCGGAACACGGTGTATAGTAATGACTCAATAAAAACAGTGCCAAACGAAAAGGTAAATTACATTTTGAGAAAAATCTCGCATATTAGCCTTTTTAGGCTAGATAGTAATAAAATAAACAAATCGAAAAAAAATTGCTATTCATATTTTTTAATTCCAAATATCATATAAAATTATAGCAGTTTAAGAAAAGAGGAAACGAAGGGGATAGAAATTAAAATAAACGAAAAATTAGTCTTTTCATTAAGTTTGTAGCTAGAACATAACATTTGTAATACTGCGATACAATTAGTCACTTGTAGTAAAATATAGATGAAATAAAAATATAATGCAGGTATGCCTAATAGGTCTAATAAAACTTTAACATATTATTTGTTTCAAATCATAGCTCCATTTGGCACCTTATTCATTAATATTTGGTATAAACAAAGACAATACATAATTTACGTAATATTTTTTTTAGTATTTTAAGTTTGTATGTACGTAAGTTAAATTTACTTCAAAATCTTTTTAAATCCGCACTTTCTTCCATGATGTAAGTGTCATTGTCGACTCCTTGTAAAATATTTATTAACTCCTCAGTAGGTACTCGTATTATTTTCAAGCATCGTTATCATTAAAATTTAATAATAAAGGTGCACCTCTATTTAAATACTTTCCGCTTATGACGTCAGAGGATTGTCATGTATACATGACAGTGGCGTTCCAGGCACAGACAATTTGACAGTGTGATGGGGATGGGCATTATGGTCATTATGATTTATCGATTATCAACTGACACCGACATTTTATGAGCAGATAAATGGCTCGGTATTAAAAACTTTCATGATTTCTCAATTATAAAGCTTCAATATCAACATTTGTATTTAAATTTTGTAGAATAACTTAAAGAAATTAACTGTAACGTAGGTTACCGGTCAGGTCGATATTGTTGTTACATTGCCTGTTAGCTGCATCACTACTTGTCATCCTATCGTGACTGTGGCGTGGAGGGAACTATGTTTTTCGAACTTTAGAATTGGTTTAAGTTTTTGTCATCTTATGTAAATATAGATGAAATATAAAGAAAGGAGGTTTATTAATATAAATAAGAATGAGTCAAGGAACATAATTAGCAAAAGAAATAAAAAAATAAATGTTGTTTAATAAGATTTATTTGTGTTTAAAAGTCTGTCATGTAGTCGTGACAGTGGCGTGCTGGGCACTTTTTGGCTTGTCATCTATACATGACTGTGGCGGTCAAAAGGTTAAAAATCCTACGGGCGCGCGTGCTAAGTGACGCGCGCCGGGGTGTGTGGCTGCACATCGTTGCTTACAGGCGCGCCGCGGTACTGTCGGCAGTACCGCTTGCTTCACTGCGCCCCGGCGGTCTGCCCCTGCCAGGTGAGACCCCCAGTTGCCTGGGTGAGGCCCGGCAGAGTGCGACCAGCGACAGGGACGCAGGCTTACGACGCACCTGTAAGGAAGAGTGGCTCTCGCCTGCCCCGTTTTCCAGAGCGAGCCGGTAGCGGCGCAGGCAGAGAGCCGGTGTGTGTGTATGAGCGGCATTGTATGTGTAACGCCGCTCATGTATGCGCGTAAGAGGCGAGCCCGCCGCCAGTCACCGCGTGAGTATAGCGCTTGTAAAGTAGCGAGTGTCAGTAGCGACGTACGCCGTGCCTATATTAACTTAGCACACGGCGCACGTCATGTGTGTCATGCATGCGGAGTCATTGTGTTGAGCAAGTCCCGTGTAACCGGGAGTGGGACTTACCCGGTGTCGTCAAGTCCGGTAGTGGGCGCTGAAACTTCAGGCGGAGGCGGAGGAAGGGGCGGCCCAAGGCCCTTTAGGGCCGCGGCTGTCTGGTGTGAGGGCCTCGGCGGGCTACTCGCTGCAGATGGACAGCAGCGTCTGGAGCCCGTCGAGGACCAGGTCCTGAATGTCCTGCCCCTGGCTGATGGCCCTGATCAGGTCCATGGACAGCTTTACGGCGCAGGCAGTCAGTTTCTTCTTCCGGCACTCGTCCATAGAAGTGCCGGCGGTGTCTGGAATGTGGCGCCGCTGTTGAGTGCGGGCGCCGGTGGCAGTTGTGGGGGCGGCTCTAGTCGCCTCCGGGACTTGGGCAGCTTGGGCGGGCTTCGAAGCCTGCCTGTCCCGTTTTAAACCGGCGCCAGCAGCGGCGTCGGTGGGCACCGTGGAGGGGCCCTTTTTTGCCTGCGCCTGTACAGGGGCAGGGTTCTCCTGAAGTGGGGGCGTGGGGGACTCGGGCTTACCTCCCTTCCTTCCCCCACGCTTCCGGTTTCTCCGGTAAAGGTACGGACAAACGCGAAAGCATTCTTTTATTGAGCAAGGGGCAATTTTATTGAGGGAGAGGGAGAGGGAGAGGGAGAGGGAGGAGGAGGAGGAGGAGGAGAAGGAGGAGGAGAGGGAGAGGGAGGAGGAGGAGGAGGAGAACGTTTCTTGACGTTTCACTTGATTGACGTGGCTGACCATAGCCTAATTAGTACAGTAATAAATAGGTATAATAAATAAATAAATAATTGCATAAGTTGATAAAAAATGCTATGCAATAGCTTTACCGCGGCAGTCACCGAGTGCCACACGTTTTTTTTTATTTACCAATAGACTCGCGTTCGACCACTATCTCGTCTGATGGTAAGTGAATACGTGGTCGACAGTGAAGCACGCTTACCTAGAAGTAGGTTACCTATTCACTCTTGTCTTAAAGTTGTAGCTATCAGGAAATACATACAGAATTTCATCCATTACTCGAAACGAAACGTTAGTTCCTGTTGTCATTTGTAGATTTTTGATAGTGCTAGATATTTCAGAAGATGACGCTAGATACTGGGAAATTAAATTTACTGATGCTACTAGTAAACATGCAGAGGTACAGAACCAATACGATGAGTTAGAAACAGACATACAAAAGTTCCTGAAACAGCTACCGAGGAAAAATAAAAATAAACACACATACATCAACGAGGAAACAAATGATCTCTTGAAACAGAGAAAAGAACTCTACACAAAGAAGAGAACAAAAGAAATAAAATGCGAAATAACAAAAATAAGCAAAAAAATCAACAGGAATATAACGCAACAAAAAAAGACAATGAGGCTAAGTACCTTCGAAAAATTTATAGGTAAAGCGGGGGCTCTACGTAAAGCTTATAAAGAGTTGAGCGACAAGTCAGAATGGACAGGAGGACTGAAAAATAAACAGGGAATTATACAGTCGAGACGCCCTGATATCATAAACGAAGCCACGCAGTTCTATAAAAAGCTCTACACTGTCACAGATAGCCCTTGCTCCTATACAGGTACAAACATGAACGAATTCAACACAGATACAGACGCACCAACTATTCTCAGATCAGAAATAGAGTACGCAATAAAAACCCAGAAAAATGACAAAACACCAGGAAACGACAATATTACCAACGAAGTTCTCAAATCGCTCTCCACTACACTTATAAGACCCCTTCAAACATTATTCAATAACATACTTAGGACAGAAACCACACCAGATCAGTGGTCAAAATCTACAATTATACTATTGTTCAAAAAAGGGGATAGAAGTGACTTAGGAAACTATAGACCAATTAGTCTCATGGCAAATTTATACAAGATATTTTCAAAAGTCATACTTAACAGGATAACAAGAAACCTCGATGAAAACCAGCCTCGAGAACAAGCAGGTTTCCGCAAAGGTTACTCGACTATGGATCACATACAAGTCATAACGCAACTAATTGAAAAAACAAAAGAATATAGAAAGACCTTATACATGTGTTTCATTGACTATACCAAAGCGTTCGACTCTCTACACTTCGAAGCTATATGGGCATCACTAGCGCAACAAGGTGTCAACGAGAAATATATCAACGTAATCAAGAGTATTTATACAAAATGTAACGCAAAAGTGCGCCTTGAACGAGAAGGTACAGAGTTCCCCATACAAAAAGGAGTAAGGCAGGGAGATCCTCTCTCTCCAAAATTGTTTTCAGCGGTGCTTGAGTCCATTTTCAGACGTCTAAACTGGGAAACAAAGGGTATACAGATAGACGGAGAACGATTGAACCATTTACGCTTCGCTGATGACATCGTCGTCTTCGCTGAAAGCGCTATCGAACTGGAGGATATGATGATTGAACTAGCCAAAGAAAGTCAAAAAGTGGGACTATCCATGAACAAATCAAAAACCAAAATCTTAACAAATGGAGTACATGAGGATATCACAATAGACAACGAAAATATTGAATATGTCCAAGAATACATATACCTAGGACAGTTAGTATCATTCAGAAATAATACAGGAAAAGAGACTGAAAGGAGGATCACTCTGGCCTGGAGGAAGTATTGGGGATTAAGAGAAATAATGAAAAACAATGACATCAACATCAAAATAAAGAAAAAACTCTACGAAGTAGTAATATTACCATGCCTTACATATGGTTGTCAAACATGGTCACTGAGAAAAGAGGATGAAGAAAGAATAGCTATCTGTCAACGTAAAATGGAGAGAAGCATGCTTGGTTTAAGACTATCAGATAAGGTCAAAAACATTAACATCAGGAAGAAAACAAACATAATAGATGTAAAGAAAAGAACAAGATTACTCAAGTGGCATTGGGCAGGACACATTTGTAGAATGGAGAACAATAGATGGACAAAACGTTTAACAGAGTGGATACCAAGAGACAGGAAAAGAGAAAAGGGGAGACCAAGTAAAAGGTGGAGAGACGTCTTCAACCTGAGATGTGGACCCCTATGGATGCGTGAAGCGCGCCAAAGAAATGTATGGAAAGGTTTAGGAGAGGCCTACGCCGCAGAGGCGACTACTACTCATGTAAATTAGTTAAGTTTTAAAACATTACAATAGAGATAAACTTATACGTGTTTTGATTTGTGTATTTTAGATTAGATTAACCTTAATTGTAATGTGTAACGTTAGAACTGTAGTAAGAAATAGAGGCTATTTTTATTTTTATTTATTTTTTAATGCTATTGTCAAACAGACAGGCGAAGCGAACGCGAAGTGAAGCGTTTTTGTTTATAATGTATGGAATTGTTTGAAGCCTGTCACATAGACTATCGGACCGCTTTCGCTTTTCTATATGACAGGATTCGGATCGCATTCGCTTCGCCTGTCTGTATGACAATAGCTTAAACAATGATATTATAAAGTCATAGATATGTTATACACTTACAAAACAACAGAAAAAAATGCTCCGCGGCGAGAGGCTGCACACATACACACTTTTTATTCACACATTACATTTCACTACAAGTAAAAAGGATAGCGTGATAAAACCAATAAGAAAAAAAGTGACAGCTAGATGTTGTCAGTGCCAATCAGCGCTCGTTGGCATCATAGAGAGATAGAGAAAGAGAATTTGTTGTCGCACTCTTTCTTTTACGACGCCATTAATATAGAAACGTAATGTTTTATTATTTTGGGAAAATATTAAGAAAAATAGTATATTTACGAATGATATGTGATTGCTTGACTTTTAGAAGTCTTGCTTGTATAATTTGTACAATGTCTCATTTCATTTTCAATGGTTTTGAGTCACTTTTACTTTTGATTCACTCTGTTTACGTGACGTGCATCCGTTGACGCCGGCAACGTCGCACTGAGGTCAAGGTTTGTGAATCAACCACATTTGAGCGTGTTCTTTCTGAGCGCGTATAACGTATCTACACCTTTTTACTTATAATATCATTGAGCTTAAAGGTAAACAGTGGTGCGAGTACTGTGTCATATTACTGAGTTACTAACTGGAATATGGAGGTAGAGACGCTTAGGCAGTAGCTCCATTAAAAATACTGCTATTCAGCTGCATCCAGTTGGACTGGAAGCCGACCACAACAGTTGGAAGAAGGCTAAGCAGATGACGATGTTTAAGAACCTTTTGACGGTATTAAAAATACCGCTATTTTGTTTCTTATATTCACAAAAAAATCTGTATGCAATAGTGCATTGTTATCCAAGAGGCAAAAGTTACTTATTTAGTCACGAGACGAGGTTTGGGCGCCCGTAACGTAGTGAGGGAGTAATGAAAAAGACTTGAAGCAATTTAGTCGATATTGTAGGTTAACAAAGACAAGCTAGCTTTTACAGGACGTTGAATATTCAACTATAGTAAAGTAGCACGACATTTGAAACAATTACTACCTATTGTTTCGCAATAGGAAATTATTTGGAGCCCAGGAATGCAGCTTTTATGGCGTAAAATCTAAGTTTTGGTTAAATCAACATGTTTGCGTACTAGACTAGGTTGGGGAGCTAACATACATATTATATCAGCTAGAGGAAAAAACGACAAAACTGTACTTAACTGTACGTACACGCAGAGAAATGTCTGGCTACCTATACGAGAACTTCTGGTTGCAACCGTGACAGCAAGACTCACTAGTTGACTTTACAACATTTCTAGTAATAAATACTAAGTAAGTAGTAGAGATAACAAGGACTTAGTATTTATTACTAGAAATGTTGTAAAGTCAACTAGTGAGTCTTGCTGTCACGGTTACAACCAGAAATTCTCGTATACATTTCTCTGCGTGTAAGTGATTTCTTTTAAGTCGCTGTAGAAATTGAACATACCTAGATTATTTTAAGCAGTGGTGGCCCAATAGCAATGGGTACTCACGGGTTGTAGATCGAAAGTCTGTAGGTTCGACCTAGCCAGACGCATTTCATTGCGTAATTAATTCTTTACTATTGCTCTCAAAACGGTCTCAGCATGTCTTAGAAAAAAGTCCTCCAAGAATTCGAAGACATGTGACATTTACCAAACCGCACTGGACACGCGAGGTGGTTTACAGCCCAGCATGTCCTAGAACCAAAAAAATGAAGACATGAAGTTTACCATCCCATACTCGACACGCGTGGTGGATTACAGGCATAACAGCCCACTCCCTCTCATAAAGAGAAAGCCTGTATCCCAGCATTATAGGCTAATTGTGCATGCCTATTTAACAGCACTATATAGCATTCACCTATTTTGGCCTTTACAACTACGAAACTTCATAGGTACGTTCCGTTTGCGTAATTTCAAAAAGGGATCCTTAAAGTTTTTGCTTCACTTATATTAAAATAACGATTACTTCAACTAAACAGAATATCCTAACTCAGTGATTTTTTTCTCCTTACCTTAGGAATAGGTAGGTACAGTCGAGTTCAATAATATGTTGGCAGTGTCAATGATTCAAAATATTGTGAGCGTTGGTAAGCTCAATAAACTCTACAGAACCTGTAGATCAAAAATATATCCTCATATGAACGGTTCAATAATATATAATTTGCATTAGGCAATAATATGTGAACAACTTTTGAAAAAATAATCTATACCACAATAGCTTTAATAATATCTGAGCAGGGTAAGCTTCATAATTATCTCCACAATCATAGGAAAGTATATTATTTGCTCGAATAAATAAGATCCTGTTTACATTGTTATAGAAATTACAGTATTTCAATTGTTTTCGGAGCGAATGCTCTTTAGGTCTTTTGAAATGAGTTTTCAATGCCACATGTTTTCGTATAATTTTGTATGAATGACATGACGTCAGTTTATTCTTTTTTTTTTAAATACGTCTGATGAAGGAAAACTAGCCAGTGATACCTAAATAATGTTGCAAACTCCTTGACCATGCAATTTTAAGATTGCTAGTAAAATCATCTTTATGACGTAGTAATAAGGTTGAAAAAGAATTACATTTACTTGTTTAGATATTATTGTATTCATGTGTGAATCTTACACTGTTCACATAATTATGATCTTAAAGTTGTTCATATAATAATGTCCCTTTGGCTGTATACATGTTACTGAAAAAAATCCGGCCAAGAGCGAGTCGGACTCGCCCATAAAGGGTTCCGTAGCAGCAAGTAATAACATACTATAAAAGTTCTTGTAGTTGGTTCCAACTTTGAAAGGTTTACGATTTATGACGTATTAAAAAAAAAAAAACTTGAGAGGTGTCAAGCCACGTCGAAAATCGCTATGAACCTGTTAAAAAGGTTCAAGCGATTTTCGACCCTCCACCCCACACTACCCCACTCCACTCCGCTCCACTCCGCTCCACTCCGCTCCACTCCGCTCCACTCCGCTCCACTCCGCTCCACTCCGCTCCACTCCGCTCCACTCCGCTCCACTCCGCTCCACTCCGCTCCACTCCGCTCCACTCCGCTCCACTCCGCTCTACTCCACTCCGCTCCGCTCCACTCCCTTCCACTCCACTCCACTCCGCTCCACTCCACTCCACTCCGCTCCGCTCCACTCCACTCCACTCCGCTCCACTCCACTCCACTCCACTCCACTCCACTGCACTGCACTCCACTCCACTCCACTGCACTCCACTCCACTGCACTCCACTCCACTCCACTACCTATTATAGCTGTAAAAATGAAGTTGACAAACTTACGTTTGCAGTTGTTCTCCGATACATTTTGTTTAGGAAAATGTTATCCCAGTACGTTTTATAAGTTGGTCAACTATTACTCGTAAACTTGTAAAGCCCACTTAGTCATGATAATTTTCTTTTAAACTTCGTTATATATACTACTATTGTAAATTTTTTCACACCCCCAAACATAACCGTTTAGCTGGTAGAGGGGGGGGACACTCGAGTAGGGCAAAAATTAGCACTTTAAAGCTTAATATTTCTCAAACGAATCTTTTTATCAAAAAATTGTTGATGGAAACTACCAATATTTTTTAAAGGCCTATTTAATGATACCCCACACTAAGGGGTACGCGAGAAAAAAAAAAACATCCCCGCTTTACGTGTACAGGAGGTAACCTAAAAAAATATATTTTACGAGATTTTATTTTACCACTTTTTTGACGCAACAAATCCGTATATTTACACCAAATTACAGCTTTCTAGTGCTGGGCGTCTCTGAGCTAAGCTGCGGACAGACGGACGGACGGACATGGCGAAACTATAAGGGTTCCTTGTTGACTACGGAACCCTAAAAAGTAGTTACATATTAATGAATTATAATCTTGATCACAATTTAATGATGCTTGTAGTTGTCACAATATTCTGAATTATTTTGATGTTCATTATATTTTTGAAGTCTAGACGTGCCAACATGTTAATGAACGCGACTGTACCAAAGCTATCTAGATGCCCAATAAAATTCGATTTTGTCTAAACGTTCAGAAGCAATCACGTGATCAATCGTGTGTTAAGAATCTCGTCGTATGCTTGCTCTTACACAGACCTCATTTACCGAGTCATTTGTCAATTCGACGAAGAATAATAAAACCAACATCTTTTTAGTAGCTGCTCATTCCAAATTCTACAACATTAATCAATTACTGAGAATCGCAAAACGTAAAAGGGGAGATAACGGAACATTTTTAATAAAACAAACTTTATTTATGCAGAAAAAAAGACGTTTAACAGTATTCGACCAAACTTCCGTATTTTAATCGAAAAGACGCCATTAGAATTTCTTCCGGTGGATACTTAAACATCAATATTCATTCTTTTATTAATTTGTCTCTTTTTGCGTGCCATAGCATATTGAGCGGCTCAGAGCAATTAGTGAGAAATGCTCGTGAATATCTGGCGTCCATTTCGTTGAATCACACCTGAGGGGGAGTATTCTCAGAAATTAATTCAGGGAGAGAAAAATTATCGTAAATATGAGTTCATTGACATTTTTACTACGCTTGGAAAACTATCTGATCATTGTAAACATTACTTAACGTCAATCCTCTAATTCTACACGTGTGAGGCAGAGGCATTCCTATATGGGTTTACTTTTCGCCAGTTATTTCAAGGTCGCTCTGAAATTGTGTGATGTTAATTTGGAAATCAGTCTTTAACAACAATCTTCAATTTTTTTGCCTTTTGGAAAAAGCTAACACAGTAGTGACATGAGAAAACCCTTTTTTTGAACCCTACTACTGTGTATTGTTTGGTTGTATGTATGTGTATTCTGCATTCACGTCATAACGGCTAAACTAATTTTTTGGTAAGGAGATAAATGGGGCGCTAGAGTCAGTAGGCTATACAGGACAGGGGGGGAGGTACAACAGTCCTTTTTCTTAAAAGACGGATACCACAAGCAAGAAATAAATACAAAATCCCAACAGAAAAACTTTAAATACACATTACTTTTGGTAAACATCACATTTAGTAGCAAAAAAAAACGAACCTAATATCAGCCTAAAACAATAAGCGTAGTCAATCCGACATTAACCTCTTTCCTACCGATTTATGGGGGACAGATAGATTGATTAACCCTGTAAGGCTTGCCTAAAACTAGGCTGTTCAATCAATCTTGCGTGGACGGCATAAGGGTCAACTTGGGACCTTTATCAGCCGGAACTAGACAATCTACCATTACTATTATCTACTACAAAAACAGTGCTATTACCTGCGTGGTCAAATCGAACGACTTGGGGTTGGTAATTTCACTTGAGATTTCCCTTGCGACCAGTCTATTGTCTATCGCAAAATCGACTGTGTCAGTGTTTTACTTTTTAGATATTATGTTCTATTCTTGGCTTGAGTTCTTTTCTTTCTTTATTTTATAGCTTGGTAAAATCATCAAATGATTCCTCCCAGCCAGAGCAGGGCAGGAGGGACTGTCAGACTTGTACTGACTAAAATCCACGGCGTCCTTCAGTAGCTCTTTACGTTCCGGGGTCACGTTAGCTCTTTAGTCCCGCGACCCCAGCTGGCTTTGGCCCTTAAAGGGGCCCCGTCATTGTGCTGGCATCTCTTTGAAGTGCTTGTGGAACCCGACGCGCCGTCGACCGGCATGGTCCATGATCGAACAGCGAGTCGCCCATTACTCGCCACCCGCATGCAAATCCTTGGAGAACTTGAATTTTTGTCTCTGATTCAACACAATTTTTACTACTGCGTGGCTAAAGATTTTCTCTTGGGGTTTTCGAACATAAACATTATTTTTTCTTGTCGAATAAAATGGCGATAGCTCGCACTTTTGTCTTTATGTAGCTAGATAGATAAGCAGGTTTTTATTACACATCAATATACTAAAGCGCTACGTTTAGAGCAACTGGCTTGGATTTCGTTTACTGTCCCAAGGGATTAAATTACAGGGATAAAAAGTATCCTATGCTTTAATTTTGAGTATTATCTAGGTATAGATGTGCATCAAATTTCATCAATATCTGTTTTTCTTTCTGTGCTGATATGAATGAGTAAAAAACATGTATCATCTATCAATTCAAAACTTTCGCATTCGTAATATTAGTCATCTCTATGACTAAAATCAGTCAGAATAGGTCCTGTGTCCCTTCGCGGGACTGTCTGTAAAGGTAACGTGACCCTGAGACGCAAAGACTTACTGAAGACACAGGGTAGATTTTTCGTTAGTAAGAGTTTAACAGGCCCTTCCGCTGCACCCAGGGCGGCAGGACTCATTTCAGAAAGTTCATCATCATCATCATCTCAGCCATAGGACGTCCACTGCTGAACATAGGCCTCCCCTTTAGATCTCCACATATACCGGTTGGAAGCGACCTGCATCCAGCGTCTTCCGGCGACCTTTAAAAGGTCGTCTGACCATCTTGTTGGTGGACGTCCTACGCTGCGCTTGCTAGTCCGTGGTCTGCAGAATGTTACCACCTAAAAATTATGAGATTTAATTTAATGTGATAATTTTCAGCGATAAAAATGATATCTACCGCCACCACAATACACCTCCCCGCAATAAATGATGCAGGCGTTGCGTCAAGCAGGTGAATCGTCCCCACTTCATTCTCTGTAATGAATATGAATATGTTCGCGAATGCATTGCGTGGTACGCGGCTTAATGGTCACGGACTGGCAGCTCAGCTTTATAGTGGCCCACGGTTTATAATGATTCGTTTAATTTGTACGGAATTATATACGGATTTACTGATAATTTGATTAAAAATAATTGTCGGCTGTTAATTGAAAGCGTCGATTGCAGAGCGAACGGTTAATGAGGTTAAGCGACGATTTGTATGTAAGTGTGTGTCGTGATGAGTTGAAGTTTTTGATTTTGTTTTTGATTATGTTGGTGGGCTTCATATTGTTCTCTGTTTTGTTAAGATTTATTAAGGCTATCCTAATTCTAACCCAATCCTAACTCCTACACCAATGTTATTAATTAATGGGAGAGTCAGTTTATGTGTTCCCTTTTTACGTTTAAACCACAGAACTGATCAGCGATCATCCTCAATTTTTTTTTTTTAGCGTGGCAAAATCATCAAATGAGTCCTTCCACCCCGGGCAGGGCGGGAGGGACTGTCAGACTCGTACTGAATAAAATCCACGGTGTCCTTTAATAGCCCTTTGTGTTCCGGGGTCACGGTAATGAGATAAGTCTCGCGACCACGGCAGGCTTTGGCCCTCTAGAGGGGGGCCCGTCATCATGCTGACACTCTTTGAGGCGCCAGTGGAACACAACGCGCCGTCGACCCGGGCATGGTCCATGGTCAGGCGGCGAATTGCCCTTTACTCGCCGCCCGCATGCCCGATCATCCTCAAATTGTGGTACTTTTCATCCCGATAAAAAGTACTGTTTCCTAGTAGAACAAAAATAACGTCAGTTTTGATAACTATAGATGGCACCATATGATCCTAGATGGATTCTATTGTGAAATACTAAATGAATGCGAGCGAAGCCGCGGGTAGAAGCGAGTTCTACAATAGAAGCGAATTTTGATGAGAATGAATAGATATTTATAACAGTTATAAATATCTATTCATTCTCATCACACACAAAAATAGCTCAACGGATTAATGCGAATAATACATACATAGTATACTTTTTATCCCCGTTTGAATTCGCCGTGAGATAGTCATCTAATACCCTGGTCACGCCGTGGGCACAGCCTTTTTCAAAATATTGTACTCACAAAATTGTTCCTTAAAAATCTTCTCTACCAATCTTGATGTAAACAAAACACCCAGATAATTTTATCTACAAATATTAACCGACGACGCATGTAATACACTAGGGAACAACCTTCATCCCTTAAAGCTGAGGTCATGTCTATGCGCGATGACCCACAGAAATGAGGTTCGTACTGAAATGTTATCTTAAATCTATGTAAGGAGGCTTGTTAGTAATAGAGGCTTAAGCACTAGCCCTTGAACCCTCTGCTGCAGTCATTAGGAAGTTCCTTTTCTGGGTGGATTTGCGTCATCCCTTTTTTGGGCTTATTTATCACATTGGTTGCTTAAGGAGGGAAGTGTTGAGAGACTTATTCAGAAGAAAAGAAACGTTTTTTTTTTAGGTGGTAAAATCATCAAATTAGTCTTGGTCTCTGTGAAGAGACTGTCAGACACTTAGTTGCCCTTCGTGTTTCAGGGTTACGGTTACCTTTACAGATTGTCCTTCGAAGGAAAAGGTTGTAAGTTGCTTTTTCGTTAGGTTGGATTGTTGGATTTGCGGCGGTACCTATTCAAAGTTCAGAACAATGAGTATCTAGATCGACATGATAGTTTCTGTAGTTTGATGGGTGGGTAGTTGATGGGATCCATCTCTTAGCGGCCCACCCTGCGCAACGGCAACACAAGTTACATGTAATCTGCGGTGGAAGGCCTCAACAGAGTCATCGACCTAGCGACTACCATTCCGTCGGAGTCCGGTACCCAACAGTTTTTACTGAGTTGCGAAAGTGCACTGGAGTTACAGTTCCTTTTAGAAGAGCTCGCTTCATCTTGGGTCTATATTATATTATATATATAATATAGACCCAAGATGAAGCCTCGGGTTAGATAAAGGTCTAACCTGTAAATAAAACAAGTTTCTACTTGCCCTCTGAGAGAGTAGGCGTTAACTCATTAGTTAAGCGTAAAAAAATCAAAGTAAAATCATTTATTTAAATTAGGCCATCGAAGAGGCACATATAAAATTAAAGGCAATATGATGGAATGGGATTGAAGGATTAAAACCCATTTGCAAAGGTAGGTTTTTATGGGCAAGAAACTCCATAATCCGACCACCACTTTGATTTTTTTAGTAGGTACGTGAATACTTTTTTACGCATATTGGAATGTCGTAAGCATTGTTATACAAATACACGATATCCAATAGAAATCGTTTCAATAAGGATACTGACAGAAACATAACACTTCTTCTTGTTACCGAAATCGGGCAAAATATATATAAAATATCTAAATAACAAAAAGATATGTGTTCTGCCTCTTTATCTTTTCAAGATAAAAGACGACTCTATGCGGACACATACGGGTTAGGGCTACCATTTATAATCGTGATTTTTGGTCTGTAAATTCTGTATTTCAGATTATGTGGTGTCATAAAGAATAGTATCTAATATTATACCATTAAGTAATGGTGTTGGTAGAATTTAGCAGATCCTTTTATCTGTTTGTTTTTTTTGGGAACACCCAAATACTCCGAAATATTTTATTCCGAATTTCGGTATTCCGATTTTCAAAACTCCGAATATCATAATACCTAAAAATTACAATATCTATTATTAAGAATCACGAAATTTATTTAACCGAAAGTCGTATATCCGATTTCTTAGTTTTCCGATTTTCACATATTCGAAAAATGTAATGCTCGATGAGTTCTCATTCCGAAAAACGAAATTCCGATTTTCAATATTCCGAATAAACTGATTTTTTCGGAATAATGAAAATCGGAATTTCGTTTCTCATTCTACAAAGTCAGTGCCAGAAACGAATTGCTGCAAAACCGGCTCCACGTAGTTTTGTCTACCGTACTCTTAGAGAGTTTTTAAGCCTGTGTAGGCGCGGAGTGGTGAGGCGTATTCTCTGGACTTTGACTGTTTGCCTTCAGGATTGTTATTGTTATTAGGAGAACTTAGGATCCATGAGCGAGCGAAGCGAGCTCGGGACTTGGGGCACCCCGACTCGGACAGGTTAGGTTCGAAGGGGATGGCGGGGTCTGAAAGACCCCGCCATCCCCTTCGTGTTAGGTTACTTTAAACCTTGCTCGCAGAAATAGGAGCCCCGCGAAGCGGGGCTCCGTCGATCTACCTTTGTAGGTGGTAGTCAACAAATTGACCAAGGATGCAAGAGCGAGCGAAGCGAGTTCGGGACTGGGGGCACCCCGACTCGGACAGGTTAGGTTAGAAGGGGATGGCGGGGTCTGAAAGACCCCGCCATCCCCTTCGTGTTAGGTTACTTTGAACCTTGCTCACATAAATAGGAGCCCCGCGAAGCGGGGCTCCGTCGATCTACCTTGGTAGGTGGTAATCAACAAATTGACCAAGGATGCAAGAGCGAGCGAAGCGAGCTCGGGACTGGGGGCACCCCGACTCGGACAGGTTAGGTTCGAAGGGGATGGCGGGGTCTGAAAGACCCCGCCATCGCCTTCGTGTTAGGTTACTTTGAACCTTGCTCACAGAAATAGGAGCCCCGCGAAGCGGGGCTCCGTCGATCTACCTTGGTAGGTGGTAGTCAACAAATTGACCAAGGATGCAAGAGCGAGCGAAGCGAGCTCGGGACTGGAGGCACCCCGACTCGGACAGGTTAGGTTCGAAGGGGATGGCGGGGTCTGAAAGACCCCGCCATCCCCTTCGTGTTAGGTTACTTTAAACCTTGCTCACAGAAATAGGAGCCCCGCAAAGCGGGGCTCCGTCGACCTACCTTGGTGGTAATCAACAAATTGATCAAGGATGTAAGAGCGAGCGAAGCGAGCTCGGGATTGGGGACACCCCGACTCGGACAGGTTAGGTTCGAGTTAGGTTAAGCTAACGGAAATAGGAGCCCCGCAAAGCGGGGCTCCGTTGAACCACCTTAGTGGTAATATAACTCAGGAATTCAGGATGCGATAGCGAGCAAATTGTGTCTTGGGGCACCCCGACTCTGACAGCTTTCGTTCTTCTCACAGGGATTTTTTGTAATATTATGAATGAAAATACGTAACTCAAAAATAAATTATTTTAATTACTCAAAAAAAATTATAAAAGAAATTATTATCATTGAAAAGAAAATATTCTTATTCAAAAGAAATTCTTTTATTGAAAAGTTAAGAGGCATTTTGACAAGGCGTTTTAAAAGCATACTTTTCTCTGATAAGAGATTAAATTTTCGGAATTCTAATTATTCGGAATTTTAATAATCGGAATTTTAACCATCGGAATTAGTGTTTTTGATGTTTCGGAAAATTATTAATTCGGAATTTTTGATATTCGGTCTATTGAAACTCGGTATTTTGAAAATAGTAATTATAAATGTTAGGAATATTGAAATTTCGGAATAATGAAAATAGGAATAATGATCAATCGGAGTTGTTATATTAGGAATTTTGAACCATTCGGAATTATGAAAATCGGTATTTTGAAATTCGTATTTATGAATTTCGGAATAAAGTTTTTCGTATTATCGTAGTGTACCCGTTTTTTTTGGGGTGATAACATTTTTGAATTTGATGGGACTGTTAGACTTTCAGACCGTAACTGACCTAACATCGCGCGTTTTTGGGAAGACTTACTAATTTTAGGCTAATACTGTTTTTAATTGGAGTAGCAAGCCAAAAGGTAAGTTTAACACTGCTTTCTACAGCAATAACAACCTTAATCAATCTGAAAGCTTTAACACAGTGACCGAGCGACTGGTTGTTGCGCTGTGTACCAAGTTGTTGATTCTGTCTACAAGCAGTTGTTTCAGGACTGGCTAATTGTGTACATCAGCTTAAATTTTTGTAATACACCTACGCTACATGAGAAATATGTTTTTTTTTATCATAATGTCATATGAAGATTCAATGTTACAAAAGGGTATATTGATATTTATATAATTAACCCACGGAGGTCAGATATAAAGTCGCTTAGACTTATCATAATTATGGTCACTGCAGGTAGCCTGTGGTTTTGTTGCCCGAGGTGGATAGCGAAGCGGATCCCAATGACCCAAAATACACATCACAACATAATGTACAATTTTAGTGAAGTGAAAACTCCCTTTACTGGCATCTTTTGAAGGATTCCTCGAAAACGGCACGGTGGATTTTTTTTACTGTGTTTCCATTCTTGTTCTTTCACTTCCTGCATCAAGGTATAAATTCAAAACAAAACAAAAAGTTGACCACACGTACATCAAGTAATCCCCTGCCACCCCTGCCAGCCAGGGAAGTGGGTCGCAACAGATAGCTTTATCTCCCCTGAACTTGCGAATACTTTGGATGTCGCGAGCTACTTTCATATATCCTACACTTTGCGTGTCCCGCTATAATTTCTGTGAGATTGTATTGTTCATGCGAATAATACGAACACAGTGTATGATGTGTGTAATAAAATTTACTCGTTTATATGAGTTGCGTGCGTAGATGGAAAACAGATTAAGCTGTGCGTGTTGATTTGTGAATTTCGGTGGGATTTGCTCGTTTACGTGGGAGTGATATTAGCGGATGCGTATATTGTAAGATATTGCTTTTCTTATTAATTTTTCGTTTAAAGATAAACGTTGTGAAGATTTAGCTTGTATTTTAGAATTACCTTATATATGTTTGAGAAATATTATGAGTGTAAATGGTAGTCTGACAATGGAGAATTGAGTTAGAAACTTGTTTCGCAAACGACATTATAAATGAGTCAGTAGCTGAGCGTTTGACTGCTGCGCTATGTGTCACGATATCGATTCTCGCACGGGACATATATATTTGAATGACCTACAAGTTGTTGTTCTGGGTCTCGGAATTTGTGTACGTATATTTAAACGTTTGTAAAGGCAATTAATTCCTAGTAAAACACATAAAATGGTTGGCTGGAAGATTATAATGATGATGATTTTTGACGAAAGAAAAATTCAGTTGCAAGTGGGATTCGAACCCGCGTCTTCTGGATAAGTACTCCAGATTATAGTACTTGGATTAGTCAAGAGATGGCGCCACGCTACCGAAAAGCGTTCAAACGAGGAATAGAGAATTTCAGCTTGCAGGTGTGGGTTGCAATGGCCTAGTTGGTAAGGCGTCTGGAGTACTTATCCAGAAGACGCGGGTTCGAATCCCACTTGCAACTGAATTTTTCTTTCCTCAAAAATCTTTAAGATGCGCGTCGCATGCATTAATGCGTTTAAAAATAATTTATAATGATGATTTTAAGAATTACCATGGGATAGTAAGTTAGATAATTCAAAGGCAAGGTTCCACTGTTGAAGTCTAATTAACATCTTTTTCTTTGGTCTGCACGAGAACCCCTTCAAGGCGATTTCCATCTGCCATTTGCATCACTGAATCGTCCCTACTACAGCAGTTTATTACTACTTTTAGTTCACCGGTTAAAAATCAACACCCATTTTATAAACAAACCCCAACTTAAAGTAAATAACAAGCGTCAAAACCGACATATTTGTTAGAAAACCTGTTTTGTTATTCCCTTGGACTATGACGTCACTGAACGAAACTCAGTGTAAACGAGGTCTAGCGAAGGACCTTTCAGGCTTTCAGTGTGAGCTCGAAACCCGCGGGACTGGAGAATAGACTACAAATAGTACAATGCGATGTTTTAACACGTTGCCAGCTTTCTCTTCTACAATATGTTTTGTTTCAATGTTTTTTGCGTTAAAATATGAGTGGGTTTTGGTGTGCTGATAAATATTTATTTGTGTTGATATTTTATTTATCTAGTTTTAGTTGGTTTACTGAAAATTTGCGTTCCGTAGTGCCTTTTAAATCAATCCTGCGAACACAGTTAAGATAAATCTACTGCTATGTTTAAAACACTAACGAGAATAAGTTAACACTAGCGAGGATCACTAATTACTCGGAATTGAACCGGGTTAAAGTTAACAGTTAAGTAGGTAAACCTTTAAAATGGTACCATTTTATATTAATCGGAACTACATAGTAAGTACTCAAGATCGCGTGGAATCGGAGTAAGGGCGAAGCCAGAACACTGCGTTGCGGCATCTTATCGCAAAAACGACGACACAATGGCAATATGATTTCGTTGTGTGACTTTTTTTTTTTTTTTTTTGCGTGGTAAAATCATCAAATGAGTCCTCCCACCCCGGGCAGGGCGGGAGGGACTGTCAGACTTGTACTGAGTAAAATCCACGGTGTCCTTCAATAGCCCTTTATGTTCCGGGGTCACGGTAATGAGATAAGTCCCGCGACCCCGGCAGGCTTTGGCCCTCTACAGAGGGGGCCCCGTCATTATGCTGACGCTCTTTGAGGCGCGCGTGGAACACAACGCGCCGTCGACCCGGGCATGGTCCATGGTCGGGCAGCGAGTTGCCCTTTACTCGCCGCCCGCATGCCCGCGCCTACGGTGGCCGGAGATCGTCTTGCGACGTCCGTCGCCGTGGGCGTCCACCACTGCGGGTGGGGCGGAGGGAGGACACTGTCCTCTCTCTCACGCGGCCCGCCTCCTCCTTCGCGAGCATGACTGCTTCGCAGAAGGAGGCGACCGCTTCCCACTCCGTCTCGCCCCGCAGCATGGCCGCGACCAATGCCGGGCGCGAGAGGTCTCCGCCTATCGCCGCCGTGAGGACACGTCGGTGCTCTGCCCAAGCGGGGCAGTCTTGCACCGTATGCTCTACTGTGTCCTCCGGGCGATCTTCGCAGTGGTGACACCCAGGCGTTTCCTCCTTTCTCCTTAGACACAGGTACCTCCCGAAACTTCCGTGTCCGGTGAGGACCTGCGTCATGCGGTAGGTCAGGACGCCGTGACTCCTATCCAGCCACTCCTCAAAGAGGGGTCTTACCGCCGCGATTGCGGCGTGCCCGGCCGTCGGTTGCGACAGTCGTCCCCTCCATACTGCCCTGAGATCGCGCCGGACCTCCTCTCGCCGCGCCTCGACTTCTCGAGGCAGCGGGGAAGCACCCCGGCTCTGCGCCTCCACGCGCCACTCATAGACGCGCTGGAGGGCAGTCGCCTCCAGATCCCAGGGCAGTCGTTGTGTGACTTCAGAGATTTTTACGAAGCGACGCCGCAACGCCTCGCCATAAAGCTATTGCCAATCAGACAGACGAAGCGAACGCGAAGCGAAGCATTTTTTATTGTTATTTATGGAATTGTTTGAAGCCTGTCACATAGACTACTGGACCGCTTTCGCTTTTCTATATGACAGGATTCGGATCGCATTCGCTTCGCCTGTCTGTTTGACAATAGCTTAAGGGTCGTAGCACACTTATCAAAACGGAAAGGGATCGTCGCCGTATCAACTCAAGCCGTTCAGTATTATTTGTATGAAACTCCTTACTGCAACGCACACTAATCGGAATCGTAACGTAAACGCATCCCCTCGGACAAGCTCACGCACCGCGGTGCAGTGCGCGGTCGACTATATAGCGGTCGGCTTTCCGTACCCTCGCTTACGGCTGTCCGTACGCTAGCTTACGAATCTTCGTCCACTCTCCGCCCGCGGTCTGCGTTGCCGCACGTGCTGTACGAGAGAAGCGACCGGCGAGCCGTAAGCGCGGCGTTGCCTATGGCCGAGTCGATGGGGCGGAGCTTCTGATCCGCTTACGTTACGTGGTTACGTAAAGTGGACGACTGTTTGACGCCGAGGAGAAAGGCGAGGCGGTTACGATCCCTTTCAGTTTTGATAAGTGTGCTACGACTCTAAGTGATTCCATATGTTTGCTCGCTAGTAGTATGTATATTGCCTTAATCTTTCATTCTCTCTACAGTAGTAGTCTCTAGGTCCCTAGGCAGTCTAACCACCCTTGCTGACAGACTAATATATATCTTTACCACTATTTTTTCGACATAATTTTTGTTTTATTTTCTTTAACTATAATATTGTTGTACTTACCTATTTCACTAGCGCCCGAATTTAATATTAATAATAATAATATTCCACAACTATCACACAACGCCATCTAGTCCCAAGCTAAGCAGAGCTTGTGTTATGGGTAACAACTGATAAACATACTTATATATTTCTTAATACATAATTATTACAGATAAATTACACCCAGACACCAGAAAAAATGATCGTGCTTATCACACAAACATTTGTCCTGGGTGGAAATCGAACCCACGACCTCCGGCATAGCAGTCAGGGTCACTAACCACTAGACCAACAAGCCTGTCAAAGTCTTGTCAAAATATTGTATCACAATCGAAATTCTGATCCATGTTCTTGACGTCTGCATGTGATTGTACATTTTAAAGACTCTGATTAAAGGCCGGGAATTTTGATTTTACAAAAATCCAATAATTCAGTTTTAGTTTTAGTCAAAATCGACCTCGAGACTCCCTTCAACGTTTTTTGATATTCCTCAGTTTCGAATATAGCCATCCCCAAAAAAATTCACCCTGTATATTTGAGCGTAGATATTAACAAACAAAGAGAATAAATATACAAGAATTATTCTATATAATAACATAGTATTACCAAAACTTGCTTAAATCTTATAGTTCAGTACTTACTTACTTTGCGTTAACTTAAAATTCTGCATCATTATGTATGTAGAAGTTTCTCTTGCTCTTGCTAATGAATTTAAGACTTGTTAAGTAGGTACCAAGTGAAATAGGTTTGTTAGGTTTATCGATTGCCTGATTCAGATACGTGACTCATGAAGTCTCATAATGGAAGACTCTAGATTTTTACCTAAAACCTCTTTGGTCTTTGTATCAAAATCTCTTTTTGACCATTATTAGTGCGTTTCTAGCCGAGTGAAGTGATTTGTAGTGCATTTCGTAATTACACAGCGAATATTTATAGATTTGATAAGGTATCCCGTGTCTATGGCAGTATTATCCATTTATGATTTTTACCGACTTCAAAAACATCAACGATAATATACGTATAAGCTCAAAAAAAAAAAAGAAAGTAAAAGAAGGCATAGAGTTATTGTATAATATCCTTGGCCATTCCCTGTGTATCTCAAGGGTTATTTATATTGACTTTTAGCATTTCCCTAATAAACAAAATACGTTTTACATAATTCGACCAGCCATAGTCAACTCGCTAATCCGGGCAAAAACCAAAATTCTTTCAAAACTTTAGTTCCACCGAACTTCGTCTAAGCCCGATATTATGAGCCCAATATTTCACAGAATACTGCAAAGTACTGAACTGTTTATAACGACTTAACGAGACTTTTCCCTACAACTTTTGTATAATTATATATTCTCCTTATCAAACTAGTCACGAGTTTGTGAAGCTAGATTAAGTTAGAGTTGTGCCTAGCCTCAAGATGTTAATAGTTTGTTGGTGCAACAATAGTGCCCGCATCTGAGGCCGACTTGCTGAGATTAGGCTTTTCATACACAAATATGTATGATGTGTTGAATACTATGTATAGTACATAAGACTTCACTAGTACATAGACGCTGTATGGTACTCTGAAGAGAGTAAAGTGGGGAGAAATTGTATCAATTTCTGCAAGCTATACTAGTTTGTGAGTATATAATATCAAGCTTCCACCTTGCCCTGCCCTGCTGCAAGCCCTAATCCTGTATATTTGATATCTAAGATCATAATTATGATCATTTTAATGAACAAGAGTTGAACACTTGTCAAAAAAAGTGTAACTGCAAAACGACCCTTATATCAAAGTCAAACGTCTTTTTTTTAGACAAGTGTTCAACAGATGTTTTTTTTCAGTAAGACGGTCAACGTCAGTGAATTAAAACTTACTTAAAGTAGAAAATTGTCACCAAAACAACATTAAAATGTAACGAATATCTTTATGTGTGAGGCGACCGTCTGGCCAGCGGAAAAACAAGTAAAGTACTGATTTATTAAACATTCCGGCTGAACAGACATTCTTGGCGTGTTTCAGCGAGTACCTCTTTATTTAGCACTGAATTTACATGCTACTATTTTGTTTTACTTGCATTTTGTATTTTTGGTATTTTTTAAGCACACTCTTACACCCACAATTAATATGCTATCTTAATCTAAATTATGATACTCTATTTTTCACGGCTGTTTCGGATTGGACATTAATAATAAGAAAGGCAAATTTGGTTGTTGATTGGTAACAGACAAAGATCAGCGTCAAGATAGCAATCGAGATAGATAATTAATTTTCAGTGTTAGACGATTCTCGTCGCCGGAATACTCGTCACATTGATTGGTGCATTGAGAAATCCTTTGCAGCCTTACTACAAAAACTTAAACATCTGTTGAACACTTGTCTAAAATAAGTGTGACTGCAAAACGGACCTTATTTCAACGACATAATCTGACATTTTGTTAGACAAGCGTTCAACAGACGATTAAAAGTTTTTGTGGTACGACGGTCAATGTTTAAAACACCACGCTAACAGCACATCTGGATCTAGGTCTGCCTAATTTTTTTTTTGCCGTCTTTTAACTGCCATCACCATGTCTTGCCTAGTATCCTCAACTTTTGTTCCGCTATCCGAACACCGAATGGTTTTTCTTTTATAAAGTTATTTAATTTTATTGGTTTAAAATATGCATAGGTTATTGTAACACTGAGAATGAAGTTTAAAATTGTTGTAATATCACTTTAACATGCAAGGATGGGTAATCTAAACATGAAATCATTCCCATAACTTCATGATTTTTGTGAAGACGTAGAAGAAATTAAATATGCACAAATAAAAAGGTTAATACCGATCAAACTCTCACTGGTTTTTGTGTAAAGTATTTTTTTAATTCTTTTTCAAACGAAGAGGTAAATGAAATAAATAAAAGCAAAATCCTTTTCAATTTAGAACAGTCCCACACTGAAATATTTCGTTCTCGTCGAATACCTTTAGGTTTAGTTACGACCAAAGAAAAACAAAATTATGTAGTCGGCTAACATTTAAATTCTATTTAGTTTTTCAGCCCCAAAATTACGGCTTTACAAAGTATTTACATTTAAATAGGTCTATATGAAAATAAATGTAAGCAATGCTAGAAACAACTCTATTCATTTTATAGTTGTAGCAACTTAATTAAAGCGTTTAAATCAAATGCTTGTAAAACTCAAAGGCATATTATTTTCTATCTAATCATAAGTTTTACTTAAAATAATGTTAACATTTGTGAGTGCGCCTTGTTTTGAATTAATTTAGGTCAAAATTATTTTGGCATAAAGTAATTTAAATCTTTATGTGGTTTAATCATAAAATATATATAATAATGTTAATAATTCGTTTGATACTGACGTAATAATCAGGGTTTGAACAACACCTAAATAAATAATGACTGCAGGAAGCTTTTGATATTAGCTAGTACATTCTGCTGACCCCTTTGTAGTGAATTTATAGGTGTTTGAACTTATACAACAGTTTGTTTGATAGCACAATAAAATAAAGGCACAGAAGGCCAGCAGCGTACATCAAAGGAAAATGCATGCACACAGATGCTTATGGTGTCAGCTCTCGCTCCTTGTCTTTTCCAAAGGTTTATCATGATGACATGCGAAAGTCGTCGCGGTCGTATACTAGACAAACAATTGACATCGACATAGGTACGCGTCCGAATATTTGCGCGACCAAATTCAAACTGAATTTCGAATGTAGATTTTGATGCATCACATCAATTCGTTTTAGGACGAACCAAAAATATACGCCCCCTTTTAATAAATAAGCCATCAATTTGCTGACAGCTGTCATTTTAATAACCGAGACCGAAATCAACGTCAGTCTGTGAGTCTGCGCGGGCGCAGACGGTTAGTAATGGACAGCTCGCTCTCTGATCAGAAACCATGCACGCGCGCCTCAAAGAGCTGTCAGCAATAATAAATTTTGTAGGGCCAAACACCTGCCACGGTCACATCTGTCTAATCAGGTAACCGATTCTCTGGAATTGAAAGGGCACTTGAATAAATACAGTGGATTATTGTCAGTATTAGTCTGGCAGTCCCTTTCGCTCTACCAAGGGGGAAAGAACTCATTTGAAAAGAGCGTTATATGGACTGGTCTTCTGTTTCTAGCTATGCTATGGTGATTTTGTGAAGCACAGTGCGCCATTTCTTGGAAATAATCAGAGACATCAAGGTTCATTAGTAGTTGACTGTGAGACGTTCGATGTCTCCGAGATTTAATTAGCACTCCACTTGCATCTTGTGTCAAAGTGTTCGATTTTGTAAGGTGGCAGGGACAATGGATAGCTGTTGTTCTTGTTTATTTTTGTTTTAACTATTAATAATGAACTGAAATGATATGAAATAATGAAATGAAATGTAATGAAGAAGGAATGAAAAGAATTTGAAATAAACGTGAGATTATTATCATTTTATGTGGAAGGAAAAACGGGCGCGAGCGTTAATGCGTTCAAAATATTTAAAAAATATTTTTTTTTGTTTAAGAGGAACTGAGTAGTGTTAGTTAACCCAGTGGGTTTGAATCCAGTCGATCCCATTACTTTATTTCATTAACACTGCTCTGAAAACGGTGAAAAAATCCAGAAAATTTTAACATTTCGTGAAATTGATTTCTTGTAAGCTCATCAAAGCAGAACGCTCCAAGCATTTTAAAAATGTAAGACTAATCAAGAAAGATCCCAAAGGCTATTTATTAACAACACAGATATTTGATTCCAACAAATTGATTGCTACAAGAGATGTTGATTGAAACCATTTCAATTTCACCTCACGTTGAGACAAGTAAGTGAAAATAACTAGCAGTTCTTCAAATTAAAGGAGAAATGTTCGGTATTCGTGTGGCCCGGCCGGCGGGACCATTTTCTCTTGGGAGGCAATGTTTAAATTAGTACCTACTCACGACGTATGGCTCTAGTACTTTTTGGAGTGAAAGCAATTGTTTCTGCTTTGTTTGATTCTTTTTTTTACCACTTTTTGTGGCAACTGTGTACGTGTGGCCTTCTTTTTGGTTATATATCTATAGTTTTATAGTTTAACTACTCATTTATCAACCCAATGAAACAGTCTACTTTTCAGCAAAAAGTTAAGTAAGTTCTACAAAACGTGAATGGAATGTACCTTACCGAAAACACTTAGAAAGAAGACAAAAACGAATAAAATACAATAAGACTATGTGACATAGTGAAAATATATCGGTATTTTCACTATGTCACATAGTTTTGTAGTTAAGTAACAAATATGAATGAAAAACAAAGTGAAATTGCAGAACACACACAAGATCTGACTTTTCAACGAACAGGATAAACACATTGTAACTAGAAACTACACAAGCTCAAGATACACGATGACTATCAACATAAGGTTACAACCAAACTCCTTTAGATAACATGACACCTATCCCAAAGCCCTCAATCACAAGTTGTACGACAATAAAGCATATTCTACAAACATATGTAGGTATAGAGGTATCTACACCAAGTTAATGTTTCCAATTTGATTCCCTGCCAGACGTATGTTAGTCGCAACATAATGTTTAACTGTATGTGAATGTGCCTATCTTCAGTGTGTCCGTTTGGCGTAAGATCAAACTACGTATCTTGAATTATGGAGTTATAATGTGTTTTGTGTGGGAGTTTCAGAGTGATTATGTGGGGAATTAAGGGTAATGGGGAGTTTGCTGTGTGTAAGCACTTTTCTGGAGTGGAAAATAATCCGATCGACTATACATCATAGATGTAGAATCTATATGTAGACGTATAAGTATCACTTTTGTATGTCTTTCATATTAAAATTACGTGGACGAAGCAAAAAAATATATGTTTAATTTTTTTTAATTTAGAATTTTTATTGAATTCCTGTCGAATTTCGACCATTGGGTGACTAGTAGTATCTTTATTGTACACGACATCGCCGAGAGTCCTAATTGTTTGCGATATTAAATGTATTGACATGATTTTTTATTATTATTTTATTTTTAGAAAACTTACAGTGAAACAAAACAAACTAAAAAAGGAACTTTATAAATTCAAATAAAACCACACGTTTTTTTATACAGTTCATTAGTTCGAAACAAGCTACATTTAAAACTACAATAGCAAAAAACAAAACAGCTAAAAAAAACTTCATAACTCATAAAAATTGTATTCATTAAAAAAAATAACAACAGAGCCAGTATACGTAAAACAAAAAAAAAAATACGCCACTCAAATCAGAGCGCCGCTAACAGGAACGTTTACCCTACTACTTAAAACAGGCCGTTCGCTCCGAGTATTTTCTTTGTAACACTAACTGTAATGAAGGCTGTGACAATCGGCTACAATGCTGCCTACTCCTTTATAATTAAAAGCGTTGCGTCACTATTTTATTTTTAGATAGTACTTTTTTGTTTACCTGTAAAGTCTAAAGGTTTTTGAAGATGACTCTTCAATGGTTTCAGTTTGTTTTCATATGAATTTGTAATGTCGTGGTGAGGTCTGTCGAGGTGAGGACTGTCTAAGACTTGTACTGCATAAAATCCACGTTGATTCTTGTATAGCCCCTTACGTTCCAGAGTCACGGTTACCTGATAAGTACCGCTACCCCAGCAGCCTTTGGCCCTCTAAGAGAGGTCCCGTCAGATTACTGACAGCTCTATGAGGCGCGCGTGGAACACGACGCGTCGTCCACCCAGGCATGTTCCATGATTGGCGGCGAGTCACCCATTAATTACCGTCTGCATGTCCATGTCATAGTGAGGTTAGATGAATTTTGTCGTAGAGCGAAGGATCATGGGATTTTTTTTGGACGACTGTTGAAGGGTCGGACGTGCTCCACACTTCAACAAACGTAGGATGTTGCATCATGTCAATATCATACTATAGGTAATCGCTTATTTTGTTTTGTTTTAGGTTTAGAATCGAGCTAGGTAAAATAAATGCTAAAGCTTGTATGACAGGACGGCATAATGAATCAGAAAGAATCTTTATAGACTCAAAAGAGGTTAGAATCTGAATACCATTTACCCCGGTACTAGCCCAGTCAACGAATGCTCAAAATAGGGTATAGAGGGAAAGTCTTTGAACACAATTTTTGACTTTGTAACTTTGTTTAGCCTAGTTAGGAGGTGAACATATCAAAAGTCCCTGCCCCTAGCCCTTGAGCTTTGGGAGGGGGGGGGGGGGGGTTTGAAGGTCCCATTTTTTGGTTTTTCGCTTATATCTCGGAATCTATGCGTCCTAGCGACATAGTACCACGGAACAAAATAAAAGCTGATTAAATTTGCTACAAGTTATACTAAATAAGCATTTCGATATCATCTTCAGTTTTCGAGATATATACTCCTGAAAGTCTGTCATTTTGAAAAAATCATTCTAACTTTACATTTTTAGAACGGAAATCTTCAAAGATGCAACTAGTTAATAATTGCCGGCAAAAAGCTTTTAGAGCATTACATTTTCTTCAATAAACCTATATTATTTTCCTTCAAATGTTAATGTACATGCTGTATATTATAATTATTTTTTATAAAAGGTAGGTACCTGGTCTTTGAAAAAAGGTCTTTGTAAATCAATGTACGAGTATGTATCAATGTAATGCTGGCACATCACATTAGCTTAGACTAAAGCACATTTTAAAGAAATTGGATAAAATATTATAGTATTATTAAAGGAAATTGCGTGTTCCACAACCCTTTTGCCAGCATTTACTTATGGTTGTATCGTTAAAGAGTTATCCGGTAAAAAAGCGCAAAAATGTAAAGTTAGTGTCCTGAAAGTCTGTCATTTTTTCAAAATGACAGACTTTCAGGAGTATATATCTCGAAAACTGTAAAAGATATCGAAATACTTATTTAGTATAACTTGTAGCAAATTTAATCAGCTTTTATTTTGTTCTGAGGTACTATGTCGCTAGGACGCATAGGTTCCGAGATATAAGCGAAAAACCAAAAAAAGGGACCTTCAAACCCCCCCCCCCTCCCAAAGCTCAAGGGCTAGAGGCGGGGACTTTTGATATGTTTACCTAATAACTAATATAAACAAAGTTATGAAGTCAAAAATTGTGTTCCAAGACTTTCCCTCTTTAATCATTCGTTGACTGGACTATACTAGCTTACTTTAGAATTTGACAATGTGTTCGGATTATACATTCAGCGCCATCTATTATCATATAAGATAAGATTTATTTTCTCACCACAATAATACATAGTACATTGTAATAACGGTACATTAGTAATTGTTATGAACGCTATTGTTATTTTTCTCGGGAATGGTACATTTTTACGGGACGAAAAGTTCCCTATTTGAGTACATCTGACAACTTATTTTTTAAAAATAGGGTGATCGGTTCAGTGATTTGGTCGTAAAAAGATTACAAACAAACAAATTTCCTTTTGCATATAAAATATTAATAGTTAGGCTTAAAATTACGATGAGTTTGTTTTGGAATTAAGTTCGTTTTAGAGGATAACGAAATTTATTAGATTGAAAATTAATGTTAAAATCACTTTACCTCGAAGTCTACACAAATTATTCGCTACTTCTAATTACAAGTCTAGAACTTTACCTCCAAAAAAAAACATGTGGCACTCGGAGACTGCCGCGGTGAAGCTATTGCATAACATTTATTTTTATTTTAAAAGAATGTAATCGCTTACCGCGTATATTTAACGAGAATATAATTTATTTAAAATGTTTGTGGTGCACTACTGTGATAAAGAACTTCTTTGTTTGTAGGAGAATTTTATAAGTAGATTTCATTGTGAAAACTCCTTTTGTAGCTGGCCGTTAAAAATGTAAGAAAAAGTAAATTGTTTTTGTGACGGAATTTTTTATGATTGCCGAAGTCGCGCGAACTGAAACGTTGGACGATGCGTGGTGTCAGGTATTTTCGTTAAGTTTTTGGAAATTTTTTGATTCGGTCGCCGCGCCGCGCCGCTAAAGCTATAATGAGTAGTATATTATTGGGCATTCTACCCCACCTGCCGTTCCTACGGCTCACTCCGTTCGCCTTCGTCACTGGTGGGGTAGAATTCCCAATAATATTTCTGATATCGATGGTTGTGGAATAGAATTTACCTGTCGTTCCTTCGTTCACCTCTGTCAATTTCAGCTGAAAATTGGAGGGTACGTTTTGACGTTTCGTTTTAAGAAACACGAATTACCGCTCAATATCATAGCAGGATTCTTGGTAAACAACACATTTTTTATAACGGTACCAGACGGTTCTTATAGCCTTAAGACGAGGAAAACTTTGCTTGCGCGATGTAGGATTTGTTAGTTCATCCGATGTGTCATAGATGGAGCTGTAGTACTTTTTGTAGTGGAGGCATATTTTTTGTGTAAATCGTTTCATAGAATCAACTACCTTGCTACCTCAGTTTACCTTTCTACCTTGATACCGTGTTACCTTGAGTAAATATTATCTCATCACGCCGTATAAATGTTTATGTAATTGTTTAATTGACCCATTATTGATAAACCGTTTCAATGAGTCACCATGAAATTTGTAAAACAACCACAATCGTTACATGTAAACAAACTCTGCGTTCAGACTCGGGAGGAATCTGGCTTTCGGCATGGAGAATTATTACCTAAATCCATACGATGCATTATTTGCGGGCCGTCAAATTGTGGAAAAACCAATTTATTAATTGGCCTTCTTTTGCATGAGAATGGTGTAAGATTTCAAAATGTTTATGTATATTCGAAAACCGTGCAACAACCTAAATACATTTTTTTAGAAAAAGTTTTGCAACGTGTACCGGGCATTACATTTCATAAGTATCATGAAAATGAGCAAGTACTTAGTGTTCACAACGCAAAATCGAATTCTGTAATTATATTTGACGATGTGGCTTGTGAAAATCAAAGCAACATGCGTGATTATTTTGCAATGGGAAGACATAAGTTTATAGATTGTTTTTATCTAAATCAATCATATAGTAAAATTCCTAAACAGTTGATAAGAGACAACGCGAACCTAATCGTACTTTTTAAACAAGATGAAATTAATATGAGACATGTTTATGAAGAACACGTCAATACTGACATGAGCTGGAGTGAATTTCGTGAAATGTGTTCAAAAATATGGAGTGAACCATTCAATTATGTCGTAATTAATAAAGATTGCTTCAAAAATAAAGGTTGTTATAGAAATAAGTTTGACACTTTCGTAGTCTTTGATTAAGGATACAAATATAAAAGACTGCATCTACACGACTTCACTATTCTTCACACGACGCTACACCGAATAGGGTCAATTTTACTAATATGGATAAATCATTGAAAAGACAAATTGTAAATGCTGCAGAAGCTGTAAAGAAAAAAGTACGCAAAATGCGAAATTTTGAGATTGATACTAAGCAAGCGCTGGATACAGTTTTTAAGCCTGTAACAGAACCTCTGAACTTAATTGCTAAAGCTAGCAAGCAAACCCCTTGTCCACGTGCTATTGAAAATGAAGATTCTGAAGTCCCTTTTATAGATGAAACTTTGCAGAAAGAAGGATCAGAAAGGGATGAAGATGAATCTGAATTTTACAGTGACTCTTCGTATGAATCAATAGTTGATCAAAATCAAAATACATCATCCTGGTCAGTATCTTCAGAAGCGTTGTCAGACATTCCATTTGGGGTCAGAGTAGAACGCGATAAACTGATGTTAGGTTCTGCTCCCATAATAATTAACGATCAATTTATAATCGTGGCTGGTAATAAATATAAAAATACATCCGGTTTAAAACAACTGCTGCTGAAAAAAGATCCCGATTTAAGTTTGGTTACTGAAGACGATAAACAAAATTATAAGTTGATGTTACTACATACAAATGCTCATAGACGTGACTATGATCCGAAAAAAGCTATTAAGAGTAACAAGGGAAAAAAGTATATGGATGTAATAAAACCTTTATTTACATTGCAAAACGATTTAACAGAAAAAATTAATATACCTAAAGGGAAAGGCTTGCTAATGTTGAAAAAAGTTAATAAAGATACTGATTACATATATTGGGATGATCCTAACGAGTTAGTTGAAAGATTAAAGCTACTTATAGCGTCTCGTGAAGCTGGAAATACAGGAGTAGATAACGAAATATTATCCATCATAGAGGAACTACGTGAAGGTCATTTAATAAGTAAATAAATATCTTGAAAAATAAATATTGTTTTCATTTTACTTGAAGCTTTCATTCTGTAAATACAGTCATAATGAATATAGATAAATTTGGTCATCATGTTCACAAAAGAATGCGTTTATCAGAACTTTTCGAGTTTAATGAAAATGCATTGATTAAATCAGAAAGTGGAGAATTTGATTTAAAATCGACTAGATTGAGAGGAATTAGATCACCCATAGAAGCTGATGACGCTGTGAATAAGAGTTATGTAGATCTGATAAATGCGAATACGTTGAAAGAAGTAAATAAGCTAATCGGATCATTGCGTTCTCAAATCATAAGAGACGCACAGAATACAGTTCAAGCTACTTTAAAAGCAAGGATACCAGAGGTTTTAACTCAATTGCAAGATAAGTTTGACCCCAAAGCAGGTGTAGACAAAATACTTCAGAAAACTCTGTAATGGCAAAAGAGCAAATTGTAAATGAAATACACAAAGCGGCACGACGAAATTTTCTCCGGCGTTCTGTTATTTTGAAAGGAATTCACGATTTATGGCAAGCGGATTTAATGGACATGCAAAACCTGAAGAAGTCTAACAAAGGTTACAATTACATTTTAGTGGTCATTGACTGCTTCTCGAAGTATGCGTGGGCTAAACCGATAAAATCAAAAAATAAATTTGATGTTACTCGTGCTTTTGAAGACATATTGCTTAATACTCGTAAAAAACCTGTTAACTTACAAACCGATAAGGGAACTGAATTTTACAACAGCACTTTTCAAATGCTTATGAAGAAGCACAACATAAACCATTACTCATCGTTCTCCACTAAAAAGGCATCAATTGTAGAGAGACTTATTAGAACCTTGAAAAATCAATTATATAAATATTTTAGCCTTAACGGGAATTACAAGTGGTTTGGTCTACCATTGGAAGATATATTGAATAAATATAATAACACAAAACATCGCACTATTCAATTTAAACCAGTTGATGTGAATAAATCCAATGAATCAGTAATTAAAAAAATAATAACAAAAACAAATAAACATGATTCAGTTCAATGGAAGCCTAAATTCAAAGTTGGTGATTGTGTTCGCATAAGTAAATATAAACATAATTTTGAGAAAGGTTACACTCCTAATTGGTCCACTGAATTATTTGTTATAAAAAAGGTTAATAAAACCTTACCAGTAACATATCACTTAGAAGATCAGCGAAAACAAAACATATTAGGAAGTTTTTACGAGCAAGAACTTCAAAAATCGAATTATCCTGATGTTTATTTGATAGAAAAGGTTTTGAAAAAGAAAGGTAATAAATTGTATGTCAAATGGTTGGGTCTTAATAGCGCAGAAAACAGTTGGATTGAAAAAGCTGCAATAACGAGCTAAGATATTATAATATAATCATTTCCTTTTTTTATTTCTGTCATTATACTTTGAGTAATGCAGGGTGGTGGACTAGTCAACGACATAATTAATAATTTACCATTTGAAGTTCATTTGCCTGGCTACAATTACTGCGGACCAGGTACTAAACTACAGAAACGCTTAGCACGAGGTGACCGAGGTGTAAATAAGCTAGACGAAGCTTGTATGCACCACGACATTGCATATGCAAACCATCCAGATTTAACAAATCGTCACAAAGCTGATTTACAACTACTTAATATGGCTAAACAAAGATTGAAATCAAAAGATGCGGGGAAAGGTGAAAAACTAAGCTCTTGGCTAGTGAGCAAAGTCATGAAAGCCAAACTGAAGTCTGGATCTGGGGTCAAAACATTTAAAAGCTTAGTTTCAAAAATAAAATCAAAAATTAAGAAACTCAAATGCAGCGATAATAAGACTTTGATAAAAGCAGCATACTTAGCAGCAAAAAAAATATTTCCAAACGCCTGTCATCGAATTCGGGTACCACGAGTAATACCTCTACCAAAGACTGGAGGAGTTCTGCCTTTGATCCCAATTTTCGCTGGTTTATCGGCTTTAGGAACTTTAGCTGGTGGTGCAGCGGGTATTGCAAAAACCGTTAATGATTACAAAGCCAGCAAACAACATTTACAAGAATCGGAACGTCACAATAAAGCTATGGAGGCTTTAATGGTGGGCAAGGGATTATACATAAAGCCGTATAAAAGTGGTAAAGGCCTGTTTATAACATCTTCAAAAAACTGAAAAATATGCTGCCCGATCGCCCTCTAACTAATGTGGACATTCAAAAGTACTCAAGAGACATACCATATTTCCGTGGGGTATATATGAAGGATCGGTTACCTAAGAAGCCGAAACAGATTGAATGTGGTATCGTTAACTTAGATGATTCTAAGAACAATGGAACGCATTGGGTAGCTTATGTCAAAGTTTACAATTATTGTGAATATTTTGATAGTTATGGAAATTTAAAACCACCTATGGAGTTGATACGATATTTCAAAAATTGTAATGTGTTTTATAACTATACAAGATATCAAACATTTAATTCGGTAAATTGTGGTCATTTATGTTTAGAATACTTGTCGACTTTTTGGAATAAAATTATGTTATAAATTATATGCTTTTCTTTAATTTCAATCATTTACAAGATGTCACTCACTTTGTCTATAACTGGAAACTCGTCAGTGTTATCTACGTACTATCCCAATACGTTACAACTAGATGGAGAGTATGAGTGTGCATTATTGCACTTTTCAACATTTAATGCTATTCCAAACATTGATAAAAGTAATAATAGATTCTATTATGGTTCTAACGAAGTTATTGAAATACCAGAGGGTACTTATGAGTTGCAAGATATCAATGATTATTTAAAATCCAAAATAAAAGATGCATCGATTAAGTTACAGTGCAATAATAATACTTTGAAAACTACTATCTTCTGTACAAAAGACGTTAACTTTATAAAAGAAGACTCTTTTGGAAGACTTTTAGGATTCAACAAACAAATCTTGAAAGCAAATAAATTGCATGTGTCACAGTCTCCAGTCAACATTCTACCTACGACCGTAGTCAGGATTGAATGTGATATTGTAAGCGGTTCATACATAAACGGTGAACCAAGCCACATTATTCACGAATTTGCACTCAATGTGCCACCTGGTTACAGGATCATAGAAATCCCGAAGAACGCAATTTACTTTCCAATCAATCAAAACAACATAAGCTGCATACATATCAGGCTATTGGATATAAACAAACGATTAATCAATTTACGTGGTGAAGAAGTGCAGGTATATTTACATCTTAGAAGAAAAAAATGATTGATTACAATAAAAATGTGTCTCAACAAGTAAAGAATATCAGTTCTGCTCAAGCTACCTATCAAATAAGACCTCTATCTAAGAAGATAGGAAATAAGAAGAAAATAAAATTAACAAAAGACAATAAAGCATTTCTTAGAGCGATCGGATTGCTAAAATGAATATCTTAGACGTTTTATCAGCTCCGACCTTTGATAATACTATAGAAGGAATCGAATTTCATTCCTACAAACCATATGTAACGAGTTTCAACAGGAACGATGAAATCCGCATACCCATCAATCAACAGGACTTATACATATTACCATCAGCTAGCACCCTTTATTTGGAAGGAACTGTAATCGTAAGCAAAAAAGATTCGAAGGACAAAGCCGCTAGTGTTAATTTCACGAACAATGCTCTACTCTACTTGTTTCAAGACATTAGGTATGAGCTAAATGGAGTGGAGATTGATAAAATAAAAAATGCTGGTATAACAACAACCATGAAATCACTAATTTCAATGAACGAAAGTGAATCAAAAACGTCTAATGCTTGGGGGTGGAATATTGATGGCATAAAAAATGTTGATGGAGGAAGATTTTCAGCTTCTATACCACTTCGTAACCTCCTTGGGTTTGCTGAAGATTTTAAAAAAGTTGTAATAAATAGTAGACATGAACTGATATTGTTACGAAGTAATACTAATTTGAACGCTGTAAAACTTAATACTGGCGAAGTAGTAGATGATGTTCAGATCAACAAAATCATATGGCGCGTACCGCATGTTAAAGTATCAGACAAAGAAAAAATTGGTTTGTTAAAAGTATTAGAAAAAGATCGTCCACTTCAAATGATATACAGAAATTGGGATCTGTACGAATATCCAGCTTTACCTAAAACTACAAAACATACCTGGTCTATCAAAACTTCATCTCAAATAGAAAAACCAAGATACATTATTATCGGACTACAGACAAATAGGAAAAGCAATGCAAGTTCGGACATGTCTCAATTCGATCACTGTCATGTTCGAAACGTTAGAGTATATCTCAATTCAACTTATTTTCCGTATGAAAACTTAAATGTGAGTTTTGCTAATAACAGAATCGCTTTATTATACGAGCAATACACCAGATTTCAACAGTCGTATTACGGACGTCGTCCGGAGCCCATATTAAGCGAAAAACAGTTTAGAGATTTAGCACCGCTGTTTGTCATTGATTGCTCTAGACAAGCGGATAATCTAAAGACAGGTCCGGTTGTAGATGTGAGAGTAGAAATTGAGAGTGATTCAGAGATACCAGATCAAACTTCAGCATACTGTCTCATTCTGAACGATTGCATTGTCGAATACAAACCATTAAGTAACATTGTTAAGAAGATATCATGAAGGCGGATACTATTATAGTGGAACTCCAAGGATTTAAAGATTCTATAAATAATTTTATTGTCAAAGAATTGACCATTGCGAGTCAGGATCATACACAGACGTTCTTGGTAAAACCACCATATTCATTCCATTACCTAACACAAGAAGAAAAAAAACAGGTGAGGTGGCTAGAAAGAAATCGAGGAATTTACTGGAGCGAGGGCTACATAGACTACAAAGAGTTTCAACGCGTTATTTTACCATACTTAGAAAACAAAAAAATTATCACGAAGGGTTTGGAAAAGATTAAGTGGATTAAAGAGTTATGTACAAACTGTAAAGTGATCGACATAGGTGAGAAGGGATGTCCTAATTTTTCAGAATTAAAAAGAAAGTTTTGTAAAAATAAAACTGATTTTAATTGTGTGAATCATAAAATGAATTGTACATTGAATAATGCTGTCTGTATAAGGAAGTGGTATTTTTATAATAATATGTCTGTATTTAATTTGTTTTAATTATTATTGTGTTCAACATTTAATAAAAATGTCTATCTAATAAGAGTGTTTTATTTATTATAATCAGGGTAACCTACATAACAGACTTTAAATTAGCTGCAGCAAAATGATATTTCTTATGAATTTATGATAAAAATGCAAATATAACATGATTTTAAACGAATTATTCTAATAAAAATACTGAAAGCAAATAACCTACAATTATTATCATTACACTAGAGCTAATTTAGAGTTCGAGTATAAATAAATTAATGATAATACAAAAAAAAAAACAATTTAAATAATGAAACAATTTATTTTTATGTAGTTTATTACAATATATAGAATTTAAAACTTATATTGAATAATTATATTATACTTACTAAACTTATATTAATTATAGTGAATATTTATATATTCAAAATTTATACAATATAAAAACTTAAAACGTTTACACATACCTATACGTCATACATTCCTAACAATAATATAAGTACCCATTAATAATTATGATATAACTTACATAATTTATTACTGCTTATTACTACAAATTAAATACAACAACTTATAAAGTAGACACTTACAAAATAATGATACCAGTTAATAATAACATCTATCCCCACAAAGATTTTTTGATATTTTATTAATTAACGCATGCGTCTCGTCCATAACATGGTCCTCCGATTCAGTCACTACATATTGAGCACTTAACATTACCACGTCATGATTGTCACTTGTAGGTTCTTGTTGTTCGCTGATATCCAACACTTGTACCTGGATCAGTCGTAAACCTTTTTTCTTCTCATTGTTTATGACGAATGATTGACTTGTAGGTAGAGATGACTTCTGTTTTAGACACTCCCGCCTTGTTCGAGGCTTCTTGTTGACAGGTCTGCAGTCTTGTCTTGCCCTAGAATCCATGTTGAGAGGATTTTGTTGTTCTGAGAAATCTGGGATATGCCAGCTTAAACTCGGGGTCGGAAAACGTTGAGCGTATTGTGAGTAGTCGATAATATCTGGAGAATCACACATTTTTGATGATCTGAAATAAACAAAATAGTCATTAATATTATTTAATTTTATAACAAAAGAGGAAATTTATAAAGATACACAAAACAGAATATACTTACGAATTATTTGCTTTGAACCGATGTGTCCACTCCAACAAGTGACTGCGTAATGAAATGACAGACTATCAATATTGCTTATGATGTATGAATATTCTGGTGTAACCATAGTCTGTACAGTACAATTGAATTCGACAAGTTTGAACCTGTATCCTTGTAGACAGCGCGAACACCTGATAAGTGTTGTATTTCTCAATGCAGCGCGCCTGTGCCGGCGCGTGCTTAGTCATCAGGAATTGTATAGATTTTATACATACGTATATAATTTTGCTTAGTACTTGCTTTATTACTGCTAACCAATTTCAAGTTTCAACATGTTTGAACTCGTGCCCGAGCACCTGTTCGGTGTCAAATTCTACACCGCGCATGCATCTTCAAAGCGATCCAGTATTTTGTCACATTTTCGACGACACATTTGGCGCATTGGTTATGAGCTCGTCATCGCGTCACAATGGTAAGTATTAGTATATGAATGTGCCAAATTCAGTGTCGCGGGTTCGATTCCCGCACGGAACATTAAGTATTTGTTCCGGTCTGGATTTTGTTTTTATGTTTTTTTTCGTCATTATTTTATTAAATATAAAAATAATACTCTGAAAAAATTAGCAAATATGAGCCTGGATCAAAACATCTGTTGATGTACCTTAGGTGCATTGTTATCAATCAGGAATAGAAATGAAACAGATTTATGAACATAAAATATTATTTATTTAAGTATAATTATATTTAGTAGGTGTACATAAGTATCAATAAAAGTAAACTTATATAAGACCTATATAGGTACCTAAGGTTGTATAGAGTATTCCTAAACACTGTAGTATTCTTAAACACTGTTTAGCTCTAACTAGTACAAGGGACACCAAGAATACACACATTTTAGAATTGCATACATAATAAAGTCAGGTTCAAAGTAACTTCTGTCGATACTATTTGAATTACATTACACAAAAATATTACATTATTCACATTAAAAGAATAACAATCATTTTATAATAGTAGGTAACACAGTAGGTAGGTTGAAAGATTATCTAACTATCCATTCAGGACGTCATAAGTTTTATCATTTACAATCAATAAAATACATATTAAAAATGTAACTACTGTAATTACATTTAAATTGTGGTAATGCATTACATAAATATAGTTGCGTTACCCCAGGCTAAAGTAGAAACTTTATCAAACGATAGCATTCGTTTATCATCATTGCTCGAAAGTGCTATTTTATTTACGTCCTGAGTGAATATTTCATGTTTTATTGATCTAAACAATACATTTTTTTTGCGAATAACATTGCAATTGTACAAAACATTTTTATAGTCTAACATATTTAATTTTTTGGTAATACATTTTTTTGTACCTTTTGCCTTTTGAATTGTTTTGTTTAACGTTTTAATACAATAAAGCTTTGAGCGCAGTCCTACGAATTCTTTGATAATGTTGCCCCCCATTTCATCCTTAAATAGTCCTGGAACCTTCTTATTAATAATTGGTAAGTTATACTCATTGCTACAGTCATAATTGCTGGTATCTAAATATTTTAGAAAATGGAGCTTGAAGTCTTTATAAACATCATTACTCTGTACATCATATACTAGACTATCTGTGTCAGTATAGCACAATTCAATTCGGTTACCATAAAAAGGTTTTATGATAGAGTAGTGAAAGTCGTACATGTGAGTCTTAGACAATTCTAATACTGCAAACCCTATGTAAATTGGTTTATTAAGTATAATACGCACAGGCTTCATTTGGATTGCCACTAGATCATCAGAAAATACAGAGGCGCTATGAAAATATGGGCTGGCTATCAATTTTTCAGCACAAGTAGTCTTTTTTGTTTTATTGTTTGAGTCACACCACTTGTTTACTAACTTTACGTCTATTCGATGTTCATTATTTTCCAAAGTCTTTCCGAAAATACTATTGTTTAATAATTTGAAAAAGTCTTGTTCAAACGTTGACTCTGCTTTTTGACGTAACTGGGTGTTAATATCAATATACTGCTTTAAAAAACAACTTTGCTTAAATATAATAGCGCGATGGATTCTTCTTAATACTAAACCGTGCTGTAAACATTTTTTTAAATGTACGTAATGAATAACATAGTGATATTTATCGTACAAATTAGGTATTAGCTTTTTATTCTTACCACCAGGTGGCAAGCATTTTTCTGGACAAAAGGGAAAGTCATTGTGTTGCATGTGCAAATTCTCCGGATATATTAAATCAACCTCAAGAATGTAACCGTTTTCCGCAGTATCACTGATGTTTGCTAAGTTCAATTGTAAAAAATCAATTTCTTGTCTATTCATAAATTTAAAATCGGAATAGGGTAGGGATTGACACATGCTATAACCATATAAGTTGTTACAATCTAAATATATGATAAATGAATTTGGACGTGTTGGATCGTAAGTATCTAAATATTTATGATTGGCTTTGACATGTCTTTTAGAACACATACAAACACCTCCTCGAATACCTTTTTGTATCATTCTAAAAATTTCAATATCACTAATCAATTCTAATTTAACTCCTGTTTTTAAAAGCATTGCATCAAAAGATAGACTTGGTGCTGTAAGATAGAACGCGGGATCGAGATTGTAATGTAGTTTACAAGTTTTTCGAAAATTTTCAAATACATCTGTTAGCAATAGAACATCTGTTTTGAGATACAAATCTGTGTACATACCCATGTTTTGAATATTAAATACTGACCAAACAGACCGAGCGTGTTCATAGTCTTCGTCGGTCACTGTCTCATTAGTTATGGAGTTAAAAAAATATTTTTTAGATGGTAAACATATATCTTCATAACGTTCCCATTGAGACATATAGTCATATGGATACACTCCTTTACGAGTCAGTAGGTTAAATTGTTTTTTATTAGGAAAATAAGATTTTAATTGTTTAAATTCTTGTTTTTTCATGGTATTAACCAACTTTTCTAAGCTAGTTCCTAAAAACTTGAAAGAATCTACAAACCGGACCTGAATGCTTTCCCCGGTAGAAATCGGAATAAATTTAGTGAATGAAATATAGTTTTCTTTTGTTTTAGGTATCACTTTAATAGATCCAGGAGCTTCACCTAATTCTTTTATGAAAAGGTGGCAATCGTATCCGGACAAATTATGAAAAAATACTGGCAAAAATGTAGGTAGTTTGTATTGTAAGTTACAATAACTATGAGCTGCGCCACGATATTTACCAGTCAAGTGACAATGATCGCGAACCCTATCGCCAAACAAGAACTGCTCACAAATATAACATGTTATCGCGTTTTCAAAGTCGTGAGCATTATCATTTGAGTAAATCATAGGAGCATTATTTTTTAAAATATCGTAAATTTTTTGTGCATCTGTATAGATAGACTTCACAAAATTTGATACACAATCCGAACCGCGATAAGAAACGTAACGATTGTGGCTTTCGTCTAGCGTACACGTAATATGATAAGCGAAAGCTACAGGCACATGTCGCTGTCGCGTTATAGTACTCGCCTTAGTAGGGTCAGGGTCACAAGATTCATACCGTTCTAGCATTGTCTCAAAATCTGCGTATATAACAAATGGTACAATTTGCTTTCTATTATAATTTTTAAACTGTATAAAAGAACCCATTGGAGGTAGTTCAGTGGCGACACCTCCACAACTATGCGAACTAAGATCATCGCATGAATTAAAAAACATTAAACAAATGTCACAAAAGTACAGTTTACTGTGGTGTTTTGTTATTTGATTTTTAACAAGTCGCGGCAAGTCCTTAATGAGACAGTAATGTGATAAATCATCTCTTTCTAAATAAAGTAAATGAATCACCTTTCCGTTCAAGGTTTTTGGTTTGTAAAGCGGTCCTATAACGGTATTATTTTTTAAACCATAAATGTAAATGCAAATTTCGGGGTTATTCACTTCGAATCGCGCAATATCTGAGAAATTCACTGGAAATGATATATCCTCTACATTTAACACATTACGAAAATCAGGGTAAGAAGATACTCTTTCAGGATGACTCTTAGCTGGATATAAAGCAGCAACAACAGACCATAAAAAACAATATTCGTCATTATTGTGGATATTAACACATGCTTTTTTCGATTTTATTGCAGACGGCAATTCGATAAAGCCTGAACCGCGCAAAGGCTGATATTTGTTAACATTTATTTCCAAATGAGAACTGCTCAAGAATGTCCATCCACTGTCTCGGTCCTGAAATTCTTCTATCTTTTTTGTTAAAGTGTTTTTTACTTGAGACAATAATGAATCAAATTCATAATTCTGATGTATAGTAACGTTTTTTGTGGCAAATGATTTCATCTCTTGAGAATCATTTTTAAACATTAAAAACAAAGCAAAATATTCGAAATTAACTTTTAGAGAAGTATGTTCTTTAAGAGACATGTCAATTAACGTTTTAATTTTGCTCCAAATATTGTTAAGAAATGGATCTAGAGAATAATTCTCAGACGGATCGACAATTCTATAAGAAGCTATACGATTACGAAATGCAGAATGTATTATTTCAACACCTTCGCAAAAATACGAAATATTTTTGTTTTTATGATTAGTACTGCGTAGGTGACCTGTCCACTGACTGCGCTCAACGGATGTATTGCAAACAGTACAGAAAGGCATTTTTGTATATTATTAGACCTAATGTCCACGTAAAATAGAGTAAGTTTTAGATTAACAGCACAAACAAAAGATACTAATGATCAAAGACTTATAATTTTAACCTAACCTTAGAATAAACTGTTAACAAAAATATAAAGTATATATAATTATTATATTATTTTATATTTATGTTGTCACTGTAAAACACGGGCTCCGAGTCTTGAAAAACTACATGGACCCGTCTCATAAATGTCTGCAGCGCGTCCCACTGCGGAGTGTCTTTATTAATTTGCACTTTAAGTGCAACTAAGGCTTTCTTCCACCGTTCAAGTGGAGTCGTGGACGCTGCATCGGACTTATTGTATACTTTTACCTCCACGTAAAAGTCACCCTCAATGTACGGCGCCGTCCGCCGCAACTTCCCGTTAGCAACTCTGCTCACGAGAGACGACGTGAGCTCCTCGCCGCCGGTTGCTGGTGCGCGTTGCTCGCTATCCTCCAAGCCGAAGAGGTCCGAGCGATGTTGTTGTGGTTGTTTTTTACTGTAAAAATAAAATAATATAAGTACCTTATCATTACAATAACAGCACCTTGTAAACGTTCTATCAAAAAAGAACCAATGGAATTATGAATCATTGGATTGTGGTGTGGTTTTAAGTATAGAAATAAATCCACTACTAACGTATAACACTCGTATTGGAATAAAATACATAAATACCTAAAGACAAGAAATAATAGAAATTACCTTGATTTAGATTCCGATTGCGAGGTGGAGGTGCTCTCAGAAGCTTTACGCTTAGGAGATTTCTTTTTGGACTGCACCTTTGCAGCCTCAGGTGCGCGACGTGGGTATTCAGATTCGGAGTCAGACCTGTAATCGAGTAGACAACAATTAATTTCAAATAAAAAAAGTCTGTAAAGAAGATTAGAACAATTGAACGCTCGACTTGGATTGTGGTGTGGTTTTAAGTATAGAAATAAATCCACTACTAACGTATAACACTCCTATTGGAATAAAATACATAAATACCTAAAGACAAGAAATAGTAGAAATTACCTTGATTTAGATTCCGATTGCGAGGTGGAGGTGCTCTCAGAAGCTTTACGCTTAGGAGATTTCTTTTTGGACTGCACCTTTGCAGCCTCAGGTGCGCGACGTGGGTATTCAGATTCGGAGTCAGACCTGTAATCGAGTAGACAACAATTAATTTCAAATAAAAAAAGTCTGTAAAGAAGATTAGAACAATTGAACGCTCGACTTATGAAACACAAGGACACTGAAATAACATAATTATTTTAAAAAAATACTTACGTACATTTTATAGAAGTATTCGGTATTCGTAATTAACAATAAACTTAAGTGGAGCTTGTCACTAGAAGACGTTGGAGCGAATGTGAATTTTCATATAAATTAATCGAATTTAAGTAAAGAAAAATACCATCTCAGCAAATTTAACCTCATTACAAATTAAACCTTAAATCTTAGTATTACAATTGTATTACTAACTTATGTCAGTTACGTCCATTTAAATCATAATATTGATTCCGTCAAAATGCAATTTTATCGTGAGAAATGAAATATAAAACCAGCATTTGTCCGGTACCTTGCTTAGGTATCTATGATTACTACTATTTATGTAATTTCTGTATGTTTGTTTATTTAAAAAATAATAACAAGACATCATTATGCACGGTTGTAAAATAATAGATTTTTTAAGACGCATGTGAAAAATCTGGAACAAATATTTGGTGATTATACTTTATTATATAATTATAATATTTAAGGTAGTACTAACGCTTGCTGCACGAATTTATTAACTTAATTATTAACTTATAGGAAAAGGGATTGCGATAGGGATTCGAACCTGAAACCTGGAAATATACATAAGCCTATTTATACCAGGGGTATTCACAATCCTGTTTGCAGAGTAGAATTTAACCTGTACTTTGATCATATAGGGATGACGCCAGCGTCATCAATCAATAAGTTACATTCGAGATAATTTATGTGTAGAAAAGTTTTGAACGGATACGCGTAACAAAACTAGTTTATTACGTAATACGAGTATGTTGCAGTCAAACTGCAAATATTAAACCATCATCTGTAATAGAAATATAAGTATAGTATATTAATAAAATCGTATATAGTAGAAGTTATATTGATATCTTACAATTTTTACAATATAAATAGTATTTTTAAACAATCCCTAGACAAAAAAGTTAGTCATTAAAAATATTTTTATACACATTTATTTATTGTAACTACAAAGTCATAAAGGTTATAATTATTACAATAAAGTAATTTCCAAGATGAGTGTGCCGTACCGAAACTGAAGTACCTATTTTATGAACATAGGAAGTCCTGTATAAGACAAATTTAAACTATGTGCGCAACAAGCGTAGTGCTTATCATGCATATTATTATTATGGTTCCCATGGACACCTTACATACAACAACATATGGTCAGCAAATTATTGCTACTTGCAATTTTGCAGTTTCACAGACTGTAAAGACTCATTTACACTCACTCGTAACAATCATCTGATACGGTCGATTCCAACGTCGCACTAAGGAGCATTTTGACTTCAAAACCGAACAAAAATGACGCTTACAAATTTCTGTAAATGTCACTCAAATTAGGATTTTATTACACCTAAGTAATGGTACTATCATAAAACGGTCCTAACTCGGAACCCGCATCATACAGGATTAAAAAATGAAAATCGTGTATGTTTTTTTTACTAATTAGTACTTTTGTAATAGTACCGAGTTATATCGGGTTTTAAATTTACTTTTGTGGTAAAACAGTAAAAACCTTTTCCACATAATTCCACCACTTTGAAATATAGGACTTTTAAAGTGATATAAGAATACTAGCTGATCCCCGTGGTTTCACCCCGCTGCTCGGCTCCTATTGGATGTGGCACGATGTTATACAGCCTTCCTCGATAAATGGACTATGCTACACAAAAAGAAATTTTTCAACTTAAACCAGTATTTCCTGAGATTAGCGCGTTCAACCAAACAACAAACTCTTCAGCTTTATAATATTAGTATAGATTTCAATTATTCAGCAATTTTATGAACTTTATATAAATATATGATTTTCTTTATTCACTTACGTATTTTTATTCATTTCCAAGCAAATAAAACTGCTAATGAATTTTGTCCGGAAGAATACAATATAGCGAAACTGATCGGACGTACACACACCGAACGGTAAATAATGGTGTAAATGCACCTTAACTCAGCGCGACGTGCGGTTGGATAGCAATCAGTACCAGACGTAACGTGTTCATTATCAAGTAAGTAGTGTCGTCTGGGTGAATTTAATTAAATTAAAATTTCGGATGTCCTCGACACATAATCTGAGTGTGCGTTGAACCTCTGGGGTAAAAGCGCTATCTCTAACTTTGTGGAGAGACATAGTGACAATCTGTCCCAAATTTTAGTTTAATGTATACGGTAGCCTAAAATTCAGATGTCCTTGGTGCCACTCTGGCTGCAAAAACTGAGTGTGTGTTGAACCTTTGCGGTAATGCACTATCTCAAACTTTGTGGAGAGACATGAGACAATCTGTCCTGAAGTTTAGGTCATCGGTTCAGACAGCCGACGCATTTACTTGTTTAATAAACGTGTAAATTTTCATCTATATGAAACGAAATTAAATTAAAATTTCGGATGTTCTCGACACATAATCTGAGTGTGCGTTAACCTCTGCGGTAAAGCGCTATCTCTAACTTTGTGGAGAGACATAGTGACAATCTGTCCCAAGTTTTAGTTTAATGTATACGGTAGCCTAAAATTCAGATGTCCTTGGTGCCACTCTGGCTGCAAAAACTGAGTGTGTGTTTAACCTTTGCGGTAATGCGCTATCTCAAACTTTGTGGAGAGACATGAGACAATCTGTCCTGAAGTTTAGCTTACCACGTTTCATGTAGATTTAAATTAGGAATAAATTCAGTAGTGGTGAAATGTGTAGTGAAAGAATGACAGTAAAGTAGTGTAGTGAAACAGAGTTGTGATCACAAAAGGTTCTTCTCAGGACCGCAAATTCGTGTTTCTTAAAACGAAACGTCAAAACGTACCCTCCAATTTTCAGCTGAAATTGACAGAGGTGAACGAAGGAACGACAGGTAAGACTAGTTTTAAAACGCGAATTTGGAATAGGAACTATTGGGCATTGAATTTTAGAACTGAAAGGTGGAATAGGCGCCGAACCAGTATTTTTGTACATTCTATTCTATTCCACAACCATCGATATCAGAAATATTATTGGGAATTCTACCCCACCAGTGACGAAGGCGAACGGAGTGAGCCGTAGGAACGGCAGGTGGGGTAGAATGCCCAATAATATACTACTATAATGCAATAGCTTATCTTATTTTATAATATATATAAAATAAAATCTGCTAAGTATATAAAAAACAAACAAGGGAAACCTATAACAAAACATTAATAATTAATTCAACTCAATTTCTTTCTTTAACTTTTTAAGTAATCCCCGAAAGCTTTTTAAGTAGAAAACAATACTGAGTGCTAAGTTACTTTGCGTCCCTCTTACTTCTCCCGTTTTTCTAAGACAGCGTGTTCGGAACTATTAACTTTAACACTGGTATTCTAGTCCCTTTATAAGTCAATTGTTCAGTTACGCTAAAATTATTCGTCATGGCGACTAGTCAACGTAAAAAAAAAAGTTAAATTTGCAAAACACGATGTGGGTATATCTATTTTTTGTTTGATCTTTGGACCCATTAGGGCTATGTATACCCAAGTGTGCAACACTCGCAAAGTTGTTAAAAAATATATATACACCAAAAAAGAAAACGAATTTATTAAAATTTTCTTCTCTAGGTCTCCGGTTTGGGTGCAAATAGTCCATACATGATAGGTACACCATTTTTTGCAATTTATTGTCACCACTAATTGACGCATGTTCATTTCCATACACAAACTTTTGAGTTTTTGGCGTTTCTGTAAAAATAATGAAATGACGGAGGTTACTTTAGTATTATTTGGGCACCTGTTAAGATTATAGTGGGGACCTTGTGACCTTTGTACGGCTAGTAAAATAAAAAAAAACCGGCCAAGTGCGAGTTGGACTCGCGTGAAGAGGGTTCCGTACGATTTATTTCTTGCCTACCTATAATTTTAACCGCAAATAATAGATGAATTGAAATTTACGAATAGTTGAAGATTGGTACGCACAATATTGAGTGATTTCCCATGTTATTTCAATATCATGAACTTCTTATAGGTTTTCCTATAATCTATAAGTAGAAAAGTAATTTCTGTATTTTTTTTCAAAATTTTAGGTTCAGTAGTTTCGGAGATAAGGGGATGAATGGTCAATTTTCGTCTATTTTCTTGAATAACTTGGAAACTATTTATTTTAAAATTACAAAAAAAAAATACATTTAAGATCTTCTCAACAAGACCTTTCATCTGATATGTCACACGATGCAGTTTTTCAATTATTTTTTTTAATTTTTCCCTTCCCCCTTCAAAAATTACCTCATTATATGTGTATCAAATTTAAACTTAATCGGTCTAGTAGATTCGGAGATAATTGACTGTAAGAGACAGACAGACGGACACACGAGTGACGAGAGTCCGTTTTGTATTCGGACGTACGGAACCCTAAAAACTATAGTCACTATGTCTTACAGACCTGAGTTGAAGCAGAATGAAGATTAAAAAAAAAACCGGCCAAGTGCGAGTTGGACTCGCGTGAAGAGGGTTCCGTACGATGTTACCTACCACGTTTTTTTTTAAATCTGACCCAAATTGGTACGCACAATATTGAGTGATTTACCATGTTATTTTAATATCATGGACTTCTCATAGGTTTTCCTATAATCTATAAGTAGAAAACTAATTTCTGTATTTAAAAAAAAAAATAAGTCAGTAGTTTCGGAGATAAGGGGGGGAATGGTCAAATTTCGTCTATTTTCTTAAATGACTTGGAAACTATTTATTTAAAAATTACAAAAAATATATATTTAAGATTGTCTCAACAAGACCTTTCATTTGATATGTCACACGATGCAGTTTTCAAATATTTTTTTTAATTTTCCCCTTCCCCCCCAAAAATTACCTCCCATGTACAGATATGGACTTCTTATAGGTTATCCTATAATCTATAAGTAGAAAACTAATTCCTGTATTTTTTTCAAAATTTTAGGTTCAGTAGTTTCGGAGATAAGGGGGGGGGGAATGGTCAAGCTTCGTCTATTTTTTTTGAATAACTTGGAAACCATTTATTTTAAAATTACAAAAAAAATACTTTTAAATTTGTCTCAACAATACCTTTCATTTGATGTGTCACACGATGCAGTTTTCAAATATATTTTTTTTAATTTTCCCTTTCCCCCCCCAAAAATTACCTCCCGTATACAGATTTGGACTTCTTATAGGTTATCCTATAATCTATAAGTAGAAAACTAATTCCTGTATTTTTTTCAAAATTTTAGGTTCAGTAGTTTCGGAGATAAGGGGGGGGGAATGGTCAAGCTTCGTCTATTTTTTTTGAATAACTTGGAAATTATTTATTTTAAAATTACAAAAAAAACACTTTCATGTTTGTCTCAACAATACCTTTCATTTGATATGTCACACGATGCAGTTTTCAATTTTTTTTTTTTAATTTTCCCTTTCCCCCCCCAAAAATTACCTCCCATATACAGATATGGACTTCTTATAGGTTATCCTATAATCTATAAGTAGAAAACTAATTTCTGTATTTTTTTCAAAATTTTACGTTCAGTAGTTTCGGAGATAAGGGGGGAGGAATGGTCAAATTTCGTCTATTTTCTTGAATAACTTGGAAACCATTTATTTTAAAATTACAATAAAAATATATTTAAGATTGTCTCAACAAGAACTTTCATTTGATATGTCACACGATGCAGTTTTCAAATATTTTTTTTTTTAATTTTCCCGTTCCCCCCCAAAAATTACCTCCCATATACATATATGGACTTCTTATAGACTTTCCTATAATCTATAAGTAGAAAACTAATTACTGTATTTTTTTCAAAATTTTAGGTTCAGTAGTTTCGGAGATAAGGGGGGAGGGGGAATGGTCAAATTTCGTCTATTTTCTTGAATAACTTGGAAACTATTTATTTTAAAATTACAAAAAAAATATATTTAAAATTGTATCAACAAGACATTTCATTTGATATGTCACACGATGCAGTTTTCAAAACTTTTTTTTTCATTTTCCCCTTCCCCCCCAAAAATTACCTCCCACATACAGATTTCATCTATTCACGTCACACCTCTGTGCTTGGGTCACAGGAATTGATATGTGTACCAAATTTCAACCCAATCGGTCTAGTAGATTCGGAGATAATTGACTGTAAGCGACAGACAGACGGACACACGAGTGATCCTATAAGGGTTCCGTTTTTGTATTCGGACGTACGGAACCCTAATAACTATCATAATGATATTGCCTTAAAATATTTTGACGGCAACAACTGTTTTATTGTGAAAACAATATTAAAAAACACTTTTGAACAGATTTTCGTTTTATTCCATTCTGTTGCAAACAGAGGGAAAGCATTAAGGGCTTACAATACTTTAAATCTGGGATTATTACACTTGAAATGATTCTGTTCGTTTCCCGATATTCCAGCCGTTGGAGGGTTATTGTTACATTTTTGAAAGCAGCTTTGCTACAATAGTTTTTAACAGGTTAAGCTGTGGCGGCAGAGAAAAATTGTGAAAAAGTTTTAAAATGTTATTTTAGAAAATAATATTTCAACTGCAATAAGTTTAAATAATTTGAAGGTCAAATGGGAAGGAATTTAAGAAAATACAATATGCTTTGTATTAAGACAAAAAAATCAATCTGTATAGTGTAATTTATGGCTGAGCGATAGACAGCTGAGCTATGTCGCGGGTTTCCTTCCCGCACGGAATAAATATTTGTACGGTCTTTATTTAGCCATCCCGGGTCTCGCTGTTTGTGTATGTGAATATAAATGTTTGTAACGGCACCCACGATACTGGAAAAATATTCGGGGTGGGGACAACTATTTGATAAAAAAAAACAAAAATTCGAAAATACTCCTTTTAATAACTTAAGCAACTGAACATCATCATCATCATCATCATATCAGCCGTAAGACGTCCACTGCTGAACATAGGCCTCCCCTTTAGACTTCCAATAGGACCGGTTGTAAGCGGCCTGCATCCAGCGTGATCCTGTGGCCTTCATAAGATCGTCTGCCCACCTAGCGGGTGGACGTCCTACGCTGCGCTTGCCGGTGCGTGGTCTCCATTCGAGAACCTTACGGCCCCATCGGCCATCATTTCTACGTGCTATATGGCCTGCCCACTGCCATTTCAACTTGCTAATTCGTTGGGCTACTGAACTGAACATAAAAGACGGAAAAAAATCAACCGCTCTTTCTTCTAAAAAGGTCCTTTGTCTCGCACCGCTGTCTCAACGGATTTAAAGTTAGAGCTCACAGTATCGATGGACAGTAAGACCTACTCTTGATTAGAGATTACTACTATTAGGTGCGTCCACATAGAGCACGCAGCCTCGCGAGTCATTTGCCGCGCGAAGCAGCTCGGTTAGTGTGGACGTGTCTCGGCCGAAGAAAGCGCGCGCGGTGCCGCGAGCGAGCGACCGAACGCCCGAGCCATCCAGTGTCAGCTTTTGTTTTGCTCGCGTAGGTATATTGTTTCGTGCCTCGGTCGAGAAATAATTGCGCGTCCAAACAGAGCAAGAGCGAGAGGCATTTGCCGAGCGAAGCAAATGCCTCGCGAGGCTGCTCGTTCTGTGTGGACGCACCTATTGAAGATAGCACATTACAATATTAAAACAGACCAGAAACAGAGTTACTTTTCGTAACGCGCTGTACTGCGCTCGAGATTTTGATACTTACTTGAAAACTTATTGGGGTTTAAAATGTATTTTTTTATTACTTTTAGTGTTTATTTACATTAATAAGTCTTTTGCTATGTATGTAATATGACTTACTACATTTTTAGAGTTTTCTATACTTGCTTTAATAATATTTTTGATTTGCTTATTATTAGGCCTAATGCAATTAGTATCATGTGTAGTGCCTTAGTTTGAAATAATGCCCACGATTTCAATTGCACCCTTTAAACTAATATTATAAAGCTGAAAAGTTTGTTTGGTTGATCGCGCTAATCTCAGGAACAACTGGTTCGAATTGACCAATAATTTTTGTGTTGGATAGCCCATTTATCGAGGAAGGCTATATAACATAACGCTACGACCAATCGGAGCGGAGCAGCGGGGTGAAACCATGGGTAACAGCAAGGAATTTTCGGAAAAAGGATTTTTGTATGAAATACGAGGAGTTAGCGGGTGAGAAACATAATATGGGTAAGCATTATCATCATCATCATATCAGCCGTAAGACGTCCACTGCTGAACATAACCCTCCCCTTTAGACTTCCAATAGGACCGGTTGTAACCGGCCTGATCCTGTGGCCTTCATAAGATCGTCTGCCCCACCTAGTGGGTGGACGTCCTACGCTGCGCTTGCCGGTGCGTGGTCTCCATTCGAGAACCTTACGGCCCCATCGGCCACCAGTTTTGCATGCTATGTGGCCTGCCCACTGCCATTTCAACTTGCTAATTCGTTGGGCTATGTCGGTAACTTTGGTTCGTCTACGAATCTCCTCATTTCTGAGTCGATCGCGCAGAGACTTCGAGCATAGCCCTCTCCATAGCTCGTTGGACCATACTGAGCTTACTAATGAGGCCTATAGCAAAGGACCATGGGTACGCATAATACGTACGATTCCTTGAATCAATAGTAGTGTAACATCATCTTCACAGACAATTTTAATCGAACTGCTTTTATTGTCGTAACCAACAATAGACAAAGCCAAAAAATTAAAGCGCCCCTCAAATTCTTCTAAAAATATTTTTCTTTCCGCACCATTGCCTCGGTGGACTTTAAGTTAGAGCTAACAGTACCGATAGGCCGTGAGACTTGCTTCGTACTTTACGTGCCCCGACTCATAATGCTCCTGAAAATGTCGCGCTGAAAACGCTGAATTATTGGCAGAGCAACACTTTATTATTAGATATCAATCGATTTTCTATTTTTCACGGTTTTGAGTCTTGTGAAGGTTGGTTTAGAGGTTCTAATTTTATGTCATTTTGAAGTTGGTCTAGACTAAAATACATGAGAAAAACCTACTAAAATAATTTACATTTATACTAGCACACGTCATCACTCATCATTATACTTAGGTGCATTTAGGGCAATTGACTGTTGATCTACGTGATTGATTCCCGCACTGAAGAAATTAACATTTGTATGCACCTACAAGTTCTTTTTTTGAGTCTGGTTGTTAGTGTACCAATAAGATGGAAAAAAAATTAAACGACTTAAAAAATGAGGAGGTTCCCAATTCGGTCGGTATTTTTTTTTTAAGAACAATAAGAGAAATTCGTAAATCTTGAGGCGGCCGCGAAGTCTAGAACTATTTAACTTAACTCGTATTATTACTGAAGTCTGGTTTATGCAAATACTGAAAATAGTAGAACCTAGTCAGTTTTTCATCTAAATTTATAAATTTAGCATCTTAATTAGCAAAAGACTGGCATTTTGTCGCTCCCAAAATAAAGAAAAGGTCAGACTGTCTCCACAGTTTCGCGAATATCAAGCTATTTTTGTACACGAAGTTCTTTAAAATCATATCCATAATATGTGGAGGCTGTTGATTACAAATACGAGTAGATAGGTCAAATATAAAATTTTACCCTCGCATATGCTAGTAAAAACTGGCGTTTGCCTTTGGCTTTCGTCTGCGTGGAAGTTGATAAACAATACTTCACATTCTGGTTGTAAACTTTACGATTCCCTTTGCTCCACATCCGGTCTAGAAATTTTGCGTAAAAGATCCAATATCATAAACTTTTGCATTAACAATAGACCTTATTCTAAATAGGTGATAACAATGTTGTTTACAAGTTCAAATCACTATTTACTTCCAAACATAAGAAACGAACCTTCTGCTAAGAGCAATTACTTAACAAAAATAACAATCTCAAACAATGAAACGACAACAATAATTTCGATTCAAATCATGAATTTGATCATAGAACCTGCCAAAACAAGCCCAATATTTCAGCTTTCAAAGTAAATACCCTTATTGTTTCCAACACAGTTCTAGGGACCGTGACCTCTGAGCCTTTCAAATAAATCATCTAGGTACAGCGAGAATCTTCTTTTACGCGTAGCCAAGATCCTTGAATATTTCACCCGTCCCGACTTCGACGGTACCTTTTAATAAATCTCGACACCTTATAAAAATACTTGCATTTGCCAATGGCTTCGTCTGCGTGTAATTCCACGAGAACGTAATATACAGGTCAGCATTATTATTTCAGCTTATTGCAGTCCACTGCTGGACATAGGCCTCTCCCAGGGAGCGCCACAGCGCACGATCTCCAGCTTTTTTCATCCAGCCACTGCCAGCCACCTTCTTCAGGTCATCGGTCCATCTTGCCGGGGGCGTCCCACCCTACGCTTACCTACACGCGGTCTCCATTCAAGAAACTTCCAACTCCACCTTTCGTCGGTTCTGCGGCACAGCAATATATAGGTATCCTTCATTTATTTCTTTCACTGAGCTTTACATCAAAATTCTTTCAGCCACAAATTCTGGCGTGATTGAATAACAATAATCCGGTCATCCAGTCATTTTCGCATTTAATTTGATTCGCTGTTCTTGGCACAGTTAAGCGTCAGGAAATAGAACAGTAGATTTATAATTATTAAACTCTAACCTTGAAAGGTAATGTTGATTCTAGACTAGGTTGCAGCAAGGGTATCTGAATATATAGGGCATAAGAATAGCCAGACATGTTGTGACGTCAAATATTTAGTAGGTACGGATTAAAGGCCTATCCGCACACAACAGGTGCCAGCACGTGCCGATCAGTAACATAATCGATCAGTGTCAGTGAAATGAATGAATGAAAGAATGAAGACGATGATTTTGACGATTTAACTTTTGCTGTAATCACTGAACGACACTGTCACTGATCAGTATGGGTAGCGGCGTACAAAATATATGGTACAATATCATATTTCACTGACACTGATCGATACGGTACTGATCGGCACGTGTCGGCACTATGCCGGCACTGTTGTATGCGGACAGGCCTATAGAGTAGAACTGTGGTCACCTCAGTATCCGTTCGCACGGAGCTTTTTGTATTCTGAAAAAGTTGAGATCATACGTCAACATGCAACTAATCACCTACTAATAAACCTTCCTACCTACCTACCTCTTAATAAACCTTATAATGTACATCGTATTAATATTGTATCTAAGGCTAGAAGCTAAGATATCTAAAATGTTGACGACGAAAATAGCCAGACTCATGACGTCACAATTTGCGTTAATGTAGAGCTTTAAGACTTTGTATTATTAGTAAACCTTGTTCGTACCTAGAAACATATTTAAATAAGGAGTATTTATCTATTAGGTTTGTATTGCTGGGTCAAAACAACTGATTTTGTGTACACAATTCTAAGTATTGTGCTGTTACACAAATACCGTCTAACTAAGTAATTTACCAACATAATAGTCTAGACTTCTAGAATAGATCATTACCTATCGGTACCTACTCGATAGGTCTTTGCAACTCCCAACTATAAGGAAGCATTAAATCAAAAGAAATGGGTAATATTTTCATTTATTTATCTGTAAAAGCTACATCTTCTAATGCATAAAAATCTCGTGTCATATAGTGTTTGTGGTTGCACTGCGCCCAATTTTATGCCAAATAATATTCAGGCATTCTACTACCACGTGAATAATTTTTTATGGGGTTTTAAAAGAATTCTAGTAAAATATTATATAAATGTATGAATGCAAGTCAAATTTTTCTTTGGATACAGAAATAACGTTAAACAGATAACATTATTGAGAGCAGTGGTGGCCTAGTGGTATGGGTCCCAACTGAGAGTAGTGGTGGCCCAGTGGTATCGGTCCCGACTTACGAGTTTGTGATCCCCGCCAGGCGCATTACTTTGTGTAATTTATTTCATCACCACTGCTCTCAAAACGGTGAAGGAAAACATCGTGAAGAAACCGGCATGTCCTAGAACCAAAATTCGAAGACATGTGACATCTACCAACACGCACTGGGCCCGCGTGGTGGATTATGGCCCACTTGCTCTCACAGAGAGGAGGCATGTGTCCCAGCAGTGGAAACATTATAGGCTGATGATGATGATGATGACAAAACCGGTAGGTACTTCTAGGCAAGCGTGATTTACCTTGGACAACATCATTGTTTATCATCGGCCGGGATAGTTGCTAAACGCGAGCTTAAAATAGAAATATAAAAGAGAGTAAACATACCACATTCCCTACGTTCAACCTTGTCTGACAGGCTCCAAAAATAAACGTGGTAAGCTTCATAATTTCTATATGATGTTATGTAGGGTCTCCATCGATCGTTTGGGATATTTGTGTGAGATCAGTTCAGGCATAAAGGTCAGTGTACTTAGGCATTAGGATTGATCCGCGGATGAGCTAGGCGGGAGGCTTAGTAGAGCATTGTCATGATATTTAGCAGTACTCTAGGGAATTATACGATTACGTCAATATACTACTCTAGACGATTTTCGAACACAGCAGACAATCCCAGCGGAGTTTAGTCACCAGCACGAATTATCTCTTTTTTTATAATAGGAATTTATTCTGTAGCGTAATTACATTATCAAACATTTTAAACCTTGCTGCTTGTAGATCAAACATAATAATAATCCTAATATTTTAAACGTGAAAGTTTGTTTGGATGGATGGATGTTTGTTACTCTTCCACACATAAACTACTGAAAGGATTGGGAAGGGTAAACAATAAACATATAGTTTATAAGCTGGATTAACGATTGAGATCGTTTTTATGCCGATTTAATCATCCCGTGGGATACTTTTTTTAGAGTTGTTGCGGGTGAAGCTGACAACAGCTAGTAAAATTGTATTTCTTCCGTGCGGCAATCAATCCCGCCAAACACAGCGTAGCAGTCAATCGGCACATGCACAGGTTTAAGTCGTGCTTTCAAGAATAAGGGTAAGGAATATCACGCCCACGAAAAAGTCATGGGTGGATTTGCGCGGACTGGGGATAATCTAACCACGAAACCCCTTCGGCCAATGTTTCGGGCGTAGGTATTTTATTCTTTACATAAGATTAGTTAGTAATACGAATTAAAAGTTTGAAATAACTTGATTGGACAGTCATCACTAATCCCGATATGTTGTCAGAACTTATGATTTCAAAACTTACAGGCGGTACGGTTCACTCAAAGTTTCGAGTTACTTTCGTACGAGCCCGAATCTTCGGTGATGGACTAAGAGAGTAGGCTCCCTGGTGCATCCTGTTAAAAAGTAAAGAAACAGGGTAATGGATAGGTACCGTGCTTTCCAATGCACGTTAAGCCTATTGTTCTCAGCTGTCATTCATAGATGATTGACAGTTGTTACAGTTGTTAAAACTCAGAAGCCCGTTTAGTCTAATAACGAATCTTATTATCGTGTTACCTACATGTACTGTTCCATGTAATACAGTTATTCAGCTAGCACTGGAAACTGGCCTTTTTTTACTTGGTAAAATCTGCAAATGAGTCCTCCCACACAGGACATGACGGGAGGGACTGTCAGACTTGTACTGACTAAATTCCACGGTGTCTTTCAATAGCCCTTTTCGTTCCGGGGTCACGGTAATTCGTTAGTCCCGCTACCCCAACAGGCTTTGGCCCTCTAGGGGTCCCCTGTCATTGATGAATATTGGCCTTAACATAGAAAAAAGTTTGGCACTATCTCATCTGATAGTGAGCAATGATGTGATCGACTGTGAAGCTCGTTTGCTTCGAAGTATTCTCTTCATTTTTGCCTAAAGGAACCCAAAATATCCTATAAAGACGAGCTCTTCTCAACCTACAAAATCTAATCGTGTGGTCACATACATACATTTACAACTTTCAGCAGTTTTTGTAAATATCCCGAAATAGACTTTTACGATATTACATGATAAAAACAGTACCTACCTATATTTACCCGACAGTCGTAAAACATGACCCACCATTTACTTTTCAGCTACATTGATGTTATCCATAAAAATCCGGTACCTCAGCTATAACATATACCCATATACCTACATACTATTAGCCAGAATTTTTAACAACCAACAAAGTTTGTAATCCATGAATTTATAGCGGACATTTTTATTATAAACGCATACATGTGAATGAATTCATAACTTTAGTATAGCGTTAGTTGATACAGTTGATTAAAAATTCAGATATTTACAGTTTTTCGATGACAATCTAAATTGAGTGGGCCCGGGTGCGTCTCATTTCATATAAAGTTATTTGATATATTTTCATTTCAATAACGTTCACATGATATAATCAACGTGAGAAATACCAACGATTGATATAATTTCTTTACACATAATGTTTGTGTTACTCTAAAACTCATTTCATATAATATTATTTGATATAACGTTTATTTAAGCGAAAATCATTATCATAACGTTTGAAACATATAATTTAAGGTTTAGTGTCCAAGAGCGAGCGAAGCGAGCTCGGGACTTGGGGCACCCCGACACGGACAGGTTAGGTTCGAAGGGGATGGCGGGGTCTTTCAGACCCCTTCGTATTAGGTTACTTTAAACCTTGCACGCAGAAATAGGAGCCCAGCGAAGCGGGGCTCTGTCAAGCCAGCATGACAGGTAGTAATCAGTTATTTGACCTAGGATGCAAGAGCGAGCGAAGCGAGCTCGGGACTTGGGGCACCCCGACTCGGACAGGTTAGGTTCGAAGGGGATGGCGGGGTCTGAAAGACCCCGCCATCCCCTTCGTGTTAGGTTACTTTAAACCTTGCACGCAGAAATAGGAGCCCCGCGAAGCGGGGCTCCGTCGAGCCAGCATGACAGGCAGTAATCAGTTATTTGACAAAGGATGCAAGAGCGAGCGAAGCGAGCTCGGGACTTGGGGCACCCCGACACGGACAGGTTAGGTTCGAAGGGGATGGCGGGGTCTGAAAGACCCCGCCATCCCCTTCGTGTTAGGTTACTTTAAACCTTGCACGCAGAAATAGGAGCCCCGCGAAGCGGGGCTCCGTCCAGCCAGCATGACAGGCAGTAATCAGTTATTTGACCTAGGATGCAAGAGCGAGCGAAGCGAGCTCTGGACTTGGGGCACCCCGACACGGACAGGTTAGGTTCGAAGGGGATGGCAAGGTCTGAAAGACCCCGCCATCCCCTTCGTGTTAGGTTACTTTAAACCTTGCACGCAGAAATAGGAGCCCCGCGAAGCGGGGCTCCGTCGAGCATTCATGGTAGATGGTACTATTACTAGGTACATCAGAGTTAGATTACATACCAGGAAGATAAAAAAATTAGACCAAATAAGTTTTATGTCTTTTGAATGGTATACAAAACGATTTTATATTCATTGATTGTTATGGTTATAGAAATTAGTCATTATAAAATTATGTCAATCGTTTATTATATTAAGAGATCGTTATATCAAATAAAATTATACATTCAGTTGTTATCGCTTGTAAATATTAGAGATTTTGTAGTTATATCATATATTACTTACCCAGTGGGCCCAGTTGGGACACGAGTTTAGTGGCACCAAGGACAGGATATTAAGTGCCTCATCTTATGTGCAGTTGCACCACATTAACACTCGAGAGCAGAGTCGTCAATGAATCTCTAACAGGTTGTGGCTTAAGAGCTGAGAGCAAGATCATCTGCATACCATAGACTTAGAGGCAGCGGGACGCATTCGAACTCGATGTTTTTTCGTTGGTGTAAATGTTGATAAGAAGCGGAGCCAAAACACTACCTTGAGGTAGGCCATTTTTTAGCTCTCCAACGACTCAGTAAGAACTCAGGTGCCCTACCATGAACTCTTAACGCGATCCAGTTTAGGCCGTGCGAAAGAGATGGCGCTAGACGACTTGTATAGCTCTGTCTCTTTCCCACAGCCTAAACTGGATCGCATCAAGAGCTCGTGGTAAGGCCTTAGGTAGTTATAAACTCGATAATCATTTCATATTATTTAATCACTGCTTAATTCATGTCCTGGCGATCTACCATGACTTATTAAAGCGAGGAACTGCTGTAGGAAAGAGACAGCGCTATACAAGTCGTCTAGAGCTATCTCGTTCCCACAGTAGACCTACTCACTCTTTAAGACGTCATGGTAGGCCACCTGGTGTTTAAAACTGTCTATTGGATCGGATTGCAGAATTCTGCAAATTAAATTTTATGTCAAAGGCAACTCTTTGTGCCAGCAGCGATAGTAAGTTTTTTCAGGATCAATGGGCACAATTTTTATTCAAGTTCTCCTGTTCCCATTAATGGGGATTGATAATGGTGCCCCCTTTTTTTAGCATGGTAAAATCATCAAATGAGTCCTCACAGCCAAGGCAGGGCGGGAGGGACTGTCAGACTTGTACTGACTAAAATCCACGGTATCCTTCATTAGCCCTTTACGTTCCAGGGTCAGGAGGGCGCTGCGCTTCCACGCGCCACTCATAGACGCGCTGGAGGGCAGTCGCCTCCAGATCCCAGGGCAGCAATCCGGCAAGGAGGTTGGCCGATTCGCCGGCGATCGTGCGGTATCCTCGGATCATCCGGATAGCCATGACCCTCTGGCTTGCGACCTGCCTCGCTGGTCGCGTCCGCATGCTCAGGGCCCACACGGGTAATGGTGCCCCCTTGGTGGGAATTGGTGGAAATAATTTAAATAATTTTTATTCGAATTGCGATGTCTCCACCAACAGGGAAAAAAGTAATGGGGATAGCGGGAATACACCCATAACAGTAGCAGGTACGCAAATCAAAGCAGCAAATTGAGTTGTTTATTGATAATATAGTTGAATGATGTTTCAGCGAGAGATATATAAAAAATTCCGTGGAACCTATTAAACAATTGACTAATATTGCACGTACCTATTTAGTTAGACTGTTATCTGTTACATAAATAACACACGTTATGAATGTAATTAACAACTTTATATTATTTCGTTATTACAGAATTTAGAGTGAACGAAATTAAAAGTTCCAAACAATACGGGTCCGTTTCTGTCTTGTTTTGATTCTTTGTAATGACGTAATTATCGTGTTGGAAAAATATATAGCTGAATAAGGCCATATTTATCGAGAAATTATTTTATAGATGCTGAACTGCTGAAACTTGAGCATTCATTTGTAATGAGCATTCTTGCGAATGTTACTTTATAGAAAAACAAACGAGCGCGTTTTAGCGAGCATTCTAAAGAGCGTTCCGTTGAGCTTTTTATCGAGCCGTCTATCAAATCTATTATCTTCGTGACCAAAATTTTTTGACGACCATCAACTAGTGTTTGCTAGAAAGATGGTGAAAAGGTTCGTTTTCGTTCCAGTATTAGCACGTTGAACGTGCTAACCCTGGGAACTACTTGTACCAAACAAACTATTGAGCTTTATAATGTTACTATAGATAGTTCGAAAATTACCGAGACGTGAATATATACACGGTGTAATTAGACACATCACAAAGCCGTTAACTACGCATACTGTACAGACTAAGTAGCTTTACGCTAAAATTACCTATCGCTGGGAACCGACTTTTATTTTTAGGTATCAAAAAAAAATAATAATTTCATTGCGCGCAATGTAAAGCAAACAGGTTCCGTGTTGTTGTGTGCGTAGGCGGCGGCTTGACGCACACAAGCGCGCCTATGCTGGAACACGCTGTGATAAGAACGTGTCGACGTGCGTGCGTAATTTTTTTAGAAAAATCGAAAATTCAGGTAATGTTTGCTTGGAAAAAAGTTTTGTAATAATATTTAGAATTCGATTTCGTAAAAAAAAGTTAAAAAAAAATGCAACTTTGACCTTCAATATCTCGAGAACCAGTGGAGTCCCAGGTATGGTCTAAAGGAAAAAAATGATCCAAATAATGGGTAAAATACGTGGCTCTCGGCTTCGTTAAGTGTCTTCTTACACCCGGTATGTAATTTTAAAAATATTATTGTATAACTGATCAAGAGATGAGAGAGTGTAATTGAAGAACTTCATTTCGGCAATGGGACGTGACACGGCGGATTGAGGGACAAAATGAATGCAAACGAAGTCGTGGGTAAAAGCTAGTTCTAAATACAAACAGTAACAAAATAAATGCTGCTTCCCACACGTCACCGCTTTTCTCAAATGTACCATCCGTACATCTCTAGAAACATTGTCTGCGGCGTCGCACGCTACATTAATCACTCCTTTTTGTTGCACTCACTGTACTGCGATTGTTTTACCGAGGTTTTATATTGGGATATAAAAGAATATATCTTTTGCTTAGCTAGAGCAGTTCTAGATAAAGTTTTAAAAGGTTAGGTAGCCACTGTTAAACTATTAGGTAGTAAGTGCTGGTTTGGAAATAGTAAATTATGAAAACCGTATATTAATAAATATAATTGCTTGACATTACTGCTCATACGAGTATGATAGAAATCATAATATACAAGTACTAAAATACTATTTTATATACAGCGACTGACTATCCGACCTTCACAACCAAGTCAGTCAGTACTTTTTTTAGGGTTCCGTAGCCAAATGGCAAAAACGGAACCCTTATAGATTCGTCATGTCTGTCTGTCTGTCTGTCCGTCCGTATGTCACAGCCACTTTTTGTCGAAAGTATAAGAGCTATCCTGTTGAAACTTGGTATGTAGACCTCAACAAAAACTTCCAACGAAAATTGGTTTGGATGAGATACAGTTAGCAGTTTTTGAGATATAGTACATTTTCAAAAACCGCAAATATAACTTTGTCATTCATAGAAACACTATGAAAAACAAAGTTATTTTTATTCTTTGTGTATATTACTTACTAATCTCAATATAATTATATCCCTAATCTATGCTTGCTACTACGGAACCCTTAATGGGCGAGTCCAACTCGCACTTGGCCGGTTTTTTTATCGTGGTAAAATCATTATATGAGTCCTCCCACCGGGTCAGAGCCCATTCGTCCCCCAAAATTCGTACCCCAGCATAAAAGTTGTGGATTCGGCCCCTATATAGGTGCCCATTGGTCTCCTGGTAGGGGACCAATTAATATTTTAATAAAAAATATTATTTTTAAGGTACCCATTCGTCCCCTCTAATATATATACCATGTAAGTTAAAGATTCGGCACCTATTCAGGTGCCTATTGGTCCCCTGAGACAAAATTAGCTATATTTTACATAAGAAACGGTTAACATAGTACACTTGTGAACAGTTTATTAACGGAATTAATTTAATAAATCATAACAGATCATTGAAAAAAGAGCTATGATGAATGATAATCCGTCATGATAATAATATAACCTGTCGATAGGCTTACGATGTAAAATTATCTAGCTATAACCCGTTTTTTTAACAAGCCATTCGTAGAATGGCTTGTTAAAAAAACGGGTTACAAAAATAATAGATAAGGTGTTTTGTTTGTATGTTATGGCTGCCTATTGGTGGTGGTGGTGGTGACATATTGGTTCTTGAAAGTGACTGCGAATACGAGACTGTTCAATGTGTCTTTGGTCTTTTATTAAATGAAGTTCGCCTAACGAAATAAACAATACTATTAATATTATAATAATAATATTTTTGACATATAATTGAATCGAATTATCTCATTTGAATCCTGGAATATGATTAGTATTATTTTTGATGGTAATTCACTTTATGGTTCACACTTTTATATTTTTTTTTAAGAATTAACGATATTGTATTACCTATATATAATTATAATAAAAAAGAACCTATATATATATACTACTACTACTATACTACATTTAAAAACTAATATTAAAAGTAAAATATTTACAAAAATGACTATATTTATTTATTTATTTAAACTTCATGTACATAAAGTGGTACATAGGCGGACTTAATGCCACAAGGCATTCTCTGCCAGTCAACCTTTGGGTTAAATAAGAGAATATTGTGGTAGGGTACAAAAAAAAAATCAAAGACATGTATATATTAATATAGATACTAATACATATAATACTGATAAAATAAACTAAACAATAATATAGCAACAATGAAAAAAAACACATATAACTTAATAATAACTATTATGGCTAGACTTGAAAAAAAGAGAGCTATTTATTGTGACTTAAATAGAGGTTACGCAGTTTTATTTTAAAAGTGAAATCGCTTTCAGCTTTTTTAATGTTAAAGGGTAGCGCGTTCCAGAGTCCTATAGTTGATATAGCGAAAGAATTAGACATAAAACCGGTGCGGTGTGAAGGAACTTGGTGAAGTAGTTTTTTTGGAAGCTCGAAGGTTACAACTATGAGAACTGCCCAACACTTTAAAATGAGTTTTTAAATAATCAGGAGCAGGTGGGTCGTTCATAATCTTGAAAAGCATGCAGAGGGACCTGAGGGATCTCCTGAGTCGGATAGGCAGCCATTTAAGCTGAGAACGGAAGGAAGAAATGTGATCATATTTACGAAGGCCAAAAACGAAGCGAATACAGTTATTGAGAAGTCGATCCAATTTGTTAAGAAGTTCTTGGGATAGATCAGAATAATAAACATCAGCATAGTCAATAATGGGAAGCACAAGTGACTGGACCAGAATGAGTTTGGTATATTAAAAATTTATGGTGGAATACTACAGTCATATTTTGACTAAAAAGTCAAAACTAAATTATTTTTCCGCAATTTTTTTTCCGCAATTATGATTTTCATATTAATGGATGTTATTATGTTCTTGTATTCTTAGTGTTTCGTTTTAGCTCAATGTGGAGTCGTCACCCTTTTTAACCAACTTCAAAAAAAAGTAGGTTCTCAGTTCGACCTGTATGTATGTAGGTTTGTTTGGCTGAACGGATTTTGTTGCGGTTTTCAGCGAAGTGTTCATTACATTCTGGAGAAGGTTTTAGTATATAACACTAATAGATATCCCGTGACGTTGCCCTAGTGGATTCGTTTTTGCTTACTTGGATTGTAGATTTTCAGTGACCATTGCATGTTTTTCCGCGATTATCTCGCGTTTGGCTTAACCGATTTTGATGCGGTTTTCAGAAAAGTATTCATTCTGGGGAAGGTTTTAATATATAACAATAATGAATATCTCGCGAAATTGCCCGCATAGATCCGTTTTTATTACTTACTAGGATTGTAGATTTTCAAAGTCGACGATTATAAGTAGATTTTTGTTGAATATCTAAACTAAAAAGGGGAAAATAATTTTTTTTTTGAAAAAAACGGAACCGACTTCAAAACCAAACACAAAGAAACTGTAAAATAACTTATCTTTCGGAAGTCGGTGGCCATAGTCAATGAAATAAAAAACAAAGCCACCGACTTCCGAAAGAAAAGTTATTTTATAGTTTTTTTGTGTTTGGTTTTGAAGTCGGTTCCCTTTTTTTCAAAAAGTTGTTTTAATGTACAAAAATAATGAACGTTCTAACATTAATTCTGTTTTGCTAACATTAATTTTTTGTTTTACCGTTTTCTGCGCGACTGTACCAGGACTACCAAGCTGCAGTATACACATGTACATGTACTTATATTAGAAGAATGAATAAAAATTAATATTCTTCAGGGGACGAATGGGCCCCTCAAAAGTTCCAGGGGACGAGTGGGCACAGGGTGCGAATCTTAGGAGACGAACGGGCTCTGACCCCTCCCACCCAGGGCAGAGTACTTACCGAGTTGTGGAGGACGGATAGGCAGTCGCAGTTACCCAGTGGTAATATCATATGGATTGGGAAATAACACTTTAGTTCAAGTCATGAAAATCCATTTCCAATGTTGCTTCACATTCATATCGCTATGAAAAGATGCTAAGTTAGTGCAAATCCAAGAATGTTCAAATAAAATGTTGCACAAGGACGATACACTGCAAAGTAAGCACACATTCACAGTTTAATTAGCGATTAATTAAGCTAACTACCATCTACAATGCTACTTGGCCGACACTGTACACCGACACTACCCTATACACCGACATACACCGACAACTTACGCCGACACACAATGTTACTGACGACAGATTTAGCTCCAGTCTTGCATGTACACACGGCTACACATCAAGCTATACAAAACCAGTATAAGCTGACTGTTGTTTGAGTGGAAGGATCGTAGAAAACGAGACCACGATAAACTGGTTTTGTAGAGCTTGATGTGTAGCCGTGTGTACGACAATTGCAAGGCCGCGGAGAAAATTACACCGACATTGTGAAAAAGTATGTCTTCTACAATAAAATGCACATGTTGTTTTCTGTTAAAACGGTCTTGGCTGGAAATAGGACGGCCCTGTCACTTGTTACTGTTGTGGTATCGTTTAAGGTCAAGCCTAACAAGGGTTTATATCTAACAGCGGAAGGACAAGTAACCAGAATTAGAATATAACTAGTATCTACAAGAAAATTAACATGTGAAGTTGAAAATTAAATAATATAAAATCATCAGATATATTTTATAATTCCACCACCAAAAACCACAGAACGGGTTTGGATTAAACTTGCCATTTAGATTTGGCAATAGGTACATAATATTTATATTCGGCCTTTTTTTACGTGGTAAATTCATCAAAGTTCCAGGACCACGGTTACTTGTTTAAGCAGTCCCGCGACCTCGGAAATAAATAATTATAATGTACGTCAATTACCAAGCGTTAATAAAAAAATGTGTTTGTAGTTGTCTGGACATAGTAGGTACGAATAAAAATGTAATATTTTCTTTATTCGTAAATCTCACCCGTACGAAGGCGACGCCGGGGTAGATCGCTGTATGAACCTCCCTCGTGGCGTAGTTTACTAACTTCACTCATGTTTTAATAACCCCTATTTTGTGACAGTTTCATAAACATCTATTACAGAAGTAATGATACCTTTCCAGGTGCGATGAACTCTCAAAATATCTACCTACATAATTAACTACACGCGAAACGTGCCGCAAAGATTGTAAACATCGTGGTTAAACCTTCTCTTTAATTATACATTAGAATGCTGAAGATTCTATTACATAATGCTTCTACTAGCTATTGCCAGTGGCTTCTACTACTACTCAAAAAATACCCTAAAGGAACGTAAAATCAGGATAAATCCTATCCTAAAGATGATTTTTGTTGAAATTCACCCGCGAGTGGTATTGAACCCGCGTCTTCTAGATAAGTACTCCAGACGCCTAAAGCCTCCTGCAGACACACGCGATTAATCGCGCTGCAACAACGAGCCAAGCTAATTTCCACTCTAAAAATACTGCGAATGGACCGCGACATGTCGCCCCGCGCGATTAATCGCGTGTGTCTGCAGGAGGCTTTACTCAATTAGGCTACCGCAACTCATACTCACAAGTTAAATCTTCTATTCCCTTGTTTGAACTTTTTACGGTAACTTATCCTATGTGTTAATCTAGATCAGGGGTCACCAATTAGTTTCGTTCGGGGACCGTTTGAAGACATGAAATGACCATCGCGATCCGCAGAACATTTTGTAAAAAAATGTTTAACAATTTTATTGTAATTACGGGATAAGTATATACAATTATAACATAGGTATTTTTTTCATATTTCTATGAGAAAATTGTCATGTTTTATTGCGTGTTTGATATTAAATCCAAAATCTTTCTGGAAATTGATCATAAGATCGTACTCTTTGTGCAAGGCGCTGAGTTCTCGCGGTCCGCACAAACTAGGCCGGCGCGGCGGTCCGGCCGCGGTCCGCCATTTGGTGACCCCTGATCTAGATTATAAACTATCTGTGTACCAAATTTCATCCAAATCCGTTCAGTAGTTTAGTCGTGAAAGAGTAACAAACACACATACACACTCACAAATACTCACATTTATAATAGTAAGATTACACTTTAATTCTTCATTACTTTTATTACTAAATAATTATGTTTACTCTTTTAAAGGCGCTCTCTCACCGGGAGCATTCGCGTGTAATGTAACATTACAGATTAGACTTTGAGCATTAAATTACAATACTACCTCCCTGACTGATGAGAATTCATTATTTTGAAGAGCATTCGCGTACATTTAGTATAGACTAGCTTCCGCCCGCGACTCCGTCCTCGCGGATGTCGGTCTTCGCGTGGATGGTTTATTTCTCCATTTTGAGTAACTCTGACATCTTATAAATATCTATTGGACCCAAATACGGCTAAGCCTATAATAATTAAGGAGATCCCTCTATTGAGCTACTGCTGTTGAGCTCGCGTTCTGTAATAAGTATTTTTTTCATAGTAATTCCGACCTTGTATTTACAAATAACTGATCGGAACAGTAATCAAAAAGGTCGCGCTGAAAAGCACGGTTTAAAATTACACGCATGCATACAATATTAATTCCACGGACGACCGCTCGCCACACTGGACACGTCCGCTCGCATCAAAATTCAGAATTTATATGCATCGCGCGGCGCGGAACGCGGCTCCTTATATAGGAGTCGGGGAGGCGTGGCCCGCGTGTGCCGCAAACGGTTCAAGCCAAATCCGACTTTCGGCGCTACAGGTTACGGCGTTGAATCCACTGCGGGTAATGCAACGTGTGTTCGCGGTTCTACAGAACAACGTCTATGAATAAAACTGAAAAATAAGATTTTTTTTCTACGTATTTTTCCAGGATAAAAAGTATCCCATTTTATGCCCAGGATAATAAGGTATAATTATACCAAGTTTCATCGAAATCGAACCGTTAGTTTTCACGTGATGCCTGCATATACAGAGAGACGCAGACAAAATTTTTTTTAATCACATATTTGGGTTTGGTATCGATCCAGCAACACCCCCCGCTGTTTATTTTTTCAATATTTTCAATGTTCAGAATTGACCCTTCTACAGATTTATTATATGTATAGATTTGATACAAGGTGCGCATTGTGATGCTCGATTGTCTTCCATCAAATGTTCGAATCTGTAACGTTACATTACAGGTGAATGCCAAAATTTTGAAAAGAAATTACAGGAGCGCCTTAAAATAAATACTTCAGTTTCCATAATGTGCGAGAAAAATAATACCAGCGCATGTGAAAATCTTGCTAGCAACCGCAGCAATAGTTTCTGCAAACAAATAATCTCTAAAGAGGTAAATATTGTATTTTGTTGAGTGTTAATAAAGACTATGTTTTCAAGACCAATATTGGTCCTATAAAGTGGGTTTAGCAAACTCTGACGCCCTTACATGGCATGCGGCCATGTAAGGGCGTCAGAGTTTGCTCGGGTTCGAAATGAATGTAGAAATACATAGACCTGGTCTTATATACATAGGTCTCATTAGTTTCGCTTCAACATTCATATAAATGTATTTGTTTTACAGGTCAATTAGCATACATAGTAATGTATTAATTTGAATCTATTTATAGAGGACAGTGAAGGGCTCTGCAGGTAATGGGAACAAATGTGAATGCGAGACGAAGTGCAAATGGGACGAACTTTTCATACCCATTATGTGGGTTGCTACTGGTGGTAACTTATAAAACCTTTTCCCTAACTCCACAAACTTAACACCGTTAACACTAGAAAAAAAAGAAATGAACAGTACTAGAACTATCTTTTCTTAAATAAACTCTTTCGCATCCAAGATTTACGACTGTTAACTTAAAAACTTTAACTCTTTAACTTAAGGTCCACTATATTCGCGCTTCCCATTATATGGTGCGAAGAAAAGAATTTATCCTATTTGTCGTGGATTGGATAGTATAGTGGTAGTTGATAATTTATCAAAATGAACATATTATTCGTAGCACAGGCATAACGCGCCCCTTTTTTTTTGCGTGGTAATATCATCAAATGAGTTCTCCCACCCAGGGCAGGGCAGGAGGGACTGTCAGACTTGTACTGACTAAAATCCACGATGTCCTTCATTAGCCCTTTACGTTCCAGCGTCACGGTAATGGTATAAGTCCCGCGACCTCGGCAGGCTTTGGCCCTCTAGAGGCCCCGTCATCTTGCTGACGCTCTTTGAGGCGCGCGTGGAACACAACGCGCCGTCGACCCGGGCATGGTCCATGGTGGTCGGGCGGCGAGTTGTCCATTACTCGCGCATAACGCGCCCTTTAGCATAAAATTAATAGCGATAAACAATTTAAACATCCGAACAATTTTATCAATTTAGTGCGCATCAATACATTGATGTTATGGTTATTATTATGAATAATATAATGGAGTGTAGAATCTGACTAGTTTTTGAGGCAAGCGTGGATATTACTGACTAATACTAATACTACAGCAGTAATTGCCATGAAAAAACTAATGCTTTTATTGTGCATGGTATCTTCAAGTTAGTTGGAAAATTAAGCGTCTATTATTTTCTTCATTTATTTATTTTTGCGATGTGGAAGCATCTGTGAATAGATCCTCAAAACAAGAAATAATTATTTAAAATAGTTTATTCCTATGCATACGAGTACTTCGAGAATATCAAAGCTCTACTTTACATTAATTTCCTGTCCCCCTTGTTTCAGCGATCGAAGTACAATAAGAATAAAAATATTGCCGAGAAATCTCGACAAATTGTAGAAGCTCGTTCAACGTTTCGGTCTCAAATAAATAAGCTAATAAAAAGTTTCTGTTGAGAACTTTTTAAAAGAAGGAAAGAATGTTAAAAAAAAATTCAATCTGTGTCTCATTTGAAGCGAAGTATGTGAATTGTAGTTTATGTGTAACTTGTTAAAGTTGATTTTGCAGAGTAAGATGATTTGTCTAAAGAGGTTGTAATTTTGAAATATTCAAACCTGTATTTTATTTCAACCCAATTTCGTATCTAATTTCAAAATGAACAATTTAGGTTTTTTCTTGCCATAGGTCATGTATTTAAAAAACGTAAAAATAAACATTATTATTATGTTTATTAGTCACAAAATGCACTTGCAAAGGGCGAGGCCGAGCCTTGCTTCCGAGTAAAGTACCGACCTGGCTGCGGTAAAAGCCGATATCACACGACACTTTCCGTAGTTTCGTAGCTAATATACAACATTCAAGTATGTTGCAGTAGCTAGTATGCTAGGTACTTAATTAAAATCGATAATTCATGTTCATTAGCCTATTATCGTGGCAAAATCATCAAATGAATTCTCCCACCTAGGGCGGGACGGCAGGGACTTTCAGATTCGTACGGAGTTGACTGAAATCCACGGTGTTCCTTCAATAACCCTTTACGTTTCAGGGTCACGGTTACCTGATCAGACATAAATTATGAATGTACTCATCATTTCGTAGGCTACAGACTAAACATATTGCGGGACTGTCTCATCAGGATTTTAGTCAACTCCGTACGAATCTGACAATCCCTTCCGTCCCACCCTAGGTGGGAAAATTCATTTGATGATTTTGCCACGATAAAAAAAAAGGCTAATGAACGTGAATTGTCGATTTTTATAAAGTACCTAGCATACTAGATAATGTTACAATTCAAAGAAATCTTTATGAACTTTAGCTCAGAGATTTATCTTAGTCTTGAATAACACAAAGAATATCTTTTATCACAGTAGTAAGCGATAATTTTCAAGTTTCACGTGGGTGAAACCGTCGCGTCGTCAACAGCTAGTAAATAAAATATAGCAAGTAAAACGTTAAATTCAGCGTGGAAATTTCCTCTCATTTAAATATGTAGGTAGATATAACGTTCTTCTTGTATTATTCACAAAGTTTACAGCATTTTAAAGCACGTATCAATTTCAGGTGCAGTTCGCGCACGCGCCACAAATTATGCAGGAGCTCGTAACCGTTTTATGGCTGGGCTTTTACCAAACAGCTTGAAGGAAATGGCTGTTACAGAATTTTATGATAAGCATTGCGTTTGCTGAGAGAATCACAATCTAACATAACATTTTTCATTGTCATTTGTGATTTTAATGGCAACAAGCCTCAACAAGGTAATATATGTCTCCAAAATACACTTGCCGTCTTTTTTTAAGGGCGCGTTCACACGACACGCGCACGCTCAGCGCACGCCACCCGCGTCCAACTCGCATTGAAATTTGTTAAATAAGAATTTGAGTCTTACAATCCATCAATAGATCTCAAATTGCATTTAACGAGGTCTACTCGCGCACGCCAAGCGCACGCCCCGCGCCCACCTCGCGCCAACCCTGCCCACGCTCTGCACCCTCCCCGCGTACGCCTTGCGCCCGCGCTATGGCTAGTGTTGTGTTATTTAAGCCACTATGCCTAGTGAACGAAGTAGTCCAGTCACTAGTAGTACAAGAGGGCACGAGGCGTGCGCGAGGCGGGTGCAGCGCGTGTGCGGGTTTAAGGCGGACACAACGCGTGCGCGGGTGCTGTGCGTGATCGGCGCGTGTTACTAATATTAAGAATGCGAAAGCTTGGCTCTGTGGATGGATGAGTGATTGTTACTAAATTTTGTAAGAACGGCTGATTAGATCTTGATGAAATTTAGCTCAGAGGTAAGTTAGAGTTTGGGATAACACATATAATAACATTTATCCTATGGTATAAATTATCAAAGCTAGTAAATATTTAAAACTTGAGGTTACATTCTGTTTTAAAATAGAAGTATCCACAAAAAAAGTCGGCGTCCAAAAGTTTCTAACTTCTGAGAAAACGGTTTATTGAGATTGGAAAAATAAACATATTGCCACTGGTCCCAATATATTTAGGCCTGGGTATGATGAACAGTCATAACCAGACCTAACCTAGCCATCTAAGTAAACTAGACTTGTGAACCACTTAAGCAACGACAGTACTTGAACGACTCATCCCATAACTTCAGCAGCGTAATTCATAATGTTAGTTGATAAAATAGGCAGACTTCAGACTCGAGAGTTGAGGTTTCTCTTCCAAACTCATTACCTCATGAGGCCGCTGGGAGTTATGTCAAAACTTGTTCTGTTGTTTAATTATCCACTTACCCGAGATTTCATTACTTTCCCTTTATCTTCAGTCAGTGGCGTAGCGTGACTTGGCCGGGCCCCGTATAAAAATTTGTTTGGGGGGCCCCTTAGGTAGGGTAAAGACTTATTACTCAAGAAAAAAAATGCATTTCTCTGTATCTACGCCGAAATATAAACAAAAAATTGGACAAAGGTCATCAAAAAAATTCAAGATCCGACTGATCAGTCCAGAAGTCGGAATTAGGTAGAGTTATTTTAATACTTGCATCGAAATGTTGATATTAATATGGATCTTCCCGGGATTTCAAATAGACAATCTCGTGTTTAAAACAGTATTACATATAATAAATAATAATAATAAAAACAACAGACAAATAAATTGTGTAAAAGTAAATAACTTTTTTATTTAATAAATGATTAAGTTTTTATTAATTTTTGTTTACGCACTTTGGGGGCCCCTGTGGCCCGGGGGCCCCCTATAATTGATACGGCAGATACGGCGGTAGCTACGCCCCTGTCTTCAGTACTTTAGTACGTAGGGTTGATTGTGTTGTGAGCCAGAAAACTGATTGTGATTACGGTCTCAGATTGTTCCAGTGATTTGTCTATTTGTTGAATAGATTGGTGTTCTGTGAACTTGTGGGTAATGGATAATGTTCTAGGCATTTTATTTAAATCAGCCATGCGATGAATTCTTTGCTGTTCATGTGGAAAATTGGTGCAATGTTTATTTGGGATGCCTTTTACCCTTGTAATGGTATGCTTAGACGCAGTCTCGTATTTGTTTTTTTGAATAATTTCAAACAAATCTTATCATGGTTTAAAATAGACTGATAAAATCTACTTTAAAGAAGTAACAACAAAAAATAAATAAAACATAGTTCTTTAATACTGTAGCAAGTTCTGTGATTAAGTATAACATTTTTTACTCGCGTCACCTTGTTACTCCAAAAAAAATATTCAGCATCATTACCTCACCCACAATCAGCCAAAAACAAAAGAAACGAGACAGTCCCCAAGTCCGCCACTCAAATCATAACGAGCTCCCTAATTCCCCAAAAGAACAGAAGCACAGAGTATATTCAAACAGAATAATGAACTGGCAACACTTTCCACTCGTCCGGTTGTATTTTTTCGCGAACTGCACAGTTAGCGTTTACTCTCCTTGTTTTCGCAAGTGGCCGACGTGAATTTTTGAATTATTCAACTAAGCGAGTGTACTGGCTCACTGTGCCTACATTTGATGTGGAAATTATTACAGAACACGAACTCTCGTAGAGGCTCTCTTTGTACCTAGTCTTTATGGGAGGAATTCGGAATTTTTAACACTGGAGTGGTCGGGATTGTCTGGGAGTGGATTACCGCGTGAAAGTAAAAATAGGACGATGTGTGGGCGCGAGTTTTTATTGAGGATGAGTACCTAGGTAGCACAGATGTGTGTCCTTTCATCTCCTAGTAAAACACTTAGGTAAGCTTTTTGTCTGCGAACTAGAACCCATTGTTAAAAAAAGAAGCACGATTTAGGTTTGTTTATAAATCTTGACGCGCTGTATACCTACGTTTTGAACAAATAAGGTTGAATGTACTCTTACTCCTTCGAGTAATAAAGATAATTAAAGTAAAGATTGTTAATAAAGTTATCAGGATTATGAATAATATTAACATTAAGCCTACTAAAATAACATTTGAACAAGAGCATACCTTATTTAACTCGCTAGCTATTTCACAATAGCAGTTCCACGTCGATACTTATCCAACTGGGATTCAAACGCATTAGGAAGGTGCCGCTCGCTCGCCAGTTCGACACCAGCCTGTTAGCTTAATGCAGATTGTTCAATAATTAGCGATTACTTCTGCAATATCACGTAAGCCGATGCTCCGTTCGATAGTAGAAACACATTTACATTTTCTATCTATTCTAGTAACAGCCTGGCATTTGTTTTTTTTTTTTTTGTTTTGAACAAGCCAATCGAGAGTTGAGTCTCCAAAGAGGTTTTGTAGTAATGTTAAGAATTAGAACAATTTGGGACAAACTTATTTGTTAAACGGTCAGTAAATGTTTTATCTTGTGATTGTAGGGTCTTTCTAGTGTTTTCGTTTAATTAAGTAATTAATTGGATCGGATTACGAGTGGCATTTACGTGGGCGCGACGGTATTTTTTTGGGTCCAAAATCTTTTGTTACCTGTAAATACATACCTATTCGAGAAGCTAATAAATGATTGTGTAAAAATAACTATTTTCAATCTTGCAATGATAAAAAAAATTAACACATCCCTTCGCACAGGGTTTTGGTTGAAATTCAGGCAAGCACCAATGTGACTTTTTTAATTTGTCAGTACCTATTTTAAAACTTTATCGTGGGCAGTTACGGACCATTGAGAAAAATACTGGACTACAATATTAGCACAAGTCTGAAGTCACCAGTAATTATAATTATGTAAATTGTGGAATTTGACATGATAATGCCTTTTTTTTTTGCGTGGTAAAATGATCAAATGAGTCCTCCCACCCCGGGCAGGGCGGGAGGGACTGTCAGACTTGTACTGACTAAAATCCACGGTGTCCTTCAATAGCCCTTTATGTCCCGGGGTCACGGTAATGAGATAAGTCCCGTGACCCCGACAGGCTTTGGCCCTCTAGAGGGGGGCCCCGTCATCATGCTGACACTCTTTGAGGTGCGCGTGGAACACAACGCGCCGTCGACCCGGGACCCGGGCAATGCATGGACGTTAAGTTAGTAATGTAATGATGATGATAGTTTTGGATGGATGGAGTAATTAAATTTCGCGAAGAGATAGATTACAGTTAGAAATGTCACATAGGCTTCTAGCATTTTTACTTTTTATCACGGAAAATATGCTGTGCTCGTAGAATGAAGTTTAAAAAATACGTGGGTGAATCTGCCGGCAAAAGTTTGTATTTAATACAAAGAGATTTAAAAGAACTAATATAGTTTAATGTCTTTGATTTAATATAACATTTGTCACAATCACAAAGAAACGACACTCACGCTTATTAAATCCCAAATCTTTTGCTCTAGTCCTGGCCCTCTAAACCCTAGGACAAAGCGTATATCAGAACGGCGGCTATCATAATATCACAATTATCGCGCTGTCACACCGTCGACCCTCATCACACGCATCTGTGGTCGGATTAATCACGGATTAACTGAATATCGTGCGAACAAATCTGCTTTTGTTCAACGTAATCACTCCTGACGTTTTTTTATTCTGCGCTTTGGCGAGCTCAATTGCATTTGATGCGTGCTGGGACCGTTTGAGGAATGTTGGATAACTGGGTGATGAATATTGATCAAGTATTGTTACTGCAGAAATAGTAACGACCACTGATCCATTTAGCTCTTCATCACTGGAATGTCAAAGATAAGATTGTCTTTGGGATTTATTTCGTAAAATACATGCACGATATTACACAAAGTCATTCGCCAGAGAACCAAAGTAATCGACATTGCGCGTAGAATAAGCACGTTAAAGTGGAAGTGGGCCGGCCACGTCTGTAGACGGACCGATGGTAGGTGGAGCAGACAGGTGCTAGAGTGGAGACCGCGAATAGGCAAACGTAGTGTAGGACGCCCTGCGGTAAGACGGGTCGATGATTTGAAGAATGTGGCTGGCAGGCAGCGGATGGATACGGGCTGCCCAGGAACGGGAGGGTTGGCGCTCTTTGGTCCCGGCTTAGGTTCAGCAGTGGACGGCAATAGGCTGATAATAATAATAATATTACACAAAGACTCTAATTAATTCAATGAATTATTGACACGCACTTATTAGTACAGTATTGTAGGAGACGAATCATGTCACCTTCTACCGGTCCATTTCGGGAAACCGCACCATATGCTACCTACATGTAACTTGCAGTAACGTATGAACATATTGGCAGTGATGGGCTGTACCTGCTGTACCAGGCCCGCCTTTCTCGCGACCAGCATCTTGTCGGCGTCCGTTGCCATTAGTTCTTATTATGTTCCATCTGTGTGCAGGAATTTCTTCTGGGTAGGTTATTTAGCATTATGTAGCACTCTATTTTAGGTCTCATCTTAACGTCTAGGTTTACCTGCCGGGGTCGCGAGACTGTCTTGTAAGTTAACCGTAAAGGGCTATTGAAGGGCACTTTGGATTTTAGGGGCACGCCGCAATCGCGGCGGTTAAACCATTCTTTGAGGAGGAGCTGGAGAAGCGCCACGGCGTCCATGCCTTCCGCCTGACGCAAGTCCCGCAAGTCACCGAACACGGATATTCCTAGAGGTTCCTGTGTCGGATTCGACAGGAAAAATCGCCTGGGTGTCACTGCTTCGAGGATCGCCCGGAGGACACGGTAGAGCATACTGTGGAGGTGTGCCCGCTTGGGCGGAGCGCCACCGCCGTGTCCTCAAGGAGGCGATAGGCGGTGGCGACCTCGCGCGCCCGGCATTGGTCGAGATCATGCTGTGGAGTGAGATTTTTTTTTTAAACGTTGCCTCACACTAGGAATTTCTTCCTGTATCGTGGGTGCGTTTACAAACTTAGAAACTCACATACACAAACACCCAGACCCGAAAGAACTATTTGTAGATCATACAAATATTTGTTCCGTGCGGGGATCGAACCCGCGACACCCTGCGCAGCAGTTGATCGCTCAGCCGCTGTGCCAATCGTTTCGTCAAAGAGAAAGATGGAATGGGAAGCAGTCACTTCCTTTTGCGAAGCAGTCATGCTAGCGAAGGAGAAGGCGGAATGCGTGACGGAGAGGATAGCTTCCGCCTCACAACCCAGCCGCCGCGGGAGAAGCCCACCACGGCAACGGACTTCCGGCCACCGTCGACACGACCATGCGGACGATGAGTAAAGGATTATTTTTTCTCATGTCTTGTGATATTTGTAATCTTGTGGACGAACACTTTCACATTGAGTTTTATATCATACTTCTTTCTATCTTTGTTTGGAATATATTACTCTGTTTACCACAATGCGTTATTGTTAATATCATTTGCGTCTAACACACAACCTCATTAAGACCACAAGATTCTCCTCTCAATCTCAGCACCGAGATTGTGCATATACGAGACGTACGTTATAATTGCTTGTCATAGTAACTGGCGTATATTGGATCGCCTACAAGGACTCTATAGCTAACTACATATGGACCCATTGTTATTACTTGAGAAGCGAGATGACCTATGAATACATTAAATTAGGCGAACTGTTCGCACTGTCGAGTTCCTAGAATTGTGATTTGGAGAGGTTAAAGGAACCGCTTTAAGGGTTCAGTACCCAAAGGGTAAATCGAGATCATATTACTAAGACTCCGTTCTCCGTTCGTCTGTCTGTCTGTCTGCCCATCTGTCGTTTGGTATACAGTATCATATGAACCGTGTTAGTTGGACGGTGAAATTTCTGAAATGATATGTTTCTGGAACCGCTATAACAACAAATACAAACAGAATAAAATAAATACCCACGAAACAAGGACCCAGCACCGACAACTCGTAAGTCGGCGCCCGGTATGGTCATGATTATTGACAAATTACTGAACAGATCAACTCAAATCTGTGTGGAATTTTCCCCAAAAGATTTAACTAATACTATTTGGCTTTTTTTCGAGCTTTGAAACAATGACTTCATTTCGTTGTAGAGTGTATTTTTTTGTACCATATACACGTGTTTAAGAAGTTGATTTTGGGAAGCCTTTACATTTTCAACGAGAGGTTTGATGTTACTATTACTTAATGCAGCAAAAATAAGAATGAACTCAAAATCCTAACACCGAGGTTTTTGTATAAAATCCACGGAAAACTCCAACCTTTCAAGATACTTCCCTCAGTAAACACTAACGTGCAGAAAAATTGGCACCCGCAAGAAACTCTCGCAAAAAAGGCTATCCACAATAAGCTCACAGAAAAGTATCCACCCTGGAAAATATTTTTCCGGTCAAAAGTCCCGTGGGACACGACAACTGTTCAATGTTCGTACATGGCTCTGCATTTGGTAGCCCGCTTTTAGGAACTGCATCCACTTTTATTTTATTCCCAGCACTTTTTTTTCGACAAAAGCTTTTAACTTTTATAGAGGTACTCATACGGCATTTACGCGGTGAATTTCGCTCTGACATTGCATGTGGTGTCTAGGCGGGACAGTTATAGCTGGAGTAAAGTGTATTTGATTTAAATACTTGACAGTGAGTTTTTTTGCCCATTCTTTATGAAAAACAATTAATATGTAAAATAAAGCATTTTAGTGACTTTCAGTAAAATACGGTTTTATGCATTAGGCTGGTACACATCAGTTGAGCGCACATTCAAACGACATATTTAAATACATAGAGTTGTAAAAGTAAATATTTGATAATTGTACACGTTTATCACGGTGATTATTCGTCTACCCAGCTTACAACATAAGTGCTACCTCCATAATTGCGTTTCATAATTACCACAAACAAACATAGTACCTATACCCAATTTAATTAGGCACAGGAGCATGTAATCCACACGTGGGGTCACAAGTGAGGTCAGGTGACCGGAGACAGTGCTCGCCATGATGAATGGGTGCGTGGCCCTTCAGGTCTGGGCGCCATTTCCGTTGCCCGCCTGTTGCCAACGATGTAAGAAGTGAGGTGGTGCTGTTATTTTGGTTTGAAGTGTATTTGAGTGAGTTTAGTGCGCAAATATGCCTTTTTTTTAGCGTGGTAAAATCATCAAGTTAGTACTCCCACCCAGGGTAGGGCTGTTAGCTTTGTACTGACTAAAATCCACGGTGTCCTACAATAGCCCTTTACATTCCGGGGTCACGTTATTCGTTAGTCCCGCGACCCCGGCAGACTTTGGCCCTCTGAAAGGGGGCCCCGTCATTGTGTTGACACTCTTTAGGACGCGCGTGGAACACAACTATTTGAGTGTGTTTAATGCGCAAATATGCCTAGGAACTGTTTTGAGTTAGCAGATAATTATGGTCTGGGTAATGGATGAAGCGTTCGAATAAGCCTCGAGCAGACACACACGATTAATCGCGCGGGGCGACTTGTCGCGGACCATTCGCAGTACATTTAGAGTGGAAATTAGCTTGGCTCGTTGTCGCAGCGCGATTAATCGCGTGTGTCTGTTCGAGGCTTTATTTAATTTGCGAAAATGTGAAGTTATTATTTTATTGTTTTTTTTTGAAGATTTATTTTAATAAGGTGTCCATCTTACCTGAGGAGGTTAAAATTACAACTTTTAGGGAAATAAAAAAAGAGTTGAAAAATGCATTTTTTATTTCATTCATATTATAAAAAAGGGTTTATAACCCCGTAACATTTTAAACAAAAGGTTTCCTGTTTTACGTTAATTGAATATTTAAATACCGCCATCAGTGTTTTATAATAAAAACTAAATAGGTAGGTTTTATATAAAATTCAGCCAATCAAAATCTACAAATTAATTCGTAAGAAGCTCGTAAAATCCGTTATCTGGTGCCATAACTGTTTTATGTCTTTTATCATTAAATTCTCCGTTTGCGTCCATCCGATCGCGGGTTCTACGATTACGTCAACTTCTTAACGTAGTAAATTGAGTTAGAGATGGCTGTTTGACACCCTTTTGTCAAACATTCGTTTTTATTACTCTCCGGTAAATCTTCATACCAAGGAGTAACTGAAAGCTTTTAAGTATACTTTATAGAGGAGTTCATGGAACGTCATTAAAAATGTAATTAATTTTAATGTTAATAGGTGAAGAATAAAGAATAGGGGAACAGTGTATAAGACGGGGACGTTAATAATCGCATAGGTACACTCTGCAGGCATACTTAACACAACACTAAAGCAGAGCAAGCGCCGTCAGGACGTCATTTGCAAGCGGCCAGGCGCAAATGGCGTCCTGTTGGCGCTTGTACTACGTTAGTTTTGTGTTAAGTTTGCCTTATGTGTGTGATTTCCCATCATAACTCGTGTCCCCGTCCTATACCTACACTGTTCCCCTAATTCTTCATATACAATTTATGAGAAGAGGTCTCAGGGATGATGATATTTAAAGTCACTGGTTTGTAAGTAAAAGTTTATTGTATAGACACAGACACTGATTTGTTATTATTTCGAGAGTTCGGAGTAAAATATTCGAGGACAATACAAATGGCAAAGTAATGCGCGGGAACTAGCTAGGCGTGCAATACGCGTGGCGCGCAAGCGGCGGCAGGCGGCGGACTGGCGCCACACGCGCGCAGTGGCAACGTGCGCGTCTCCGTGTGGGAAAGAGACCGCGATATGTTCTTTATAGGTATCTTGGCGGTACGCGACCACGTGACGCCCTTACTGGCCGAGTATTTGGCCTTTGGGTTGCTATATACTCCCCCTCCAGTTCTGGAGAACGCCCTCGCTCCTGGACTGGTATAACAACACCAGCATTAGCTGGGCGTCCGCGCTTCCGTTTCGGATTAACGGGTTTTGGTATCTGTCCGTTTTGGTCATCGTTACCTCGGTATCGCGTAAGGTCTTCGGAATGATAATTTATCTCCCTAACTCTACATTTGGCTGTTCTGTGCTCGCGATGGTGTAGGTTGTTGGACTTACCTTCTTAGTGATTTGGTAAGGGCCATCTCGGCGAGGGTAGAACTTGGACGTGAGGTCTTTTGAACCTTTACTCAGCAAATGTGACTTCAGCATGACTAAATCACCTACCTCGAATGCGTCAGAAGCTCGGCGAGAAGCGTCGGCGTACTGTTTCGTCTTGTCCTGCTGGATCTCGACGCGCTCCCGAACAGCTGAGAGTGAATGTAGGAAGTTTTCGAGGTAAGGGGTAACTTGTGGGACGAAGTTTTCTTTAGTTCTGATGGCACGAAGGTCGTGAACGACCTCTGTAGGTGACCGCATTTCTCTACCAAAGGTCAAATAAGCCGGTGACTTGCCTGTTGTGCGACACTTTACGCTATTCAGAGCAAAACGGATCACTGGTAGCTTCTTTGGCCAAGAGGTGTGGTCATCTTCCACGAGATGGGCCAACATTGCCTTGAGGTCGCGGTTTTTTCGCTCAGCAGGGTTGGCTTGCGGGTGATACAATGGGACAAAATTTTGTTTGATGTCTAAAACTGACATGCACTGTCGCATCACCGCAGAAACGAATTGGACACCGTTGTCTGAAATAATCCTGCGAGGTAAACCGAACCGCATGAAATATTCCTCAATGAGGACATGAGCACAGGCCTCTGCTGTAGCTTCCTTTAGAGCAAACAGCTCCGTCCATCGGGTAGCAGTGTCTTCAATAAGAAAGACCCACCGCTCCCCCTGGTCTCCTTCAGGCAGTGGGCCGAACAAGTCCATGGCCAACACTTCGTTGCGCTGGTTCATAACTGGCGTCTGGAGTAAGCCTGGGGGTTTGGTGTTAGTAGCTTTGTACCTCTGGCAGTGGATGCAGGCTAAAACATAATCGGTGATTATTCTCCGCATCCCTGTGAAATAATATAGCTGTGCTACCCTCTGGTACGTTCGGTCGATGCCTGGATGGCAAGCTGTTTGAGAGTCGTGTAACTCTTTCAAAATAGCTGCAATTTGGGCGGCAGGTATGACTAGTTGAGGGGATTCACTCTCAGAGTCTGGATTGAAACGGTACAGAACTCCTTGATCCATGAGGTAGCCCCTTTCTAACCATCTTTTAGATGCAACCTCATCAGGTCCTTCTAGCTCTTTAATAATCTTATCCACTTCAGGGTCCGAAGTTTGTTCTAGGCGAAGCTGACTAGGTGACTTGGCTGGTAGATCGCAAATAACAGAGCAGACACCGCAACTATCGCTTGTGTCGCTGGAACAAATTGGTCTACTCAGCGTATCGGCAACGACATTCGCCTTCCCTGGGGTATATTGGAATTGGATATCAAAAGATTGGAGCTTCAGGGCCCAACGTACTAATCTACCTGCTGGTGATTTAAGTGATAGCAACCAGCGTAGAGGCTGATGATCACTGCCAATCACGACTGGTTGACCGTCTAGGTAAGGCCGAAAACGCTCTACCGCCCACACTACAGCCAGTGCTTCCCGCTCCGTAGTGGAGTAGTTGCGTTCTGCTGCGTTGAGGAGTCGGCTGGCATACTCGATAGGCCTTTCCTGTTTATCGTCGCCCTGTAATAAAACTGCGCCTAAGGCGTAGTTACTTGCGTCAGTTCGCAGAATAAAAGGACGACTGAAATCGGCTTGTATAAGTATCGGAGCTGTGGTCAGTAGACTCTTAAGCTCGTTAAATGCTTGGGTCTGCTCTGAGCCCCAAGACCAGACTTGACTTTTTCTAGTTAAGCGCGTCAGAGGTTCAGCGACTTTAGAAAAGTTGGGTATAAATTTTCGGAACCATGAGCATGTTTGAAGAAAAGTTCTTAAGTGCTTCAGGTTACCTGGGACTTTCATCTCGAGGACAGCGCTCACCTTGCCAGGATCGGTGGAAACACCTTTTTGTGTTACGATGTGACCGAGATATTTAACGCTCTCACGGGCAAAAGCGCACTTTTCCCTATTAACATTGAGGTTAAACTCGGTCAAACGTTTAAAAACTGCCTCGAGGTCTTGGAGATGCTGTTGGAATCCTTCAGATATTACCAAGAGATCGTCTAAATATGCTAATAAAGTTACATTTTGTAAAGCAGAGCAGGATCGGAGACGGTCGATAAGACGCTGAAAGGTGGCTGGCGCGTTTCTGAGACCAAAAGGCATTCTTTTAAATCGGTAAGTACCTAGAGGACAGACAAAAGCTGTTTTGTCTCTGTCAGCTTCCTTAACCATTACCTGCCAATAGGAAGATCGAAGGTCTAGCGTGCTCATGTAGCAGTCCCGTTTTGTGCTCTGAAGTAACTCGTCGATGCGTGGCATCGGATATGTATCAGCTTTGGTGACTGCATTCAAACGCCTGTAGTCGACGCAGAAGCGGATACCACCGTTGGACTTCGGCACCATCAGTGCCGGTGAACACCAAGCTGATTCACATTCTTCAATAATGTCATCTTCTAACATTTTATCTATTTCAGTTTTCATAAGCTCCTTTTTTGAAGGATTAAGCCGGTAAGGAGGAGTAGCAATTGGAAGATGCTCACCTGTATCAATCCGGTGTTCGGCATACGGTGTTGGACCTCCCCCTGCTTGAAAAACCCGTGCGTGTCTGGAGAGGACGGCAGCGAGAGCTTGTCTCTCAGCTGGTTTAAGGTGCGTACCTTCATCGTCCCTAAGAATATCTGTGGAGGCGCAAGACACGTGACGCGAGATTGGTTCGAATTTCAAGTTATATTTTATTTTATCAAAGTTACTGAAATACCAGATTTCTTTGTGAAAATCAATAACTACTCCCGCGGCGGTTATAAAATCGATGCCTAATAATGTTTCGTTATTAGTCGAGTCGGGAAAAATTAAAAAGGGTATAGTAATAGCTACCGCTTCCAAGCGCACTTCTAACGTTGTTGTGAGTACATCCATTGAACGGACTACACCGTCGGCAAGCTTAACTTCGCGTGTCGAACAGCTGAGAGGATGACCTTGACGTAGAAGGAGAGTATATAGCGAATAACCCGCAATACGATGTTTTGCGGCCGTGTCTATTAACGCGGAGCCGTCAAACCCTAAAATGGAGATATTAAAGATTGGCCGTAAATCTCGACCAATAGAGGGTCCCGAACGATCTATACACAAACATACATCGGTTAAACATAAATGGGCATTACCCTTTACATTAGTACATATAAAATTGCAAGAACATTTTTGCCCATTCTCCTTTACATTTTTACAAAAAATATTACAAGTACAATTTTGACCATTCTCCTTTACGTTTTTACAAAAAATATTATAAAGAACAAATTTGACCATTCTCCTTTACATTTTTACACTCAAAAATGGTAGAACGTGTTTGGGCATTCTCCTTTATATTATTATTGACTACACATTTTGGAACCATATTTGCCCTTTGTTTATTTAAATAGCTACACACATTTTCTTGAGGAATAAAGTCGTTTGTATTGAACGAAATAGGATACGAAATCACGTCATCACTATTACACTTTATAAGAATATTGTTATTGTTTTTACTAGAGTTAGACGCGCGAGATTGAACAGAATAAAAACTTTGACCACTACAACGCGTGCCCTGCGCCGCGGTACCGGCGTTCGCGCTGTCGTTGTACGTACGCGCGGGGGCGCGTCTGTTATCACGAGCGGGCGCGTTATCACGCGCGGCGGATTGTGTAGCCGGCGTTGATGTTGACTGCGGTTGTGTTCGCCGCTCACTCGCCGTGTGTGTCACATTGTTCTTCTCGTCGAAGGAATCTTCTATATTCCGTGCTAGGCGGAGTAATTCGTAGAAGTTATGACACTCTTCTCTTCGTAGCCTTTTCCTTATTCTGCTGTGGAGGAGTCCGTATGTCATATCTATTTGAGCAGATTCTGTTATGTCGCCCTTAGGCAAGCGTGCGAAAAGGGCGCGAATGCGCGCGACGAATATGTCGGTATTTTCTTTGTCCTGCGGCGTGGCAAATATTTCCATATATATACGATGAGGTGGCCGGCGGTCACCATAGGCACTTATTAAGTTTTCTTTGGCTTCCCGCCATGACGACACGGAGTATTTTATACCTTGCCACCACGTGGCCGCTTCGTCTTTAAATAAGTAGGCTAGGCCGCGTAAGATGTTTGAGTCCGAAACCTGCGCGCAGTCACTATAAGCCTCTATAGCGTCTATGAATGCTTCAACCGACTCCTTTGGTCGGCCGGAAAATGTTGCTTTGCAGCGGGCTAGGGTGTTGTGCCCTAGTAGCGCGAGTGATTCCGGGGTGGATGCATTCGCCCGCGACACCGAGTTGAGCAACTCCCGGAACGCTTCGGTTTGAGAGCGTTGGAGAGAGGCGATAATCGTCGCCACGTTTTCACTGGAGAACGTAGCGTTTGCATCGGCGCGCGGTGAAGAAAACGCGTCGTCGCCATCTTGGTTGGCGGACGCCGCTGGCGGTGTGTTTGGTCGCGAGAGGCCGGGGAATGCGTCGTTTGCATCATCTCTCCGACTCAAACTAGCCGCTCTACTCCTTGTCACTGGCATTTTAGTTCGTCACTACAAAACGTTCTTTGAATTCTAGACACTATGCACTAATGTTGTCACACGAAAAACACGTTGAGCGCCACATATGAGAAGAGGTCTCAGGGATGATGATATTTAAAGTCACTGGTTTGTAAGTAAAAGTTTATTGTATAGACACAGACACTGATTTGTTATTATTTCGAGAGTTCGGAGTAAAATATTCGAGGACAATACAAATGGCAAAGTAATGCGCGGGAACTAGCTAGGCGTGCAATACGCGTGGCGCGCAAGCGGCGGCAGGCGGGCGGACTGGCGCCACACGCGCGCAGTGGCAACGTGCGCGTCTCCGTGTGGGAAAGAGACCGCGATATGTTCTTTATAGGTATCTTGGCGGTACGCGACCACGTGACGCCCTTACTGGCCGAGTATTTGGCCTTTGGGTTGCTATAAATTCAATAACACTCGTTATGAAGAATCTGGACAATAAGATTACTTGTTTAGTCTCCTAAACAAAAAAGATTTGGTTATTTTTTTAAGAAAACAGTTTAAACAAGTAAAACAGTTTTTTCTAATAGTCTCTCGACTATTAGAAAAAACTGTTGCGTTAAACCCCAATTCAATATTTTTCTCTCTAACTGAACTAGGTACTAACTCACTTCTTTTTAAACTGTTTTCTTAAAAAAATAACCAAATCTTTTTAAAGGACGATGCGCAATACTTTTATGATTAAAAGCATTTTAGGCAATAATTTCCGTTTGACTTTTCCCATGGGAACGCATTTTTTTATGTACTTAATTATTAGAGAAGGTTTTTCGATTTCCAGATGGATTTTTGCAGCTTATTTATTCCCTTGAGCGATGTTTCTTTCAAAATATACGAGTACTTTAATTAGCTAAGTGATTTTAACTCTGTTACGTGAATTTAATTTGTAGATTTGGAGATGAACTAAGGAATAAAAATAATGTGAACAGTTAGGTATTACAATATGATTAACCAGCGCAATGTCCTGAATCAGACATTACTACAATATAATTTTATTTATTTTATTTTATTTATTAGGTCTACCAACAATTGTTTACACTCATACAAACAATAGTAAAACGAGCATTCCAACTTAACATAGTGCAACAATTACTTAAAGGTAAACACCATATGATCATAAAAAAGAAACAACAATAATAAATCACTACTCTAAACTACAAACTACATACAAATAAACACAAAATTAACACAGCCCTAAAAATAAAAATTACAATAGATCTGATAAACACTTCAGAAATTTACCTTTTTGAAATTTGAATAATACCTATATATCCCTAATAATATATACCACAACTATCACACAACGCTATCTAGCCCCAAGCTAAGCAGAGCTTGTGTTATGGGTACTAGACAACTGATAAACATACTCATATATTTCTAAATACATAAATATTATAGATAAATAATTATACCCAGACACAGAACAAATGATCGTGCTCATTACACAAACATTTGTCCTGGGTGGGAATCGAGCCCTCGACCACCGGAGTAGCAGTCAGGGTCACTCACCACTAGACCAACAGTCCTGTCAACAGGCCTGTCAACATATACTAATTAAAACAAACTTCCAATAAATCTAAGGGTCAATTCACACCGAGACGTTAAGCTGCCCGCACACTTCAATAGAGCGACTCAGAATCTAACTTTATTTACTACACGAACAGAAATACATTTCCAGTATCGTTGGGCCACGTCGCGCCGCGTCGCGTCTCGATGTGGGGTGACCCTAAGTCTGAAATCGCAAAATACTGTTTCGAAAAAGAGACGTTTTAAAATTAAAAAAAAAAAAAAAACAATGTTAAAATGATATAAAATATTAAACTTAGATAATTAGGTAACAATACATGTCCATACATACATACTTCTATGGCACCACATTCACATTTTTCTCTCGCTCTACGAAATGTTTATTCAGCGGATATTGTCCACAATTTTATATTCTACCCATTTTTTTTTTCAGAAATCTTTTTTTTTTTTAAGTACTGAAGTATTCAAATGTCAATTTAAAAGTCATGATAACCTGAAAAATATTAATCTCCTTAAAAATAACTAGTTTCAATATTAACCCGTCCAACGTCCCCTTGAAAACATGAAACTTTCTAAAAAAAAAACTCCAAATGTCCCGTGATCACCGTAATTATGCGAAAATCATCAGCCTATAATGTTCCCACAGCTGGGACACAGGCCTCCTCTCTGTAAGAGAGGGAGTGGGCCATAATCCACCACGCGGGCCCAGTGCGGTTTGGTAGATGTCACATGTCTTCGAATTTGATGGTTCTAGGACATGCCGGTTTCCTCACGATGTTTCCCTTCACCGTTTTCAATGGCAATCTTTGAAACACGAAGACGTGTTACCTCTTTGATCGTTTCTCGTAGCTGATAGATGCTTATTGGCAACTGAAATTAAATTTAGTTGAGAAGGTATTCTCGTGAGCTTTAACTGATATTTAACTTTGGTAACGTTATTTTAGTTTAACAATGTATTCAAATATAATTATAGCGTGTCTTATAATTTACCTCATGGAAGCATTGCTTAATTATTGATTAATTTATTTGCAATTTATACAAGTGACTTGTGTAATAGAAGTTACTTAAGGCACGCGGTCTTAGTAAATAACATTAAAAGGGTCATCTTAAGTCAGTGTAAAATAACTCACAAAAGAGATTTGTTTCCTGAGCGTTCTATTCATCACTGTTGAGTTCTCAAGTGGACTCTAGCTTTAGAGAAAATTGGATGTCTTACTCCGTCGTTGTCGGATTTATAGATGTTTCATCACAGAGAACTGGTAATGTCGGATGTGGCATGTGAGTGCATTTAAATCAAATGCATTTAATATATTAAAGAAGTCCAGAGGAAATGTGATCCCAATATCCCATGTCTTTATCATGTGTTGGATGTGGTATGTGTGGGTATTTAAATATCAAATACATTTAATATATTTAGGCTATCAGAAGAAAATGTCCCAGTTACACTAGAAAATACATGTTGTAAATATTTCAATCTTGAGGACCATTTTGACCGTTTTAGTTATGGATGTACCTAGAAAAATATAATCAAATTCAGATTTAAGTACAAGTATATTCTTATACTTACACAGTTTGAAAAAGAGAGAGGGTTATCTAGATACATTTTGAATTTTTCGTCCTTTCAATCATAAAACTGATCGTACGCCAAACCTAGAGGGACAGCCCGCAGGCTGGACAAGAGTAAAAACTAAACCTTTAGAAATATATCCAAACATGATATCATACCCTCACTGTTCACCCGATCTCATGTCTGCCAAAATGTAAAAACATTTACTTTAACGGAGACTGATTTAGAAAACTCGTAGAGGGCATATCATACTTAACCTAGATTGAAAATCAAAAGCAAATCACATAATTCTACATTCAATATCTTCCTTAATCTGAAAGTACCAGTAAAATGATGTCATGCCCATCAAAAGAGGCACGTATACATATTTACCTGGGAGTCGGGACAGAATGTGTCATGTGGAGTACTTCAAACGGCAGCCTGCTACGTTGACTGACACTCGATTAAGTATCGTCGGATTCGTCCAACCCTATCTGATACCACACGACAGATAAGTGAAAGAAGGTTGGCTCTCAGCTACATGCATTGTCATCAATCTCCTGCAAACCCGGTATTTTTCTTACTAGTAATAGTATTACTGGTAAGACTACTCGGTAAGACGACTGGGAAGAGCTCCCGTTTTTTCCGTGATTGGCCGGACTTTACCGCCTCATAAAAGTAGCACTGAGAAAGAGGTGTTGGGGCACAGTTAGGAGAAGCATTTGTTCAGTAGTTGCCTGAATTGGTTCTGTAAGTACTGCTTACTTTCAAAAGTTTTATAGAGGTAACTTTCTGCTCCTTTATTTTGTATTGATATTGCGTCAGTGTGTGTGAATGTGTTGGAATTTATATGTAGGTATGTTTACGAGTACAAAATCGTTGTATCGTCTGCAGAGAATTGTGGAAAACTTTAAAAATATGCTTATTGCATTGATGGAAACATTTGTTTTAAAAAAAAAACCCACAATATAATTGTTATATTTAACAATCTTTGCTGCACTATTTTCTAAGGCTCGTAATGATTACTGTCATACAAAACTAGTCCCAAATCTCAAACTCCTCAACATTCTCCAATTCGTAACGTGAATTAAAAAAATTGGGTATATTAACTGGAGCAATAATTCTATTTTTTGTCACGCTTCTTTTAATTACTCCTTTTGTACCGTAATAGTAAGCTTGAAGCACCAATTTAGAGCTGTAACTTGGATTTTTTGACTTAAAGTCTTTCGTTAATTTATAAGTCACATGTATATCTTTATCCTGGCCACCGATAGGGTTAAAGTAATTACGATCGGCCCAGAGAGCAGCTTGTTGAGATTTTTCACTATCAGGACAGCGGTAAACGGTTACCGTTTCATCACTATTCTCATCATACCATTCGTCTTTAGAGATCTGTCTGTTATTGTCTTTAATCCCCTTTTTCCATCTTTTACCACCAGCCATCTCTAAAACCCAGTAATTAGTAACCATGATGGCCGCTTGCCCAACTAACCCGCTATGGCACTTGCTGGAAATTAAAATGTCTCCTACTTCTACCGTACGCAAAAACCTGCGTTTAGAGCGCGTCTCACGTAAGCTTGATTTCTTGAGTATAGATTCTTTAGTGTCTGCTAGTAAACCATAGTTGTTCATTATAAGCCATTGCTGGTAGTCCATTTGCTCATTCCCCATATTTAAAACGAATTCTTCATACAATTTCTTGAAAGTGGGCTGGTCTAGTTCGAATGATTCGAGCGAATATTTTTCGGGATTGATTATTCCCATGTTTATTCCAATGTCATAGGCGGACGTCGTCTCGTTTGATATTGTAGTATTTCGATCTGAAAACGTTAATTTGTTTATGTATTATCAAGTTATTTACTTTTACAAAGAAATACGTATAGGTGAAAACATTTGAACAATATTTTTATCTAATAATTATTATAATTTTGATGACCAAGTGTAACAAAAAATTTAGATACTTATTTTATATTTAAAAATGTAACAAGTACATACCAACAACTAGCTCTAATTTCAAATCATTTGTAAATACGTTTTGTACCAATAGAATCACAAAAATAAAAATTTGAAAGTTATCCATTACGATATTACTGTTATTTTATATGAAAACGGTTTCTACAAAACGTCTATTTTTTTTTCTTTAGGAAAGGCATTTGATCGTTGATAACAGAAGTACCTCAACCGTTTAAGGAAAAAAATCGGTTGCATTATTATTACAAAAAGCAATTGATTAAAATCCAGTTGTCCGTTTAATTTCAATTATTTAAACAACTTTGGTAGGTAATTACTTATAATTACTATACTTAATTAAAAAAATACGTAGTTAATATATTGGAGTTGATTGTTACTCACATAGCGTTTAAAGACATAATAATTGTGATCATTTTGAAGTTTCAAGCTTTTTGATTTTGTAAAACAAAGTGGATTGCAAGTATCAAATTCTGCTCGTGACCATCTGTTTCAGTAGGTACATCAAGAGCTCGTAACAACCCGTGTGCACTCGTGGCGTGTGCTAATAAAGGTAGAGACAAACTGAACCCACGTACGCAACGTGTGCAACGCGTTATTAAATCTAAACGGTTGAATTTGTATGCCTAGAAACACACTTATCAGTGACAGTATTGCGTATGATAAGTATGTTTCTAGGCATACAAATTCAACCGTTTAGATTTAATAACGCGTTGCATACGTTGCGTACGTGGGTTCAGTTTGTCCTTACCTTAAATGTATTTTCTTTCTTTCTTTTTATTTCTTTTTTCACAGCCCTGCTCACAGTGTTGAATTATTTTTTATTCCACTTTTAACTTTTATGATAACGTCTTAGTTTGCCGGTTCTAATAACCCACTTCCTGATGAAGGTCTAAGGCTCATCTCAAGGTAGTGGAAACAGTGAGTTTCATCATCGTCTAGATCTGGTCTGACCAACAAGTAGTTGCACTATTTTGTGGTATATTTCCATCTGAGTTCACGACTTTGTCTAATTTATACATTACATAATTTATCTCAATTATCCGGATTTAAGGTATCCGAATATTTTTTTATTTGTTAATTTAGCATGGAGCATGTTGGACATCGATCACCTTAAAGTTTTAAATTCATTATGAAGTTTTAATTCTAGAAATTTAAAAATAAAAATAAATAAAACTAAATATTCACCTTAAATGTTTTGGAACCTCCGAACAATGCTTTTCGTGGCTCTTTGTTGAAATCGTAGGATGTACACTTGTCGGCGTCAGTTATAGCACTAAGATGAATGTTTTATTCTGGGCTACATTCCAGAACATTCGGTTCCCCAGATTTACTATTTAAATAATATTATGGGAATGGATTAATATATTATTTTTGCTTGTTTTTTAGGGTTCCGTAGCCAAATGGCAAAAGCGGAACCCTTATAGATTCGTCATGTCTGTCTGTCTGTCTGTCTGTCCGTCCGTATGTCACAGCCACTTTTTGTCGAAAGTATAAGAGCTATCCTGTTGAAACTTGATAGGTAGATGCATTATGTGAACCGCATTAGGATTTTCACACAAAAATAAAAACAAAACAAATATTGGGAGTGCCCCCCATAATTAAAATCGAAACTCAAAAAAACAATATCACCAAACCCATACATGTGGGGTATCTATGGATAGGTCTTTAAAAATTATGTTGAGGTTACTAATATCATTTTTTTCTAAACTGAACAGTTTGCACGAGAGACATTTCCAAAGTGGTAAAATGTGTCCCCCCCCCTGTAACTTCTAAAATAAGAGAATCATAAAACTAAAAAATAGGTAATGTAGACCTCAACAAAAACTTCCAACGAAAATTGGTTTGGATGAGATACAGTTAGCAGTTTTTGAGATATAGTACATTTTCAAAAACCGCAAATATAACTTTGCCATTCATACAAACACTATGAAAAACAAAGTTATTTTTATTGTTTGTGTATATTTCTTACTAATCTCAATATAATTATATCCCTAATCTATGCTTGCTACTACGGAACCCTTCATGGGCGAGTCCAACTCGCACTTGGCCGGTTTTTTTTATTCGCAACAAACATGCATGTTTGAAAACGTAATATTTAAAAACATTTGATTTGGTTTTGAAAATGGTTTTGTTGTTCAAAATATTTGAACTAACATTGACCAATAAACTACTTTGTGCAAATAAATGAATCATATTTATCAAGGCTATTTTCTTGTTCATTTAGGTATTTATTTATTTACACACAATATACGTACAACACAGGATAGTAACATATACATTTATGTAATAAGACGGTGAAGTATTAGAAAAGCGTGTTTAAAGTTACAACAATATGGCGCCATGGTTATCCTATTCTTAGGGCTGATTTTTCAATAGTTAGATAACTCTTATCTGAGGAATAAAAATGGCGGTTTGACAGCTTATCTATAGAAAATATGTCAAATCACTAGTTTTATTCCTCCGATAAAAGTTATCTGACTATTGAAAAATCAGCCCTTAGTTGAACACATACTATCTCTCAAAAGACCAACTTTTTTCATTATTGACATATCAATCCTAATTAATTAAACAACGACACATTATAATCACATTCAAATACACAAGCCCACTTCAAAACCGATCATCGATCACTCTATTTAACCCCCCACTACTACACTTGAGTAAATCAACCCTACATCCACACAACACTATATAAAATCAATTCTCATTAGCACATAGTGCGCTACTATCACATTAGTATTCCACTCGTGCTCTGTCATTTATCTAAGTCCAGTCACATTTTCGATTTGCTCCCTATTTATTAAAGGTATTACTGAGAGGTCTTTAATTTTTTTTAATGGGTCTTTTTTCTGATGATGGTGTTTGAGGGTTAGGAGTTGGAATAATTATCTAGGTATTCGTACGATTAGAAAACATTGTTATTTTGAACTCTGCTAAACATTGAGTTTCTGACGGGTCTGTGACACAAATTCTTGGTGTTCTTAACCGACCTAAAAATAGTATATTTTGCAACTAGTGAATAAAGAGCGGATTTAAAGCGAGGGCCATTATATGAATCACGAGCAAGCGAAGGATTTAATTGACTGAATCACGACCGTAGGGAGTGATTCATGATGATTGAATCACGAGCGGAGCGAGTGATTCAAATATTTAAATCCTGAGCGATGCGAGTGATTCAGGCCCTCGATTTAAATCCGTTTTATTCAAGAGTTGCAAACGATACTTTATACCATGACTACGAGAAAAAGAAAGATTTGAACGATAATATACAGGGTGTTAGGGACATCGACGCACAAACGGATACCATGGGTCCAGGACATGATTCTGGACCCCCCCGTGTTGGAATATATCGTCGGATTTTTTCCTATTTTTTTTATTTTTATAAGTTTGTTTTTTTTTTAATAGTGAGCCGCGCTTAAAGAACTACAGGTGCTGTGGTACTGGGCACAGTATTTGTGATGTCCTTTAATTTTTTAATGTTTTTATTTGTTAGGTGCGTCCACACAGAGCGCTCAGCCTCGCGAGGAAACTGACAAGGGAGGCTGCTCAATCTGTGTGTACGCGTCCATTATTCTCCGGCCGAGGCACGAAACAAAATACGCGAGCAATACAAAAGCCGACACTGGATGGCTCGGGCGCTCGGTCGCTCGACCGCGGCAGCGCTGTAACTTGCCTCGCCCGAGAAATCTCCATACCAACCGAGCTGCTTCGCGCGGAAAATGCCGAGGCTGCGCGCTCTGTGAGGACGCACCTATTGAATAAGGAATTATTGTAGCAGCAAGAGCGAGTAGGTAACGCAGCACAGACTTAGTAGACCTACCAAGGTTGCATATGATTATAGAGCACTCGGATAACTCAACCAAATTCCACAAAACTCAGCAACTTACCATAAAACGGTTGATTACAGCCAAACAATGAAATTACCGCAATAATTTTGACAAAAAAATGTAATCAACACTGTTTTATGGTTAAGGAACTGAAGCCATTACTTTTAATATCATTATATTTTTCTCCTTCATTATGAGGTTTAGAAAGTTTATAAGCCTTTCGTTCCTCTGAAATATTAAAACAAGACCAAAATTAATTTCTCTCGCCTTTTTGTAGGAGGTAACGTTGCCTAGATTTTTATTAAAGACGGGCTGGAAATTCTAGAAGAAAGAATTATGAAACTAAATAGAATTCTTCTTTTCTACACAGAAACATCCAAATTGTATAACTATTTCTTTAAATCCAACGTCTATACACATAGACGTTGGATTTAAAGAAATAGTTATACAATTTGAATGTACATAATATAATTTCAATGAATCATTACAATGCCGATTAAATAGCTAAGGGTGAAAACAGAAATAGCGTTAAATAGACAGAAGGCACAGTTGGAAAAATCTACATAATATATACAGGGTGATTTGTTATTCGATGCGGTCCTTGAAATGGGTGATACTAGACCTTATTTGCAACAATTTTAACCCCGACAACATGGGGTCTAAACTGACTGGTTTTGGAGATATCGAACTTTAAAGGTTTTTCGAAAAATTTCTACCTCTCTATCATTAAGTGCTTATTGTTAGAAAGTAACGATGGTCACCACTTAGAATTTATACTTTTCTGATAGAATATGAACGAGTGAATCTAATGAATACAAGTTTGTTATAAAACTAATCATATCTTGGGAAATTAAGTGTCATAAAGTTTCTGTTTTGAAGTTTTCTGAAAACTTCCCTTGTTTTTCAAAGCATATTTAAAAAATAAATGTATGACACTTGGTTTACAAATTACAGGAAAAACTTTCTTGTCTCATTAACTTTCTGAAATTGTGCCACAGTACCCACTTTTAGTTAGTGTCTGACCATATCAGATAACAGTTTGGACAAAAACCACAGAAAAAAAATGTTGGGTCGAAAAAACATTGCAACCAATTTTCGTTTATTTACTACCTTGTCAGTAACAACCCTAATTTTCTGGTCAGACACTAACTAAAAGTGGGTACTGTGGCACCATTTCAGAAAGGTAATGAGACAAGAAAGTTTTTCCTGTAATTTGTAAACCAAGTGTCATACATTTATTTTTTTAAATATGCTTTGAAAGACAAGGGAAGTTTTCAGAAAACTTCAAAACAGAAACTTTATGACACTTAATTTCCCAACATATGATTAGTTTTATAACAAACTTGTATTCATTAGATTCAGTCGTTCATATTCTATCAGAAAAGTATAAATTCTAAGTGGTGACCATCGTTACTTTCTAACAATAAGCACATAATGATAGAGAGGTAGAAATTTTTCGAAAAACCTTTAAAGTTCGATAACTCCAAAACCAGTCAGTTTAGACCCCATGTTGTCGGGGTTAAAATTGTTGCAAATATGGTCTAGTATCACCCATTTCAAGGACCGCATCGAATTACAAATCACCCTGTAGTTTTAAACAATAATCTTCATAAGTCAAATTCAAAAAAACATTCGACGAATATTTTAATTATAAAATAGATTACCAACTATCCAATATTATTTAGATGAATATTTAGCGGAAAACATGAAATTATTAGTGAAGGTATTTCGTTTTATTAAAATATGATTCGTGTTACTAATGAACCCATAGCCTATTATCCCGGAATATTTTGTCAAATTACTATGTTCAAAATATTTTAATAATAAAATTCATAACGCTGTGTGGTTTGATTCTCAATTTATTGGTCAACATATCTTTATAGCTAGCCGCTAATTTGTGTGACGTTTAATTAATGTAAGCTTATAATTGCGGTAAATATTCATGACTGACGAATTTAATATTGTTAAAAACCTTTTATTATGTAAATTTAAATTTGGTTGAACACGTATCAAATCACTAGTGACCCGCCCCGGCTTTATACCTCTATACTTGTGCAATTTAAAAATAAAATAATAATACCTACTTGCTATTCACTGGTGACTTTTTTGCCTACACTGTTTGTTTCCCAGACGAATTATATGAAGTTTAAGGGAATGCATTGATTATGGTGACAAATAGTTTCTGCAGCTGTCTAATCGTCCCCTCTCTAGAGGGCCAAAGCCTGCCGGGGTCGCGGGACTTATACCATTACCGTGACCCCGGAACATAAAGGGCTATTGAAGGACACCGTGTATTTTAGTCAGTACAAGTCTGACAGTCCCTCCCGCCCTGCCCGGGGTGGGAGGACTCATTTGATGATTTTACCACGACAAAAAAAAAAAAAAAACTGTCTAATCGTCATAAGAATTTGGCTCGGAAACCAAAAGTCACCAGTGAGCAGCTGGTCTAAATAATTATGTAGGAGACATTTCGCGAAACCTGGACCTGTTCCTTTCTTTGGTCAACAAATAAGCATTGCCATTCAACGTGGTTATGCTTATTCTTCGTTTCTTGACATATAAATATAATTGGCTTATTAGGGTATTTTTGTCTGTGACGATTAAGCAGCTTTGTTTTAACTTGTATTTAGTTAGTTAATTCTATTGCAGTATATTTCCTTCTTTTGTTCTTTTTTTTTTGTAAATAAATGTGGCTGCTGTTACATATTGATATTAATAGTTAAAAGATTTACTAACGTTGAAGTAGTTTTTGGATATCCATTTTATTTATTTATATAAATATATCCATTAAAAATCAAAGACCAAATCTTTTCTCTTTATAATATTAGTTTAGATTGAAACTATGAACACTCAAATCACAGTAAACTGGATGGCAATTACACTCATGGGAAAAATAAAGGCGTTAGTTAGCAACTAAAATGGCAAATAGAATTAGCTGAATTCAAGGCACGAGGCGAATGCGCAGCAGAAAATTCAATTATAGTGATTAGTTTCACCCTGCAACTCGGTTTTGTACTAAAAGTATCTAGACATTTTTTCACAAAGTGATATTGTGCTTTAAAGCAATGGAATAAGTCTTATATTTCTTGGATTTGCACTAGATTGATGTGAATGTCAATCAGGTGTTGCTTAACTTTCAGTTCCCACGTGCATTGGGTAATAATATAATGTTGAAAAGGAAATTAGACTACTTTGATGATGCGATAATACTGAAATAGTCTCTGATCGTAAAAAAAATCTTTTTCATCATCCTAAGCCGAAAGACGTCTTCTGCTGAGCCGTTAGACCACCAGCTACGCTTCGAACGATAATCTGCTACTTCCATCCATCGGTTGTCCGCGACCTGTATTTTTCTTTTATTTCGTAAGTTTAAATTGATAAAGATAGTTACGACGCTTTTAAAATTCACAACACGTTCCTTCTACGAGTTACAAAAATACTGAGTTCATAATTTTTCAAAATTGACAGTCTAATTAGATTTGAAGTTTATTGATATAATTGTCATCATGCCCGTCACATAACATTTACCTATTGAAAACGTAACAAATAAAGACCAATGACGTATTATATATAGACACGCCATGAACGAACATCGCGGCGCTTAAAAACGGCGACAATACTAGAACTACTAATACGCGTGAAGAAAGGGAAAGAAAATATGACACCGTACGGCGGGAGGGAGATGCAACTACGCGCAATGTGGCCAATTGGCTTCATTTTTTGTTGAAATTTTAGAGTGCGGACAACGTATCTATAGTTTATATATCATTGATAAAGACCAAAGGACTGCTCAAAAGATTACAAAAGTCCGCAGTACCTCAAATTATCCTCCAACCATTTGTGTAGAAACATTCTCGAAGCAAGTTACCTAGTAAAAAAAAACCTCAAGATAGTTTCACCCAATCTGCGAACTAAGAAAGCGTGCTCCCAACCACTAGCAATACCATCCAATTGTAAAACTAAATTGCAATGTAGCAGCTGGTACAATCTTCCACCAATTCTTGTTTCGACTAAATATTTTTAACAGTACAGAACAAACTTGAAGGATTATTTCTTGTTTATTGGGCGAAAGTTTACTCTCGAGACATTCTGAGTCGTTTATAACCCTTGTAGTTGGTGGATGTTTTTCAGCTGATTTAAAAGTTTATGACAACTGTTGTCGCTGTTTTTGGGTTTATCAGCTTGTTAAGCATTGACTGTATTTGAGGTAACTTCTTCTTAGAGTGTCAATGGTTGTCATAATTTAGTTAGCCCTAAAGTTGAAGCTCCTTACAGTAGGATACTGCATTGTAATGAGCTAACAGTAGGAAAAATAGTACATTATGCTCCACCTTCAATTGTGTCTTCTTAGCCTAAAAACATACAGCCAAAGTGTCCTCTTAGTTGTTAACGATTCCGTAGGAAGGCGAAGTTTTGGGCAAAAAAATTATGTTCCTATATTTGCAAAAATCTTAGCTACAAATGATTGCATTACACGGTCAGAAATTAAACAAATATTAATGATCATTAATTTGATGACTATCTTATAGTAGTTTTTCTTGTTTAATGGAACGTTCCCAGCAACAGTTACCTTAATCATCTTTTAAGGAACGTGGTACTCGAGCCTGTGGGCCACAATCCATCTTTTGTTGTAAAACTAAATGTCAGCGACAGTGTTAGAACCGAAACGTTTCGTACTCCATCGATTTCCAGTTCGACAGTTTGATCGGCTGTTAAAAATTTATAGTCTGTAATACTACAGGGAACATCATCACATACATTGTTGTAAAAAAATAGAGTAAACGTTATGGTTCTGGTGGAAACTTTACAGTCTTCATAAAATAACATTACCAAAATAGTTCTGGAATTGTTTGATATGTTGACCACAACTACTTTCTATCATCGTAACACTTGCCATCGTATGGGTAGAGTGAACCTTACATTTTTTTAAAAACCCAAATGATCGTACCTATATCCCGGTTTCCTTGTTGATATGACGAATAGCGTTGACCGCTATGCGCTTGTTCCTTTGTCATCAACATTAAAAAAACATTATTTATTAAGTAAAGCAATTGGGGCTGGTCATTTACCTATGCCGCAGAATCGCTGAAAGGTGGAGTAAGAAGGTTTTCGAATTGAGACCGCGTGTAGTTGAACGTAAGGTAGGACGTTCCCGTCAAGATGGACTGATAACCTGACGGAGGTAGCTGGCAGTGGCTGCATGAAAATACCGGCCAAGTGCAAGTCAGACTCGCCCATAAAGGGTTCCGTAGCAGCAAGTAACGTAATATAAAAGTTCTTGTAGTTGGTTGTAACTTTGTAAGGTAATTATTGTGGTTTACGGTTTATGACGTACAAAAAAAAACTAATTACTTGATCTCGTTCAAACTGCATGGTAGTGTATTATCATATATTTTTTTTAGTTTTATCATTCTCTTATTTTAGACGTTACAGAAGCGGAGGGGTCACACTCATTTTGTCACTTTGGACCTATCGATAGATACCCCACTCGTATAAGTGTATTTTTTTTTGAGTTAGTTTCAATTCTATGTATGGGGAACCCCCAAAATTTGTTTTTTTTTTTATTTTTGTGTGAAAATCCTAACGCGGTTCACATAATACATCTTCTTACCAATTTCAACAGGATACCTCTTATACTTTCCAAAAAAGTGGCTGTGACATACGGAAGGACAGACAGACGGACATGAAGAATCTATAAGGGATCCGTTTTTTGCCATTTGGTTACGGAACCCAAAAAATCAGGAGATCGTGTGCTTTGATGCTCCTTGGGAAAGGCCTTTGTCCAACAGTTGAGTGCAATACGCCGAAATGATGAATGAAGTTGCATGAAATGGTGACTTAGAATCGCGAAAGTATTTGAGAGATCGGCAATTTTCGGCAGTACTGTATTAAACTCGTCACAAAGCCCTGAACCAGAGATTTGTTCAAAAAAGATAAATAACTAAAATGAGGAACACCGTCCATTTATTTTTCTGTAGAACATTTTCATTTAAGTTTCACTGAGCTTGGTAGCTCAAAATTTTATTTATGTTTTTAATCGTGAAAAGTAATGTGGGTGCTCAATGATGAGTTTTCATTTCGGTATTCAATATAATTTTGCTATGTTTTATGAAAATAGTGCCACACAAAAAAAAGTATAACTTTTTCTTATAAAAGTCGTATTGAAGAAACTTCATTGACATAATGAAAATATACGACTTGCTTTTATTCTTTTTCACAGACTAACAAAAACTAAAAATATATTGTTTTGTACTCTCAATATAATCCATCAAACAAATATTTCTTTTGACATGTATTTAATAACAGGTGTACAAGGGATTACAAAACATATTTTACAGCTTTATATATTTTTTCATTCACATACTTTATTCATGAATAATGAATACTTTTGAAAGGTTTTAAAACTAGAGAATTTAAAATATGTTGAAAACTATTTTGGAAGTGGAATTTTAAAACGCATTCGCATCTGGTTTTCTTCAGGCCACGTTACGTGGATCACTTATCAAACTGAAGACGTTCCCATTTCGTTGTGAGGTCATTAATCGTAGCAAGAGTTTGTGCAATCGAGTCGACGAGTTAATATGGTTCCATATTTCTCTCTCTGACCAGTGCTTATTGCGATTTGGACGTATGTCTACAGTTATGTGTTTCTTGGCTTTCATTTGGACGACTAAACTTAATTCGTTTTTAGCTATATTGGATGTGTTACAGGGGCAGTGAGATTTCAGAAACATAAATAAATTTTTGATGTTGATCGATGCTGAATGTTTGTCTTATGGAACGAAATGCAGATTTTATTTAATCATGCCAGTATGTTCATAAAATGCTTGTTTAAAAAGTTTTTGGTCATTAAACTATACAAAATGTATTAGTCTTTAGAGATCCCCTTTGAAACATTCGATACCTAAACAGTCAAAGAAACATATATTAATTTATAACATTATATTTTTATTCTCTGTAAAATGTTGCCTTCTTTTTAAGCCTGCTTATGGCAAACCAGCAGAGTATATTATGTACGGTATTTACTCAATAAGTCATATTATATGTAAATGTCATAAACATAAAATGAATAAATAAAACTTCTAACAGATCAATAAGAAAATATCTCGACCTATTCCGAAAAGTTCCAGATAAAACCCCTTTCGATGAAATAAAAATTCCGCCAACGAAATACGAGACAGGCTGAAACGCAAATACTTGGCACCACCTTGAGAATCCCGGGTGTGCTATGCAATCTAATTTGAAAGTCACCATTATTCGTAGCGCGCCATACCAAGTCACGTCGACTTCTCCTCGACAGACTTCCATCTTTATTGATGTTTCGGAATCATATCTTTTATTGTTGTCCTTTGTCGACTGATAAGCATTTTTATGACTGTGTTTTACTTCTTTTGGTTTATAGTCTCCTGGTACAAATAACATGACGTGAATTTACTCCACACACATGCAAAACAGATTTCTAATTAATTACCAGCTGAATTTACTATAGCATTGATTTCATAAACGCAAGTTTGAACTCACGTAAATTACACAGGCGTAATATCATAATATAATGTAACAAAAGATAAGGCTTTGTGGCGAGCAAATGTTAAGCATTGAGGAACGTAGCACATACCTACGAACCTCGCCGTACTCGTGAACAATCCGTGCAAAATTACAACTTTACGTTAACACTGCCAAAACTTCGCCCACCCAGATTTAAACTTTCCGCCCTCTAAATAGGAGTTTAATTTCGCATTTCCCACTTTTCCAACTGTAAAATGATGTTGGCGTAATGACGTAATTTGCCTGTGGCAATTATAACAATCACTTTCATGAACTGTAGGCTTGTTTGCAAATTTTGTTCCGTAAAATGTCATGTTTAAAGTACTTTGCTCTATAATTATGTGGGATTAAAGATTTACGATTAAAAAGCTTCATTTGTCGTGATGTTTGCTTTATCATTTATTTTATGTTTACTGAGTCATAAATATGTTTGGATAAAACATTTTAATCCTGTACAATAATTTTCCATGTGTGCCGGACGGACGTGATCGCTCGGACACTATGGTTGAGGCTTGCCCGGAGCGCGTTGACGTCCTGCACCTATAGGTTCCAGGTATATCTGCTGTAACCCGAAGTCTTGTGTAGCAGGGACTGTAGAACGAGGTTTCTTGGTACGGAGTAAATAAAACGACTAATTCTTCATAACTTTTCAGGAAGCGGGTTGCTTGAGTCTTCAGGAGAGAGAGAGAGAGAAGATAGTGCCGTACCGTTGACTACGATTTGACCAAAATTTCGTGTTACTATCGTACCCCAGAACTTTACCTTAACGAGGCCCGCAAACCGCTTCCTTGATTTATTATCAATTTTTACGAACTTATGACTATTTAACAATGCATATTCTTATCTAAATAACAATGGATTACGTGTTGCTTCATACCGTTGTAATCCTTATGAAATTACCTATCTCCTGACATAATGTCTTTGACTGTAACTGAAACGACTGAAAAGTTAAAGCGAGTTAAAGGAAAAAGTTATTTAAATTTTAATTAAAATTTCATTTTCAAAGGCCATTATCTCAGGAGTTTTAGCAGTAATCCCATGGACTTAGGTCACGTTAAGTAGCCTGGCTAACAGCCTAACGCGATCTAACATTTATATCGATACATCTATATATTTCAGGAGTCTAGGGCCTGAATAATGAAAGACAAGAAAAAATAATCTTTATTAACGGAATAAATTGCGTACAGGACATCTTACAACGTCAAATAAGTGAGTTTTCGAAAGGATTATGACTCTAAAAGTTAGGTCCAGGCCTAGGTCTCAATCTAGGCTACCTGGATACATCAAAAACAAAACTATATTATGACTATAAACCCACTCAATTGAAGCTACAAAATGCACTGTACTTACGGTTTACAACGAATTCTTAACTGCTAGGTTCTATTTAGACACTTTATATACACTATTTTCACATAACTATATAACTCACTTAGTTATTTATCACTATGTACAGACACCAGCAGACCAACCCACACGAATCCGTCAAACCTGCCAAGCGAATATCGATAAATAAGGTTGAAAATCACGCAAGAATTTGACAGATCGAGGTAGGTTGATGTGCAGGGTCTGTGCAACACTTAGGTTTTTTAATGATGACGCTTCGTCGCGAACATTTCTCCCGCCGTGCAGCGCTGCGATGGCTCGGCGCGACGTCGGCGCGGCGCTGCATCACCCCGGTGAGCGACGACCGCTGCCGTGCAGCCCTCCGCCGCGATGCCCGCCGCCCAGACTCTTTGACTTCTGGATTACTTAGGTAGTGGGACGAGCTTCTTCACCGGACGCTTTAGGGTGCCGCCGGCAGTGCGCACCTCAGCTGTCCGGACTTCTCCGTCGGCCCCGGGGAACACGGCGATAACGCGGCCTCGCGGCCATGTGTTGCGAGGCAGCTGGCCGTCTGCGATGAGGACTGGGTCGTTGACTTGCAGAATAGGTCCCCGTCCGTGCGCCTCCCGCCGGTTTTGAAGTTCAGGCAGGTATTCTCGTACCCAGCGACGCCAAAACATGTCGGCGAGTATCTGTGAGCGTCGCCAAAGCTTCTTATTGTCTATGTCGTGCTCGGTGAACACACCGGGTGATGGTAGTCTAGCTGAACCACCGAGTAGGAAGTGGTTCGGCGTTATTGACTCGTCGTCTTCGCTATCGACTGAGACGTGTGTCAGGGGCCGGCTGTTTACTGTGTACTCTGCCTCACACAGCAGTGTGGACAACACTTCTTCTTGTGGGTGTTTCTCTGTGAGTACAGTGTACAGCGCGGACTTCACGCAGCGAACGAGGCGCTCCCAGGCGCCCCCCATGAATGGCGCGGACGGCGTGATGAAGCGCCACACGATGCCCCGTCGACTGGCCTCCTCGGCGAAGGCGTCTCGCAGCTCCTTGTCAGCTCCGTGCATGTTGGTCCCGTTGTCAGAGTAGATCTCGGTGGGGCAGCCTCGACGAGCAGCGAAACGGCGCAGCGCTAGTATAGCGGAGTCCGCGCTCAGGCTGGCGGCGATTTCAAGGTGCACGGCTCTTGTCGTGAGGCATGTGAACAGAGCCACATACCGCTTCTGATGCTGACGACCGACGGTGACGGACAGGGGACCGAAGTAGTCGAGCCCGGTGAATGTGAACGGCCTCTGATGATGAGCTAGGCGCGTTCTCGGATGGTCGCCTGTGGAGGGCACGTTGGGTCGCGCTTTCCGAATGCGACACGGCAAACAGCGTGCAATCACTGTCTTCACGCTCGGTCTCAGTTTGATGACCCAGTAATGTTGACGTATCTCGTTGATTGTTAGCTCCGTCCCACTGTGCTGCAGGTTGCGGTGGGTCCAGTCGATGTATAACTGTGTAATGCGATGATCTCCGTGTATTATTGGCGGTCGCTTGACAGTTTCGTCTATGTCACAGGAGGCTGCTATCCGACTTCTTAATCGTATGACGTTGTCCACGACTTCTATTTGCAGAGAACGTAGCCGGCTATCTTGACTTAACTGTTTATTGCTTCGTAGGTCCGCTATTTCCTTTGAAAACGCCTCTTCTTGAATGACGCGTACGAGTATGTTTTCGGCCTGACGAATAAATGTAGATTCTATTATAATTCTTGTAGTAGAGCGTTGACGAGTTGTTGCAGACAACTTTTTGACAGGCGTTAATATTTCTCTTTTCTTATTTCTCCAATCTGGATCCTTTTCTGTGTTTTTTCGTGTTCTCTTGTAGAACGTCTTCTCTGAAGGTCCACGGCAAAGAGATATGAAGCGTAGAACGTACGCCGTCGCGCGTAATAATCGCTCCCACTTCGAAAATCGTACTGGGTCGGGTATTGCTTCTGAGAGCCGCGGCTTAGCGGTATTTTCTTCGACGGCGGTGAGCGTTCTTTCTTCTCCTGTTTGTTCTGTGATTAGCGGTTTCTCTGACGGCCATGTCGCTGGGTCTTGATACAGGAACTTAGGGCCGCAATACCACTCATGTTTTGAGTCAAAGTGGTGCGGCACGTCACGAGTAGCTGCGTCGGCGATGTTTAGCTTCGTGGGTATCCATCGCCAGTCCTCGACTTTACTGTATTCTTCAATGGCAGCTATGCGGTGAGCGACGAACGGTTTGTACGCTCGTGCCCCTCTTTTGATCCAGGTGAGTACGGTCTTACTGTCTGACCAGTACGTAGTTGAAGCGGGCTTGAGTCGGTGCTCGTGGATCACAGCTGCGGCCAAGCGAGTTCCCATGACCGCGGCCTGTAGCTCGAGGCGCGGTATCGAATGCAGCTTGAGTGGTGCCACCTTCGCCTTTGCCATGACGAGGCTGACGCAGGTCTCGCCGCTCGGTGCTGTAGCTCGCCAGTATACTGCAGCTGCGTAGGCCATCTCGCTAGCGTCGGTGAATACGTGCACTTGAAGCACTGCAGCGTCACTGTAACCCGGGTAACATCTGGGTATGTTGATGTTCCTGAGCTTCTCGAGCTGTAGTATCCAGCTCCTCCATTGGGCCGCCAGGTCTTCGTCGATTTGTTGATCCCAGTCTATGCTTCGCCTCCATGCTTCTTGAAGAATTTGCTTGGCTCGAATTGTGACAGGTGAAGCGAGGCCAAGCGGGTCGTACAGTGACATGACGATCTTTAGCGCCTCTCTTTTAGTGGGCGCTGCCTTTTCTAGGACGCCACTCGGTAGACGAGCGAGGGTAAGGTTGAAACCCAGCTCGTCCGTGCTCGGTCTCCATATCAGGCCGAGTATCTTCTCTATGTTTTCTGTGTTGCCGATGTTGACAATTTCGGTGTGGTCCTGTGACGGTTCTATGTTTTCTATGACTTCTGTGCTGTTCGACACCCATTTCTTGATATCAAAACGCGCCTGTTGATGTATATTTTTTACTGTTGTTGCTATGCGCGTTGCTTCTTCGACTGTCCTGTAGCAATCGAGGTAGTCGTCCATATAGTGATTTTCTATGATTGCTTCGACTGCCTCAGGGTGCTCTACGTAGTGTCTCTTCGCGTTCCAATTCTTCGCGAATATAGCGGTGCACGGTGAGCTCGCTGCGCCGAATATGATGGACGTCATGCGATATTCGTCCGGAGCCCCTTCACGTCTATCGCCTCGCCACAGGTAGCGAAGCGCGTCTCTGTCTTCTCTTCGTACTTTGACTTGCATGAACATCTCCGCTATGTCTCCGGAGATAGCTATGCGGTGTCGGCGGAATCTCATCATGACCCCCGGCAGCGACTGTAGTAGGTCTGGCCCCGTAAGGAGATAGTCGTTGAGTGACATTCCTCTTGACTTGGCGGCAGCGTCGTGTACTATTCGAAATTTCTCAGGCTTCATCGGGTTGTAGACGTCGAAGTGGGGTAGGTACCAGGTTCTTCCCGGTGTGCTGGACTTGGGTGCTTTTTCAGCGTATCCCTTCTTGAGAAGCGACTCCATCTGTTCTGTATATTTTTTTCGTAGTGTGGGATTGTTGTCGAGTTTCTTTTCTGTTGAGATGAGCCTCTTCATTGCGGTTCCGTAGCTGTCTGGCATTTCTATATTTTCATTTTTCCACAGCAGAGCGGTTTCTATGTGGCCATCTTCTAATTGTTTCGTGTGACGATTCAGTATGTCTTCTGCCTTCTTCTCAGGATCAGAGTCTGGGCGCCGTGGATTGATGATTAATGATTCTAATGCGAAGAATTCACGCAGCTGTTGCTCGATTTCGTCGTCCGTCGTCGAGAGTTTGTTGACATAGTGCACCTTCTGACCCAGTGTTTTGGTGTGCGCGCCGTGGAGAGTCCAGCCCATCGGAGTGAGTGACGCGATAGGCTGGTGCTTGGGTCCTCTTCGAATTTCGGTGGCCAGCAGCAGGTGCCAGTTGTCCTGGCCGATGAGAATCTTAGGTGCGCCGGCGTCGTAGATCAGCTGTTGTTTGAGGTCATCTAGGTGCTCGCAGTGTGCGATATCTTCTTCGGTGATTGTCTGCGGTGTGAGATGAAGCTCAGGTATGGTGCGCGCTCTGAATGGCACCCTATTCTGCAGCCGGCTTGCGAGTGTGACGGTGATTCTTCTTGAACAAGGGGTGTCGATCGTTGTGTTACCGATCGCACCTATCTTCAGCGGATCGACGCGGCCCTCCGCCCCAATTTGCTTTGCGATGTCTTCGTCGATGAGTGAAACGGTTGACCCGTCGTCGAGGAGTGCGTAGGTGGAGGCTTCTCCCGCCGGTCCGATGACCCGGACCGGTACTATCTTCAAGTAGGCTTGACTCGACGTCGCTCGGGAACTGGCCACTGTTTCTTTTGACTCTGACTTCTGTGTTGAGACGGCGGGCTTCTCGACTTCCTCTGCAGCAGGCTTCTTGTCGTAATGAAGAAGCTGATGGTGCGTGGCTGTACACCCCTTGATGTCACACCTCTTCTTTTGACATGTGTGACCGGTACGACGAATTCTCAGGCAGCGGAAGCACAGGCTATGTTTCTTCGCTAGCTCCCATCTCTTGTCGCTTGAGGCTTCTTTGAACTTCTTGCAGTCAGACGAATAGTGACCCTCCTTGTCACAGAGCCGGCATTTGTTTACCGGTTTCTCAACAGCTGTATGAGTTCTCTGCGCGACGCGCCTGGTTGAGGGAGCGTCGGTGGCGGCGATGTTCTCGGGTGGAGCGAAGGCGCTGCAGAACCGGGCTTGCTCGGTGACGAAGTCGCTGAAGAGTGACAGGTCTGGCAGCGATTGGTACTTTTCGGTGTAGATTCTGTACCACTGTACGCGCAGGGAGTTCGGCATCTTCTCGGTGAGTGCGCGCACCAGTTCTGCGTTGATGAGGTAATGTTCTTTCTTCAGTGCGCGCAGAGTGACGACACCGCTTCTGACCCGGCTCGCGAACATGCAGATGTCTTTAGGTGCTTCGCCGCAGCGTGGTAGTCCTCGCAGTCGTTCTGTTTCGGCTTGAGCTATTGAGTCTGGTCGGCCGAACTGTAGTTCCAACTCCTTCATGATGTCATCAGGTCTGGCGTGCCCGATGAGCTCCGAGCTGACTGTCTCGAGTGCTCGTCCATGCAGGCTTCTTCTGAGTCTCGCTGTATTCTCGACGTCGTTGAAATATCTTCGAGTTGTTTCGTAAATGGCTCGAAATGACAGCCATTCTGTATGCGCCCCGATGAAGTTCGGTAGTGTCATGATGACCTTTGACGCCGAAGGGTTGTTCGATGTCCATTGTTCTGTCTTCTTGTCGGCGAGCGACGCTATAGCGGACGTGAGCTCCGTTATAAACGGACGAAGCTCCATATTCCCCTTGGTGTCTTCTTCTTTCGGCTTCGGTGTTGACTCGATGCGATTGTTCACTTCTTTCACTTTTAAATTCGATGAGGGTACTTGCGTCTGGAGGTCCACTATATTGTCGATGTTCGCAGTCGGGGGCACCGGTTCGCGGCGCCTATTGTTCGCTATATCCCCTTCGGCGACGTCGTCCTCCCTCGGCGGCTCAGGTTCGGGTGCCTCCTCGAGCCAGGAACGCACGTACTCGTCGTTTGAATTTCTATCTTCTAAATATTCGTTGTCCGATTCTTCTTCGGCCCTCTGAAGTGCTAACTGTGCAAGTTCCAACTTAATCTTCAATAAGTCTTCACGTGCTTTCAAAATTTTTCTTGTTGACCGCGTCGTCCTATTCGTAGTCGACGGCGGCGGTAGGCTATGTTCGTTACGGGCGTCACCCCGGGTAGTCATCGGTACGGCACGGCTATTCGACGGCTTCATCGTTCTATCTGAGGCTGCTCCATCAAATCTGGTTCCCTTCCTGGATCTGGCTGTGGTGGGTAGATTGAAATTTTCATAATCTTCAATGTGGGTAGGCGTAGAACGCGTAGAAAATTCTTCAGTGTGGGCACGCGCAGAATCTTCAATGTGGGTAGGCGCAGAAAAATCTTCACCCCCCCGCGGGCGTGGGGGGGGCAGCCGCTGCTCGTTGCCCTCGGTGGTGGTGGACGGTGATCGTGGAGGCACGTCGTGACGGATGACTGCAGCTTTAGGTTCTCCCATTTCCACTGTGAATGCTTCAGGCGCCTTCCCCTGGGATCGTGTAGTCGGCATGCTTGATTTCGGTTGTGACGATAAGTCTTCAGGTTTCAGGAATCTTCAAAATATCCGGGTCGACAGGACCAGCAGATATCCGGCTCGAAGGACCAGCAGATGTGCCGGACGGACGTGATCGCTCGGACACTATGGTTGAGGCTTGCCCGGAGCGCGTTGACGTCCTGCACCTATAGGTTCCAGGTATATCTGCTGTAACCCGAAGTCTTGTGTAGCAGGGACTGTAGAACGAGGTTTCTTGGTACGGAGTAAATAAAACGACTAATTCTTCATAACTTTTCAGGAAGCGGGTTGCTTGAGTCTTCAGGAGAGAGAGAGAGAGAAGATAGTGCCGTACCGTTGACTACGATTTGACCAAAATTTCGTGTTACTATCGTACCCCAGAACTTTACCTTAACGAGGCCCGCAAACCGCTTCCTTGATTTATTATCAATTTTTACGAACTTATGACTATTTAACAATGCATATTCTTATCTAAATAACAATGGATTACGTGTTGCTTCATACCGTTGTAATCCTTATGAAATTACCTATCTCCTGACATAATGTCTTTGACTGTAACTGAAACGACTGAAAAGTTAAAGCGAGTTAAAGGAAAAAGTTATTTAAATTTTAATTAAAATTTCATTTTCAAAGGCCATTATCTCAGGAGTTTTAGCAGTAATCCCATGGACTTAGGTCACGTTAGGTAGCCTGGCTAACAGCCTAACGCGATCTAACATTTATATCGATACATCTATATATTTCAGGAGTCTAGGGCCTGAATAATGAAAGACAAGAAAAAATAATCTTTATTAACGGAATAAATTGCGTACAGGACATCTTACAACGTCAAATAAGTGAGTTTTCGAAAGGATTATGACTCTAAAAGTTAGGTCCAGGCCTAGGTCTCAATCTAGGCTACCTGGATACATCAAAAACAAAACTATATTATGACTATAAACCCACTCAATTGAAGCTACAAAATGCACTGTACTTACGGTTTACAACGAATTCTTAACTGCTAGGTTCTATTTAGACACTTTATATACACTATTTTCACATAACTATATAACTCACTTAGTTATTTATCACTATGTACAGACACCAGCAGACCAACCCACACGAATCCGTCAAACCTGCCAAGCGAATATCGATAAATAAGGTTGAAAATCTATTGCAAGAATTTGACAGATCGAGGTAGGTTGATGTGCAGGGTCTGTGCAACACTTAGGTTTTTTAATGATGACGCTTCGTCGCGAACACCATGTTTGTGCCAGTGTGACGATAAGCTTTTACGGGTTAAAAGCTAAGTTGTGTATTATGTTGACATACTTATTGATTTAATGCTCAGGAACTGAAAGCAAAATCTGTCTAAACAGTGACTGTTTTTCCAGGTTTTTTCTCTGTTACCTTGTTTTTGCACAACACACTATCGGGTCGTTAGTAAAATCACGTAACCTACACGCAGAGAAATGTCTGGCTACCTATACGAGAACTTCTGGTTGCAACCGTGACAGCAAGACTCACTAGTTGACTTTACAACATTTCTAGTAATAAATACTAAGTAAGTAGTAGTACTTAGTATGTTTATTACTAGAAATGTTGTAAAGTCAACTAGTGAGTCTTACTGTCACGGTTGCAATCAGAAGTTCTCGAATACATTTCTCTGCGTGTATTTGCCTAGCATTTCACCAATTACGGTTTCGGTTTCCAGTGTAACAGGATGCAGTTGAAAATTAGTATTTTATAAGTGCCGCCTATCTATCTAACCTCTACAACCCAATTAGTACTGGGTAATACGAAATCCCTATGTTTAGACTGGTTGTCAAAATTTAGGACCACTGAAAGACTCTGTGACCCATTTACGGACCCACTTAGGTGAGTGTAGCTTTGCCTTGAAGGTTGACCGATGCGACTGTTTATTGCTTAGTCACAAAACTTCTTTACGCTCAATAGGTATTTGACTGAAAATAATTAAATCGTGCGTCAGTTACATTATCAAAAAAATATTTGACACGTATTTTTTCAAGATAAAGGTCGCGCGACCGCCACAGGAGACAGCGACAGGAGACCGCGACAGTACTTAACATTATGCGATGACAAGTGTCGCGGTCTCCTGCCTCGGTCTCCCTGTCGCGGCGCGAAACCGCCGCCTATGCAGAAGAGACCACGACAAGTGTCGCGGTTTCCTGTCGCGGTCTCCTGTCGCGGTCTCCTGTCGCGATCTCGCGCGCGAACTTTAGGAATTTTAAAATTGGCAAAACGTCACAAATACAGAGTTTACTTCTGACGTCACGAGCCCCCATTCTTGAATTATGATGCTTTATATCGTTGTAAATATGCATTGATTTTACGAAAGAAAAAATACGTATCCATTATTTTTCAAAACTCTAATTTACGGACTACTTAAATTTACAATGTACTGATGCTGTCATATGGATATTTGTGACCGCCTCCAAGTTTCGAAGCACGTTGCCTTTCATATTCAGTCACAGTACCATTAAGTGATAGTTAAGTAATACTCAAGTGAATGTGGGGAAGCCCGGGTGTAAATATTAAATTATATATTAGTGTACAGAGACAGGCAGACGGCAGGTGACGCGAAGACGTGTTTAAAATAAACTGTTACGCATCTCTGCCGTGTATACAACACAGTAAGTTCGCCAAAGTGTTTGTAAATATTAGAGTAGACTTGTAGACTTCTACGTTTAGTAGAATATGGTTTATTTTATGGCGCATGTCTGATGATGCTTAAGTTGTACTTACTAAGAATAGGCTTGTGGCTGTTAAGTAACTGGGGTATGTTTTTCTTGATAAATACAACCTTTTTTTTCTTTATTTTTAACCGACTTCAAAAAGGAGGAGGTTATCAATTCGACGGTATGTTTTTTTTTTTTTTTTTTTTGTATATTTGTTACGCGATTACTCCGCCAATTGTGGACCGATTTTTAAAATTCTTTTTTTGTTCGAAAGGAGGTACTTCTGAGGTGGTCCCATAGTCACCAAGTTGGGATCTGATGATTGGATCCTGGAGAAATCGAGGGAAACCCTCGAATTTTATAGGCCGACACACCGTTTTTCGCAAATTTTATGAAGTAATTTAAGAACTTGCGTATGGTAATCGTCATCTCATGTAGCTGAGCTGATGATGGAAGGTACAACTCCTTAACAGTAAGGAGTAGGCATCAACTGATGTAGTATTTTTTTTTCATTAAGTGTTTCAAAGCACTACAATTTAATAAAGGTCTGGAGTATATCTGATGATGGAGCCGAGAGACAGTCGAGGGAACTCTTCAACGATTCACAGCAGCTATCTTGTGTTTGAGCTTGATTAATTTGTATTGATAAGAACGTTACACCTAGATGAGTTGTAACTGTTATTAGTGGTCTGATGACGAAGACGAAGGACAGTTCAGGGAATTCCTTAATGGTTTACAGTAGCTACCTTGTGTTTCGACTTAATTCATTTATATTGATGAGAACTTTACACCTAGATGGGTTGAAACTGTCATTAGGGTTCTGATGATGAAGACGAAGAACAGTTCAGGGAATTCCTCAACGGTTTATAGCAGCTATCTTGTATTTGGACTTAATTCATTTATACTGATGAGAACTTTGCACCCATATGGGTTATTGTTAAATGCAGTATACCTGCCATTTGGTCCCATAAAAAATCATTTATTTTGGTGTTCTTGCTTATTGGGTACATGGGCGATGTTATAACCGGTGCTACGGATAGTAAAATTATAGTGCATATGTAAGAAAATAATGTATTTGACAAGCATTTGGGTTGAATATTTAAACTAAAAAGGGTGAAATAAAAAAGTTTTTTAAAAAAAATATAACCGACTTCTAAAAAAAACAAGTACGAAAAAGGGTTAAATAACCTACCAAAAAACTTTTCTTTCGGAAGTCGGTGGCAAAAAAAGTCAATGAAATATAAAAGCAAAGCCAACGACTTCCGAAAGAAAAGTTTTTTGGTAGGTTATTTAACCCTTTTTCGTACTTGTTTTTTTTAGAAGTCGGTTATATTTTTAGCGTGGTAAAATCATCAAATGAGTCCTCCCACCCCTGGCAGGGCGGGAGGGAACTGTCAGACTTGGACCGACTAAAATCCACGGTGTCCTTCAATAGCCCTTTATGTTCCGGGGTCACGGTAATGAGATAAGTCCCGCGACCCCGGCAAACTTTGGCCCTCTAGATTGATGACGCTCTTTGAGGCGCGCGTGGAACACAACGCGCCGTCGACCCGGGCATGGTCCATGGTCGGACAGCGAGTTGCCCTTTACTCGCCGCCTGCATGCCCGCGCCTACGGTGGTCGGAGATCGTCTTGCGACGTCCGTCGCCGTGGGCGTCCACCACCGCGGGTTGGGCGGAGGGAGGACATTGTCTGATAAATACAACCTTGAACATCTTTAAGTCAAGAGTGAATAAGTTACTTCAAGACAAGCGTGCTTCACCATCGATCACATCATTGCTTAAGATTAAGCGAGGTAGTAGTCAAACGCGAACATATCGTTAATAACAAATAAGTTAAAAATAATTAAAACCCGACTACGAAAAAAAATGCGCACTGAATAGTTTGAAACAAGAACAATATTCATTTGACCGATATTGTGCTAGCCGTGGTCGTATGCCACCTAACCAATAAAGAATAAGTAATAAGTCGCGTTTCGCGCATGCCTTCGGGGAGTAGTCAGCAAACTGACGGGGCCCCGCGGGTTTTTCTTAACCCAGGATACCGTGGCCCCGGAACGTAAAGGGCATCCGAAGGAACACGGGCGGATTTTAGTCAGTAAGAGTCTGACAGTCCCTTCCGCCCCACCCAGGGCGGGAGGCCTCATTTGATGATTCTACCGCCAAACAAAAAAAAATTTTTTTAAATAAAGAACACTAATTTCAAGATGAGCAAATAAAGCTTTTAATAATAATGATCTAGACACGCGAGAAGGTATTTTTTCAATTTGACCATAACATACACTTTGAGGGCATGCGGGCGGCGAGTAATGGGTTACTCGCTGTCCGACCATGGACCATGCCTGGGTCGACAACGCGTTGTGTTCCACGAGCGCCTCAGAGAGTGTCAGCATGATGACGGGGCGCCCCTCTAGAGGGCCAAAGCCTGCCGGGGTCGAGGGACTTATCTCATTACCGTGACCCCGGAACATAAAGGGCTATTGAAGGACACCGTGGATTTTAGTCGGTACGAGTCTGACAGTCCCTCCCGCCCTGCTTTGGGTGGGAGGATTCATTTGAAGATTTTACCACGCTAAAAAAAACATGCTCTTTGAAATGTCTCTACAACTGTTGCCCATTTCAAAACTTAGATCTCTATAGAGAAGAATGGCAAGGGACTACATACTCACTTCAGGAGCCAAAAATATACAAACTATTTTAATCTGGAACAGACGACCTTGTAAAGGTCGCCGGAAGACGCTGGATGCAGGTCGCTTCCAACCGGTATATGTGGAGATCTAAAGGGGAGGCCCATGTTCAGCAGTGGACGTCCTATGGCTGAGATGATGATGATGATGATGATGATTTTAATCTGTACAACAATAGTGTTATTGTCAATGGTCTCTATGAAAGGGAGTAGGTTGTACTGTTAGCGCAGTGGCTATGTAAACAGCTGCTGCATCGCGTGTCGCGGTTTCAATTCCCGCTCGGAACAGATATTTTTATATGACCTGTTGACATTAAACCTGAAACAACTACGTACGTTTCAGGTTTAGTGCATGTGAATTTAAATGTTAGTACCCATAAAACAGGGGAAACTCGTCGTGTGGATGTTCGTGGATCTTTGTTTCCATGGATCTAGAACAATCTAGTTTCCTTTTCATAATAAACCTTACCTTTTGTCAACTAGCAAACATGATTACTTCATACTGTACCAATAATTATTATGCTATCTTTATTAAAAAAGATATTTCCATTTGATAGAGATATTTCCTATTTTGTTTCCAGAAAATAAATAACCCTTTAATATAATAAGACTGCTATTCATTCAGATCGAAAGTAAATGGCTTCTAGGCGGGATCAGTTTGACTCTAACCGCAAGCGCCTTGCCAGACAGGCTGGTCAGCTCCTAGCTATAGCACATAGACTGTACTTAGTGAAACGTAGCCAGTAAATTACTGTGTTGATGAATTGGATTGTCTTGCTGATACATCTACTATGGTTGTTATTGCAGTATCAGCAAATGTGTTTGCTACTAGTATTCGGATCGAAAGTCACCGACATAGCTCGTAAAATTTGCAAGTTGAAGTGGCAATGGGCAGGCCACATCGCTCGTAGAACTGACAACCGATGGGAAAGAAGAGTTCTCGAGTGGCGACCACGGACCGGAAGACGCAGCGTAGGCAGGCCTCCCACTAGGTGGACCGACGACATCGTGAGGGTCGCGGGCAACCGATGGATGCAAGTGGCGAATTGTCGTTCGGCGTGGCGGTCTAAGGGGGAGGCCTAAGTTCAGCAGTGGACGTCTTCCGGCTGATGATGATGATGATGATTCAGATCGAAGCAAGAGAGATTTTGGGACAAGAATCGGCAATGTTTGTAGTAAGTTGTTAAACTAACTATAGTTGAAAGCTCATACATTTTTAACAAATGGTAAAAAAATTTAAAGGATTTAACAACTAGTTTGTCTACTCATCAAACAACTCGCCCTAAAAGCATTTTGTTAGTTCAATAAAAAATATAAATGTTTACCAACCCCTATTGATGTAATTAAAGTGGCAATTTTGTTCGAGGTTTTGTAAGTAGGTATTATGTTACAGTAAAAAATCATATTATTATGTTTTTTGAAGTAAATCTTTAAAAAGATTTTTACTAGCGAATTATTGCCAAGCATATCTGGCTCCCACACACATCTGATGGAGTTGATTGCTATTCTGTTTCCTTACAAGAGTAAATTAAATAAACGTAAATTACAATTTTACATTACAATGAAGTTTTTATACTGGAGCTCGTTATAATAATTTCATAAAACCACGGCATGGAAACGACACTACGTAATGAAATCGAAATGAAACCGTTCCCGTTCGTGTTTTGTATAACTCTATGACTTGGCCACGAGCTTAGGCGACACGTACAACGACTTCGAAGAAATGGTTAGAAATGGTAGGAATTAGTTATAGTATATCACGTGTTAAAGATTTCACCTTCTTTCTGCGCTGCGTTATTTCGAGAAAGTAACATAAGAACTTTTCATTAGGTGCGTCCACACAGAGCGCGCAGCCTCACGAGGCATTTGCTGCGCGAGGAAACTGACAAGCGAGGCTGCTCACTCTGTGTGGACGCGTCTATTGTTTTTCGACCGAGATACGAAACAATATACGCGAGCAAAACAAAAGCCGACACTGGATGGCTCGGGCGCTCGGTCGCTCGACAGCGGCAGCTCTGTCACTTGCCTCGCCCGAGACACACCAACCGAGCTGCTTCGCGCGGAAAATGCCTCGCGAGGCCTTTGCGCTCTGTCGCACCTAATTAATCGTTTTTTCTGATTTACCTTCTGTCGTAATCTGCAATCAGCTTTGAACAAGCGTCGAGGAGGCTTTTGCTTTGTAGTACAACAGCTAACATTATTTATTGCGATATGACAATTAATACTCATGCGAAGAAAACAAGAAAAGCACCCGTGTGTTTTAAAAGTTACTTAGCAGCTCGTATAGCTTGAAGTCGTGAATGAGGCGTAAATATCTCAGTTAGTACGTAAATTGTATTAGTCAGTAAATATCTTAGTTAGTACACTTAAATGAGTACTTTCTTAGTGCAACTACTTCTGGAGTTGTTGCAGAAATTGTACTAAGTGTCACCACAGAGCGTGCGTACGAGTAAGTATGTGTGTTGAGTCGCGTCGCAAATCGCATTACCTGAAGTCGTGAACGAGGCGTAACTAGCTCGTAACACTTTACCTAATGAGTACTTTTGTTACTAGGTGACTAGTTCAACCAGTTTCAGAATAGTCGGTGAAATTCAACGAAGTGTACTATTACATTACTCTGACGATTAATTCTGTCGACTCAAATGGAGCAGCGACAAAAACGAGTCTAGAAAACTATTTTAATTTTAACTTGTACAGTATAGCTTGGAGTTATAATAAAATTATAGTGTAGTAGAACTACTTGCAAAAGATGTCATGAAATAAGTAGGTAATGTCCAAAGTTATTTTATTTCTCTTGTAAAGCAGCAGGATTGTGTTTCTTTTAAAGTAACAGACAGTTGTTTTTTTGAAAAAGTAGTTACATTAAAGTATTTTTTAAGCTATTGCATAGCTTTTATCGCAGGCTCTGAGCGCGGCGGGCGCGAAAAACCTAACGAAAAAACCTGACCACATTTGACAGCACGTCGTTTCAGTTCGGGAGACTTCGGCAATCATAAAGGTACGGACAGACGTGCTCATAAAGGTACGACGAGGGATTTACTTTTTCTTACTGATTCTAAACGGCCAGCTACAAAAGGAGTTTTCACAATGAAACCTACTTATAAAATTCTCCTACAACAAAGAAGTTCTTTATTACAGTAGTGCACCACAAACATTTTAAATAAATTATAATTCTCGTTAAATATTCGCGGTAAGCGATTTTTTTCTTTTAAAATAAAAAAAAATGTTATGCAATAGCTTCACCGCGGCAGTCTTCGAGTGCCACATGTATTTTTTTTTCTTTCTAATGCAAAATTCGCTGACAAAGAGGTCTGAGTCCCAGCTCTGGGAACAATATAGACTAAGGCCGAAATAAATAGTAGTATACCTAAGCGATAGCCATGCCAAAGTCAGTGCTCGGCTATCGCTTAGGTACGACTATTTATTTCGGCCTAATTATGAATGCAATTTGTTATAAGCGCCATCAACCAGAACGACCGTCAAGAACGTTATTGTCACGTGAATATTGTCTGGCCAACCTGAAAGCGTGGTCGTACCGACTGTTATACTGGAGCTTTTCTGTTTTGCACACATACGATTAATTTGTAAGCGCTATGATCATAAATTCAACCGATTGATCTCCTTATTTTAACACTTTCAGCGGAGCATCTGGGTATTCAAATGTTTGTTGCGCGGCGCACTATTTTCTCATACAAAATAAGTAAATGACGATTAGTGACGTTCTGTTTTTCATACAACCAAAGATAATAATATAATAATATTCCACATAATATTCCACAACTATCACACAACGCCATCTAGTCCCAAGCTAAGCAGAGCTTGTGTTATGGGTACTAGACAACTGATAAACATACTTATATATTTCTAAATAAATACATTTTATAGATAAATTACACCCAGACACAGAACAAATGATCGTGCTCATCACACAAACATTTGTCCTGGGTGGGAATCGAATCCACGACCTCCGGCATAGCAGTCAGGGTCACTAACCACTAGACCAACAGGCCAGTCGAGGCACATAATTAATGAAATGTGACACAAACCGTTACTACACGTCGACGTTTATCCACGTATAGTATGTGTGCGAATAGCATTATAAAGTGCACAAAAAAACTAACCTGGAGTGGCGCTAGCAGTCCCAAAATTTAAAGTGATACGGTGCGATGACGTAGCTTGAAGGAATTTGTATAAGCCTCAGCCGTTTATACACGTTTTTTGAAGAAAGACATATTTTTTACTGAAGTGATTAAACGTTGTTTCAAATAGCGTTTATCAAATTTTACGTATTATAACGTTGCTCCGCTGAAAGTGTTAAGAACTGTGTTAAGGCTTCAAGGTATTGTTTGGATGAAATATGCTATTGAAAGGCCATTATCAATATACCAGTTTCGTAGGCAGGTACTCCAAAATTAATCACGGCCCTTACCAACTGCCTCAAAAGAAAGAAAAGAAAAGATATAACACACACGTTCGCACATAATTACATAACATTGTTACCTTTATTCTCATTTCCGCTTCGATCCATCATCACAATAAATGTTATTGTGTGCGAAAGTATAGGCTTAATTTTTTGAACCGTTAAGATGCATTTTTCGCTAGCTATTTTGGACTTTGCTAAGGTAATAATAACCTTCAAATTCATTTACACCTCATTTTTAGGGTTCCGTAGTCAACAAGGAACCCTTATAGTTTCGCCATGTCCGTCCGTCCGTCCGTCCGTCTGTCCGCAGCTTAGCTCAGAGACGCCCAGCACTAGAAAGCTGTAATTTGGTGTAAATATACGGATTTGTTGCGTCAAAAAAGTGGTAAAATAAAATCTCGTAAAATATTTTTTTTTAGGGTACCTCCTGTACACGTAAAGCGGGGATGTTTTTTTTTTTTCTCGCGTACCCCTTAGTGTGGGGTATCATTAAATAGGCCTTTAAAAAATATTGGTAGTTTCCATCAACAATTTTTTGATAAAAAGATTCGTTTGTGAAATATTAAGCTTTAAAGTGCTAATTTTTGCCCTACTCGAGTGTCCCCCCCCTCTACCAGCTAAACGGTTATGTTTGGGGGTGTGAAAAAATTTACAATAGTAGTATATATAACGAAGTTTAAAAGAAAATTATCACGACTAAGTGGGCTTTACAAGTTTACGAGTAATAGTTGACCAACTTATAAAACGTACTGGGATAACATTTTCCTAAACAAAATGTATCGGAGAACAACTGCAAATGTAAGTTTGTCAACTTCATTTTTACAGCTATAATAGGTAGTGGAGTGGAGTGGAGTGCAGTGCAGTGGAGTGGAGTGGAGTGGAGTGGAGTGGAGTGGAGTGGAGTGGAGTGGAGTGGTGTGGAGTGGAGTGGAGTGGAGTGGAGTGGAGCGGAGTGGAGTGGAGTGGAGCGGAGTGGAGTGGAGCGGAGTGGAGTGGAGTGGAGTGGAGTGGAGCGGAGTGGAGTGGAGTGGAGCGGAGTGGAGTGGAGTGGAGCGGAGTGGAGTGGAGTGGAGCGGAGCGGAGTGGAGTGGAAGGGAGTGGAGTAGAGCGGAGTGGAGCGGAGTGGAGTGGAGCGGAGTGGAGCGGAGTGGAGCGGAGTGGAGCGGAGTGGAGCGGAGTGGAGCGGAGTGGAGCGGAGTGGAGCGGAGTGGAGCGGAGTGGAGCGGAGTGGAGCGGAGTGGAGCGGAGTGGAGCGGAGTGGAGCGGAGTGGAGTGGGGAAGTGTGGGGTGGAGGGTCGAAAATCGCTTGAACCTTTTTAACAGGTTCATAGCGATTTTCGACGTGCCTTGACACCTCTCAAGTTTTTTTTTTTTTAATACGTCATAAATCGTAAACCTTTCAAAGTTGGAACCAACTACAAGAACTTTTATAGTATGTTATTACTTGCTGCTACGGAACCCTTTATGGGCGAGTCCGACTCGCTCTTGGCCGGTTTTTAATTAAGAATGTATCGGCCGTGAACAACTGACCATCCCACCTTTTAAAATTCCGGATAAATATGCTGCTCTAAAGGGCAACCGATATATGTGAGTGGCGGTCGGCATGGCGGTCTAATGGTGCGTTTGCACCATAGATTTGCTATGCAGCTATGTAAAAGCTGAACTACGAAACTAAGTGACCGTTTCCACTGATGTCAAGCTATGTAGCGGTGCGAGTAAGATGTGCTATGAAGATCGCCGCCGCAAAGTAGCAGCGCGACGAAGATGCGAAGGGCTATGCGATGTATCGAAGTAAGGGGAAGACGACCCATAGCAGGCACCCATAGCACGCATCCATAGCAACGTAGCATAGCACATCTCTGGTGGAAAATCAGCCTATATGGGGGAGACCTTCGTTTATCAGTGGACGTCTTCCCACCGATTGTGTGCCTAAAATCGTAAATGAAGCTTATTTTCTGATGATGATGATTGTGATAATGAATAGTGCGCAGCCTCACGAGGCATTTGCTGCGCGAGGAAGCTAACAAGTGAGGCTGCTCACTCTGTGTGGACACGTCTATTAATTTTCGACCGAGGCACGAAACAATAAGTATACGCGAGCAAAACAAAAGCCGTCACTGAATGGCTCGGGCGCTCGACCGCGGCAGCACTGTAACTTGCCTCGCCCGAGACACGTCCACGCCAACCGAGCTGCTTTGCGCGGAAAATGCCTCGCGAGGCTGCGCGCTCTGTGGGGACGCACCTAATGGATGACTAAGAAGGGATAATGTATTGAGAAAGTTAGCAGTGTCATTCAGTTATATTCTTGTTTGGCTTAGAATATTCTATTACCTACCTTAAAATTGTTCTATTTCTTGTGATACTGTGTGCACTTGTGGCGTGTGCCAATAAACGTTTTTTCTTTCTTTCAGTTCTAATAACAACAAATCTGGCGTGTAAATGTGGTGTTGATCCATAAACAATGGGACTTCTGATATTGTAACCATTAAACCTATTGCTTGGATAAAATAGATAGACAGTAATGTTAGCGCCAAATGCATTGCTAGCACCTGGGGCCAAAGACATCCAAAATTTTAACAAATCGAAGCCGGTTTACTAAGGCTTAATAAAAATATAATCTCGAAAATTTACTAAAAATTCTTAAAATATACCCTCCATCTTTCTTCAAACCCTCTTCTCAATTCTTCGTTCCAAAACGAATCACCATTTGCGGATCATTAATAAGCCACCACAATCAACAATGAGACGTATCTGATCTTGATTTGGGTATTCTAAGAAAATTCAATAAAAAATTCAAATCTTTGCCGCGGGGCATCGGTGACCCTTCTCAAAAGCTAATGGACGTTAATATTAACTAGAAATCCTAAGGATTCTATTGTCTTGCTGTTGTTTTGCTCTGTACTTACGAGCGTGTACGACGAAAGGCATTTCATACAAACTTTCAAGCTCTTATTTTTAAATAAATGAAATGATTTTTACGAAATTTGAAAGAAAGAAAGAAGAGCATTTAAGAAATTGTTTTATTTTATGTGGTCTAGTTTATCTGGAACGTTATTTTCCCACGTTTTTATACACTCACTTTTCTTGTTTGTTTGTTTGTTTGTTTGTTTGTTTGTTTGTCGTTCCGGTTGGACTTTTGCAACTCAATTTTGAGGCACTTCCCGATAAGCTAGCAGGCTGAAATTTTGTACACTCTTTGAGTTCTGATGACAATACATGACTAGCTAAGAAACGTCATAACAAATCCAACATGGCGGCCTCCCCAAGATGGCGGACTGGATGTTTGAAACCCACCCCCATGATATGGGTATCAAATGAAAGGGTTTGCTGTCAGGAATACGAAAAAAATAGTCACGGGACTTAAATCCAATATGGCGGACGTCCAAGATGGCAGACAGGCTATTTGAAATGCACCCCTGTGATATGGATATCAAATGAAAGGGTTTGCTATCAGGAGTACGAAAAAAATAGTCACGTGACTTAAATCCAATATGGCGGACGTCCAAGATGGTAGACTGGCTGTTTTAAATCCACCCCCGTGATATGGGTATCAAATGAAAGGGTTTGCTGTCAGGAATACAAAAAAAATAGTCATGTGGCTTATGCTAGGCTAGGCTATTAATCCAATATGGCGGACGTCCAAGATAGCGGACAGGCTTTGAGGCACTTCCCGATAAGCTAGCAGGCTGAAATTTTCAGGGTAGCTTCAAACCCGATGAACAATGATAAAAATAATAAAATAATTAATAGATTTAAAAAATCTAAAAACCCACGTTTTTAAATGTCCTAAAAAGAAGAAAATAACCCTACGGGGCTGAGAGAGGGGCCACTCAAAACGTGGGGGCGTATCTTTGCAAGTTACACCTACGATCTCACGTCATGTAAATATATCCCATAAATAATCCCTTATATAATATACGCCCCCACGTTTTGAGTGGCCCCTCTCTCAGCCCCGTAGGGTTATTTTCTTCTTTTTAGGACATTTAAAAACGTGGGTTTTTAGATTTTTTAAATCTATTAATTTTTGACAATGTTATCTGATAACTTTAAGGACCTATATACCCCTGTTTCACGTGGTGAAGTCATCAAGTAAGTACTCCCGCCCTTGGTGAAGCGAAGGGGAACTGTCAGACTCGTACTGATTAAAATCCACGGTGTTCCTTCAAAAGCCCTTTACGGGTCAAGGTCACCACTTTAACGGTCACCTATTTAGACAGACCCGTGAACACCTATATAGCTGTATACCTCTTAATACCTTTTACGCCCCTGCTTATCATATTCATACAAATCAGTTGAGTCAAAAATAAAGATTTAAAAGTTTGTATGAAATGTCCTTCGGTGCTCTTAGGCTGGTTTTAGATTAATTTGATTTTGATCTGATCCGCTCATGTGTATTACTCAATACATGATGTAAGCCAAACTTCAACGTTTAACTAATTGATTACTGTGTAGTGTGGGTAGGTGTATCATATTTATATGTATGTAGGTATATATATTATGAAAACTGGTTTATTTTGTGGCATGGGCGCCTGGGTCTAAAACATACGAATTAAGCCTCCTGCAGACACACGCGATTAATCGCGCGGGGCGACATGTCGCGGTCCATTCGCAGTATTTTTAGAGTGGAAATTAGCTTGGCTCGTTGTCGCAGCGCGATTAATCGCGTGTGTCTGCAGGAGGCTTTACATTTCAGTTATCTTTTTTTTTTTAATTAAACCTGTCGAGTTTCCTAGATATAATTCAGCTTATCAAACTTCGCACACATCTTGATTTAAATTCGAAGTTTCGTCGCTGCGATAAATCTAAAACGATGAAGACTTTCCTGTTACTGTTGTAAATGACCAGTAAATTCACCATAGATAATATTTGAATACTGAACTAAAAGACCTCTGCAATTTGAAAGCAAATGCAAGTATCAAGTACTTACCAGTTCCATCAAAGTCTACTTCAGTACAAAGTCCTGGTATCCAAAATTGACAAGTGCAGTTCACACAAAGACAAATTAGCTCCTGCGGTTCAACGTCCTGAAGCGGCCACTGATCACACAGGCACGTACGTAGGTAGAACAGTGGTTGGTAATACACTCGCGTATGTATCAGTACAGGTACAGGAGTAATTATGAGTCAGAGACTGAAGGGAAACTTATATTTTAAATGACGATTCTTACTGAAAGGATAAAATAGTCCTGAAAATGAAGCAGTAGCTAAAAGTTATGAAAAATCCTATTTGATTTTAACTAAATAGCTTGTAGAATTAACGAAAAAATCTCACGAGATGTTCTACTTCAATTTTAGGGACAGATAATTTCATCTCAATTGCGACATCCCAATTGAACCTATCAATTTTAGTTAAAGTGTAATAAAATGGCTAGATTTAAACTGTTTTTTTTTTCTTAATTGAATGATAGGGTCGCGTTTGACCACTATCTCTCCTGATACTAAGCGGAGATGTAGTCGATGATGAAACATACTTGCCTAGATACAGAGGCGTAGCTACCGCCGTAACAGCCGTATCAATTATAGGGGCCACCTAGTGTCAAGGGCCCCCGACGACGGGAATAAAAATAAAAAAACATAAAATGTTACTCTTAAATGAAAACTTGTCGCGGCCACAAAGCCACAATTAACGAACTCCTAACGTAGCTCAATTTTCAATAAGGCTTTTATTATGTAGTTGTTATAAATGAGCTACGATCAGTCGATCTTCATTCTCAATTTTCTAGCTACCTTCAAAATTCGCTTACTGTGACATCAGTTATAATAGCATTAAATACACAAGTCAGGATGCTATTGTCTTTATTCTGCAAAACTATACACTTAGGAGGGCCCCAAACAAGGTTTGATATGGGGCCCCTTCTGACCTAGCTACGCCACTGCCTAGAAGTATCCTATTCACTCTTAACTTGAAGATCCCAAAGATAAAGCCGTACCTTACTTTTGCTATCCCTCTAGCACAGCCTGTACATAACCTTTGGATAATTTATTTAAGTATCGCGTCTATATGAAGTTAGGTCTCTGACGCATATCTACTCCCGCGTCACAGGTGTACAAATGAATCAGTGGCCGCGGTCACCGTGTGGCATCGATCAATTTCGTGCAGGCTGCATTTGCAATAGTGCAACCGGAATTTCATAGTGTGCCTATTTTGATTTAGCGTTCGGTGTAGTGGTTTGGTATTGTGCTCGGTCAAGTTGGGTCTGTTTCGGCAGAAATATAAAGTACCAATCAGTGTTTACTAGTAGAAATTGTATTAGCAAGCGTCTATATTATATTACCTCGATACCTAACATAAAATCGATTGGCAGAAAGTGACTTTTTATCTGATTATAGGCAAAGTTTGACCATCACTATCTTCAGTCAAAGGTCCATTAAATGTGTATCTCTAAGTAGCCTACCCATGTAAGTAGCTTCAATAAATAACAAACTTTCCTCAATTTATTCAATTGATCGTGAAGATAAGATCAGGATTCTAACACACATTTTTCCTTATTTTTCCAAGTCTACGTTAAAATATCAAGCATGTAGTACCCATTTAATGTTTGTTCAGGAAATTCAACGTTCTTGCGTTGAACAGCTTCCTTTGTTCCCAAAATAAAGATAAGATCCTACAAAACTCAGCTAGAACTAAACTGGCCACCAAATTTTCATTTCTAGTCAGAACCAAGGAGTGGGTCGACACTCTTCTTAGATGAAAGCATTACAGTTTTAAAACAATCGTTTGCTGAAGTCAATATAATGTAGTACATTTTTCATTGTCGCTTTTACAGTGAATTGTGCATTCGTAAATCACCCTTACGTAACAACACGCTTGGTACAAAAAGTGGGAATGAAATAAATGTACTTTTGCAGCGCTGCGACAGGAGCGCTAAGCGCTTGAAGAATTTTCCAACTGGTTACACTCAGCACTAGTGGAGTGTTTACGACAGATGCAATGAATATTTTAGATTATTTCGAAATCAGTCCCCGTGTATTTTGTGGGAGTTCAATCGGAAATTACACGTTGGAGCACCTGTTCATGAAAATTTTTGATTGTATTGTGAATAAGCACAATTGCATTGAGAAGAGCTGGAATCCTCTCTGGCAGTTTCGTCCAGACTGTATAGAGAAGTCCTTTGAACATCAAGGAAGCAATACTAGAATCTAGTATTCTTTAAGATTTTTTAGTAGCCCGAAACACTGTCATGGAGTTGTTAGTAAAAATTAGATTCGAAAAATATTGTCTTAAGTTAAACATGGTCCGATTTAAGCCACATGCCAAAAAAGTCTTATCCAACCAGATAGTAAGTTTCATATTTTATGAGAACCTCCTCCTTTTTTGAAGTCGGTTAAAAAACAATGTTGCGTTACAAAAACCCTTTTAAAAAAAAACAACCAGTCTCAAGTAAGAGTACAAAATCCTTTCGAGATTTCAAGTCTCAGCTTTCTTCTGTCTCTGTAATAAATTACTGGAGAAATCCTCAAAACTGTTTAGGTACAATGCCAGTGTTTTTGGACTAATGACTGTAGTACTCTGAGAACCTTTACAAGCTATCGGTAATTGTCTTATTATTTTAGAACCTACTTACATTAAGACTCATTCACATGAGGGCGTTTGACGAAACGTTATTTGTTGTGCCGGTGGCAATGATTTTCAAGGGCCGTGTTTATACGCATCAGAGTAGTCGTACATACGGTACAGTACCATCTTTAAATCACATATTGTCTTTTTCGAATGGCGTCTGGTAAAAATAAGTGTTTTTACCAGACGCCTGACCTCTTTTATGATGGCCTCCCTCATTTAGACGAATCATGAAATATATCAACGTCCATCCGTCTTGACGTGTCGAGTTTCTTGAAGAATCGTCAGTTAGAGGACCATAATTATGAATGAGCCTTAGGTTTGTTAGTTTTGATAAAAATAGATAGTTAGCTGGATGTCGTATTCAGAACTTGTCAGAAAATTAAAGGTTAAAGGTGAACGCCCTATTACCCAAAAAAGAATGAAGGTTCTCAAACACGTTTCCTTTTTTCGTCATACCTTACATAGGAGGAGCTCGTGGCTAAATAATAACAGTCACACAAGTCTATCTTCGACAGGACGATTCGTTTATCAATAGACTCTTTCAACAACGGACTTTTCGATGATGAAGATGATAAGTTTAAAAGAGTTTAAAGAGTTATAGGTTAACCATCGTGTCGGCAAAAAGTCCGTTGTTGAAAGAGTCTATTGATGAGACGGATATAAACGAATCGTCCTATCGGCGAAAAGTCCAAAGGTGAAAGAGTCTATCGGTGAAACGTCCAATGGTGAATCGGTCGTCGGTCAATGGTTGCAGAATCTGATTTTTCAAGTATTTACAGCGTTTTGTATGAAAATAATAATAATTTCCATCAAATTAACGTTCTAGATTACCTTACGTCATAAAACGAGAAAAGTCATGCTAGAGCTTCTGGTTCACGAAAACCATTCGAAGTCATTTTGGAATTCACAGAGAAAAAAACTTCTAAAAAGTTACTCCATTTCAATTAAAATGCTCAAAGGACATCTTGTGTCCACATCACGAAACCAAAAGTCCAGTCATGGATTTAAATCCACAAGAACGGTCACATATCACGTTTTATTGATCAACGAATATCGGTTACTAGTACAACGGCTGATTGATTTTCGTTCGAAAGTTGTAACAGAATGAAATTTAATAGTAACCGACTTTCCAATTGTCCAGTGTATCGACGTTTTCTGTGTTCCTGTTAAAATGGAAGTAACAAATGATACCCTCTTTTGTTTTTTAAATTGAATGGATTCTTGATTACATTGGGTAATAGCTTATCTTTACGCTTCGTTTCGTTTCTGGGGCGAGCAGAACTGTGAACATTATTATCTTGATGGTTTTTAATGTTTACTAGCAGTTTTGTGGTGAGTGTTTTTATTTTTTAAAGGTTTTAAATGTGGTGGAAAGTTTAAGAGAGTATAAGAGAGTAATTGCAACATTTTTTTCACTAACTCAGGTTCTTGGTTTTGATTCTTCCCTATAGGATCTGAATGCAGAAACTTATATTTACAAGCATTCATGTGCTGTTTATTTATTTTCTATTGGCTAATGTTAAATATTGAAAAAATAAGTGTTGAATAGCATATTGTTAGAACTTTAGCAACCTGTGATATAGGATTATCCTAGAGCCTAGTAACAATAATTACACCCAATTTTTTTCTATACGATTAATATAATAATTTTTATCTTTTGTGATTCTGACTAAAGATTATTTTATTTATATAAGGCTACTTTAATCTTTTAGAACTTAAATCGTAGGTAAGTTTTCTGAGTAAACCATATTTTACAAAGTGACCGTCGTAAAGAGTCGCCGCCGCCGCTGGCCTCACCAAAACGTCCCATAGCTATGTCACCCGTTCTGACATAAAGTGCGCAAGTGAAATATCATTGTTTTGATCGCAAGTGAAATATCATTGATCTGAGGTTTTCCATATCATTAGAAATTATATTCAGATACTGGAAACTTACCACTTTATGTAACAACGTTGTGATTGAAATAGAAGATTTACCTGTTTCATTAAAGAGTCTGTAGGTCTAAGATTTTAGATCTAGTGTCTTGTTTGTCGTTTTGATTTTTAACCAACTTCGAAAAAAGTAGGTTCTCAGTTCGACCTGTATGTATGTTTGTATGTATGTATGTTTGTCCGCGTTTATCTCGCATTTGCCAGAACCGATTTTGATGCGGTTTTCAGGAAAGTGTTCATTACATTCTCAAGAAGGTTTTAGTATATAACACTAATGGATAAACCGTGACGTTACCCGCGTGGATGCGTTTTTACTTACTTGGATTGTAGATTGACGATTGCATGTTTGTCCGCGATTATCTCGCGTTTGACTGAACCGATTTTGATGCGGTTTTCAGAAAAGTGTTGGTTACATTCTGGCGAAGGATATCTTGTGAATGTGATCAGTTTTTGTTGCTTACTAGGATTGCAGATTTTCAAAGACGATGGCCATAATCACTGAAATAAAAAACAAAGCCACCGACTTCCGAAAGAAAAGTAATTTTACACTTTTCGTGTTTGGTTTTGAAGTCGGTTCCCTTTTTTTCAAAAAGTTTTTTTTTCATTTAAAAGTAATAACTGAGTAACAATAATGCTGATACGAGTAGTAGTGTTTATTACGTATCGAATCCTGACCACTACGACATGGTTTCCTGAAAATGTCCAATAAATTAGCAGAAGATACAGGTATAAGTAGAGGGACAACCTTAATGCTTTCAATGGTCAAATCAATAGTAGGTTTTGGCCATGGAGTACGACAACAAGCTGATAAATATAAATACGAAGATGCATTTAAATAACTCGATATGCCACAATATCTAATAAAATAGTAGATCACAAGCAAACCTATTTTGCGACACACAAAATAAGGTGGTATTCCAGGAAGGGCACCCACTAAAATGGCACCTGAGCGAATGGCTCCTAAGCTATTCCACGAATGGCACTTATCAAATTTTATTGCAGGTTCTCTTAGTGGAAAAAAATTTCTTCTATCATTTCATTCCACCACAGAGTACTACAGAGGGGTCTCTATGCGGTGTAGGTATAAAACGGCACGCACACACGCGCACACCGTTCACGGTGCCGTATGTCCGCCCGTGGCCGCCCGTCTCGCACGCGTTCCGTATCTTAATATTTTTGTTACGTTTACGCATGTGAAAGAGAAAATAACCAAAATAAAAAGTAGTATTATTAATTAGGTACTGTGTGAAATAACTTTATACTTATATTTTAGTTATAAAATATAAGGAAAAGCAAATACTGCATAGCTTTTGGTTGCTTAAACGACAATAGTGATAAGAGCCTCACGTTTCATAAACTACCGCGTCACGTCGAAAGGTGAAAATATCGACCACGTTCAAACTCAGAAAATAGCAGCTTCGCATTCAAGGTCAGCGATCGTAATTGGTTGCGCGACTTTTTTACCATTTACAAAGACTCGCAACGCAGAACCTGTGACGTAGGGATGGAGATCTGAGATCGATTAATAGAAGAATCGATTGTTGGAGCCAAAATATCGATTTTTTTTTAATCTATATTTATATAGTACTGAATGGATTCAGTGAATCGATACTTCACCCTTGAAACGCGACATTCGATTTTAGTTTTTGCTCTAAACCATAAAAGTATTTACAATTAATTGAATGTACCCATATTATAAGATTACTGCCGGTTATTCAAAAACCCGCGAGATGGCTGTATGTTTGGATTCCTTCGCCTCTCTTTAATAAAAAAAAAGTAACGTTTGTTTGTAATCTTTGACTTTCTTTTTGTATTCTTTGACTGACATTTCTTGTTGCGTCATCATCATTCATTAAAATTCATTTGTTTGTTATTTTAGAATCTGTGTGTCGTAAAGCAAAATAAATACTGATTTTTGTGATGTCGTGTTTGTTGCAGAATAATAACTAAGTAATTGTAAACCAATACATTTAATAAAGCCTATAAACAACAAAGCCTAACATTTCAAATATTTTTAAATAATATTCTTTTTTGTTTTTGTAAGATGAAATGATTAAAAATATTACAATAACAGGTTCTAATGTAAGGTGCCGTTGGTACTATGTATTAACATTCTGTGCTACCAATCGATAATGTATGTAGAATGTAGTAACGAAACCAAAAAGAATATAGGCTGATGATAAAAAAAAACCCTGAAGAACATTTATGTTAATAGTGTAATTTAAAAAATGCATAAAATACACCTACCTACCTTATTGTGCCTCCTAAACTCGTAACTCGTATAGTATAAGTCCGTAAACCTTCACGATATACTGCATTCCCGTCGCGGTGTAGAGGTGAAGAACGCGCACTTTATCGCAAATACCGGGATGTGACCGCGTGCCGGTCGCACCTACTGAGAACTAGGCTGCATTAAAATCGTCTGGGGAATCCTAATGGAACCCATCTGTCTAAGGAGGACGAGAGGTTATGCCGGACTCCCGCAGACTAAAATACTTCTCTCTATAAGATGGAAGCACGGGATTTATTTGCTCCGTGGTCAGCTATAAAAATATCTCTACGGTTGGCTATTATTCGGGCTCAGATCTATAGAGAGGAGTTAGACTTAGTTCAGTCGTGTTTTAAATGAAAATAAACCTTAATAATGTTATATAACTAGGCATATTCCGGTTACCAATCGAGCCTAGGTATCATAGTTACAAATTAGTACATTAACTTTTTAGAAATAAATCATTTTCAGATGGTTTTTGTTCTAAACTTTAATACTTTAATGAGCTAGCTAGACGTGTTTTTTCCATACATTTTGTATGGCTACAACCACCAATTTACTAATTAGCCAAGTCAATGATTAAATTATTAACTTCAAATCAACTAGGTCTAATCTTAGGGTATTTGTGGATTTAGACTTTAAATTCAGACTTCATTTGGAGATATCATTAGTTAATGATGTCGCTGATGTTCGTGTTCTTGTTGCATCGCTCTATCACTCAAGATCATGAGCAGTGTCTTACAAAGCGTCAGATTATCAAGTATGTGACGATAATAGAGAATAACAACTAGGAACTAAGATATAAGAAAAGCTTATGATCACGTTAACGGTGCAAGTAACTTGATCCAACTACTGGCTACTCAGATTGTGGCACTATTCTATAGAGGCAATGTGGTATCTTCAATCGAGCGCGCTCAAACGTTCGAGTTCCAGTTGAATCGAACGACGATCTATTCTTGTGAGATCAAATACTATCTCGGACTGAGAGTGTTCGTTGTCAATGAGGCTTAAGACGTGTGGTCTAGGTCGTTTGTACCTACATCGAGTTTTCTACAGCCAATTATAGATTTATTGGTTGAGCGTTGATGAGAATTGAAATATTGCTTAAAGGAAATGGATCAACAACAGGTGTCTACAAAGTGTCATTTGTCATGACAGCCTGGAAACCTCTCTCTTACGATTTACTTTACGGTTCCTTTCATCCTTTTATACCACGATATGAATCTATTACTGTGCTGAAAACTCCTTAATTTCTTGAAAACTTTGTAGGTATTACATTGCCTTATCCCAACTATGGTAGAATCAGCTCCCAATCTAACCATCTGCATTAACCCCATTAGGTATTACAGCAAATACCTAAATATGTACATACGAACGAAACAGAAGCCCACTAGCGACCGCCTCGAGTCGTAAGCCTCATCAATATTCTATTACGTCTAAATTCAAGGAAGATATATCTTCTGCCTTTTTTGCACTACTTAAAGACGTTCCAACTACCATACATAGTTAAAATACTTCGTAACTTTAAAGTTAGGCAGCGGGAAACTTTTAGAAGCCTCGACTGTATTATGGTCAATGGGAACTGAGTGAAAAGTACGAAAAAAACGAGAAGTGTAAGTCCGCAAAAAGTTGGGAAGTTAAATGTTTTCGAGTTTCGCTCGGATTTTTTATCGCAGCTCCTCAGTAGAAATGTACTTTATGGCTATTTTACAGCTTTTGACAAAAGCGGTATGAAAACGATATTTTCAGTTAGTTTTGCGAAGTCTTTGTGGATTCATTGTATTCGACTTTAATGTTTAAGAAGATATTTGACTGTTGTTTAACTAGAAAATTCTAGAAATATCGCGGTAAATTTCTGGGAAATGTTTCCGTAAATATTTTCGCCATAATTAAACAGATAAACTGGATGATAAACTCAGTCAACCTGATTCAAGTTTTCTAGGAACATTAAACATTTTGAAGGGATTTTGCGTCTGAAGTTAATTGATTCTTCTTGTGTATAAAGCACACAGTTTGAATAAAATCGATTGCATCGTATACCAGCACTCAATCATCTCCCGATCACATTAAACATACAAACAAAATTGAAATTCTTGACGATACTCTTTATAACTTGAACAAACGTAATTAAGGATGGCAACACGTTCTATTATGAAAATAAATTTTAATGTTTTGTTATTGCCCAAACGGATTCAGCCAAAAATATTGGACTCATTATTTTGATGGAAACGGCTTATAAACGTGAGAGAGAGCTCCATAAAGCTGTGTTGATTTATCGATGATTGTTCTTCATTAGGATGATTAAATGCAGACATTTTTTGTTCAAAAACATAAACAATTCGAGTCCCGTTGTACACAAATGATAAGGTAGTGGTGACATTATGTATGAGTCCTTCAAGCTTACTTCTTGTCCACATAACAGACGTCTGAAGATTTCTTGAAAAATGAATCTGATATTTGTCGTTATTTTAGCTGAATAATAATATGAATGGCTTATTTATTTTTTTACATTTATTTTTGTACATGTTTCTTTTATATGTTTATGACAAGTAGTTTCTTTTCTTAAAACGAGAACTAGATACCTACTTATACTTACTATTATGTGAAAGAGATACTTGATAATTATGTAGGCAATTACATTTTCTTTTCGCTTTATTAAGTTCTAGAAAAACCGTGCACCTTAACATCTAGTTAAGTTTCAGAATATAATTTACTTATATAATTAGGTAAACAGCTTTTACTAGAATTCATTGTTTTGTTACAATGAAATTTTTCCAAATATTTCCATTATTTTGTATCTTAATTAAGAAAACAAACATTTTAAGCACAGTTTCGAGATGGCCTAGAACATTAAACATAATAATGATATGATATTTAAATTAAACGATGACATTTTAGTTCTCTGTCAATGAAATATAGTGTAACTTAAAAATAACCTACAGTGTTTCTTCAACAGCCCTTTGCGCTTCAGAGCCGCGATTACAGGAAAACGTAGAGGCTAGGGTGGTTTTAAAGAACGCTTTTCCTCTTCCCTGTCAAAACACACTTGAAACAAACAAACTTTTAACGTTGAATCGTAAACAAAGACAAACAGGTCTCACAATACCCAATTACAAATTCAACATGAATGCCAAAGCTTCACGAATTAAAGAGAAAATAATATTCCTTTTATTCTGAACACTGACATAACATCAGTTCATCCGTCTTTCTAACAAAGAGAAATGCATTACCAACATGCAAATCCGACCGAGCACAGTAACAATTGGCCTCAGCTGCAAAATTCCAACCCACTCCGTCTTTATCAAAGAAATAAATGAAAGAAGCGGTTTGCAGTTCCACTTTTTTATATTCACTTTCTTTAGTCACATTTGCATTGTGCAAATAAGAGTCTGTCTTTAAAAATGGTGGTGAAAAATATCCTAAGTCTGCTTTCAAAGGAAATCTAAGAGAACGTTGACGTATTAAAATTAATGGTTACTGTTTAAATGCTTTTGAAGAAGTTTTACTGTGTAATGTAATTTAGAATTTAAAAAGCATAACTTTGTCGGGTAAGGTGTGAGCATAATTCTCTACGCAGGCCCAGTGTGGTTTTGTAGATGTCACAATGCCTTCGAATTTTAGGATCTAGGTTATGCCGGTTTCTTCACGATGTTTTTCTTTACCATTTTCAGAGCAGTGGTGATGAAATAAATTATAAAAAGTAATGGGCCATGCTAGGTTCACGCAAGTCCCCTGACTTGACCACCTGAGCCACGACAGTTCTTCGTTTAAAAATATATTTAAAAAGCGAGCTTCTAATTACAAGCAAAAACAGTAAAAGTGTTTATGAATAATTTTCGCACGTGCTTATAAAACTTATGATGCCTGTGTTATAAAAGTCCTGCAGACATGCGTAGTGTAGGCAAACTAAAATATTGAAGCCCTAAACATTTTTAGTACATATTTAGTCAAAGTACCTACATACCTATTTAGTCTGTTGAAAATTATCTCACTTTACCAGATGCTAACCACACTTTGCGTAGTCATAGCGGCTATCATTACGTGTCAGACTTGTTTAAAAAAATATAAATAGAAGTTTTCGAAATTTGAACTAACATTTTTTTATTCAAAGCTGTTTATACTTTTATGCGCTGATCAAAGAGGTTGTAAACATTTTTATCTACTCTCATATCGTTAAATTCAAAATGCAAAACTCAAAACGAGTTTATATAGACGAACTTTACAAATAGTAGGTATATCGAAATGAAATTTAAAAAAAAATTATGACACTATTTTTCTAACAAAATAATGTTATAATATTTTTTTTTCATTGCGATACAGATAACATATCATAGATACATCTATTTAATTATTTATCTGTGGCTGCGCGCGCTTTGGCGCATGCGCGTTGATAACGGGAATTTTGGCGCCATAATACGTTTGTGTACTGTGTCAATCTTTATCTTTTATTCGATATGTTCGTGTTCAATGAGAGTAGATAAAGTAGTGTATGAAACTGGACATAACTAGGTACATATTATACACTCGTGTATAATACCCCTCATTATGTACCAGTTTCATTAACTACTATTAGAACGTCTATTAGCTCTACAAAAATCATTTTACATTTTAAAAGGTCTTTTTTTTTCAAAGAGAATGTTCTAATCTAAATTTTAAAAGGATGAGGAGTATGTTATACGACTGGGTTGTCATCTGATGCACTTAGTAGGTATTTAAATAATAATAATACATACTAAAATAGGTTGAGTATATTTTAGCACTCGAATCTAATAATAACGATTACCTAGTATTACAACTATCTTGAACAGAGATTAGATTTCGCTGTAATTATCGTTCTGAAATTATCTGGCTTTGTTTTGTTATTCTTGTAGATGTAGATATAATCACTACATTAGAAATAAGAATATATAGATTAGTGATGAAATAAAAATATTGACAGTTTAGACGTTTGTTTGTCTATTTAGACCTTACACTTTTTGCATTTTTTTTTTATTTAAGATCGCTTTCTAACATCACAGGTCATTAGCGACCATAGTGAACAATAATTATATTAATTTACGTACATACTATATTAAGATACAATACGTATGTACGTAAATTAATATGTCTAGTACAAAACTTCAAAATTCCAGATTCGAATTCAAATTTTTTTTTAATCCAATTTTAAATCAAGAATCAACTTACAACAAAGCTTACAACCCAATTCTAGACTGCCAGTCCAATTTTCAAATTCGAATTCCAGAGCCAAACTTTAAAAACTACAACAGAACAGAACGTTGCCGTCTTTGACGGTAATACGTATTCCCTCCGTCTCCATTCGGGCGGAAAGTAAAATAAAAACAAGAAACAAAGTGTACTACTGAGACAAAAAAGTGGTAATTGAGTATTCGAGGAGCAGTTGGAAGCCGTGGCTAAATTATTCGGAGCTCTTCTTCTACATAGATGTGCGAAGTTGGGTGTTTCATTTGATAAGTTGAGTGGCTTTTTATTTCCTGGGAATTTAATGGTTTTGTAATGGAAGTAGACTTTGTTTAAAGTTACGTTAAAGCTCCGACCAAAGAAGAAGACCAAGGAAGAAGAGTTAACTTCTTAATCCATCCTAATAGCTTAGTCTCATGATATCACAATTATCAGATGGCTTATTAATTTGGTAAAACCCTGATTGCAAATGCTCTTCTAACCTATCTATTTATTTTTCGTATAGGTGTTGATTTTCCTTGATGTAACAGTTTTATCGTAGTAATCAAATACATATATGAGCAGTGATGGCCCAGTGGTATCGGCCCCGACTTACGAGTTGTAGGTCGTGGGTTCAAATCCAACCAGGCGCATTATTTTGTGTAGGTAATTTATTTCATCACCACTGCTCTCAAAACGGTGAAGGAAAACATCGTGAGGAAACCGGCATCGGCATGTCCTAGAACCAAAAATTCGAAGACATGTGACATCCACCAAACCGCACTGGGCTCGCGTGGTGGATTATGGCACACTCCCTCTCTCAGAGAGGAGGCCTGTGTCCCAGCAGTGGGAACATTTATACGCTGATGATGAATCAAATATAAAGATTATAATAATTATATTACTTTTCAAATTAAATTAACATTACAGTATTGCCTAGTGAAATATTAGTCAAAATGTATTTTTTTTAACTGACCTAATTCACTATGTACTTGATGGACAGAATTTAAATAGCTGATACAAGAAGAGGATTGCTTCAGTCGCCAAGCTTATAAAATTAAGTTATGCCTACCGGATAGCATGACAACAAGAGCCTTACATTTCCTGCAGCTACTATAGATACATTTTCTTACGTTTTATTGCGTCATTTTGAGTTGCGCAATTACCCTATTTGGGAAATGGAAACATATGAAAAATAGGTCCACATTTTTTCTTATAAAGAGCGTCAAAATATATTTCCCTTTGCGAAGTACTATGACGGAAATGCGTCATTTTGGTGCTTGTAGGCAATGAGCAATCTGTCTTTACATAATATATACCTATACATCTATCCATTTTCTCCTTTTTCTAAAGGTTTTACTTACAGACTTGTTTTCTGGCTTGGTTTTCCTGCTATGAAGGGTCTTTACTTTGGGGAATATTGTTAGGGATGCTATGGTAAAAGCATGCGCAGTTCCAACATCGATTAAAGTTTTTGATTGTACTGAACTTTAATTTTGTTTTACCTTTCTTTAAATACATTTTTAGCAAAGTTGTTTCAAGTTGCTTATTTTATTTTTCGAAGCCTGTTATACAACTGAAATAATGGTGTAGGCTCAGCTCGCCCCTTGGGTCTCGCCCCTTTCGATTAAAATTATCGACTCGCCCCGTTCTTGAGAGAGTTTATTTGAGAAACATAGCTTCTGACACAGATAAAGCTTAGATAGGGCCAATCTGTTACCTGCTTAGACCGTTTATTCCCATTTGTCATCACTGGTTTTGTCACCAATGGCGACGATCGGGAGAAAAACTGCCGTTTTGTCAAGTAATTTATATTGTACTCGTTATTATCTATACACTGGTACATCAAAAACATTGAAAATTCACAAAGCATGAATGTAGGTACCATGAAATTAACAAGTCCTGGATAAATATTATTAAAATAAACACTTCCTCTATTACATCGTCCCCTCGTCCACGTTATACTGCCAATAAACACTTTTAACAAACGTTTCCCACCATAAAATCAGCATATCAGACTGAAACAAAAGTCTTTATTACTCCATTTGTCCCAAATTAGTCGCTCCATGTGACAATGTATTTCATTTCGCTTCCTCCGCCGTAATACACTTAATTACTTCCATTGAATGTACTTCGGGACTACATAGCTCCTTCAGAGCACCGAATAGATAAGTACAGAAGACCGACTAAGAGAGACTAAGAGAGATTCCAAATGTCACCTCTCGTCCGCGCGGTGGGGTGTTGAAACAGGTATCACATTAGTTTGTTTGAAATTTGACGACGTCTATCACATTTACACCCGCCCAACCGCGCGGAAGAGTGGCAGTTTGGCGCTCACCGACTCTCTGCGCCATAACTCTAAACATTTGCTATACCTGTGATATACCGCGTGAACGAACGGTGTTGATGAACGTAAATGTGTACGACTATAGGGCGCGGACGATATTACAAAAATTACAGATACAATTTGGCACATGTACTCGATGTTAGAACGAAAGCCAAGTCTTATGTGTCTGGACGCCCTATACGCTCATAGTATTGACTTGAGCTTCTGTAACTATTCTATTCTGCGTACCAAGGTTTTTAATACAGGCACGACTAATTATACCTCTGTTTTCACGCCAGCTTAACCTCTCCAGAAATTAATCTTGGGTGTTCTTTGAAAGAATTTGAGGTGTCTCAAAAGGTGTGGAGTAGAAATGATACTTTGGAATTGAATGAACGAGCGACCACACCTGGGTGCCATTGAATCCTGGATATCTAGAAGCAGGTGTATCTAAAATAGAAAATGTGATGATTTCCAGGTGGATTAATTAATTTGGATATAATACGTCGTAAGAGCCTTAGTGCGACGTTTTAGTTCTTTGGGTTTGTTGAATCTTACCTTGTCAGTTATTAAAATAGATTTCGCTGTTGCATACAAAGAATCACATTTATTGGCTTAATGTTTTCTAATTTTTATAGCTTTCTTCCACATTACTGGTCTGCTCCATGTTTTCAACAAAACAATATGTTATAGTTTAAATTTTATTTTCTTGCATCTTGTAAGTTTATTCTAGTTTTATCACGATGAAAACTGTGCTTTTATTTAACTCTCCTCTTATGTTTGTTTATTTGTTCAAAACAAGTAGTATTAGAGCACTCATCATCCCACATGCCGCAGACAACACCTCGCGCTATCTCGTATGCAAACAGTTGTGGAACTCGCGCTGCGCCATTATGGCAACACTATTTATACTGTTAGTATTTGTTTCCATTGTTAGGCTTTAATAAACACCAGCTGTAATTTTACATTCTCACTTTATGTTTACATTATATATTATGCACTATATAGGCACGAGCCATACAAGTTTTAGTGCACTCATAAGCTAGGGACACGACAGACGCCTCTAGACACGGCCTACTCCCTATGCCCTTTCAAAAGTAGGCAGCCTAAAACTTTGAAATGAAACTCACTCCTTACTTATTTCAGATTCATGAGTTGTGAAATCAAATTGGTAGTTTGCACCCCAACTAAAGTCGTGTGCATATGTGATAAGCAGTAGGTGTCTGGACGGCCGTTACTTTGATCAAAACTACGAACTACGTTCTTAGGCTATGCACGCACTACGAAAATAAATCGTTGCGAAAAAAAATCGACAATCTGTGAACGACAGAAATGTACTACAGTCCGCGCACTGCGAAAATAAATCGTTTGTGATTTCACGAACTAGTTAGCGATTTCATTTCGCATTATGAGAATCGCAACGATTTAATTTCGTAGTGCGCGCATAGCCTTAGAGAGTAGGCTAAGTTCAAACGAACACTTCTCAATAAGCGCATGTACGCGGGCTTTTTGTTTCCGTGAGCAAAATGCGCTGGCAAATTGTGTGTGCCACGAAACCCGATACGAGATTATAATGTGCGCGTCGAGAGAATCGCTAGTGAGAAATCGCTCCTAGTAATGAGACATTGGGTTTATATTAGGTTTATTTACAGAAAACAGAAGAAACGTGACGTAGAACATTGGAAACGCATGCTTATTTAACCGACAACCCAGACGGAGTGCATTAAAACATTACGGATTTGGAAGTTAGAGAAACTTCGCAATTCTTGTACAATCTACGTTCGCTGCAGTTATTGGTCGCTGCCACTAAATTCAGAGGGATCTGCGCAAACATGGCACTGCTTTGACTTTGATAAACTTTGGACTAAGAATTTTCGATTTATTTTTAGAAAGAGTCTAGAATTTCCATTTCAATAGGTAATTGTCTTCTAGATACACACTTGCATTTATGGTGTTCTCTTCTCTTCTATGTGAGTTAATGGTTTACAGACAAAAATAGAGATGAACGCCCTTTCACACATTTCTACATTCACGCAGTGAGTTGTACATCCTATAATTGACGTCACGAATGACGACGTGACTGAGCGATTGGAGTAGGTACCTACTGCGCTGCGTTTTGCGTTTGAGTTTGATTCCCGCACGGAGCAAATATTTTTATGATCTATGATTAGTTGTTCCGGATCTGGGCGTTTGTGTATGTGTGTTTATGTTTGTGAACGAACCCTCGAAACAGGGGAAATTCCCAATATGCGGACAAGTAAAAAAAAAAAAAACAACGTCTCTGATCAATTAGCGACAGGCCTGTTGGTCTAGTGGTTAGTGACCCTGACTGCTATGCTGGAGGTCGTGGGTTCGATTCCCACCCAGGACAAATGTTTGTGTGATGAGCACGATCATTTGTTCTGTGTCTGGGTGTAATTTATCTATAACTAGCAAACCCGGCGAACTCCGTTTCGCTACCAGATGGCTTCGTTTTATGTAACAATTCGTTTGGTGATTAAAAGAAGAAGAAATATTTTTTTCCCTGAAATTTTCTTTGCTATAAACCTCACGGAGCCCGAGACCTTTCCAACGAATGCAAAACCGTGGAAATCGGTTCGTGCGTTCTGGAGTTATAGCGTCAGGAAGGAAAACCCGACTTATTTTTATATAGTAGAAGATATGTATGTATTTAGAAATATATAAGTATGTTTATGATATATTCCTTAATGGGTAGATATTATAATGAAACGAGTGTCGTCCTTGATCGCTAGTTTATTACTGAGTTGGTGGGGGTTACATCTGAGAATATATAGTATAGGATGCGTCCTATGTGTGGGTCCGCGGCAAAGTGTGAGAACGCATCCAAGACTTGGCTTATTTTTTAGTCTGTGGTCACTTGCTCTCTCTGGTTTTTAAGACTGTGGTGGTGCATGCGTTTGTTATCAATAAATCTCTAGTAATTAACTACAGTGGTTTGATTATAATCAGTTTATCAGTTGTCTAGTACCCATAACACAAGCTCTGCTTAGCTTGGGACTAGATGGCGTTGTGTGATAGTTGTGGAATATTATTAAAAAAAAACCACTTATTAACATTGTTCACTTTCGATTCATTTTGTGTTCAAGATATTGTAGTTCGTGTGAAAATCCGGACATAAATGACTAAAGGAAGTATCTGGGTTCTTCCAAACCTTGTAATATTTATGTTGCTATGGCCGTCCAAAACATTTTTGCAAAATTATGGAGGCTCAGTTTGCAAATATCTTTTTTGGCATGACCACGCAGGTTTATTAGTAAAGTACGGCTGAGTTATGAAATATGTAATTGCGTGTTAATATTTTGATGAGTCATTGTGATAGCCCCAAATTGTTATCTTGGGTCAAAGACATACCATCAAACATGCATTGACATTCTGACTCGGATAAATATGTTGCGTAGAAAATAAAGGTATTAGGAATCCCATCGTAGTAAAAAAGAGCAGTTCTGGCCCAGTGGCATGAACCCGAGTTACGAGTTGTAGGTCGTAGTGTCGAAATTCAGTCAGACCCAGCCACACGAATTACTTCGTGTGGATTATTTTTATCACGACTGCTCTTAGAAAGGCGAAGGAAAACATTGTAAGGAAACCGGCATGTCCTCGAATCAAAAATTCGAAGACATGATACCCTTACCAACTCTCAATGGGCCCGCGTGGTAGATTTATTAGCCCACTTCTTCCTCTCACAGATAGAAGGACTGTGCCCCAGCAGTGGGAACATTTGAGGCTGATGTTGAGGAACTACCATGTCGAAGCTGTACTTTTTATAAAGATATTTTGAGAAAATTCAGCTGCGAGCAGGGTTCGAACCTGCATCTTTTGGATAGGTACTCCAGACACTTTACCAAATAGGCCATTGCAACCACTAAACTCGAACCTGAATTTCTCATTCCCTTGTTTTTTGAACGCTTTACACGTTACGCCATCTATTGGAAGTGTCTCAAACTACTTATAAACCAACACGTCTGATATTGCAATCAAATCATTTCAATTAGCTTCCATAAAATAGCCTTCCCCCATAAATATCTAAGGGCTATCGAGTAGTCCAGTAGCTGGGTTTTGTAAATAGCTATCTTTGGCGAAAATTACATTTCATTTTATTCTACAACTGGTGACTTCTTTTGCAGGTTTCCGTACCCGAAGGGTACAAACAACAGGGCCCTAACAGTATGCCCCCACTGTATGCCTATTTGGCGGGGGCTATGCCTTGTGGTACGTAATATTTCATCATCATCATCGTCATATCACCACTCGTGGACGCGATTTGAAACGCTGTATTGATGAAAATCACTTAAAACCGATATCTGCAGGTGAAGCTACCTACTGGCCTAGTGACCCAAAGAAACTGCCAGATCTCTTAGATTTCTTCATAAATAAGGGCATAGATAGCTTACACACCAACATCGAATCAAGTCTAGACGGTTCATCAGACCATACACCGGTGATCCTCACAATTAGCACTGGTGAGCTTAATCGGGAAATAACCGAGTCTCTAACAAATAGCCGAACTGACTGGGATGGCTTCAAGTCCTACCTCAATGAAAACTTTACTGCTGCTATACCACTGAAACACCAGAACGATGTAGATAACGCCTGCAGATATTTCACTAATACTATTCAAGTTGCTGCTTGGATCAACACACCATCTCTTCCCAATGGTTTCACCAATCCTGCTCCTCCACCAGAGATAAAGCAAAAAATCCTAGAAAAGCGCCGACTTAGAAGAATATGGCATCAATCCCGACATCCTGTTGATAAACTTAATTACAACAAGGCAGCAAAAGTGTTAAAGACTCTAGTTCACGAATCTAACAACTTAATGCTGACAACTAGCCTACAGATGATGTCTCCGACGGGGGCTGGCTCGAAGTCACTCTGGAAAGCTACTAAAAACTTAGATAAGCCTCAACAGTCTTATCCTCCGATCAGTACCCTGAGCACGAGTTTTCACTCTTTTACTTTACAGCGTCTTTCCAGTATTTACAGCGTTTCTTGTATGAAAAACTGGAACAGCGCCTCTGGTGTGCGAAGAAGGAACTAATTTTTTCCTTGAAAATTGTCAATTTGAAGTTGCCAAAGTTCCAGTTTACTTTACGTCTCAAATACTGAAAACTCGTGCTCAGGGTACTGATCACAAACCTCCTGGGCAAGAACAGAACTGGAAAAGGCTGAAGTATTCGCTATGCATTTAAACTCCGTATTCAAACCAAACGAGAGCGCTGCTGATGAACATGAAATTGACACGGCATTGGAACAAGATCTGCAGATGTGTATGCCTATTATACCAACAACACCTTAAGAAATAGCGAAGGAAATCAGACTACTAAACTCGAGAAAGGCTCCGGGATTCGATCTGATCACTCCTTGCATACTGAAAAATCTCCCCAGAAAATGCATCTCATTTTTAGCTAGTCTGTTCAACGCAATCTTTCGAACATCTCACTTTCCCGACCTGTGGAAAATCTCTGAAGTTGTCATGATCCACAAATTAGGTAAACCTGAACATGAAGCCTCATCCTACCGGCCGATAAGCTTAACGCCTGTACTTTCCAAACTATGGGAGAAAATATTCCTGAACCGACTGAAACCGTTCATGGACAACAATGATGTAGTTCCGTCCCACCAGTTTGGCTTTCGGAAATTGCACTCAACAATAGAACAGGTTCACCGTGTTTACCAAACAGCAAGGCAGGCTTTAGAAACCAAAAAGTATTGCTCAGCGGCATTTCTTGATGTACAACAAGCTTTTGACCGAGTCTGGCATAAGGGACTGTTGGCCAAGGTGAAAGATAAACTTCCGCATTCTATGTTCGCTCTCATCCAGTAATATCTATCAGACCGCTACTTCCAAGTAAAACAAGGCGAAGCAAGATCAAGATTGTTCAAAGTCGAAGCTGGTGTACCACAGGGATCTGTTCTTGGCCCAATGTTGTACAACATATTTACATCAGACCTACCCACACTAAATGGCGTAACAGTAGCAACATATGCCGACGATATAGCCTATTTATCGGTTGATCATAATCCAGAAATGGCCAGCAGAAGACTCCAAATACAACTGGACAAGACCCATAAATGGTTCTCAAAGTGGCGAATTCGAGCCAGTGCATCCAAGTCTAATCATATCACCTTTACACTCAGGCATGGAGACACCCTTCCTGTCAGACTTGGTCCCAACACCCTACCACACACAGATTGTGTTAAATATCTTGGCTTCCACTTGGATAGGCGCCTAACATGGAAGCAACATATCAAAAATAAAAGGGACGAGATAAACCACAAGTTTCGCAACCTATATTGGCTCATGGGAAGAAATTCTGTGCTGTCTGTGGACAACAAACTCCTCATCTACAACTCTATCCTCAAGCCCATATGGACCTATGGGATCCAATTGTGGGGCGTTGCCAGCAAAACCAACATACTTTGCCTGCAAAGAGTCCAAAATGGTATCCTCAGATCAATAGCAAATGCACCTTGGTTTGCTCGGAACGACGAAATCCATGACTATCTGCAAATACCATCAGTTACATCTGAAATCGAACGATACAAAAAACAACACAAGGCTCGCCTAACCTTGCATCCAAACGCACTAGTCACTGACTTGTTAAACCCGACAGCGGTGGTGAAAAGGCTGAAGAGGAACCACCTTCTATGAGTGAGAGGCGCAGCACTGGCTGCTCCACCATAACGCCATTTGTCAAAGAACGAATTCGCTTGTGGTCTCGCGACCGATTGCAAATGGAGATAAGATAAAAAAAAAAAAACATCGTCATATCAGCCGTAGGACGTCCGCGAATTGGAAATCGCGTAGAATAGGAAATTTATGGAGGAGGCCAATGTTCAGCAATTGGCCTCCTCCATAAATTTCTAATACGAAGCACCTTGCATCCAGCTGGATCCTGTGACTTTCATCAGATCGTTTGTCCACCATGCACGTGGACGTCTCACGCTGCGCTTGCCGGTGTGTCTCCTTTCAAGAATTTTACGACGGTGAATGTGTTATTCTGTAAAAATAATAAATGGTACGGCACCCTGAGAGATGCGAGAGTCCGATTTGCACATGGCCTCTATTTCAAATAGTGACACGTAGGAATTGCAATGAAAAACTGCACAAAAGGGTATGAAAATTCTGTGAAACAATTTTATTGTTTTCTGTTTCGCTAAGCCTATTGTGAACCTGCAAACTGCGATCATCGAAATATCCTTTCAATGTTCGATGAAACTATTTTATTTTTATACAAAAAACTTTTTCTAAAAAAAAAGTAACCGACGCGACGCCAAAAACAATAGAAAAATGGAGTGCCTCCTCCTTTTTAAAGTCGGTTAAAAATAGAAAATACCCCTTTACACTTTTGCACGAAGTAGGTACCTATAAGGGAAGTCTTTTGTATTTTTTTAAATATTGTTATTATGTTATTTGCGATTCGAATCGAAAATTACTCCATCCGTACCTCTGTCATACATGCAGAATTCACAATTTTTTACAGCAATTCTTTGAACTTTTCTAATATTTTACTTTTCCCTATTCAGATGTAATATTCGCTGAAAAAATTAATTTTACAATTAAAAAGTGTAAGTAGACTGTCTATACAGTTTGCAGAAAATGCACGGTAAGGCTTATTTTGGTACATTTGCTTGCCAGTATGTTTAGTGTGCAACGGGCTGTGTGTCGCAGCGGACAATCCTGCCTAAAATGCATATAAATTAAAAAAAAAAAACCTTCATGTTTATATCATGGCCTTAATTTACTTCGAATAAACAACGAAAAAATAAAATAAAAAAGTTCCAACCGTTTTAGTCTTACCTCGCACATCGCACAAATTCTAACTAAAATCAACATCAATCCTGGCTATTAATCAAGAATGAATATGCGCATAGGAAGTATAGGAATACAGGTACTTGGGTCCGCCAAGTGGGCCCGTGTAGGTTCTATCAATAAAACAACATGGACGATTTGAGGCCGGCCGGTCTCGACACCGAGTACCGCTCGATAAAAGCTGCGTGTGGAATAGAATCTTTTTTTTAAAGTTTTTGTTATATTTCTAGTTGGATTAGTTTACAAACATTTAAATGCACATATACAAACAGCCTATCGATTGAGTAGATACAAGTCCTGTTTTGTAACACAACGTAGGGCAAATGGACACATAAAGCCAATTTGAAAGAGCGCCTATAATATAAATAATCAGCATCTTGATATACCTGTATAGATAGATATTAGTATAAAATGACAATTAATAATATATTGGAATTGATAAGTACCAAACGTTGTTTAAAAAGTAATATAGTGTGAAGACTGAAAAGACTACTATCTAGCGCCTGCTCAATTTTAAAAGCAACAATCATGTGATCTGCATGATAACAATAAATGCAATAGCTTAAAAAAATACATATAGCACTCCGAGGCTGCCGCGGTGAAGCTATTGCATAACTTTTTATTTTAATTTAAAAGAATTAAATCGCCTACCGCGTACATTTAACGAGAATTTAATTTATTTAAAATGTTTGTGGTGCACTACTGTAATAAAGAACTTCCTTATTGTAGGAGAATTTTATAAGTAGGTTTCATTGTGAAAACTCCTTTTGTAGCTGGCCGTTTAGAATCAGTAATAAAAAGGGCCCTTCGTACACAACGCGACGCCAGTATCCGATACTCCAATCGAATACTTAAATCGCGCGACTCTAGTCGCGCATGATCCGTACACATGGCGATTTGAGTCTTAAGACTCAAGTCGTCTATTCGGCCACCATTCTATAATCAACCTTAATAATACATTGTACCAAAACACAAAATGTACCATTATAATCTAAATCTAATATACCATTCATAATCTATATATATAAAAGAACAGGGTTTTTTATTAAGACTCGACTACAGCCGAAACCGCTAAACGCAGAAACTTGAATTTTGGACAGCAGTTGCAGTCTACCGTGTAGGGAAGCAATAAGACGGGATTTTGCGAAAATCCTCCTCTAAGGGGGTGAAAAGGGGTGAAAACGTTTGTATGCAAAAACTTATTCCGTAGGTTTATAAATTTGAAACTTGCCACGAATAAGAACAATAATAAATAAAAAAGATTGGCGCTATTTTTTTTTTTAAACTACCCTCCATTGGTAATCTAGGCGTTGTTAAAGTTTGTATGGGAAAATCATAACGCGTGAGTTGATTAATGTGAAAATCAGTATTTATATACTAGATCAAAAATAATTAAATACGTGTTTTTGGATTTTTCGAAAATCACCCCCCAAGTTAGTGAAAAGGGGTATTCAAGTTTAAAGGGGATATTCTTTAACCGCTAAACGTAGAATCTGAATTTTGATCGGTAGTTGCAATTTATTATGTAGGTGAACATAAGAAGGGATTTTGCGAATATCCACCTACAAGGGGTGAAAAGGGGTGAAAAACTTTGGATGTCAAATCTTATACCTTAGGTTACAAACTTGAAACTTGCTACGAATATGAGTATAAGTAAATAAAAAAGATGAGCATTATTCGTTTTTTAAAACTACCCTCCATGGGCAATCTAGACGATGTTAAAGTTTGTATGGGAAAATCATAACGCGCTAACCGATAAATGTGAAATTCAGTTTATAGAAATTAGAACTAAATTAATCAAACACGTGTTTTTGGGGTTTTCGAAAATCACCCCCTGAGTTGGTGAAAAGGGGTGATTTGGTTTTAAGGGAATGATTTTACTGTTTGCTTTGATTTCGATTCGAAACTCAAAACTGGGCATAAAGTATCTCGCAATCGAATAAAGAATGCATATTTATTTATAATTCAAAAATCAACCCCTAGCGGGGTGAACATCTACTACAAACTAACAGACCATTTTTAGATTTTCCAAAAGTATCCTATAAGAAGGGTGACCGGGCATTAAATTCACTGAGTTCGAAGTTAGAAACACGCGCAGACGAAGTCGCGGGCGGAGTGCTAGTAATCTCATATTTTAAATGACGAGTGCATTCCTATTTCAAATTTTAGAATTAAAACTTGGCGTGAACCCAACCAAATCGATGGTAAATTATTATGGTTTCGTTACAAACAACTACTGCTCATTTAAGTTGAACTATGGATGAATTCGTTACAATGCTAAATGACGTCTTATTCAGCCCCCTTATGATCCATTGGATATTCGAAAACCATTTTTATATGATTTTTAGCCCTGTCCAGTACTGCCATCAAAAATGATCGTATTACACTTGGATTTTGTTTTGGTAAGTTCAGAAAATGCGTGCTAAATATAGAAGATTTAATGGCGAGAATATAACAGCTTCTTATTCAACCTACTTAATGAGTGAGCAATGCGCCAGTTTAGGGGTCAACTACTATCCTATCAAAACACCCCAATCTGTCAAATTTATTTAATAGATTTTTTTTGACGGCATGGTTGGCGCAGTGGCTGAGTGATCGACTGCCGCCCAGCGTGGCGCGGGTTCCATCCCCGCACGAAACAAATATTTTTTTGATCTGCAAGAAGTTGTCCCGGGTCTGGGTGTTTGTGTATGTGAGTTTCTATGTTTGTAAACGCACCCACGATACAGGAGAAATTCTTAGTGTGGATCAACGTTTTCTTAGTTATTATGTTACTACATTAAACTCATATATTAGGTATATTAATCATTACAAAACTGCCGCCCAAACTTTTTCCGTACCTACCTACTTAATATCTTTTTTAGAATATCCTTTTTAATTGTAATCATACAAGCAAGGATATTTTTCTACCTCAGATACAAATTTGATGTCTAATAATAATTGTTCCGCCATTCTCCTCCTTTTTTTTCGTCGGTTAAAAATCGCGCAGACTTGGGTATCAGCGATCTTGTCAGATGAGTAGCGCGCGACTAGAGTCGGCGACGCATCACCAAAATTTCGGCGACGCCGGCCTGTGTACGAGCCTCTATGGATTTGTATTGCAATAGTCGCCTGGAGACCAAAATCGTAAGGTAGCGGAAACCTGAATCGCCTTGTGTACGAACCTTCATACACAACGCGACGCAAGTTTCCGATACTAGAGTTTCGTGCAATACTCTTGACCTGCGGAAAATTTGAGGTACTACATTTTTATAATGCAATTTGATGTAACGACATAGACACTAGCGCCGCGTCAAAAGGTCATGATGGGTGGCGAAACTTTAGTAGCGCACGATCATAGTACTTATGAATATATGAATTTATAAAATGTCTGACACATGACTGTGACGATCAAAGTATATTTTTAGGGTTCCGTAGGTTCGAAAGAAAAAACGGAAACTTTATAAGATAACTCGTGTGACCGTCCGCCCTTCACACTTAATTTTCTGCGAACCTTAATCTTGGCCGAATCCGTTGTAAACATTTATCTATTGAATACATTTAGAACAGTTAAATACCTATGCCATTTCCAAACATATTAGTTCCTATTGCTCAAGTGTGTTTTCTGTATTATCCCTTATCTGAAAAAGATACAAATAATAGTCTTTTGCATATTATAAATTACAAGAAAATTCCACAGTAGAGTATGATCTTAAAACAACATAGACATTGGAGGGGCAACAAGAAAAAAAAAATGTTAACTGCATCATGTGACATCAAAATTAAATGGAAATGCTTATTGTGAGGATTGTAAATAATATTTTATTCGTATTATATTTTAAAATGTTCAATTAAATTCAATAAAATAGAAAAAAACATCTCTCCTAACTTTTTGATAAAACTGCATACCAAATTAAAAAAAATTGTTACGAAGATTGTAATATATTTTTTTATCATTTTAAAATAATTACTTTCCAAATGATTCAAGAATATACTACGGAACCCTTGATAGTGTGAATATAATTAATAATGGTAAATAAATTGTTCCGCCATCTTGAAAGTCGCGGAAACTCGAGTAGCGGCGATGTCAACAGATAGGTAGCGCGCGATTGGCGTCGCGCGTCGCGTGCATGTGTACGAACGTATATGGATATCTATTGCGATAGTCGCCTGGATACTGAAGTCGTAAGGTATCGGATACTGGCGTCGCATTGTGGACGAAGGGCCTAAATTGTTTTTATGACGGATATTTTTAGGATTGCCGAAGTCTCCCGAACTGAAACGATGTTAGACGATGCGTGGTGTCAGAGCCCGTGATAAAAGCATTGATAGCTTAAAAACGGAAACAACAACAGAATAAAGACGGCACGATTAGCGCAGTGGCTGAGCGATTGGACCTGCAGTGCGTTGGGTGTCGCAGTTTCGTTTTCGGCACGGCTCAAATATTTGTATGATCTACAATTAGTGGTTGTTTTGGGTCTGGGTGTTTGTGCGTGTGAGTTTCTGTGTTTGTAAACGCATCCACGCCACGAGAGAAATTCCTAGTGTGGGGCAACTTTCCTACAAAACAAAAATAGATTTTTGTCGTCAATAGAAATATGGGAAAGTGGAATAAAACATCTTTGACAGAATTCTGGTACTTTAAAGGTTTCTTTTATCTTATACTAGCGGCCCGTCTTACGGGTGTAGGTACATGATATATTTTATAGCCTATGTTACTCAGAGTGAATGTAGCTTCCTTATGGTGAAAAAAAAATGAAATCAGCTTTTCTCTTATTGTAGGAGTGTAGATGTACCGAGACTTACACTACGTAAAAAAAACACCGACCATCCATCAGCAAACATTCTAAGCTTCCACAGCCATGTAGATTTTATAACAGTCGGAAACTGAAGGGCACTTCACTTGCTCAATTAATAAAGAAATACCAGTGGCGGTTCCTTCATACAAGCCCAAAAGCCCGGCATGCCTTATTAAAAATGCTCGACAGAGAATCATAATCAAACCCGAACTATTTAAAAGTTCGCGCGCTTAATTGTTATCAAAATAACACAAACTATCCACGCCACACACTTTACATCGCAATTGTTCGCGCGCAGTTTCGTATTTGCAACATCTATATATAGCTATCTCGCTTACACGTACCGGCTTTTACCGGGCTTTCAAATACTATCTCTGTCCCTTTCGCGCCTAAAGCGTTGTGCCGTATAACGAGTTAGAACCTTGTGCGTCTACAAATCGATCAGTATGGAAGATTTAAGCCGTGCATGCGTATGAAGTTGCACGCGTATGCGTGACCTTTAGCTCACTTCAGTTTCATTTGCTTGAGTGGGGAGCTTTGTTGTTAAAGTTTTTTGTGTGTTTTGTTAGATTTTCTCAGTGATACAATTGTTTTGGTGACTTACCTGCAACAATGGAGGTAATTGTACCTTGTGAGGATTTAAAATGCGTTCAAGTTTTGATTGGCGAAGATAAGGTAAAATCTTTAAACTTTGCTCAGAAAAAAAAAACAGTTTATTTCTTCCCGACGCCGACGCCTAATCTGTGTATTTCTCAGACTAGTAAATCGCATAAAAGAATATTTCATATGTGTATAAATCATGCAATAGAATTCAAGAGGTTAGTTTATTTTTTTCAGCCCTTCAGGCTTTGTGTAATTTTTTTAGTACCTAATAGTACAAAACGAGCTGCTTTTTACGATACTCATTGCAGCAAAAAATTCGTTGGACATAATTACATGTCGCGAGTCGTAAACACGGTTTTTAAACAAAAAAGTAAACTTATTGAGTTGTTTTCTGATCTGTGCGACAACCCACAGAACTGGGACGGGGATACGATTTTAGCTATTGAAAAACAGTAATTGTTGGTAGAATTAAAACGATCACCAACATTTTACTCTGATGTAATTAAATCATTTCTTAAGAAAGATAGACGATTCCAATCAGAATATAAATAATTTATTTAAATTCCTTATTACATTCTATCTAGCTATTTTTTAACTTTCGTTTTGTAACTTTCTGTTTTGTTTTTTTTTGTCTGTAACCTGTTAGTCCTGTTACAAAACAAGCAACTACTTACCATAACTTTGAATTCACTTTTAATTTATTGTACCTAACCAGTAGTTTATGAGAAAATTGCGATGATACATACGTAGGTACCTACATACTCAGTCGAAAACTGAACTTTCTTTTTTTGAAATCGGTTTAAATTTTATTGGGCTTGCCTTATTTTGAAACCCTAGGCCCGCCACTGAGAAATACCCTCCACCCACGGCTTCCGATATTAAAACCTCGGTGAAAGTATTCATTGCAACTGACTACGCAGAACAAAATGGAATATGACAAATTAATTTGCTTGTTTTGTGAGTGGTTTCCATTCCATGGTGTGTGTAAGGATTATTTTGCGAGTGAAGGTAAATAATTGGGCTGGATTTTATTTTATGAATAATTTAATTGATGTGTTGGTTTTTGGATCTGTTGAGTAAATAAGTGAAGGCCAAGAGTTTTAAGCTATTGCATAGCTTTTATCGCAGGCTGTGAGCTCGGCGCGCGCGAAAAACGTGACGAAAAACCCTGACCACATCTGACAGCACGCATCGTCTAACGTCGTTTCAGTTCGGGAGACTTCGGCAATCATAAAGGTACGGACAGACATGCTCATTACTAGCACGAAAACATGCTTTTATTGAGCAAGGGGCAATTTTATTGAGGGAGAGGGAGATGGAGAGGGAGAGGGAGAGTGTGACGGAGAGGGAGAGGGAGAAGGAGGAGGAGGAAGGCGACGCGTCTTGCACACACACATTCTCATTAGCAAGAACGACACGTGATTTAACGTGCATACCCGTTTTAGGCGGGCTACCCGTCTTGGGCTTACCTCACCTACAGTAATAAATAGGTATAATAAATAAATAATTATAATTGCATAAGTTTATAAAAAATGCTATGCAATAGCTTTACCGCGGCCGGCAGTCACCGAGTGCCACACGTTTTTTTTTTAACATTGCCCCACACTAGGAATTTCTTCAGTGTCGTGGGACCGTTAACAAACATATAAACTAAAATAAACAGATGATCAGATCCTTGTGTAGTTCACATAATTAAGCAATTCCTTACAGACAACAAAGAAATAATCTTTCAAACAATCCATTCAACAAAATAACACAGAAAAGACACGTAACATGAAGTTCCACATAAGTTTTTCGTACCTAATGAATTGTCCGTGTAATTTTTCACCCCGTATTCATGAATTTCAAGATATTTAAATGTAGGAGAGAGACGTCAGAGCGAACGGTTATGGTAATCCGATGGTATTGAACTCCACACAGATATTAATATATTGATGCAGCTACTTTATATGCCTCTGGAAAGTTGTAGAAGCATTTCTCATTTTGCAGCATTACGCTGAACTTTCAACTTGACGTGGGAACAATGTTGCAAATACATCAGCTGCTATAAATGTCGTGGGCGTCTAAAAAGGCTACTTTAGTGGTATCATACTATGAATTGCAATAAAATTATTCTCAATTATGAATTTTTTTGCTTGAGAAAAAGTTAAAGTGGCCTGTTTAAACCCCATGTTTTAAGTACTATATTTCATGTTGATGTGTCACTATCATTTAGTGATATATCAACATGAAACATCACGAAAATAAAGTTTAGCGGTATTTTCATGAATATTTTACTGCATTTATGCACTTTAATTCAGCCTATTTATTGAGAAAATATTAACCGAAACATAATAAAACATAACGCCTGTAATCTCCAAAGGGACAACAAAACTATAAATAAAACTATAAATCCACATTTCGTCAATTATGTTCAAGTTTCATGTAATAGGGGGCATATCGGGCATTAATCTAATCAGCGTGACTGCTTCTCAGGAAATCCATATGAAAAAAAAACTAAAAACAATCTGCCCGACTCGGGAATCGAGACCTCGTGCTGATCAGCAACTGGTTGAAGAACTAGGTACTTCATCATCAGCCTATAAATGTTTCCACTGCTGGGACACAGGCCTCTTCTCTGTGAGAGGGAGTGGGCGGTAATCTACCACGCGGGCCCAGTGCAGATTGGTAGATGTCACACGTCTTCGAATTTTTGGTTCTAGGACATGCCGGTTTCCTCACGATGTTTTCCTCCACCGTTTTGAGACCAGTGGAGTTGAAATAAATTACACAAAGTAATGCGCCAGACGGGGTTCGAACCTACGATCTACTACTCGTAAATAGAGGCCGATACCACAGGGCCACCACTGCTCTAGGTACTTATCACATGAAAACTTAAATCTAGAGATCAAATAACTGGGTGCTTTCTGTTTTACTTCAAGTATAATTATTATCTTTTCATAAAACCAGAAGTTTCTATCTTACGAGAGGACGAAGGTAGGAATGTGTGATTTGCACTTTGTGCTGGAAAGCAAACTTTAATTAAAATCTCAGAAATGGTGAAGTCCTCGTGCATAACTTATACTGAGTTTAACTCTTCAGTTTACATACTAATGCATGACTTCAAGCACTGCAGACCATCATAATGACTTATTATGCATACTAGCTCTTGCCCGTAGCCTCGTCCGCGTTTATGATGATAATTATCCCACAAGGCACGTAATACCTGGATGAATATTTCCCAATCGTTGTATCAAACTTCATCCAAATCCAGATCCAGCCATTCTGATTTGATTGAGTAACAAACATCCACCCATTCATCTAAAAATCCAAAGTTTCGCATTAATAATATTATTGAGGATTAAAAAAATTAACTCCTACAATAATGTGCCTGGAAATTATGACCAAATAACTACGTTCCAACGTTCATCATCAAACAGATTTCATTCCGTAGGTAATTAAGATAATTAAACAGTATAAAAGCTATTTGAGTACAATCATTAAAATAAGCCAAAGAACAATAAACCACTCATAAAGGCCACGGGGAACAGATCAAAAATTATTCAAGTTAATTGAACTGTCAGGGATCCAATTAAATTGGGTACAATAATCGGCAATTGGAAACAATACAGTGCGGATTTCAAAATGAGCGATGCAAAAATTTATAGTTTTAATCAGCTTGTTGGGAGAAACTTAAAATTCGAATGAAATGAATTCAATTGAAACTTGTGTTCAATTTAATTGGATTGAGTATACGCTTTTGTTTTATGATTCAATTGCTTATTGTATCAAGAGTTTCTATGAAAGAAAAAAGAAAGAAAGAAAGAAAAAGATTTATTGACACGCACAGGACAGAACAACATTAATTATACAATAAGTACCTATATATAAGAAAAAGAAACACAAAGGAAATTCAAATTTATACATAGGTATATATAAAAAAAAAGATAAACGTTACAAAAATAACATGGATATTTAGTCCTGCTGTGCGAGGCCAAAAGGCTCCTATCTCAGCATGTGCTGCGACATTTATTAAAATGTCACAGCGCTGGTTTTCTGATAGGGCCCAAAGTGATGTCACGGTCAGATACGATATAATATACGATAATACAAATTAAATGAAAAGGAAGCAAATATAAAAAATCTAAATAAGATACTTAAAGAACAAGGTATTAATCGCTATGTTGTCTTTATTGATGATCATAGCAGCAGGCTTGGTCTATCGGTGTGGTGTTTGTTGTCAGCGTGTGTTAATGTGGTACTAGTACCAAACATGGGGTGCTAAGACAGGAAACCTCCACGTGCGCCCGTGGACTGGAGTTCCCTCTCGGATACGTCCGGGGGGAAGACCAGTTTTTCGGGCCGGTGCGCCCTGGGATGCGAGCAAAAACTCTCCTTAGGCACTGTGTGCCTAAGGGGTTTCTTTGCCCGTATGCAAATAGCCTGTCGGGTGGACGCTCCAACGCGTGTCCCTCTGAACAGCAGAGGGCACAGCGGCGGAGCGGGCTTGCGGACGGTGAGTAATGGGTATGCTCGCCGTCCGACCAAGGACCAAGCCCGGGTCGGTGGCGCGTCGTGTTTCACGCGTCACCGACGGGCCCCTTATGGGGCCAAATGCCTGCCGGGGTCGCGGATTTTTCTTAATCCAGGATACCGTGGCCCCGGAACGTAAAGGGCATCCGACGGAACACGGGTGGATTTTAGTCAGTAAGAGTCTGACAGTCCCTCCCGCCCCACCCAGGGCGGGAGGACTCATTTGATGATTTTGCCACCCTAAAAAAAAAAAAAAAAACTAGTACCAAACATTGGAAGACATGGCGCGGTGAATTACAGCCCTTTCACAAACAGGTGAAGAGGTGGTCTGTGTGTGGGTAAATGCTGATGATGACTTCATACATTTTTGTTTTACCCGAAATAGATTTACGTTTAGACGAACAATAATTTATCAGGAGGGTAAGGCGTCAATCATCATCATCATCATGTCAGCCAAAGGACGTCCACTGCTGAACATAGGCCTCCCCTTTAGATCTCCACATATACCGGTTGGAAGCGACCTGCATCCAGCGTCTTTCGGCGACCTTTACAAGGTCGTCTGGTCGTCGTCAAGGCGTCAATATATTTAGATAATTAAATAATGAAAGTCATCATTAAAATCATCATCTTATAATTTGTCATCATGACATCGTTTATAATAAAATATGTCAAATCATGTTACTATGCAGAAACAAACAACTGTAAACATGAAACATAATCTTGATCGAAAATAACGGCTCAATAACGGGTTTTAGGATGTTTATGTTTTTTTTTTTTATAAGCTAAAACATGTGCATATCTTGTAGAACACATGCGTCAATCACATCATATAAAAACTGTTCAACTATGAGAGCTGAAACTGAAATAGATTCGCACTTACATGACAAGGACAAGTATTAGCACTATAAGAACTTTGAATGTTTATCATCATCATCTGAGGTTTTGCAATTGATGATGAACATTGCACTCGTTGCTACTGGTGGGTAGCCCTTGGCCTATGTTAATTCTCTATTTAGAACTATTTCTGGTTATCCACCAAGAGGTCTAAATGGCCATTTTGGCAGAATTGTAATGATAAATTATTGCGATGACTTTTTAATCTACTCTAGTCATTGAGCCATATAACAGAGTGTTCCGTATTACGAATTTTATCGTAATTCTGATTATGATTCAGATTCAGGGTATCTTCTTTCTAAGTCCGTCAACGAAAACACGGGAACGGATACAGATGTACGAACTTAGAAATCAAATTGCGGACGGATAATACCGCCCACGACTGAACTCATTTTGGTGCGGCGCTAGTGTCTATGTCATTACTCGTAGACAGAGAAGAGTCATTACTCTACCGCAGGTCATGAGTACTTTAAGGAGCTATCTGTCAAATCGTAATATCATTCATTTTTAGTTCAGGATCGTTGTCAAAACGTATGTCACTAAGGCCGAAACCACGGGTTTTGTGCTTAGAGATTAGACCCCCTGATAAAGTGGCCATTTTTAGACCTACAGTTCTTAAATTTGCTGAAGAGTAAACTTTTGGGTGTGGTCTTGACCATTCTTGTCACAAGTTATGTACAATCGACAAAGTGGAATCATGACCCATTTTGACAATAAATCGTCTGAATCCGTCAAATTGACAAAGGTCATAGTCGTTACCATGGATATGTATATTTACGCGAATGCGGACCTAATTGCATTTGAATGTCTGTAGGAAAATAAGCTTGTGGTGGGTCATAATTCCATTTTGTCGATTGTACATCTTGAAGAGTTCATTTATTCATTTCTGTGATGCATGTTTTTGTTTTTATTTCATCATTTTTATCGCAACAATCTGTTGGTAATAAAAAATAGCTATGCGTCAATGTCCTGGGGTGCTAAGACAGGAAACCTCCACGTGCGCCCGTGGACTGGAGTTCCCTCTCGGATACGTCCGGGGGGAAGACCAGTTTTTCGGGCCGGTGCGCCCTGGGATGCGAGCAAAAACTCTCCTTAGGCACTGTGTGCCTAAGGGGTTTCTTTGCCCGTATGCAAATAGCCTGTCGGGTGGACGCTCCAACGCGTGTCCCTCTGAACAGCAGAGGGCACAGCGGCGGAGCGGGCTTGCGGACGGTGAGTAATGGGTATGCTCGCCGTCCGACCAAGGACCAAGCCCGGGTCGGTGGCGCGTCGTGTTTCACGCGTCACCGACGGGCCCCTTATGGGGCCAAATGCCTGCCGGGGTCGCGGATTTTTCTTAATCCAGGATACCGTGGCCCCGGAACGTAAAGGGCATCCGACGGAACACGGGTGGATTTTAGTCAGTAAGAGTCTGACAGTCCCTCCCGCCCCACCCAGGGCGGGAGGACTCATTTGATGATTTTGCCACCCTAAAAAAAAAAAAAAAAAACTAGTACCAAACATTGGAAGACATGGCGCGGTGAATTACAGCCCTTTCACAAACAGGTGAAGAGGTGGTCTGTGTGTGGGTAAATGCTGATGATGACTTCATACATTTTTGTTTTACCCGAAATAGATTTACGTTTAGACGAACAATAATTTATCAGGAGGGTAAGGCGTCAATCATCATCATCATCATGTCAGCCAAAGGACGTCCACTGCTGAACATAGGCCTCCCCTTTAGATCTCCACATATACCGGTTGGAAGCGACCTGCATCCAGCGTCTTTCGGCGACCTTTACAAGGTCGTCTGGTCGTCGTCAAGGCGTCAATATATTTAGATAATTAAATAATGAAAGTCATCATTAAAATCATCATCTTATAATTTGTCATCATGACATCGTTTATAATAAAATATGTCAAATCATGTTACTATGCAGAAACAAACAACTGTAAACATGAAACATAATCTTGATCGAAAATAACGGCTCAATAACGGGTTTTAGGATGTTTATGTTTTTTTTTTTTATAAGCTAAAACATGTGCATATCTTGTAGAACACATGCGTCAATCACATCATATAAAAACTGTTCAACTATGAGAGCTGAAACTGAAATAGATTCGCACTTACATGACAAGGACAAGTATTAGCACTATAAGAACTTTGAATGTTTATCATCATCATCTGAGGTTTTGCAATTGATGATGAACATTGCACTCGTTGCTACTGGTGGGTAGCCCTTGGCCTATGTTAATTCTCTATTTAGAACTATTTCTGGTTATCCACCAAGAGGTCTAAATGGCCATTTTGGCAGAATTGTAATGATAAATTATTGCGATGACTTTTTAATCTACTCTAGTCATTGAGCCATATAACAGAGTGTTCCGTATTACGAATTTTATCGTAATTCTGATTATGATTCAGATTCAGGGTATCTTCTTTCTAAGTCCGTCAACGAAAACACGGGAACGGATACAGATGTACGAACTTAGAAATCAAATTGCGGACGGATAATACCGCCCACGACTGAACTCATTTTGGTGCGGCGCTAGTGTCTATGTCATTACTCGTAGACAGAGAAGAGTCATTACTCTACCGCAGGTCATGAGTACTTTAAGGAGCTATCTGTCAAATCGTAATATCATTCATTTTTAGTTCAGGATCGTTGTCAAAACGTATGTCACTAAGGCCGAAACCACGGGTTTTGTGCTTAGAGATTAGACCCCCTGATAAAGTGGCCATTTTTAGACCTACAGTTCTTAAATTTGCTGAAGAGTAAACTTTTGGGTGTGGTCTTGACCATTCTTGTCACAAGTTATGTACAATCGACAAAGTGGAATCATGACCCATTTTGACAATAAATCGTCTGAATCCGTCAAATTGACAAAGGTCATAGTCGTTACCATGGATATGTATATTTACGCGAATGCGGACCTAATTGCATTTGAATGTCTGTAGGAAAATAAGCTTGTGGTGGGTCATAATTCCATTTTGTCGATTGTACATCTTGAAGAGTTCATTTATTCATTTCTGTGATGCATGTTTTTGTTTTTATTTCATCATTTTTATCGCAACAATCTGTTGGTAATAAAAAATAGCTATGCGTCAATGTCCTGGGGTGCTAAGACAGGAAACCTCCACGTGCGCCCGTGGACTGGAGTTCCCTCTCGGATACGTCCGGGGGGAAGACCAGTTTTTCGGGCCGGTGCGCCCTGGGATGCGGGCAAAAACTCTCCTTAGGCACTGTGTGCCTAAGGGGTTTCTTTGCCCGTATGCAAATAGCCTGTCGGGTGGACGCTCCAACGCGTGTCCCTCTGAACAGCAGAGGGCACAGCGGCGGAGCGGGCTTGCGGACGGTGGGTAATGGGTATGCTCGCCGTCCGACCAAGGACCAAGCCCGGGTCGGTGGCGCGTCGTGTTTCACGCGTCACCGACGGGGCCCCTTATGGGGCCAAATGCCTGCCGGGGTCGCGGATTTTTCTTAATCCAGGATACCGTGGCCCCGGAACGTAAAGGGCATCCGACGGAACACGGGTGGATTTTAGTCAGTAAGAGTCTGACAGTCCCTCCCGCCCCACCCAGGGCGGGAGGACTCATTTGATGATTTTGCCACACTAAAAAAAAAAAAAAAAAAAAAAAAAATGCGTCAATGTCCTAGTTCAAAAATTCGTTCAAGTCATGATAGCATGCTGGAAATACTGTACACAAACACGAAAACAGATCGTTACAATAACTGTCGAGTCATAAATGTGATTTTACATCCAATGCACGTTCTGATAACTAGTACATTAATAGCTTCGTAATTAATCGGAAATGGATTGTGTTCAATTTTATTAAATCTTTGTGTACCATTTTTTGCAAGGTCATTTATCTTGCGTTGTTGCAATTTCATAGTGATTTTGTATTTTATAGCTGTTACTATTTTGTTGCATTATTGAAACTACCTATCAGTTAAAATCATACCTAATATTATAAAAGTGGAAGTAAGTTTTTTTATTAGTTTGATAGATACCTTTTCACGTCTAAATCATAGTGTGTGTCCACACTGGAAGCCTAACGCGACAGCGGCGGCGGGCGCTATAACTAGATGACGCTGACTATAAGACCGAAATGGTTTGCTACACCTGCCACCCACCCGTTATATCTGTTGTTGCCTAGCAACGCCTACGCTTGCAAAATCGCTTGTAGCCATCGCGCTAGGCGCCCGGCTTAGTCACTTCAGTGTGGCCACGAGCGGCGATTTCATAAGTTCAATATTATCGCGCCCGCCGCCGCCACCGCGGTAGGCTCGCAGTGTGTTTGAGCACATTGAAGCGATCATCCTGATAATTATGCTTCTATGTTCTCCGGTCAGAGCGATTCTTGAAATAACCGTAAAACTATTTTGGATAATTAAAACTGAAGTGACGCTTTTTGGTTTTAAGCACGTTGCTTCCTAATTTGGGCTTCTCTGTTTTCTTTGCTGTAGGTCGTTAATACTGTATTGAGATGTCAGATACATCTTTATGAGGGCCTAGGCTAGTCCTAGTGCGTGGAACTCGTTAGCAGTTTGCGTATTATTTTCAGATGTATGAACTTGAAAGGACAGGAGAATCTAGAAGTAAATAAGAAACGTTACTGCTAGCATATTGTGCCTGCCTACCCAAATGAGATGAGGGCTGGAGTTCAATGCACATGCAGGTACATATAGCTGAGGTATTCCACGAAGCACACCCAAAAGAAGCACACCCAGACGAAGCCCACCTAAAGTATTCCACTTAGCCCACCCGTAGGTGGGCTTCTAAATAAAAATTTAAAATAATTAATTTCCTATTCCACGAAGCACACCTACGAATATCGCATCGGATAGTGCGGGGACTAAGAAATAAAAATGTCGATAGGAGAAAATATTTATTATTTAAAAGACTAGCATCTTTCAGTTTCATTATAATAATGTGACACAATATTTGTCATTTTTGTAATCTTACGATTGGAAATCACAGATTGTTTCATAATTATATTTCCAAAAAAAAAAAAACTATTTTTCTATTTTGTTCCTTTTTTACCGACTTCAAAAAAAGGAGGTTATCAATTCGTATGTATGTAATGTAACCAGAACTGTCCAGTTTTCATATATGTTAGTCTACATCAGCGTCTGAACAAATGTGCCAAATTTCATAAGTGTATGTACGTATGTATGTTTTTATGTTTGTGTTCGCATATCTCCGGAACTACAAGTCCGATTTAAGTAATTCTTTTTTTAACCGACTTCAAAAAGAAGGAGGTTATCAATTCGCGTAACAAATATACAAAAAAATATATATATATACCGTATATATATATATTTTTTTTTTGTATATTTGTTACGCGATTACTCCGCCAATTGTGGACCGATTTTTAAAATTCTTTTTTTGTTCGAAAGGAGGTACTTCTGAGGTGGTCCCATAGTCACCAAGTTGGGATCTGATGATTGGATCCTGGAGAAATCGAGGGCAACCCTCAAATTTTATAGGCCGACACACCGTTTTTCGCTAATTTTATGAAGTAATTTAAGTAATTGCGTATGGTAATCATAATTTCATGTAGCTGAGCTGATGATGGAAGGTAGAACTCCTTAATAGTAAGGAGTAGGCATCGACTGATTTAGTTTGAGTTCGCATATCTCTGGAACTACAAGTCCGATTTAAGTAATTCTTTTTTTGTTGTACTAGGTATCATTTAACTTAAGTTTCATCAAAATCGGTTCAGTAGTTTTTGAGATAGGGAATTTTATTAGCTTATTGTGTACATGAGCGATGTTATTACCGGTGTTATGGATTACAAAATTCTAGTGCACATGTTGTATTTGACAAGAATTCGGGTTGAATATTTAAACTAAAAAGAGTAAAATAAAAACTTAAAAAAAAAATGTAACCGCCTTCAAAAACAACCATAAAAAACGGTAATAAAACCTACAAAATAACTTTTCTTTCGGAAGTCGGTGGTATAAAAAAGACAATGAAATAAAGAAAAGAAAACAAAGACACCGAATTCCGAAAGAAAAGTTATTTTGTAGGTTTTTTTAACGTTTTTTATGGCTGTTTTTGAAGGCGGTTACATTTTTTTTTGAAAAGGTTTTTTTTTGTTGTACTAGCTATTGTCCAACTTAGGGTAAACTGCAAGTTTCATCAAAACCAGAACAGTAGTTTTTGAGATAGGGAATTTTTTGCCTACTTGGGTTGTAGATTTTCTAAGTTGATTGTATGTTTGGTCGCGATTATCTCGCGTTTGGCAGAACCGATTTTGATGCGGTTTTCACAAAAATATTTCTTTCATTGTGGGGAAAGTTTTAGTACATAACAATAATGGATATCTCGTGAAGTTGCCCGCATAGATCCGTTTTTGTTGGTCACATGCATTATAGATTTCTAAAGACGGCCGATTATACGAAGATTCTTGTTGAATATCTGAACTAAAAAGGGTAATAAAAACTTAAAAAAAAGAACCGACTTCAAATCAAACACAAAAAAGTATAAAATAATTTTTCTTTCGGAAGTCGGTGGCTTTGTTTTTATTTCATTGACTATTGTAAAGTTAAGTGTAAGTTTTTATTGTAATTATGAAACAATCTGTGATTTTTATGTTAAAGTAGAGTATTTTTATTATTCTCTAAACAGGTAGCTATAAGAAAACTTCAACATAGATCTCTATGGAAAACTATATTTACAATGTTTTTTGATATTTGTCCAAGTTTTTATAGTTATTGTGAAACAATCTGTGATTTTTTATGTTAAAGTAGAGTATTTTTATTACTCACTAAACATGTAGCTATAAGAAAACTTCAACATAGATCTGCATGGCAAACTATATTTACAATGTTTTTGATATTTCTCCAAGTTTTTATTGCATAATTATGAAACAATCTGTGATTTTATTAAGAACAAAAAAGGAACATAATAGAATAAAAAACTTTTTTTTAAAAAAATGTAGCCTTCTTCCCATAAAAAATTTCAAAATAACCTACAAAAAAAAATATTTCGAAAGTCGGTGACTTTCTTTTTTATTTCATTGACTTTTTGTCACCGACTTTCGAAAGAAAAATTTTTTTTGTAGGTTATTTTGAACTTTTTTGTGGGAAGTCGGTTACATTTTTTTAAAAGTTTTTTTATTTTTCCTTTTTAGTTTCAATATTCAACCCAAATTATTGTCAAATACATAATTTTCTTACATGTACACTAAAATATTTCTTACATGTGCACTAAAATATTGTAGTCCGTAGCACCGGTAATAACATCGCCCATGTATGTACTCTTACACAATGAGCTAAAAATGAAAACTACTGCACCAAACTAAATGAAAATTTTATGGGACCAAATGGCAGATATACTGTATTAAACAAAAAAAGAATCATCGAAATCGGACCAGAAACCTCGGAGTAATCGGTGTAGACAATGTTGAAAACTGTTTAGGTTTTTGTTGATTTTTCAAAAAGTGCTAGTCCGATTTCGATAAAATTTTAATGGGATCATTCAGGAAGTATACCCTTGCCAACAAAAAAAGAATTTTTCAAATCGGTTGGTAAACGACGTAGTCATGCCCAAACAAAAAAATATAAACATCTGAATTGAGAATCTCCTCGTTTTGGAAGTCGGTTAAAAATAATTATTTTTTTTGGAAATGTAATTATGAAACAATCTGTGATTTCCAATCGTAAGATTACAAAAATGACAAATTTTGTGTCACATTTTTATAATGAAACTGAAAGATGCTATAGTCTTTTAAATAATAAATATTTTCTCCTATCGACATTTTTATTTCTTAGTCCCCGCACTATGCGATGCGATATTCGTAGGTGTGCGTCGTGGAATAGGAAATTAATTATTTTAAATTTTTATTTAGAAGCCCACCTACGGGTGGGCTAAGTGGAATACTTTAGGTGGGCTTCGTCTGGGTGTGCTTCTTTTGGGTGTGCTTTGTGGAATACCTCATATAGCTCCTTGTACTATGATAAAAAACAAATAAATATCTGTGTAAAGAAATATCTGTCGCAGGATTTTATTTTATTTTCTTCTCTACGCAACAAAGTCCGTCAAGTATAAAGTATAAACACGTTTCTCGTACGATATGATAATTAAGAACTCTTTATTATTCAAGCCAAAGATTTCCTAGTTCGTTCCCCATTCATAAAATGCGCAGAGTCCATCGCCTGTCAGATTATGAAGCCGCTGAAAAAAAAGAAATACATTGTGGCGTAAAGATATTTTTGGGGAAAATAGAAATTTTGTTCTGAAAATACTTTGTAAGAAAATAATGGTATATTTTGAAGGTGTTTTGATTTCGAAAATCAGTTTCTGTTTAGAACAGAAGTTTTGTCATAACAATATTTAAGTTTTATAAATACCTATCTAAACATCACGATGAACGCAGAAAACAAGCGTGACTTTGATTTTTGGTACTTACAAAAGCGAATTAAGACAACTCGCTATCATTGCATACCTAAAGATAAGCGTATATAAACAATAATAATTATATAGATTAATTTAATTGTTTCAAGTTAACCATATAAGAACGTTCTATTATTCTATTCAAAAGCATACTTCAGACTAATATCTGCTCGTTAAGTAACAACATTAGCAACAAAGACACGAATGCAGTTATTGCATTTACAGCGCTAAATCGCTTGAAAATCACTAAAAGAAACGTTAACCACCACCAACAATGCACATGCAACTCAGTTAAACAAACAAAGTTTGTCATAACATCAACGGTTTCACATTACAAAAATCAGTAAATATCCCGTCGAATTTTAAAACACACGTCTAGTGACGGCTTTACACTCGTTGACCTTATAGTGGCTTGATAACGTGACGATAGATCAGTTTTGTAACCGCGGCCGGCGCACGCACACGTATCAAAATGTCAGAGGAAACCGCTGCTCCTACGTTATGGGACGAACTCATGAGCCCACTGAACCTTGTGTTAATAGCAATAATTGTGTACCTCGTGTATAAGATTATCAAGTCGAACTTTGAATCTGAAGTGACAGTGGCAGCACCTCCACCAAGTCTACCGAAACTGAGGAAGGATCTGACAGTAGCTGAGATCAAGCAATACGATGGAACGCAGCCCGATGGCAGAGTGCTACTAGCTGTCAACGGAATCATTTTCGATGTAACCAAGGGCAAGAGATTTTACGGCCCCGGTAAGTGTGTTTCCTATTTGGTAGGGTTATACCGGCTGTGTGTTAAGGTTATGATCGTGCGCAATAAAATGTGCCTAGTTTTACGATTTCACTCGTAGTAAAGTGTGTGTAGGAATCGCTTTTTTATTTAGTGAGCTTGTTTGCTATCCTAATACAAATGGAGAAATCAATGTGGGAAGTAGTTTTGTAATATAAGATGGATTTCAAAGATTTAGCAGCGGATTTTTTGATTTGGAGATTTTTGTGCTATGTTTCAGTGTAAATATCTAGATAGAACTATTAAAGGTAAATGTTAAAACTGGTGGGATGTAAGTAACTGGTGCTTACACAAATGTCATTAGATCATGCGATAAAAGAAAATTAAAAACATCAGACAAATAAAAAAGAACAATGTGAAATTAAAATAGAGTCCATTGTTTTAATCCGCAGCATGTTGACTATTATTATTTAGATTTAAAAATTCCAACTTGTGTAATAGAAGCACAAGCAAGCTAGTTCGGTGTTTACCTGTCTCAGTCTGCCACTTACATTAGAGCGAGAAGCAAAACGTAAACATTAACGTATTCATTTTTTTACTTCTCGGTCCATGGGGTACATAACAGCTAGCATAAATAATAACACTGTTACGTAAAGTTTTCTTGAATGCTAACACTCATACACGAGTTTGCGAGAACTTATAATATGAACGTGTTAAGTTGATTTTATTTCAAATGATAATGATTTAAATGGGCTAGCGGCCATTAAAGACTTCCTAATAACGATTGTAATATCACACAGAAGATTTTGTAATACAGAAAACAGTCCTCTAACAGTCTCTAATCTAGTAATAAAACTTACCATCATCAATACGAAAGAAGATTAAAAAGGGGAGAACTTTAAAAGAAATGTTCGGAATCAAACTGATAAGGTAGGTAACCTTTGAACCTTCTGAATTCAGTGCCCCAAACTAGTAATCATTTATCGCAGCGAGTTTTTTTTTCACGTACATACTTTGTAAATCATTGTCAGAGTGACTAGACAAATATAACTTGAGACATGATAGACGTCATTGCTTAATTACATGGACGTGTTAAAGGTGCGTTAATCGCCAAACCGGTTGTAAATCTCCGGACAAGGGCAAATTTTCAACTTTTTGGTCTAGATCATAAAGTTTAAATCTATTGAAGACAATCCGTAGCTTCAGTAATACCGCGACGCTGAGTCATTAGAAAATAGCGGTACAGAGAAAAAACACTGAAGTGTCTCTAAGAACCCATAATGTCAAAAACTTAGCTGTTCCGACTGCCAAAATTACAACTACAGCTACCAATTTGAGAAATTCAGTAATTTCTACTCCAAATACTGCACTTGTGACGCCGTCATCGGAACAGATAAGAGATGGTGGTTCCGTGACTGGAATTGCGTCCGCCATGACCAATCCTTTACCACTGTGGGGAAGTAGGGCCCCTATTTTCAATCATCCTGACAGGTTGAATTAGCCTAGATTAATAGGCTTGTTTTAGGCCATCACAAAGACGACGCAGTTTATCTAGAATGTGGTCTGAGCCTTGGCATTGATTCTTATAACTTTGGTAATCAGAGAACACTATTTTAAGTAAACCAAGCCCAGTTGATTCCCAGTGGTAGCACTTAGACACAACTTCATTGATTACTTGGAAAAAAAAAAACATTCGATACATGTAACATCGCATTTATCAGCAAACCTGTATTTGACATAGACTCATACGTATACATGTTTGTATTGCAGTAAATATAGAATTGTATAAACATGAAATTATCAATGATTACTCGAATGCAGTCGACAATGTTAAATTTCAAAGTAATGCAAACCAGTTTTTCATAGTAGGAAGTCTTTATTTACATAAAACTTGACCTAGAGATCTAGTTGATACGTAATCTCAGACGTAATTGTGACTTGAATACAGAACTAATATAATGAAGTCTATTAATAGTTCTTTAAATAATACCGCTGTTATGTCCAGCGACTTGGTCTACGTGTAACTAGAAAATTATCCCATAGTAATATTAGTGGGTACTGGGTATCTTAAGCATTATTACTAAGCCAAATGTCTTTTAGATCCATTCAGCCTTTCTGCCGTAATTGACTAATAAACATCCATTCATCCATATTTGTTACCTAATACGCTATTTCATTGAAAACAGCGACAGGCGTTTCACTGTGTGCATACTACTAACAAAACACTTTTGTTTATTGATATACAAGACGTTTTGTTTTTACATCAGACAGATCAGTTTTTTCTTACGACAAAACCGGTTTACCAGTATTGTTTTGATAACTTACACCGTGAGACCACTTTGATTACACTATTCGCTCCATTATTGTCTTTAAGAAGCAATACTTCCTTCAAAACACACTTTAGTTCTATTTGATTATTTACGTCTTCTAAAAGGGAAGAGACTTTGTTTTCACTTTCCAATGTGTTTATTTTTAATGACTTCTTCTTGATTACTGTCAGTTTGGCAGGGTAAGCTCATGCGGACCTATATAAATTTTATTAACTTTGCTTATAAACTATATCTATTCTATGTGATGAATAAACTCCAGAAACAGGACCACGTCATGTCGTTAAAAAACTAAACTGATAAACCATGAAAACTTGTTACACAAGAAAGTTAAATAATTTCTCAGAGTTTTAACGACATCGTGAACAGTTTATGATAGCAAGTTTCCTGTCGCATATGTTATCGTTTACGATCCATCAATACTGAGTTGGCTGAAAGCTGAAACTGATAACAGGAGATAACGGGCTTGTTATTAATGTTACTGAATTGTCACTGTCGTTTTCAGCTTAGTAACCATGCCACACTGTGTATAAAATGTCACGACTTTAATTCAAGAAGGATTTCGTAGATGTGCTAATAATAGTAGATCCAGTTTATTTCGGTGGTTTTGTTCACAATTTATGTATAAGAGCCATAGGTAGTTTAAGTCATAGTTTAAACTCATAGAATTTATTTAAAATATATCATTAGAAGCACATTTGAATTGTCGAAAACATGCAGCTATAGTTCCAATCAGAAGACATAATAATTGCTAATTAATCACTGTTAGTAGTCGTCAATTTCAAAGCATAGATATATGGAGAAGAAAGGATTCATCATCATCATCATCAGCCGGAAGACGTCCACTGCTGAACATAGGCCTCCCCTTTAGACCATCACGCCGAATGATAATTCGCCACTTGCATCCATCGGTCAAGAAATGACTCCATGATATACATATTTTATGTTATTATCAGTTTGCTTCATTTCATAATTTTTAATAATTTCAGTTACAATGAGCACTTTGTTACCTGCCCCGACTAGTTATCGATTCATTTATCATTTTCTTCAATCGTCTCATCGATATAATTATCAATCAGCGCACTTGTCTCTCTGATAAACATTATACAACAGCAATGTTGCCTTCACCTATAATATTCCTAGGAATATTATCTAACATTCTAATAGAAACTTGTGTTGTATCAGATAACATGAAGAGTTTTAATTTGGATTTGAGAAGTGTGTCTTAAATGTTGGTATTCTAAAATATGTTTTGGCAACACTATGCATTTGATTTAGAAAAAATTGTTCTACCAGATGATGCTCTCAAATAAAAATTCATAAAATTGTATTTTTATTATTATTTATTTATTACTAAAATACATTACATTACATTATAATTGAGATTGAGATCAATGCCCCACAAAACCGTTTCCACGGTTTGTCTGCAGGAACGGAACACAAAATAGGCAACAAAAACGTTTAAAGTGCGGAACCTTAAATATGACAAATAACAATATTTTACAAACTCTCAAGTAAGAACAACTTAAGTAATTTGGCAAATTTGCCTTTTTTAGCCTGATTTCTTATACCAGCAGGTAAACTGTTGAGAAGATAAGGTATTCTTTTCTCAAGCGTTCTGTCGCCAAAGTAATTATTTACTCTAGGTACATTATAGTTACCTGCTGATACTGTCCTAGTTCCGTAATTATAAGTAACCAGCGAGTGACGCTCCCAACAGCCATGACTGTTTACCAGGAGAAGATATTTATATTTTTATTGATTCTCCGCGGTAGAATTCAACACGCTTCACAATCTTTATGCCGATTCATCATCATCATCATCAGCCGGAAAACGTCCACTGCTGAACATAGGCCTCCCCCTTAGACCGCCACGCCGAACGACAATTCGCCACTTGCATCCATCAGTTGCCCGCGACCCTCACGATGTCGTCGGTCCACCTAGTGGGAGGCCTACCTACGCTGCGTCTTATGCCGATTATCCTTTTTCTAATAAGCTTAATATATTGTCACCCACGACAAAGGCTTCTCCTTTTGATTATACTTATTCTACACTAATATTTTCAACTTCAGCAACGTCTGTAATGTCATTTTTATCTGTACCTACTCTCATATTGCGACTGATTATAAAGATGTGACTCCTATCTAAAGAAAATTATTTACAAAATTGTTATCATTACATTCTTCGTACTTTTGTGTGTTAATTGCTTCATAATTATGAATTCTAAAACTGGAATCGATAGTGTCTGTGCAAGCAGTAGGAAATCGTTAAATAAATTAGCAGCTGATTTTAAATAGTCACTTACACTCACTTATTCGGAAATGAAACAAGATTTATAAAATGTGTTTTCTTTAAGAAAGTCATTTGATATTATGTTTTCGTCATAATAGCGGTAATTGGTAGCTTGGCAACAAATAATGATAAGTATCTGCGAATAATAACAAACATTATAATTGTACTAACTGTTGCTAGCGGCTTCACCCGCTACAACTCAAATATTATCCCACTGGAACATAAAATCAGGGTTGTAAACCATCTTTGTACCACATTCAAATTCGTTCAGTAGTTTATGCGTGGAAAAGTAACAAACATCTACCCACTCATCCTCAAAAATTCTCGCATTTGTAATGTTTTACTTATATTCGTCATATTATATTGTTAAGGCGATTTCCTCTAAGTTAAATGTTTACTAAAACATTCCGTCTCTCTTAAATATTTTTATTCAAAGTAGAATTCATACATTTTATTTTATAATCACCTATGCCCCCAGTTACTGACAACGAGGACGCTGCATTTATCAACGTTACGCTACAATATTGCTCTTTGCGAAAATATACCATACAGCTACTCTGTTAAGTTTCATAATTCAATGTTGGACCGTAATTATACAGAGCCCCTGATTTTATAAACAGACTGTCGTATTCAAGTGATTCGACCTCGGTAAAAGTCGACGTTGTTTTTATAATTTGTATAATGATTTTACATGTTGAATGACGTCATCATGTTGGAGGGATTATGAGCACATGGTATTTTGAGAATATAAAGAGAGAAAACCACCGTGTTGTTTAACTGTGCATTTGCAATAGCGAACTTATTCCCATAAAAACATGTTGAAATCATGATTTCTAAAAAAGTTAACATTTATCATGTAGGCAGTAAGTATAAACACATAGGTGATGATACTAAACTGACAGTTAGTAGGTTCTGCGAATATTAAAAAGAGGAAAATAGGTAGCAAAGTGCAGTCACAGTCAAATTCATAGCTACCTAACTGCCTAAATCCATCGTAAAGAAAGACGATTCTATAAGAATGATCCATAACCATAATTTATAAATACGACACCAAACAAAAAACAAACTCGAAGGGCAGATGTTTATCACAAAAACAAGAATCGACTAAAAACTAAATTGGAAAAACACAACAGTAAGTAGCAAACAACTACTGTTTATACGCGAGGAAGTAATAATTTAGACACGGTTCAAGCAAACACTGTTTCGGAACTAATTTTTAAAACGTAAACGCTTTACGTTCGTGAGGGGCCGAGGCCCTTCAGTGTAAAAAAAGAAGAAAAGCGTGCAATTATTTAAATGAATGCATGGAGCGGTGAATTAAAATCCTTTTAATTGAATCTGGTCCCATAAAAGTGTCTTTCTTTTAACATTTGCGTGGATAGAAATTTTGGGGAGACTATCTAAATCTGTGTTCTTTTCATCTACTAATGTTTTGTCTGTGTTTATGTTATGTACACTCAAAGTGCTTAACCCGTTATTATGCAGAATAACTAGTAATTATGTATAATCACTAAACTGACTAGTGTTAAATTATTCACTTTGATTAGTTATTATTCATAATATATGGTCGATGTTAGTTAAAGTAATAAATACGGTTCGACCAGCTGACATCACTTGGGTAAAGTCCGCATAATCACTCAAAAATATTTGAATCCAAGGTTTACTCAACCGTGAAACCGAAGGAGCTTCGGGCACACCGACAAGGATAGTTTAGTTTTAAGGATATTAAGAATTTCAATGATGGGTCCTCTGGCCTTTGATTGTTTGCCTTCACGATTGGAATCGTTAATAGGAGAACTTGGGATCCAAGAGAGAGCGAAGCGAGCTTGGGACTTGTGGGCACCCTGACACGGACAGGTTAGGTCCGAAGGGGATGGTGGGGTCTGAAAGACCCCGCCATCCCCTTTACTTTACTTACTTTAAACCATCCACGCAGAAATAGGAGCCCCGCTTAGCGGGGCTCAGTTGGGGTTCCTTTTTAGGTAATCTTCACCTATACTTGTTTTAATATTACTTTATCCCACATCCATAATAACTAGTTGATGTGATTAATTCCATGTCAGTTATCACTTTAACTAAGTCTTGCCAGATATTATACGTAATAACTAGCAAATGTGATTAATTCTGTGTAATTTATCACTTTCAATAAATTGTAGTTATTGTGTATAATAACTAGATTTTTTTACTTTGACTGCAACATATACACAGGGTTTTTACTCTTCTTTTCTTATAGTCACTATGAACATAAAAGTACTCGTAGCAAAATGATGTTACTAAGTTTTAAAATAATTAAAAATCGGCGTGCATAAATTATCTGACTACAATATGATTGAGATAAAGCTAGACAGATGATGATGACTGTGTGATCATCAAGCTAAAGACATCATAAATTCCTAGAAAATTATCATAGCAACATTATTTTTTACAAACATCCGGTAGATTTACGTCATAAACTGTCATGTGAGCGAAATATTCAACTATTAAGACATTGGCTTCTACAGAGTTATGCAATATACGATGTTATATTTGTTATGAAATCACAATATTACTGGTTTATATCATCTCATTAAAGTGTCGTTAGATTGTTGACATTCTATTCTAGAAACACATTATCTTAAATTAGCGTGTTTATTAATAACACAACATACTAATCGGGTATTAGTTGCTAATCTCTTCCAAATATTTCATTTACTATTTCTTTTACATCTCTAACATAGACTTGCCGTGTTTTTGTTTTTTTTTTCTAAAATCCTTGTCTCAATAGCTTGTTAGCTATATTCAACATTATTGAGAGGACGTTTTCAGCCATGGTTATGAAGTATCTCTTTTATTACGTCATCTTTAGCTTCAATATCCTAAAATATATGTATTTTTATGCATTCATCAGTATTGTAAAGATGTATACTCCACCATTGTTATTTTATCAAGCTTCTCTTCTATTTCGTCAACCATTATGAAGACTACGTCTTTAGGTTAAATATATTCCTAAAATATATGTAAATACAACATTTTATCATTCACATCTGTGTCTAGGCCAGTCACCTTAGAACCACGAACAATATTAGTATTCCTACCCTGTGCACAACATATTATTCTCTGACCAAAACGAAATAGTTTCCCGTAATCTTCTTGAAACAATACACTTAGAGAATCTGTTGAAGTTTTCTGAATGTTTTCTAGATATACAATAGGTGTTTGGATTTCTAGCTTTCTATTATTCAAAATGTTGTTTGCTTTGGTTTCCCGTTTTTGCGTGACAGTTGATTGGTTTGCAATAGAAAATAGTTGTAGTTTCGTCATGTTAGTATATTTCTGGCATTATTCCAGTATGTGCTTTGCCAAATAAACCGTCTTTGTGATAGCAAAATTTTGCAAAGAAAGGCAAACTTCTTCCATTTCGAAATCATTCAAATAATTTTTAATGTTAAGCCTAGATCGATTCATTGGTTCAAAAATTGTTATTGAATTTTACTTTCAAGAATGCCTTAGCAGCCTACGTGATTAGCTGGTGTCGATTCAAAATTTGTTCTAGTGTAGCGCAACATTACTGGCAGAATAAATGCATTCCATATTTATACTGATTGTTTATTAACAATTTTATTTTAATGTTTTCCAGGTGGCCCATACTCAGCCTTCGCAGGCAGGGACGCGACACGAGGCCTGGCTACCGGTCAGGTAGCTGCCTCAGACAAGGAGTGGGATGACGTTAGCGACTTGACTCCTGATGAGGCTGCTTCAGCCAAAGAATGGGAAGATCAGTTCAAAGGTAACGAGAACTTTATTTTGTAAGGCAATAGGGACTATTACCGTATAGGCTCTATTTTGTATAATTATTTATTTGGAATACTTAGGGCTGATTTTTCAATAGTCAGATAAATTTTATCTGGGGAATAAAAATGGCGGTTTGACAGCTTGTCTATAGAAAATATGTCAAATCGCTATTTTTATTCCTCAAATAAAAGTTATCTGACTATTGAAAAATCAATCCTTAGTATCATTAAGTATTCCAAATCCTCTAATCTTATATTCAAATAAAAGTCTAAAATTAAATCCGGGAAGGTCTAAGGAATTTCAGTTGTGTGGTGTGATTAATTGTCGTTCTATCTCTTTCTGTAAATGGTAAAGCAAGATTAAAATAATACTGCTACAAAGGATGGCGGTAGGCCCCCAGTTACCTAGTAATTGAATAGAGTATTTATTTTAACGTAAATAAAGCAAAATCTCTGAGTAAATATGAAAATAATAATATAATTGAAAATTTATGATTAATTAATTAATGATTAATTTCGTGCAGGATCCAAGACAGGTAAATTCATTCTCCGGGACACGTCGAGCTTCATTGTCTCGGCGCTTTTCTGGTGGTTGCCACTGTTGATTCTGGCTCTCAGGAGTTGCAGTGGTTTGGGAATAGTGTGGTGGGTTTGTCCCAAAAAAAAAAATATATAATTGAAACCATAACCCTCCTTCTTGCACAGTCGGGTAAAACATTAGTTATTGTAATGCGACAACATGAAAACTAAGTATTGAAATTTTATTTTACAGAAAAGTACGATATTGTGGGCCGTCTTCTGAAACCTGGTGAGACACCAAACAAATACAGTGATGATGAATCTGAAGACAAGAAGTCACAGTAGTATAAAAAAAATGTTATTTTTTAATAATTAAAAACTTGTTAAAACGTGATATTTTGCTGGAATTCGGTGCCTAGGGATAAATAATTATGTTTAAAGCGTTAATAAAATATTTTTATAACATTTTTATTTATTTTGTTTTAGGTTTACTTTGACCAAAATTTGACGACCTCTGTAAATAGGAATGTTCCACGAATTGTTGTATTTTTGTGTTTAAAAATGTTATTTACACTCAGGGGCACATTTAACCGTCCACTCATTTGAAATTCCATATCGTTTGTTTATGTTAACTTACGCTTTGACTACTAGACGTAACTTTATAGGTGAGTATCTCTGAAATGAAGAAAACACATACACCCACGTTTTTTTTACTTTTGTGGTTTTTATTCAACAATAATCAGTTCAGTAGAAATTTGACAGCCTCGCCCCTCGTTTTGTGTGAAGGATAAATTTGTTTTACAACGTTGTCTGACCATAATTTCGAATGAAATCGAAGAATTGAAGTGCTGCGACCTTATTTAAACCAAAAAAATGCCACTAGACGCAGCTGGAGCAGCTAGGGCTGTGGCACTTGCAGACGCTGGGTTCAGCCAGCGTCGGATTGGACGAATGCTTGGATATCCTCGAAGCACTATCCAAGATGCTATCCAGCGTTACAGAGAAACCGGTTCCTACACAAGGAGACCAAGACAAGGTCGTAGACGGTGTACAACAGAGAGAGATGACCGTTACATCGTCTCGAACGTTCTTCGAAATCGGTTCACAACGGCTTCTGAGACTTGTAACCGCTTATTTGAGGTACGAAATGTAAGTGTGAACCTAAGAACAATAAGAAGAAGGTTAGCAGAGAGGGATCTGGGATCATTTCGACCAGTTCGAGTACCACAGCTAACGACAACTCACGGAAGAGCGAGACTTGCTTTTGCTCGAGAACATTTAAATTGGACGTCAGAGCAATGGAAATCAGTTCTCTCTCTGATGAATCAAGAATCGCTTTACGAGGTCCTGATAGACGTCAGCGGGTGTATAGACGCCGTGGTGAAAGGTTTGCTGAATGTGCTGTGGTTGAAACAGTGGGCTACGAGGGAGGCTCGATTATGGTGTGGGGTGACATTTGTTACGAGGCCTGTACAGAGTTGGTGGTCTTCGATAGAGGCAGCGTTAATGCTCACAGGTACGTGACAGAAGTCCTAGAACCACATGCGATGCCATTTGCTCCATTCATTGGCGATAATTTTGTTTTAATGCACGACAACGCTCGTGCACACACCCCGAGGATTATCATAGAGTACTTGGACGCCATCAATATTCAGAGATTACCATGGCCAGCTCGGAGTCCCGACCTGAACCCGATAGAGCATGTATGGGACAACCTTAAAAGACGAATTCGGAGTCGAACACCAGCTCCTACGACCATCACCATCAGTGAGCTGAAAACTGCAGCTGTTGAGGAGTGGAGGAACATTCCACAAACCGACATCCAAGACATAATGGACGGGCTTACAAATCGATTACAAGAGGTGATTAGGGCCAGAGGAGGGAATACACACTATGAGTGCGATAATTTGGAGCATACTTTTTTTTTAATTAAAATGTTGCTAAATGTCGTTTTTTGTCAGAAAACTGCATTTTCGCATTTTGAATTTTTTTATCTTGATTAAAGCATTTCACAACTTACACATGTTTTATTTGTGTTCTCATAGATTCACCAAAAGTAATTTTATAACAAAATTAGTTAAAATTCGATACAATTTTGAAATAATCGACAAAATGTAGATGGCCGGTTAAATGTGCCCCTGAGTGTATTTCGCACCTTCGGTAAGACAAGGGCCGAAGTGCTAAAATTTCTGAAAATGAGTTAAATATGCCAAAGTGCCTTAAAAACTTATTTCTACCTGTAGGAACAAAGACATTCACTAGATTCAGTTTATTTTCGCCAGAGGGCAGTAGTGCCTTTGTACCATTCGTTCGTTTTTTGAATGATATTGGCGCGACAAAATCTCATTGGTCAGTTGCGGCATCGCCCGCGTGAGTAGTGGTTGTGTACTGGAGCGTCAAGGTCATTAAGGTAAATATGCCCTTTATTGTTTTCTATTTTGGAAAGACATAGTCACATTTTGTGTACTTATGCCTAATTTGTGAGCACATTTTTGACAGAACAAAGTCGTTCGGGTAGTTGTGCCTTTGTGAGTCCAATACGTAAACATTGCCTAGTCTTTAAACCAAATCTGACTTTGTCATTCCAATTTTATCTTATACAGATAACTATAATAGCATTTAAGACTTTGTCATTCCTACCGCTTTATTTTTTATGTAAAATTGATAACATTTCCGTCGTTTTCTTTACAATATCTTGTGTATATTTATTGAACTGTAAGATAATTCCGATGCCAATTTTTTCCATTTATTAACCCCCGATGTAAAAAAAGGGTTCTTATAGGTTTGACGTGTATTTATTTTTGTTCTGTTGATTAATAAACCGAACTTAACGTCTGATTATTTTGGCTTTTAGGGAATAAAAATGGAATCTCGAGGCAGAAAACTTTTGAGGATGGTGGATGAGCAATTTAATATACCGGCTAGAACTATTGATGAACCTCAGGTTAAAGAAAGTTTAGAAAAATCTAGTTTTGAGGAATATAATAGTTTTAAAAAGACAAATTCTACTCCTAAAATTAATTCTATGTCAATGGTTGAGCAGTGGATAGATAGCAATGACTTGGAAAATCAGGATCCAATAACAATGATACCTGAAACTACAGGAGCAATAAATTCATCCATGATAGCCGTATCTGCTATGGAGGATCCAATACCAACGATTCCTGAAACTACAGAGGCGATAAATTCATCCTTGACAACCCCTGGTAATAACGATTCCGAGTCTGAAGAAAATGGAGATTTTTCTCCATCCGAAGGTTCAGAATACAAGCCAAATGAGAAACAGGCTAGAAACTACACTAAACTCTTCAAATCAAGAAACGTGTCCAGTTCTTCTAGTTCTGACAGCAGCTCATCCAGTTCCAGCAGCAGCTCATCCAGTTCTAGCAGCACCTCTTCTAGTTCTCGAAGCAGATTTCTTGAACCTAATACTACGGTGGACTTAAAAAATAATGAAGGCAATAGTGAACCAGAACCAACACCACACGCAACAGTTAGTATAGAGCAGAAATCAAACAAACGGTCTAGAAAACGTCAAAGAAATATAAATGAGTGGAAACAAGTCATATCCAAACGTTTGAAAAACAGTGGCCAAGAGTACACTACAAAAAGAGGAAAAATTGTAGCAGCAAAATCAATTCTTCCTCCTTGCCCTGATAAATGCCGACTTTCGTGTTCCAGTAAAGTTTCTTCTGAAGATAGAAATACGATTTTTCAATCCTACTGGGAGCTGGGAACACACATAAGACAAAGAGACTTTCTCGCGTCTTGTGTGAAACTGATTCCGCCTGCATACCGAAGAGTCAAAATTACCGACAATAATACCTGTATTAAACCACCAAGAAAACCAAATTCGACCTACTATTTTATGATAGGTTCACAAGAAGTTAGGGTCTGTAAGAAGTTTCTGCTAAATACATTGGCTATTGGAGAAAAAACTTTACGTAATGTCATTGAAAATATATCTAATAATACTATGAGAATGAGTGCTGTAGATAATCGAGGCAAACACGGTAAAAATTGTAAACTAAGTGCTGAAGTTCTCCAATCGGTTCATGATCACATAAAGTCGATTCCTCGTACAGAAAGTCATTACTTAAGGGCTAATACTACCAGAGAGTTCATAGATGGTAGCCTGACTATAGCTGAGCTTCATCGCAACTACCAAGCTATCAGAAAAGCAGCTGGAAAACCATCCGTCAATTACGATGCTTACCACCGCATTTTCAACAATGATTTTAATATAGGCTTATTTGTGCCTCGTAAAGACCAATGCGATGAATGTGAGGCATTTAAAAACGCTGTTGACAAAGAACCACTGTCAGAAAAGCATAAGTTACACCTTGAAGAAAAGAGTCTTTCCCGTTTAGAACTTGAAAAGGATATAGGAGACAGTAAACAGACAGATTCCAATAACATAGTAGCCATATTCGACCTACAGGCAGTTTTACCGTGTCCCATTGGCCAGTCGTCAGCATTCTTTTACAAGTCGAAGCTTAACTGCTATAATTTCACAGTTACCAATATCAATAGTGATAAAACATTTTGCTTTTTCTGGCACGAAGGCCTTGGAAAACGCGGTGCTAATGAAATAGGAACATGTCTTTACAAGTTTCTGGAAGAATTATCTACTCAACAACCCAATAAAGACTTAATATTTTATTCTGACAACTGTTGCGGCCAGCAAAAAAATAAATTCGTTTTCGGGATGTATTACTATGCTGTCAATATGTTGCCCATAAAATCTATCACACACAAATTCCTCATTAGAGGGCATACTCAGAATAGAGCTGACGCGGTTCATTCTGTCATCGAGAAGAGTGTTAAAAGGGCTAAGAAAGCAGGGCCTATATACTGTCCAGCTGAGTATGCATGTCTCATAAGAAATGCAAAAAAACGCGGCAACGGATTCGAAGTCAAAGAAATGAATTTTGATTCATTCTTTGATTTGAAATTGTTATCTGATGATGTTAGCTTAAATCTAAGCAAAGATGTTACTAGAAATAATATCAAAATATCTGAAATTAAAGCCATTAAGTTCACTAAGAGTTCTGATACATACCAATTCAGATACAGTTACAAAACAAACACATGGGCTGAAGCGCAAGTCAAATTGGGCAGGACGGGTAATAAGAAACGATTGATAGATATTGTATTAAATGTGTTATATTCTGATACTTTACCAATTCCGGATCGGAAGAAAGAAGATATCCGTCAACTAATTGCCTCAAACATAGTTCCCAAATTTTATGAACAATTTTATAATAGTTTATTTCAATAACACATTCCAGTGAACATGATTGTAGATTAAGTATCCGCCTTTATTACATTTTTAATATTTTTGTAGTAACTGTTTTGTTTTTATAAAGTTCTATTAGTAGCACTGATTTGTGCCTAATTTAGAAGACTATTTCTGTTAATCACTTAAAAAGATTTTTAAGTGTTATGATTATTATTAGGTTTTGAAAGTATATGCAAAAAAGTTATCTATACCTAGGTACTTATTTGATTGTAAGAAAATGTTCTTATGAATATTGTTTTCATATTCTTTATAAAGTTAACTTTGTGATTACATTATGAGAAACAAATTGTGATTTCAAAAATGCTGTGATGACGTGATTACTGACTGATTTTAGATTAACAGTATAAATAAGTCTTACGCATTTACACGCCATTTTATAGATTTAATGTAAACCTTTTAGAAGTGACTTTTATGTTAATTTTTTAATTGTAGTGTTTTTTTGTCAGTGATAAAGTTGTTCCTAAGAAGAATAATAAAGAAGTACAAAATAAGTAGTATTTTCATTTAATAAAATCGTTTCAAATAATGGTGTTGCTTTAGTCACAATTGCACAATAATTTAAATGTTGGTGGGAAAAGGGCATAATTGTATGCATACATTAATATTTAATTAAATATAGTATAAATAAATAAATAACTCAGTCTTTTAAATTACATATTTATATTCACAAATGTATGAGGTATATTTCTGCTAAAAATAAAAAATACTAATTTACATTAATATGGGCAGAAAAACACAATATAAATCAATAAAAACCTTAAATCGTCTGTCCTGAAAAATTTGAAAATTAGCACTTCGGCCCTTGTCTTACCGAAGGTGCGATTTGTGCCCTTTCTGTTTATTCTGGGCTGTTACAATTGACTGGACTGACACATTTAATCAACATTGTGTTTGTTACTTTTTTTGTATAAATAAGGTACTTAGCAAGGATGTCAGTGATTCAAGCAACGCTAATTTTGATGTTGCCGCTTTAGTTAAAAAAATGCGCAGGGAATCTAGAAATAAAAATGGCAATGTTGTTCATGTTAGTCTTCTCTAAATTACATGAATGCTTCTTAAAAATAACAAAGCAACTATCCAGATAGAGAGTTAGGCCCTTAAATCTATATGGTGAACTTAGTCTTAGCTCAAGTTTACCACGAGTTACGCTTCATCTGAAAATAGTAATAGCAGTAAATGGTAAGTTATACACTAGAGGCGCTTTTAAGTTTTTCCATACAATAAGGCCGCGTTTCCATTAATACAAGTTACTTGTATAAAAGTTGAAAATTGTGTGCAACTTGAACAAAACTGCGTACAAGTGGGTAATTTGAACTATAGATTACGTTTCTTATCAATTCAAGCAACTTGAATACCAATGTGACGTCATACTTGAATGCAAGACTTGCCTAATGGAAACGCGCCTTAAACGCAGTAAATACTTCAAGTACGTAAATAAAATACAGAAATCGTGTGATAAGGCCTCTGATAAGCAGTCGCATATCAGTGTCCTGTTTTTCAACAACAGTTTCAGTCAGTTTTTTTTTAACTTTTTTTTTAATTTTCACTTCATAAACATACAAGTACAATAAGTACATATCAAGTCAGCAGAGTCCGAACAAATATTTTTATGATCTGCAAGTAGTTGTTCCGGGTCTGGGTATTTGTGTATGTGAGTTTTCGAGTTTTCTATGTTTGTAACGCACTCACGATACAGGAGTAATTTTCCTATTGTTAAGCTATTGCATAGCCTTTATCGCGGGCTCTGAGCGCGGCGCGGCGTGGCGATCGAACCAAGAAATTCTCAAAACCTAACGAAAAATACCTGACACCACGCATCGTCTAACGTCGTTTCAGTTCGGGAGACTTCGGCAATCATAAAAATATCCGTCATGTCATAAAAACAATTTACTTTTACTTACTGATTCTAAACGGCCAGCTACAAAAGGAGTTTTCACAATGAAACCTACTTATAAAATTCTCCTACAACAAGGAAATTCTTTATTACAGTAGTGCACCACAAACATTTTAAATAAATTATATTCTCGTTAAATATACGCGGTAAGCGATATTTTTCTTTTAAAATAAAAAAAAACAATGTTCAATCACCGCGGCAGTCTCCGAGTGGAACATGTATTATTTTTTTCGCGGTTGTAAAGTCATCAAATGAGTCCCTCCCGTCCTGCCCTGGGAGAGACCAGGGCAGGACGGGAGAGACTTTCAGACTTGTCCTGACTAAAATCCACGATGTTCTTAAATAACCCTTTACGTTTCGGAGCTACTGTTAACTGATAGTCCCGCGACCACGGCAGGCTTTGGCCCTCTAAAGAGTCAACGTTTAAAAAGAAATGTGCCAGACTTGATTACAAAATAGTTCCTAATACTTCCTACTGCCCATCTCTTCACCTAGGCCGTCCCAACAAAAATAAAACCCCCGCGAACCCCGATACCTTATCATTATGACATTTTCCTTTTATCAAAGAAAATAGAGGTAATCCCATCAAAGGGGCGAGCTTCGGACAATCTGATACGTTTTTAATGTCATTCTTTTTTAATGGGATTGCTTGGATAATGGACACTTGAAGATCGGACCTTGCCTATAAATCGAGTGACGTCATGACGTAAAAATATAGAGGTTCTCAAGGCATATACTGGTTTGGTAATGTAATTTAGGGCGATTTTTAGGATTCGTCCGTTCCCAGAAGGTAAAACGGGCTTGACTCTGCTGTCTGTCTGTCACCAGGTGTATCTTATGAACCGTGACAGTTAAACTGTTCTTCTTAGCGTGTCGATGGCAAATATTGTGTTTGTGTCGTTATGTCATATATTAAGATTGGCCCAAAATTCGGCTTCGCGAACCCCGCTCACTGATGCAGCCATAAGATCGTCCAGTATATAGGTTACAGGGCATGCGGCGCAGGACAGTTAAACTGTTTAAATGTTCAAAGATGATGTATTTCGGTTGCCGTTATAACAAAAACTATTAAAAAACAGAATAAAATATTTTTTTAAAGGGGCTTCTATAAGTATAACAGACATGTTGGTCTAGTGGTTAGTGACCGTGACTGCTATGCCGGAGGTCGTTGGTTCGATTCCCACCCAGGACAAATGTTTGTGTGATGAGCACGATCATTTGTTCTGTGTCTGGGTGTAATTTATCTATAATATTCGCTCCTCCCACCGAATAATATCGTAATGTGATAAAACGATACTTTGCGTTTTATTGCATATTCATCATGTAGGTAATCTCTTACACTTTGTCAATTTTTTTCACATTTTTCCTATGAGTACATTACAAATTAGTGTTTTTATAATAACCATAGCCCTAATATTCCGTTATAGATTTATTGTAATTATTTACCTGAATAACATCGCTTCTAGTGATTACGGATAACACTGCTAATAAGAATTTCAATATGTTACGATAACGATATTATTCGAGTAAGAACAGCAAACTCGTTTTATAGTAAAGTTTTTTAACAATACTATTTCTGTAGAGATTTTATTTCAAAAATATGGTAATGCTGGTTACTATTTAATTAAATATTAAAAAAAAATAGCAATTACTTTTGCAATAGTTTACCGAGGTGATATCTACACTCAATCTACGATTGCTGTATTATCTATTAATGAGAAGATTATCGATCTGGAGGAAGAATTGAGCAAAATGCGCTGGGATATCTTGGAATGATCTGAAATCTGAAGAGACGGTCAGGATACGATAGTTCTAGATTCCGGCCAATATGCTCTTCTACCGGGAAGGAGACCGTAAATCCCAGGGTGGTGTTGGATTTCTCGTCCGCAGGTCCCTCATCAACAATGTTATGGAAGTCGACAGTGTGTCGAGTAGGGTAGCATACCTTATACTCAGAATAACCAACCGGTATTCGTTGAAGGTCATACAGGTATATGCGCCGACCTCGACACATTCTGATGATGAAGTAGAGGCATTGTATGAGGAGATATCCGAGGCCATACATACCTCCGAAACATACTCCACCGTTGTTATGGGGGACTTCAACGCGAAGGTGGGCGCACGGAATGGCGATGAGTTGAGAGTGGGGCCATTTGGGTATGGGCAGCGAAACCATAGGGGCCAGCGACTGGTCGACTTCATGGAAAAGGAAGAAATTCATTCAGCGGCTATCTAGGAGGTGGACGTGGATGAGCCCTGGTACTACCAGAAACGAGATTGACTTCATCATGACGACCAAGAAGCGAATATTCAGTGATGTCTCTGTGATCGCCAAGGTAAAAACCGGTAGCGATCACCGGATCGTCAGAGGCACATTGAACATCAATGTGAAGCTTGAAAGGTCTCGTCTGGTGAAGTCCACGCTCCGACCTGGTCCTGCCCACATCCAGAACCCCGAAGACTTTCAACTCGAACTGCACAATCGCTTCCAGTGCCTAACCGAATGCGAAACTGTGGACGAGATTAACAATGGGTTGGTGGAAACTGTCCAAGTTCTTTAAGACCCCGCGCCGCAATAAGCCTCAAAAGCTCTCGAACGGAACCATCAAGTTGCAAAACCGGACAAGAGACGAGGCTGCAATCTTCAGCTGATATGTCGGAATATGACAAACTCAATAAACGAATCTCTAAATCAATGCGACGTGACCTGCGTGCCTATAGTGCGGCACGGATCAAAGAGGCAATCGACCGGAACCAGGGCTCTAAAGTCTTCGCAAAGAATTCGTCTATTGGGCAAAGCCAAATGAAAAAGCTGAAGATTAACGACGGCAGCATCATTTCGACGAAACCGCAGATTCTGAGAGAGCTTGAGAGATTTTACGAACAGTTATACACATCAACACGATAACCCAGTGTCGGTACAGCTCAAGACGCAAGAGCTAAACTGACTCGACACTACACCGAGGATATCCCGGATATCAGTCTGTACGAGATTAGAATGGCTTTTAAACAGCGCAAGAATAACAAGGCGCCGGGTAAAGACGGAATCACAACAGAACTTCTGAGAGCGGGTGGAAATCGGTACTTTTATTCCTGCAGAAGTTATTTAATTCCATTACTCGAAGGTACTACGCCAAAAGCATGGCACGGGAGTGTGGTTGTTCTTTTCTTCAAAAAGGGTGACAACACCTTGTTGAAGAACTACAGGCCAATCTCACTTCTCAGCCATGTAAACAAGCTGTTCTCAAGAGTCATTACGAAACGTCTCAAACACAGGTTTGATGAATCCTAGCCTCCCGAACAAGCCGGTTTCCGAAAATGTTTTAGTACCATAGACCACATACACACGATCCGCCAGATTATACAGAAGACAGAGGAGTATAATCGGCCATTATGTTTAGCATTTGTGGACTATGAAAAAGCCTTCGATTCAATCGAAACCTGGGCAGTATTGCAGTCCCTCCAACGATGTCATATCGACTATAGGTATATCGAAGTGTTGAAGTGTTTGTATAGAAACGCCACCATGCACATCCGACTTCAGGAATAAAACACGAAACCAATCCAATTGCAGAAAGGCATGAGAAAAGGACACGTTATTACTCCAAAACTGTTCACGAACGCGTTGGAGGACGTTTTCAAGCTCTTGGAATGGAACGGACTCGGCATCAACATCAATTGCAAATACATCACTCACCTTCGTTTTTCCGATGATATAGTCATCATGGCAGAATCGTTGGAGCACCTTAATGCTATGCACAGTGACCTCAGTATCGTTTCCCAACGGGTCGGCCTTAAAATGAACATGGACAAGACGAAAATCATGTCGAATGTCCATGTCGCACCCGTACCGGTTGTTGTTGGGAATGATACTCTCTAAGTTGTAGACCTCGTTGTTACCTTGGACAGATTGTTCAGTTACGTAGGTCCAACTTCGACAAAGAGGTCGCCCGAAGAATCCAACTCGGATGGGCAGCGTTTGGGAAGCTACGTGATATCTTCTTATCGAGAACCCCACAGTGTCTCAAAACAAGGGTGTTTAACCAGTGTGTGTTGCCAGTAATGACATATGGCTCTGAAACGTGATCTTTGACTGCTGGCCTTTTAGAGAGACTAAGAGTCACTCAACGAGCAATGGAAAGAGCTATGCTCGGAGTTTCTTTGCGGGATAAAATCGTCAACATGGATATTCGGCGAAGAACCAGAGTCACCGACGTAGCTCATACAAATTGCAAGTTGAACTGGCAATGGGCAGGCCACATCGCTCGTAGAACTGACGACCCATGGGGAAGAAAAGTTCTCGAGTGGCGACCACGGGCCGCAAGACGCAGCGTAGGCAGGCCCCTCACTAGGTGGTCCGAATACATCTTGAGGGTCGCGGGCAACCGATGGATGCAAGTGGCGAATTGTCGTTCGGCGTGGCGGTCTAAGGGCCTATGTTCAACAGTTGACGTCTTCCGGCTGATGATGATGATGATGAGTTTTCTTTTATCAGAAACCCATAGATTTATTGAAAGTTATATTTCTAATAATGGATATTACTAAACAGGCAATTGAAGAATAAAATAGTATTAAAACAATAACTTAACATATAATATATATTATTTAGGCGAAACTCCCAGTTACAGTCTATTACCGTTTATGTTTGGATGTCTTTGTTTAACGAATAACATTGTAGTACACTATTATTGTGCACGCTGTCTTTTTGTTTCTACGCGAATAATATCGTTATGTTTTGTTGCGAAATAATGTTTTTCTAACGTATCCAGTAAAATATATTTTCTTTAATAACTTGGTCCTAATATAATAAAAATTAAATACGTTTATTTAGAATGATTCTATAAAAAATTAACTTTCATTTGATATATAAATCATTCTCTTAGGTTGAACAATTTTTGCAATAATCGTAAAAAAACACTGTTTTATTTTTCCTGTAAAATTTGAATTTATCGATTACGATATTATTCGGTGGGAGGAGCGAATTATGTATGTATTTAGAAATATATAAGTATGTTTATCAGTTGTCTAGTACCCATAACACAAGCTCTGCTTAGCTTGGGACTAGATGGCGTTGTGTGATAGTCGTGGAATATTATATTAAGTTTTTTTTTTGCGATTTTTATAGTAAAGGTACGGAACCGAGTCTGATTCGCAGTTGGCCGGTTTTTGTATGATTATATGTTTGTCCCATACTAGATCTATAGAACACCTACTTATAAACCCCGCACGCTACATATCCCATTGGTATATAAGCGCATATGTTGAATATAAAAACCTTAATTCTATTCTCAATTTAAACTTTTCATTAGCAATTTGGAGTTTGATTCTCTACCCATTTTATGGAATTATATATGGCCTTTATAGGTTTCACGAGGTTACGTATAAAATAACAGACTACAAAATATCTATATCGCCCACCTTTTTTTAGGGTGTAAAAATCATCAACTGAGTTTTGGCATCCACTGCTGAACATAGGCCTCCCCATAGATTTTCATTAACCTTTCGAGCGCTTTTTGAACACCATTTGTACATAGCGAAAAGTGGAGAGAAAGGAGCTATTATTTCACCGATTTCTTAGCCTGGTGCTAGGGGCATTTAGCCAATTTTACCCAATCGCTCGAGAGGTTAAGACCGGTTGGAAGCTGCTGATTCTGTCATAATCTTTCTTATTGCTCCTTCATACGGCCTTTGAGTTCCAAGGCCGCAACGTCCTGTTCAGATATTACCGTGGCCCTGGTAGGTACTCCTCAAACTAACTCTTTTCGGAAAACAGTAGAGATGCTATGTCAAGTAATTGCAATGGACAATTGAAGACACCTATGTTTCCGAAGTGACATAAAAATATAGAAGTCCTCAAGTCATAAAAAGGTTTGATAAAGTATGGCACTTTTTCTCATCCTATTCTATCTTTATAAAGCTTTTAGATCTAGTTCCTCGTAAAGATGACTTTGAGAATATTACGTTCTCGGATGCTTTTAGTTCTTTGGTTTTTAGAAAAGCTTTGCTTGCAGTATAAATTGCGTGTCTAACAGCACACTGAGTGACTGATTGCTGTGAGATAGGGATGTCGATTCTTTCCGAAAAAAAAAACGATTTTAATCGTGACCTAATAAATCGATCCACAAAAAATCGAGGCCAACAAGATCGATCTCTGAAAAATCGATCTTTTATTCAAGTTTTTGTTTCATAAAAATCTATTTTAATAAATAATTTAATCTAAATCTATTTTATTAAAAACAAGATAAATATTTTGATTTAACGATCTCTTATCAATAAAATACTGTGAGGCGTGTCGCAAATTCAGTACCGCGTAGCACAAATATTTGTATGATCTACAAGAAGTTGATCTGAGTCTGGGTGTTTGTGTGTATGAGTTTGACTGTTTATAACCCTCGATAGGGAAAAAATCCTAGGCCGAAATAAATAGTCGTACGGTCAGCCAAGAAAGTGGTGTACCAGTTTTGATTTAGTTTCCCGGTCATCGAAAATTACAACAAGGTTCGTTATAAAAAGATATTACTGAAAGAGACAACATTATCATGACGTAAACCTATGTATTTAGTATTCATACGTCATATGTCACATATAAGTACATGACATTTTAACCTTTAGTATAAATGAAAAGGACATTAGTTTCTACAAAGCAATTGAAATGTTTCCAAACAAAAGTAATAAAAACTATTTAAATAGACAACCGAATTCCATTTGAAAAAGAAAACTGACAATTGACATTTTGTCAAATATATGCAAAAAATCGATATAATATTTTCCGTGTTATTTTTCAATCAACTGCATATAAAATCATCTCAATGCCTGCCAACTTGACCATTGCCGAAAGAGCACAAATAATTGCCCAATTTAATGAGGGAAGCAGTATCAGTGCGATATCCCGGAATTTGAATATATCAAGGCGTTCTGTCCGCTTTTGGATTCGTCGTGAAGGAGAGGAGGGAAGTTTGTTGGATCACAGAAGAAGTGGTCGCCGGCCTGCACTCTCCAATAACGATAGAGAATTCATGAGACGGGAATATGAAATCAATGGTTTTAAGCCCACAAAACATTTTGCGGAGATGTTCGATGTGAGTGCCCAAACAATAAGGAATCATCTACATTACATGGGGTTGCACCACAGGCATTACGCCAAGAAAATATATTTGACGGATGCTCACAGACTTGCTCGTCTGAACTTCGCCAGAGAGCACTTAGAGTTTGATTGGTCTAATACAGTGTTTTGTGATGAAAAAACGTAAACGTTTTTTCATCACAAATCCAGTCAGCATGGACGTCTTCACCTTTGGCGATATAATTCGATACGGTATAAAGATGATCATGTAATCCCAAATAGAGAATCAGGTCGAATTTCCGTAAATATTTGGGGCTGGATGAGTGCGGATGGTGTAGGAGAATTGTGTTCTCTACCTCCTCGAGCGACGGCTGTAAATTATATCGACGTGCTTCAGAATGCAATGCTACCGACAGTCCGTAATGTTTACCCGGAGAACGAAGTGCCACAATTTGATTTTGTTCAAGATAATTGTTCAATTCATAATGCGAGGATCGTAAGAGCCTGGTTTCGTTCACACACTGACGTAAGGGTAATTCAGTGGCCCTCAAGATCGCCGGACCTCAACCCGATAGAAAATCTTTGGGGCCTTATGGTCCAACGATGGTCGCATCAAAATGAAAGAACCAAACAAGCTCTTATTAGTCACTGTAATTATATTTGGGAGGAAATGCGGGGAACCGATATTTGCTCACGGCTTGTTGGTTCAATGAGGTCTCGTCTTTTAGAGGTTATAGAGGCCAACGGCGGTTACACCCGTTTATAATTTTTAAAAATTTTCAATATCTTCTAAATATTACTATATATTGGGGTGCTAAGACAGGAAACCTCCACGTGCGCCCGTGGACTGGAGTTCCCTCTTGGATACGTCCGGGGGGAAGACCAGTTTTTCGGGCCGGTGCACCCTGGGATGCGGGCAAAAACTCTCCTTAGGCACTGTGTGCCTAAGGGGTTTCTTTGCCCGTATGCAAATAGCCTGTCGGGTGGACGCTCCAACGCGTGTCCCTCTGAACAGCAGAGGGCACAGCGGCGGAGCGGGCTTGCGGACGGTGAGTAATGGGTATGCTCGCCGTCCGACCAAGGACCAAGCCCGGGTCAGTGGCGCGTCGTGTTTCACGCGTCACCGACGGGGCCCCTTATGGGGCCAAATGCCTGCCGGGGTCGCGGATTTTTCTTAATCCAGGATACCGTGGCCCCGGAACGTAAAGGGCATCCGACGGAACACGGGTGGATTTTAGTCAGTAAGAGTCTGACAGTCCCTCCCGCCCCACCCAGAGCGGGAGGACTCATTTGATGATTATGCCACCCTAAAAAAAAAAAATATTACTATATGTATATGCTATGTTTTTGTTTGTTATAAGTATTTTAAAATTGATTGTAGAAATTTAATAAAAGGATAAATCTATTTTTAGCTTGTTTTTTATTGATATTGTAATTACAAGTTTACAGAAATTGTAGGTTTGCGGATTCGCCTTGTGCCTTTACAATTTTATGTAACTTGTTGATTACAATTCTGAATTTGTAGATACAATTTTGTCATCAAAATCTACAGACCCCCGCCGTTGATTTTACGACGTCATTGGTTCCATCAAGTTCAAACTAAGAACAGCTGTCACGTTACAAACAGTAATAGTCGTTATCAATAATCAGATAAAGACAGCAATAGAAGTTGTCAGATCGATCTGCAAGCGAAACTAATCTTTATCACCTATGAATCTGCAAGCGATATTCAACCTTAGGGTGGTACACCACTTTCTTGGCCGACTGTACCTAAGCCAAGCCACAGCCAAGCCAAAGTCAGTGCTTGGCTATCGCTTAGGTACGACTATTTATTTCGGCCCTAGTGTGGGACAGGGTTTTTTTTGAGAAAAAAAAGTGTAACAGCCTTACTACAAAAACTTATACATCTGTTGAACACTTGTCTAAAAAAAGTGTGACTGTAAAACGGACCTTATTTCAACGTCATAATCTGACATTTTTTTTGACAAGTGTTCAACAGTCGTTTAAAAGTTTTTGTGGAACGACGGTAAGAGTTTATTAGTTATTTAACTGTATTTTTTATGCGTAAGATATTTAGGTAATATAGACGGATGTTCTATACGTCGTGCCTCACTCTAGGAATTGACCTGTGTCGTAAGTGCATTTACAAACTGATATAAATCATTACTGAGACCCGAAACAAGAACCTGCAGGTCACAAAAATATTTTGATCCGTGCGGAGATCGAACCCATGACAGGCTGCACAGCACTCGATCGCTCAAATACCGCGCCTATGCCATTATGTACAACATAGATTCAAATCCAATATTTTTTAAATATCCTTTACCCATGCATTGCTGACGGGGCCCCCCTTTAGAGGGCCAAAGCCTGCCGGGGTCGCGGGACTTATTCCATTACCGTGACCCTGAAATGTAAAGGGCTATTGAAGGATCACCGTGGATTTTAGTCAGTACAAGTCTGACAGTTCCTCCTGCCCTGCTCTGGGTGGAAGGATTGATGATTTTACCACGCCGAAAAAAAAAAACCATGCATTGTAATTACGAAGTTAAGGTCACCATTTCTTATCCAAATTCTAAATACTAGCAATTAGAATACTAGAACAACTTTAAAAATAGGTAGGTACGCCAAATTGCCAGTTAAAAGTATTCAGAATTACACCCATTTCAAGGCTCCTTAATAGCTTAAGTAATAAGATAAAAGGGTATTCGATTGTATTTTAACGGCTCGGATCCATTAACTAGCTATGAATTTCAATTGAAATTAAAATATTTTAATTTGAAATGAAAGTTTTCTCGATTTCAAATTCTGAGTTTTGTTCATTAGCCTTTCTTTTAAGCTTATGGGGGTGTAGGGATAACATTTTTTGTATCCAATAACGATTTTCAAGGAGAATGAAGAAATTAAATGAAATGATATTTTTTAATTTGCAAGTAGATTTTTATAAACAGTTTCACACATCTGACTACTCTGAGAAGAAATAGCCGAAACAAACTCAAAGGTCACCGTTTCTTTTAAAGTCCAGACATAATATTGGTCATGCCATACGAGCATCATGTAGGTTAGTATCTGAAACGGTCTTTAATAAATTAAAAAAATACGTGTGGCACTCGGGGACTGCCGCGGTAAAGCTATTGCATAGCATTTTTTATCAACTTATGCAATTATAATTATTTATTTATTAGTATTACTGTACTAATTAGGCTATGGTCAGCTACGTCAATCAAGTGAAACGTCAAGAAACGTTTTCCTCCCTCTCTCTCTCCCTGTCCTTGTCCCTCTCCCTCAATAAAAGCATGCTTTCGTGCTAGTAATGAGCACGTCTGTCCATACCCTTATGTGCACGTCTGTCCGTACCTTTAAAATTGCCGAAGTCTCCCGAACTGAAACGACGTTAGACGACGTTGTCAGGTATTTTCCTTAGGCTTTTCCCTTAGGTTTTTTCGTTAAGATTTTCGCGCCGCACCGCGCTCAGAGCCTTTTTTTTTTTTTTTTTTTTTTTTAGCGTGGTAAAATCATCAAGTGAGTCCTCCCACCCCGGGCAGGGCGGGAGGGACTGTCAGACTTGTACTGACTAAAATCCACGGTGTCCTTCAATAGCCTTTTATGTTCCGGGGTCACGGTAATGAGATAAGTCCCGCGACCCCGGCAGGCTTTGGCCCTCTTGGGCGGGGCCCCGTCATCGTGCTGACGCTCTTTGAGGTGCGCGTGGAACACAACGCGCCGTCGACCCGGGCATGGTCCATGTCCGGGCGGCGAGTTGCCCTTTACTCGCCGCCCGCATGCCCGCGCCTACGGTGGCCGGAGATCGTCTTGCGACGTCCGACGCCGTGGGCGTCTACCATTGCGGGTGGGGCGGAGGGAGGACGCTGTCCTCTCTCTCTCACGGCCCGCCTCCTCCTTAACGAGCATTACTGCTTCGCAGAAGGAGGCGACCGCTTCCCACTCCGTCTCGCCCCGCAGCATGGCCTCGACCAATGCCGGGCGCGAGAGGTCTCCGCCTATCGCTGCCGTGAGGACACGGCGGTGCTCTGCCCAAGCGGGGCAGTCTTGCACCGTATGCTCTACTGTGTCCTCCGGGCGATCTTCGCAATGGTGACACCCCGGCGTTTCTTCCTTCCCCATCCGACACAGATACCTCCCGAAACATCCGTGTCCGGTGAGGACCTGCGTCATCCGATAGGTCAGGACGCCGTGACGCCTTTCCAGCCACTCCTCAAAGAGGGGTCTTACCGCCGCGATTGCGGCTTGCCCGAACCTCGGTTGCGACAGTCGTTCCCTCCATACTGCCCTGAGATCGCGCCGGACCTCTTCCCGCCGCGCCTCGACTTGTCGGGGCAGCGGGAATTCTCCCCGGCGCCGCGCCTCCACGCGCCACTCATAGACGCGCTGGAGGGCGGTCGCCTCCAGATCCCAGGGCAATAATCCGGCAAGGAGGTTGGCCGATTCGCCGGCGATCGTGCGGTATCCTCGGATCATCCGGATAGCCATGACCCTCTGGCATGCGACCAGCCTCGCTGGTCGCGTCCGCATGCTCAGGGCCCACACGGGGGCCGCGCTCAGAGCCTGCGATAAAAGCTATGCAATAGCTTAAAAACAGAAAGTTAAAAATTATTTTTATTCCACACTTTGAGATAAATTTTGATTGAAGATTTTCCACAAGCCAAGTGTATCATGGTGTATCGGCAAGCATGCTGTGCAATACTCTCTAGCTTGATAGACCAATGATCTTAAAAATACATAGCTGAGACAGATTGGATGCAGAAAACAGATGACAGTGTGTTGTGGGGCAGTTTGTATCAGATATATATCAAGCAATGCGCTGATTATTATGGGCAACTATAAAATAATGTATAATATTTATTATGTATAGGTTTGTATTTGTGTGTGTGTGTGTATGTTTGTAATGAATAAAATCAAAACTGTGCCTATTTCAAAAATTTTTCACCATTAGAAAGCTACATTCACCCTGAGTAACGCGCTCAGAGCCCGCGATAAAATCTATGCAATAGCATATAGAATAAAATGAACGTTTAATTTTAAGGGGGCTCCCATACAACAGACATATTTGTTTTGTCATTTTTATAGATAATACGGAAGTCCAACAGTCCGACTCGCACATGGCCGGTTTTTTTTTATTTCAGTTCCTATTTTTTACGCTTGCTACTAAAAAAATACGAAGGTATTTTACATCAAACCGACTCAAAAACAAGAATTATATCTTGCAACAAGCAGCCATAACAATTACCATTCAATTTAAAACCTTGACTCCAAAGGTTAAGACGCACATAACAATCTCAGACGAGCTCAAACCATTTCAACCGCTTGATAATATAATTATGAAGTTCTAAACAACGACGAACAGTAATAATTATCTCTTGAACTGAAACGTATCGTTAAGGCGTTGCCTAGCTACTAGTTAGGCTGGCCACATACAGACTGCTTAAAGCAGACAGTAAAGTTACTAAAGTTTGAATATTAATTCCAGTCAGTAAAATGACAAGTGCAACTGTCACTGATACAAACAAAATGAAACAAACCTGCAACACTGGAAATGTCATTTTACTGACTGGAATGAATAGTCGTATTTTACATACACACATACTAACGGGGGAACAAACTCCCCATCGAAAAAAACATTGATTAAATGTACCTACAGACACCACACATCAAGCTACGGCAATCTGACAACTTTTAGATTATTCATTGATCACGATAAAAGCAGGCTCATGTTTGATTGGGAAAATTTGACAGTTTGGGGTAGAATAATGTGTAAATAATAATCTTAAATGAACCTATGTTTTACAATTACGAGTATGTTTCAAATGGTTATCTCATTTAACTTATTTTTAGGGTTTCGCTATGTCTGTCTGTTTGTCTGTTAGCACAGAGACGCTTGGTTCTAGAAAGCTGTAATTATTTGGCATGAATATACAGATTAGTGACGACGAATAAGTTTACGATAAACTGTTTCAAAAACAGTTGAAACAGACTGCCGGAATACTTAGTATGTTGATCACTAGCAAACTGCTTGGTAGCAAAGATTTTCTTTGGAAAGAAAAATTAGAATCGCGTGCAGGACTTGAACCCGTGACCTCCGGATTCAGTATATCCGAGGGACGCTCTTTCCAATCCAGCTAACGGGGTTTTTACCTACTCCATCGAATTCTTCAATCCATTTCTAACATCGTCGACGTTTGCATGTTTGTTGCGCTTGGTAGCAGTCCGTGCATGGTCGGCCTTACTCAGAACCTCTCGAGCAATTACTGCTGGAGCAATTAGCACTGGCAGCTACAATGAGTTTTTGACTGCTTCAGCAGTCTGTGTATCGGCAGCCTTAGTAAAGGCGATGAAGCAAGACGTTGTTGATACAGTCAACAGCTGATTTGTGTGTTTAAGCAATTACGGCGGAATTCTACATTGATATTCAGTCATGAATCTTGATTCAGAATTGAAATGAGTTGGAATAATTTTGAAACTCAAATTGTTATCATCATATTGTCATCACTCTTGTAAACTCAATTCTTTGTACATTCAACAAACTTTTGAATTTCGTCTCAAAGTTCAATACTATTCAAAAAGCTTTCTCTGTTACATTCAAAAAGCTTTCTCTGTTACAGCGTCATATCAGATGGGCCACCTGCCAGTTCCTATTTGTAGATTCATCCGGTTTTATATAACATTCTTCATACGGAAGCTGCATCAAGTGCAGTCTATGAAATCTAGAATATCTCATGTCAAACTATCGATCTATGAAACCAATTCGATGGTGGCAAATGTGGTAATCATACTCGCGGCAAAAGTAATTTATGGTGAAAGTAGTCTCAAGTCTAAGGAAAAGCTATTTTGAGTGTTCCTTAAGGAGGAGTATTCTTCAAAGTTTTTTTTTCTACAATAGACGCTTCTGAAGGATCTAAACTCATAGTCTAGTTCGGGGCCGACTGAATTTAGATGTAACACTCAGCTGAGCATCTGGGTATTCAAATGTTTGGTGCGAGGAGCACTACTTTCTCAAACAATAATCGACGATTAGTGACGTTCTGTTTTTCATACAACCAAAGATAATAAATGAAATGTAACACAAACCGTTACTACACGTAGACGTTTATCCACGCATAGTATGTGTGCGAATAGCATTATAAAGTGCACAAAAAAACTAACCTGGAGTGGCGCTAGCAGTTCCAAAATTTAAAGTGATACGGCGCGATGACGTAGCTTGAAGGAATTTGTATAAGCCTCAGCCGTTTAATTTACTGACGTGATTAAACGTTGTGTCAAATATTTATCAAATTTTACGTATTATGACGTTGCTCCGCTCAAAGTGAGAATGTGTGAGAATGAACATAGAACCAACATTGCCTAAAAAGTAAAAAAAACAAAAACTATTTGTGGACAAAACTGTAACGACTAAAATTAGATGACATCGAGCTAAAAGTTGGTTTGGTCCAAGTTTTAATGGCCCGGCCAGCGCAGCGGTTAGTTTTCGTAAAAGCTGTATTGTATGGGCCAAAGTATTTATGTATGTGCGCATGGATTGCCAACCAGTGTGCTTCGTATCGTATGCCCAAGTTTAATCGTTACGTAACAGATTTAAATTGGTTCCATGATTTAGTGATGGTTTATTATCGCGTTGTTTTGGTCGAATTGGGATAATAAATTTCTCTTATTTGGACTTTCCCCTTTTAAAGGTTCATTTTGGTAGTAAAGTGGAGTTTAAGGGTTTACTTTTGGTTGTAATTTCCACTGCCGGTCAAAGGTCATTTCTCCTAAAGAGATGGAATGAGTTTTAATCAAGCATTTATTTCAAGTAGATCAGTTACAGGCACTTTTGAATTATCAAAGACATAAAAAGATAATTAAATACTACAGAATTATGGTGCTACAGTCCCACTGTGAAATTACCGTAGATACCCATTCCACTGCTGCCTTATATTGATTTAAAATTAGAGTTTAGTTAGGCTTAGCACTTAACAGTGTACTACGCTACATCAACCTCATTTTGCGAGTTGTATTTCAGTCCCATTTATAAAAGGCAACCTTATTGCCATTTCAATTGTAAAGTCCAAGCTCCTAACGAAAATTTCCTAATGGAAAACCTCAATTACACTTTGATTTAAAAAAGAAGCCGAGACCTGATTAAAATTTGTTGAGCAATTTGGTTGAAGCACTTGTGGTCAGCCCAGTTAGGCATACAGTTTTCTTAAAAAACTTCCTCTTTTTTATCCTTAATTCTTTGTTGTTTTCGAAAAGCCATAACAAATTGTTAGTTTACTTGAGCATATCCATCATAGTAATCATCGAAGCCTCATTTATAGAATCAATTCTATAGTAACGCCTAAGCTGTGTAATCAATCACTAATAAAATAAATGAAATAATCTTTTCCCCCAAACCCAATAAGTCTCTAAGTCATTGCTGTAATTTCAAACTCCACTGCTAAAAAACTATCGTCTGAGGACTTACAAGCTTCCTTACCAAGTTTTGTTAACAACAAAAGTAATAATGAAGTCAAACATCTACAAACAGATTTGTCTTGACATAATAGTTTTAATCCGCCATCTTCCTTTGCATAGCAAAGCGGTGCATTCGCTTTTGATCTCCGAGCTTCTTACAGGATCTTTGAGCGAAGAGTGTTTAAGAGCCTTCTGGGGGAACTCCACACATAATCTTAACAGAAGGTCTGCTGTACGCAACACGCTTCACGAACAGCAAATGCAATGAGGTTTTAGGTCGACATCGCTATGCATTATGAGCGTCTATTTTATTATGTTGTATGTATTCTTAGGTTTATGCACATATGCTCATATGCGTCGCGAATCGAACATTTTTTTTGCGGAAACAAAAAAATCTACAGAGTGCAGGACTTGTAAGGTCGTTATGTTGGATGAATACTCCAGACGCCTTACCACCTGGGCTATTTATCCAAAAATTATCAATACAAAAAAAAAATATCAAAGTCATTTTGATATTTTTTTTTTGTATTGTCAAAATAACAAAGTTTTTACATGTATTTATAAAGTATAATTTAAGCCTCCTGCAGACACACGCGATTAATCGCGCTGCGACAACGAGCCAAGCTAATTTCCACTCTAAAAATACTGCGAATGGACCGCGACATGTCGCCCCGCGCGATTAATCGCATGTTTCTGCAGGAGGCTTAAAGACAGAATGTGAAGATCTGAACTTCTGGGTTACTTTTGTGTACTTGTCCCACTTTCAACATCTTAACTTGAAGGCACGCGGTCAAGCAAAGGGTATTCATGAGAAAAATCACCGCGAAAGATAAAGCTGATACTACGTGGTATAAAATGTATTACGAAGACTTATTTGCAGCACTTTCTTTGATTAAAAGTGGTGGTATTTGTGGATGTCACTATTCTAAAGTAGGATTTATTGGCTGTTGTCTTGTGTCTGTGCATTTTAGTTTATGGTTGCAAATTGTTTGTTGTAGTGACAACGATTGATTGCAATCGTTGGCAATCTATTTATTTTATTTCTATTTTGTCCAGCAAAGACACGTGTCAACCTTCATTTACAAGGGTAACTATCACATAAACAAAGTACATACATGTATATTTATGAAACCTGAAAACAACTGTACAAATATTTTTTGAAAAAAAAATATGTGTACACAAACCGATGCTTTCAAAAAAAAAAACAGCAAAACATAGCTACATTTACTCGAAAAGTTCAAAGTCCAAGCTCTCAGGATATTATAACTGTTCATATCAGAGTGTCCTCGGGCGCCAGAAGAGAGTACTGGGCAATTTCCTAGTGATTTCCTGGGCGGCGACGTCGCCGCACGACAAAAGGGACTAATCTCTGGAAGGAACTCTATTTTACACTTCATTACATTGCGAAACGCTTTATTAAATCTCCATCGGCTTGTATTTACCTGGAATCCTGAAGAAACTTTCTTGCCTCATGTTTGTTTCATCAGATTTCGAATTCTGTATTTCTGTTTCTATTAACATTATTTTACAAGCTTGGCGCTTTTATCGCCTCATTTTCATTTTGTTTTTTGAGTGCATTTCGGATGAATTCTTTTAAACGGTATGTCTCAGCATTGTAAATAGTCGGAGGGTTAAAATATGCTAATGTAATTAATCCTCTAAGTGTAACATTGGTTATCCATTGGCTGACTTTCACAAGGGATGCATATTTTATCGATGATATTGCAAAAGCTAAAAACTAATTCTGTTTCGGGCCTCGAGGGATAAAATTGAGTTTTGTTCTACGAGTACATAAGAGTTTTAAACTCGGTAACAATTATTCAGTATCTAATTCTATTCCTGTTATGAAGATGATTTGTTATTAAACGGATGACTAACAATTTTTGGTTTCATCAAATTTTGATTTTCTTTACAGAAAGTTCCGGAAGTGTCAAATTAAAAACGAATTTTGCTCCATCTTACTCACTAAGACACATAAATGCATGAGTAATTACAGTCGCGTGTTGAAAATTTCGTGAAAACGTAACTCAAAAGCATGCAAAATGTAGGTCAATAATTGGGCCAACACACCGATAAAAATGGATACAAACACCGACGACTTTGGCAAATTGGATCCACGTTTTTTGTACTCAATGCGTGGAAAAAAATGTTTGAAAGGGAATTTTTTGTCTGCCAATTAGGCTTGTCAATTTGTCGCTGATATTTTCAAGTAACATAATTTAACGGGAGCAAAATTATGATTAAGTGGATTATGGATGCCATATTGGTTTAGGTCCGCCTCCTAAATAAACTTTAGTGGCAAGGATCGTGATATATGCTTGATTATTATGAGAAATGGGTTACTTAGATGGGTCAGCAACCTTTTACTGTGCACACACCATTAAATTTGAACCGAAGTTGTTATAATACGTCGCCTCAGGGTATTACAAGATGTCTCGAAGGTATCTTTTTAGACTTGAGAAAAGAACAACGGTTGATATACTATTATTGAAAAACAAATATGTTTCAAGAGTATTGAGATGATCTTGCTTTTGGGACTATTTTGTCTACTCACGTAACGCTTTTAGTTGCTTTAAATATAATATCATCCTAAGTTTTTCGATGCTCTATAATAGTGTAATTTACTTAATTGGTTTTATGTCATAGTTTTTTATTTGGTAAATATTTAGGTTTAATTAATCTACATATAATAATCATCCTAATAATTATATTCATTGTCAGTTATTTTCGTTCTTGATTCGCGACTCTCAATCAGGTGCGTCATTCCTGCGAGCTTCTGAATGTAATCGATCCATCATATATAAAATGTTCTTAATTTTCACCTTAAACAAATATCAAGACCCATTACTCAAAATAAAACCACCCAATACGCAATAACACAATCGAAATAAGACGTCGGAACACGCAGTATTTTCACAAAATATCTCCAAGCTATTACAAAGTTCGGGAAATTGTATCACTGGTAACATTTTCAAAGTTGCCGAGGAACTTCGGGACATAAGCAATATATTCTTATAAGAAAGTGTTGGGAACAACAGAGCCAGTAACTCTTCATTGTAGGACTCAAGTTGCCTGACTGACGCAATATCAAAAGTTCACGATATAGGTACTGTTTGAGTTGAGATACTCCGATGTTTTGTTTCGGGGATTTTCGTGCTGAAATTGAGAGGGATTTATGTTTAAGGAATTTAAAATATTAAGTACAACATATAAAGTAGAAGACATGCTAAGTAGTTTCCTATACATCTGTAAAACATCAACGGTAGCTTTTTTGTTTTTTTACGTAGTAAAATCATCAAATGATCTGTTAGACTTGTATACTGACTAAAATCCACAGTGGCCCTTGGTCTCGGCCATAATATACGCCAACAGTGGCAACACTAACGTGTTAGTTAGTTAGTGCTAGAATAACAGGGCGTTTTGTCAACTAGGGCGTATTACCAAGTTTTACCCTAATCATCAATATTGCTAATGCCAACTAAAGACAATCCAGCTTACCGTCAAGTTGGTAGTGCGCTGGAAGCGGCGTGCAGTTGGTAACTTGACTGTGTATGCTATCAGAAGTAGACTTGCTATGCACAACAATAGCCATATGAAAAGCTCGATGGTGTAGTGGAGATCAAATAGTTAGTCCTCAAATATTCGCTAGGTGCGAAGTACTACTGGGTCCCGGTATTATAATCAATTGCAGCGTACATTGGCAAAAAGTAGAAAATAATGTAGGCTCTGTAATTTGTTAATCTGTTAGACATATTTTTTTCCGCTCCTGAGCATAGGCCTCCCCTCAGTCTTTCCACTTCTCTCGATATTCTGTTAGACATATCTGTAAGTATTTTTTATAATGTAGCTGATAGTAAACCCTGCAAGATTCAGACAGATGAAGTATGTAAAGTGGCGTTCTATTATGTTTATTCTACACTATCTCTTGACCCTAGGTTTAGAGGTGACAAAGACAATGTCTACAATGGAATGCGCTTACTCAGAAGAAGCTGATTCACTCTAACTTTGAAGAGATTCAAGTCGTGTGTGTTCAGGAACACAGAGTGAGTTCCATTCTTTTGCTGTGTGCATTTCGGGAAATTAAAGCTATACTCGTAAACCAGCAAAGGATCGATAATGATGATTCATTTGATTTAGAACACCGATTACACAATAACCTCAAACAAATTGATACGAATGTTTAGCTATAAATTGCAGAGCAGGAAATATTTGGCCAGTAGTTAGAGTTCAAATATATTGGGGGCGATCGAGACCGCCTCACGATAAATAGTTTCGTTGCCAAACACAAAGGGGTTAAACGCTTTGGAGAAAACTAGAATTGTATGTGGTTCTGTTTATCCGCTCGATTGCTTGCGCGAAAAAAAATGGGTACCTTACTTTGCTAGTTACTTTGGACCGCTACTGCGCGTTCTGCCCGCTGTTACTAAAACTTAATTTATGACTTCCTTGAGTGGAGTACTTCAAATGTTTTTACTGTTATGAGTAGCCCATGAGATAAGGAATAATGTGTGATCGCTTTATTTTAAAAATATGATTACACTAATATTTTACAAGTGTTTAAATTAAGAGTAGCACCCATTTTAGCGACATTTTGTAAAACATAGGGGTTTTAAGAAACTAAAATCAATAAGTATGTATTTATTTATTTTATTCTTAAACTAGGTTTATTACTTTACATATTTAACAGTATTTGAAAACAATTTACATATAAGAATGTAGTAAAAAAATTATGTAAAACCAGGTGTAGAATTCGCGGATGCGTAAAAGCTCGTAACTTTTTTTAGGTATAATTTAGGCCACTTTACATTAAAACTAAAGTACATAGAACAAAAATATTACCATCTCTATAAAGGTAATTTTCTTCACTCTTAGATGAATATAATAGTTTAAATGGGTTATTCCTTAATGTTTGTCAAATTAATGAATTAAATTAAGCGGCACATATTTTTGCCAATTTGCATTGCCTACGTAAATCTTTAAATTTGTAAATGTAGACCGCCGAGCAATCATATTTACTCATACAATGAATAGGCCAAATCCTGACGTTTCGAAAGCGTCATTAATCTCAAAAATAAAGTATTATTAGCATTAATAAAAAATTAAGTAAAATCGGCTATAGCCTGGGACTTGAGATCAAGCACTTGACCCCCGAACCGCAAAGATGGCGGCCATTCTTAGCTAGGGTTGTCAACTACTACGACTTACTGCTTAAATTAATAGAACAACATTGTGTAAATATATGATTTTTTTTCCTTAAAATCAAATTTTATTTATGTTATTTATTTTTGGAAACATTTTAAATAGTTTTTAACCAATTTCGAAAAATGAAGGTTATGAATTTATGGAAAAAATAAAATTGTCGTAATGATTAGTAAAATTTTAAGGTGTTACGTTTAATCTGTTACACATTGTATGTATGAGTTGTGTTTATTTGTAAAATGTAGGGTGTGTGGTAGGTTAAGCCAATAAAAAACACCGACTGCCAACCCTAAAACGTATATTGCTTCGTGCAACCAAAGCGGCAATATCAAATTGAGTAGGTAAAAACTTACCGGGTGGTTTAATTTTCGCAATCTGTTACAATCTGAAGAACAATTTACACAACTTAATACCTTAAATTGAATAAATATAGTCAAGTATCATTAATAATATTGTATGTTATAGAAAAACATCGTATTAACGATAATATAGCAGTACAAAATCAATTTTTGAACTAGGACCCTGCGAGTGTGTTTTTAAATGACGGTTTTTAAAATGTTGTCTTACAATGTACCTAAAAATATTACTTTAATATAAAAACACACAGGTTAGAGATTAATTTAGTATACAAACATCAGCAGAAATCAGTAAAATAACAAACTTACGACATATTTTATAACCTCCTTCAAAACAGTGTGGCGTCACTTCACTCACGTTAACACAACTGACGATATTTCGTTATTTTTCTACCGTGATGTTGGTATTAGCGGCACACGTCTATTAGAAATTTATCTGTCTATGGTTTAAATACACACTACTACGATTCTATGCGTTTGATATAGAGACTAAATTGAATTAAAAAAACTTTGTCGCTTTGCAACCACGGTTGCACGAAGCAAAGTTGACGACTTTTTCTTTGCAACTGTGGTTGCGAGAAGCGACCAAGCGGTTATAGATGGAGAATTGAGACGTAATATGCATATTGAATGGGGACTGCGGAGCAGACCATAGATGATACACTATAAGATAGCTAGAGCAGACTTTAAGACTACGGATATAATACTGTCAATTATTTGATTAAAATAACATGACTGTGATAGTTTTTGGCATAATTAGAACACATTTTAGTACCTGCTATGAATTTGGAATAACGTTAAATAATTAATAGTTGAATGCTTTAATGTTGAACTGTGTATTTTTCTTAATTACTTGACTGTACCAGTCATCAGTTTGAGCATAGACCATACCTACTTACGGGTAGTTCCCGTGCTCTACTTATTTGGAGAAAATAGTTGGAGCACGGGTCCGCACCCAAATATTTCATTAAGATGCAGTTGAATATAATATTTCACACTGTTTTCATTCATATTAACATCATTACATCACGAACACACCTATAATCTCCTTAAAGGTTTTGCCTTTTTTTGTATTTGCTATGGGTTTGCTTTTTGCCTCAATCTAGTCCAGAAGTAAATATGGCCTAAGATGGAGCTCACTCAAAAGGACCTGGAATTCCTAGACGGGACACAACTTACATTTCCCTAGTTAATTTTACGTCCAATGGTGTCTCCATTGGACGTAAAATTTACTAGGGAAATGCCGACCGAACTGGGCACGGCTCTAGACACTTGACTTGATGGGGCCCCCCTTGAAGGGCTAAAGCCTGCCGGGACGCGGGACTGTCTTATCAGGTAACCGTGGCCCTGGAACGTAAACGGCTATTGAAGGCCAGGAAGGAAGGAGAAAAGAAAAAACCCCTTGACAAATACTAACATTTCTGATGGAAAACCCCATTGACACTTTACCGGTCTGAGATACGAACCCAGGGCTTTTGTTCAGCAGACTCGTTAGCATCCACAAAGTCAACCAGGTATTTAACGTTAATAGAAATAGACGACAATAGCGAAAACAGAGCTAAAGGAAAAACAAAATACGTCATATCCTAAATGTTTGTTTAGTTAGAATATTGAAGTCAATGTTTTTGACATGTGAAAGCAAAATCGGGGTAATACGTAGAACTTTAGTGGAACGATTCATCAAAACTTTTCAAACATCAAATATTTGTGGAAACCGTGTTCAGTTAACTTTTAAGAAACGAATACAAACGCATTAGGTACGTTAATCTATCATATTTTTGTGCGTCAGCAGTTTTAACATGTTTGGAATTGAACATTTAGTGTGCAGGTTTTGGTACAATTAGTTAGATATTTACTTTAAAATTGTGTCTTCGAAACATTGACCTTTGAACTTTTTAAATAATAGGGGGGCCTAAATACCATTTTTGCAGAATCACAACATAATGAATTTAAAAAAAAATGTCATTGATTGACAATATTCATAATATTAAGTATGTTCGTGACCATTTTGCATTCAATGAGAACTAATGCTATCTCGATTACTTCAGCCTATTTTAGACCACGGCGACTGACATTTAGGCCTCTAAACGCCATTCATCTTGATTCGCGGCATGTCTCATCCACCTTGCTGATCTCAGTTCCATCTGTCGTTATCATATTTACCCATCGAAAATCATTATTAATACTAAACTAATATGACACAATGACATCATCAATTTCTAAAATAGACTCTATTCCTTCAACCATAAACAGTATGCTATGCTATCCTATGCTCGGTGTTTCTCTACGTGATCGAATCCGAAATGAGGAGATCCGAAGACGAACTAAAGTCACCGATATCGCCCACCGGATTAGCAAGCTGAAGTGGCAATGGAAAGCCATATTGCTCGCAGAGCAGATGGCCGATGGGGTCGAAAAGTGCTAGAGTGAAGACCACGGACTAACAAGCGCAGCGTAGGACGTCCACCAACGAGATGGACAGACGACAAAAATAAAAGGTAAGGTAAGGTAAGTATAAAGGTCGCCGGAAGACGCTGGACGCAGGTCGCTTCCAACCGGTGGATGTGGAGATCTAAAGGGGAGGCCTATGTTCAACAGTGGACGTCCTTTGTCTGAGATGATTGATGTTGATGATGATAAACAGTATGAACAGCTCAATAATCATCCATAGTTAACAACAGGCTTAAGACACAATTTTGCGGCACGTTACTGTAGAAAGAACCGGTCAAGCTTAGTTAGTCACGCATGAAATTAGGGTTATCTACCGACCGAACAGCCAGAATTATTCAGGTTACGCTTAATAATGAACCTACGGAACCCTAAAAAGGTAGCCGGGTGAAAAGGTTCGATTTAATTGACTCGTTAAGTTGGTATTGATTGTGCATCGTCTAAGCGGTGGGTATTGAGATATTTTTGCTGATTTCTGAATGAATGGAGGGGTAAGAATAAATGAATTGGTTAAAGGAAAGGTCGAAGTGAAGGTTACCGATGCTGATATTTCATTAATGAGATTTGCTGTTTCCAACGAGCCTTCACATTAACCAATCATCAGTAAATGTCAACTAAGTACTAACAATGATAGACCTAGCGTTAGCAGTCATAAGAGAGAAAAATATATAATCGCCTTATTTTTGGAGGAGACTTTTTTTTACTAGATATTATGACTGATTCGTTTAAGTTGTACAGACGTCAGAACATCAACCTTATCGCAATCATCATCATCAACATCTCAGCCATAGGACGTCCACTGCTGAACATAGGCCTCCCCTTTAGATCTCCACATATACCGGTTGGAAGCGACCTGCATCCGGCGTCTTCCGGCGACCTTTATAAGGTCGTCTGTCCATCTCGTTGGTGGACGTCCTACGCTGCGCTTGCTAGTCCGCGGTCTCCACTCTAGCACTTTATAAGGTCGTCTGTCCATCTCGTTGGTGGACGTCCTACGCTGCGCTTGCTAGTCCGCGATCTCCACTCTAGCACTTTATAAGATCGTCTGTCCACCTCGTTGGTGGACGTCCTACGCTGCGCTTGCTAGTCCGCGGTCTCCACTCTAGCACTTTATCGCAATAGTGGAAGGTAATATTCGATTGGTAAAATTTGTAGATTCGAGGTGGCAGCTGGCGTCTGTACGAAAAAAGTACAATTCCTTTTACGATCAATCCTTGTCACACTTAATAGCACATTAAAAACTGCTCAGAATGATATTAAGGTAGACTGTAAAGTTGGGAAACTGTGAAATAATGCTGTTATTGAAAGTGCAGTACCTCTTAATGAGGATTAAAAAGTTTCGCACTAGTTTGGAGCGGCTTCCGTACCACACATGCTCGCTAGTATTATATTTTATACTCAGATTTATGTCAAGGTAACAGGGAGAAATACGTTGAAAGTTACTATTTTTGGTGTTGAAAAATAATAATAATAAATTAATATTCCACAACTATCACACAACGCCATCTAGTCCCAAGCTAAGCAGAGCTTGTGTTATGGGTACTAGACAACTGATAAACGTACTTACATATTTCTAAACACATAAATATAGCTAAATTACACCCAGACACAGAACAAATGATCGTTCTCATCACACAAACATTTGTCCTGGGTGGGAATCGAACCCACGACCTCCGGCATAGCAGTCAGGGTCACTAACCACTAGACCAACAGGCCTGTCAAAGTTTAGTTAGTTGCATAGCTTTTATCGCGGGCTCTGGCGCGGCGCGGCGTCCGTATCAAAAAATTTCCAAAAACCCCACGAAAAAACCTAACGAAAATACCTGACACCATGCATCGTCTAACCTCGTTTCAGTTCGGGAGACTTCGGCAATCTAAAAAATATCCGTCATAAAAACGATTTACTTTTTCTTACTGATTGTGAACGGCCAGCTACAAAAGGAGTTTTCACAATGAAACCTACTTAAAAAATTCTCCTACAACAAAGAAGTTCTTTATTACAGTAGTGACACATAAACATTTTAAATAAATTATATTCTCGTTAAATATACGCGGAAGGCGATTTTATTCTTAAAAAAAATGTTATGCAATAGCTTCACCGCGGCAGTCTCCGAGTGCCACATGTAATTCTTGTTAACTTTCCCCACACTAGGAATCTCTTTCTGTATCGTAGGTGCGTCTACATATTTATAAAAACCCACATACACAAACACTCAGACCCGGAACAACAACTTGCAGATCACACGCTGTGAAGCAGTCGTTCGGCCACTGCGCCAACCTTCGTGCACGTTGTCACAATTGACGCGGTTTATCTAGAGGACAATGGAAAAAATAAAAACGTATTATGTCTGTCAATGAAACTCCACTGTACTACGAAAAGATTCTTATATCTATGTTGCAAGCCACCATAAAAAAAAACAAGATTGGGTCACTACTCTTGATAAGGGTCATAACACATAAACAACATCCAATCATAGTCGTAACTTGAAATATTAACGATTTATCTAATAAAAAGGACAAGACAAAGGCAAAACATGGAACATACGCAAGTGACAAAAGGCTATGGATCAACGATAATGAAATCAACAATCACGGCGGAGCGCGACGACATGTTTTCCTCCAACGGATAAAGAGTGTCACATCTTGTTTTCTTGAGTAAGCGAATAATCCCGGAAACATAATTCCGGAACATTTGTCGCGACGATTCCCTAATGAATACGCAACGGAAAGCTTCTATCTTCAGAGCGAGCCAACCCTATCATGATTGAGAAGAATTACGTCAACCATTACATAGAATAGGTCACTCTCCTTTATTTCAGACGAAAAAATGTTTGGATTAATAATTCCTTCGTCCTTCTTCTATGTAAACAGTTGTTCTGCAAACTCCCTTTCCGTCGTTTGACCTCGTTACACAACGAAATAATGTTTGAAAATTTCCAACACTTGGACTTAGGATCGCCATTACAAAGAGGTTTGGCGGTATAGTTGCGTTAAATATTTTGTAATTAAACTTTATAGAAGGCACATTGTGTTTGAATGAAAATTTCGTTGCTAAAAACACTTTCATAGTTGTCTCAAAGGTCAACAAGAAAATTGAATGGGCAAAGATAACTTTTCGGAAAGCGGTTAAGGAAAATTGTATGGTTCAATGTTGTAGCTAAGATTTGATTATTCTATCTAGATTTTAGGTTCTAAAAGTAATATAATAAAAAGAACTCACAATCATTTGCAATATGCCATTGAATTTTATATTGCTACGTCATAAAAGTGAATTGACACATATTGTAAAAAATATTAAGGCCAACACATCACTACACCTCGCACAAATTATAGAAAAACACATATCAGAAGCAAAACAAAATAAGAAACGACAGCCAACAGCCAAAACAAAGTAAAATTGCTAAAGGAAAACAAACCCAGAATTTCACAACATTCCAAACAAATCAAAAAAATCGGCGTAATAGACTCCAATTTCTGACTCAGCAAACAAATGCGAGGATCGTAAAAAAACTTATACGACACTGACCCGTAACGACAACGAGACGACATTTGTTAGGGACAGGACGGACGCGTCCGTAGGAGCAGTAAAAACCCGGGCTTACCGGGTCGCACGCACGAAACTAATTGCATTTCTGATTCCCTCTGAAGTAAGTGTAATTAACTCGATCTCTGTAACGTTGTGGCCAGAAGGACGGCGATTGATGCCGTTGATGGACTGGAGTTTTTTTGTCTATGTCATCGTCGGACGGAATGTTTATTTTCGAACTTCGAATTGTGAGTTCGGATTGCGTTACGTAGTGCCTTAATGGAAAACTTTGAGACCTAGATTTAATCTAGAATGAAATTGACGGTTGTTGGATTTGAAAACTTTAATTTGATGTTATTGTATTTTTATTTCTCCCTCTATAACTAACTCCTCTCATTCACGGTTTCGGCTTGAAAACTTGAAAATAAAGACATTTCGTTGAAAAACTTCTCAATTTGAAATTCTACGTCTAGAAATAAAATGTGATTACATACATACTATTATTAAAGTCAACATTTGACAAATGGAACTTTTTATTTGTCCAGATATTCTTGGAATACTACTTCTAGTACTTTAAGCTATAATTATTTTTATTAATGCAAGTTAATCCGAAGTTGATAATTCTGTTAATGCCTAGTAAATAAAAATACATGTGGCACTCGAAGACTGCCGCGGTGAAGCTATTGCATGACATTTTATTTTTATTTTAAAAGAATAAAATCGCTTACCGCGTATATTTAACGAGAATATAATTTATTTAAAATGTTTGTGGTGCACTACTGTAATAAAGAACTTCTTTGTTGTAGGAGAATTTTATAAGTAGGTTTCATTGTGAAAACTCCTTTTGTAGCTGGCCGTTTAGAAACAGTAAGAAAAAGTAAATTGTTTTAATGACGGATATTTTTATGATTGCCGAAGTGTCCCGAACTGAAACGATCTTAGACGATACGTGGTGTCAGGTATTTTCGTTAGGTTTTTGGATTTTTTTTGATTCGGTCGCCGCGCTGCGCCGCGCTCAGAGCCCGCGATAAAAGCTATGCAATAGCTTAAAAAAACATGAGTGAGAATGTGATGGAGCAGCTCCTTCAATAAATTACTACAACAGACTATATGGTTACAGGTTAAAAAAATGAATATAGAATGTTATATAGCCTCTGCTGAGTTATATACAGTACGCATTAATTGAGTGGAATAAAAAAATAGACATTAAATTATTCCACCTAAGGCATCTTCGAAAAAGTGAGTGTATAAAAACGTGGGAAAAATACTGATAGATGCCGTATGTGGAATACCTCAGGTGCTATTAGTTTAAATGCCATTTAAGCGGGTGCCCATTACGGAATATATCTGTTCAACGTAAAGAAGAGTAGTGGAATATAAAACGTACCTTTATATTTTAAATTCGGAATTTAATACTAAAGTAAATACTAGTAGCTAAAACCGTAAATGTACTTACACAATATTCTCAATCGCTGGCCATACACGGGTTGATAAATTCACAATCGTTCACTTCACATGCTGACTGTACGTTCAATAAATATTGTATTCCAATTTATTTGCTGGAGAACTAATAAAAAATTACAAAGATAGCTTTAAAACTTCCATTTGGGTTTCATAAGTAACTATTATTCACGTTGATCCATTTCGCCTCTCTTGCGCGAAGTTATGAGTTCAAACCCAGGCAAGGAGCCTTCAAGAGCTGTCAGCAATCCGACGGGCCCCTTAGAGGGTCAAATCCTGCCGGGGTCGCGGGACTGTCTCGTCAGGTAACCGTGACCCTGGAACGTAAAGGGCTATTGAAGGATCACCGTGGATTGTAGTCAGTACAAGTCTGACAGTCCCTCCTGTTCGGCCCTTCGTTATAGGACTTATTTGATGATTTTACATAAATAAAGGCAAGGAGCACACCCGCACTGGGCCCGCGTGGTGTATTATGGCCTACTCCCTCTCACAGAGAAGAGGCCTGTGTCCCAGCAGTGGGAACATTATAGGCCGATGATGATGATGAAAGGCAAGGAGCAGACTTTTTCAATGCATACAATAATCAACTAATTACGACATTTTAATCTTGGACATCAGTGAAAGATAACATTTTGTGAGAAAGTCTGGAATCAATATGTAATTACCTACATTTTAGCCCAAAGCCATGCCAGAAGGTGACCACATTTTCACACAAAAATTAGAGGAATAAATACTATTAATATTGAACTTTTACTTACTCAACTCTTAATTTATTAGCTTCTTTGCAATTCGCTACTGTTAAGCATGAAATCTAAGATGTAATACCCAATTTCGATTAAATGGAGTCTGGGGTCTAATCTCTAAGCATTAAACCCGTGGTTTCGGCCCTAGTTACAGACGTTTTGACGAGCCCGAACTAAGAATGAATGATATTACTATTTGACAGATAGCTTCTTAGAGACTTTACCAATGGCGCGATGCGACGCGACGCGATTCGTGCGATATCGAGTCGATTGCCGATTTAAGTCGCACGTATTTACTAATGGAGCGATGCGATGCAAATCGCCGAAAATCCGCCTTACTACTACGACATAAAGGCGCTGCAAACAAAAGACAAAAGATGTCGTCAGTGACGAGTGCATTGTCATTAGGACGTACATGCATTTCGATATCGAGCAGATCTGTGAGCGATATCGTCAATCCATGCGACTCCATTAGCAAACACTAGCGATTGTCCATACATTTTCTTCGGCCGGACGCTTGTGTGATATCTGACCGATATCGTCAATCGATGCAATTCGATATCGCGTCGCGCCATGAGTAAATTCCCTTAGACTCCGCGCCAACACTCATGACCTGCGGAAAATGCGTGGTACTTCATTTGTTAAATGCAATTTGATGTAATGACTTATACACTAGCACCGCGTCAAAATGTTTAAGGCTGGCCTAACATTGCGTAGCACTTAAAAATATACATACAATTCTACCTAAACTTTCGCGGATTACAAGCGCACTAATGTATGTTGATTTAATTGAAAATGATTTTATGCCTGTCATGAAATTGATTTGCAGATTCGGTTTTTGGTTAATAGACCAGACAACATCACTAGATACTCATTATGGATTTATTCAGGCTGGCTTTTGGCTATTTCCAGATAGGTCGTGTGGTCTATAATTACGAAACGAGAGAAGTTAATACAGACAGAGACCCGAAAATCGTCTTACTGAAAGGGTAACTTGTATTTTAACGTTCTAAAATAACGACTCAAGTACCAGTTGCAGTAGGTTCCTTATAAACGATCTTTGAAATAGCATCAGAATTTTTATAATCAGTTTTACAAACGCAATGTTTCTCAATAAGTGCGTCCACACAGAGCGCGCAGCGCATTTAATGTGCGAGGAAACTGACAAGCGAGGCTGCTCACTCTGTGTGGACGCGTCTATTGTTTTTCAACTGAGGCACGAAACAATATACGCGAGCAAAACAAAAGCCGACACTGTTTGGCTCAGGCGCTCGGTCGCTTGACCGTGGCCGTGTGGCAGCGCTGTCACTTGCCTCGTCCGAGACACGTCCACACCAACCGAGCTGCTTCGCGCAGAAAATGCGCGCTCTGTGGGGACGCACCTAACAACAAAATATAACGCTACGCTCGTGCCATTCTACGTAGTCAATAGGTGTGTACACACAGAGCGAGCAGCCTCGTGAGGCATTTGCTTCGCACGGCAAATGCCTCGCGAAGCTGCTTGCTCTGTGTGGACGTTCCGTTGTTTGTCGATCGCGCGAGCAAAACAAAAGCCGACACTGGATGACTCGGGCGCTCGGTCGTTTGCCCGCGGCACGCGCTCGCTTGGCTCGGCCGAGACACGTCCACACTAACCGAGCTGCTTCGCGTGGCAAATGCCTCACGAGGCTGCTCGTTCTGTGTGGACGCACCTATTCAATTTTGAAATGTAAGGTGGGACGGTCTCAGTTTAGGTTGATGACCTTTGCGAGGTGGTTGATAACAGCTGGATGAGAGTGAATTGAGTGAAATGGCGTGTGATTGGAGAGGCCTATGGTTGGAATGTTTTAGGCTGATGATGATGACGATAATCAATATTCTGGCTCTTTGTATGAATGCCTAATGTTCAGACTTCAAGCGATACGGACAAACGTCAGCTAGTACGAGTATAGTAGCTCCCCGCGGTGGTGGACGCCCACGGCGACAGACGTCGCAAGACGATCTCCGGCCACCGTAGGCGCGGGCATGCGGGCGGCGAGTAAAGGGCAACTCGCTGCCCGACCATGTTCCATGCCCGGGTCGATGGCGCGTTGTGTTCCACGCGCGCCTCAAAGAGCGTCAGCAAGATGACGGGGCCCCCCTCTAGAGGGCCAAAGCCTGCCGGGGTTGCGGGACTTATCTCATTACCGTGACCCCGGAACATAAAGGGCTACTGAAGGACACCGTGGATTTTAGTCAGTACAAGTCTGACAGTCGAGGGTGGGAGGACTCATTTAATGATTTTACCACGCTAAAAAAAAAGTATAGTAGCTCAGTACTCAATATGATTTATTCCGGCGTTGTATACATGTTCTTATAAGACTTAATTTTGACCTGTGATCCTGTACCGAGCACAGGAGTAAAAAGGTAGTAAGGAAAAACGGAATGAATCAGCTGATTATCACCGGGTGCGTCGTAAAAGTTGACTGACGGAAAGGGTCACACTGGTGTGCTAATAAAGAGGCGATGAGTTGGCAACCCACATAGAGTAATATTATCTACTCTGGCAATATTGTTATTACGTACGGGGTTGCAAAGTCTATAATAATATGTTTTATGTATCCGTCTATATTAATAAAACGTTTGTTACATTTCCACTCAAGAATTTCTGAACGAATTAGGTACAAGTAGGATACTTTTTATCCCGGGATGATGTTCCTGAGGAATAATTACCGAACTTTACATGGGCAACGTCACAGGCAAAAGCTAGTGCTTATATACCGTAACTTTTTAGTCGTCTTACAACGGCAACCCAGTTCATGTATACAATGACTAGAACACGTTATTAGACGTTAGAGTGATTTGCCATGTTATTTCAATATCATGGACTTCTTATAGGTTTTCCTATAATCTATAAGTAGAAAACTAATATCTGTATTTTTTTCAAAATTTTAGGTTCAATAGTTTCGGAGATAAGTTATTTTAAAATTACAAAAATAAAATACATTTAAGATCTTCTCAACAAGACCTTTCATTTGATATGTCACACGATGTAGTTTTAATTATTTTTTTTTAATTTTCCCCTTCCCCCCCAAAAATTACCTCCCACATACAGATTTCATCTATACACGTCACACCCACCAAATTTCAACTCAATCAGTCTAGTAGATTCGGAGATAATTGACTGTAAGCGACAGACAGACGGACACACGAGTGATCCTATAAGGGTTCCGTTTTTGTATTCGGACGTACGGAACCCTAAAAATAGGTATTTACGAGATATGAAAAATTTAAAAATAAAATTAAAATTCGTTACTATGACGCAAGGCGTAGTTAGAAACACCCTTGTTTCATAGAAAATGGAGATGGAATGATCTGCCCGACTATTAAGGTGCGTACAGACCATGTAACATAACATGTTATACAACATTGCTAATACTTAACATGTTTCAGATAATGTGGACACTGAAAGTTATAAAACATGTTATTGATAATATATGTATAACAATGTTATAAATCTTAGTCACGTTTAGCACTGAAGAACGGCAAGCGATAATGGTTATAAAACAATGTTATATTACATTGTTATTCTATAATGTGTACAGTATTGTTTTATGTTGCAATGTTGAATAACAGGGTTACATAGTGTGGACGTGTTATAAAACACAGGTTATACATATAAAATGTTACATGGTCTGTACGCACCTTTACGCTGGGTAGGTATACTCTACAGCTTTATAAGTAAACAGTTTTACAGGGTGTTTCATATTTCTAATGTACCTATTAATTAACAATAAAAAATATTATTAAAAAAATTATTATGGTCGGATAGGTACATTATGTGGACCACTTTTGTAAGACGACTAAAAGTCACGGTGTATAACAAAAAAAAAACTTTTAATTTCTAACCTAGTAAAAATTACATTGCTGCAGATTAGTGAATCATTACAGTACTTAAAGTGACTTTTCCAGGTAGAGTTGTACATTTTCTCATAAAATTTTACAATTTGAGAGTAACTTCAAAGAGTATTATGATATTATGCAACTTTGTAATTACATTGTACGTAGCTAATAGACCATATAAAATAATATGGCAATGGATGATTCGGCCATTTTAAATTCTCCAACACTTTGCATTAAATCGTATGCTGACAGTTTTGGTTCTGACGCAATGTATGAACTGAGAGCGATTTTGTTATTATTTTTTAACATTGATAAAGGAGGTTACATAAATACCAAACGAAAGTAATGATTACTCCCTTCATGATTCTTGGATTAACCAAACTATCATCATCAGCCTATATTGTTCCCACTACTGGGACACAGGACTCCTCTCTGGGAGAGGGAGTGGGCCAAAACGTAAATAGAAGTATAATTCAATTAGAACTTGGTCTTACTTCAATTATTATATTATCAGCCTATTGCCGTCCACTGCTGAACGTAAGCCTCCCCCAAAGAGCGCCAACTCTCCCGGTCCTGGGCAGCCCGCATCCATCCGCTGCCAGCTACATTCTTCAAATCATCGACCCATCTTGCCGCAGGGCGTCCTACACTACGTATGCCTATTTCACATACTTCAATTATTACCTAGCTATAACCAGAAAAAAAAACAATTATGTACAAACCATGCATTTACAAAAGCACCGCCACACTTTATTAGTAACAAAAAAAATCTTCGAAATTCTGTTTCAATTCCATACTATGCTCGGCAACCTCGATTCCAAACTGTATCACCTTGTATGGCACTAAATAAAAATTAATCTCGTATCACGGATGGTAATAAAGTCTGTATAGTGTAGCTGCGCCAAAGCACCGGACGTAGTTTCCTCTATCAATTATGGCGTTAAGAGATTGCCTCGCGGTCGCGAGACTGTCCAATCAGGTTGCTGTGACCCCGAAACATAAAGGTCAATTGAAGGAACACGGTGGAATTTAGACCGTAAGGGAACAGTTTATAAGACGGGGACGCGCGGTATGATGGGAAAACACACACTTAAGGCAAAGCACAAGCGCCAACAGGACGACATTGGCCATTAAGAAATGGCGTTCTGTTGGCGCTTGCGCTACGTTAGTGTTGTGTTAAGTTTGTCGTAAGTTTGTGTCCCCATTATACCCCGCTTCCCCGTCTTATACACTGTTCCCCTAGGAGTCTGACAATCCTTTCTGTTCCACACGAAGAGGGAGGACTCATTTGATGATTTAACAACCTAAAAAAGTTACTTTCATGACTTGCACCCTACGCCACCAGTTCTGTAGCTCGTCTCTTCACGCGCCGGCTGCTACATTATTCAAAGAAACCCTCGCCATAAAACTCGCGTCGGTCGGTACTGAATCGTAACATGGACTTCTAAGGATGTGACCACAAGCTTGCAATAAACCGTTAACTGGCCGCTGTCGATTTCACAGGTACAGAATTTACGATCACCGATTTCGGTCTGCGGCATTTACCTATCTTTTTGTTAGTTAAAAGCCATCAATTGGGCTCGGATAATCTTTCGGTGCAAAAACATGTTCTTTTTAGTGAAATGTGTTGGTTTTTGTACAGGGATAAATTAGTAACGGGTGTGTGAGGTGACCCTTTTCTGGGACACTTTTTAGGGATAGTCCTTATTGATAATGGTCATTTAATATTTATAGTCGAATAAGAACTCAAGTAAAATTAAAATAAAGGTTAAAATTGCCGGATTGATTTTTTATTTCAGGCATCGGGAAAATATCTAACTGGAAGAGCAATACCAACAAAAAAGGCACTTACAATATTGCTAAAACAACAATAAAAGCAATACTTCTCGCTAATCGAATAAGGAAACAAGCAAATACATTCAGTATTCGATATAATTTGCCACATGTAAGCGTAAATAAATAGACAATATCGTATACATTATCCAGTTAATGTAATCCTCTATAATAATCCGCCTACAATTTGTTTCGACAGCCACGATTTTTAAGTAAACCTCGGGTCACACTGTAGGTGGAGCGGGGGCGGGTTATTTTTGGCGAGTTCGTCTCTCCATGAAATGGAATAAAATGTTTATCTTTTGTATGCCTTCGGGGACTGGAAATTAAAATACAATCAGTTGCTCAAAATAACATTGGCTACTCCATGACCCCACTTTTATTAGAAGCTATTTGTTTGATTTGGATCACAAAGACAATGAGGAAAAAAATATAATTTAAAATTCGACGCTTCAGGAAAATGGTCGATTCTGTGATGTTAATTTGTGACTGTCAAAAACGCAACAACAGTTTTACTTTGATCTTTGATATCAAATTTTCAGCGTTGTTGACAACGTTGATAAAAGATAATGTTGTATGTCTTTTTTCATAGCATGTAGCATAGCGAAATTAAAAAGTTGGTCAAAATGTCTTTAGAAATATTTCACCTGTATTGTACTTGCTTTTTTTAACTATAATAAAGTTTTAAAATAAATACCATTTCCAATTTATATTATAATATGTGAATGTGAAAGTAGTAAAAGGTTTTTTTTTACTTTTACACCCCTAAAATTCTGAAATTTTGTTTGTACGCTATCAAATGGAATGGCTAACGAACGCTATGGAATGTTCTAGAAGTATGGGACTATGTGGAAGTCTATGGATGTTTCCAGAACATTTGACCATCTTCTAGAAACATCTAGTGGGTCCGGCCGGAGTATAGTTAGGGCGCCGATCGGCGACCTGAGTCAGTCTGGTTTTGACTACGATCGAAGCGACTCGAAAGTGAACTTACGCGATCTCTAAGTGACTTTTACGTGTGATTAAGTGTGTGTATAAGTGTTTAAGTGTTGAGTAGTGTTAAGTGCTTGTTGTAATTAGTGATTCGTGTATAAATTAAGATTATTTGGTTTCAATTGGTGTTAATTAAATTATCCCAATACCCAGCTCGTAACATTATGTATTTTTGGCAATAAATCTACCGTGATCATGCCCTAACAGGGAACTGAAACTAAGGCCGCTGAAAACCGAATGAAATTCAAAAGCGCACTGTGGTGTGTCTCACTCAATTTGAATATTTGTAAGCGGTAACTTTTTCAATATGAATTTTACGTTCCATTGAATTTAGTCCACATCGTTACTTCTAAATGTTATTTGAAACGTCCATGTCGGTAGGTATTAAATGTATTGAATAATTTTCATGAATGTGGAAAAATATAGAATTCAGTTGAAATTATTAAACGAAAGTCTGATTAAAACCCATGATTAAATTATGTTTAGTACTAAAATTTTATGAAACTAATTATTCGAATAAAAGGAACTTGAATAATAATAATTATGTACGTGTTAAGCAAATACTGCCACTACTAATATTTTCCTTAGATTTATTACTATTTATCTTCATGTAGAGGTCAAAATACAGACGATCCGAAGTTCGTCTAGGTATGGTTTCCAAAAACAACTATTACACAAATTGAAAAAAAAAACAACTTATGTACTAATACTTTTGATCAGTCATCTAAATTCTATTGCGAGCAGGAATTGAAGTTGCGGCCTTCTGAGTTCCAGAAGCTCTTTCTAAGCTATCACAGTCATTCGACGCTGTGAGCATGACTGCGATAGCTTGGTTTGTAAGAGCGTGTGGTATACTGAATCGAATTTTTCTTTCCATAAAAACACTCGTCATCATCTCGATGTTTTAACATGTTGCGATATTAGTAGAAAGCACTAGGTACTTTAGCCTATCACGGTTTGTTTCACAATTAATTAAAATGTTACTTACGGGATTTCTTCCGTTATCTTGCGCGCGATTCAAGCGCCAAGATCGCGGGATGACTTGCAACAGCGTCGAAATATCGGGAGCTCAAAATAATGAATAATCACGGAAGATATCCCGTAAGCTTCCCGTAAGTGACATTTTAAATAGCACTACTTTACTTTTATGCCCATATTTAGGGTACATAATGTATATCTGTCACGCTGTTGTGGCCAACAGGGTCAGGGGGACATCAACATTAGATTATTGACACCCGATGAAGTTACGATCGAGTTCGGAGGCTAGGTATATGTACAACCAATTTGGGTGTCTCGCCCAAGTTAGTATGGTGAACTAAATTTTCTAGAATGGAGGGAATAAACGAAATTATTGAGTCGCACTTTGCTGTAGAACTTCATTTTTATATTTTTGGGCCAGACAACAGCTTGTTCTTTCTATGGACATCAAGAAAGTTATAAGATGCATTAACAATTTCACTAATCAATTGAACTGTTAAAGAAAGGCTGCCATTGTAACGGCGCACTCTTACAGAGGTTTCAAATCTGGCCCAAATACAGTTTAGCATGGTCTGCTTATTATCATCATCATCAGCTCGAAGACGTTCACTGCTGAACATAGGCCTCCCCCTTATACCACCACGCCGAACGACAATTCGCCACTTGCATCGATCGGTTGCCCGCAACTCTCATGATACCGTCGGTCCACCTAGTAGGAGGCCTGCCTACGCTGCGTCTTTCGGTCCGTAACTGTAAAAAATCTTCAAATAATTCCTTAGTTGTCAAGTACCAACTACAAGCAAAATCATTTAAGTCCTCTTCCAACCGAAAGCTACATTACGTCACAGACCACAGCAACAGACTCTGATGGATACCCTTATCTAATTTCTCTCCAATAAATTACTTACAACTCTATTCGGCTTTAATTGTTTTGTATCCAGACACGATTTATGACTGTGGTGGCAACATTTTCCGCAGAATTTCACTATTGCGATGGAAGTTTGATTTTATGGATACAGCGGAATGAAAACGGTTCCATTAATATTGGAGAAATCAATATTTGAAGATTAAACAGTTTCTTTGAATTGATGGTTTAAATGTTTTTGTTCTTAGATGGTTTGATAATGTTTTAAACGATTATAATTTGACTAACACTGGTATTTAACTTAATGTCGTGATCAGCTAAATTTTACTATCCTGTGTGTACGCTTAAACATGTAAACGGTCTGGATGTTTGTAAAGAAGTACGGTTTGCGTTAGGGTTAAGTTAATGTCATCATCATCATCATCATCTCAGCCATAGGACGTCCACTGCTGAACATAGGCCTCCCCTTTAGATCTCCACATGTACCGGTTGGAAGCGACCTGCATCCAGCGTCTTCCGACTTAATGATTCGAACTCAAAATATTGTGGTGATGTATGCATTCAATTTAGTACAAGGGTCATAGAGGTCTTTGAATCATTACATGGATCCTCCCCAGGGTGGGATATATGGGAGGGACTGTCCAACTTTTACCGGCCAAAATCCACAGTGATCCTTCAATAACCCTTTGCGTGCCAGGGTTACTGTTACCTGATAAGACAGTCTCACGGGACTGTCTCGCGACTCTCCAAACTGTCTCGCGACCGTCATAGTGGACCTTTTTTTTACGTGGTAAAATCTCATCAAATGAGTCCTTCCACCCATACTGTCAGACTCGTACTGACTAAATTCCACGGTGTCCTTCAGTAGCCTTTTACGTTCCAGGTTCACGGTAATTTGATAAGTCCCGCGACAATTTTGGACAAAAAAAATTAGGTATGTCTTGTAAAGATTTTGAAAGAAAGACTGGCCTGTTGGTCTAGTGGTTAGTGACCCTGACTGCTATGCCAGAGGTCGTGGGTTCGATTCCCACCCAGGACAAATGTTTGTGTGATGAGCACGATCATTTGTTCTGTGTCTGGGTGTAATTTATCTATAATATGTATGTATTTAGAAATATATAAGTATGTTTATCAGTTGTCTAGTACCCATAATACAAGCTCTGCTTAGCTTGGGACTAGATGGCGTTGTGTGATAGTTGTGGAATATTATTATTATTATTATTTTTATATATCTTTAAAGATCTCGGGATCAAGGGATCCCGGACTTTTTAAAGGCGTGCCAGGAGCCGAAGCCATCTTGCAGAGGCCCATTACGCATTTAAAATGAAATGAGGCTCCAACCGGCGGTTATCCCTGTATGACCTATGCGAGTACATTCAAGGACAACCCCCGGCTGGAGTTGTACTATTGCGGGCTATGGAAACAAAAGACAGGGTTATAGCGTTTGGTGGGTTTAAGTATGTTTATCAGTTGTCTAGTACCCATAATACAAGCTCTGCTTAGCTTGGGACTAGATGGCGTTGTGTGATAGTTGTGGAATATTATTATTATTATTATTATTTTCATTCGATTGTTCCATATCCATTAAACTATTGTTACAATTATTTGTTGGACCGGGCACAGGTTGATATTTCGCGGCTGTGTTTATATAAAAGTAAAACATATACCTGCATTCATTGGCGTAACATTCCTTTAAATCGTTAGTTTCACTTCTCAGCATTAAATCTCTTTTCTAAAACCTTTTAAACTGTTTCACAATATTCATTGGTTCCTAAACATAGGTTACTTGTTTACTTTCCACATGACAGATAGGTCACACGTCAGTTTTGACAGTTTAAGGCGCCATCTGGTGATCGCCGATTGACTATTATAAAATAATCGATATTAAAGCATATTGTTCAAAACCTCTTAAATAGTATCGTTTGACCCATTCTTTAATAATTCTCAGTTTTTAGTAAAAGAAATTAATAATAAAATAAAATATCCGAAACGGAAATGATTTGGTTTTTTCAATAGGGACTTTTTTCTCGAACCTTCCTTAGCCGCGTCACATTTTTAATCTGTGAACGTTGGCGTATTTTGTCTCTGATAATTGTGTTGACAGTTTATAATTGTGTTTTTACCCAAATTATAAATAGGACCAATACCCCAATAAAAGCTGTTACTGAATCAATAATTGGAAGAGAACGATAATGGAGAATGGAATAGTATTGGATATCGTTGTGTATAATGTGTTGCAGACTTTTAGAAGTGTCGTTGGACAGTTTTAAGGTGAATTTGTGGTGCTGGAGTTTCTTCTTGTTGACCGGGTAATCATTAATCTTTTGGAGTCACGGGCAGAAGATGCTCGTACTCCTTTACTTTGGGAAAATTCTTCGTAGCGATGTGGCAATAAAAATCACATTCAGGAGATCAGGAAATATTATTCATTATAGACTATAAAGTATCTGTACACATTCCAATCAGTAAAACTAGTTGCGGACACGTATTAAAGTATCACATAATATATTTATCCGCTTATAAGTTAGAGGAAAAATCTCTGTCTCTTGTCTGTCTGACAGTGCTAAAATATTAAGAGCAAAACACTAAACCATAGATTGTTAGTGGCCAGGAACGCCACACCACCCCCCCACGGAGAAAGATGCACCGGTTACTCAAAATCGGGGAGATCCTTAAACTTGACTCGTCTACCGGAGCGCGTGGTATACGGCGGTTTTGGAGCCGGATTTACGTTTGCAAATTTTGTAGGCTCTTTATTCATCTTTGGAATGACACGGGTCGTGAGTGCTGCAGGTTCTGTGAGCAGGAGATCATGGCTGTCTTGGATTGTGTGATCCATGTGTGCCGGTTTGACACGATCTACACTCACAGTCACAGTTTTTCGGTTTACGTCCAAAGTCATGGTTTTACCATCACTGGAGCGACCAACAACCTGATACGGGCCAGAATACGGTGGCTGTAAAGGACGTCTAACGGAATCGTCCCGTAGAAATACGTGGGTTGCTGATTTAAGATCCTTAAATATAAATATAGATGGCTGTGAATGCCGGGAAGCCGGAATAGGTCGCACGGTCGACATTTTATGTCGGAGTTGAACGACAAAATCAGCTGGGTTATTTAAATCATGTGATTCTTCAGCCACTACAAGTAATTCTCCAGGCAACCGAAGAGGTTCCCCGTAAACCATTTCAGCAGCAGTGGCTTTCAAATCGTCCTTGAAGGCTGATCGCATGCCGAGGAGGACAAGGGGCAGCGCGCGGACCCATGAGTCCTGGTGGCACATGAGAGCAGCTTTGAGCTGGCGGTGGACGCGCTCAATCATGCCGTTAGCGCAGGGATGGTAAGCAGTTGTCCTGGTTTTCGTTGTGGCGAAATGCGTCATCAGTCGGCGGAAAAGATCAGATTCGAACTGTGTACCTTGGTCTGTCGTTATGATTGACGGCACACCGAAACGGGCAATCCACTCCCGTGTCAGGGTTTCTGCTACTTCTTCTGCGGTGATGGAGCGCATTGGCCATACCTCAGGCCATTTAGTGACTCTATCAATGGCCGTCAGACAGTACCGGTATTCATTGCATATCGGCAAGGGACCGACAATGTCGATATGGACATGTCTGAAACGACCACGTGGTAGATCAAAATTGCCAAGAGGAGACGAATTATGGCGCGATACTTTAGCACGCTGACACGCTACGCATGTTCGTGCCCACTCTTTGCAGTCTCTATTAACAGACGGCCAAACGTAGCGATCGGTTACAAGACGAGTGGTAGCTCGAGCGCCGGGGTGGCTTAAATTGTGCAGCTTGTCAAATGTTGTTTTTCGAAAGGAAAGGGTCAAATAAGGGCGAGGCTTGCCTGTAGATAAATCACAGGTGACTGCGATGTTAGATCCCGGAATGTTAATTTTTGATAATTGAAGGCTGGAGCCTTGCTGCTGCAGGTTTAATAACTCCGGGTCTGCTTCCTGTGATTTGGCAAGTGCTTGCCAATCCTGCTCAAGAGCAATGGCGTCAACACGTGACATCGTGTCAGCGACAACATTGTCTTCTCCCTTGATATATTTTATGTCAGTGGTAAATTGGCTTATGAAAGACAGTTGATTTAATTGTGTAGGTGGGAGTTTTTCCCGGCGCTGTACGAAAGCGTAGAGTAGCGGCTTGTGGTCTGTATAAATAGTAACATGTTGGACCTCGAGTATGTAGCGGAAATGCTGTACGCTTTCATACACCGCCAGTAACTCGCGATAATAAGCGGGCCACTGTGCTTGCTGATCGGTCAACTTTTTGCTGAAGAAAGCAAGAGGCACCCACTCGCCGTCAATTTGTTGTTGAAGGCAGGACCCGATGTGGACGCTGGAAGCATCAGTAAACAGTCCAAGAGAAGCACCGTTGACCGGATGATGAAGCAGGGTGGCAGTCGCTAAACTCTTTTTGCAGGCTTCTAATTGTTCAAGGAGCTCAGGAGTCCATATAAATGGTTTTGCACCCTTGCCTTTAGTAGCAATCACAGCTTTAATTAATGGAGCCTGAAATAATGCAGCCTTAGGTAGAAAACGGCGGTAGTAATTTAACATACCGAGAAAACGACGCACTCCCTGGACGGTTTTAGGGGGTGGGAAATCAAGGATGGTTTGAACACGGTCCTGAGGAGGCTTAGTGCCCTCAGGGCTGATGCGATATCCTAAGAATGTTACCTCACGTGCGCCTAGTACCAACTTGGAAGGATTTATCACAACCCCATAGTCCCGCAAGCGTCTAAAGAGGATGCGTAGATGCTCGCAGTGGAGAACCTCGTCTGTAGAGTGAACGAGGATGTCATCCACGTATGGAAAACAGAAATCAAGACCCCGTGTGACCTCATCGATAAAACGCTGGAAGGTTTGGCCAGCATTGCGAAGACCGAACGTCATGAATGGGAATTCGAAGAGGCCAAACGGAGTAGTGATGGCGGTCTTCGGAATATCCTCTTCATAAACTGGGATCTGATGGTATGCCTTCACAAGGTCGATGGTGCTGAAGATTTTAGCACCGGTGAGGTTGTGGGCAAAATCGTTTATGTACCTGACTGGATACCTGTCTGGTACAGTTCGAGCGTTGAGCGCGCGGTAGTCACCGCAGGGACGCCAAGTGTTATCTTTCTTAAGGGTCATGTGCAATGGAGATGACCACGGGCTTTTGGACGGTCGTGCTGTGCCAGACTGCACCATGTTCTCAAATTCCTTTTTCGCCGACACTAGTTTTTGAGGTGCCAAACGGCGAGGACGACAAGAAATGGGGGGCCCATCCGTTGTCTTAATGAAATGCACAGTGTCGTGCTTAACGATCCTGGTAATGCCAGGAGGACGAGTTATTTCAGGGAACTCTGCTAGCACTTGTGCGAAAACAGAATTCGATGGAGCTACGGCCTTCACACTAGGTTGTTCTGACGTCGCTGTACAGGCAATTGCTGAAAGATTGGTGACGCCGTCTATTAACCGCTTGGTGCGGCAGTCTGGTAGCAAGTGATAATATGACAAAAAGTCCGAGCCAATGATAGCAGTATTGACATCTGCGACGACAAACGTCCAGGTGAAATTGCGACGGAGACGAAAGTTTAGCGTCAAAGTAATTGTACCGAAAGTACGTATGCTGCTACCGTTAGCAGCGCAGAGATCATAATCCATAGGCTTTCTTCGACTAGAAAGCCAGCGATGAGGATAACAGCAAAGGTCTGAACCAGTATCTATTAAGAATTGTCGTTTAGTAACCTGGTCCGTTACAAAAAGACGACGGCTAGGAGCATGGCAGCAATCAGTCGCCGTCGCTACTGATTGGTCTTTAAGTTTTCCGTTACCCAACTGCACGGTGTGATACACTTTTTGGCCTTCACACCAAATTTCTGGTGATACCAACACCATTTTTTAATCCGATCAGAAGGGGTGCTGCGCGAAGAATATCTGCTGCCACTCCGAGATCGGGACCGTTGGGATCTTAAAGCAGCAACCTCGCAGCTAAGCTTTTCTAACCGCTCCATCAGACTGGAAAGCGTAGGTGCACTTGTTGCAGCAAAAACATTTGCCTGACTTGGCTGAACCTCAACAATCTTGTCAGCGATGTCGGCTATCTTGTCCAGGGCGAGATCAGCTTGGGCTGCCAATATTCCTTGTACATGCTGGGGCATGCGGCGAAACCAGAGCTGGCGCAGTATGTTGCCGTCAGACAGTGCATTCCCAGCTAGGGACCTAAGTTGGCGAAGGAACTGTGACGGTTTCCTGTCCCCAAGTTCCTCGTCATTAAGCAATTGTCTAACCCTCTGCTCTTTGGACGTGGAGAACCGTTTAATCAGGGTGTCTTTCAAAACTATGTATTTCCCCTCAGCCGGCGGGTTGATCACAATGTCCTCAACTTCCCCGGCTACCTTATGGTCGATCTGGCTGAGTATATAACTATATTTAGTGGCATCAGTGACAATGCCAGCCAAAAGAAATTGTGCTTCAGCCTGAGCGAACCACACCGTTACCCGGTCTGGCCAAAACGGTGGCAGTTTCACAGGTACCTTACATGCAGCGGCCACCACCTCAAGTTTAGGGTGAGCATTAGATTGTTCATGCTGGGCATGCAAGGCAGCATTCTCAGCTTCGAGCATTTTTAAACGTGCTTGAAGTTCATCAGCCATGGTGAGTGAACGTGCAAGTCCTCAAAACAAAAACTTAAGCGACCACACAAAACTCCAAACCAGTTATCCTAACCGTGGGAATGTGGTGAGGCAAGCCTAAACACTTGATAATGCAAGTACTAGTTACATACACATGCAGACACAAATAAAAAATACATTAAAGGAATAAACATAAATACCTCTAACAATGATCACCAAAAAAAAAAAAAAAAAAACGCAAGAATAGAAGAGTAAACACATAAATGTCAATAAAAACCTTTATCACACGCAAGTATGTTCGCCAGTCGCCGGGCGCACTGTAGGCATTGATGAATGGACAGGAAACGGAACATCACGATGACTGATGCAATATAATGCGCCAAAGTGCCGCAGTCCACAGGTCAGCTCGTAGTTCAGCGGACGGTGTCGGTAGTGTCGCTCCGGCCGAATTCGCCTCGAGCATTCGCAATGAATCAATTTTGTGAATATCACGTCGGGGTCACCACTTTGGAGTCACGGGCAGAAGATGCTCGTACTCCTTTACTTTGGGAAAATTCTTCGTAGCGATGTGGCAATAAAAATCACATTCAGGAGATCAGGAAATATTATTCATTATAGACTATAAAGTATCTGTACACATTCCAATCAGTAAAACTAGTTGCGGACACGTATTAAAGTATCACATAATATATTTATCCGCTTATAAGTTAGAGGAAAAATCTCTGTCTCTTGTCTGTCTGACAGTGCTAAAATATTAAGAGCAAAACACTAAACCATAGATTGTTAGTGGCCAGGAACGCCACAATCTCCTTGGAAATCGGGGAAAGTGGCTTGTGATGGGCACCCAAACTCCAGCTTGATATCCGGTGCAGGACATTCGTGGTCGGCAGAGGAAACGTCGCGTCATTCGCCTCTGAACACGCCGAAGTGAATCACAAGTTCTGGTTCCCAGTTGTAAAGGTGAGGATTTTTGTGGAGTTAGCGTTGGGTTGTGCATCCTCCTCCAGGGTGTGGGTGGTTTAGAGAATATTGTGATAATTCGAACGATTATTTCAGGATTCTTAATTGCGCATTCCTGGGTTGTGGCTTCGACCAGCGACCGGCTTTTCAACCTCATCCATAGCCGCCGAGGTGTCTTTCTCCTGAGCTAATTGTGAGTATTAAACCTAGCTAATTACCATAGATGGGCCGTAGGAGTTTTCCCAGTGTTTGCCCCAGTGTTAAATTATTGTTTATTCATGGACCCCGTAGTGACGTGGCGGACGCCACACAGGAACGGCATTTGAATGGAAAACTGGTTGTCCGTTAGATCCGGGCTGATTGATTTCTCCGCTCGGTCCCATAGGGAAAAGCAAATTAGTTTCACCTATATTATTGGGTCTCCGTATTGTCGATTGCAGGACAGGCCCCAGAGTAGCTCGTTCCGCCGCTGAGAACCAGAAGGGTGTCTGGAGCCCAGACGCGGAACCCGTTCCTGGAGCACGCCTGAAGCTTCCTGCGGGGACGGCTGCACGGCTGGCGGAGCCCGCCCGGCTATCGCGCCGTGCGAGACGGTTTTTTTTTCCTACCTCTTAACTTTTATTTTTTATCTTAGTACGGTTTCGGTGGAAACCGGACCTTATAAAACCGGTTTATTTTGTACCCGGTTTTGATCTCGGTACTTAACCGAATTTTACTTTGATGGTCCTGGGCTCGTTCCTTCTTCATCCGGAAGCATTGTGGACATCTTCAGCACCAGGATTCGGGATTATTGAAGTCCCTGGCGCCCAATAACTTAACTAATATTATAAATACATATAACTGGAAGGTTCGGTTAATTTAACACTTAATTTTATTTTTTTTACTTGATCGTAACGTTTCCTCGGAACAGTACTCGGGTATCTCCAACTCCCCACGCCCCAGCTCTTTCTGTTGAAGTTTAAACTGGCTAGCTAGGTTTAAAAATTATTAATAGCTAGAGGAATTTACATTTAATAATTATGTAAAAATTCATTCTGGAACTGTCAATAATTAATGTCGCATGGAAGTCAATCAATTATTAAACCGTGTTTGAATTTAATGTGTTGTTTCCTTCTAGCTTGATCCTTAACCCATAGGGAGAAAATATTTTATGTAACAGTGGCGACCAACGTGTGTATTAGTTGGAGATAGAGGTTACGTCTATTGCTGTACCTTACAAACCGGAGTACTGTTTCTGGAACATTCCATTTATTTTAATCTTAAGTAAGAAAAACCGTCTTGCGGAATCCTTTGTTCATGTTTGTGCCGTTTTATACAATTTTACAATTTACAATTATTTACCTTTTACAATTTTTACTGCGTTATACAATTCAGTTTCGTTTTACCTGTGCCCCAATATACTGTACCAGGACTTTTGTCCTTTGTTATAAGAAAACCCTATTATTGTATTACTCTTTAAGACTGCTATTATTATAACTGCGTTTACTATAGTTATTATTTACACATTGCTCAAGTTTGTAAATTGTGACGGCCAGTTTTAACTTCTATTCGGTTTTTTTTCTCTCCTAGTTTCCATTATGGAACGACCAATTAAATTTAATTTGCTTCGGAAAGATGAGCTCATTTATGAAGTACTGATCCGGGACGCTAAACCCGCCTCAACCGTAGAGGAACTACGTATCCAAATTAGAGACCTCAGTAAACTGGTTTCTTCCGATGAAATCGTGGAGACGGATAGAGATCCGGAGGCGGAATTAAAAGTAATTAAGGCTAAATTGCCGGAAATTGGTGTAGTACTGGATAAGGGGTAAGTAATATATGATATAACTACAAAATCTCTAATATTTACAAGAGATAACAACTGAATATATAATTTTATTTGATATAACAATCTTTTAATATAATAAACGATTGACATAATTTTATAATGACTAATTTCTATAATTAAACAATCAATGAATATAAAATCGTTTTGTATACCACTCAAAAGACATAAAACTTATTTGGTCTAATTTTTTTTTCATCCTGGTGTGTAATCTAACTCTGATGTACCTAGTAATAGTACCACCTACCATGAATGCTCGACGGAGCCCCGCTTCGCGGGGCTCCTATTTCTGCGTGCAAGGTTTAAAGTAACCTAACACGAAGGGGATGGCGGGGTCTTTCAGACCCCGCCATCCCCTTCGAACCTAACCTGTCCGTGTCGGGGTGCCCCAAGTCCCGAGCTCACTTCGCTCGCTCTTGCATCCTAGGTCAAATAACTGATTACTAACTGTCATGCTAGCTCGACGGAGCCCCGCTTCGCGGGGCTCCTATTTCTGCGTGCAAGGTTTAAAGTAACCTAACACGAAGGGGATGGCGGGGTCTTTCAGACCCCGCCACCCCCTTCGAACCTAACCTGTCCGTGTCGGGATGTCCCAAGTCCCGAGCTCGCTTCGCTCGCTCTTGGATACTAAATTTTCCTAATAACAATAGCATTCGTGAAGGCAAACAATCAAAGTCCAAAGGATAAGCCAAAGTCATCAAAGAAAATGGTTTAAACGTTAAATTATATGTTTCAAACGTTATCATAATGATTTTCGCTTAAATAAACGTTATATCAAATAAAATTATATGAAATGAGTTTTAGAGTAACACAAACATTATGTGTAAAGAAATTATATCAATCGTTGGGTATTTCTCACGTTGATTATATCATGTGAACGTTATTGAAATGAAAATATATCAAATAACTTTATATGAAATGAGACGCACCCCTGGATAAGTACCCCACCAGTTTTAAAAAATTTAACCGCGCCAGGGCTTTGGGTTTCCATCTCTTTCATCGTTTGAGTAGGATAACTTCTCCATCTGAGCTTGATGCCGATTACGCCGTCGTTGAAAAGCAACTTAGCAGTTACTTAGCAAGAATCGATTCGGTTAACGCGAGCTTTCACCAATCTTTTACTTCCGCCGAGGAGGCACCGGAGGTGTCCAGTTTGCAGACGAAGGACGTCATCATTTCCTGCAAAAAAGACACGGTCAAGACCCTCGGTGTGAAATTTAACGGGACAGGTTGTGTGAAGGCGTTTATTGAGCGTCTTGAAGAGCTTTGCGAGGCCAGAGGTATCGACGAGGCATCCTTGCATCAATCTGCCCTGGACATTTTTTCAGATGGAGCCTTATTATGGTACCGAGGAATTAAAGCGTTGGTTGGTAATTGGCCGGAACTGAAGAAGCAGTTACTCATAGATTTCGCTCCACCTGATTACGACATGCGTCTCATGTCGGAAATTACGAACAGAACGCAGGGGTTGACTGAGCAGTCTTGTATTTATATAGCGGTCATGGAGAACATGTATAATAGGCTTTCTTACAGGGTACCAGAACACGATCGGTTGGCGCGGATAAAGTACAACATGAGACCGGAATACACTTCGGGGTTGTCATTGTTCACCATCAATACGCTCAGCGAGTTGAAGGAGAAGTGCAGGCAACTGGAGCTGGGCTTCCACAGCAAGGCTCAGTTCCATGAGCCGCCCAAACCGACGTCTTCTTTCGTCGCAGCGGACTTAGCTTACCAAGCCCCGAAGGGTTCAAGGATTGAGGCCGTGCAAACTGACTCGGGTTCGTTGTTTTGTGTTCGTTGTAGGGTTAAGGGGCACTCGTTATCGAATTGTAAATCGAAGGAAATTGTGTGTTACCGTTGCGGCAAGAAGGGCGTACGGGCACCATCGTGCCCTGCGTGTAATAAAAAGCAGAAGGAGGTTCAGTCCTGTCCGACCTGCATTTCAAAAAACTAAAGTCCCGGAACTACAGCCGACATTTTGATAAGTCCGATTGGGACAATTATTTAAAATTTTTAAAGTTATTTTTTAGTACATTAAGGGTGGATACAGTACATTATAAGACTTCGGACGATAGTCGTCCACATTTAACTGTTTCTATTTACGATGACCAGTATTACGGCTTACTCGACTCGGGTTCTTGCATTTCGGTGTTGGGTTCCGATGTCGGTCAGCACTTTATAAGGGCTGGTGCAACTGTGCACGCCGATAATCAGTTGGGCAGCATAGTAACTGCCAATGATTCGCGAGCATCCGTGGAGGGTTATTTATTTTTACCTGTAACTCTCATGGGAGTAACTAAGGTTATTAAATTCTATATTATTCCGGATATTACCACACCGTTGATTTTTGGTGTTGATTTTTGGAAGGCCTTTAATTTGGCACCAAAAATTTTTAATACTTTACCATTTCAATATATAAAACGTAAAAGAGGTCATACTTGCGTCTCGGAGGTTAGGCACCTACAGCCGTTTGATGAGTTAACACCGGACCAGAAGAATGAAGCGGAGTTATTAATTAAAGATTTTGGAAAGGTCTCCTTTGAGGTGAAAGGATTAGGTCGTACCCATCTGCTGCGCCATAAAATAGACACGGGTGATGTTCCTCCTATTAAACAGCGTTATTACCCGTTGTCGCCTGAACGCCTCAAGGAACTCAACCGTCAGCTGGATGAGATGTTGGAGATGGGAGTGGTGGAACCTAGCAATAGCGCGTGGAATAATCCGGTTCTGTTGGCTCCAAAACCAAATGGAGAATGGCGATTTTGCCTGGACAGCCGAAAACTAAATGCGGTCAGTAAGCAAGATGCGTATCCACTACCCTACATCTCCCGCATCTTAGACCAGTTGCGTGACGCGCGTTATCTTTCGTCGATTGACTTAAAATCGGCTTTTTGGCAAATAGAACTGGACTCTGTTTCGTCCAAAGAAAAAACCGCCTTCACAGTCCCTGGTCGAGGTTTGTTCCAGTTTAAAGTTATGTGCTTTGGGTTGACTGGAGCCCCAGCCACTCAACAGCGATTAATGGACAGACTTTTCGGTCCGGAGTTCGATAATAAGGTCTTTGTGTATTTGGATGACATAATTATTTGCTCATCAACCTTCGAGGAGCACATTTCGCTTCTAAAACGGGTTTTAGACAAGTTAACGCAGGCTAATTTGACAATTAATTTACCTAAGTGCTGTTTCTTTCGACGTGAACTAAAATATCTAGGTTACATAGTGGATGAGCGTGGCTTACACACTGATCCGTCGAAAATTCAGTCAATTGTCGACTTTCCAACCCCTACAACTCGTAAGCAAGTAAAAATGTTCCTTGGAACGGCCTCATACTATAGACGTTTTATTAAAAACTTTAGCTCCATAGCGGCCCCTTTGAATGCGCTTACGAGTACGAGTAAAAAAGCGCCACCTTTCAAATGGACGGCTGAGACCGAATCCGCGTTCTCAACCTTGAAAGAGGCATTGGTGTCTGCTCCAGTATTAGCTTGCCCAGATTTCTCTCAACCTTTTGAGATTCATTGTGACGCGTCCAGTTTTGGGATAGCGGGCACTCTGACTCAGGTTGTAAACGGGGAGGAGCACCCAATTGCTTACTGTAGTCGTTCGCTTAATCCAGCGGAACGCAATTATTCGGCGACGGAGCGTGAGGCACTCGCGGTAGTCTTCGCCGTGGAACACTTTCGTCCTTACGTAGAAGGCGGGCCTGCGTTTAAAGTGATAACCGACCACTCTAGTTTAAAATGGTTCTTTAATTTAACCAATCCCTCTGGGCGATTGGCCCGTTGGGGTTGTCGGTTATCACCTTACGATTTTACCATTGAGCACCGCAAAGGTAAGGACAATGTGGTTCCAGATGCCTTATCGCGTGGCGTTCCGGTGCTGGAAATTAAAGCGTCCGACACTGACACTTGGTTTAAGGGGGTTTGGGATAAATGCGTCAGTACGCCTAGGTCGTGCCCTAACTATATTATTAAGGGGGATAAACTTTACCGCTATTCAAAAAATAAATTCGGAGTAGCCAGTGATAATGATTGGAAGCAGGTAGTACCGGAGAGCAATCGAGAAGAATTGCTAAGGAGTCACCACCGTGGAGAATTATCACCACACTTTGGAGTGTTTAAAACTTATAAAAGACTCGCTCTCCGATACTACTGGCCTAACATGTACAAAGATGTAGTTAGCTACGTTGGTAAATGTGATAAGTGTGCTGCATACAAACACTCACAACAGCCTCCTTCCGGTCTTTTAGGCGATGCGAAAGACTGTTCCAAACCATTTGAAACAATAAGCATTGACTTGGTAGGTCCGTTACCACGGTCAAGATCGGGATTCACGTACCTGTTGGTTGTCGTGTGCTGTTTCACGAAGTACTGTCTACTGTTTCCTTTACGTAGAGCTGTTGGTAAAGCTATAGCACAAAAACTGGAGGACGGCGTTTTCCTGGTACACGGTATACCCCGTACGGTGATAGCAGACAACGGGACGCAATTCACGGGCAATGAGATTCGTTCACTACTACAGAGGTACAAAATACCTCAAGTTCACTTCACACCTCGTTATTGCCCAAGCGTGAACACCGTAGAACGCTATAACCGTACCATAATGACCGCGGTATCAATACTCGTGGAAGATGATCATCGATCTTGGGACGTAAACATTTCTAAGATCCAATTCGCTATGAACACCTCCACGAATGAAGTTACTCGTTTTACTCCGTTCTTCCTAGTGCATGGCAGAGAGGCAGTTACTAGTGGTGATGTCTTCGGCATTGATACCGTAGCACAGCCCACTCTAGCTTGCGCTTCTCGCAGTTCTTATGCAAACCAGCTGGGAACGTTAGGTAGTATCTTCGATAAAGTAAAGGATGCGCTCATCAAGTCACATACTCGTAGTGCTCGTTATTATAATAGTGGTAGGAGACACGCGGAGTTCGAGGTTGGCGACACTGTGTGGAAGAAAACATATCCACAGAGTGACGCCTCCAAATTCTTTATGGCCAAATTGGCACCTAAATACGAAAAATGTATAATTAGGAAGAAACTTTCACCCTTAGTGTATGAATTGGAAGGCTGTAGTTCCGGCAAAAATCTGGGCACATGGCATATAAAGGATTTAAAACCACCATGTGGCCATGTTTAATTCCTTTTTTAAATTTAATTTAATTACAATTTAAAATGAAATATTTTGCATGTTGTAGTTGGTCGCAGTAACCATTGAGGGCTGTATATGCCTTGTGGTTGCTGGTTTGTATTTTTGTACTGTGGGATTTATTTTCACAGTGCTATATTACAGTTGGATAAAGTTATTTTCCACTGTTTTTACGGTTTGTAGTGGTACACAGGTTTCTACTGTGTCCACATTTGTTAACCATATTTGGAAGTGGTTGTTGCATGATTAACAACCCTTTAGGGGGCCTGTACCTCCGGACTGCTGGTAAGGCGGCAAAGTGATAGTCCTGAGATTGGAGGCCATTATGGCGGGCGTGTAGGCTGCATTGATGGAATACGTTCAAGATGGTATTTTTTTGTTAGGGCCGATGGCCGTCACTGCCCATTTATGAATGACGGTTGGCCGATTGGCGTTGGCTTGGAGAATTTAAGTGCTTTCAGTGGATGGTTTGGGTACCAGTCCAGCATTATCATCGGCAGTTACTCATTTGAGATGTGAGGCGTGGTGTACGATTGAGTAAGGTTGTCTGTCCTATATGAATATAGTGGGTCAGACTGGGATAGTTCGTCGTCGGATATTTGTGCTATGTTTAATCTCTTTGGAGCTTGTCTTTTACATGTTTGGAAATGGATTAGACTCGTCCCAGGAGTAATAATTTATGAGACATATCACAAAATGATAGTATTCGTACACCAGCTTCCATATACGTATTTCCCCAATCTTGCTGTCAGGCTTGAACGGTGTAGTTTTGTTGGTGAGCAAGTTAGGTGCTTTGGAGTCTGCTTTGACGCTGGAGGGCCAGCGTTGAGATTTGCCCTAGTGGGTCAAATCTCTGGTGGTTGGGGAGGTACTGTTACAATTATTTGTTGGACCGGGCACAGGTTGATATTTCGCGGCTGTGTTTATATAAAAGTAAAACATATACCTGCATTCATTGGCGTAACATTCCTTTAAATCGTTAGTTTCACTTCTCAGCATTAAATCTCTTTTCTAAAACCTTTTAAACTGTTTCACAATATTCATTGGTTCCTAAACATAGGTTACTTGTTTACTTTCCACATGACAGATAGGTCACACGTCAGTTTTGACAGTTTAAGGCGCCATCTGGTGATCGCCGATTGACTATTATAAAATAATCGATATTAAAGCATATTGTTCAAAACCTCTTAAATAGTATCGTTTGACCCATTCTTTAATAATTCTCAGTTTTTAGTAAAAGAAATTAATAATAAAATAAAATATCCGAAACGGAAATGATTTGGTTTTTTCAATAGGGACTTTTTTCTCGAACCTTCCTTAGCCGCGTCACATTTTTAATCTGTGGACGTTGGCGTATTTTGTCTCTGATAATTGTGTTGACAGTTTATAATTGTGTTTTTACCCAAATTATAAATAGGACCAATACCCCAATAAAAGCTGTTACTGAATCAATAATTGGAAGAGAACGATAATGGAGAATGGAATAGTATTGGATATCGTTGTGTATAATGTGTTGCAGACTTTTAGAAGTGTCGTTGGACAGTTTTAAGGTGAATTTGTGGTGCTGGAGTTTCTTCTTGTTGACCGGGTAATCATTAATCTCCTTGGAAATCGGGGAAAGTGGCTTGTGATGGGCACCCAAACTCCAGCTTGATATCCGGTGCAGGACATTCGTGGTCGGCAGAGGAAACGTCGCGTCATTCGCCTCTGAACACGCCGAAGTGAATCACAAGTTCTGGTTCCCAGTTGTAAAGGTGAGGATTTTTGTGGAGTTAGCGTTGGGTTGTGCATCCTCCTCCAGGGTGTGGGTGGTTTAGAGAATATTGTGATAATTCGAACGATTATTTCAGGATTCTTAATTGCGCATTCCTGGGTTGTGGCTTCGACCAGCGACCGGCTTTTCAACCTCATCCATAGCCGCCGAGGTGTCTTTCTCCTGAGCTAATTGTGAGTATTAAACCTAGCTAATTACCATAGATGGGCCGTAGGAGTTTTCCCAGTGTTTGCCCCAGTGTTAAATTATTGTTTATTCATGGACCCCGTAGTGACGTGGCGGACGCCACACAGGAACGGCATTTGAATGGAAAACTGGTTGTCCGTTAGATCCGGGCTGATTGATTTCTCCGCTCGGTCCCATAGGGAAAAGCAAATTAGTTTCACCTATATTATTGGGTCTCCGTATTGTCGATTGCAGGACAGGCCCCAGAGTAGCTCGTTCCGCCGCTGAGAACCAGAAGGGTGTCTGGAGCCCAGACGCGGAACCCGTTCCTGGAGCACGCCTGAAGCTTCCTGCGGGGACGGCTGCACGGCTGGCGGAGCCCGCCCGGCTATCGCGCCGTGCGAGACGGTTTTTTTTTCCTACCTCTTAACTTTTATTTTTTATCTTAGTACGGTTTCGGTGGAAACCGGACCTTATAAAACCGGTTTATTTTGTACCCGGTTTTGATCTCGGTACTTAACCGAATTTTACTTTGATGGTCCTGGGCTCGTTCCTTCTTCATCCGGAAGCATTGTGGACATCTTCAGCACCAGGATTCGGGATTATTGAAGTCCCTGGCGCCCAATAACTTAACTAATATTATAAATACATATAACTGGAAGGTTCGGTTAATTTAACACTTAATTTTATTTTTTTTACTTGATCGTAACGTTTCCTCGGAACAGTACTCGGGTATCTCCAACTCCCCACGCCCCAGCTCTTTCTGTTGAAGTTTAAACTGGCTAGCTAGGTTTAAAAATTATTAATAGCTAGAGGAATTTACATTTAATAATTATGTAAAAATTCATTCTGGAACTGTCAATAATTAATGTCGCATGGAAGTCAATCAATTATTAAACCGTGTTTGAATTTAATGTGTTGTTTCCTTCTAGCTTGATCCTTAACCCATAGGGAGAAAATATTTTATGTAACACTATTTAAACACAATTATTACCACATTGTTTTGAAAAATAGATAAAGCCTAAACTTAGGTCTAAAACACCATTTACACATTTCAATCTGATTTAGATTTATCACAACTATTGTGGGTTTGATAAAATTCGTTGCATGTATGCGCATATTCATCATGACAATATTGTATTGTGGGATTTGCTTATTTAGAAGCATAATTATTTGTTTATTTATTTCCTTTATAACTTATGTTAATGCTGTATGCATCTATTTAATCAGAATGAATTAGAACAAAATATTTACAAATAATAACTTTTTAACAAAAAAATCAAACCGACGAAAGATTGAACTGAAAAGCTAAAAATAAATTTTGAGGCGGCGCCAAACAAACATACAAACATGTACCTAAATTAATTATTTGAAGCGAAGCATAATTTTACTGTAGCTAGGTTGCTTTTCGTTGATTGTTTCTTTGGCGCCGCCTCAAAATTTATTTTTAGCTTTTCAGTTCAATCTTTCGTCGGTTTGATTTTTTTGTTAAAAAGTTATTATTTTAAGCTTTTTAGTTATATACCATGATTAGAGTGTTTAACACATGGAAAAACCCGTCTTCCCTTTTGTCATTGTCAACGTAACCGTCACAGTAATTAGTATTAACTGTTGAGGACGTGTAACTTGCAACTAAAAACTCCACTCTCAGACTGTCAACGACTGTCAAATCCCAACTATGTTTAAAGTTCTTATCATGATGAATGAAATGAGCCCAAATACGATATAGTTGCTGTTAACTGTTGAGGATCTCTTGCTACTGCCTTCTGTCCTCATCATCAGACCCTCGATGACAATTATACTCCAGCTAGGTCTAAAATTTTCATCAAGACTAATGAAATGAGCCCAAACACGATATAGGTGCTGTTAACTGTTGAGGACCTCTTGCCCCTGCTTTCCGTCACCATCCTCAGACCCTCGATGACAATGATACCTCAGCTGGGTCTAAAGTTCTCATCAAGCTGAGTGAAATGAGTCCAAACACGATATAGCTGTTGTTAACTGTTGAGGAACTCTTGGGACTGACTTCACAACATAACAGGGATCTGGAGTTGATCTGATGATGGTGACACCATCATTTTATCTTCTCCACATCTCTGCTATATAGTAATGTCCTCAGAACTACATATGTTAACTTTATTTCAAACGAATCGGTTCACAACTGAAAATTCTGTAGGAAAGTTGACAATCAATTCCTTTTTTTCTACCCTTAGAGGCCGATTTTAGTTTTGAAATTAAAATGGGACCAACTTTGAGATATACTCTTTCCAACAAAAAAAGAATTTTTGAAATCGGACCACGCTGGGAAAAGTTATGCGTGGTCATACATAAAAAAAAATAAATAAAAAAAAAAAAAAATATACATGTCGAATTGAGAACCTCCTCCTTTTTTTTCGTCGGTTAAAAAGACATCGGATCGAATATCGAATTAAAATGGAAAGATTCAGTTTTTTCACTGGAATGAAATATGGTCAGTGAATTTTAAGCTTCTTCATCGAAGCAAGCTGTAATGAAAATAAGATTACAAGTCGAACCGAAACGCCTTAAAAATACTGACCACTCATTGTTTAAGACGCAGCACTATACGTAGGTAAGCAGAAGCCTTTGCATATAAGCAACGCTATGCAAGTCTTCAATAGGTACCTTACGACTTTGGTATTTAGGCGACTATCGCAATACAAATTAATAGAGGTTCGTACACAGACACGCGTCAATGGACCCCCATAGTCGTAAAGTATCGGAGACTTGCGTCGCGTAGTGTACGAAGGAGCGAATAGGTCATAATGGTATGTAATGATCAGTACGATCATATTAGTGCTTGTGATTTTATAAAGACAAAAAAAAAACCTAATCCTTAAGAAAAATTCGCAACGTTTTTTCGCAAGCAGCGAAAAACTGTCAAATTGTCAGCACCATTATTGAAGATTTCAAAACTCGTGAATTAAACACAAACCAGTTTTTATACACTTTTTCGTAAATAAAAACTTCTCCTTACAAAGTTCGTAAATGAGAGCCACTTCGGACCTTTGCCTTTTTCAAGGAAAATTATTTTAATATTGACCAAAGTTTTCTTCGGCGATTTCTTTATTTTTGTTCCGCAGTAAATGGTATATCGTTATAATTTAGTTAAGATTAACTTTCTGTTTCTTTTAGAAGTACTTTGGTTGAGGGTCTTAAACGATGCTGGTTGTGTAACTGTTTTAGAAGCAAGGAAGTACTTAGTGGGTTTCCAGTTTTGTTTACATGTCTTTAAATATTATAAACTAGTATCTCTCCTAGGCTTCACACACTTCGGGCACGCCGCAATTGCGGCGGAAAGACCCCTCTTTGACGAGTGGCTGGATAGGCGTCACGGCGTCCTGACCTACCGCATGGCGATGACGCAGGTCCTCACCGGACACGGAAGTTTTGGGAGGTACCTGTGTCGGACGGGGAAGGAAGAAACGCCTGAGTGTCACCACTGCGAGGATCGCCCGGAGGACACGGTGGAGCTACGGTGCAGGACTGCCCCGGCAGAGCACCGTCGTTTCCTCACGACGGCGATAAGTGGAGACCTCTCGCGCCCGGCGTTGGTCGAAGCCATGCTGCGGAGCGAAACGGAATGGGAAGCGGTCGCCTCCTTCTTCGAAGCAGTCACGCTCGCGAAGGAGGAGGCGGGCCGCGTGAGGGAGAGGACAGCGTCCTCCCTTCACGCCAGCCGCAGTGGTAGACGCCCACGGCAACGGACCTCAGCTAACGATCTCCGGCCACCGTAGGCGCGGGCATGTGGGTGGCGAGTAATGGGCGACTCGCTGTCCGACCATGGCCCATGCCCGGGTCGACGTGATGGCGCGTTGTGTTACACGTTCTCCTCAAAGAGCGTCAGCATAATGAAGGGCCCCATTTAGAGGGTCAAAGCCTGCCGGGGTCGTGGGACTTATGGAATTACCGTGACAGTCCCTCCCGCCCTGCCCTTTGTGGGGTTTGTCTCCACGGATCCCGGTATCAGATTGAATTCGTCACGGATCACGGCGAATTGTTTCCACCGATACCGTGATCCGTTTCCAACACAAAAATTAAAAAAAAAATGTAGCCACCGATCACGGTATCCGTGGCTACAAGAAATAAATTATACCACTTTTGGAAACTGATCTCGGTGTGCAGGAATAAGAAATAGAGTAAAATATTTTTCCTACCTCGTTTTTATTTAACTTCCCAAATCAAAAGAGTATAGTATTAAAGTAATAACGTGTTATTATTTTAATACTATAATAGTTAACTTAAGGGACTCACCCCGTTGTCCATGGCTAAAGAGGACTGGCGCGGCGCAAACCTGTGGTACTCACTACGGAAGATCGCAAGAAGGTATACGAGTATATATGGCAAAGCAAGGAGCTTCATGGACGCTTCTACCGGGCTCTTCATGGGCCGATGTAGATTTCCCAGCGTCAGTATCCTGGCTACGTTTCGGTGATCTCTTCGGGGAAACTGAAGGTTTTATCTATACAATTATGGACAAAGTTAATATGCTGACGAAAAACTACCGAAAACATATTATGGAAGACGGGACGGTTTATGTGTGTCGGGCATGCCACCGTCCGGGCGAGTGCTTGTACAGGAATAACCTAGTGGCCAGGATTATCCACCAGCAACTTGCTTTGAAATACAAACTTATTGATTCCGAAGAACCATGTTACAAGTATGTGCCCGACCCAGTACTCGAAAAAGACCATGTCACGATGTACTGGGATCTGCCTATCATTACTGACAGGAGTATTATTGCTAATAAGTCTAACATAGTAGTGATAGACAGAACCCTAACCACCGGTAGCTTGGACCCTGCTCCCACGCCGGCGGACGTTTTTATATTTTTAAATGTTTTATAAAATATTTAATAATGTCATCATAATATTATGTTTAGTGAAATGAATAAGCGGAACTTAAACATTGGTGAGAACTCCTTTACACACACTAATTAAGTTTATTGTTGATCAATATTAATAAGACTTTTTTAAAACTATAACTTCTTCTGATTTGGGAAATTAAATTCAGGTTGGAAAAATATTTTACTCTATTTCTTGTCCCTGAACACTGAGATCAGTTTCCAAAAGAAGTATAATTTATTTCTTGTAGCCACGGATACCGTGATCGGTGGTTACATTTTTTTTTAATTTTTGTGTTGGAAACGGATCTCGGTATCGGTGGAAACAACTCGCCGTAATCCGTGGCGAATTCAATCTGATACCGGGATCCGTGGAGACAAACCCCCTTTGTGGGACGAAATGAGCCCATTTGATGATTGTACCACAATAAAAAACAAAAAAAGGGCTTCACACACTTACCTTCATGTTACATGTGAAAAAAAAAAGGATTAAGGCAGCAATTTCGATGGAAGCTCCCAGGCTCATTACCAAAATTTTATTATCAACTATTATTGTCATATTTAAACTATACACGAAACGTCAACAAATAACACACCAAGTCTTTCCTCATGAATCACTCTGTCTATTAACCGCTTCAAATCCGGTGGTTTGCTACGGCGTTAAGTTTTTCGTGGTAGCGTGCACTGCGTGCATTCGTTGTTCAGTGTTTCGTGTTGGTAAACTTACGGGGATGTGACATTCAGTGTTACACTTTTCCAAGTCACGTATCACACTCGTTTTTCGCGAACGTTCGTTTATCGCGAACAGACAGACACGCGGTGGACGACTGTCAATTTTCACTCAATAAAAATAGTTAGTGTACTAAATATATTAAAAATATGATCCACTTTGCGGTAGTTAAATAGTTATTTTGATTGAGTTAAGATGCAGTAACAGTAATGAAGGCTCTTTAAATCTATTTCGCCTAAAAGGAGAGCCAATAATTAACATTCTTAACGATCTTATTGTCTCTACTCAATCACACCTCATCCCAATTCAGTTCACGACTCAACGCTGATAAAACTTGCTTGCTTACAATGAAATTTTGTAAAGGAATGGTATAAAATACTTGCGCAACTTACCATGGCAAGTTCTGAAAACGGCACTTTTCTGTTAGCATAAATAAAGAAGGCATGTCTGTTGCAAGGATGAGCCAATTTCATATTCGCAGCTTTCGAGCGGTTTCTTGTAAAAGAAATCGTTTTAGTCAAAGAGTAAAAATAAATAGAGGAAAAAGATGGGTCAAGTGTAACGATCCTCTACAATGGATGAGAATCTACAACGGTTATCTTGGCAACTAATACTTTGGAAATCTGGTTCAAATGTTTGCTAGTTGTTGTGTTTGGTTTTCCGACTTGCAAACATTCTCGCAAGATATGACAGTGACGTAACAAAAAGTCAGTCTTCTTATTTGGTAGAAGGTGACAAAATTCCATCATTTTATTAGTAGGTAGCCTTGTTCGTCCCGATGCTAGTAAAGGCCTACTCCCTTTTCCTGGTTTAAATAACTTTCAACTATCTCTTATCTGCACGCGTATCACGATCGATCATCTATTCTACCAAGAATAGACAGATTTATTTCCATATTGTTCGATTTTTTATGTCCGGGAATGGCACAACCTTTCTTCTCTTTTCTTTTGACCTGACAAACACAAATCGATATTTGAAACTTCGCCATGCATAGCTTTCTACATTCTTTTATTTTGTCTCTTCTTATTTCATCTACAAAACCCGTGTGTACGGTGACATGCTACGTATGCTGCAATCATCTATGTTCAGTCACGTGGCAGTTTGCAAGATTGTCATCAAAAGACAGTATACTGTGTGTGTACTGTTAGACCCAAATAAATAGTCGTACCTAAGCGATAGCCAAGCTAAAGTCAGTGCTTGGCTATCGCTTAGGTACGACTATTTATTTCGGCCTTAGACTCACTCGTATAAGCTGCTTTGTAACAAAAATGACCCAGAAAATCCACCTTATCTTCTCCACAGACATCTACTCCACTCAGATTAATTTACCTCCAATCAAACTCCACCAGAAAGACAAACTACAGTTGTATCTCTTCTCTAAACTTAATCTATGGGCAGTGCAGTTTGAACGCTAGTCGCGGTTCGAGAGCTAAGTAAATAGAGCGCACTCGCCAAGTTATTCCGAACTTCTGCATATAGGTACCTCACGACCGTTGCTTGCAATAAAATTTGCTTTTTATGCATAATATGTAGGTATGCATATTATACTAAATTGTGTACTTTGGGAATTGGTTTTTGTAATTGTAAATTTTGTACCAGGTAGTTTGATGATGGAAGGAAAACATACTAAAGAACATTAGACAAAGTGACATCGTAAAAAGAATTAAGACGATGCCGAACCCTGAATTGGATTTGTTTGCTGATGAACGGAAGATAATAATGTTAGAAGCTATGGTGTTAATACTTTAACAAAACAAATATAGTGGTTTGAGAGAAAAAAATAAAAGACCAAGCTATGAATGAGTTTAGATATATAGTTATCTAAAGCGATACTAATTTTTCAAAATCAATTTCTTATTCAGAAAAGTCAATTAGAAATAAAAACACCTAGGTATGTCCCGAAATTATTAATCATGTTTCATAATATTTTCCTGCTAGCTCACCGTTTTTCAAAAAAAAAAAACACGCTTAAATCCAAGACAATAACACGAAAATTAGTTCAATGTCAATTCACAATAATTCTGTAACGAGATGAAAACATTTTTTCCACGTTCCATACACCTACTACGCAGTATACTGCTTACTTATATTACGGGAACGTCAAATACCGAAAGCAACTTGCTGTACCAATCTTGGGGCATATTAAGGCGTTCCTTCACAGAAAAATTTACCATACTTCGTGAAGTAAAGGTTGAAATTGGCGTGGCGTAGATAAAATATTTGCGAGCCTAACAGACTAAAAACAATATTTAGAAACGGCGCAGTTCTTAGGCAGAGAATGATTGTGACGCATGGTTCTAGAGACCCTCATAACTCGAAGAGAGAATCCAATTCAAAAGGCGCGCCATTTTTTACTTATTTTCCGAAATTGCGCTTCGTTATGTCAAGGCGTAATGGCCTGCATCGGTATGAAATTGAATTTTATTATCGGGCTATCAGTTTTTACGAATTGACGATGGAGATGAATGGTCTCGTTACTGGTCAATATTATTGTGCGAGACTTGAGTGGTTCGACGGTTAAATTAGCTGTTAAAATTGATATTGCCCCTTATGATCTCTTTGTTGGGAAATATTGCCTGCCATTGTTGCTTTGGTGACGTTCTTTATAAATGCTAGGTACTTTGTATTGCCATTTGTATGAACGTAGACCAAAAAAGAAGGCAGTTTTTGGATTTCTTTTTAGTGGAGCGAGCTTTTGCGTTCCAGCAGGTCTGGCGCACAGTGTGGGGGATTCAATACTCGTCCGTACATGCAGACAGCGAGTAATGTGTGACTCGCCGTCCGACCATGGACTATGCCCGGGTCGATAGCGCATCGTGATCAACGAGCGCCTCAAAGATCCTTCAGCAATCTCATGGGGCCCCCATAAAGGGTTGAACGCCTGCTGGGGTCGAGCTACTGTCTTAACAGGTAACTGTGGGCTAAAGCTAGTGTAAATGGCTATTGAACTCCGTGTATTTAAGTCAGTACGTCGACGAGACTCGCTTCCGCACCACCCTGGGCGACACGACTCATTGAAGATATAACCAACTGAAAAAAGCTCTGTCACTGGTGTTTAGCAGTTAACAAGTTAGCAGTTTCAAACCAAGACGCAAAAACCTTCTATCTTTAGTTTTTACCTGGTACTGATCACACAAAAATAGAATTGTAATCATTATAACATAGCCAGCGGCGCAACAAATTGGCAACGAGTAGGTACAAGCATCGTTACCCTACACGCATTCTTCTGGAGGTATAATAATATTATATTTAGTTTTAGTCAGAGGCGGTTACAGTTATTCTAGTTACATGCAACCTACTCAAATGTCAAGTTTTTCAGACTCATCATTATTTTTTTTACAGATATTTTTGTTAAAATATATCCTCAGTAAATCAGCCTATAATGTTACCAGGACACAAGCTTTTTCTCTGTGAGAAGGAGTTAGCTGTGATCCACTACGTGGGCCCAGTTCAGGTTAGTACATTGCAATTTTCTTATTAATTACGAGTATATCTTTAAATAATTGTTTCTTGGACGGGCTGGTTTCCTCACAATGTTATCCTTTACCGTTTTAAGACCAATGGTGATGAAGTAAAGTTACCTGGTCAACTTAGCTCGTAGGAGCTCGTAGGTAAATAACGACAACCGCACAGGCCGGATCTTTCAGGTTAAGCCGTGCTTACCGAGGTTGGTCTGAGGATCGGTGGCCATCAATCATAGCGAGTTTCCTACGTGCCTCTTGGCTGCCCTTCATTTGTAGATCTTTGACAGACGTTACTGTAAGTCAAAAGCTCAAATCAAGTCAAATTCTGTTAACCAGTCTTATCAAGGGTAGCGTATTGACCAATTACTAGGTGTTGGGTGTCAAATTACAATAACCGCAATTGCAGCAAAAATCTTTATCTCATTAAGCATCATCATCAGCCTATAAATGTTCCCACTGTTGGGACACAGGCCTCCTCTCTGAGAGAGGGAGTGGGCCATAATCCACCACGCGGGCCCAGTGCGGGTTAGTGGATGTCACATGTCTTCGAATTTTTGGTTCTAGAACATGCCGGTTTCCTCACGATGTTTTCCTTCACCGTTTTGAGAGCAGTGGTGATGAAATAAATTACACAAAGTAATGCGCCTGGCCGGATTCGAACCCACGACCTACAACTCGTAAGTCGGGGCCGATATCACTGGGCCACCACTGCTCATTAAGCATGTATACGCCAAAGTACCTATAAAACCAATCTTGTATATTTGAACTAATCTTAAAATGCATTGAATGGATTTTGATGTGGTTTTTATCGCCTTATAAAAGTTTTATAGGGGAAGGCTTAGTTTTATTAATTAGAGGGGAGCGGGTAATGAGCACTGAAGAATGTGTTGCTTCTAGAATGGCATCTTCCTTATTTGTATGGAATGAACGTCGTTTCTATAATTTCTCCAGAGTTGCGGGTATGTGCAATAGTTAGGGCACGGATGGCCCAGTGGTTGAGTGATCGACTGCTACGCAGCGTGTCGTGGGTTTGATCCCCGCACAGAACAATTAATACTTGGTCCGGGTCTGGGTGTGTGTGTGTGTGTTTCTGTGATGTTTATAAAAGCACCCACGATACAGGAGAAATTCCTAATAAGGCAACTTTAAAAAAAAAACATGTAAACAAAGAGTTACCTATGTAAAACTTTCATCAGATTATAAGATCCAATTAAAACAGGGTATGAATCAAGCTGATAAACTGACTATTCAGCACATGGTTTTAACAAAAGAATAGCTAAACTAGCTGTCGTAAACTGCGAATGAATTGCACTGCATTGGATCAATGAAGTGACTCATTTCTCAATTCTATCTGAATACAAATGGCTGTATTACTGAAACTGAATTCACGACATACATACTGCTATTATTTTCAAATGACAAATTATATAACTGAATGTTTTATGGTTTTACATTATACTAGCTGTCCCGACAAACGTTATTTTGCCATAAAAAATAGAAATTAAAAATTTTGTCTAAAAAAAAAAAAATTATGGTTGGACTACCCCCAACATTTAGGGGGATGAAAAATAGATGTTGGCCGATTCTCATAGATACCGGATAAGCACAAAAAATTTCATCAAAATCGGTCAAGCCGTTTCGGAGGAGTATGGCAACGAAAACTGTGACACGAGAATTTTATATAATAAGAATATTTTAACAACATTATTTAAAGTTATTTACTTTTGTTGTTTTCTCATTTGTTTTTTTTTTATTTTTGTTTTTCTTACATTTTTTTTTTTTTTTTTAGTTTTAGGCTGCTTTTCCACCAGAGATGCGCTATGCTACGTTGCTGCGGATGCGTTTGATATCCACCAATCATATTCACTGGTTTACATAGCACAGCACTGGTGGAAACGGATTCTTGTGACAGCACATCTTCGTAGCGCAGCTACGCATCTTCATAGCGCAGCTACCTTGTGACAGCACATCTTCGTAGCGCAGCTACGCATCTTCATAGCGCAGCTACCTTGTGGCGGCGCATCTTCATAGCGCAGCTACCTTGTGACAGCGCATCTTCGTAGCGCAGCTACCCATCTTCACAGCACAGCTACATAGCGTAGCATCAGTGGAAACGGTCACACAGTTTCGTAGCTCAGCTTTTACATCCTCGCAGCACAGCTACATAGCGCATCTCTGGTGGAAAAGCAGCCTTATGCTGCTGTTCTGTCCTGTTTGAGTCCAGTAAAAACCTTTATTTATTTCTTAGATCACCAGCCTATATTACCAATGCAATCCAGATGAGTGTTTGTGTGTTAGAAAGCACATTGTACCATTGGTTCCATTGCTCCGGTTGGCATCTGTATTTCCTTGACAGCCGTTACAAGTTCTCAGAGCCTTGAATGTCTGACAACCGGTATTACCAAGAGGTGTCATATTTATTCAAATTTCTGGATTATGGAGGTGAGAGGCTGTTGCTCCATATAAGAACGTGGTATTCTGGAAACCGACCAAAACAAAGTTGGGAATAACCTAGGCCGATGATGGTGATGAATATTAATTAGTACCTATTAAGGTACCAGACTTAGTAGGTATTTGCTTAGACATCACTACTAATTGGCATTGGGCCTTCATGGTGGACTAAGTGTAGCCCACTCTCACAGAGAGGAGGTTTGTGTCCCAGCAGTGGGAACATTATAAGCTGATTATTCTTATGTTTGTGCTATATCTACATATTGATAGCCTTATTTTTACTGCAAACTAATCCAGGCCAAGTAATCGTAACTCTGAAAAACCAAAGAAAATACTAAAGAATCGAATTCAGGCACGTACCTAAATAACTTTAAATGTACCGTTAGCATAAAAAAATACTGATGATAAAAACTTCTAAATTGCGTACTTGACCTTCGTTCTCATATTCCTTAAATAAAGGAGGATCCTATTTTTATAGATACGCTTTGATTTACGGTAGCAGTTCATTTGGAAATGGCTTCCCCTGAACTTATTCACCCTCGTTTCTTCGTGGCCTAGTTGGAGACGAGTGTTTGATAATGATTTTGACAGCTTTACCGGTACTTTGTCTGGAAGTATTTTAGGTTTTTTGTGAGGGTTCCGTTGCTTCGATTTGTAGACTCAGCTTCTATACCGATCTCGTGTTATGTGCTTTCGATAAAAATGTTTTTCAATTTTATGTTATAGCTCTTAAAGAAGAAATCGAGAGTTTTCTTCATTTTATTAGACATTGACATTTTTAGTGGTCAACACAATTATACTCAAGCTGGACACCTCCCTAATCCACCACACTGACATTAGACATATTAATCTACTGTAGTTTGTTTTTAAATTGATATTAAGCCCGAGATTTTACTTTAACAATGAGATTGTATTTAAGGACCTGCCAGTTGCGATTAAAAATACGATTTGGTGAGCTTTCTGAACTCTATGGAGATTGAGTCTAGTTGAGAAAAGGAATTCTTGCCATACGTATTAGTGTAAACTGGTTACTAATAGGTTCAAGTAAGTTGTCTGCTAATTTCTCTCGCTGCAGTTTTCGATGAGATAAGAAAATTGTACAGTCAGCTTCACTATGTGAGTGGTGTACCCACACTAGGTTCCTTGAAAGAACCTACGTTCATTACTGGGATACCCCATGTATGTACAGACACCAGCACATCAACTAACCTCTATCAACCTTAAATATTTTAAATAGATTTTCAACCTTATCAAAATAGTGGAAGGTTAATGTTCGATTAGTAAAATTTGATAGATTGGGGTAGGTTGACCTGCTGTCTGTATATCTTATGAAACTCATACATCATAAGATACATATAAAAGTTTTTTGACACTATGCCTATAAATTATAAAAAAAATCGTTCAGTAAAACAACATTCATAAATTTAGATGGTAGATTAAAAGAATTTACAACCCTCCAAAGGAACAAACAAATGCAAGAAGGCGAGAGGATACATAAATAAAATTTTCGCAGCCGTCAGGTTCCTGATCTTGATAATATGTTGACATCCGACAAAGTTCAGATTTCTTATCCATACCTCCAAGTATATGGAGGTGAGGTTTAAACAGGAAAATATAAGAAAAATGTTGCCATTCCAGAAATTTTCTTATTTTAGCAGTTATTGATTGATGGGGAGAAAAAACAGCTATAGTAAAAACATATATTGAACATCTTTTTTTTATTGTGGTAAAATCATCAAATGAGTCCTGACACCCAGGGCAGGAGGGCGGGAGGGACTGTCAGACTTGTACTGACTAAAATCCACGGTGTCCTTCAGTAGCCCTTTGTATACCAGGGTCGCGGCATACGTGTGTCCCGCGACCCCGGCAGGCTTTGGCCCTCTAGAGGGGGGCCCCGTCATTATGCTGACGCTCTTTGAGGCGCGCGTGGAACACAACGCGCCGTCGACCCGGGCATGGTCCATGGTCGGACAGCGAGTCGCCCATTACTCGCCGCCCGCATGCCCGCATGCCCGCGCATTTATTGAACATCTAACAAAATTTTAAGTCCAAAAGCTTGTGAAGATGTATCGAATGAATGATTATTATCTCTCTTATATACCAAAATTACTGAACAGATTCATATGAAATTAGGAATAGAGATAGGTTATTAGTCTGGAATACCTTTTCCAAGATGACCGTTCAAGTGCGATATTTTTTTTAAAATTGACGCAGGCGACGCTTCTGGCTTTATTTAAAATGAAATAGTCGTAGTACAGCAATTTCAACTACAACATAAGATGTAACGAACCTAAGATGAACGTAAGCCTTCCCCAAAGAGCGCGAACCCCCGGTCCTGGGCAGTCCGCATCCATCCTCTGCCAGCCACAGACTTCATATCATCAACCCATCTTGTCGCAGGGCGTCCTACACTAGCACATGTCTGCTCCATCTACCATCTGTCCGTCTACAGACGTGGCCGGCCCACTACCACTTCAGTATGCTTATTCTACGCAAAAATGTTTACTTTCACACAAAGTCACACATGCAAATGGCGCAGACAAAAACAATTAATTTGTAAACATGATCGTTGTTCCAAAAGTAGAGTGTCCTACACACCCCAATTCAGACCCCTCAACGACCGCTGTATTCGGAAATTAGGCGTTTTTACACATGGCAACGTTGTATAGTGGATAGCAACACTGGTAGGCGTTGAGATATTGCCGCCGGTAGCGGGTAGGTATAAATAAATTAGCAGTTGAGCCCTACCGCGGGTACCTTACGAGTATGCGTTACATCGCACTCGTTCATTTTTCATTTCAGTCTGTGTGTACGTAGCTTTTTATAGCACAGTTTGAAGTACCACGTTGGGTTTGTTGACCATCGTTTTTGTGGGATTGCTTACTTTATATAAAAAGTAACTATTGTGAAAGCCGTTCGTTAGTATTGTGAAAATATTGAAGATGTGAAAACAATATCAAATAAACTTACGGCATGAATATGAACAACTTACGTGTGATGTATTGATTTCTATTGTATTACACGAGATATACAATAATGTCAATAGTTTCCGGTGTAACAGGATGCAGCTGAATAACAGTACTTAAACCGACTGCTTACAATAATATGACCTTTTTTTTTATATGGAGTGGAAAAATGATCGAGTCCTCCCGCTCTGATTAAAACTGAGGGAACTGTCGTACTCTTGCTGATCCACGCCGTTCCTTCATTTGCATTGCCCATCTGGCCTCCATAAGCAGTAATCGATGGTCAAATCACCCATCTACTAACTGACATGCTTGTTATTAACCCAACTCCATGTTTGTTATTTAGCAACGATCTTCACATCCGCATAAGGAAAAAACTAATATTTTTTGTAGGAGCCAGTCAACAATGAAGGTGTGATTGATGATTTTATAAACAGCACTGCGTCCAAAAACTAAATACTGTACCTAAAATAATATGATCTAACTGTTGCTGAAAAAATAATAAGTATTTTATCCACCGAATATTCCAGAATCATGCCTGAAAAATATAAAGTAACAGAATGTTATTTACTACAAAAAATGTAAATTCATAAAAGAAAGTAAAATTAAATATCGTTTAAAAAATAATAAAAATGAACCACCCGCTGTTCAATTTAACGCAAATATTGCCAGCTTACAAAATAGATTTATTGCGAAAACATCAAATACAAACACTATAAAAGCACCAAACGAATCTTCTACTATAATTGCGAAAGATTGTGAGGATGGATGGATGGAGGTTTGTGCCTCTTTTTACCGACTTAAAAAAAAAGGAGGTTATCAATTCGACCCGTATTTATGTAATATTATTAGAACTGCCCAGTTTTCATATAATGTTAGTCTATATCAGCGTCTGAACAATAAGTGTATGTATTTATGTTTTTATGTTTGTGCACGCATATCTCCGGAACTACAAGTTCGATTTAAGTAATTCTTTTTTTGTTGTACTAGGTATTGTTCAACTTAGGGTACACTGCAAGTTTCATCAAAATTGGTTCAGTAGTTATAGAGATATGGATTTTTTTGTTGTGACGGATTACAAGATTAGTGCATATGTAAGAAAATTTTGTATTTTACAAGAATTTGGGTTGAACATTTAATAAAAAAAAAAGCTAAAAAGGGTAAAATAAAAACTTTTTCAAAAAAGTAAACGACTTCAAAAACAACAACAAAACAAAAAAAGTACCGACTTCAAAACAAATACAAAAAAGTTTAAAATAACTTTTCTTTCGGAAGTCGGTGGCAATAGTCAATGACACAACAAAACAAAGCCACCGACTTCCGAAAGAAAAGTTATTTTAAACTTTTTGTATTTGTTTTGAAGTCGGTACTTTTTTTGTTTTGTTGTTGTTTTTGAAGTCGGTTACTTTTTTGAAAAAAGTTTTTTACATAAAAACTACTGAACGCAGGTAACACCGCAGACATAAGCAAGTACTTAATGAAAGCATCAACTATAAACTAGAATCACTAGATGATTAATATAAACACCGTAAACTAAATTCTTCCATAAAAAACTATTATTTTCGAAATGCAGGTAAAAGTTAATTAGGGAAATGCGGGCGATCATAAATCTCAATCAATCATTGTCAGACAACGCAATTTTGGTAATGTTGGACAGAAAACTTTCTTATCTGATGTACGATGTACTATCACAAGATACATAGACTTCAGAAGGTTCGATATCAGCGGATTGCCGTCCGCCGTCCACTGCTGAACGAGATTCCCCCACGGAGCGCCAGCCCTCCCGGTAGTGGACACATCCCCAGATGCGGTCTCCACTCGAGCACATGTCTACTCCATGGATCATCAATCCATCAATGGATCATCAAGGCCTGTTGGTGTAGTGGTTAGTGACCCTGACTGCTATGCCGGAGGTCGTGGGTTTGATTCCCACCCGGGACAAATGTTTGTGTGATGAGCACGATCATTTGTTCTGTGTCTGGGTGTAATTTATCTATAATAATATGTATGTATTTAGAAATATATAATAATGATATTATATCTTTCTTTAGATAGAAATTAAACCAATGTGTTGCTCTGTAAAACAAAGATTCATTTTATTAGTAAAATGTACAAACCAAAAACAATATGTAGGTAACATTAGCAACAGGTTTTACATATTATTCACAAATTAAAATTACCTGTAAAACAAAGAAACGACATTTAAAGATTATATTTCCAATTTCTATTAATTTTCACAAATAATTATACGACATCTTTTATCTGTCAAGACGCAAAGCGCAGCAAAAAAGGTTTGAATATAAAGAGAGCCAGTCTCTTTACATCTCCCTCCCAAGGGAAGAAAATTTTCATAAATTTTCTCTATTACATCCATCTTTTTATATACAGCTGTTTTAAAGTACAGGTACTGGCATCATTTTAGTGATATGATATAGGTTTGATTCAGTCTTTCTGTGACCTGTATCTATCTTAAATATAGTATTAGAAACTTTCTCAATTATTTTATACGGTCCAACTTTTAGTTCATCTAATTTTTTTCTGTTCAGTTTGTTTCCATTTTCTATGTATACCATATCTCCTACGTTAAATTCCCATTTTTTTAGTTTCTTGTCATATAGTGTTTTGTTATAATTGTGTGATTTGATTGTATTCTGTAATGTTATCTGTCTGTCTCTGATCCAGTCACTGTGTGATTTTTCCAATTTAAATTCATTTGGTAAAATTGAGATATCTGTATCAAACATAAGATATTTCGGTGAAAATCCCGTAATGGAGTGCTTAGTTTCATTGTATTTATTAACACATTCTCTTGCAATAGTCGTCCAGGCCTTTTTATTTTCTTTTTCATTGATTTTGCATCTAATTTTGTTAACTAATGTTTGATTTAATCTTTCATTTAAACCGTTTGAAAACGGTGCATTTACAGCTGTAAATATTATTGGTATCTGCTTGTCATTTAAGAAATCCTTGAATTCTTTGGAATTAATTCCTGGGTATTGATCGGTGAGGAGCATGCCGATATTTTCAGTTTCTGCTATATCCTTGATTAATTTTATAAAGTCATTTGCACTCTGGGTTTTTGATGTTATAATAAATGCATATCTAGTAAAATGATCTACCAACAGATGAAGATATTTCTTTGTGGATCTTGAACCGCCAAAACCTCCAATTGTGTCTATAGACATTATTTCATAAGGTTTTGTGGCCGGACCCAAATGTGACATGAAACCGAATTTGTTTTGTCCTCTTGATTTATTTTTTATGCATATTTCGCAGCTGCTACAAACATTCTTTATATTTTTAATTAAATTTTTGGCTGTATAGAATGGACTAACTGTCTTTTGCATTTGTCCCATTCCAATATGACACAGATTTTCATGTACATTTCTTAATAGGTTGACGCAAAACTCTTCTGTAAGTATTATTTTTTCTTTTGTTCCAACCTTTTTTAAATATAATCTGTGTTTTTTAATCAATTTTTCTTTATTTCTCTGTATTTCTATATTTTTATTTTGATCTGTAATAATATCATCTAATTGAATTAGATTCACCACTTTTAACTGTTCATCCATGTTCTCACTCGATTCCAATACTGGATTCCTGCTAAGACAATCTGCTTCTAAATTTTGTTTACCTGGTGCATATTTAATTTTAAAATCGTATTGTGATAAATACAATGTTAAATCACCAAGCTCTTCGTCAGTTCTGGATTTAAGGTTCATGTTTTCAAGAGGCTTATGGTCCGTATATACTGTGAATGGTTTGCCTATTAACCAATACTGCCAGTATCTCACTGCTTCTGCTATAGCCAAACATTCCAAATATATTGCCTTCTTCTTCTTTTGGGCCGTATTTAGTTTTTTGGAGAAATAAGCCACTGGTTTTTCTTTTCCGTCAGGTTGTCTCTGCTTCAGAATAGCTCCTACACCTTCCAAAGAAGCATCAGTGTAAATTTTAATTGGTAAATCTTGATCAAATATCTGTAAAATTGGTTGGGAACATAATAGGTTTTTTATCAATTCAAATGCTTTTTGGCACTCCTCTGACCAAACAAATTTTTGATTCTTTCTAAGTAAATTATGCAGTGGATCCAGAATTATTGTGCTTTTTGGAATGTATTCATGGTAAAAATTTATTTTTCCTAGGAACTGCCTTACGTTTTTCTGTGTTTTCGGTACTGGAAATTCCTTTATTGAAATCAGGTTATCCTTTACTGGTTTTATAGAATTATTTTGAATTATGTGTCCTAGATATTTCACAGAGTCGGATGCAAATGTGCATTTTGTAAATTTTAACCTAAATCCTTCTTTTTGGATTGCTTCCAGCAATTGCGATAAATGTTGAATATGTTCATCAAATGTTTTTGAATATACAAGAACATCATTTGTGATTTTGCTAAAACAAATGGCTACACATGCTGGATTTTTCGTGGAGCAGTTTTTCTACGAGTCAATGATAACAAACGCGTACAGATCAAATCAGAGCACGATCTCGCTAGCATTAAAATTCAAAATAAACCATAACTTTCAACATTTTTACCTTTTCAAAATTTTGTTTTATAATTTTGTTCTTATCATTTTGTTTTGTATAATTCTAATTATTTTATTACCGGTAAAAGAAAATTGTATCAGTTTTGAATGTACACTCACCTGTAAAAAACAAAAGAATGCACAACCATCAATCACATCCATCACTCACTCTAGACCACACTACTTCAATAAACACACTCGTAAAATATATGTCCAATCAAATGAAAACACATATAAAACAAATACTATACCAACACATTACACACATTATAAACAATGGTCAGCAAGGACAAGTATAATTTATTATTTTAGAAATGGCTGCCACGTGTGAATCATTACAAACACTACAAGAAATTGACAACATTCAGATTGCCAAATCAATCACATGCGACTGTATAGATCTTGTGAGACATACAACCATACACAATAATGATTTCACTATAATTTCCCAGAATATTAGAGGCATTTGCTGCAATTTTGATGACTTTTTACTTACATTATCCTCTCTTAAATTTGAAACAGACACTATTATTTTAACAGAATGCCAACTTAATTTAAATAAACCTATTCCACAACTTGATAATTACAACTGCTATTATACCACAAACCTTTCAAATAAACATGATGGAGTCGTCGCGTATGTGAAAAAAAAATTAAAACATAAAGTTACTGAAGTTAAGCTTATTCATGCAACTTGTCTTCAAATCGAGGTGCTAAATAACATTGTCGTCGGTGTATATAGATCCCCTTCAAATTTAAGCGCAGATAATTTTATTGACTCTTTAAGCTCACATCTGGAATCACTCAACACACAAAAAAAGAACATTGTTATCACAGGAGACATAAATATTAACTTGAGACCCAGCGAAACTGAACAATACTACCACCACAAAAATAGAGTAAATTACCTGACTATGTTATCGTCGTACGGAATTCTGGCCGGGCATACACTGCCCACTAGAGAAATGAATTGTCTTGATCATTTCATGCTTAAAATTAACCCGAAAAAAAATTCTGCATTTATAGCTGTTTTACGCACTACCACTTCAGACCACTATACCACCTTTCTTTCTTTGGCAAAAACAAAAGACAAAATTGCTCCAGATAAAATTAAAACAACTATAGATTTTGACAGTGCTCTCCTATATTTGCAGAATAAAAATTTAGCTGAACTTTTATTTATTGATGACCCAAGTGTGGTTATAATCTCTTTGATTGAAAAAATAACTGAATCTTTGTCAGTTAATACACGCACTATTACCATACCAAGCAGTAAACGTTTATTAAAACCTTGGATTACTCAGGGTATTTTGAGATGTATTCGGAATCGTAATGCGTTACAGAAAAAAGCACGAGATGATCCTCACAATGAAATTGCCAAGATGACGTATATGCGTTATAGAAATTATTGCAATAATCTAATTAAAAAGTTAAAAAGAAAATATAATAGGGAACAGATTACTAGCGCTATAAGTAACAATAAACTTCTTTGGAAAAATATAAAAAACATTACTTACACGAATAAAACACGAACAGAGAACTTAGAATTGCTCCAGGTTAAATCATCTCCCATGGAATCTGCTAACTACATTAATAAATATTTTGCAAGTATAGGCAGACATCTGGCCCAGAACATATCATCTGGTACAAACTCATTTCATAAAACCATAGATAAACCGCCGTCACACACAAGCTCAATGGCACTTTTAGATACTAATCAACCCGAAGTTTGCACTACGCTCATGAATCTAAGAACTGACAGTGCCTCTGGATGGGACAACATACCCACTTGTTTCTTGAAACTTGCTAAAGATGAAGTTGTTCCTATTATCACACACCTTGCCAATCTATGCTTTCAAAAAGGTACTTTTCCAGCTCCTTTAAAAAAATCTATTATTACACCTGTGTATAAGGGTGGTGATAGAGACGATGTTAGCAATTATCGACCTATTTCCGTTTTAACTGCGATTTCCAAAATTATAGAAAAATTGATAAACACTCGCCTCTTGAAGTATCTAAGCAGATTTAATATTTTGTCACCTTTTCAATTTGGATTTAGGCAAAAGAAGTCAACTGAAGATGCTGTTATAGCACTAAGTTCTTTGGTAACCGAGCAACTTGATAAAGGAAATAAATGCTTGGCTGCCTTTCTGGATCTAAGAAAAGCCTTTGACACCGTCTCTACTCCCATTCTTTTACACAAACTTGAAGCTATTGGAATCCGTGGAATACCTCTGGAACTTTTTAGGGACTATCTCTCTGGTAGAACACAAAAAGTGAAACTGGGTCAAATCGTTAGTGAAGACGCGGATGTATCATACGGCGTACCACAAGGAAGTGTACTAGGACCTACGCTATTTTTAATTTATATAAATGATCTCTGCAACATGAGGATTAATAATGCCATAGTATACTCGTACGCCGATGATACAGCTATCGTCTTTTCAGGGAAAACATGGGATGATGTTAAAAATAGCGCTGAAGAAGGGCTAGCTCTCGTTGCTACCTGGTTAAACAATAATCTGCTCACCCTGAACACAAGCAAAACCACATACATTTGTTTTAATATTTATAATACTCAATTGCAATCAGACAAAGAATTTAATTTAAGAATCCACACGTGCGACATTACTACAGATAGAACTTGCAGCAATTGCCCTACTATACAGCAAGTTACTCGAACTAAATATCTGGGAGTAATAATTGACCAGCGTCTTTCCTGGTATCCTCAACTGGATCAAGTCATGAATAGAGTTCGAAAATTCATCTGGATATTCAAAGAGCTGAGATATGTTGTACCAAGGAGAGTAAATAAAAATAATAGCAATCAAAGAAATCTATTAAATGAAATTTATGTATCTTTGGTCCAGTCTGTTTTAGTATATTGCATAACTGTATGGGGTGGAGCAACGAAATCTCGTTTCCTAGAGCTAGAACGCGCTCAAAGAGCGATACTTAAGGTGATGTACTTCAAAAAAAGAATTTTCTCCACTGAAAAGCTTTATGATTTATGTAATCTGCTGTCAGTGAGAAAATTGTACATCCTTCTGATCATCCTCAAAATGCACAAGGCGACACCATATGATCCCAAAATACTAAAGAAGAGAAAGAAACATTGCATAGTTAACGTTCCCAGGACCAAAACAGAATTTGCCAGTAGGCAATATAAAAAACGCTCAGCCTTCTTATATAATAAAATAAATAAAAATATATATATCTATGATAAAAAACTAATTGAATGTAAAAAACAGCTTATAACATGGCTTCATAATTTAAATTATGATGATACAGAGCAACTTTTGCAACGTGGGACTTAAAACTGACAACTTTCTTTTAATAACAAAACACACACACCCACATACACACACACACACACACACACACACAGACACACGCACATACACACACACACACTCTTTTTGTTGATTACATAATGGTATATTTATACTGTAAGGGAATTAGTGGGAGCCTTCAACTACAGGCATTTCTATGCCTAAATGGAGACTCCTCGATATGTAATGTAAGCCAAAATTGATATGAAATAAACTTTATTATTATTATTTATTATTATGTTAATTAAATATAAATTTTAATATTAATGGTTTTTTTTTTATAAAAAAAAAAAAAAAAAAAAAAAAAAAAAAAAAAAAAAAAAAAAAAAAAAAAAAAAAAAAAAAAAATTATAAATTATTATCATCAATATAATTAACTGCACAATTTGTTAATTTATATTTTCTCAATATATTACTTAGGATTCTCTGGAAAATTGCTGACGCAGTCTTTAATCCGAATGGGAGACAAGTCCATTGAAAATGTCCTTCCTGCGTTATAAATCCTGTCTTTTCTCTATCCTCTATTCTTAATGGTATTGACCAAAACGCAGAATTAATGTCCAAAGTTGAGAAATATTTGCAATTCCTGGTTTTTGTCACCATATCTTCTATGAGCGGGAATGGTTGAGCTTGTGGTACCACTATTTTATTCAAGTCTCTAAAATCTATACATAGCCTACTTTTCTTATTTTCTTCCTTTTTGTATGCCAAAGTTACAGGTGCAGCAAAGGGACTGTGAGATTCTTCTATTAACTTGTTATCTAATAACTTCGCAATTTGTTCTTCTATTTCTCGTTTGTCGGCTAGTGTACACCTGTAAGGACGCTTGCTACAATATTTGTCTATCATTAAGTCTATCCTCGCTTCATATCCACTAACTTTTCCGACATCATATTTATTTTTTGCGAATACTGTTTCATGTTTTTGTATTAGTTTATCTATTTCTGTCTTCTCATTATCATTAAGATGATTAATTTGTATTTGAAAATCTTCCACCTTAACATGTTCATTGAAATTTATTTCATATGACCCTGACATACAATATTTCTTTTCATTTTTAACATCTGTGTTTGATCTTTCATCTGTAGAAAATTTTTTTTCTTCAATAATAATTTTTTGTGTTATTTTTAAGTTCTCGTTTTGTATTAAATGGAATGACTCTATCAAGTCCAATCCTATTAAAAAATCATAAGCAAAATTTTCTTCATCTATTATATACACATCAACATATTTTTCCAAATCCAATATTCTTATTTTCAAGTTTGTCAAACCACTTGTTTTTTTAACACCATTAATCGTTATTAAGTTTTTTTTATTTGAGCTAGTTTCTTGTCCTCTAAGTTTAAGTAATTTTGAATTTATCAGAGAGACATTTGAACCTGAGTCATAAACTCCATATACTTCAAACTTATCATTTACTAGTAGTTTGACCTTTATTAATGGTGTTGCTATTCGTTTTTTTGATCGGACTCATTTAACTCCGCTTCAATTCTTGTATTATTGACATGTCTGATGTTATTTTTCTTTATCTTGTCATCCTCCTTGGATTTAAACCAGCATGTATCTTCAGGGTGATAACGAGTACCCTTATTTAATTTTTGACAAATGTTGCATGGCGTATGTTCTTCATTTATGTTACTTGTTTTGGAATTAACATAATATCTTTTCTTTGGAAAAAATTTTTTCTTATTAGTCATATGTTCAAATTTGCTCACCTCGTTAAATAAAGTGACTGTATCTTTTATTGCTTCTCTATCAATTTTATTGAGTATGAATTCTGGTAAACCCGCTGCAATTTTCTTTCTTAATAGCATAATCTAACAATAAACCTTCTTTGTACTTGAACAGTAAGGCATTTGTAACAGGACTCCACCCCTTGTTTGTAAATGATCCACAAAAATTTTCTTTCCATGTTGACCATTCAGAGTTCATTGTTAATTTTACAATCATGGAGCTATACCAGTCTACGCAAGTCTTATCCATAAACAATCTAAGTATTTCAATTTTTTCCTCATCTGAATCTATATGAAAACGACTGCATTCATTTTCAAAAATCTCAATCCACTGGGTAGCGTTCGTATGTTTACTAGTGAATTTATCAATAACAAACCTTTCTGCAATATTCTTAAGGTTCTGCTGTTTGTTTTCCTGAGTATTTTCTAACATTCTCTCAAACAGTTTTCCCAAAGAGGAAATTTCTTTTTGTTGTCCTGTAACCGGTTCGTCATCATCTAATTCTTCCAAAAATTGTCCATCAAACTGAACATTATTATCTTCATCCAGGTAGGTATCTCTAAGGTCATCTGTTAAAGAGATCCAAACTCTTCTTTTTTGGTATCTTTTCAGTAAACTTTTTTTTACTTTGGCAAAAGCATTTGTTTTCATTAATCCCGTATGAAAACCCGCTGACTGAAGATTTTCCGGTAAAACATATTTTTTATTGTCACTAGTTGTTATTGAGCTTATGCAAAGAATATTCGTTTTGCCATCACTTCCAGGTAGCAAATTAAATTCAAAACGCAATTTCTCCATGTTTTATTAGAATCTTCTAACCACAATGTCGTTTTATAATAATGATATTATATCTTTCTTTAGATAGAAATTAAACCAATGTGTTGCTCTGTAAAACAAAGATTCATTTTATTAGTAAAATGTACAAACCAAAAACAATATGTAGGTAACATTAGCAACAGGTTTTACATATTATTCACAAATTAAAATTACCTGTAAAACAAAGAAACGACATTTAAAGATTATATTTCCAATTTCTATTAATTTTCACAAATAATTATACGACATCTTTTATCTGTCAAGACGCAAAGCGCAGCAAAAAAGGTTTGAATATAAAGAGAGCCAGTCTCTTTACAAATATATAAGTATGTTTATCAGTTGTCTAGTACCCATAACACAAGCTCTGCTTAGCTTGGGACTAGATGGCGTTGTGTGATAGTTGTGGAATATTATTATTATTATTTGTCCATCTGCAGACATGGCCAGCCCTCTCAGCATGCTGATTCCACGCGCATTGTCGGTAACTTTAGTTCTCTAGCAAATGACTTCGTTGCGAATTCTATCTACCAGAGAAACCCCGAGCATTGCTCTCTCCATTGCAGAAGAAGGTTGAGTTCCTTACAATTAGCAACGTGATTTGTGGCACGAAAATCAACAATCATTGTGCATACAGTCGTGCCGGAAAATGGCTTAATTGCCAAGATCCTCTACTTATATTTATTATCACTTTTTCGCGTTGTTTTAAAAGACGAAGTCACAGATGAATTGTTGAAGGGTGACCCTTATCACAGAACATATGTTTAGTTTACAATGAGTGCGTGTGTTTGGTTATTTTTTTTATAAAATCGTACTTCTGTCTGCTTCCGCTTTGTGATGCCTTCGAGTTAAAATTTCGAGCTAATATAGAGAACTGGTTCAGTGGGTCGTGCGTGAAAATTATAACAAAGCCATTGTTGGGCTGGAAGCTAACAATGTGGAGTTTAAATGATGGTTTAACAAAATTAATTTGGGGATGTGGACAGAAATTAAATATTAATTGATGAATACTTACGTTGGTGAATTATGTTCTTGTATGAAATCTGAGTCGGCTTTGTGAATTAATATTAATACTGCTAGCCTATATCATTACACTGCTGGGAAAATGTCATGATTTCTACTTTCATCGATTCATGTGTAAAGTATAGACCACGGACCCTTGCTTTCGTTTTCAGTTAGTCGATTAAGTTAAAAAGAAATTCATTATAAGTACTTTTATGAATCAATAGCGTGCTAGTATTTCATTAACATTACCATTTAATTTAGCATTAGTTTTAAGAATCATCATATTTAATTTATGTAAGGACAAACAGGAATGAAAAGTTTCATGTTTTTAGGGAGGGCCTAAAAATATGTCCGCAGTGATTGCGATCCCAGTGGGTGAGGGAGTTGAACTGGTGATCTTAAAGCGAGAGTAGGTACTGTGGGAACAAGTCGACGCTAGACGACTTTTACAGCCCTGTCTCTTTCCTACACTCGAATTACTCTCGCTTTTAAGGTAAGCGTCCACAGGCCCGCATCGCACGTATCGTACGCATCAAATGGATTATTAGACTGCGTCCACTATATCGGGTTTATCGGCAGCGATCGGATTGCCGACGCGAGTATCGGCAATCAGATTGCCGATGCCACCTTCACTCGGATTTTTGTTTAGTGATCATACGTGCGGAAAGTGTTTGTGAGAATGGAGGAAAGCGATAAAGAAGTCGTAGTCGCGTCCACTGATCCGCATTCCGTATGACGTCATCGGTACGCATCACATGTAGGCATTGCCGATGAGCGGTCCGTACGGTGCGGATCAGTGGACGCTGTTGTATGAGTTTTTATACAAGGCAAACTAAAATCCGTTACGTGGGATGCGTCCGATACGCGCGATGCGGGCCTGTGGACGCTTACCTTTAAACGTCATGGTAGTAGGCCACCTGTCCTCTTGTTGTTTGTCTGTGTCATAATTTTGATTGACGTGGGTTACGAATTTATATGTATTTGTACTATATCAGACGAATAAAATAACGGTATATTATTGAGTTATTTTTATTCCTCACAAAATAATAGATTAACAATACTGTAAAACGCTGTTTGTAATTTTGGTGTACAATAAAGTATATTCTATTCTATTCTATTCTATTCTAATAATAATAATTATGTACTCACAAAACATACATTAAGAAAAAAATTTGGAATAAAAATTATTAAAGACCCAATTAACTCAATTTGCTATGTCAAGACAGACGTTTAATACATAACTTATTACAACTAAACTAAAGGTTAATTTTCTTAGAACTGACCAGAGCCGTAGGCGAAAACTAGTCCAAGCGAAATTGTTTTCTCCCAGAAAATCTTGATTTGTAAGAAAACCTCCGGAGAATTAAACAATTTTCTTTTTTTCGTGAACCTACTCACCAATGTCCCATATAGTTGGAATGACCGCATTCCTCATTTGATGAGGTTAGTAAAAGTAAAGATTGGAGAAGATTGAGGTAAAAAATACAATCTCTAGTTGATTTTTCTTTTACAAGATTTTCTAAGAAAAGCAATGTCACGGTTGCCATAGTGGCCATAATTACCTATCCCGCCGCGTGTAACGGGTTCGATTCAAAGAACTGGTATGGAAATGACATGGTCTACAGGTTAAAGTTCTGGGTTTGCTCAATATGAGTTTTTTTTGTTAAATAGATACTGGAAAAAATCCTAGTGAGGGAAATTTTTAATAAATTAATAATAGATCTTACAGAAATTAAAGCAATTTAATCAAACAGATGTTCGTTTTCCCTTTCAAAAAATTCAGTTATAATTAATTGAAGGGATTGGAAAAATGTTTAGGTAATCCTAAATACTTTTCCAATCCTTTCATAACCATTCATGAAATAGGTATTCAAATATCAAATAACGAATGTTTTCCATTCAGTTATTCTCAAAAAACTTCTATCCAAATAAACAAAATGTCGCGTCAGCTCAAAGCCGGTCAAAAACAAAACCTTTAAAAGAAAAAAAGTTTTTTCTTAACAAATACGTTCAGACGAGAAAAGAAGGCTTTTAGGATTGATGCTTCCGTCAAAATTGAGCGCTAATCCCAAATAATCCCGCGATTATAATTTGTGTAAAAATAAGATGTTTTCCTACGGTCCAGGCTTTTGTTTGAAAAAATGTTGACTGTACAGATTTTCTGAGTGCCTCGGGTTTTCGACTTTTTTGCCCAAATATGCTAATACGTTTCGGTAGCGGACATCATTATTTGTGAAGGTTCAAGTTAGGGTCTAAGATTGTATGATCGAGGTTTTTCATTGTTTGTCAGGAATTTGATTTCTACGTGCAATAAAGATTGAACTAGTGATCGAAAGTCCTACTACGGAGCATGAGATCCTCGTTTCGATTTTCATGTAGATTTAGCGTTGTTAGATTTTTCCAATAAGGATATTTTACCACTGGTCACCGTTCACACGGTTGCACATTCCATCTTTATAAAAGTATAAAGAAATATATATGTAATTTTTGTTACTGTGTTTCCTCTCATAAACTATATCAAACGACAATTAGGATTATAATTTTATGATTGAGAATAGGTTGATAATGAACACATTATCTAACTATGATACTTCAATTAACGGAACACGAGGCAACCTCCAAATAATAACCTCTCAATTTCAAAATCCTGAACCTTCAAGAGATGCCAACATCAAAACGCTTCATGTATGTATATTACGTCCAATATTCTGGTCTGCCACATATTGAGAAGGGTCGATATTACTATATCGTTTGTAACACAAATATATTGACGTACCACAAAACGTTCCAAGTGCCGGTCATATTTTCGCAGCGGACGGGTTAAAGCAGGGATGGATAACCTTTTAGATTTGTATGTGCTATTTTAATTTAACCGTGGCGCGTGTAGCAAAATCTAGAAAGTATCTGAGCATAAACTATTTGCGTAACTAATATAACTTGGATTATCAAAATTGTAAGCATTTGTTACCAGTTCCCTACGATTTTTATTTAAACATTTTATCTACTCTCATATCGTTAAATTCAAAATAAAAAACTCAAAACGAGTTTATAATGACGTACTTTACACACTTTATATCGAAATGAAATTAAAAATTAAATTATGACACTATTTCTCTAACAAAATAATGTTATAATAATTTCTTTTTTTCATTACGATACAGATTACAGATCATAGATCATACATACATTTGATTTTTTATCTATGGCTACGCGCGCTGTGGCCCATGCGCGGTGATAAAGGGAATTTTGGCGCCATAATACTGTGTTTATCTTTATCTTTTATTTGATAAATTCGTGTTCAATGAAAGTAGATAAAGTAGTGTATGAAACTGTACATAACTAGGTATTATACACTCGTGTGATACTTTTAAAAAACTCGCTTCGCTCGTTTTTTAAACTCACACTCGTGTATAATACCCCTCATTATGTACCAGTTTCATAAACTACTATAATCAACTCGGATACCAGAGGGTGGCCATAACCTCACACAAAAAGAAAAGAAAGACTGCATTAAAATTCGTTTCGTAGTTTAGAAGATTTTTGTTGAAAAGAATGTAGAGAGGACTTTCCCAGTAGCTAATGGAACAATACAGATTAGATAAAATAAAAAAAAACGGAAGGTTTAAAAATAGTTTAGTAGTAGTTGTTTCCATAACACATAGATACGAAATTCGTTTAATATAATGTTAAAAATGTAAAAGGTAACAAACTTTTATGTGACTTGTTTTCCAGTTGTAATCAATTTACCGTAGATTCACAATCCCTGTTTTAAAGCGTTTGACAACCATTATAAATGATTAAAGTATATGGGTATTTTATAAACATGCAATTGTGATTCAATTAATGTTTATTGTGTTGGTTTAGGAAGTGTTGAGTTTGGTTAGTGTGTTGAGGTAAAATAATTATGTGCCTGATGTAAACTACACATTATTTTGTTAGGCAAGTTTGTGTTTTCTCTTTGAGCCAAATTGATTGGTCAATAGCAAATCGGAAGCTAATTCCCGAATTTTGAAACGTTCATAATGTAGTTGCTGTTGTGTCTCAGCTACAATATTAATATTTTTTAATATTATAACAGCATGTAATTCAAAAATAGTTATTACTCGTATATAGGAGAGTGAAAAATATAAATATATTGTTGGATGTAAGACGTTACGTCTTGTTTCTGATTTCAAACTATCGAAACCGCACCAAAAACCAACAAATACTTTTTTCTTGTTAAAACTTTAACGAAATGTAGATTTTCTGTCAGGATGAGACTAAAACTTCCTCCCTGATTTCGAAACGTCATGTGTGATATTAATTTATTATTTGCTCAAAATGTAGTTCGAATTTTTATTGTTTTCTGTTATTTTATTTTTTTGTACATATTACTAGTAAGTTTTATTTATAGTTTGTATATGATTTTAGTATTGTAGTATAAATATTAGTAACAGATAATTGTAAAGGAAATGTATCTATTAAATAATTACTACAATAAAGAGACAGCGTAATAACAGTTAAAAGCAAAGTTCCAAACGTCTTTTCATACAGCTATGGAGTAAAAACTTCAAAACTTATGAATGTGTTATTTTTTAGGGTTCCGTAGGTACTCATAAGGTAAGGGGCTCTCATACAACAGACATGATTTTTTTTTGCCGTATTTATAGGTAATGGTACGGAACCTTTCTTGCACGACTAACTCGAACTTAGCCGGTTTATTTACCAACGTCAGACCGACAAGAATCTGGCATATCATGCTTATTTATTTATTCAGTAAGCTTTTCAAGTTATTCTTTACTGAATAACAGGAAAAATGTTATTCAAAGATTTTCGTGCTTAGGTACGCCTTTTATAGGATTCTTTAAAAGGATTGAGATAATCTTTGGAAGGCAGATTAACTAATCCTTTGATTTGTGGCAGTACTCTTATTTTTCGAATTCTATCGGGAGTTTTATTTAAATTTATTGTTTCACAAGAGTAGAGATATTTTTAAATTATTTATTTTTGTACTCATGGGTTAATCATCATCAGCTGAAAGTCGATAAAGGCGTCTCGTCGTAACCGTCAAAATAATATAATAACATTCCACAACTATCACACAACGCCATCTATAGTCCCAAGCTTAGCAGATCTTGTGTTATGAGTACTAGACAACTGATAAACATACTTATATATTTCTAAATAAATACATATTACAGATAAATAACACCCAGACACAGAACAAATGATCCTGCTCATCACACAAACATTTGTCCTGGGTGGGAATCGAACCCACGACCTCCGGCATAGCAGTCAGGGTCACTAACCACTAGACCAACAGGCCTGACAAAATCCACCACTTGCATCGCCGATCGGTTGCCCGCGACTCTCACGATGCCGTTGGACCACCTATTAGGAGGCTACACTGCTTCTCATTGGTTTATAATTTCCCTTCATTCTTCTTCATCATGTCGGTGGAACGCCTGCAGTACCGATTTGCATTTTGTAAGTCCATAACTTCGCCACTTTCACGTTGTTTTCAGTGTCATGTTGGCTTGTTTTCGTGTCATAAGATGGAGCATTGTTATGAAAGTTACATTAAAATAGTATGTAAATTCTGAGTAAATAAACTTCTCTTGCATGTCTCAAAAGGTCAGAGGCCTTACCACGAGCTCTTAACGCGATCCAGTTTAGGCTGTGGGAAAGAGACACAGCTATACATTTATACAAGTCATCTAGCGCCATCTCTTTCCCACAGCCTAAACTGGATAGCGTTAAGAGTTCATGGTAGGGCACCAGGTCTATTTTTTCTATGTAGCAGCTGTTTTACCTTAGAAAAGTTTATTTTTCCTTTCGAGAGATCAAGTTTACCTACCTAAATAAAGTTCCAAAAATATTTACACAAAATAATTTCTTTACCTATGAAAACGTAAAAAATATAAATAATTGCTAAACGGAGCGTTTATTTGAACGCCGACTAAAGCACGTACAAACCTGAACATTAAAATTTCTCACTTTTAAACATGGTCATACAAGCGTGATGTATGAAAAATTACATACAGTGTTGAACACAACATATTCTGGAGAAATTATTTGAAGAACATTTTTCGCTCTCCATCTGAAAAACATAAACCTACATACAAACACAGTGAGAAAAATATTCTTCACGAAATATGTAAGTAGACAAAGACTGTTATTCGATAAAATTTCGATACGTCTTTCGTTTTCGTTTATTTATTTTTTTCATTATTGGGTAACTGATGAGACACATTCTGGGGTGAATTTGAGCATAAAATATTTTCATGAAAATGTTTTAGATGGAAATTGGGGAAATTGTTCAGCTGTATATTATTATAACAATTCAGATGTATTGTTAACAAAATATCGTTTGCCAACAGACTTTATTAACAACAATTGAACAATCATACAACCCTAATTACTAATTCCCCTCTTTGTCATTCCAATTTGAAAAACAAAATTCTAAACAAGCAAAGACGGGTTCCGAACTAAGTTTGTTTTAAATAAATGAGAGACGACACTGGCCATCTTAAATGTAGGCAACTTAGTTGTTTTTTTCTTTTCAGCCAAAGAAAATTAGGGACCGATCAACTTTCAAACAAAGCCAACATCGAATTCGAGAACACTCAGGGACGTCAGCAGGCAAATTCTTATCTAAATAATGTGATATTTCAGTAAATAGCATAGAAAAAAGAAATAGTCTATGTATTCGCTAGAGGTTTACAAGCAAAAGTAAATTATTATTGTACTGAATTTCGTAGATCAAAATTTGCTATAGTATGTTGAGCTGCTAGAACATAATTCTAAGTTTGGACTTTATTTTAGGGTGTTTATAGTAGGCTTTATGAATTTATCCTAAAAATTGGTCATAGAAAATTTCTTTAATACATACTTGGTACCTACCAGACTAAATACGGGAACGCGAAAATTTCCCATTTTACCACTAGATATTATAGAGGCAGAGTTTTTACCGCGGGGTAGTATTTAACAGTCAACTATTTTCACACCGATACAAAATAGTACATTGTTATCCAAGGCGTGAAAGTTACTTATAATTTACGTCCCGAGACGGGGTTTGGCGCCCGTAACGTAGTGAGGGCGCTAATAGTTCGAGGGACTAAATAAGTAATTTACCCGAGGTAAACACTGTGCTTTTCATTACGAATACTAGCTAAAGAAAAAAGTTAAAAAAAAATGTAACCGACTTCTAAAAAAACAACCACGAAAAAGAGTAAAATAACCCACCAAAAAACTTTTCTTTCGGAAGTCGGTGGCTTTGCTTTTTTATTTCGTTGACTTTTTTGCCACCGACTTCCGAAAGAAAAGTTTTTTGGTGGGTTATTTTACTCTTTTTCGTGGTTGTTTTTTTAGAAGTCGGTTACATTTTTTTTAAAAACTTTTTTTTATTTTACCCTTTTTAGTTTAAATATTCAACCCAAATTCTTGTCAAACACATAATTTTCTTACATAAGCACTAGAATTTTATTATCCGTAGCACCGGTTATAGCATCGCTCATGTACCCAATAAGCAATAACATGATTTTTTTCCAAAATAAATGAATTTTTTATGGGACCAAATGGCGGGTTTTCTGCATCGAACGATAACCCATATGGGTGCAAAGTTCTCATCAGTATAAATGAATTAAGTTCAAATACAAGATAGCTGCTATAACCCGTTGCGGAGTTCCCTGAACTGTTCTTCGTCTTCATCATCAGACCCCTAATAACAGTTACAACTCATCTAGGTGTAAAGTTCTTATCAATACAAATTAATCAAGCTCAAACACAAGATAGCTGCTGTGAATCGTTGAGGAGTTCCCTCGACTGTCTCTCGGCTCCATCATCAGATATACTCCAGACCTTTATTAACTGTAGTGCTTTGAAATACTTAATGAAAAAAAATTATTTACTAAATCAGTCGATGCCTACTCCTTACTGTTAAGGAGTTGTACCTTCCATCATCAGCTCAGGTACATGACGTGATGATTACCATACGCAAGTACTTAAATTACTTCATAATATTTGTGAAAAACGATGTGTGGGCCTATAAAATATAAGGGTTGCCCTCGATTTCTCCAGGATCCAATCATCAGATATTGAAATGGTGACAATAGGACCACACGGGAAGCACCAGCTTTCAAATAAAGAAAGAATCATGAAAATCGGTTCACCCAGTCGCAAGTTATGAGGTAACAAACATAAAAAAAAAAAATACAGTCGAATTGATAACCTCCTCCTTTTTGAAGTCGGTTAAAAAATGAGTATAGATCGGATTGTCACTTTGCCGCTTGTTTTTTTTTTTAAATTTTGTGCTGTGGTCGTCCAGCTATACAGCCAGGATTTTTCATGTTCATTATTTAAAAATTGGCAAAGATTTTGTCGAAATCTGTATTATTTTAGAGAAATAGTTGAAACTAAATTATTTTAAAGTCATTATTTATATTCTTAATACTTAACTTTATGTTATTTTAATTTTAAATCGCTCTGTAATTTCGTGGCTGTATAAAGTTTGAACATGGTTCAATAGAAATGTCAAAATAGAACTAGGTTTTTTTTTTTCTTAAATTTGGCAGCTGCCAGTTGAAAGCGATTTTCCCTAGGGCGGCAATGGATAACTTTCAAACGGCTAATCAGACATGTAATGTAACTAATGTAACCTACTTTCAGAGTATGAGTAATGAAAAATATATTTCATACTCGATATGCGGATCCGACATCACCATCGGCTGGTATGAAGTCCATTAATTTTTTGAAAAATCAGCAAATTGTCTCGCCCTATGGTAGGTGGGATAACACATTTGATGATTTTACCACGCAAAAAAAAGGGTAGTTTATAAGGAACCGTCATGTAATTACTGTGTGGCAAGTGGGTTTCTAGGTAGATAGTAATGAAACCAAAGTATCACTCAAACATTTATTTGCTAAGACACGAGACACAGATTTATTAGGGTCGTAGGTTCTAGTAATTAGCTAAGGTCTCTAGGCACTGTCACTGGTCACGGTAGAAGGAGTGTTACTGCCCTGGGCTTAGACACACGTGGCCGATGCAGGGCTGGGAGCGCGCACGTGGGTAGCCGCGTGCGCCGGGCAGGCCTGCAGGCAGTGGGCAGGCAGTAGGCAGGCAGGTAGACAGGCAGGCAGGCCTGGCGCTGGGACGTGGCCCGCTCAGGCAGGGGCCTCGACACGCGGCAGGCGTGAGGTCTCGGCACTCACGCGCCGCGTGGATGGCCGGAACTGGCGGCGGGCAGCAGGTAGCGCCTTAGGCTTGGCCCGTGCCTGCAGAGGCAAGGGGCCTGCGCGTGGCAGCGTGGGTCGCTACACCACGACCACGTGGGAGTAGACGGCGGTAGGTAGTGGCCGCGCAGCTCGCGAGTCAGACGTCTCTCTCCCACGGTAGGTGGGGAGACAGCAGGACGTCTGACAATCGGGTGTAGCCGTAGATTGGATGTAGCCCAAGACTGGAAGTGCCGCAACCCAAGACTGGAACCCTGGAATCAGCGTGGAGCGGTGCGTCCGTAAGCGTCGAGCCAGAATCCTGCAAGCCCTCGTCGATGCGTGCGTCTCCCAGTAGTAAGCCCAAAGCAAGGTGGATGCAGGAAGACTCACTCATCGTGATGGCTTACAATTAGAGGTTAGGTATGCGTGCACATGCCTCAGGCATTGACGAAGGTTCCTCGCCGCGTGGCCAGGCGATTTAAGCGAGCAGCTAGGCGCAGCGTGGCGAGGCAAGCATAGTGAAGAATGGTGAAGCATGCACACGCATTTACATAGTGATGCAGTGATGAAGACAAAGGTGAATTTACATACGATGATAGTTATGACGATAAGACAATAAAATAGGATTGCTGCCAGATCGCGCAGACAGAAAGAAATACATAGAATGCGATCTGACAGGACACAGCTAATAATAAATCAATCACCGTGAGCACTCACTTACCCGTATATCTCGGGGTTGATTTTTAATAGTATGTTAGCGGCTTCGAGCAGGCCTCGGAAAGGCCGCACAATGAGGTACGAGACCTTTTATAGCCGAGCCGTCGAAGGTTCGAGAATGACGTTTATACGTGCAAGATTTAGGGATGTGACACGTAATTAGTGAGGTGCGTTTAGTTGATTTAAGTGAATCGACTATAACGCTACAACTGACTAAACATCCACTCTGTTTCTTCGGTTGCCCTTTGTGTTCCAGAGGGCTTCGGTATATTGTTTAGACTGTTCCGCAAATTTGAAACAATCCCGTCACCCTGATTCAATGATATCTAACACACGTCCACCGCTTTACTACTACGCTTTAATACTTTTGCGTACCCACGCCAAATCCGCGCGACCGCGTGGTCGTGCGGAAACGGCGCGTTTCGTACCGTTAATGCATAGTGGCCTATCCATGACGACTTAAGGCGTGGCTCTTTAGGCTGTGGGAAAGAGACAGACCTATACAAGTCGTCTAGCGTCATCTGGTTCCCTGAGCGAAACTACTCACGCTTCCAGACATCATGGTAGGCCACCTGACCGCCTAAACTGTGCGACCTTCTTAGGCTAAAAATCGAGGGTTATCTCAGCTACCTAAGCCGCACCATATCCTGCATTACACATACATTTCCTGACATTTTAACCCATTATCTTAGCATTTTTCATTCCCTGATCTGTCAACCCTAAAGGTGGCCGTAACTTTCCTCTTTCGCGTGGGTAGGTACTTGCCTTTCTTTTACCAGAGCTTATCAGGATTCTACGGTATTTATGATCTGTAACGGGGCGAGGAGGGTTACCTAAGCATTAGTGGTAAGCCTCCGACTTTATCTTTCCCATATTTTTATAACACATCCATCATTTTTTATAGAACATGAGGTATTTAGAAGTTATTGTTTTGAGAATGTATTGGGATTATTGAGTTTTGTTTGAGCGATCTATCAAAGGTGATGTGATTAGTTTTGGTTGGATCTAAGTGCTGGAGACTTTTAGGTACTCATTAGTTCTTTCTTAGAAATTCGGGTAAGTTAAAAATACAACAGTAGGTAATAAATATTAAACAAGTATGGAAATGCAAGAACGTCATACACACATTTACCTGCCAAACGTCTGCGCAGACATGGCAAAATAAGAAGGACGCGACTATTTCCCGAGTTATGATATTTTTATTACCTACGCCTTTTACGAGATTTAATTTATTTTTTAGGACGTACAAAGAAGAGCGGATGATTGAAGCCCTAGCGACTGACGCAGCAATTGTAGATAAACTCACGGATTTACGATCCATTCTGACCTTTTTCATAAATTAGGTACATCATGCCAATTTATACACTCAGGGGCACATTTAACCGTCCACTCATTTGAAATTCCATATCGTTTGTTTATGATAACTTACGCTTTGACTACTAGACGTAACTTTATAGGTGAGTATCTCTGAAATGAAGAAAACACATACACCCACGTTTTTTTACTTTTGTGGTTTTTATTCAACAATAATCAGTTCAGTAGAAATTTGACAGTCTCGCCCCTCATTTTGTGTGAAGGATAAATTTGTTTTACAACGTTGTCTTACCATTATTTCGAATAAAATCGAAGTATTGAAGTGCTGCGACCTTATTTAAACCAAAAAAATGCCACTAGACGCAGCTGGAGCAGCTAGGGCTGTGGCACTTGCAGACGCTGGGTTCAGCCAGCGTCGGATTGGACGAATGCTTGGATATCCTCGAAGTACTATCCAAGATGCTATCCGGCGTTACAGAGAGACCGGTTCCTATACAAGAAGACCAAGACAAGGTCCTAGACGGTATAGAACAGAGAGAGATGACCGTTACATCGTCTCGAACGTTCTTCGAAATCGGTTCACTACGGCTTCTGAGGCTCGTAACCGCTTATTTGAGGTACGAAATGTAAGTGTGAACCTAAGAACAATAAGAAGAAGGTTAGCAGAGAGGGATCTGGGATCATTTCGACCAGTTCGAGTACCACAGCTAACGACAACTCACAGAAGAGCGAGACTTGCTTTTGCTCGAGAACATTTAAATTGGACGTCAAAGCAATGGAAATCAGTTCTCTCTCTGATGAATCAAGAATCGCTTTAAGAGGTCCTGATGGACGTCAGCGGGTGTATAGACGCCGTGGTGAAAGGTTTGCTGAATGTGCTGTGGTTGAAACAGTGGGCTACGAGGGAGGCTCGATTATGGTGTGGGGTGGCATTTGTTACGAGGCCTGTACAGAGTTGGTGGTCTACGATAGAGGCAGCATTAATGCTCACAGGTACGTGAAAGAAGTCCTAGAACCACATGTGATGCCATTTGCTCCATTCATTCGCGATAATTTTGTTTTAATGCACGACAACGCTCGTGCACACACCGCGAGGATTGTCATAGAGTATTTGGACGCAATCAATATTCAGAGATTACCTTGACCAGCTCGGAGTCCTGACCTGAACCCGATAGAGCATGTATGGAACAACCTTAAAAGACGAATTCGCAGTCGAACACCAGCTCCTACGACCATCAGTGAGCTGAAAACTGCAGCTGTTGAGGAGTGGAGGAACATTCCACAAACCGACACCCAAGACATAATGGACGGGCTTACAAATCGATTACAAGAGGTGATTAGGGCCAGAGGAGGGAATACACACTATTAGTGCGATCATTTAGAGCATACTTTTTTTTAAATTAAAATTTTGCTAAATGTCGTTTTTTGTCAGAAAACTGCATATTCGCTTTTTGAATTTTTTTTATCTTGATTAAACCATTTCACAACTAACACATGTTTTATTTGTGTTCTCAAAGATTCACCAAAAGTAATTTTATAACAAAACTAGTTAAAATTCGATACAATTTTGAAATAATCGACAAAATGTAGATGGCCGGTTAAATGTGCCCCTGAGTGTATAATATAAGGCTCAAGCGTGTTCGTTAATAAATAGCGATCTATATTCAGACTATGGACGGAGAAATAATTAATTTTGTCATGCGCAAAGGGTAGCGAAAGTTTCAATCATAGATAGTAGTGAATGTTTAGTTTAGCAGGAAAATTATTCTAAGCTTTTTATGATTTATTATCACACTAATTGTTCCCCGTGCTGGCACTCGCTGCTCAGCCCTTAAGGGTCGTAGGCAGTCGTGGCCTCATTTAATGTAGCCTTTAAACTAACAAAAGAACCAGCTGGTCCTGAGATTAGCGTGTTAAACCAAACAAAGAAACTCTTCAGCTTTATATTATATTGTATCAATTGTATGTATATAGATTCTTAATACTTAATACTTACACTTTGAAACGACGATCCAATCCGACGCCCTCGACCAATGCCGGGCGCGAGAGGTCTCCGCCTATCGCCGTCGTGAGGACACGGCGGTGCTCTGCCCAAGCAGGGCAGTCCTGCACCGTATGCTCCACCGTGTTCTCCGGGTGATCCTCGCAGTGGTGACACCCAGGCGTTTCTTCCCTCCCTTATCCGACACGGTACCTCCTGAAACATCTGTGTCCGATGAGGACCTGCGTCATGCAGTAGGTCAGGACGCCCGCCGTGACGCCTATCCAGCCACTCAAAGCGGCGGTAAGACAAGAGGGGTCTTACCGCCGCGATTGCGGCGTACCTGATACGAGTATGTGGACCCTCAAAAGACAGAATTTGTACCTAAAAATAGAAGCAAAAAGCTGCCGTAGACCACAAAAATGAGCACGCACGAGAGAACCTTAAAGAAGTCTTTGTGTGAAAGAGTTACAAAATTTATTCATCCATCCCACCTATAAAAAAAAACGTATTTATTAAATAATAATAGTGAGATTAGACTGTTAAAACAGCATGACCAATTCAAGAACAAGGAGAATTGTATAAACAACCTCACGCCAAAAAAAAACGAGATACACTTCCCAAAAAGAGACATAATTAATCATTATCACCCTCGCAAGCACAACTGATATCACACATTACCTTTAAAACAGTCGTACCGTTTCTAATTTACATAACACGCTGGATTTCCTTTGAAAGGTGCGTCTTTTGTCAGACTCTGAGAAAACAAAGGCGACTGTATACCTCGGTTGTAACAAAAAGGTCGAATTGTACCGAGTTACCGAGTAACGAGATACGAAGTCAAATGTGTGGGACATGGAGCGAGGAAGAAAGATCTGACGTCACGGTAAATTGGTGTTGATGCTAATGGTGATGGATTTAAAGTATATTTTTGTTTCGAGAAAATACTGTGATATAAATATTTCATTTTGGTAAAGTTCAATAACCTCAGTGGCGTGGAATTAGAACTTGGAGGAGGCTTTTGTGCCACAGTTTGACGGAAAGTTTGGCGAAAAAAGAATCTAAATAATTATGTACAAGCAAATGAAGCAGACACACGCGATTAATCGCGCTGCGACAACGAGCCAAGCTAATTTCCACTCTAAAAATACTGCGAATGGACCGCGACATGTCGCCCCGCGCGATTAATCGCGTGTGTCTGCAGGAGGCTTGAATGTATTTCTTAACCTTTAAAAACATTATCATTACATCTGAAAACGATGAAAGAGGTAAGCCATTAGATGCAATACATATGTCGACTAAGTAGGTATAATGTGTTAATTTAAATTTTAGAACTGTAGGTACAAGCTATACAATATGATCATGAAAAGGTATAAAAAATTGTAAATAATTATGTTTAATCAATAAAAACAATATTTATTACATCGAAGAATAATAACAAAAGTAAACCTTTCAATTTAATGTTGATACACATTTCCTCCAATACGAGCATTTTGTTCATAATGAACCGACACATGCCGTGTCTCATATTTCTGAAATCTGTACGAGAATTATCGCGAGATAGTCTCACCCCGCGGCAACTGTCGCTTTGTGTAAGGGTTGTTTTGTTTCTATAAATATGATATGTGTAATTATGTTTGTCATTTTTGGATTACGTATTCATTGCGATGTACTTTGTTAATGTTTCTGTTGCTACCTTATCAGTTATTTTAGATGACTATTTTTGTATACACGTGTTTCTGTCACATAATAGTACTTACATTGTTGTCGTAGGGGCGAAAGTAACTTATTTACTCTTCATTTTAATTTGTTTTATTTTCGAATGCTTCCGAGACTGGTTTGGGGCCCGAACGTAGTGAGAGCGCTAATAGATCGGGAGAATAAATAGGTTTTTCACCCGAGGTAAACACTGTGCTTTTCATTACGAATATAAGGGAAGTAAAAAAATACATAAAATACCTATAGAAAAAATTAGTGAAGAAAGGATTGCCGCTTTCTCGCCAATAATAATTAAGCCTCCTGCAGACACACGCGATTAATCGCGCGGGGCGACATGTCGCGTTCCATTCGCAGTATTTTTAGAGTGGAAATTAGCTTGGCTCGTTGTCGCAGCGCGATTAATCGCGTGTGTCTGCAGGAGGCTTTATGCTTATTTCTGCCAATAAGAACTGATTCTGCTAAAAATCAACCTAAAATCACACTAAAATTTTATAATAGAAGTCTGAAACTAAGCCAAAATAAAACAAACAAATTATTAATAAAGCTATTGCTTATCTACGCAACAACAAACAGGGCTAAGTCGATTTACTTTATTACGGCTTACATTCTTACACCGTGTTACAAATATGTTTTCCTTCTATTACAAGATAAGCGTGTTCTGTGAAATATTGGCCACTATAGTACATACTTGTATGATTTGTGTTTACTCTGTTAGCGGTTGCGTGTGGATTCGGGTATAGCCATTTTCATTGCGGGAATGTGAGTACTAATCTAGCTAGGTACGTAACCGTTGTTACGATAACAACTGTATGCTTTAATATCGCTTTCTTTGGAGAATAACTCTAGTTGTGATAAAAAGCTACAATTTAAATATGTGCCAAGTTTAAAAAAGGCGCTTTTTTTTTCGTGGTAAAATCATCAAATGAGTCCTCCCAGCCCCGGGCAGGGCGGGAGAGACTGTCAGACTTGTACTGACTAAAATCCACGGTGTCCTTCGGTAGCCCTTTTGTGTACCGGAGTCGCGGTATACGTATGTCCCGCGACCCCGGCAAGGCTATGGAGAAAAATTAATAGATTTAAAAAAATCTAAAAACCCACGTTTTTAAATGTCCTAAAAAGAAGAAAATAACCCTACGGGGCTGAGAGAGGGGCCACTCAAAACGTGGGGGCGTATATTATATAAGGGATTATTTATGGGATAAATTTACATGACGTGAGATCGTAGGTGTAACTTGCAAAGATACGCCCCCACGTTTTGAGTGGCCCCTCTCTCAGCCCCGTAGGGTTATTTTCTTCTTTTTAGGACATTTAAAAACGTGGGTTTTTAGATTTTTTTAAATCTATTAATTATTTTATTATTTTTATCATTGTTCATCGGGTTTGAAGCTACCCTGAAAATTTCAGCCTGCTAGCTTATCGGGAAGTGCCTCAAAGCCTGTCCGCCATCTTGGACGTCCGCCATATTGGATTAATAGCCTAGCCTAGCATAAGCCACATGACAATTTTTTTCGTATTCCTGACAGCAAACCCTTTCATTTGATACCCATTTCACGGGGTGGATTTCAAACAGCCAGTCTACCATCTTGGACGTCCGCCATATTGGATTTAAGTCACGTGACTATTTTTTCGTAGTCCTGATAGCAAACCCTTTCATTTGATATCCATATCACAGGGGTGCATTTCAAATAGCCTGTCTGCCATGTTGGACGTCCGCCATATTGGATTTAAGTCCCGTGACTATTTTTTTCGTATTCCTGACAGCAAACCCTTTCATTTGATACCCATATCATGGGGGTGGGTTTCAAACAGCCAGTCCGCCATCTTGGGGAGGCCGCCATATTGGATTTGTTATGACGTTTCTTAGCTAGTCATGTATTGTCATCAGAACTCAAAGCGTGTACAAAATTTCAGCCTGCTAGCTTATCGGGAAGTGCCTCAAAATTGAGTTGCAAAAGTCCAACCGGAACGACAAACAAACAAACAAACAAACAAACAAACAAACAAGAAAAGTGAGTGTATAAAAACGTGGTAATAAAATAAAAATAAAAGGCGCTTTGGGCATACGTATATATAAACATCAGCATTTTTGCAGTTTTTTTTTTTTACTTATGTTTAATACGAATTTCTGTACCTATATAACCAGAAAATAAAATAAAAAACCAGTACTTGTCGACCTATAATAATTTCTAATCGAACATTCTTCTTTTGTGATATAGTTGAAAAGATATTTTACGGATTGGGATAGGTTGATGTGCTGAACTTTTAAGGCATTAAAGAACTGGGAGTCCAGTTCTGTTAATGACTTAAAAGCGGCGAAAAGAACCGGCAATTCTCGATTCTTAAAAGTATTTGTGGAACTGAGAGCATGCTCTAACTACTTACCTACTTTATTAACTACTTAACCAATAGGGAAGAGAATCAATATGCTACAACAGCCAAAACAGTACAAAATCAAAAAGCTACAGTCGGTAACTTAGCTAAAAATTTCATCAGATCAAACCCAATGATGGTACTCAACAAAATGACAGCGATTAACTGAAAAGCTATTTTGCGAAGTTTAAATGGTCGTGCCTTGAAGTTCGCCGATTGTATTTGAGAATGAATTGAGGTCTTGCATTGTACCTGCTTTCTGTTCGACTTTTCATATTAGTTTTGCCGTTTATAAGATAATGACATGTGTTCATTGTTCGTATTCTAGTGGTTCGGGAGTAATTAGGTCCGGATTGGATTCTGTGTATTGAGAAAATCTGTGGCGATCTGCTGTCTGATTGTTTGGGTTGCTTCCAAAACTAACATTTGCAAAGAATAATCCAGTAACTTTGTCGTCTGAAGTCTGAGTATGGGGTTGTTTTCGTCAAATCCAGTAATTTTGATTTTGCCTGTAGTTTTGATTCGGTTTTTTTTCAATCTCGTTTATGATGTTGCCACAATTAATAATACTAGTTTGTGATCGAACGTAACTTAGTAGAAATCGCAATTGGAGAATATTTTCAGATTTTATCCCTAGAGAACTAGTTATTGATGTTAATTTCTCAGGACGCTTTTAAAGAAAGCTAAATTTTCGAAAAATGTCCTGAAAAGGTTAATTTCCCATTTGGGATGTAAGTAACTGGACTAAGAATAAGCATCTTAGAAAGAGATCCGAATAGGTAAGGTTTATTTTTCTGTACAATAAAGACAGATTAATTACTTAATTATTTTAAAATTACCTCACTCGAATTTAATAAGTTCAGCACTTTAAAAATATTCAAGTTCGTTTCAAAAACCAACTTAAATCACAGAAGAGTGTCAAATCAAACATTCTTTGAATCATCCCCGCCTTACAAACCTCCATCTTGCAATTTTCAACGGATAAAAACTGTCGCTACTATTCCATTTTTAAAACTGAATTTATAATGCAAAGTGTGAAGTTAAGAGCTAAGAGTGCACGGTGTAATGTCTAGCTATAAAATGCAGGTTGGAACCCAGCGGTGAATGGATTTGTCTAGTGTTTGACGGAGCTTACAGTTTCACTTGGGTTTGAAATTGTTTTAAAACGAACCCGTCTTGTCTTTGTCTTCTGAGGTTTATGGGTTTAAAACTGGGTAGTGGGTTTAGTTATATAGTGAAACTGTTTTTTTTTTATGAAAAACATGCTTAACTATGACATAAAATGCATTAAAACTTATTTTGGAGTGTAAAAGGACAACGCAAAACCGACTTTATGACAAGTGATGTAGAATCTATAGCCAAACGTTTTTTTTGTTAAATTGTTGTATATAAAAAAATGCCTTAAACACACATTCACGTATCTCGGCAAAATTAAGCCATTTGATATTACAGCCGCTTCCCGGCGATAATTCCACCAAAAAGTGAGAAAACACACACATTCACATAACACCAACATTCGGAGTAACGTTCTAATAATACAGCCGAAACTCCAACTCAAATAACATTACTAGAAGGTATAGGGACATGTCCCACCGCAGATGAGGAAACGACTACCTACATACTCTTTCCGCTTAAGTTTAAAAGCTTTGCAGTTTTGACGACGTTGAACTCATTGAGAAAGATTTTTAGTGTGATGGTCTTTAAAACTTCCTAAAGGTGCTGATATGATAGACTTGGGCATTCACTTGTAACAGAACATCGAGCATTCGCCGTTTTTAATTTAGTTCAACTGAACAACGAAAAGAGCCAAGTAGAGAGTCAAACATCGCTACAAAAATTTCCACGATCTTTTAGCGAACGCTCTAGTCAAAGTTCGTCAATTTTTTTTTCTGCATGACAGTGAGCCCGGCTAAAACCTCGCCACAACCGTTTATTGCCCGTGGCAATACCCGTTGTACTACCAGTAGTACCACGGGAAATTTTAATTTACCCGTGGTCCTACTCTTTTACTATATACCAAGCAATCCAATAGTACCACGGGAAATTACCAATGGTACTACTGGTAGTACAACGGGTGGTACCACGGGCAATAAACGGCCAGAACGCACGTCAGAATGCTTGCTGAAAAGCTCTCGTTTGTTTTTCTGTAATGTAATATTTGCAAAAATACTCATTACAAACATTCGCTCCAGTTTATAAGCACCTTTATACGATTTATAATGGGCATAAAAATCACTGTGATCAAAATGTGGTGCCAAACCAGAGGTAAAAAACCTGTGAGATGGTCTACTGTAGTTGCTAACCTTACCCGCTTCTCGCTTTTAATCAACACTGGGACGGGTTTCGATTCGCCGTGAATACAGTAGCGTACAAAGAGCGATATGTTGAAATTCGCTAGGAAAGCTAAGAACGAGTCAGTTGAATTTATATGACGATGCCTATAAAATGGGAATGGTGTAGACGACTGTCTGATATCTGAGCTATGAGGCATGTGCCACTTCTCTTACGTAACGTTAGTCGAGTAAAAATAAGATAAAGGTGCGTCGAGTTATGCGAGACAGGAACAAAAATTGGGCGTTGTCCTCTGTGCTGAAGTCTGTGAGGATCTAAGGTTCATTTTGCATCCTTGTCTTGCTTTAGTTATTTGGTAGTAGTGCTTAGTTTATGTAAGATAATGTGTCTGGTTTGAAAATTGTTTTAAATTGCAGGAACGGTTACAGATCAATAATGATTTAAAATAGATATATACAAAAAGTCACGCTTTTTTCTCTTGAAGTTAGCCAAAAGAATTAGAATCTTACTTGCTACGATCCAAAAAAGCGAAATAGTTTGAACTTATTTTGCGCTTTTTTCTTAAATAAAACTCTTCAATGCTCCGACAGAAGAGTTATTATGTATTAAGTTAGCTGCACACTTACTAAACCGAAATAAATGAATTAATTTTCTAACATAAATACAAAACTTATTATTAATAACTCTAAAACAAACCAAAAACAAAGATAAACTAACTAATAAAATATCAACCTCAAAACTAATTAAATTAATCAACATATTTCAAAGGCAGGCGGCCAACTTTCCCTATAAAATAAAAACGGGCAAGTTCGTTACCAACATCAGGGCGAGATAGAGCAAAATATTTACGTTGGGCATCCAGCGTCTTATAATTAGTTCAGTGTTTACGTAGCTGTAGCCTACAGGTTGTGAAGACGGCCAGTAAACTGTGAACTTTAGACTGACATGGAGTAGGGAAGGAATGGAGTAATAATCGGGTGGGACTGTGGGTGACGTATACTCACAACATTTTTTTTTTTTGTGATGACATGGTTTTAAAATCTAAAATAGTTAGCTAGAGTAGCTAGTCTTCAATAGTTTGGTTTTTAATCACAACTGCACATACAATTATAATAGACACAACCCTAAAAGAGAGAGGTAATAGCAAAATATAAAGAACACTCAATAGTTCGCTAAAGGATTCACATTCTAAAGTGACAGCTAACTTGCTCGCTACGCTCTGCGCTGAGGGAAAGGTAACAGGCACAAATCTGTGTTACGCGACAAGCTACGCCGTAGCAAACTAAGTGCTTTTACTTTTAACCATGGTAAAATCATCAAATGTGTCCTCCCACCCAGGGCAAGGCGGGAGGGACTGTTAGACTTGTACTGACTAAAATCCACGGTGTCCTTCAATAGCCCTTTACGTTCCGGGGTCACGGTAATTCGTTAGTCTCGCGACCGGCATAATATATGCTACGATTTTGATAGATTCTAGGTTTTAATTTTTTTTTTGGGTACTGAATTCATTTCTAGGAGATAATAATCAAATTCAAGAAAATTCACGTAGGTATAATAAAAAATAAAAAGCACTCATAGCAGTTGACGGAGAGAAAAATGCACTTATGCACTCCATTTTTTACCTTTTGCATGTGCCAAACCGTTTTGTTTTATTAGGGCTGCATTATACCATAGCGGTTTAAACAGGTCCTTTGTTTGAATACCTTAATTTAAATAATAAATTTCGTGTGTTGAACTAGTAATTTTTGGTGTGCTTCAACGTGATTAAGTTTGATTCTATTCATGTTTTTTTTTTTAAATAGACGTCAGTTTATGAGGAAATAAACAAATGAAGCATATTTTTTTTAGCCAGGTAAAATCATCAAATGAGTCCTCTCACCCAGGGCAGAGCGGGAGGGACTATCAGACTTGTACTGATTATAATCCATGGTGTCCTTCTATAGCCCTTTACGTTCCGGTGTCACGGTAATTCGTGAGTCCCGCGACCCCGGCAGGCTTTGGCCTGTTGCCTTTTAGCCCCGTCATTATGCTGACAGTCCTTGAGGCGTGCGTGGAACACAACGCGACGTCGACCCGGGCATGGTCCATGGTCGGACAGTGAGTCGCCCGTTACAAAAACAAATGAAGCATGGAAAATTAAACACAAGAACAGTCACGATTTGAAGCAGGGGAAAATATTTCGTGAAGCAATTACGCTATCTGGTCATGTATGTAGGTACACGTTTTACGGCATGCTTGCTGGTGTGTATGTACCCAAGTGCCAACGGAAATTGTTCAAGCCAAAAACAAGATGGGGTACATAAAATTGTTTCTTTTTTACTTCTTCACCACTGGTCTCAAAGTGATGAGAGATATTTTGAGGGTACAGTCTTCTCCTATAACCAAAATTCGTAGTCATGTGACTTCTACAAACGCGTGCTGGGTTTTTTTTTTCTTTATGTATAGTGTACTTGTTTTTTCTTGTATGTGCATATAATATTTTGTATCCATTGTAGAATTCGATAAATGTATTATCCATCTATCAATCTCATCATCAATTCTTGCTGTGGAACATTACAGGAAAATTATTTAGTTATGGTAAGTCACCAACAAAATATATTTTAGGGTTCCGTACGTCCGAATACAAAAACGGAACCCTTATAGGATCACTCGTGTGTCCGTCTGTCTGTCGCTTACAGTCAATTATCTCCGAATCTACTAGACCGATTGGGTTGAAATTTGGTACAAATATCAATTCCTGTGACCCAAGCACAGAGGTGTGACGTGAATAGATGAAATCTGTATGTGGGAGGTAATTTTTGGGGGGGAAGGGGAAAATGAAAAAAAAAGTTTTGAAAACTGCATCGTGTGACATATCAAATGAAATGTCTTGTTGAGACAATGTTAAATGTATTTTTTTGTAATTTTAAAATAAATAGTTTCCAAGTTATTCAAGAAAATAGACGAAATTTGACCATTCCCCCCCCCCCCCTTATCTCCGAAACTACTGAACCTAAAATTTTGAAAAAAATACAGGAATTAGTTTTATACTTATAGATTATAGGATAACCTATAAGAAGTCCATATCTGTATATGGGAGGTAATTTTTGGGGGGGGAACGGGAAAATTAAAAAAAATATATTTGAAAACTGCATCGTGTGACATATCAAATGAAAGGTATTATTGAGACAAACTTAAAAGTATTTTTTTTGTAATTTTAAAATAAATGGTTTCCAAGTTATTCAAAAAAAATAGACGAAGCTTGACCATTCCCCCCCCCCCCTTATCTCCGAAACTCCTGAACCTAAAATTTGAAAAAAATACAGGAATTAGTTTTCTACTTATAGATTATAGGATAACCTATAAGAAGTCCATATCTGTATATGAGAGGTAATTTTTGGGAGGGAAGGGGAAAATTTAAAAAAAAAAATGAAAACTGCATCGTGTGACATATCAAATGAAAGGTCTTGTTGAGACAATCTTAAATATATTTTTTTTGTAATTTTAAAATAAATAGTTTCCAAGTTATTCAAGAAAATAGACGAAATTTGACCATTCCCCCCCCCTTATCTCCGAAACTACTGAACCTAATTTAAAAAAAAAAATACAGAATTTAGTTTTCTACTTATTGGCTTATTTTAAAATTACATGGTAAATCACTCAACCGTGAAGAGGGTTCAACGGAACCCTCTTCACGCGAGTCCAACTCGCACTTGGCCGGTTTTTTTTTTTATAATGTCTATGTTTACTGCAATCTGTCTCCTTCATGGAACATTCGTCAGTATGTTGGTTGGTGCTATTGCTGGCGAGCTCGGTATGTGACCTGTGTCACATCCTCATTGTTGAGACAATAATTATCTATTATATTTACTGTGGTTGGACTAAGTCTAGAGGTATTTTGCGCTTTAATCGTAGCGCTTTGTTGTGATTCTCCATTAGCATCCGAGCCAGAATATTTGAATGTTCCTTGATGCGTTCTTTATAATAATAATAATATTCCACAACTATCACACAACGCCACCTAGTCCCAAGCTAAGCAGAGCTTGTGTTATGGGTACTAGACAACTGATAAACATACTTATATATCTAAATACATACATATTATAGATAAATTACACCCAGACACAGAACAAATGATCGTGCTCTTCACACAAACATTTGTCCTGGGTGGGAATCGAACCCACGACCTCCGGCATAGCAGTCAGGGTCACTAACCACTAGACCAACAGGCCTGTCACTAGACCAACAGGCCTGTCCTTTATAGGACTTGGTATGGAGTACGATTTCCTGCTTCACACACTTGTGGTCATCATCTACGCAATAAGCCAGTGTTTAGAGAGCTGGTCAGATCTCTCTAACGCCTAATGTATCTAAACAACACTTTATCTTCCTATATGTGTTCGTAACAACCCAATTTAAGAAAAAAATAACAAAATAATTGAAGTAACAAGTTTTGTATTAACTCAAGTTACAAAATTTCAAATATTTCTCTTAATTAAACTGCAATTTAGTTACAACAACATATTATTATAGTTTTAACGAAAATTGTAACGTTGGAATAATTTTGTTTTCAAACACAGCTCTTAGCATTAAAGTATAATTACAAACTTAAATTTCCAGAAACTAGTTTTCATTTACAAAGGTTAACAAGATGCCTTTGAGATCTATTAATTTTGAATGAACTAGTGACCCAACCTGGGTTTTTATAGATACAATTTGAAATAAAATATTACTGTAGTAGCATACTACTCGCTAAATCTAAAAATATAGCTTTATTTAGGTGAAAAAGTTTAATTAAAAATCATCTTCGTCGATTTAATTCTGAACAACGAAAAATACAAATCTTTTATATATTAAATATCTCGAGTAACCTGATAATTTGACAACAAATCGGATCGTAGGGGAACAGTGTATAAGACGGGGACGTTAATAATCGCGAGGTATAATGGGGACATACACTCTTTAGGCATACTTAACACAACACTAATGTAGAGCAAGCGCCATCAGGACGTCATTTGCAAGCGGCCAGATGCAAATGGCGTCCTGTTGGCGCTTGTGCTACGTAAGTTTTGTGTTAAGTTTGCCTTATGTGTGTGATTTCCCATCATTCCTCGTGTCCCCGTCTTATACACTGTTCCCCTACATGTGGCGTCATTATTTTCATCTGAACGTTAGTGTTGTTTTTCTCGAGAACAGTACCTACTTTTTTCGGGATGAACGGTATAATATGTCCGTCTCTATACACCTGACAATGTATCTGCATAATTTCAAAAATAACGGTTCAGTAGTCGTAAAAACGTAACAAACAGACTTACTTTCGCTAAGCGGATTAAACTACTAATATTATAAATATTAGTTAGAACTAACTTAAACCCGCTTAAAATTCGTAATTATCCTAAGGAAGTGTGTCAACAAGGTGGCAAGGCAAGTGTCCTTGATCTTGTATATAGACAACAAATAAATAAAGTTTAAATCACATTTCAGGCCAGTATTACCATGCGGTTTAAAAAACTAACTTAAAAATATTAGAAACATTTTCATAATTTACGTAAATAACAACTTTTTTTTTTTTAATCGACTTCCAAAAGGAGGAGGTTCTCAATTCGGATGTTTATATATTTTTTTTAATGTTTGTTCGGGCATAACTCCGTGGTTTGCCAACCGATTTGAAAAATTCTTTTTTTGTTGGAAAGTGTATACTTTCCGAATGGTCCCATTAAAATTTTATCTAAATCGGACGAGCACTTTTTGAAAAATTAACAAAAATCAACAAAAACCTAAAAGTTTTCAACATTGTCTACACCGATTACTCCGAGGTTTCTGGTCCGATTTCGATGATTCTTTTTTTGTTCGATAAAGTATATCTGCCATTTGGTCCCATAAAATTTTCATTTAGTTTGGTGCAGTAGTTTTCATTTTTAGCTCATTGTGTAAGAGTACATACATGGGCGATGTTATTACCGGTGCTACGGATTACAATATTTTAGTGTAGGTACATAGAAGAAAATTATGTATTTGACAATAATTTGGGTTGAATATTGAAACTAAAAAGGATAAAATAAAAAACTTAAAAAAAAAATACAACCGACTTCCCACAAAAAAGTTCAAAATAACCTACAAAAAAACTTTTCTTTCGATAGTCGGTGACAAAAAGTAAATGAAATAAAAAAAGAAAGTCACCGACTTTCGAAAGAAAAGTTTTTTTGTAGGTTATTTCGAACTTTTTTGTGAGAAGTCGGTTGTATTTTTTTTTTGAAAAAGTTTTTTATTTAAACTTTGCGTCATACTCCGTATTCACAGATTTCAAGGATCAGTCATAGAATAGCCTCTCTTATTTCAGAGTATAAAGCAATAACTTTAGCAATATATAAACTGTAGGAAGAAACTACAGACACTTTTATTTACCTCTGTGAGAACCGTGGTTACGTAGGTGATATAAATGCACCTCATGTACAAACCACTTGGGAGTTGTATGCAACGTATTTGAGAACCGTTTGTTGTAACAGAACTGTAGTTAGTATGTTAAGTTTACATTTAGTTACTCTATAAATTTTGTACTAGTTTCATTGTAAAAAAGCAGGCAGGTGTAGTCAATAATGCACCTCATTCGAATAAGCGGTTATCTGTCAGAGAACGAAAGTTGCTGAGATAGCTCGAACAATTAGTTAGCTTAAGTGGCAGAGAGGCCACGTCTCTCGTAGGCCAGACACCCATTGGGGTAGATGTCTCCTTGACACCGCGACTTGGTGAAGGCGACGAAGTATAGTATGATAGTATCTTCCTTTCTTTCTTACCCACGAAAGGCAGCCGTCAGAGACCGGTTGAAAAGCTCAGGACCGGGCTCAGTGGCCTTCATTAGGATATCTATATCCTGCAGTTTACGAAAACATGCTGATAATGGTCTTTGGAAAGATAAGAAAATAATGAAATTCCTGCGCATCGATGGAATACGCCGACCACCGCCATTGTGATTGCTTAGTCGTCAATGTACTCGTAGGTTACATGTAGCCTGGTTTGGTGACGTTGACCGTGGTGCACCGCTAGGACTTGGACCCACACTATTAAAAGACGTCGAAAATTGATTTTGCTAAGAAAATTCTGGGCTCAATTTATACAGAAATATGATATTAATTTATTCTCTAAGATATTAATAGAACCAGTAATTAACACGATGTGAAGTTATAGGATATGCTGCTTATGATCACACCTACACAGGGTTTGAGGGTCACCCTGTGTGGGTGTTTTACCAGAGTAGTGTTACATAGGTACTAGGGGTACATGTCTGACTTGCCATCTGGTTATTACAGGTATCGTGTTGCCTAGCGTTGAAAATTAATAATCTATCTGAGTTGCTATTCTTTGGTTATACGTTTACCAATAACCAATCAACGAATTAATTATTATGCCTATCCGATTCTTTGTGATGTCTCATGAAAACCGTCAAAAACTTAAATATTAATTTCGGGTGTCAATTTACAAACAACATAAGAGCAATTAAGTGCTCATGCACAGTAGACAATCGGAGCATTTAGTACGAGTATCTACAACCATTGTTTTATAAATGGAAAAAACACGAGTTTTGAACGCAATATGATACTTAGTTTTCGTGTGCAGTACAACTATTCTTTATGTCTCTAACAGGCAAAAAAACCCCCATAGTCGCTCATCATTTCAACCCACTTGAGTACATCGCCGTGTTCTCTTAACCCTCAATTACAAAACCCAACACCGAAAAATACAGGAAAAAGAAAAACCTGTACCACTTTGAAAAATACGAGTGAAGGGAAGCCGTTTCCTCTTATTTTTCGCCGGGGTTAAAACAACTTGTGCTGTAAACGTACGGCTAGTACGAGAACTAAACGATAACGTCTCCCGAGGCATTGTGGGCGCATACGTTATCTTAATGCGGCGTCTTAATTCGTATGAAAACGTCGGGAAATAGCGTTAGAAGTTTCTTAAAGTGGCGTGTTTGTGTCAGGAGAATTTTCGCTATGGTTTTTGGTTGCAAGGGTGGAATTAGGTTAGCACGTGTTTTGAAGATGAACTTTCTAAGTCTTTACTTAGATTGTTCATTTAAAGAAGAGCGCTTAAGACCAAATGGTGTTATTGAAAGAACACGGTGGATTTTAGTCAGCACAAATGTGAAAGTTCAAATAGGCCAGTTACAGGCTCTTTTGAAATGTCGAAGACAAAAAAATATAAATGAAATACTACAAAATTATGATGCTACGGTCCCGGTCACAAGACATAATTAATACTGTGAGAGTACCGAAGATGACCAAGGAGTAGATCTCTTTGGAAAAGAACGGGCAAGAAACTTCATGGACACTATTTTTAAATCGCCATAATTATTACAGAACCTTTATACATTATTCATTTTGAGATGGTACATTATGTAACAACGATGTAGTAAGTTAAAAGTGTCCATAGTGCAATATAAAAATGACAATTCCGCTTTTACGTCTAAAAGCCTAAACGGATTTTAATGAATTTTGGTGCGGGCATTAATGAAACGCTAGAGAATGTTGTATCTAGTTTCCTTAAAATTAGGAACTTGTCTTTTCGCTGATATCAATTGTAAGAAAACAAGGCTGTAGTAAATTCTTAGTTCTAAGTCATGATATTCACTAATAATTTCAGGGGCAAAAATTACAGGCACATTAAATTGTCGCTGCTTTGATTGCTCCGAGTTTTTTTTGGGGTAGAAAAATACATACAGTAAGGTAGGAAGAGACTGTCAGGTTTGACTGACTAAAAACCACCCTGTTCCTTTAGTTGGCTTTTGCGTTCCAGGTCCATGGCTTCGGACATCTCTCGCGCCCCGCATTGGTGGCATGCTGCGGGGCGACAGTGTGGGAAGCGGTCGCCTCCTTCTGCGAAGCAGTCATGCTCGTGAAGGAGGAGGCGGGCCGCGTGAGGGAGAGGATAGCGTCCTCCCTCCACCCCAGCCGCAGTGGTAGACGCCCACGGCGTCGGACGTCGGCAGACGATCTCCGGCCACCGTAGGCGCGGGCATGCGGGCGGCGAGTAATGGGCGACTCCCTGTCTTACCATGGACCATGCCCGGGTCGACGGCGCGTTGTGCTCCACGCGCGCCTCAAGGAGTGTCAGCATGATGACGGGGCCCCCTCTAGAGGGCCAAAGCCTGCTGGGATCGCGAGACTTATCTCATTGCCGTGACCCCGGAACGTAAAGGGTTATTGAAGGACACCGTGGATTTTATTCAGTACGAGTCGGACAGTAGGTCACGGTGGTGTATATTGGTTGAGGTCTACTCCGCTCTACCCAGGGCGGGAGAATTTATTTGATGATTTTACCACACAAAAAAAAGGGACACGGTGCTTTTTCAAGACAGTCCCACAAAGATGAGTTGAATCATACTTACAAAAAAACCCAATTAATCGCGACCAAACATACAATCGACTTTGAAAATCTACAACCCAAGTAGGCAAAAAACACCCTATTTCAAAAACTACTGATCCGATTTTGCAGTGTACCCTAAGTTGGACAATACCTAGTAGGTACAACAAAAAAATAATTACTTAAATCGGACTTGTTCTTGGAGATATGCGAACACGAACATAAAAACATACATACATACATACACTTTTGAAATTTGGCACATTTGTTCAGAAGCTGATATTTATTATAGACTAACATATATGAAAACTGGGCAGTTCTGGAAATACTACATACATACGGGTCGAATTGATAACGCCCCTTTTTTTGAAGTCGATAAAAAAATGATAAGGTACGAAACCTATTCTTTGAAAACATGTTTCGCTTGCATTGACAACAAAAACTGTGTTAAGTAATCAGTATACGAAGTTTCTGAAACTTAATAAAAGAAAAACAATAACAAAGTCTTAAGTATGAATATCAATACAATGGAACGAGACGAGCTGATCACATGAATACTTCGTAACACGTAAAACCACCAGCAGACACTTCACTTTTTATTTATTTTTGTTTTTCATTCATTTGGAAGCTTGTCTGGCTTGAATACAGCAGTTATTGTGTCGATAGTCGTGTCGGCTAATAGCCTAATTGCCAAGAACCTCGACCAACATCTCGAGGCTCTCGATTGGCAGCTGGATCAAGCGCTTGATTCAGAAGGTAGTACTCCTGGACACGTCGCTTATTGTGAGGAGGTTCCTCTCTCAAGAGCTTAGGCCACCAGAAGGTAGGTAGGTAGCCCTGACCCATTAGTTTAAAATAGACGACTAAAAAGTCCTAATAATTTGTTTGAAAATCGAAATCCTATCTTTCACGACTAAAATATTACATTAATCTACTCCATTCAAATGATCTTATTTGCTGCAATCGTATGAACGTGACATGAAACAAAAATGATCGTTCACTCGAATGAACCACTCATTCAAAGCGTCTGATATTGGCTTAAGAAATTTATCTGCATACCAAACTTTCTACAAAGGTTGTCGCGGTCACCTTCGATATAAATTTTAAGCCAATTGAAATTCCAAAATACTGAACAGTTATGTTAACGATAACTGCAAATAAAACGTATAAAATATCATAGTTTCTTTAAAACATATATTTGCCTACGCAAATTGCCTAAACGTTGAATAGAAATCGTCGTTTATTTGAGATCAAAATTCTAATGCTGACTAACATGACCTTCTTTAAAAACATTAGAGAATTAAAAAAGAAAAAATATAGTCACATTATTACCGAAACTTTCTTTATGGAAGTCCATTTCATCTGATACGTTTTACTCGTACTAAGTTATGCCCGCGGCATCGCCCTGGGAATTAAATACCGGGATTAAAGGTGTCCTGTAAGTTAAAACGGAAGTGTGGAAGTCGATTTAAAAGAGCGTTTGTATGCACGCCAGTTCATCAACCTACCTCAATATGTACCTAATATTTTTTTTCATATCATTTATCTATATAGATTGGGATAAGTTGATGTGCTAGTGTATCTGCTCATTAAGCATAAAAGCTTCAAACTAATTTCTTTATTTTTATTTAATGATAAGTTCGCGTTTGACCAATATCTCGCCTGTTGGTAAGCGAAGATGTGGTCGACCGTGAAGCACGTATGCTTAGAACCAACCTAATCACTCTTGACTTGAAGACCCCAAGGCTATAGCTGTCGGGATTAACCTTGTGTTGACTGATCCTTAGATCCTAGTTCAAAGGAGTTGGCTAAATTGAAGTATGTACAAGAATCCAGCCACTTATAGACATTGGACCTAGCACTGTATAACGATGAATAGCTCAATATTAATATTTCACATAAAAAAAGGTTCAACAAGTTGTCATTTCTTCGCAATCTTGAAAAAAAAAACGTGAACACCTATCATTAAAAGTACTATAAAAACTGCAAATAATGCTAACATTGCATCCACACAAGAAGAACTAATCTATCTACTAGTGTTAACCCCATCAAAATCTGTTAGTTATATCGGTGAAGACAGGCTGACAAATAAACGTGCCAGGGGACTTCATATTGCAAAGCATGTCGTGATTGATAAATCTTTTCTGAACTACGAGTAGTTATTGAACACTTTAATTAGTTCAAAATACATTTAATTATTTCGAAATGAAACAAGAAAAATAGTACTATATTTAGGTATTCGATAATCTGTGATTGAAATAAATCACAGTCTTAAAGCGTACGACGCGAAAGACTGTTGAATGTTTAAATGTCATTTTATTCACGTGATTTAAATCTGGGTGTGATGTTGTAAAATTCTTCAACTTTGAATTGTTTCTGTCTACTGCATGGCGATCTAAACTTCTCACAGAACTGCCACAAGTTATGCACACCGTTGCGTGACCGAATTTTGCCATACGAACTTCACAAGTTGCTCCTGAATTCAGCAGTTCATGACAAGGATGACAAGACAAATGTTGGCATTCCTTGGAACCTAGAAAAAACGTAATTACTTTAGTACCTACATGAATTAACTTTACTGTTTACCTATACATCTAAATATTATGACATCTAAGGCAACCAATCTGTTGGGAACGCAATCGGGGCCGCGGCGTCCTCATCTTCCGCCTGACGTAGGTCCTCACGGGACACGGATGTTTTAGGAGGTTCTTGTGTTGGATTGGGCGGAAAATAAAAGCGTGTCGCCACTGCGAGGACACAGTGTGGGGATTGGGTTTGGGCCGAGCATCGCCAGGACCATCTGTAAATGTCTTACCTCTATTGTTAACCATCGTGATACGATGGTGAGTAGAACAGCAAGCAATGACGTCTTCATTGCTTGCTTGCTATGCCGCCGCAATCTTTGCGTGGGTATACCACAGTTTATTTATTGCATGATGAATTGAATGCAAGTCCGTGTTGAGTGGCGATAGGTCGGTAGGTATAAGCAAACAGAAAGTCCAATAAACAAGCGGGGGTGAAGAAAAAGCCAAAATAAAGAATTACAACGAACAATTAAACGGCAGAGCGTTCAAATGACAATTGACATCTGACGTTTGTGTTTTTTTCTTAAAGATGGGACCGAACTCAAAGTTCACAGAATCGATAAAAGAATCGATTGGTTAGAAAGTAGTTTGATAACACTTCAGTTAATATTATTCGACAAAAATATGAACTAAGATTAAACGAAGAAGCACATTCAGAAGTTAAAAAAAAAAAAAAAAAGTTGAGTTTCGTGGACGAAGCACTTTTTCTTTACGTTGTAAAATCGTCAAATGAGTCTAAATCTACGGTGTTCTTCAACAGCCCTTATGTTCCGGGGTCACGGTAATTCGTTTTCCGAATCAAAACGTGTAACGTAAAAACAAAAAACTGAATTGAACTCTATCGATTCCCGCCAAAAACTTGCATTTTCAACGCCATTCCTTAATTATTTCAGAAAAGAAATCGTTTTGAATCCCGTTAGTGAAAATCGATTAAGTACAGTTTCATTTTGACAATCTGGAAAAGCTTTATGACCCTTCCCTAGTCTACATTATTTCATCGTGGCCTTGTCATGTCAATAAAAAATGCACAGAAAGCAATTCAGATACTTTTTTATGTTTAACAGTTTATATAAGTATTAGGAAATTATTAAACACTAAACAATTCATTAATGAATTTTTAAATACTACGAGTTAATGTGAAAGTCATATAGATGACTGGGGCAGTCATTTAGCTAACTCCTTTCCCAAATAAGACCAAACACCCGTTACCAAGACGTATCAAACCAGTGTTGTATTTCGCCAAACTCTAATCGATATAGACCTAGACACACGATAGTACTGGAGACATTTGTGATAGATAAGGCCACAATAAGAGCAATCAGGCTGTCTGGCCCGCAGAAAGCGATTAGTGCGACTGATAAGATATATGTACCAACATTACGTTGAATTTAATGGTAGTGAAAGCCAATTATATTTGCTACCTGACTAAGATCATTATGCAATTATAAATGTACTATAACATTTAAGAAAAGAGATTAGCGATTGTATATTTTAAGTGAGTCCGTACCCGTACTGAGGTAAAAAAAAACAATAACTTCTGGCGTATTCATACTAAGCTAGGCAGTTACAATAAAAGGCTACAACAACGACCATTTATCTAAACGCCTCATGCACGATCTAACGAAAATTTTCTGCCAAGCGAGGGGGACGGGGTACTGCGTTCTGATTGGCTAACTCAAGGTCAGTGCGACGAGGGGACTCACAGGAGTGGTCGAAACTAATACGAACTTAAGACTGTTTTGCCTAATGTGTTGACAGACATCGGTCGCCTGTGATTAGGAGTCTAGATATAACTGGTCGTTGGGCTACAATGACCATGGAAATCACTTATATTCTTCAGATCCAGCCTGTCCCTTGATATCCTCCCTCAGTGACGCCCTAAGCCGTCCGCACCCCACAGAGGGTCCCCTTAACGTGTGGTCATTCTGTTTTCAATAATTAGTTGTACGCCTCTGGCTGGAAGCCTTAAAGTCATTTAAGTCATCCACAGAAAAGTCTGGTTAAGCATCTCAAAACTTCCTCTAGGTTGACTAGCGAAATGCCACTCAGAAAAAGAATGAAATAACTCGCCTTAAAAATCTAAGGGGAAACCACTTTGGGAGGCTTCTAAGTGCATGCTTGGAGACGGGTCAGTTTCGCCAACACTGGAAGACGGGGAAAGTTGTTTTCATTAAGAAGCTGCATGCCTGCGGACTTTCCGTCCGCATACCGGCGTATTGTACTACTCCATCAGGCAAACGTCAGAAGACTGAGATATTTGCGTACAATAGCTTTTTTTTTTTAAGAATTGAAGCCATCCTGCCGGCTTACCCCAATCTCTCGATTATTTTTAATAGATTTTCAACTGTATCACAAATGAAGAAAGGTCATGTTCGATTGGGGTAGACTGATGTGCTGGCGGCCGTACATTTAACCGGTACTGTATTTAATTCATCAGAAATTAAAAACCTGTCTCAATGAAAGCAATGTCTGAATAACTAACAAAACTATTATGTTAATTGCATTTTTGTTTGATTACATAACTATGAAATACAAAATCTCATTCACTTTAAAGTCACATTTAATCATAATGGCACCGGTATTATTACACATTTTAATTATAATCGCAACACTACTATCTTACAGCCCACTCACATCAGGTTATCCGTTAAAAAAAAACTCAGCAAAAAAATAAAAATTCCATGTGACACAAATAATAAATTTAATTAAAAATTCTCTGAGTGACGCTGTTAATGTAATTACAATGCTCATTGCAAGACTGTAAGGTAGTTTGGTGCGATAAACTTTGTTTTTAGGGTTCCGTAGCCAAATGGCAAAAACGGAACCCTTATAGATTCGTCATGTCTGTCTGTCTGTCTGTCTGTCTGTCCGTGTATGTCACAGCCACTTTTTGTCGAAAGTATAAAAGCTATCCTGTTGAAACTTGGTAGAAAGATGTATTATGTGAACCGCATTAGGATTTTCACACAAAAATCAAAACAAAACAAATTTTGGGGGCGCCCCCCATACTTAGAATTGAAACTCAAAAAAAAATTTTTCACCAAACCCGTACGTGTGGGGTATCTATGAATAGGTCTTTAAAAATGATCATCATTTTTTTCTAAACTGAAAAGTTTGCGCGAGAGACACTTCCAAAGTGGTAAAAAGTGTGTCCCCCCCCCGTAACTTCTAAAATAAGAGAATGATAAAACTAAAAAAAAAATATAATGTAGACCTCAACCAAAACTACCAACGAAAATTGGTTTGGATGAGATACAGTTAGCAGTTTTTGAGATATAGTACATTTTCAAAAACCGCAAATATAACTTTGCCATTCATACAAATACTATGAAAAACAAAGTTATTTTTATTGTTTGTGTATATTACTTACTAATCTCAATATAATTATATCTCTAATCTATGCTTGCTGCTACGGAACCCTTCATGGGCGAGTCCAACTCGCACTTGGCCGGTTTTTTTTCATGTGTATCTTTTGCATTCATAGGGATTTTGTGAAATTTAGGTTAGTAAAACATGTCTCGTTTAAAAAAAAAAGGTGGGTTTGGCATAATGTAGTTGCGTAATTCATATAAAAATAATCTTGGACATAGAATAAATTTTCAATGATCCGCTCCCAACTTCCGGAGAGACGATTTGGTACACTTCTTTACGTCTTCGTTTTGCGCAATACTGTACGTCTGGACCGGTTTGAATGACTTAATAAAAATGCAAGCCTGGTCCTGCCAAGGAGTACAACATGATGTGTATGTATATGTCAATCTGCGTCTATGTTCCCAAAACTCGATTCTCTAAAAAGTTAAAGTGGACAGGTTTCTTCTGAGAAAGCTCACTCTATCAAAGACTTATCATAATAATTGTATTGTTTCTATCACCTCTGGTCTTTTTTTATTGTTTTTTTTTTACGTGGATAAATCATCGAATGAGTCCTCCCACCCAGAGCAGGACGAGAGGGACTTTCAGACTTGTGGTGACTAAAATCCACGGTGTTCTTCAATAGCCCTTTACGTTCCGGAGCCACGGCATCTTGATAGTCCCGCGGCCCTAGCAGGCTTTAGCTCTCTTCCAGGAGCTCTGCTTCAGCACTTCCTAGAACCAACTATATCAATATAATTATGTTAAAAATAAATAAAACAAAAATGTGTAAATATCAATCAAAATTCAAAATTAATTTTGAAGGTCAAGGTCATAGTTATTACTCTTCGTGATTAAAACAAAGACATCAATATTAATAACTCCTCAGGAGCGTATAATTAATAACACTGTGCTTACTTAAATATTTATTTCAAATAACGTAGGTAATGTTTAGTGTCAAAAGTTATCGAGTCTTTCATTTATTCTAGATTCATTGAATTCTCGACACTGATTGAAGTGTCTGACAAAGAAATCTGTTTTCAATCTCTCTGGAAAGATTTACAACAGGTAATAAATGAAAAACTAGAAAGACAGGCTGCTGAATGAAAATGGAAAACCAAAATCTTTGTTCATCATTTAGTATATTTGATGTCTTTAATTAATTATATTAAATATTAGTAAAATAACTATACATATTACAATGCTATGCGATGACGATAAGAACGAAAACATTAACGACCTCCATCTTACAAATGTCAATTGAAAATTACTTTTAACAAATAATAATTAAATTTAATTATATACATACCTATTTATTTTTTTAAGCTATTGCATACGATAGCTTTTATCGCAGGTTCAGAGCGCGGTGCGGCGACCGAATCAAAAAAATTCCAAAAACCTAAGGAAAAAGCCTAAGGAAAAAACCTGACACCACGCGTCGTCTAACATAGTTTCAGTTCAGGCGACTTCGGCTATCATACAAATATCCGTCATAAAAACAATTTCCTTTTTATTACTGAGGAGTTTTCACAATGAAACCTACTTATAAAATTCTCCTACAACAAAGAAGTTCTTTATTACAGTGTAGTGCACCACAAACATTTTAAATAAATTATATTCTCGATAAATATACGCGGTAGGCGATTTTATTATTTTAAAATAAAAATAAAATGTTATGAAATAGCTTCACCGCGGCAGTCTCCGAGTGCAACATGTATTTTTTTTGTTTTTGCTATTTTCATATGATTCATTGTATATTTAAGAAAGGGTGCAATTATTGTTGTTTAGTGAGCTTTCATGAAGTCATAATTTATGGTGTCATTTTCATTTCGTGCTCACATAGTATATTATTGTAGGTAATGAACGAAACTATAGAAAGCGTTGAAAAATTCCTCCTCAACGCTATCCGTTGTGTGTAGACTGGCGGCGGCTTTGCCCAACGGTAACGCCAACCGAAATTTAAACCTAAAGGTAGACTTCCGTGCATCGCGATCGATCGCGGCCGCGCGCGGCTTACGACTGTCGTCGGTCGCTCGCTACAATAGTCACAGTATGAAAATGTATGGTACCGCTGCCGAGGCCCGCGACTTCGGTAGACACACGTCTAGAGGGAACTGACGAACAACATCTACTAAATTTCAAGACACGGCCGCGCGCGGCTCACGACATGCGCGACACTCGTCGGCCGCGCGCGTCTGTCGCGGGCCTCGGCAGCGGTGCCATACATTTTCATAACGTGACTATTGTCGCGAGCGACCGACGACAGTCGTAAGCCGCGCGCGGCCGCGATCGATCGCTATGCACGGAAGTCTACCTTTAGGTCCACTTCTTCTTTTGGGAGGTCTTAAAATCGTCAAACTAAAGAAACAAAGATTTGTACGGCGTTTAAGCAACACGATTTTCAAACAACAACTTTTTTCGACTCCACCGCAATTATGTATGTATGAGGACTACTAGGGATCGATGGGTTCTCCCTAACTTCGCCATAAATCCTCAGGATCAGGGTTCGACGACAAGTTTTAATTTAAAACGACTTACCGCTGGATTGCTGACGGGCGACGGCGCAGGATTAAAAGTTGTTCAACGAGATGTATCGACTTCAGCTACCTGGATATCAAGATCAAATGAGGGAAAGCAAATAAAGAAGTCGCCAAGTCAAACTTGGGCTTTCACGAGTTTATTTTTAATTAATTTCCGCACTCACGTTTATTTCGATTTTGTCAATCAATCCTCAATATTTCTGTTAAGTTTGAAGCTAATCGAATGACATAAGATGATATTTCATTCAAAGACATCTTCTCCCCATTTCTCCCTTTCAAATCTTATTCAAAAAGGATCCGTCTCTAAGATCCCATCTATCTCGATACCAAAATTCACCGAATTGGTTCAGCATTTGAGTCGAGACAGCGTAATATAAATACTTGCATTTACTTGGGCTATCTAAACAGGATACCGTGGACGTGGAACGCAAAAGGAAACCTAAGGAGCAGGGTAGATATTAGCCAGTAGGAGTCGGACAGCGCCTTCCGCTCCACCGAGGTTTATTTGACAAAATTCCTCAATAAGAAATGTATTTGAAACAACTGAGATTTTAGTCATGATCATCATCATCAACTATCACGTGGCAAGCATTCTGGTGTATATTTTAAATAAGCAAAACCTTTGACGTTCTATTTTCAGGAAAAATAAACTAATTTGTCTCAATAGACATTCGTGGACGTAATTGCGTTAACAGAGTACAATAAGATTATTTCTTGAAAAGGTATTCATTAGTCACAAGAAACGTACCTACCCTACCGTTTATTTATTTACGTCTATAAACAGAATCACAAAACGGGCTGTTTTATTAAAAATAAATTGAATATTTTATGAGACCAGCCAAAATATTAAATATGCAGTCATCTCAAATTTATTAATTTTAATTTAGCCAATGCTTGGCAGGTGCGAAGCATATGGCAGGTAAATGATTAAATTCAATAGTTATTTTGTTAATCAATATTACATCAATCATTTAATTTATTTAGAAATTGATTTTCTAAACGTAAATCACCTTGTACTGCTTAAATTTAACTGAAATTGCCCTAAGTCTAATCACTCGATACCTTTCATGAGAGCAAGGTCATTGCCACTAGGTGTTTTTTCAATACAACTTACAAAATAATACATTACAGAGATAAAACACAAAAGACGAGCGAAGGAAACGAGATTAAGACAGAAATAATCAAATACGACGAGACTAAGAACACCAAAAGAATCCTTATTTCAAAAGAGTTCTTATCTGTTAAAATATTAAACCGTATCAATAGTTTTGCAGCAAGTTTTAATCTGAGAAGCGACGGTGATCGCCCTTCTAAGTCCTTTTAAATTAAAGCTACCTCGGACACGTCACATTGAGGATTTGTTGAAATCTCGCTGTAAAACAATTCGAGGTATGTCTGGCCCCGATGTTTTTGCAAGGAATGTCAATGAAGATTCACTGATATTGTTGACAAAGTAATTTAATTATGAATAGGGAATCTGTTTTTGTTTGTTGTTGTTGAATTTATGTGGTGTTTTCAGTTTGATGGATTTTCACAGACGGAATTAGGGACTGATTAGTCATTGTTCAAAGATTTGAGAGTTAACTTTCTGTTTTGGACTTTGATTTTCCAAGTTTTGATATTACTTAGATATTTACCAACTTACATTCCTAGAATAGGATTCGCGTTATTCTTCGTGTCTATTTATGTGATAACAATGTCTCCCTAAACTCCAAAATGGATTATGATGCGATCATTTAAAATCAAGGGAATTTATTCCTAACATTTGATATGGTAATATATTTTTTACTTTACATTTAAATTACATGAAGGTAATAAAAAAAAATAAAATAAAGGTATAAGGTGAAATACTAAAATTCTTTTCATTCGTGAAACATTACAAAGCAAGAGCGAATCACTAGTTTTGCGTAAACAAATAAGATCTCAAAATAAAACTGCATTTACAAAAGTGACATTCCACCGTATACCATTACTATTTTTCCTGTTCTACCAGCTGGTTCAATAACGTCCCCCAAAGGAGTCGTGAGGCAAAAAATATTAAAATTACGAAACACATGTGCGGAGATGTTATACGGATATTTATAAATATTAAACAGCAAAATATTTTGAAAGAATAGCGAACGTTCATGCGACAGGGTAGCGCTGCGCTTCGTGCCTGCACACTTGTTTCTACTAAAATAACTCAGAACTACAGCCTGGAAACCATACCGTAGACCAACTTATCCTACTGGTATTTCTCATGAAAATAAAACTCGTATTTTCCTACTCTGTGTAAAATAATATGGGTGTGGTTATCTGTAATGTACGAGGACCAAGCAGTCCTGCCTCCGGTATTACATTTACATAATGTACTTAGCGCGAAGAGCCGCATACAAAGGCTCTCCACAGGAAAGTGATGAGACGAGTGCACGTCAAAGAAAAATGAATTCTTTCACATACGATTTTAAACATACATTGCTTTGTTATATAAACATTTTAATCTATTAAATTAATAAGCGGTATTTTACTCGTGAGAGAGTAAGTATAGTTTTCGTTTGTGGTTCTAAACTTATACTGTTTTCTTAGTGTCTAATAGAATAGAAACTATGTAATATATTATGTATGCAAGGTGACTGTCCACTCGATAAATTTGACTAAACTTTCAGCTAAAGTTGTCTTTTGCAGTTTGCATTCTTGATTTCTATAGAATACGAAATTCTAGAATATAGAATAAACATTTTGGTGTGTGGAGTAAGCTTTAATTGGTGAGTATTTTGATAAAATATTGTTTGTGGTAATAATTACCTTGACATACATCGGGAAAAATAAGCTTTCAAGTAAGCTAGACAACACCCAACAAAAATGTAAAAACCGGCCAAGTGCGAGTTGGACTCGCCCATGAAGGGTTCCGTAGTAGCAAGCATAGATTAGGGATATAGTTATATTGAGATTAGTAAGTAATATACACAAACAATAGCTTTGTTTTTCATAGTGTTTGTATGAATGACCTTGTTATATTTGCGATTTTTTGAAAATGTACTATATCTCAAGAACTGCTAACTGTATCTCATCCAAACCAATTTTCGTTAGAAGTTTCTGTTGAGATCTACATTATATATTTTTTTAGTTTCATCATTCTCTTATTCTTTCTAAGTATGGGGGGAACCTCCAAAATTTGTTTTGTTTTTATTCTGTGTAAAAATCCTAATCATCATCATCATTATCATCAGCCTATAATGTTTCCACTACTGGGACACAGGCCTCCTCTCTGTGAGAGGGAGTGGGCCATAATCCACCACGTGGGCCCAGTGCCCAGTGGTTCTAGGACATGCCGGTTTCCTCACGATGTTTTCCTTCACCGTTTTGAGAGCAGTGGTGATGAAATAAATTACACAAAGTAATGCGCCTGGCGGGGTTCGCACCCACGACCTACAACTCGTAAATCGGGACCTATACCACTGGGCCACCGCTGCTCCAAAAATCCTAATGTGGTTTACATAATACATCTACCTACCAAGTTTCAACAGGATAGCTCTTATACGTTCGAAAAAAAGTGGCTGTTACATACGGACGGACAGATAGACAGACAGACATGACGAATCTATAAGGGTTCCGTTTATGCCATTTGGCTACGGAACCCTAAAAATGTAAAAGCTTTGCTATAAATGGTGTTTATTCATAATTAATAATAATTAAAAAAAATATTGAAGTGTTTGTCCGTTCAGTTTTAAAAAAAATACTGAACGGTTTAATAAAACATTTTTCTAAGTTTTAGGTTTTCTCTACTCTTTCCAGCGTTTATGAACAAACCTTTAAATTCTAGTGCTTACTAGTATCAAAAGCATTCGTATACTAAAGTTCAATTAATCCTAGATTTCTTAAAGAAGGCGTTAAATCTTCGTTTGTTCGCACAGCCGGGCGCTCGTCTTTCGACAGAGCTCCACCAACCTCCGACTGGGAACCAAATTGAATAACGCTTGAGGAAGCGTTGGTATCATCTTTATGGGTGCTGGCTGCTTTTACACCGTCATACTGGAATTCCCATTCATCTGATAAAGATTAACGTATTTGGTCGCGACGGTCTCTTGACGAGTCGCGTCAAGAGCCTCTCTGAAATCTAAGAAGGTTCTCGTTAGGCAGTTGGATCAAGGGCCTGGTTCAGAAATTACAAATAAGTAAGGTTCATAACGATTATGTTCTGTTTATTCTTCTTCTTCTTAGTCGTACACTCCTGGCAGATAGTCGTGGTCATTGATAGCACTTGGACACTGATGAAAGTCTTTGTTTAATAAGTACGAAGCTCTTTCAGGATGGAAACGTTAGTGCGATGAGTGGTCCAATTTATACTCAATTGCTTCCAGCACCACATTTTAAGGTCGTCATTCTTATTACGATGTTTTTGCTGTATCGTCCATGTTTGAGCTCCATAAAGGAAAATAGGAAATATTAGGCATCTCATTAAGCGAATCTTGGTGTTTTTAGTTATGCGGCTATCTTTCCCTATGATTGTCAGTTTTTTCACGACTGATCATGTCACTTGTGTGTATTGGTTCTGCATCATTTTCAAAACGTTTATCGCTCGCTTCGGTGTAAACGAAACTATTATGCAAGACCGGCACCGGATTGGACTGGCTTAAGTTTCATTGTACAGTTGAGCTTGTTTTAGACTGACGGTAAACCTTCAGCGATTTTACGGTTACTGTGAAGCTAGATCGTACTTGTATCATAATAAAGCAGACGAATTTACATATTACAGTCTTTATTGTTTGAAATTTCAAATTTGGTACCCCCGGTTTCGGTTTTAGTAGAGGTTTCGTTTATTTTTCGGTGTCGTGATTTTTGTGCATTTACGACATCGGATTTTCTTCGTTTTTGTATTTTTGGAGGAGGAAAAATGTTGTGCAGTTGAGTTATTCAAATTCATAAAAGACTTTGAAGTAAGAAAGTATTGTAACTATTTGTACGTAATTAAGTAATGCTGGATGCAGGTCGCTTCCAACCAGTATATGTGGAGATCTAAAGGGGAGGCCTATGTTTAGCAGTAGACGTCCTATGGCTGAGATGATGATGATGAAGTAATGTCTTTTCAGTTTTTAGTTCCAATTTATAGTAAGTAACCATACGAATGTTTTAAAACCAAAATTCGAAGAGAAAGGTGGCCTATGTCCTAGCAGTGCGAACGTTAATGCTGATTATTCTTCACCCCTATAGAATAAAATGTGACTTTAATATAAACAGAAATGTGGGGGTGCTATTCAAAATATGCAGACGTGAGCAATCTCAAACTCCCTTATTTAATAAACGCGAACTAAAGTTACAACCAGTGTTATTTTAAGATAAGCCGTACATTTTTATGGATTAACTTTGGCATAACTTTACTTCACAATTATTTATAAATAAGGAAGTAAATGCTTATAACCGATAAACGTGTAAAAGATTGCATTATTTAATACACGCCACAAAAATATTTATTTAACAATTTTGTTTAAACCTCCAACAATATATTAATACACATATATAGTAGGTATATGACATTGGTTTCGTATCCAGTTAATTCTATCCGAACTCAAAGGCGTACAGTCGCTGTGTATCGATGCAATTTAAATGTATTGGTAGTCTCGAAATAATTGCATTGCAAGCTGGCGATATTGACATTATACACGCTGTGAGATGACAATTAACAAGGAATACGTAGGGAACTTGATTAAAATAAGAGACGGGGATATGAAAGAGAAATGGGTTGGAGTTGCATGAAGAGATACAACCATTGAATTTTACGATGAAGTAACAATTTGATATAATCAGAATTTATCATAAGTATTTCTTTTACATTGTTACTTATCACATTCAATATGTTTAAATCAGAGTTATCATAATTATAATGTTACTAGCTGTTACCAGCCACTAAAACTAAAAAATATGCCGTCATCATCATCATCAGCCGGAAGACGTCCATCACATCCCATCCCATTTCCTTTAATTTTAATATTCGACTTTAAAAAGCGCCTCTTTGATTCTAATTGAAATAAATGATTTGACTTTGACTTCTACTACTGAACATATAGCGTGCCGGGGCGGAGACATATGTCTCTTCAGCGTCTCTTTCCTACAAAATGTATAGAAGCGTCGCGAACGTGAACACACAGAAGAGACGCGTTGAGTGCGCGACTCTCATACATTTTCGCCCGTCCTCGTCTTACGTCTTTTATATGTGGCCCGCGCCTAAGACCGCCACGCCGAACGATAATGCGCTACTTGCGTCTGATGATCTAGCAGTGGACGAATTCAAGCTGATTATGAGGGATTAGAAATTCCTCATATAAACAAACAGCAATTAAAACTATGACACCAAACACAATACACATATTCGCATTGCAACATGCCATCTTCATACGCGACAAGGTATGCAACAGTAAACTCGAGAACTCGAGATATGAATCGATTCTCGCTCGGAATCCGGTCAAGTGTTAACGTATATTACACGTCGCTGTAATTGGCTCGCGGTAATGAAGTTGTAGCGACGAGGCGTAGTGATGTGATGCTAGTAACTGCATCGATTATGGCTGATCGATTTTTAGATAAGTTTCTATCCAACTAGTTTTTGAAACGGTTGGTAAGTAATTTAAATATTGTTAGAAATATAAGGATAGCTATGGAAGCTATCAAGTTTTGTTTGGATTGGATAAAAACTTTGTTATTTATACTTATGATATTACAAAGCTGAAGAGTTTGTTTGTTTGGTTGAACGCGCTTATCTCAGGAACTACTAGTTTAAATTGGAAAATTCCTTTTGTGTTGGATAGTCCATTTATCGAGTAAACTTTTAAGCTATATATCATTACGCTACAATTACTAGGAGACGAGTAGTAGGTGTGAAACCACGGGGAACCTATCATCAAAAATATTTTGAATTTATTGAAATATTGGATATTCCCAAACTTTAGAAGTTTATATAAGTATTTTATATAGTCTTCAAAAGAGGTTCTTAATTTATCCAACCAACAAGTAAGTATGAATGTGCCTGCGTAGAAATATAGCACAATAAAGATTCAATAAAGTGACGAATGCAGCCGAAACCCAGTTGCAGACAGTAAAGAAACACATCATGAAGACACTGGCTCTCGCTGAGAGAGTCTACTTACGAGTATTTCTGAGAAGTAATAAAAATACAAGCTAATTATTTGATACTTTTCATCCAATAAACAAGTACAACAATTTACCCATTCAATAACTGTAAATCGTTTCAGAACTAAATTATGTTTAAATGCATTAAACTCCATTCGAAGCTTAAATACCGCCCATAAATCCGCTACAAACCGTTACAATCTCATTAAATCGACTAACTATCAATGCACTCGATTCTGAATACTCGATTTATCGATAAATTGGTCACAACACTAAAAATCATAGGCGGAATTAAGTTCACCAGAGCAGGTGCTTCTGTCACTTCTCTACTTCTACTTTCATTTAATATAGGTTCTCTTTCAACTTGGTTACTTTGTTTAAGTTTATGATATGCAATACGTAGAATTGTAGACTTCAGTGTTAATTAATTTAAGTGTTCATAATTCTGAAGTTTTGTTACCTTCTTTGGTGATACTCGTAATTGGGACCTATTCCTCGAATAGTTTTTGAAATCAATTCTTAAAAGATGAGATAGGTTTTTTTTTACGTTGTGAAATAATCAAATGGTACCTCTCACCATGTTGTCAGACTCGTACTGACAAAAATCTACGGTTTCCTTCAATAGCCCTTTACATTCCGGGGTCACGGTTACTGATACGACAGTCCCTCTACTCCGGCAGGAGATGAGATATTTTTTAAAGGCAATGTTTAGACATGGTTCATAAACAAACCAAATCATTAACAAGATATTATTGGACGAAGAAGAAAAAAACACAAATGTAGCATAATCTATAGTAATTTGCTTAAAAACCGAAAATTACGTAACGTTTTTCGAAAGCCTAAATCGTGTTAATTTGCAGTTAGGTAAGTTATTTTTTAAGCATGACATTTTATCACTAGACATTTCTAGACAACAACCTTGCTCCAATTCAAATCAGTATTCCACATCAACTCCCAAGTCGGATATTCAGTCTGGCCAGCATGATATTCCAAAGGTCTCGGTCATTCCGCATGTGAGATTAACCACGAATACACTACGATAACAGCACAAACAGCGGTGATAAATCCGTTCTTAGTTCCGCTCCGCTCCGCTCTCTCCGCTCAGCTTGCTCACGGTACAAGCTGTTAATTTCCGCTAGCTTGTATCGGCTGAGCGTGGCGTCGCTCGGCGGTATTATTACGCCTTCCCAGCAGTTTGCGACCTGTTACATAACATTTATTAGGTTGGGGTCATGTTGGCACCCGCTCTCCCAGTTATGAAATATTTAATTTAATATTTTGTAATGACCGGGAGGTGAAGTTGTGAGTAGCCACAGAGAAAATGACGGACCGAACTTTATAAGTGCCGTCAGAACTAGAAACAAGACGCGTAAAATGGTGAAAAATGTAAAATGTATTCGCCCAGGTAAGAGTAGGAATGTTAAATATTATGTCTTAGTTATTTGCTATTCTACTCTGTTGGTACAATCGAAAGAATTTACAGTGTTTTTTTTTTCTCCAGCCTGCTCTGTTCTATCTTGATCCTTGCAAGGCCTTCGAATGGATTTTAAGACTGGTTCTCAAAAAAAATATAGTGACGTTTCTGTCCGATTCAACAATCGGTCGATATTGCTTTAGCCGAACTCAAGCTTTTCTGACTTTGAACGGACAGTTTCAGACATTTAATTTCATCAGCCTGCCTCACTTCCCTATTCCTAACGATGTACATAGAAGTCGTGCGTTGTGAGTAGCGATGCTATTGCATCAAGTATTGAAGGTATCAATACTAAATGCACTGGCCTCACTCAAAGTAACGTGCCACAGTAACCGACTAAGTTAACGATCTGTGCTAAATAAATAAACGGTTTGCAGTTTTAGCCTTAGAAGATGGCCAGTGGCTAAAATTTTTGTGCTGAGATCTTCCTTTGCCTCTTTTTACAAGCTTTTATTTACTTTCACCTGTCCCGTTATCTGTAATCAAATCTTGCAAGTCTTTGATCCACGTCCCGGTTTAAGAATAAGCTGAAATTTTGCAAGTGTATGTATATTGCGTGACAATGCAATATAATGATAATTTATGGTGCTGATCTGATGAAAAGGTGGCCATAGGAACTCTGTAATGAAACGCCGCAAACCCATCGAATGTAGCCTCGTTTGATTCGTCTTGACAAGTACCTACTTTGTCTATCGTGAGTTTTAACAACAAAAGCTTGAAAGAGTATAGTTTTTAAATGGCTAATTTGTTTTATAACATGTTTCGAGCACACAGGACTAATAGCTAGTGTCACAATTTTCTGTATGGGCGATTAAGTATTGGAGAACCTCTTATAAAGTAAATCAAGGACATTTGGGCGAGGCTTATTGGACATGAGCCTGCAGCTTGAGCACTGAAATTATTTCTTGGATTCTTTCACTAAAATACAAATCATAACTTATATGAGAATAAAACATTATTCCAACGTTTCACTAGAAATAAAATGAACTTTGGATAAGAAAGTTGCTTCGTAAGTTTGGCGGATTTTGGTATAAAGAAACAACAAAAAATTAAAATCTGCAGTTTTCTATAATAACATCATCGCTACTCGCTACCTCTTACGATGCTCACTATGACCCTTATATAACGTTCATAGGCCGCCCTGGTTGGATATTGAGGAAATGACACAGATGTTTCGGATCACATGTAATTCTAGGTATGTACCGGATCTTATGGTGCATCCAGTCACTGACGTTATTATCAGGGCTCAGTGGAATAGAAGTTCCGAAGTCTATTGTATGGAGTCTGTTATTAACGGATGACCAGTAAGAAGGTTTCATGTCATGGTTGAGGTACAAAGTAGTTTTGGCTTAGGCACAAAATATTAGCTGTTGAAAGCGGCTTTGACTTCGTAACTTGAAAACAATCCCATACCAAAGGATTATTTTCATGCTAGATTAGACCGGTGTTTCGTACCTGACTTCTCTGACAAGAAACATTGAAAGAGGTCACAGTCTCTTTTACACTCCAGACATTTTTGTATTGGTAAAGTCATACCAGTAACATGCAGGTGTGAGATGTCTGAGATGGTCTTTTGAAGAAAGAAGCACCTTGATTTGAGTTGATCAGTTAGATGAGAACAACAGACAAAAGAGTGACCGTGTGTTGATCCTATTTTAATATCCTTGTAACTACTTGACAACTGTTAGTGCTTGTAAATAGAAAGTGATTTAACAAAAACATTTAATGAGTCTCCAGGGCATAATTTTGTCTACACTAATATTATAAAGAAGAAATATTTGATACTGATTTCGAAAATTCTTCCACTAGTGAAAAGCTTTGGTCCTGAGTGAAATAGGCAATAAGGAGGGGGGCGGTTTGCTAGTAATTTAATAAGCTACTTTAAACGAACGTATTATAATGTTTGTACATTCTTGTCACTTTGTATTATTTGTTTTGTGAACATAAATAAATGGCTAACTAAATAAATATAACTACGAAAATTATTGAAATTCGACCTTTTTTATTCAAGTTTCTCAAAGCGAATGTTATCTCTATCATATTTGATACAAAATGAAGTTACAAGGACTACATTGTAGTTTTGTAAATAGACCTAACTAACTTGTATTTCGTGTAGTTGATATCTTGATGTTTTCTTTGTGATATTTGAATCCTACGGGTACCCTTTGAGCATATTCCTTGAAAGGATTCATGCCAGACAGTCTTGACACGTGTTAGCTAGCATTCGTTCCAAGGATTTTATTAACCATAAAAGCCTAAGTAAATATGGTTACTAAAACAGAGTACCCTTCCGTAAAATATAGACTTTTTTTAAGAAATCTTAGCATAACATACCGCACATTCCCTGGAGGTACTTAATGTAGGTAAACCCGTATTTAAACAGTCGTATTTGAGGTCTAGATATAAAATGAGGTGAAACGAACACCCGTCCAGATTGGGTGCCTTCTGAGAAGTCCCTAAAGGTAAAGAAAATGGTTATTCACAGGGCCCCGAATGGCTACTTATAGATGATACTAAAATGTTGGCATGCGCCTACGGCCGGAAAGTTTACGCCTATGGTATGTGGCTATGAATGTGTTTGATATCCACCAGTGAAATGCCTTAGTGCACACAGCATGGCACTTGTGGAAACTGCACGCGAAAAAAAGGATCTCTTCTGCGAAGAATATCAATATTCTTAAAAAAATTGTTTCAATCCAAATAAATATTTTCTTAACGTAAGTAAATGTGCTCAGTCGAAGAAAACCGATTCCTCAAAATAAGAATAATAAATACTTGGTTTTAATTCTTGACGTTAGAATATATTTTTGATTCAAGCCTATTATAATCTTAATTAAAGAAAATATAATTATAGTTTTTACTGAAAATATTCTCAAAATTAAACTTAATAATTCTTGATACAAGTCTAATGTCTTCGAAGGAGACAATATAACTAAGACAATATTTTACTTCATTCAAAAATATATTATTGTTTTCCCCATATATGAATCAGTATTTGTCTTGACCAATAGGTACGATATTATCTTAATATAAGACATCCTTTTTTCCGTGTGGTTCAACAAAGCTATCGCTGCTTGTTATGGATGGGCGCGACCACTCGCGCCCATCCATAATTACACCACTGTAATTATGTAGGCTTGTCCATACATCGCTTAGCTCAAGCTGCGCATCTTCATCGCATAGCTACTTTGAGGTGGCGCTCTTCATAGCTCATCTTACTCGGTCAGCCACAAAGCTCATTATCAGTGGAAACAGTCACATAGTTTCGCAGCTTAGCTTGCGTTTATCGCAGGTCAGCTGCATAGCATATCTTGTGTGGATTAGCACCCTTATTTTTACTTTAAAGCACACGTTAGTCTGACAGAACACCACATTACGTCAGATATTAAAACGAACTTATGTACAGTAAGCAAAACAGTTAGGTGTACAGGCAGCAATCAAACAGTTATCCAATATTGTGCTATAAGTATTAATGTGTTTGCATAACAAACTCTTTGGCTTCATTTAACATTCAGCCAGAAAGTGCATACGGATAGCATAATAGTATACATGAAAACCGTTTGAAAACAGCTGCCTGCATACCTAGCTATTTTGCTGACTGTACTCTTGTTTAATAAACACAAAATATGAAGCTTTATTATAAAACTCGTAAAATAAGATCATTTTGTGAATTTAATTGTAAAAGGAATTCACAGAATGAAGGAAGAATGAATGTTGAATTTAATGAAAATTGTTGTAGACTTGGCTTTATTTTATATTGTGTTTGTGAAGCTTTACCTTAGATGTGGTTAGTGTGGGTTGTGAAAAGTATGGTACGGGGTATCTACTATGATTAAAAGATGGTTTATGTCTGACGCAAATGTGCGAAGGAACGCCGTGGTGGTTTAAGTCAATGCTTGTCTGTTAGACCTCTCCGGTTTCTCCTAGGCGAAGGATATATTCTATAAAAGATTTTTAAATATAAAAATGTACGGTGGGCAAACGTAGGTGCTTCTAAAGAGGCTAACCACATCGTGGTGGGGACTAATATGTGTTATCTACTTTGATGAAAATGGTAGATCTATACTTTTTATTGTTCACCATTATATATTTCCAACTTATGAATTCATGCGATATACTTCCCGGAAAGTCATGACAGTAGTCAAATACTCAGAAGTATTGACGAGTCAATATTTCCTTAGGATGCCTCTTGGAAGGAGGAAACACGTGTCGAGGTCTGTGTACAATTAAATGTTGCATTAAATATCAAAACATCACCATGCAAGAGGACGGTTTTGGCATCTACAACCAAGCTTTGGCCAAGGCCATATTACTCGCAGAGCAGATGGCCGATGGGGTCGAAAAGTGCTAGAGTGGAGACCGCGGACTAGCAAGCGCAGCATAGGACGTCCACCAACAAGATGGACAGACGACCTTATAAAGGTCGCTGGAAGACGCTGGATGCAGGTCGCTTCCAACCGGTATATGTGGAGATCTAAAGGGGAGGCCTATGTTCAGCAGTGGACGTCCTATGACTGAGATGATGATGATGAACCAAGCTTTATCATCAAAACAATTTTATATTTATCTATATCTGCACCAATATTAAAAACTTTTTAAAAAAAAATGTAACCGCCTTCAAAAACAACCACAAAAAAGGGTAAAATAACCTACAAAATAACTTTTCTTTCAGAAGTCGGTGCCTTTGTTTTTTTTTCATTTCATTGTTTTTTTGCCACCGACTTCTGAAAGAAAAGTTATTTTGTAGGTTATTTTACCCTTTTTTGTGGTTGTTTTTGAAGGCGGTTACATTTTTTTTTAAAAAGTTTTTTATTTTACCCTTTTTAGTTTAAATATTCAACTCAAATTCTTGTCAAATAAATCATTCTCTCTCAAGTGATTTCTCTCTCATTCATCTCAAAAACTACTGAACCGATTTTGATGAAACTTGCAGTATTCCTTAAGTTGAACAATACTTAGTACAACAAAAAAAGAATTACTTAAATCGGACTTGTAGTTCCAGAGATATGCGAACACAAACTAAATCAGTCGATGTCTACTCCAAGCCGTTGAGGAGTTGTACCTTCCATCATCAGCTCATCCACCTGAGATGATGATTATCAGATGCAAATACTTGAACAGCTTTAGAAAATATATGAAAATGGTACTATGTGCCTATAAAATTTGAAGGTTGCCCTCGATTTCCCTGGGATTCCATCATCAGATCCTGACCTGATGATCATGGGACCAATTGGAAAGTATACCCTTTCAAACAAAAGAAAAATTTTCCAAATCGGTCCAGGCGTCTTCGAGAAATCGGGGAACATACATAAAAAAAAAAAAAAAAAAAAAAAAAAAAAAAGATTCCGACGAATTGAGAACCTCCTCCTTTTTTTGAAGTCGGTTAAAAAAAAGAGGAAATATTTGTATTTTGTGTGTGTGTGTGTGTATGTTTGTAATGAATAAACTCAAAAACGACTCACCGTTTTAAAGCTACATTCACCTTGAATAACATGGTCTATATTCCCGTGCGAAGCCGGGACGGGCCGCTAGTTAAAGCCTCCTGCAGACACACGCGATTAATCGCGCTGCGACAACGAGCCAAGCTAATTTCCACTCTGCAAATACTGTGAATGGACCGCGACATGTCGCCCCGCGCGATTAATCGCGTGTGTCTGCAGGTGGCTTAATTATATATTAAAGAGCCAAACAATGGCCAAACATGTGGTTTTTAAGACATCACGTCTCAGGACTTATTTTTTTACGAAGTTGCTTACAATACTCATTTCGAGTGGAAATGAGTATTGTAAGCTGGGGCCCACCCATAAAAGCAATAAAAAAAGATTCATGGTCTCAATCAAAAACATCTAATCTAAAACTTATCGAAAGAATAAGAAAAACCTTGGAGCAGCGATAACAAAGAACACAAATTGTCAATCTAGAGCAATCACGATTCATCTTGAATATCTCGATTCGATATCGAATAGACGCGATTCATCCGCCGTTTAAATCAATCGATACTCGATTCCAACCATTAATATCGTTTCCTACCATTTTTCCGCCTGTTTCAATATTTACCTAGTTCCATTAGTGTTCCCGTTTTAGATTTGACTTTCTCTTTGTATGGTGTTAGTTTTTCTACAAGTTAGGTGTTTGTTTTACGATTTTATCATCAGTACGGTAAACTTTAATAGTCACGTACTAATATTCCGTTCGTTGACTCTAAAATTTTCCTGACTATTATGTAATTTCGTTTCATAGCATATTTTTTACTGACGTGTTTGGTTACAGTCCTCTACAAAGCTGTATATAACCACCCACTACTGTAAGTTTCTCGAGTTTAACACAAATTAGTGTGAAAATCGAGTGATGGACCAAAGGTAACACCTCGCCATTCATGCACTATGAGTTTGTGAATTCCAATCCGGGAAAGTACCAACGTCTCTATTTCATTGCATAGGTTTTCTAAGTTTATCTTGAACATCTGTAAAAGAAAACATTGTGAGGAAACCTAGACATGTATAAATCAGTATTAAAGCTATAACAAAGACCTATAGGATTCTCAGAAGCTGCGTAATTAGGTACGATTCCAGAGGGTGGCCACATCCTCACGCGAATATCAAAGGTCTTAATAAAATATTTTTCACAGCAATCGTAAAATGAAATTAACTTCGCAATTAAAAACACTCGGTTTCTCGCTGATACCTAACATGGTACTGTGAGAGAACAATATGGAATTTCAGGAAGAAAATAATTAAGCGTTTTGTAAATGTCGAGTAATTTGCCGAGGCAAAATGATTCGTTGAGTCAATGAACTGTGTGGTTTTCGGGACGGAATAATGTTGACTTTACTCATTTTGGGTCTTCCACGAATTTAACCATGAACCGCGAAGTGAGGAAAATGAAGTAAACCCTTTGCAAGGATGATTCAAAATATAGAATTAATTAATTAATTCATACACTCTCAGAAAATCAAGTTACTTAAAAGATCATTGACTAAGTAGAACATTAATAATTTCAAGACAATCATAACGGTAGTCAAATCAAATAATTCTATCGTCCCACTAAATCCGTTCCCAAAGTCAACGTTCGTCTTCTTTTCAACTTTTATTTCCTACCTGACTGTTTCTGTGGCGACAAGACTATTGGGGGACCGTGCAAGTTGTAAACTTTAGTAGCAAGAGAGGGTTGAGTCATTTTGGTTTTACGATGACGTAAACGTCAAATATGGCGTCGACGAACGTTGTCGGTGACTGACGATCGAACGTTCGAAATTCAATTGTGAGTGAAAACAAATGAATTGAGGGGTTGTTGGAAGCATTTGGTATGTGCAGACATTTCGTCTGAAAATTCGATTCGGCAGTATCGTTTTTATGGCGGAGCTCGTGGCTAAATAATTACAGCGACACAGGCCGATCTTCCGGGTTAAGGCGCGCTTGCCGAGGTTGGTCTGTGGATGGGTGACCATCTGTTATAGCGAGAGAGCACGTAAAGCCGTTGGTCCCGGCTGTCATTTGAATATCTTTGACAGTCGTTACTGTTAGTCAGAAGCTCTAAAAGTCTGACAACCAGTCTTACCATGGGGTAACATATTACCCAGTTACTGGGTTGTGGAGGTCCGATAGGCAGTGGCTCCATATAAAATACTGATATTCAGATACATCTGGTTCGACTGGAAGCCGACCCCACAATAGTTGGGAAAAGGTTAGGCAGATGATGAGTATCGTTTTTATGGTTATCTGAGGCATTCAAATCATGCTGCATCGAACATATGCGTGTAACATTTCTATAGCTACGTACGCACTGACGGTGGCTTGCTTAGTGCATGGAGAACTTTTATCTAGTTACTTGATAGGATTCACAGTAGTCACTCTAAGGCGCCAAGTGCGCAGTGCAATCAGATGTAAGAGTTTTAAAAGAGTTGTTTCACATTACTTTGTCTAGTTTATTTATAACCACCGGTTTCAAATCAGTTAAGAAACCGTCATGTCCGTGGACCAACAATTTGGAGACATGTGACATCTGCCAACCCTCACTGGGCCAGAGTGGTGAATTATGCTATGCTTTACTCATTTTTCACATCCCTTATCTCAAAGCCACTGGATAGACCTTAAGTGCTGAGCAAGGTACCCCTGTCAATGTGTAAGTAGACTTAGAGATAATAAAATTAAATTCTTCATAAACTCGATAGTTTTATTAATACGCAGTTACTAAATTAAAATTTAATTTCTGTTCTCCTTTCTTCCATCTATCTAAATGCATCATCAGAAGGACATTTTACTATATTTGCATACAAAACAGATTTATCACCCTATAACTTGCGCCAATCTCAACAAAACATTGCGATCAAGAAGTTTAAAATCCCTTTGTGGAAACATCAATCTTGCTTTACATTCAGTTTACACCCGTTTTGTATTTATCTTATTCGGTAAGACAAACAATTTGTTAGGCTGGATGCAATTTGAATAGGACCTTTTACCCCGTAGAGTTGAATGATTAAAAAATACGAGTATTACCCTTTCGGGCTCATTTATCCAACCGGTCCTATTGGAAGCCTAAAGGGGAGGCCTATGTTCAGCAGTGGACGTCTTACGGCTGATATGATGATGATGGGCTCATATCCTGGACCTCAATTCTGCTATTACAATACTGTCAGAATAGTCTAATTATTGATTTCATAATTATTAATTTTGTCAAGTTTGATAATCTACTAATATAATGACGTTATAGCTTACCGATAGTCAACCACTGACACTCCTTTGAAATAAATGGCATATAAAGGTAATCTCGTACATAAAGACAAAAAATTTATGACTGACTTAGGCGGTAATTTGGGTTTTATAATATGAAAATACGATAATGTCATTATAATACAATTCTGTTACGAAACCATTTACTGACCAATAATCGATGATTATGAATTTAGCAGATTACGGCAGATTACGAACTTTTAGCAAAATGACAATGGGGTTGTGTTGGAAAGACGAATTTATAAGAATATAAGACTTGGTAAAGATGTCGAAGAAGAAAAGATTATGTCAAAGATTTAATTATTTAACAAAATGTGTTTGCGTGTAAGAGTTATCATCGTGAATGCTGATCCGACAGTGAAAGTCACAAGACTAATATAATAATAGTAGGAATAGAGCAGACACTGACACAGTTTTTTTACAATAATATATATTGTTATAGTCAAATTGTATTTAGATTGTACACCTTTAATATAGCTTTCAATTATAACATTGAACTAGCAATTAATTAGCTCAAATAACTCACTACCTGGACGGGCAAAGCTGGGATGAAATGCAAATAGTGTTGATGTTTCCCGTTTGTTTTGCTTTAATTGGTCTACAAAGGTCAGAATGATATTAGCATTAGTATGTGTTTGTTTTGAAGGTATGGTACTACCCTAAAGTATATTGGTGTAATCAATGGCTTTTATAATCCTCCCTATAAATATTCCCACTGCTGAGACATAGTCCATCTTTCAGTGAGAGCGAGTGGGCCATAATCCACCACGCAGGTCCAGTGCGAGTCGCTCCAATTTAATGTTTTAGGATATGCTGGTGTCCACAGATATTTTCTTTCACCGTTTTGAGAGCAGTTTACCATCCTTACCTTATTGCTATACCATCAATTCGCACTAAGCGTTTCCAAACGTCTTTAATAATGCCTACAGCGAAGGAGTGGAACTCTCTGCCTGCGTCTGTGTTTCCGAACGCATACAACCCTAATCTCTTCAAAGTTAGAGTGAACAGGCTTCTTCTGGGTAAGCTCGCTCCATCGTTACCCTTGTCTTAGTCACTCCTGACCTAGACTAAGGTCAAGAGCAAACCCATAATACACAAAAACTGGTGTTGAAATAAATTACACAAATTAATGCGCCTAGCTGGGTTCGAACCGACTACTTACAAATCGTAAGTCGGGGCCGATACTACTAACATTGCTCTATGTAATCTGGTAAACCTCTCAATTCAAACGACTTTGGGGTAGCAGGGATCCACCTCCAAGCGATCCCATCAACTATACTACAAGGCTACCTGCAACATGAGGTGACAGCAGTCCAATAACACTGGTGGTGGTAGGCCTTACCAGGGCCACCTGGATCGCAACCACCAGCCTGTCACAGTACGGAGCCAATGGATTTTGTGTTTTTCGTTGGTACGCAGGTGTACAGTTCCTTCTGAGTGGGCTCGTTTCATTTTAAGTATCATCTTTGCTTTCCAGGATTGCGGGACCATATTAAAAACTACCGCGGCCTTGAATCGTAAAGAGCAACTGAAATAACTGTGTAGATTTTTAGTCAGTAAGAGTATGAGGAGCCCAATCGCTTTACTCGGGGCACCGGACAATTTTTATTATAAAATGACCTAAAAAATACATACTTGCAAAGTTTCACGTCTACAATAATTAGAAGGAAGATGCTAAGTAGGTGATTTACTTGGTGGGAGGGGTTCGCATCGGTGAACGGATGGAACGGACGGGACGATGAAGTACCTTTGACTCGTCCTCGACAGCCGGTGGAATTTCAAGCAGCACTTCCTGCGTTTGGCCCCAAAGCTGAACCGGGCAGCAGCCGCCCTCAGGCGACTCCTGCCCAATCTCAGCGGGCCGAACGCTTCCTGCCGGAGGCTATACGCCGGTGTCGTGCGGTCCATGGCCCTCTACGGGGCCCCGTGTGGGCCCTGAGCATGTGGAGGCGACCAGCGTGCCTGGTCGCATGCCAGAGGGTCATGTCGTCTATCCGGATGATGCGAGGATACCGCACGATCGCCGGCGAATCGGCCAACGTCCTTGCCGGATTACTGCCCCGGGATCTGAAGGCGACAGCCCTCCGGCGCCTGGGAGGACACATTTGATGACGATACCACGCTAAAAAAAAAGTAGGTGATTTACTAGCTCATCTATACATAACTTTAACAGTAATGAAATTAATTACAAAAACGCTTTCAGCATTCACAGCATTTACATCTTTTGCCTACCAATTCAAAACAAAGTCTGGTAACGAGTGTTTAAAAATGTGTAATCAAAATTGTAGGACACCTAAATTGTGCTATAAGCCCAAATCTCATGGACATCCCACATATTTCGGCAAATATCCCTACATTTTTATTCAATGCTCACAGAGCGCCGACAAACTTAACTTTATTTCATTGTAACACGCGTCAAACCTAATAACTTGTAACATGAATAAAATGTAAGCTAGCTGTTGTCTTAATATGCAGTGCCTAAAAACAGTGTTCTGTTGAATTTTATACTTTTAGTGCTAATCCTTAAAATGAAAATCTAATAGCAATCTTTGATTTAGGCATCCATTTAAATGCTGCCTAAGACCAGTGAAAACGGGTTTATAGACAAGCCATGTAGCCTTGTAGTAACTTGTAGCTAAAGGTAGGAGCACATTATTCAAGAGTCTTGTTCGTAATTGAACGTCAAAGCGTGTATTCATGCCTTTAAAGTAACGCCAGTCTTTGAATCACGTTCACTGAGTTATTTTCAAAAAGATGTCCAGCGCTTGGAGTAATGATTTGTATATGGCTTTTGTTCGGAGAAGAAAATGCTTTGTAGCCGTTCTATGTGCTGTTGTACTGAAACAAATATAATGATGAAATACTTTTATTTAGTTAGCGATACGCTTGCGTTTGACCACGAATGACGTAGTTTTCAACCTAGCCAGTCACATTTGCTTTATGTAATTTACTGCTATTTGAAAACATCGCGATGACACCCGCATGTCCTAGAATTAATATTTCGAAGACATGTTGCATCTCTACCTACTGGCAACTCCACAAGGGTCCAATTGTAAAAAAAAATTAGAGGCATCCCTCAGAGAGGAGGTCTGTCTGGCCTGTGAACCAGCAGTGATTATGCAATGGAGAAGAATGATTTTACTTGTAGCCTTATAGTACAACCTGAAGAAGCCTTCTTAAAAACATCTTGCTTGCTTTTTTTTTTTTTTTTTTTTTTCGTGGTAAAATCATCAAATGAGTCCTCCCACCCCGGGCAGGGCGGGAGGGACTGTCAGACTTGTACTGACTAAAATCCACGGTGTCCTTCAATAGCCCTTTGTGTTCCGGGGTCACGGTAATGAGATAAGTCCCGCGACCCCGGCAGGCTTTGGCCCTCTTGGGCGGGGCCCCGTCATCGTGCTGACGCTCTTTGAGGCGCGCGTGGAACACAACGCGCCGTCGACCCGGGCATGGTCCATGGTCGGGCGGCGAGTTGCCCTTTACTCGCCGCCCGCATGCCCGCGCCTACGGTGGCCGGAGATCGTCTTGCGACGTCCGACGCCGTGGGCGCCAACCACCGCGGGTGGGGCGGAGGGAGGACTCTGTCCTCTCTCTCTCGTGGCGCGCCTCCTCCCTCGCGAGCATTACTGCTTCGCAGAAGGAGGCGACCGCTTCCCACTCCGTCTCGCCCCGCAGCATGGCCGCAACCAATGCTGGGCGCGAGAGGTCTCCGCCTATCGCCGCCGTGAGGACACGTCGGTGCTCTGCCCAAGCGGGGCAGTCTTGCACCGTATGCTCTACTGTGTCCTCCGGGCGATCTTCGCAGTGGTGACACCCAGGCGTTTCCTCCTTTTTCCTTAGACACAGGTACCTCCCGAAAATATGAAACAACATAGCCTTTAACTTAATAATCATATCGATCTTAATCCAAGGTCATGACTGAAATTACACCCAAGATTAGCTATGAAATTATACCTAATACGTTACTGTTTGTAACCAGCCACAGTAATTTGATCGACCTTGACTTTATTTCGTGTTCTATGATCTTATGATAGGACAAAGAATATCGTTTTCTGTTGCTATTGGCTCGTTCCGCCTTAATGGCGTCGGTTTTGATGGTTTATGGCGAAAGTGGATCTATCTTTTGTTTTTGTTTATGGGTTTAAAAGGAGGTTGTTTTATTGTGTTTTTAGCGTAGTGTGAGGCCTTGACCTTCTAGAGATTTAGTTAACTTACTATATATTTTTTATGAAACATTTTATAAGCTGTAGGTAACTGTAACCATCATTTTTATATTTTCACCCCGACATTAGCTACCATGGAAGACCTGTAAAGTCTTTAGACAACAAACTAAGTAAGCCGAAGCAAAGAAAATCTGTTCTGAAATGTGAATTAAAGGGTACTCCACAAACGAGGGACACTAATATCGTGTCTTAAGAGTGATTGTTCATTACAGGAACTGATAAATGCATCTGAGGGCGCTAAAATTTTATCCCAGTGCTGGACTGACTCAATTGAGATTGTCAGCCTCATGCTGTGAAGGTGACTGTAGTAACCATTATTAGGCAACAAACACCTGATATTAAAATTATAATTGAGATAATAATAAGTGTCAAGTTTAACACTTTACATACTTTGTTCCGATGGTAAATACCCTGAGCACGAGTTTTCAGTATTTGAGACGTAAAGTAAACTGGAACTTTGACAATTTCAAATTGACAATTTTCAAGGAAAAAATTAGTTCCTTCTTCGCACACCAGTGGCGCTGTTCCATTTTTCCATACAAGAAACGCTGTAAATACTGGAAAAACGCTGTAAAGTAAAAGAGTGAAAACTCGTGCTAAGGGTACAGTTTGCCCTTGCGAGTACGTTATGATTTGTTCTCGCCGAACCTACCTATATCATTCTATTTCGTATCTTTGTGTGAAGAGTTTTGTGAAACAAAATCTATGAGGGATCCATCCTATACTCATATCATCCGTCCATAAAGCATAGTTTCTCTTTACGCCACAGAAGAACAAATACATCACACGGATTTAAATAAATAATCCCAATACCCTCAATATCCACTTTATCATATGAGAATGACAATGCACGGAAGGGAATACCCGACAGGCACAGCTATAGCGTTGACTGCTGATCGAATGGTCGTACACTCAAATCCGATTCCGTTTGACTATTGCGTCCAATTCCCAGGAGCTGAGCTGAGCTTGTGGGGCTAAGACTCCGGTAGACGATCGATTTTTGGTCGGACGGACGGTGAGTCGATGGAAATTCGTTGGTTGATAGTGTTGACTGGAGTTGGGTGATTCGATTAGGGGTTCCGCGTTGCCTAAATCGGACTCGTGAGCAAATAATTGGCTTACAATGACGATTTACTAAATTTATTTTTATATCAGCTAGTGTGCGGGTTTACTTGCCTTATGGTTGGATTTCTTTCTGTCGGAACTTCGTAAGAATGGCATGATACTCGAAGACCATTTATTTCTGGCATATAATTTTTTACATAAAAAATTACTTTATATTGTTGAATTTTTAACTGACTTCGTAAAAAGAATGTGATTCTCAGTTCCTCAATTTTTTTTTACATTAAGTTTTTTTTTAAATATGCCTACATTTTTGGAAGAATCTCCATTATGTCTTCTTTGAAATACAGTTTTACACGTTTATTTTTTATAATGGTTTGTAAGTACTTTCGGACTATTCCATAAGATAACAAAACCAAACATCCAACTTGCAAAGCCTTCGCGAGATTTGAAAATTCCAGGAATATTACGCAGTTTAAATAAAATTAATTAACTGTAGATTTGCAAGCTTGGGTTCGGATCAAACAAGGTTCTCTTGCAAAGTCAATAAAAATTCGCGAGCAATACCCTGTTTGAAACAGTGTTAGCGGTTCGCGAGAGATTTTAATTAATTCTGAATATTTACGCGTAATTTGTAATGTTTTGATCGTATTTTGGAAATGAAAGAAAAACAGAGTAAAGGATTTCATTTTCTGTAAAGGAAAATTACGAAATTTTACGATTTGAAGAGGATCTGCTGTTTATATTATGTTTTTCTAAAAATGAATATTCGAGTTTAATTTTTTTTAAGTTACCCTACGCTATGATTTTCTTCTATAATTTTGGCGCAATTAATAATATCTAAACTCACAAATATAACGATCTACACTATGAAACTGTGTGTGTTCCGTGTGGCAATTGCAAGCAGCGACGAGGAAAAAGAAACCATTTGAATTCGAAACTATTTGACTGAAAAAATCTGATTGGTCTGTCAGTTATCACGTAAACGAAAACTGATGAACACTTCTAAAATTGGCAACATGTCACATCGAAATACAATTTTTATTTGCTTCTGACTGCTCTGAAAAATAAGTGTCCATTATGTTTAAAACTAATTGATGGACTAATAAAATTCTAAAAAGGACATGGTCAAAAATGTATGAACGACGAACATTGTTGATGACAGCATCAACAGCCTTTTGTTCTAAAACAGAATGTAAGTTTGCCACAAATATAATACCCCACGAAAAAAAGTTCTGATCCTGTTCTCCTAGTACTTTCTGTTCAGATTCCACATTGTGTCCTCATTTTTGGTAGTTTTATCCTGGATTTTATTATTTCCTTGTTCTGCTTTCCGTGCGGAAAAAAGAAATGGGGCGAATTTATAATAATCAAAAATAAAAAAAACCTTTGGCTAATTTATACATACTTTTTTTCGTGGGAAAACTCATTTTGTGGCGAACTTATAACAACCCATATTTTCGTTCCACTACTTGAGCATAACTTAAACTTATAAATATCTGAATACACAAACAATGCCTTTGAGTGCATTTAAACACGTACTGTCGTACCACAAAAACTTTTAAACGTCTGTTGAACACTTGTCTAAAAAAATGTCGTTGAAATAAGGTCCGTTTTGCAGTCACACTTATTTTAGACAAGTGTTCAACAGATGTTTAAGTTTTTGTAGTAAGGCTAGTAAAGTCTTAACGAAACAACAAATACTTCAAGAGATGTAAGTCCGCAAATGTAAAAGCTTCTGAAACACAAACATGTTTTTAAAGAAAAGAAACAATACGAGTTGCCGCTAGCACGCAATGCCATATTTAACACGTCACATTCGTTAAAATTGTGGGAAAATACAGCATAATTATTTAAAAGCAATGTTTGCTATTCCACCTGTCTGGTTTTTCAAGATAATTGGAAAGACTTTATTGTACTCTGAAACCCACAAATATAAATAGTTTAACATTTTTTAACCCACGTAAAATGAAAAATGACCTGCGGCCCTTTATTTATTTTTAAACCGAATGTTATCTGTACAATATCGGTACAAGATGCCTTGAAGCCAATGAAACGCAGTACCTCAGAGCAAGGCAATTTTATTTTGGAAAACTTGATATGTATATACCCCGCCGTGCAACGAATACATAGCGTGATTTAAATCGACCCCAACGCCATCTTAGTAACAGATGGCGTTGGGGTCGATTTAAATCACGCTATGTATTCGTACAAAATACTAGCTTAAACCATGGGATAGCGTTGGGATCGATCACACCATATTTATTCATGTTTCTAATCTGAAAAAAGTATTTAGGTAAGCTATTGTCAAAGAGACAGGCGAAGCGAATGCGATCCGAATCCTGTCGTATAGAAAAGCGAAAGCGGTGCGATAGTCTATGTGACAGGCTTCAAACAATTCCATACATTACAAACAAAAACGCTTCGCTTCGCGTTCGCTTCGTCTGTCTGTTTGACAATAGCTTTAATGCCATTTCTTGAAACTCTTTAATACAGTTGAATATTCGAAACCAACGCCTTCATCTTGTTTTGTATATATTTCACGAGATAGCTTCTCAAATATAAATATTTATATATCAAACAGGAAACTTTTCCGACTTTTCTACATAGTTGTGACTTGTGAGTGTATGTAAGGTGTTTGTAACCGTACTTTGTCCCATGCTAAAATTTTCTCCGCATACAAGAGAAAGACCTAGCGTAGGTCTAAGGTTTTTTTTTTTAAAATAAAAACAGCGTCGCCCCCTATTAGACAGTGTTTTTAAATGCCAAAAGATTTTGTAGCATCGAAGCCAAATAGTTTACATGTAAAATACGAACAGGATCTTTAAGTACAGCTTTCTAATCCTTTTTACTTAAATAACGTCCCTGTATTGGGTGCGTTTACAAACAGAAACTCACGTACACAAACACCCAGACCCTAACACAGATGACTTTACCCGTCATTATATCTTACAAATCCGAGTCCTTAGAACCATGCCACTAGGTCCACAAACCTCAAGAAGCACTTTCTTTCTCAAACGAACTCCAACTTACGGCAGAACTTAATAACATTTTCCTATCCAATAACACGAAAATTATACTCAAACGGAGCGTAATTCGAGCCAAACTGAAGGTATTCAGTTGGAATATCTACGTTTCAGCAAGACGGAGCGTCACAGAGCTTATTAAACGACGATCTGGTTGTAAGACGACAATGAAGCGAGTTAGAGTTCCAACCAATTTGCTCGACGTGGCTCACTGTCTTGAGCTTTCGATTGTTTTCGAAACAAATAATACAGGTATATTCTATCTATACATACAAGGAACTGTGTGAGCTTCGCTTTTAAGACTTACCCAGACAAACTTGTAAGCCAGTCAGCAAAGTGGTAGTCAGGGTTGAACTAAGTTGTAAGAGCATATACGCAAGAATGCAGCAATGGTGGCCCAGTGGTATCGGCCTCGACTTACAAGTAGTAGGTCGTGGGTTCGAACCCCGTCAGGCGCATTACTTTGTGTAATTTATTTCAACACCACTTTTCTCAAAACGGAGAGGGAAAACATCGTGAGGAAACCGGCATGTCCTAGAACCAAAAATCCGAAGACATGTGACATCTACCAATCCGCACTGGGCCCGCGTGGTAGATTACGGCCTGCTCCCTCTCACAGAGAGGAGGCCTGTGTCCCAGCAGTGGGAACATTTATATATAGGCTGATGATGATAATACGCAAGAATCACCAATTATAGAACCAAAAAGAGTCCTCTTCTTAACCAGAGGAGACTTTAAAACCATGTTATGTTTTGATTTATAGCCCAGTATAAGAATTGAAACGGAAAATATTTTGTAGAAACGGCTTCTTTTCAAAAATTTTGCCTGCAATTTGAGATAACTCAAAAACTTTTTAAATAAATTACCAACAAACCAGATTAACTACAAATAAGTATGCTCAAAATGTCCACAATCGTATTCCACCAACACCTTCTTTCAATACCGTATTGTTAATTACCATTCACACTTAATTACCATTCGATTAATCTTCAATGTTGCTGTATAATGTGCAGCAAAAGAATGGAACTCACTTCTTGTGTGCTTCCGAAAGCGTACAATCCGAATCTCTCCAAAGATAGGATGAACAGGTATCTTCTGGGTAAGCTCGCTCCATCGTTGTCTTTGCCTCAGTCACCTTTGACCTGGACTAAAGTCAAGAGCAAACCCATATCAAATTAAAAAATAATATTACCATTTTTACAATCTACAACTCTCAAAGAGCCAGTCAAATTCAAATAATAATCATTATTTATCTATTTAAAAAGAAAAATATCTATTAACCAAAATTGAAACACCGGTGACAAACAAAGCATTGCCTTCAATCAATTTTTATACTATAAATAAACTTCAATATTGCCTTCATTGCCATTAAATAAATTAGCAACATAATGGCGTTTAATTTCTTTTTTATTGCCTATAATAACATCGCGACCCTATACTTAGCGGGCTGCCTAGGGTTCAATAAAGCATTAAATTCGGAAAACTGATGTATCCATAATTATAATAACATTAAAGTGATTTCTATTGGGTATACTTATTATTTGTAAAGTGACGCCTGTTACAAAAAAAATGAAAGGGACATGTGATGAGGAGGGATGAGACTTATGTGACTAAGAGAGTGATGAGTATGAATGTTGATGGATGTAGAGGAAGAGGAAGGCCAAAGAAAAGATGAATGGATTGTCTAAGGAATGATATGAATGAAAAAGGAGTAAATGATACTGTGACGTCTGATAGGGGAGAATGGAAGAAAAAAACGTGTTGCGCCGACCCCAAGTAGAATGGGATAAGGGCAGGAAGATGATGATACTTATTATTTTTGTAGAAGTTTTCGCTGTCATCATACCAGTTCTTACTGAGCTAAAAGATTCAAGGTGTAGTAAAAAGATCCAGTAGTAAGACATTTAACAATTCTTCACATCAAACAAAGTTCGAAATCAAAATATTGCACTTGTAATTTAAATTTAAAAGCAAAAATGAGTTCGTTTTTTTGTTACGTTTCCACGCCTGAACCGATTTTCATGAATTTTGGTACAGATATGACGAGAACATATTTTTGTATTGGCTATTTATTTTTGTAAACAATTTTTTCAACCTTTCGAAGTCGTGTATAAGCCGCAAATTAACAAATTGTCTTTAGGCTTGCTCAATGTTCTATTGTACCTGTAATAAAAGTGCCACTATTACAGCAGACTGAAGAGCCATACATTCAATATTTTTCGAAATTGTCTATAATGTGACTTTCGAACGTGTTGGGTCGCATTAAGGTTATCTATCTTATGCACAATATGATTACAAGCCATTAGTTCAATGGGACGTGATTGTGTCAGAGATTTAAGAAAAAAAAAAAAAAAAGTAAATTGTTGCACAAAAAGTTTGTAAGTGTGCGCAGGCCCCATGGCTATCCGGATGATCCGAGGATAACGCACGATCGCCGGCGAATCGGCCAACCTCCTTGCCGGATTATTGCCCTGGGATCTGGAGGCGACCGCCCTCCAGCGCGTCTATGAGTGGCGCGTGGAGGCGCGGCGCCGGGGAGAATTCCCGCTGCCCCGACAAGTCGAGGCGCGGCGGGAAGAGGTCCGGCGCGATCTCAGGGCAGTATGGAGGGAACGACTGTCGCAACCGAGGTTCGGGCACGCCGCAATCGCGGCGGTAAGACCCCTCTTTGAGGAGTGGCTGGAAAGGCGTCACGGCGTCCTGACCTATCGGATGACGCAGGTCCTCACCGGACACGGATGTTTCGGGAGGTACCTGTGTCGGATGGGGAAGGAAGAAACGCCGGGGTGTCACCATTGCGAAGATCGCCCGGAGGACACAGTAGAGCATACGGTGCAAGACTGCCCCGCTTGGGCAGAGCACCGCCGTGTCCTCACGGCAGCGATAGGCGGAGACCTCTCGCGCCCGGCATTGGTCGAGGCCATGCTGCGGGGCGAGACGGAGTGGGAAGCGGTCGCCTCCTTCTGCGAAGCAGTAATGCTCGTTAAGGAGGAGGCGGGCCGTGAGAGAGAGAGGACAGCGTCCTCCCTCCGCCCCACCCGCAATGGTAGACGCCCACGGCGTCGGACGTCGCAAGACGATCTCCGGCCACCGTAGGCGCGGGCATGCGGGCGGCGAGTAAAGGGCAACTCGCCGCCCGACCATGGACCATGCCCGGGTCGACGGCGCGTTGTGTTCCACGCGCGCCTCAAAGAGCGTCAGCACGATGACGGGGCCCCGCCCAAGAGGGCCAAAGCCTGCCGGGGTCGCGGGACTTATCTCATTACCGTGACCCCGGAACATAAAAGGCTATTAAAGGACACCGTGGATTTTAGTCAGTACAAGTCTGACAGTCCCTCCCGCCCTGCCCGGGGTGGGAGGACTCATTTGATGATTTTACCACGCTAAAAAAAAAAAAAAAGTGTGCGCAGGCCCCGGCATTGGTCGAGGGCATGCTGCGGGGCAATACGGAGTGGGAAGCGGTCGCCTTCTTCTGCGAAGCAGTCATGCTCGCGAAAAAAAACAAAATCCTCGTCATAGACAACAAAATGTATAAAAAACTAATACATAATTAAGGTACTACGAGTATCACTCATTTAGAAAACTTTTTTTTCCAATGAGTCTTACCACCCTGATGGAACATAAACCCTTTGCTTTACTGGGCCGAGAAATCCTGCTTTCCTTTTGCTTAATTCGGCGCGAGAGGTCTCCGCCTATCGCTGCCGTGAGGACACGGCGGTGCTCTGCCCAAGCGGGGCAGTCCTGCACGGCGATCTTCGCAGTGGTGACACCCAGGCGTTTCTTCCCTCCCTATCCGACACAGGTACCTCCCGAAACTTCCGTGTCCGGTGAGGACCTGCGTTATGCGATAGGTCAGGACGCCGTGACGTCTTTCCAGCCACTCCTCAAAGAGGGGTCTTACCGCCGCGACCGCGGAGAAATCCTGCTTTAAAAAAAACACGCTAAAATTTTCTATGAAACTCCACAATTACAAAAAGGTACCAAAAGCACACAAGGAAATGCAATTATGTAGATAGTTCCACTGTAGCGAAGAAAAACAAACATTTTTACTCATCCGCAACTATGTTGGGTGAAAGATATCCCTTTAGTTAATTTACACCCCTCCTTAAGGGGCTCGTTAGCACTTTCGGGGAAAAAAGTGAGATACGTTTCGTGCCCCCACGTAATCACATTAGCTCGGTATGAGACAGAAATATATGCTTTTACATTTATTTTCAAAGCTTATTCGAGTCTCCGGGATATCTTTGAGGGATAAAAGAATCGTTTTCTTTTGGTTAAAGGAGGGGGTAAATATCTGGATCCCCATGAATTTAATAGCGGCCATACACCATACTGCCTATCGTACAATCGGCATGACGATCGATTTGATCAAATTGGCAGTTCGTCCATATACACCATACACCATACTGCCTATCGTCCAATCGGCATGACGATCGATTTGATCAAACTTCAAATCGGCAGCAGTGATGCCAGCTTAGCAACTTTATAGCTAGATCTAGCTATTATTCGGTGACCGACAGCTACAATTTTATAAAAGTTGTGGCTTAACTTTTTAGCTACTGTTTTACCGACTTGTTTTTTTACCGGTCTATCCCACTGGTGGGAATCAGTTGGTAATACAAGTGAAGGTCGGAAAACATTTGCTTATCGTTAAGCAAATGTTTTCCGACCTTCAAGCGATTTTCGACCTTATTGACATTTATGCAAACACCGGATTTTAATGAAGGAGCAATGTTAGCTAACGAGAATGTGAGAAAAAACAAACTAAATTTTAAATGTCAATAAGGTCGAAAATCGCTTGAACCAATTTTTTCCACTCCACTCCACTGTAAAAAGTGTCGTGACAATTTTTTCCGCCTAGCCCCCTTTCGCAACGCGCCATAAGGAACTTCGTTCCAAAAAAATAAACGTTTCGAATTGAGAACCTCCTCCTTTTTTTTACGTCGGTTAAAAAGTAGCTACCGAATATTAGCTAGATCTAGCTATAAAGTTGCTAAGTTGGTATCACTGCTGCCGATTTGAAGTTTGATCATTCCGATTTGATCAAATCGGCATGATCATGCCAATTTGATGGATTCCACGCCCACACACGGTCAAATCTAACTGATCAAATCGGCAGCGTCATGCCGATTGTACGATAGGCAGTATGGTGTATGGCCGCTAGTGATGAAATTATGTGGGTGTTGAGGTATTTTGATGTGTTAAATATTTATGGGATTGTTGAGATGAAATGGATCGATTAGGAGTTCTATAGCTGTCGTTTTTATGATTCTTGCCATTGGAACAATGCTGAATAGCCTGACCTTTAATGGTAATTGGATTCAGGACCTAAAATACTGTGTTTTTATTAGAAAGGAAGTGACTGTATTTTTTATTGCAAAGTCACTCCCCAGTCTTCGTTTTCAACGAAATTACCTAAAAGTTTTAAACACAGTAGAATTAATTGTTTAATTCTTTGTAAAAGAATAATGGAGTTGTAAAAAGATGTTCATGAATAATCAATTAAAATAAAACCTGTTCAATAAGAATTCCTAGAAATTCTGTATTAATAACACTCCGCGCAATTACTTTATCGTACGCCTACGAGATTTCGTAGCCGCGTAGACGCGTAGCAAATTTGCTACGCCTCGTAGACGTTAACTAAATAATTGTTCGTAGCATGATGTAGCTTTGAATTACAACCGACATGTATACAAGAAAAGGTTATTTAGTATTCTTCATTTCAAATATCCTTTGTCATGTCAGTTTAGTACATAATACGTATAAATTGTTCGCTGGAGACAGTCCAATATTCTGTATTCAGAATAAGCAAACAATATTATTATTAAACACGGTTTAAGTCTCTGATCTGAACGTAAATTATTATTGGCAAGCTGTTTTGTGCTCGACCAGAAATAAGTTAAGCATTAAAAATATACAGTGAATTTGCTCGCTAACCACTGAGGTAATAAATATGGAAAGTAGGAGTCGTAAAATTATAGCTAGTATCGAAACTCAAGGCAGGTCCTTTTCGTAAAATGTTAACTTAGAATCGTTTGAGAAATCGAAGTTTATCGACGCCAGGTATTTAATTGTATGTATAACAAATTCAATTTTATTATCCTCAACAATACGGTTCTATTTAAAAATAAACGGAATTCTATAAATCCGCAAATCCCCGGTTTCAAAGTTAAGTTTTCCGACCCACGATTGGTAACGTGAAATTAATCCTTTTAAGGCTAGCAAATACACACATCAAAAGTGTCTAGGGATCAACATATATTTTTGCAATAACTTTTCTCCTGATTGATATTAATTAAAATTTTCTTTAAGGATTCATCAAATAAAGTGTTTTCGTTTGTCACAGTAACGATAAACCAAGTCACCTTTGCATTAATAAAGAAATTTGCCATTTTCCTAATAAAGGGATTTTTGACATTTGAACCACTAACACAAAAGTTCGAAAAAAAGACTGAAATAACAGTTTTCTTTAAAATTTTATTGGGTAACTTAAACAATTAATAATCCGTGTTTCTACCGCGAACACTAACAACACAAGAACATCGGTTTGGCATACTCAAAATGAGTTCATCCAAATCACGCTGTGGAATGGCCGCCCATGTTCGTTGCAACAACAAAAAAAGGTCTTCTTGCGACTGGATACCCTCCATATTCGGCAGAGCTCTTCTCTGTATCATATCCCATGCATGCTCAATCGGATTCAAGTCTGGCGACTGAGCAGGCCAGGGCAGGACATTGATGTTAGCTGCGGCGAGAGTCTGTCTTACAACTCTTGCGGTGTGCGGTCGTGCATTATCATGCATTAACTGAAATAAGGGACCGATTTGCACTTGTAGAGGAACGATGACGTCTGATACAATCGTCTCAGCATAAATTTGAGCGTTGAGGTTGCCTCTGATCCAAATCAACTCAGTTCTTCCGCCGATCCAAATACCCGCCCATACCATGATGGTTCCACCACTATAAGGATGGACTTCCTGGCAGGATTTTAATCGCTGTTGGCGTCCAGGGGTTCTCCAGTGTCGTATACGTCTTGTATCCGGTCTCATACCGAAACGAGACTCATCAGAAAAGCACACGAAACGCCATTGTTCTTCTGCCCAATTTCTGTGTTCAAGAGCCCATTGATATCGAATCCTACGATTGTGCATTGCTATAGGTGGTACCCGTAGCGGTCTTCGGGAATGAAGGTTCACTTCATGCAAGCGGTTTCTGACTGTTTGGTCGCTAATTAAGTTCCCTGAAGAGTGATGAAGCCTCACGGCTAACATCATGGCGGTTATTGTTGGAGCTCTTCGAGTTAAGATTTGAATGTATCGGTCTTGTCTCCGTGTGGTGCAGCGATACCGTCCTCCATGGCGCTCAGCCACGGTACCAGTGCTTCGGTAACGTGTCCAAAGTCGACTGATAACACTCTGACTTGTATTCAGAGCTAAAGCCACAGTACGTTGCCGGGAACCAGCTTCTATCATTCCCACGGCTCTGAGCATTTCTTCCCTGCTTAAATGACGTCGCCGCTCCATAATAACGTTGGTTTTAATCAGTAGTAGGGAAACAGTAGCACTAATAATGTCTTCAATGCGTTGTATGTTTTTATAGGGAAAATATTGACAGCTGATTTTCATCTTTTACTCGAATTTGATTCACAGTTCCTGATTCAAATTATGAAATGCACCAAAAAGGATCCATGTAAATTTATAAAATCATAAATTTATTACAAAGCCACATCTCAATCTCAAGAAATCCGCATAAAAATGCTTGATCCCTAGACACTTTTGATGTGTGTAGTTCAAAATCAAATAAGTCTAATACAGACGGGTAATACGTTTATCACCGATTCTATTTAATTGAATGCCAAGGGGAAATACATTAGTAAAGAAAGAGGCGGGGTGCGTGAGGGAGAGGACAGCTTCCACCTCACAACCCAGCCGCAGCAGGAGACACCATCTAGTCCCAAGCTAAGCAGAGCTTGTGTTATGGCTACTAGACAACTGATAAACATACTTATATATTTCTAAATACATAAATATTATAGATAAATTACACCCAGATACAGAACAAATGATCGTGCTCATCACACAAACATTTTTCCTCGGTGGGAATCGAACCCACGACCTCCGGCATAGCAGTCAGGGTCACTAACCACTAGACCAACAGGCCTGTCATATGTTCTGAGTTCGTTCTCCAAAGAAAGGGAGATGTAAAGTATGTTATTATTATCTGTGACAAGAAGTCACCCTCTATGTCTATGTCAAGAAGATGCCTGCCATGTAGTTTACTGTAATGTTTTATCCATTAAAGTCCTTAACCCAATTACAATACAACGACTTTAAAGTTGGCTAAACTTTTGTGCTATTGCATAGCTTTTATCGCGGGCTCCGAGCGCGGCTCGGCGCGGCGACCGAATCAAGAAATTCCCAAAAACCTAAGGAAATTACCTGACACCACGCATCGTCTTACGTCGTTTCAGTTCGGGAGACTTCGGCAATCATAAAGGTACGGCCAGACGTGCTCATAAAGGTACGGACAGACGTGCTCATTACTAGCAAGAAAGCATGTTTTTATTGAGCAAGGGGCAATTTTATTGAGGGAGAGAGAGAGGGAGAGGGAGAGCGAGAGGAAGAGGGAGAGGGAGAGGGAGGAGGAGAAGAACGTTTCTTGACGTTTCACTTGATTGACGTGGCTGACCATAGCCTAATTAGTACAGTAATACATATAATAAATAAATAATTATAATTGCATAAGTTGATAAAAAATGCTATGCAATAGCTTTACCGCGGCAGTCCCCGAGTGCCACTTACTTTTTTTTTGTTATTACTTAAACCGCAATCGACGAAGGTATAATTTAACAAGCGTTATGACGTCACAATCCCCCACTCTCGAACTTCGAAGCATTTAATCTTTGTCAACATTCATTGATTTAAAAAATCAAAATATACGTGTTCACTATTTTTCAGTATTCTAACTGACGGAATTTATAGATTTTCAATTTATTTACGCAGTACACTACTCTATTGTAACAATAACTATGATACCGAAACAGCAAATAATTGTATTTATTCTATTCTAAATAAGTATGTTTTGGTATTGTTCATTTGTGTTACTATTTCTTTCTTTTATTACTATTATTTAATTCAATTTGATTATATTATTTTAGTGTTTTATGATTTATTTTGATTATTTTAGCTAGTCAAATTTAATGTACCTGGATTATAATTTAATGATGTGGTCTCCTATAATTGAAAGCTCACACTTGTATTGTCTCCTGTTTATATGTAAATTGCATGAATTGTGAAGCCTCTGTTGGAGATCAAATAAATAAATATTCTACTACTCTATTCTACCTATCTATTTATGTACTCTATTGCCGAAAACTCATCCGTTTGTGCCGAACCCACGCGTCACCCAGAATCAACCTGTGAAGCATTAACTCGCGTTTCGAGGTCAATGTTAAAATCAAAGGTTACAAAACAAGTATTCATGTAATAGCTTTAGAAAGAGATCGATACTAGCTTACATGAAATTAAGTGAGAGTTAAGTAAAGAACTTTGTTATTAAGTGTACTGAAACTATCAAAAACTTGAAACGTGTTTTTGATTGATCTAAAGATAATGAAGGCTGTTGTGTGATAGTTATATCAGTACTTCACTTGGATAGATTTCTGAACTATCTTTGAAATATAATATGAGATCAAGCGTGTAATCAGTGAAGGGTTAGGCAAAGTTATTACTAATTTTTTTTTGCGTGATAAAATCATCAAATGAGTCCTTCCACCCAGGGCAGAGTGGGAGGGACTGTCAGACTTGTACTGACTAAAATTCACGGTGTCCTTCATTAGCCCTTTTCGTTCCAGGGTCACGGTAATGGAATAAGTCCCGCGACCCCGGCAGGCTTTGGCCCTCTAGAGGGGGGGCCCCGTCATCATGCTGACACTCCTTGAGGCGCGCGTGGAACACAACGCGCCGTCGACCCGGGCATGGTCCATGGTCGGGTGGCGAGTTGCCCATTACTCGCCGCCCGCATGCCCGCGCCTACGGTGGCCGGAGATCGTCCCGCGACGTCCGACGCCGTGGGCGTCTACTACTGCGGCTGGGGCGGAGGGAGGACGCTGTCCTCTCTCTCTCGCGACTCGCCTCCTCCTTCACGAGCATAACTGCTTCGCAGAAGGAGGCGACCGCTTCCCACTCCGTCTCGCCCTGCAGCATGGCCTCGACCAATGCCGGGCGCGAGAGGTCTCCGCCTATCGCTGCCGCGAGGACACGGCGGTGCTCTGCCCAAGCGGGGCAGTCCTGCACCGTGTCCTCCGGGCGATCCTCGCAGTGGTGACACCCAGGCGTTTCTTCCCTCCCTATCCGACACAGGAACCTCCCGAAACTTCCGTGTCCGGTGAGGACCTGCATCATGCGGTAGGTCAGGACGCCGTGACGCCTTTCCAGCCACTCCTCAAAGAGGGGTCTTACCGCCGCGATTGCGGCGTGCCCGGACCTCGGTTGCGACAGTCGTCCCCTCCATACTGCCCTGAGATCGCACCGGAGCTCTTCCCGCCGCGCCTCGACTTCTCGGGGCAGCGGGGTTACACCCCGGCGCTGCGCCTCCACACGCCACTCATAGACGCGCTGAAGGGCAGTCGCCTCCAGGTCCCAGGGCAGTGATCCGGCAAGGAGGTTGGCTGATTCGCCGGCGATCGTGCTGTATCCCCGGATCATCCGGATAGCCATGACCCTCTGGCATGCGACCAACTTTAGTGGTCGCGTCCGGATGCTCAGAGCCCACACGAGGGCCCCGTAGAGGGCCATGGACCGCACGATACCGGCGTACAGCCTACGGCAGGAGGCGTTTGGCCCGCCGAGATTGGGCAGGAGTTGCCTGAGGGCGCCTGCTGCCCGGTTCAGCCTTGGGGCCAAACTCAGGAAATGCATCAGTACTTCACTTGGATAGATTTCTGAACTATCTTTGAAATATAATATGAGATCAAGCGTGTAATCAGTGAAGGGTTAGGCAGAGTTATAACAATTTTTTTTTGCGTGATAAAATCATCAAATGAGTCCTTCCACCCATACTGTCAGACTTGTACTGACTAAAATTCACGGCGTCCTTCATTAGCCCTTTGCGTTCCAGGGTCACGGTAATGGAATAAGTCCCGCGACCCCGGCAGGCTTTGGCTCTCTAGAGGGGGGCCCCGTTATCTTGCTGACGCTCTTTGAGGCGCGCGTGGAATCCATGGTCCATGGTCGAGCGGCGAGTTGCCCATTACTCGCCGCCCGGTGCGCCTACGGTGGCCGGAGACCGTCTTGCGAGCGTTATAACTAATAGCATTTTCCCATTTCGTCAGCTATGTATAAGTCTTGGTACGACGGCGCTTCGTGATCCACACATGCCTCAAAAACTTGTAACCAATCTGTGGGGGCCTCCCTTAGAGCGCCAAAGCCTGCCGGGGTCGCAGGACTGGCTCATTAAGTAACCGTGACCCTGGAACATAAAGGGCTGTTGAAGGATTGCCGTGGCTTTTAGTCAGTCTGACGGTCCCTCCCTGGATGGGATTCAAGCTCATCCGATGATTTTACTATGTCTAATTTAAACTTTCTCTCTGTCTCCTGAATCTTAATCTCTAATGTCATAAAGGCGAGCCTATTACTATCAACCTGGCACAAATCCGGACTCCATGCTACTGGGAAACCTAACGCTATTATGCGCGACCTGGAAATTGAATCGAGGACCTCAAGACAGATGATCCTTAGCTACCGACTGGACCAAGATAAAGACTAGAAGACAAGATAAAGATAACCAGATTATCATTGATTGATTAATCATATAAGCTCACTAAAATCATCGTCATCTTGCTGCCCTTATCACATTTTAATTGGGGTCGGAACAACACGTTTTATTCTTCCATTCTTAATTCAGACGTCAGTATCATTTGCTGATTTTCCTTTCTTTCATGTCATTCCTTAGATAATCCATCCACCTTTTCTTCTTCCTCTCCATCCATTAACATTCATACCCATCACTCCCTTAGTCACATGAGTGTCATCCCTGTCATAACAGTTCACGAAAAGTCTTCTTAAAATATTCTACCTCGTTAAATAATCCAACACAAGCAAAGTAAGGATAGTCGATTTTGAAAAAAACACTCATTTTCCAAACTGTAATATCTTGAATATTTAATTGAAAAAAAAAAACCGGCCAAGTGCGAGTTGGATTCGCGTGAAGAGGGTTCCGTACGATGTCACCTATCACGTTTTTTTTTAATCTGACCCAAATTGTGACGCACAATATTGAGTGATTTACCATGTTATTTTAATATCATGGACTTCTTATAGGTTTTCCTATAATCTATAAGTAGAAAACTAACTACTGTATTTTTTTCAAAATTTTAGGCTCAGTGGTTTCGGAGATAAGGGGGGAGGGGGAATGGTCAAATTTCGTCTATTTAAAATACATTTAAGATTTTCTTAACAAGACCTTTTATTTGATATGTCACACGATGCAGTTTTCAAAACTTTTTTTTTCATTTTCCCCTTCCCCCCCAAAAATAACCTCCCACATACAGATTTCATCTATTCAAGTTACACCTCTGTGCTTGGGTCACAGGAATTGATATGTGTACCAAATTTCAACCCAATCGGTCTAGTAGATTCGGAGATAATTGACTGTAAGCGACAGACAGACGGACACACAAGTGATCCTATAAGAGTTCCGTTTTTGTATTCGGACGTACGGAACCCTAAAAACAACAAAAATAACTCATTATGCAATTTTTTCATCCATTCACAACCAATCCCTCGCCCCTCCCCCCACAACACACATTTCCACGAACACAAGATCACTTTACTTCATTAATCATTGTTCTCTAAGCACTTAACATCGCTAATCAGCTGCAACCTACTTAGCATCAAACAATAAACACGTGTGTGAGTGAATACGCACATCCTTGAAACGTTCAGTCCTATGTGAAAGAAAGGGAAGGCGTCTATCAGTCGATTATCCTTCTGCGGAAGTGTGGAAGATGTGTATTTTTTTCAGTGTTGTTGTAAATAAAAGATAACCTCTTCTTTCAATCTGATAAAAATACTTTTTAAAGTACACTTTAAAAATACTTTAATTTTCACTATGACATGACAAAAAGTCCCGTTTTCAGATCAGTTACAATTAATCGATTTCAGGAAAATGTCTGAAATACTAAGTAAGTACTAACTGTTCTTTTAAGCGTACTACTTTCATAAACCAGGCCAATGTCAAATACTACAAAGGGAAAACTTTCTACTCAACACGTTCATCAACCAAATTCGGCACCTATAGAAAACCGACCCTTTTCACTGCAATCATTTTCGCCACCATCATTAAAAATAAAAATCAAAAAACCTCCCTAAACTACCCTTTCTGTTCTTTTCAACTTTAGAATTGAAAAGTGTAGGTGTACAGCGAAGAAAAAAAAAATAAGTACACAAAGTACTGGGGAAATTTGACATTTGTATGCTCAAGAAAAAAGTTAAATTATGTACACAATACAGATACATCATTTTACAAAGAAAATCGTACGGATGCGAGAGAATGGTCCTTTATGAATTCCAATATGTCTTACTTCGAACGCAGGTGTCATCTCAAAACGGGGAAAATGTATACTTACCTATACACTTTATAGATAGTACCTATACACTTTATATACAGTGCCTTTACATTTTATACAGAGTACATGTACACGAAAAATGTGGCTGTGTGTTTTAGAATGATGAGAATTTGTTACTGACATTCTTATCCTAAAAGGGTAGGCATGTTGACAGATACAAGTTTGGAATGATTTGTGATTCAGTTTTATTTTTAGGATCTTTTGGATGCCACACTTTTACGTGGGATGTGAAGGTTTTTTTAAGGGTCTTGAAAATAAACTATTATTGCTCGCCACTGAGCTTGTAGACTCCATTTACAAACAATACAAACAACACACAAATTTTTTAGATTTTTAAATATGTATCAGAGATTATTATAAAAATGTTAGCGAATTAACCCTAGGATAGGGTTATTTTTACAAGTATGTAAAATTTTGCTGTTTGTGCCTATTAAGGGACAGAGAAAGTTTTCATGCGTATAATAATTTCCAAGAAAGTTGTTTATCCGTCATTCGTATGTAACGAGGAAAAATAACATGTTGTGATAACATTCGATCATTAAATAGTGTCTACTGTCAACAGTAAACAGATAGTGAGTTTGTATTTACATAATTTAGCAAAAAGCTCGCGAAAAGTATCTAAAATGGTGGACTGAAAAAGTTGCCATACCAAAAATACTGACGTCACTTGTCGAAACATATATCCCAAAAGTCCAGTTAGGTACGTGTTTATAAATTTTAAATAAACAAATTTCACGCAGCCCGGAAAAAAAATGAAACGAGAAAAACCATGAACAAAATCACTATTTTACGAATAGCTGGATATTTTACAATGATAACAAGCTTGCGAGTAGAGAATCTGACGCTCCATCGAGTCTTTGAAACGTCCGGATCTAACTAACTCGCCTGCAGGCATCTAGATCCGTTTTTTCTTCCACGTACTGTCCTTACGCATACTTTATTTCTATTTGCCTGTACTGCGAGGTAACCGGGGAGGGGTGAGGGTGAGGGGCTAGGCACGCGCGGTAGCGTCGCCCCAGCCAGTAGAGGCTGCGACGAGCGAGGGAGCGCCTGTACGCGCCGCACCCCGACGAAACAGAACTGGTGACCCCATATAGTGTCTGTGACGTGTTTCAGTGTCAGCACATGCGTGGAAATGACCATATCGATGATTGTGAACAAATGTTTGTGACTTGTGATTAAGTGCTTGCGTGCGACTAAGTAAGTGAGTTGGGTGCGAGTTCGTGTGGTTGCGTTGCATAGGTACCGCCGGTAAGTAGTGGTGTTTTCTGCAATAAAATTAGCATAGTAACAGGATTGGTACGATTGAGCCACATGCTCAGTCTATACTGCCGGTTCCTCTATAGCTGATTATTTTTTATTCGGAGCAGCAAACGTGGCCAATAAATTAATGTCCTTTTTATAGGACCACTTTCACGTTGTGCGGTCGAATTGTTCCGGTTAAATTCGATGGGTTTTGATTAAAACGTGTTGATAATTTCCACATGCATAAAGCGGTTCTCGTAGCGCTGGGCTTTATGAATAGTAATTAGCGATCAAACAGTTTAATTTTGTACAAAACCAGAAGCAAATTTAATTTTAATGCTCCTGTGTTCATTTACATCGTAGCGGTTAATCGGTTCGGATAAAAATTCGGGTTTTAATAACTACATGAAATCAATATAATTAAAATGCATTTAATTAACACATTAACATGTAATCAGTGCTCTGAGAATCAATAAAACAATTATTAATGGCATGCTTTCAACTAATTATATAAATGGTATACAATTTTAATAGTGAATAATAAATACATTTTAAGTACTTAAAACTGTTATAAATATAATTTTAAGCTATTAAAAATTCATTAACCATATTTTAAGGTATATTAATTGCCATATCAACATTGCTTTACGTCAGAATGCTGACCTTTATAAATAAACAATAAAGTTAACCCTTCTAAAGATTATATATTAATGTACTTTAGCGAGAGCAGTCAGTCGGCAAATAGTTTAGAAGGAAATTATATACAAAATCATTTAATATACATGAAGTTTCTACAAGTTAACGAGCGAAGCTCTGCAGATATTGCGAGGCAGCAATAGCTCTACACTTTAATATAATATTTATAATACAACTGTCGAGGTTTGAAGGATTTATGTTTATTCTAGCAAAGCTCGTTCCTGAAACCCTGACACTTTTTGATTTATAAAGAAAAGATGCAACACTTCTAGAAACATCACGTGGATGGATCTCGTATCAATTAAAATGTACATGGTTAACTGTTTTTACCAACGACTGGTACCTTGTGCTGAAGAATAATGGCGAATTTTGACAGATTTTCATTCAATTCAAAAAGTGTCAGACTTCAATTTAATATCACGGAGTGAAGATATCGGATGTTGGAAAAATCATCCCTCTTTTGACATCTATAATATGTTTAGTAACAACATAATAACATGGCAGTTACCACATGCAAAATAAGGCTTTAAACGTTATATCTAACAGAAAAAACGGAAAAATACTGACCACACTTTTTTTCAGAATCGAATCCGACCTGACGAACTTTGACCTTTTCATACAAAATGCAGTGTTCCGGTTAAAGTATTTGCAAAGCTATCTAGTTAATAGCTTTTAGAGATAATAATACAATCGGCAGTTCAATAAAAGGTGTTACTACGATAAGGGAGTGGCAAGTTTGTCCCGTTAGCCCCGTTTTATGGGGATATGCCGTCATCCGGGAAAATTGTGGATGCAGTATTGTGCGCCTTTGATTTATGGTTGCAATTTGCAAATGCTGCATTATTGGATGATTCATTTAATCAGTTTGTATACATGTTAAAACCTATGTAGACAGTAACGTATAATATTTGATTGACATATTTTTGAGACAGCAACTAAGATACTATCTAAAGCACTAGTTCTATGATGTTTTCTAAAACAAATTTCGAGTTTTGTGTGCAGAATTAAATTGTTATTTGGTAACGCGCCAGGGTCAAACTTGTAGTAATTAGTTGATGGTATAAAGGTCTTTCAATGAACATTTTCACAGTATCCGATTCAAGAATTTACACCCAATCGATTAAAGACACTGTCACCGAATAAAAGTCTCTAATTATGCAAAAAGTTGTTTTGGGAATATTGCTAATGACGTCACAGAAACTGCGCAATGGAGTACGGAACGAAATTTTCATGTTTCACCTTTTTTATAACAAAAATAGTCGGTTCATTTAGAAAATGCCTTGCTTTGGAATCACCGTAACCTGTTATAATGTTGACCTTTTATATTTCGACCTTAGGTAGGCAGAACTATAAGCCGACGGAAGGGACTCTTGTAGATCGTTCAAAGTTGTGTTCATGAAACAAAGCATTCTTAGAGCACTTTATGTTAACTGCTTGACTTTATGAATGGTTGTAACTTTCATAAATGACCACTATTACCTACTAAAGTTGACAAATATTAAAACTTAATACACTTAATCACAGTACAGTACGTTTGCAATTTAGCAATGGAACAAACATTTTTAAGTTTAGAAGCTTCGAAGTAGGAGCAATTGGTCACATTCAAACTTATTTAACGAATAACATAAATTGAATAAGAAAATTCAGCCCTAAGTTTATAATAACTGAGCTTTAAATAGATTAAAAATCAATCACAGTATTTTCTATACATCACTTGTTTTTTGTAATTAACTTTTTATTAAAAGAGGTTCTGAGTAAAGAAGCTTACCGTCACATGGGTACCCCGTATTACATGCAAGTGAGAATTCATTAACGGGTTGTAAGAATCCTAAAATTTAATCACATTTGCTAGTTGTAATTAAGTCTGGAAACGGTCATGCTTTCAGTAATTTATATCCTAGTGAAAGGATATAAGTTACTAGGCGTGTAGGGAACTAAGGAGCTTTACTTTTGCATATTTATAACTGAGTATCATTTGTCAGTCTACTGTTACTGGTCCACGTTTGGTAAATGCCAAGTTTAGGCCACCCATACACCGAGTGCACGAGCAGTTAGCCCGTGATCAATATACACGGACTGCTCGAGTAGTTAGTCAGTGAAATAATATGTTTGCGAAAATGTAAATTACACACTGTATAGCAAAAAAATATCAATATAGTAGGAGGAAGGTACTTTTTAATTTTGCAAAATTTTCAGTTTTTTGTGATCCATTGGTATAAGCCGTAAGTCATTTAGTCAGGTGAATTACTTTGTGTAATTTATTCCGTTGCCACTACACACTACTTCTACCTACACCCAGTGAGAGGGCCAAAGCTTGCTGGGGTCGCGGGACACACGTATACCGCGACTCCGCTACAAAAAGGGGTTCTGAAGGACACCGTGGATTTTAGTCAGTACGAGTCTGACAGTCCCTCCCGCTCTGCCCTGGGTGGGAGGACTCATTTGATGATTTTACCAGTCAAAAAAAACCTACACCCAGTGAGCCCTCGTAGTAGACCACATTAATATTACTCTTTCTCACAGAGAGGAGGCATGTGTCCCAGCAGTGGCATCAGTATAGGCTGATTATTGTATACATTACAGACACCACCACGGTGTCTGTAATGTACTCTACGGATATGTATGATCGATCGAACACAAACATTAAAGTAAAAAGATGTGTTAAAGGCTCGTAGCAGGTGTTTTGTGGATTTTCCTCGTCCCTTTGGGAAAAGAAACAGGTTTGAGTAACTTTGTAAGTGAATACGTACAGTAATATACAACCATATAATCTATGTATATAAAAATCAATGCCACTTTTCGTTGTAACTTTATAACTCAAGAACGGGCTCACCTATCCAAACCAAATGTTTAGGCTTTGTTCGGACTATTTTTTAGATTATTTTTGTGAAGTTTGCACCAAATCGGTCGAGCGGTTCTTCACTTAACACATTTTTTGTAACACGTAGCGAAGCACGGGGCGGGCCGCTAGTATAACTATAAACTACAAAACAAAATGTTTTATAGCCTTTTTTACGCGGTAAAATCATCAAATGAGTCTTGAACTCAGAAAAGGATGGGAGGGACTGTCAGACTTGTACTGACTGAAATGCACGGTGTCCTTTAATAGCCCTTTATGTTCCGGGGCCATGGTTACCTTATAAGGCAGTCCCGCGACGATCTTTCCGATGGAAGTGAAGCCGAAAGGACTGCCATACTTGTACGAAAACCGACTCTGTTTCTTCAATTGCCGTTTGCGTTTTAGGGGCGCGGTGACCTCTTAAGATATTCACACAACCCTGGCTGGCAATAAACAGCCTTAAAAAGTAGTTTACAAAGAATTCAGTGATAGATGGCGCTCTTTTCAAAGCCGATGTTTTCTTGAACATTTCCTTGCGAGTGGAAGCTTTTTAATATCAACTATTAATCTTCTAGCATACTAAGCATACTAAGCATACAAACCGACACTTCATTAATTATATCACACTAGCATGGCTGCGGTTTTGCCAACGTTGAGCTTAGTAAATTTCCTACGGGATCTTTTTCCTACGGGGGTTAAAAAATATCCTATAACTTAATGCAAGTGTAAAGTTATCTGTGTTCCAAAAATCCAAATCTCCAGCGTCATGGGACTAATCTAATCAGGTAACCGAGACCCTGGAACGTAAAGGGCTATTGAAGGATCACCGTGGATTTTAGTCCGTACAAGTTTAATAGTGCCCCCCGTCCCGCCTCGGGGGGGAGGACTCATATTTTGATGATTATATACGAGTACCACGATAAAAAAAAAACATCCAAATCTATTCAGATTGTTATGTATGAAAGAGTAACGTACAGACGTCAGCACATCAACCTACTCGAATCTTTAAAATTTTCGCAATCGAACGTAAAACTTCTTATCTTGGGATAAAGTTGAAAATCTATTACAGAAATCTGACAGATTGTGGTAGCTTGATGTGCTGGCGTCTGTACATCCATCCATCGTACCTCACAAAATATAAAGTTATACCACTTTAGCTTTTGTTTGAATAAAGTACAACGTATCTTTGTATAAAGCAGTATGATCGATTATAAAATCAATTAAAAATATTGTTTAAGCTCTTGAGCGTTCCAAAAACATTTTTATTTCATTCGCCACTTCGAATATTGAATGTTGTGCCAAGGCTTTGCCGAAACTGTGTGCGGATACATTTATTTTTCAGATCCATGTGCTCGGGATCATATGCCGAGCCGAGTGCCGTAGTGCGGATGAAGCTCTAGAGTCATACATCAATTATAATGCCTTGAAAATTGGAAACTTGACGAGAATGTAAACGTTTTAGGACGAAGTTCATTTATTTATTTAGGGAAATAAACAGTATGTAAGAACTTTATAGATAAATATTGCACATCGAACTTTAGAAGTTTAGGCTTTATAGAGCGTTATCTCTGTCTTACACTACCTCTTTTATAGTGGTAAAATCATCAAATGAGTCCTCCCAGAGCGGGAGGGCCTGTCAGACTTGTACTGTCTAAAGTCCACGGTATCCTTCAATAGCCTTTTACATTCCGGGGTCACGATAATTCGTTAGTCCCGGGACCTTTGATAGTCACGTGATGTTTGTGACAGGTTTGACGTTCTGGTTGGTTATTGCTTCGTGAGATAGAGATAGCGCTTAACGAAGTTTGTCGAAAATAGTCGATTTTATCTTTGGAATTTTTCCAGTGGTCACCCGAGTCGTATCATGACAGCGACATGAAGTAGAAAAGCAAACAACACTATCAATTCTAAAACGCTGTCAAAATGTGCTGAGCGCGATTTTTAGTCGCAAAATCCACAATAATGCAATTGTCAAACAAACAGACAGGCGAAGCGAACGCGAAGAGAAGCGTTTTTGTTTGTAATGTATGGAATTGATTGAAGCTTGTCACATAGACTATCGGATCGCTTTCGCTCTTTTACATGACAGGATCGCATTCGCTTCGCCTGTCTATTTGACAATAGCTGAAGGCATGAACATAACATAAAAAGGTTTCATTACCACAGTAGAATCCGGTAAAAGCAGCGCGTGAATTTCAAATGTGCTCATCAAGCCCTTTAATTTGATACCCATGTCGATACTGTGCGAAAATATTTTTATTTTCGGTTACGACTTTTCATCCCCTAGAGGGCGCCATATTGGATTTGGTGACACGTCACCTACCCTATAACTAGCGGACAACTGAGACGCTTCTAACGACACCTCATTTGTCAAGTAGTGATAAGAAGTTCAGAAGTTATGAGGGAACAGATGAACATACATACATACATACCGGTCAAAATCATAACCCTCCTTTTTGCTTCGCCGTAGTCGGGTAAAAACTAGAAAGAATGCTAGCAACTTACACATGCAAATCCTTGTCTCTTGAGCGCAGGATATGAAAAGAGTACTCATTGCCAAAGGCTAGCCGCAAAAATGAGGGTAAGTTGCCCTCACTTCCCTTATTTTCACATTTCTTTTCATAGGAAAATTCCGTCTGGACCTGAATCCAAATTTCCTTTTAGGTCTGGGAGCGTTTTAGCTAACGACGTTTTCGTGAGGCACTTTTATTGCTTCAAGGAGATAAATAGTTATTGGTTTAGATAAAACATTGCAAATTATACGATGTCTATAGCGTTTCTTTAAGTAGAACAATCATTTTAGTATAGACGTACATAAATCTTGGTGATTTAGTAAAACTATAAAACAAACTAACTGGATTGAAATGTAAATTATTTATTTGGAAGAGCTGGAAAAAACGGTTTTTATGAAATTAAAAAAGAATAATGCTCTTTACTAACAGTTCAGTAATTGATTTCAATATACGATACTTATTTTAGTATTGTTAATTTTTTTATTTGTTCCATAGAAACTATATAAAAAGTACTTTCAGAATTAAATTAAAAAATATTTGAACAACATTAACTGAGTATTAAACGAAGCTTTATATATATTTAAATTGCTTAGAGGGAAAGTGCATAATGCAGTTATTTTAAGACAGGTGAGTCTATGTGTTCCGGACAGGTACGTGTGGCGACGACGACAGCCACGGCTGCTAGTGGAACCTCGTGCTCGGACTAACCTTCTAAAGGAGGCCCCGCCAGTGTTGCCAACTACACCGTAATTACGGTAAAAACACCGTAACCAGGAAAGATCTACCACCTACCGTAGGATTATAATTACGGTAGCAAAATACACCGTAATACCCAATGAAGAGCGTATTAAGTTTTAAATACCTATTTCAAACACTTGCCAAAATTTATGTTAGCCATTTTGTCTCTACCACACTCGAATTCTGAGTGCGAAAGAGTCTTCAGCAGAGTTAACGACATTAGAACGAAAAAACGGAATAAACTTCTTACGAAATCCATCAAGGGAAGTCTCATAACGCAGCAGGCCATACAGCGTCAAGGAAAAACCTGTATTGATTTTAATCCCACTCACGATATGATCCAAAAACACTAAATCGATATGCCTAAAAACAAGGAAACAATTATATTGCTGTCTGATTCTGATTAAAAATACGTTTTTTTTTACTCTGACCCATAGAGGTGATTGCGTAATAGTAGCCCGCGAAATTCAATGAGCGAATGTTTTGATCATTCTTATATTTTCTAATGTCGCGAATCATATTTTGATCAAGGTAAAACTTGTCACTGGTATGAAAATTGCAAAAAACACAAGAAAATTTAAATTTCGCAGGCTACTACTACGCAATCACCCTAACATGCTACTAAATAAACAAGGTAATTCTACCGTATTTCAAATATATTTTTACAACGTAATTTCGGAAAATCTACCGTAATTTTAGAAGAATTCTACCATCCGCTAGATTTCAAACCTGGCAACACTGGGCCCCGCTGACGCGTACGCTCCGCACGCTTAACCTCATAGCGAGTGAGACGGACTTATTCTACTGTTCTCTGAGTGAATTCACAAGGAATGCTTTGTTTGTAATTAGTTATAAGTAATAGGTAAGTAAGATAGGATTAAATAGTTCGCATTTATCGCATTGGGTTATCCTGTAATGGTAAATGTAAGTAAATAATAAATAAATAAAAATAAATAAATAAAAGTTACGAGAATTTCTGGTTGCAACCGTGACAGCAAGACTCACTAGTTGACTTTACAACATTTCTATTAATAAATACTAAGTAAGTAGTTGAGATAACAAGGACTTAGTATTTATTGCTAGAATTGTTGTAAAGTCAACTAGTGAGTCTTGCAAAACGACGACTTATGAAATGTATACGAGAAATTTTGGTTGCAACCGTGACGGTTGCAAACAAAAATTCTCGTATACATTTCTCTGCGTGTGGCGCTAGACGACTTATATAACTCCGTCTCTTTTAACTGAAACTACTCTGGCTTTAAGGCCCGAGGCGCACATGGCGCACGCGGTAAGGAAGAGGATCCTTCGGTATTCTCCTTTTTATACATTAACTTCATGGCAATAAAGTAAAAATTGCCGACGCAGTAGCCTCAAGCATGCCGAAACGGTATTTGTGTTACTACGATCATATATCATGGAAATTTCTACTTTATTGCCATGAAGTTAATGTCTATAATGCTTTTTTTCGCCTAAAATTCTCAGCCGTGCCGATGCCGATAGTGTGCGCCGGGCCTAAGACGTCATGGTAGGCCACCTGCATGCGTAGCATGGCGATTCTATCTCTATTCTACCAAGAATAGACAAAGTTATTTCATCGTTATTTCTAAACAAATCGACTGTTTTTGCATAAATATGACGCCATTCGTACACTATTGAAGAATAGAACGTTCATTTTCTATTGAAGAATAGAACGTTCATTTTCTATATTTTTTACATTACCATGCTTATAACACTAAAAATATTTCTACATTCTGTCATTTTGTCTTTTCTTCCGTCGTCAAAACCCCTTTCTACGGCGCCATGCTACGCCTGCTGGTAGAAACTAAACAGTTAGAAAGCTACCTCCTTGTACTAAAGGGAAAAAAACAGTTTGGAATTCTATTTTTACCGTTTTGATCCTTATTTGATATATTAATTCCTTTGGCTGTATTCGATACACAATCACTAAACAAATCTTTTTATATAATTTATCAACTAAGCAGTTTGATCGTTGTACCTGAATGTTACATAAATTATCTCTTTTTACCCGACTACGGCGAAGCAAAAAGGAGGGTTATGATTTTGACCGGTATGTTTACCCGACTACGGCGAAGCAAAAAGGAGGGTTATGATTTTGACCGGTATGTATGTATGTATGTATGTATGTTCATCTGTTCCCTCATAACTTCTGAACTACTTATCACTACTTGACAAATGAGGTGTCGTTAGAAGCGTCTCAGTTGTCCGCTGGTTATAGGGCAGGTGACGTGTCACCAAAACCAATATAGCGCCCTCTAGGGGATGAAAAGTCGTAACTGAAAAAAAATATATTTTCGCACAGTATCGACATGGGTATCAAATTAAAGGGCTTGATGAGCACATTTGAAATATATATACATTACATAGCTTTTACTAGCTATTTTGCCTGTTTCTAACAGTGTCAACATGGGTATCAAATGAAAAGGCTTAATGAGTACATTTTAAATTCACTCGCTGCTTTGCTTATTATATCAAATAACCCCAAAATAGTGTAAAAAATAAAAAAATAAGTTAAAATAACTGAAACCCGACTATGAAAAAATCGCGCACTAAAAAGTATAAAACAAGAACAATCCGTGTTACAGAAATTTTTAATTAATAGCCGTGGTCGTATGCCACCTGCGGTTGTTTCACACAATCTTTATTGGCTAGGTGGCATACGACCACAGCTATTAATTAAAAATTTCTGTAACACGGATTGTTCTTGTTTTATACTTTTTAGTGCGCGATTTTTTCATAGTCGGGTTTTAGTTATTTTAACTTATTTTTTGTTGCTGTCTGTCTGTTCTGAATAGGCATAATTTACATTTGAATCGGATATTTCAAAACCCCATAAGTCATATTTTTTTTAAAAATTGGGGTTTGTGTTTATCTTAGATATCTTCATCTGTTAAACAAAAACCACAAAAGTCACTGCAATATCAAAGCAGCAGCATCGAGTCAAATATCGCGGTTTCCCTAATACCTACATGTAAGAAACCCCGAATTTCACAAAATCTGTTCTTAGTGCTCACCTGCGTCCTATAAGGAACCCTTATGCAAAATTTCAAGCTTCTAGGCCCCGCGGATTCGACTGTGCGTTGATCGACTAGTCAGTCAGCCAGTTTTGAATGTTATATAAATTGATAGATTGGGAAGTTATAGATCATGAAAACATGGATGATTAAATATGTTGTTTAATTTTAATTAAAATTGCTCATTATTAACATTGCTCGCAGAGCAGATGGTCGATGGGGTCGAAAAGTGCTAGGGTGGAGACCGCGGACTAGCAAGCGCAGCGTAGGACGTCCACCAACGAGGTGGACAGACGACCTTGTAAAGGTCGCCGGAAGACGCTGGATGCAGGTCGCTTCCAACCGGTATATGTGGAGATCTAAAGGGGAGGCCTATGTTCAGCAGTGGACGTCCTATGGCTGAGATGATGATGATGATGATTATTAACATAAAAATTAAATAAAAAACCAAACAAAATATATTTTCTGATCATGTATTTCAGAAACCCCATAAGTCAAACAACTTTTAAATGATTTTTAGACACTAAAACAAGAAAACTTATTTTATTTTTAAATAAAATCATTGCAAAATTCCCTAAACTTTCCTAATTTCATGATAATGCAGTTTGTAGAACAATTTTATAATTATCTAAACAGTTTTTTGCTTCTCCTGAAAAATTTGCTTTGCCTGACTTATGGGTCTGAAATATTAATTATTCAAATGTTAAAATGTTTCTGAAATACACGATTCATTTAAGGAAGTTGTCACGATTAGTGCACTAGTTGAGCGATTGATTGCTGGGCTGCGTGTAGCGGGTTTGGTTCTTGATATGAATATTACTACCACAGGTGATTGTTCAGAGTCTGATTATTAAGTGTAATGTGAGTTTTTTTTTTGTAAATGCACCCACAATGCAGGAGATACCTAGTGTAGGGTAACGTTTTTTTTTTAATTAAAGAAAACCTTCTACTTCAAATTTTCCTCTCTCAGCACTGCTGTAGAAGTTTTTTTTTTTTTAATAAGCGGTGCCTTTATACTTTTCTTTCCTTTTGAAATGTTTCTTCGTATAAATCAGTGTGTGCATAAATAAATTAAATAAATAATACTTTTCACTAATTAAGGTTAGTCAAACCTGTAAATCAATTCAGAATTAAGAAGATAAGTAACAAAGACTAATTAATTAATTATTATTTTAAGTAATCCTCTAAGCTCCTACAAGCTATGTGTTCTTCTAAGAGGCGTTATTTTGCTTCCAATTAATTAATGGGGACAGTAAATTGTCGCATCTGTAGTATTGTAGATTTTATCATTAAATAGATGTTACCTAAATATTGTCACTTTTATTTTTAATTTATGGCAACAACATAAAATATTATTAGGTTTTCAAAGCGTAACTACGGAGTTTCTTGGTTTATCATAGACCTATTTGATAACAAGAAAATCATAATAGTGTAGCCTTTTTTCGTTCACAACATCCTACCCGCAGAACCCGCATGGTTCTTGTGAAAGAAACGCCATTCGCCAGTCTGTTTGACAATGGCTTTAACGTATATTCCAGTAAAAAGTTGGACATAGGCCTCTACTAATAAGCTGCACCACATCACCTTATTTTCCGCCTTTAGCAACCAGTCTTTTCCAGCAGCCTTCGTTGTCGGTACATCTAAAGTGAGGGCGCCCAATTCTATTCATGCCAAAACGCGGTCTCTACTCTAAGAGTCCAGTCCTTTCCACTGGCCATCCGTTCTTCGACAAACATGGCCAGCCTACTGCCACTTCAGTTTGCTTAGTATTTAAAAGGTATACTTAGACATTACTGCACTATTAGAATTTAAACTCTTGGCGCTAATCTGAGCGTTCCAAATCGAACTAACAGTGCTTACCCGGGTGCCTTATGTGAGTGAAAACTTACTTTAATGTATTAAATACATCGAATCAATATAACGTATTATAATGGGTCGACCTACTTTTACAAGCGCGGCTGCATGTACAAAATTAAAAGTCGCCACATATAGTGTTCGTTTGCTCTAAATATCTAGCACAACTACAGTTTTCTAATCGAGTTTTTAGTGAAAATTGTTAGTTGAGTTTATTAAAATAAGAGGCATGTATGACCAAGGGATCTTAATTCGCCACTTATGCCATGCATGTCATATTCTGTTCTATTAATCAAGAAATAAAGTATAATTCATGAAAAATAATTGTACGAGTAGCAACATTGTTATTGGAAACGTTGATAAAGTGGAAGAATACGTTGATTAAATAGAAGCCTCGAAGTTGATAAAATACAGGCTTCTATTTCTGTTAGGAACCTAACTAAACCGAACTTCGGGGTGTCCCTGAAATCCAGCTAAATCGAATTTTAGATTTGGTGAGCGTTTATATCCGTTTTGGTATACAAAAAGAATTATTGATGAGCATTTAAATTGTAGCCTTAATATAACTGGTGAAGTGTGGGTGTTACATTCAATGGAGTAGGTACCTTATTATAATAACTGTAGTACACCCACATTTTCTCAGTTATGTTTCAGTCTGATGTAATTAGTAAAATTAACATAATGTAACATAAAACCACTCGGCTCGGTCGAATTAAGCTGAGACCACACGAACATTATTCAGCGATAGTGAATACCGAATAGAGTTTGATGACCGAACTGAGCCGAATGAAATCCGAATACCTCCGTAGTGACGTTACGAAATAATCTAAATTGGGTATTTCGTCAACAATTCAAAAACAATATTTCTCTAGAAATACGTTTTATTTTAGGCCCGACAACCTGATTAATTTTAAAAAAGATAAGTACGAGTACATTTTTCTAGCTCTTAAATCAATAAACAGTAATAGGTAATTAAGTTAACTAATTAGTGACGTCACAATTTGATTTTACCATACAAAATCTATAGGAGAATCGCGTTTTGTCAGCTCATAAAACTATGTCAATTAATTGGTGGTAGAGCCTAGAAGTATCTAAGCCAAATTTTTTTTTATCGTATGATCATCAAATGTGCCCACTCACCCAAGTCGGGGTGACTGTCAAACTCGTAATGACTAAAATCCACAGTGTAGTTCAATAGCCCTTTAAGTTCCAGGGTCACGGCTACTTGTATAGAAATCTCCCAGTCAGAAAAAATTAACATGTCCCCAATAATTGTCGCGCATGGTCATCGAACATCGTTTTCATGTCAGAATGAACGTAATGAAAACTCATTATCATTCTGACATGAAAACGATGTCACTATCAACTTGAAGTGATCTTCATTGATTAAGTGTCACTCAGTGTGATACATAATAAAGTGATATACTTGACATTAATGTACTTAATATTGGCGTTTTTCCTGAAATAAAACGCTTATTAAACTACTTACCTTATTCGAAGCATAAACAAACAATTGAGATAGGCTGTATCTTGATTCCTTTGCCTTTTTTCCTTACGATATAGCTCTCTCGCTCTCGTGACGTCACCAGGTCAGAGAGGGGAGCGCGCTTGTGAGCGCGCGTCGCCCGTCTTGTTCATTGGATGATTTTCTTTGTATCACCAGGCAGTAATCACTGTTTATGCTTCGAATAAGGTAAGTAGTTTAATAAGCGTTTTATTTCAGGAAAAACGCCAATATTAAACCACTTGACCGTTATTCGAAGCATAAACAAACAATTGAGATATGTCTGTTATCGCCTGGTGACGTCCAGGGAGAACGCCAATGTGTAGGAATTAAAATCAGCAAAATAGGTGTAATAATAAAATAATTTATTACCAATCATAAATATAATTACAATTTACATAACATTAAATTAACTAGGTGCATATTTCACAGTAGGACTGGGTTGAATAGATCAGTAATATTGTTATTTCTAGAAGCATTCAAAACTTGACGCTTATAAAATTTTACAAAAGTATTAGAAGACCTCCAATTTCCCCGAGCCATAATTTCTTCTATAGGGAAGTTGTCCAACCAATTCTTGGAAGCAACAGCGGAACGAATGCTTCCAGGAGTAGCAACAATGCCAGCCCGTCGCATGAGAGTTTTGATCCAGCCCGCAATAACCGTCCGTGAGGCCCCACGAGCTGCACCTCTCGTGGTAATAAACAAGTTATGACAATTAGCTTCTTGTCGTCTAACGGAAAGCACTGATACAGTCCGTTCAATCCAGTATACCGGATCCAAATTCCTATTATTATTATTTTTAAATAATCTCCAACCTGATTGCCTATGGTCAGATGAATCAGTCTTGGACCCAAAGGCAGGCCATAAAGTTATAAAATCATGCTCCGATGATCGAATATAATTATCTTCATCGGTCATAAGGAGGGTCAAGTCGTGAATACGCCTACCAGAACAGAGAACTAAAAGGGCAGCGGCTTGACTCGATACATCAAACTTATTATCATTATTTATCGTTCTACTGCCAAGAAAGGATACAAAATCATCAATATTCCAAACGGGTAGCTTCGGGTCCTTAGGCATTTTGATTGAAATGGATTTCAAAATATGCTTAACCAAAACATGATTACTTAGGGCACCTGAATTGTTTACATTACAAAGGGTGGAGACCACAGATTTATGTAACATGATTGTATTGTAGGAAAGTTTATATTTTATATGCAGATCAGCCAGAAACCGAGCTAGATCAGAACCCGAGGGATTCTTAGGGTTAATACCACAAGCTCTACACCATGACACCCAGCGGTTCCATGCAGGTTTGTAAGTTCTAAGGGTTGAAGCACGCCAAGAACTTTTCAAAAGATTTATTTGAGAATTATCCCAATCGTTTAAATGATGTGTCCACCCCCACATTTCCAGACTTCCAACACCAGATCCTGGACTCGAGGCGGTGGCAGTCCTGTTGTTACATCTATTAACACTTGGTTCAGGTTCTGTATTGTGAATGGTGGGGCTAGAGCGCGGGCTTTGAGATCGCCGCGCCAGAATACTCGTTCCCATCTCGGTGCTACCAGTAGGTAAATTCCCGATGCCTGATTGAGGTAGCTCAGAACTTTGGGTATCAGAAACGGGGGCGGGAACACCCATGCCAGATCGAATGTCCAAGCAATCGAGAACGCGTCGTGGGCTACAGCTTGCATGTCTTTTTGATCCTTTGATATATAATAAGGGACTACGTGGGCGTTGCTGGAGGCAAACAGGTCCACTTGGGGAATCCCCCATTTTAGGAAGATCATTTTGGTGATCTTGGGTAACAGATGCCATTCGGGGGCCTGGCGAAACCGTGATAGGTGGTCGGCATGGTTGTTGTATCTCCCCGGAATGTAGTGCACGTTGATGTGAATTTGATGTTGATCTATTAAGCAAAATAGATCGTAAGTTATGTCCATCAACTGCGTAGATTTTGTTCCTCCTTCGTGACGGAGATACGCTACTACCGTGCGATTGTCGCATTGTATTGTGACTGTAGATTGGCTCAGATATACAGAATGACTTTGAAAGACCTTCAGTATTGCCAACATCTCTTTTACATTGCAGTGACCATTTCTCTCGTTCTGGGACCAAGTTCCCCATAGGGACTGGTTGTCCATCTGGGCACCCCATCCTAAGTCGGAGGCGTCTGTCGTGATAAAATGAGTTGCTGGGGCATGGTGCAGAATTGATGGATGTTGTAGATTGTGAGTCCACCACCGTAGATCGCTCATTGCATCTACAGGTACAGAATACACTCTGGTTGAATTGATTAGTTCTAGAGTGTTTAGAAATTTTAATAGAGCTCGATAATGTAATCTCCCTCTTTGAACAACAAAACTCGCAAAGTTTAGGGATCCTATTATACTCTGCAACTTTTTCAGATCTGTCTTCCCAAGGTTTATAATTCCGCAAATTTTCGCCAATAAAGAATTTACTTTTTCCTTTGGTAGACATTTGAAATTTTGCCAAGGATCCCACAGTACGCCCAGATAAACAAGCGATTTCTTGGGTGTTAAGATAGATTTTTCGAAATTTATTTGCCATCCCAGGTATTGCAATGTATTTACGAGAAGGTTCACATGGCTTGTGAGAACTTCTGGGTCTTGGTGAGCCAGAAGAAAATCGTCGAGAAAGACCAATATTCTCACACCTTTGCTTCTCATTATTTGGGCAATCCAATTTGTTAAACTGGCAAAGGTCTTTGGAGCCGTGCTGAGACCGAATGGGAGGCAGGTCACTTGGAAAAGTTGTCCTTTGTAAATAAGACGTAGAAAACGCCTGTGGCACTCTGCTATCTTCAGGTGAAAGTACGCCTGGGAAATATCCAACTCGCACATCCAATCCTTGGGTTGAATGAAATCTGGGACTCTGAATACATTTATCAGACTGAAGGGGGTGGTCAGTACGAATTCGTTTAAGGCTTTTAAATTGAAAATCGGACGAGCCGACCCATCGCTTTTTGGTACCAGAAAAAGCGTGGATAAGAAACTTGGAGTTGGACTCGCAATTTCTAGGATTCCTTGATTCAACATTTTTTGGATTATTAAAGACATTTCCGGCGACACTGGTGTGTGAAACGCCTTTTTGTCTAATCTGGGCATTACTAAAGGTGGTTTTTGTTGAAAAGGTATACGGTACCCCTGAATTATTTGAATGAGAAATTCTGGTGCTTGCATTTCCCTCCAATGATGGACGAAGTTCGATAACTGACCCGCTTGGAATATTTTCGTGTCAATGCTTACTCTTTTTGGCATTGTAATCTGAAGGTGATGACCTTCGTTTATGGCCACCACGTTTGTGAGCGTGGTATCTTTGGTTCTGTCTTGCCCCCCGAGAACGAAAGGAATCTCTATCGCCTCTACCCTGACGAGGATAGTTGTAGTACGTATGAGGCGGTCCTTGTGAAGGACATTGTATATTATGCTGCAAATAGCCACTCTGCGAGGGGGCATTACAGTTCTGACAGCCCTGTGGGGGCATGCTATTGTTATAGTTCTTACCCTGTGAGGGCGGAACAGAGTATTGTCCCTGCGAGGGACGTATTAGCCATTTTCCAACTTGCGAAGTTGAGGCGGAACTATAAGTTGATTTAGATGAGCTGGTCGATTTGGAAGCAGGCCAAAATGCTTTTTTGACACCACCAACTTTTTCCAATGAAACGACTAACTGTTCAGAATTAAATAAGTTGACTTCAGATGGAGGTATTTTCCTAATTGATGCTTTAACCAACGGATCGCGAATTGCATTAGTTATGCTATCTCTACGCATTTGAATTGTTTCAGCCCTATGTCCACAAACCATTTGCAAAAGGTCTGCTGAAACCTTACTAAAATCACTAGCAGTATAAATATCATTAAGCCTTTGGTTTATAGCCTCGAAGCTAATTTCCTCTTTTTGTTCACGGACCCATGACATAAATGTACAAAGTTCCTTTTTTAAGGACTCTTTTTGCCTTAGTAAACCATAAGTCAACGAAGCATAAGCCCTCTCGGAGTAGCTTAGGTGCTTAAGAGTATCATAGGGTCTGATCTCTTCATTTGCTTCGAGTTCAACGAAACCCGGGTTATGATTATAAGATTTTTGGGTATCCGCGTAACGTACCTCACTCCAGTCCGGTTTATTGAAAAATTGAATTTCTTTTAATATATCCAAGTAACGCACGTCTGTTTTCGGAATAGCCGGTTCTTTAAGCTTAATTTCAACATCTAAATCATTAAGAAAAGTACTACCTTCCTGCTCGAAATCATCCACGGCAAAAAGGGAAATGGCGTCATCGGCCACTGGATTATTATTAGGCATGTTTTGATAAGGTAAATCACTTTGTTTTACTTTACGCCCTGAGCGGCGGTGCTTATGTTTGCCCCCCCTTTTTTTGTTACGGCGGCGACGAGCACTTTTGTGTTTAGACCTATGGTCAGAAGAGCTAGATGAACTGGAACCACTATCGTCCGAGCTACTACTACTACTGCTAGATTGTGAACGCCTCCTTTTAGAACTGGATTCCTTATTATTAGCAGCATAGGAAGGGCCTGCGACCGGCTCATCGTGCGAAATCAACGTTATATCCTTATCCATTACTAATTATTTAAACAATCGAACATCAAAACACTGGAAAAAGGAATTTGTAACACGCGAACGGAAAACCGTTAATTTTTTAAAATGTCAACGTTGATTTACACTGTAATACACTTATCAGTAACACACTGTAATACACTTAGCAGTAACACACTAAAAACAATGCACTGAAAACAATTTTAGTTAAATATCGAAACTGTTAGCCAGTTTTTTGATCATAAGGAAAAATAATGACGGTTGTAGAAAAAAAGTTTTTTAAAAATAAAACTCACCAGCTTAGTAAGCCACAACCGTCTCCGGCAAAGAAAAGAACGCCAATGAACAAGACGGGCGACGCGCGCTCACAAGCGCGCTCCCCTCTCTGACCTGGTGACGTCACGAGAGCGAGAGAGCTATATCGTAAGGAAAAAAGGCAAAGGAATCAAGATACAGCCTATCTCAATTGTTTGTTTATGCTTCGAATAACGGTCAAGTGGTTTAATATAATGTTTCCAAACCTAAGTAGGTATCTACTATAATAATTTTACTTATGTTATAAATGGCGTCATCGGTGAACAATTTCCCAGAAGTTTTAGTCGCTTACATTTTGTATCCGTCTTAATTTTGAAATTTATTCAACGGACTTTATTGAAGTTTTCACAATAATTTCAAGAGGTTGCTTTGGTAGATACCTCAACGAAACACTAGTATTAAACTCACTGAAAGGTCTAATTATTTAGGTCTGACTATTTGTGTACCTACGTGAGTTACAATGTTTGTTAATATACCTACGAGTCAGGGCATATATGTAACACACGTCACACGAGCCACAACATTTCATTAAAAAAAACTTTTAATGGTGATTCGTCATAATTTATTTGAAAAATCGTGCGGTACCTAATGTATTTTCTTTTATGTGAAATTTATACATAAATCTTAGTTTATTATTAAAAAAATAGGATATTATGTCATTGTGTGTAAATGTTCTTATTTTGGATTGGAAGCCAATTTGAAAAGGAAGAAATGTAGGTACTGATATTGCAATATTTCCGTTTCAACTCTATTTCTTCCGTTTCAGACAGTTGCAAACAACATGAGTGTAGTGAAATGAATTGAACTTGATTCAACTTGTCAGTCAACTTGACTGCTGATTGGCAACTTGACATGTTCATGTGAAGCTTGTTTTCGCACACGACATGCAGGTGCTGCCATCTATTGCTTGTTTTCGATTCAACTAAGTTTTTTTTCTCATGAAATTGGGCAGTTTTTTAATTGATGGTGGGTGAAAAATGACAAAAACATTACATCAAAATTGTAGTCTCTGACGAATAAGGCAGAGCTGTATTATTTGGCGTAACAGCACAACTACATAATTTCTTTAAAGGTGATTAGGTTCCCAAATACAACCGTCTGGAGATGTGTGAGTAAAACCCTTAAAATAGCTGTTTTCTATAGACATACAATTAAATAGATCATATTACAAAATAACTTTATGTAATTTAAATTGACTGTTCATCAAAAAGCAACAATTTAAAAGATTCTTTCAGATATATACACGATTTTTTTAAGCACTTCAACTTGATAGAAAATCATATCCGCAATTCCATACCTAAGTTAAAACTACATTATATTAAAAAAAATATTTTTTTTTATCCATATTTCAAAGATGTTATTAAAATGCTCTTTACGAGTAAAACCACGACTCTGTTAAACCTATCTAGCGTCAGCAAATTAGTATCTGTAGAATAATGCAGTAACGCCACTGATAGTAAAACTACTACAATAACATTATACGTGAGTGATAACATAACATTGTGGCGTACAAACATGAGACTTTATTGGAGAACGTTGTTTGTGGAAGACATCCTGTAATAATATTATTATGGTGCATGGTTGGCGAAGTCGTACAATGATAATATTTGTAATAAGCCACCTAGTGCTACCTAGTGGGGATAAGAAAGTATGGGGAGTTAAGCGAGTAAGTGATTTAGATAATTACTGCAGAATAGTCCTTTGTGTAGTGTCTGGAGGGAGCTGTTGGTAAGGATTTTGGGGAATTGAAAAGGTAATAGTTGTAAGAAGCAACTTGCTCTGCCACGTAAAGGTGTGGCTATGGTGATATTGGAAGTAAAATTGATAAGGAGTGTATAACGATGACAGTAACTGGGATTTTCAAACAATTTAGACAGTAAGGGGCATGGTTTCAGCAAACACGTGCCAATAATAATATTTCTAACGAGCCACTTGCTTGGTCACCCAGTAAGGCTAAACGACTACGTTTATATAGAAAACTGAATATAATACGAGGAAAGTAATATACAGATGACAGTAATGGCAAGTTGCTAGCTAGTGGGACTGCGGCTGCGTTGATATGGAATGATATATTGAGGAAAATAATATAAAGATGACAGTAATAGGGACTTTTTCTGACTCTGTTAGATACTGTTTAGAGTTGGACATATTTCGAAAGGAAAGGCAGTTCGTAATAATACGGTGCGTGGCTGGCAAATTCTTTCAATGATAATTTATTTGAATTGGTCACTTGCCGCCGGGTAACGCAAAGTCAAAGATAAGAGTGAACTTATATAAATGGCAGTAACTGGGTCCTATGAATGCAACGAAAACATTTGTAACACGTCACTTGCCTTGAGAATTAGTGGGGCTATGTCTATGGGCCTCGGTAGCTATTTTGATATGGAAAGTCATTTATATGAAGAGAGTATCTCTGGTTCCTATTCGCGCAATAACTTTGTCAGGAGGGCGTTGCAGCCGAATATATTTGTATTGAAATACAAGATGGCACAGAGGGCAGTAACGTAAAACAATACTTTTAAAATCCGATTGTTTTACATTGATTGATGCAGTTAATAATTTTGAGCAGCTACCCAAAAGTAAATAAAGAAGTTTAAAATATCGACTGAAATGTCCCCAGGTCGAACAATATGAAAAAGAGTATCTATGTATTTTATTGATTTTACCACTTCTTTTAAGGAAACCTTCTACCATGTCGACTTTTGTTACAGATAATTTTATATCACAATATATTATGTAAAACTTTTTATAGATAAAATGTTCATTATGCAGAGGGAACGTTTCGCAAATTATCAAAAGAACGTAAAATGAATTTACAGCGAGACAATTTGAATTAATACAGAAATGCAAATTATATACCCATAATGGTGGCGATAACGACCCATCCGTTTATTTTTTCGGAATGTTGTTACTTTTTAAAGCCATGTTAATTTGAATCGCCATTTTAATTTTAACTTTTTCATTTAATCGGTGGTATCGGTCGCGACTGAGAGCAGTGGTGGCCCAGTGGTATCGGCCGCGACTTACGAGTTGTAGGTCGTGGGTTCAAACCCAGCCAGGCGCATTACTTTGTGTAATTTATTTCATCACCACTGCTCTCAAAACGGTGAAGGAAAACATCGTGAGGAAACCGGCATGTCCTAGAATCAAAAATTCGAAGACATGTGACATCCACCAACCCGCATTGGGCCCGCGTGGTGGATTATGGCCCACTCCCTCTCTCAAAGAGGAGGCCTGTGTCCCAGCAGTGGGAACATTTATAGGCTGATGATGATGATTTAATCGGTGTGTTTTTCAGTTATCCTCGCCAGATTTGATTAAAAAGAGTTCGGGATACATTTAGTTACTGCTTTGAATTTTTAAGGTTTTTTTTTTTATTTAAATCGTTTTCTTTTTTTGGAAATAACATTACTCATTAAATGTTTTGACAAATTATAAAAATTAATAAAGTGATTGACTTGATGGGTGCTTGCTTCCTACGCAGCTTAAAAACGAAAATTTAATCATACATACAAAATTTTAAAAGAAAATCCCTCACCCACAAATTACCTGGACAACCCAGCAACAAAAAACAAATTGTTTTGGTATCCAAACCCACATATTGTGTTACATGACTCATTTCAAAGTGTAGGCGTTTTAAATATTTGTGCAAAATTAGGAATATACATTTTTAATTAAGCTATAATTTTACACAGTACAGTTAAAGAGCTTCGCATTTCTATGTTTCATAAAATAAAATGTTATCTTCATCATAACAATATTCGTAATTGAACTTGACTCGTGAATTTACTGTTTAATATTGTGAGTAGGCCTTTAAGCTTTCAAATATACAAATTGAAATTAAAGTTACAAACGTCTTTATACACCGTGTTCCGGACGATATACATAAACTTCGACCAGATGTTCAAACCACGGAAGTAAGCATTTTTCATTATGGACACATTAATAAATTCTTATTTTTTATTTTTTGTTAATTTTCATACAAACTAAATACCTAGACGTAAATAACCCGATATGCATGCCTCTTTATCCGAATTGGCAACGTCATTCATAACATTTGGCGGGCTGAAACAAATGAAATGCAAATAGTATTTGATAGATTTCAAATTATGATACTTTCTCACTGCATAGCTCAATTAAATTTCATTAAATGAAATTACAAATATCTTTGTAACGAAGCCTTTTTAAGTACTACTTCCTTTGCTGGATTTGATTTGTAAAAGCCATAGAAGTATTTGCTAAAGTTTATGGATAACGTGAAGAACACGGTGTATAATAACGTAAATATCTTTACAGGCGCTACGCTTCTACGTAGAAATAGTTCTTTCTCTTGGAAAGAACAAAATATTGATTCGGGCCCGGTTGCCAAGTTGGTAGAGCTTTTGATTTACTGAATCAGATGGTCGTAAGTTCAAATCATGCTTACCAACGAATCTGTATAATATTTAAATGAATTAAATAAGAATTAAAAATCTCGGTGGCCCATAGGTTTGAAACCTCACCTTTTCATGCAAGGGGCTGCCGTCTTACTACAAAAAGTGTAACTGCAAAACGACCCATATACCAACGTCAATTGCCGTTTTGCAGTTAATTTTTTTTTAGACAAGTGTTAAACAGATGTTTAACTTTTTGTAGTAAGACGGTGTGAGTTTAAACCTGGGCAAGTACCATTGTGTCTTTTTCATGAATATAAATACTTTCTAAAGTTTATATTGGAAATCACTGACATCGGTGAAAGGAAACATCTTGAGAAAAACTGTCAGAAAATATAAATATGTCTAAAGCCGTGTCAGAGGCCTGTGGAGTTACCAGAGGCGGCCTAATTAACTCATACCAGAAACATACACATAAAAATTAAAGATGGTAATTTAAAGATGGTTTAGTTTTTCTTATACAAACTAAAGCAGGGTTTTGACTTATTAACATTACATTACAACACGCGTGATCTTTGCCCATTGCTAGGCATAGAACCTTATTGTCCCGGAATAAAATCCTACGACCTAGCCACTATTAAGCCATTTATAAAAATAAATATAAGTTATATAAAGATAGGCTTGCAAGTAGCACAGAAAAAAATAACTATGAAAATTATTATAAAGTCTACATAAAATGTAGTGATCAACATTCCTTACATAAGTTTTTCATTTAGATTCAAAACATATTACAATAAACAAACGATAAGGATCTAGGTCAACTATTTTGTTCGTATACAACGTACATACAACCATTTAATTCGGTAGACCTTTACTAGCCGCAAGCCGAAACCTTCAGAAAGTAAAGGCTCGGCCACACCCAACGATTTACATGCGCATTTTGTGCAAAACATAGGGCATTGTAGTGCACTGTGCAATTTCCACATGCAAACAACTCGTATGCGTGAAAAAATTTAACATAAAACATTATGATTTCGCATCTACATGATTGCAAATTATTTGCGCATAATTAAATCTTACACCATCTTAACATCGAGACATGTGTATGCTCGTTCCACTTAAGTAAAGTTACTTGCGCAGGATATTGTACTGTATTGTCATCTTAACATTAAATAACACGAGTATCTACTTGTACGTGCAAAGAATTTGTGCAAGTGAGACCAATCGTGTGGCCGGGCATTATCACGGTAACCTTTAGCCAATTAGCCCGGTAATTATCGTCTTTCTTTCAAGGAAACGTGATTAATTCTCTTTCGCGATAATCTTTCAGAATAACGGTATCGAATACATGATTGTGGGTTGAGTTATAGCGAAAATCTTCGAGGATTTTTGTGAGAAAAAGAAATTTTGTACTAAAATCACAAATTCGGATGTAAAGTGCGTAGGTTCGTAATTTTGTTGGCCAAATTCTTTGAATTTTCTTTTTTCCTCCTCCACTGTGTTTATTTGAAGAAAATGCCAAATTATTTTGGAGTGTAGTCTTAGTTCTTACTTTGAATCAATACATCTTCTCAAAAAATATCTTAATTTCGAAGAAATCTATTTGGAGTAATATTTGTGATTGAACGATTGATAGAAAAGCTTTTATTTCAAATATAAATTAAGTACAATTCGATTTTTCAGAAATTTTCCGGATAATTATAATAAAATCAATGCGACAATACTAGTTAAATTGGTAAGAAGGATGGGGCAACCAGTGTTATAGGTAGAAATAACTTTTCTACCGATAAAACTGGTTGGGCATCCTTATAACCGCTATCTTTCCATTATACAAGTCGCTTATCTATCCACACTTAAGGCAGTACCCGAATATACCTACGTAACAAAACAGTTTTCCCCTTTCTTACCCCAAGAAAACAATACCATTATCTAACCAAACTTATAAAATACAGACAATCAAATCTCTAAGATTACACGTACGTATCTACAAATGGAATCTCGAAACGAATGTACCAGGAATTCAGAAGCCAGCAGGAAATTGTACACACAATATGTTTGTGGTATTCAAAGCGAGGTTGGAACCTATGGCCGCATGCCAATTGCCCGAATTATTAGCAGGAGGTGCTCTTTGTTACTGTTGTGCAGTATTGTGTAGGGATATGACGTCAGAGGTTATATTGTTCTGTGGTATTGGGTAGAAGTGCTTGAAAATTCGTGCCAAGTTCGTAAAAGCACATTTTTCTTGAATTTACGAGTATGTGTATGTTTAAGACGAAAATTGTTAAACGTTTGTCTAGTGATGCAGCTAGGAAGACCAGAGAAAGAATAAATCAGCAGTGTGAAGGATAATATGGCTAGAAAGGAGGATACTGCTGAAATGACGACCAATGGAAGATAAAGAAAGAAGAAAGAAAAAGACATGCTTCGCTGCCCCCAAATAAATTACGATAAAGGCAGGAGAGTGTTAATGATTGCAATGATAAAATATCAGCAGCAAACTATGGGCTCTTCAAATTTGACGAATATGTTGCTTTAAGAAATTAGGATTTTTTAAATTATGAGTCAAGTCAAAAATAAGGCGAGTAAACCTGGATGCGCACTACGATGGCTGATTCGAGGCGGCGCGACCCTCGAAAAGAGTACTTGGATACTGCCTTGGATTAAGAGGATATGGGTGAGGCCTTTGCCCATGCCTATTAAAAAATGGATCAAATTAAAATCCCGGAACTCATCGCGGCATATAAATCAAACAGATCCTTGCACAGAAGCCGATCATCCATGATACGTTACAATCAAAGCGTCAGTTCAGTAAGGAGTACTTACTCACCCTTCTTCACATAAACCCTCATTGGGAAACTTTACGACCACATTGCTACCTACCCCCAAGGCTCACAAGCTTGACGTTTATGTTACAAAAGATAACAAATAGGGACCATACCCCATAGTGATAAAAATGAGGGGAACGTTAACGAGACCCATAGGCGATGGCAAAAATTATCCTTACAAGGCACTATCGAAATAACTGCAGTAATAAAGGACCTTCAAAGTTACTTATAAAGATAGTATTGCAGGGTATTAAGGCGGGGTGATAACGCTTACAGTGTGATTCCGTTGATAATCTTTCGGTGTGTAGCGATATTGGTCACGGATTTGCCAGTGTGCGTATAATAAGGTTCCTTTCCCCTATTTTCAAAGGGTTTTGTGGAAAATGAATCCAAAAGATTTTAAGAATTGTCATTGTTAATTAATTTCTTAACATTTACTGTTATAAATGTGAAAATAAGTTTGTGTTTTTCACGCCTAAACCACTGAACCGATCATCCTGAATTTTTGGGTAACCGTCAGATGTAAAGAAACGTACGTAAAGTGCCATAAAATAAAATACAAATAAAACATGTTCTATATTTTTCAACTCTGAACTGACGGATTTTTTTTTAAATATTGCTATTGTATTCTCGGTTTAAGAAACTGCATGTTTGTTTTACGTTTACGTCGAGTACTCATCCAATACAAAAATCACAAGTTCAGTAAAAAAAAACAAAGGCCTTCGTGTTCTTGAGACGTCGTATTTGATAAAAATCCGCTATCGAAATATTCGTAATGATACAAAAAGCATTGGAAAGTACTCGTATTTCTTCCTTTTCTTTTTAATGTAATTCGTATGGCTTGAGGGGTTTCTTCAATTATAATACTTTGCTTATTTATCCGTGCAATGACGACGAAAAGTGAGTTTCGGTATAATAATCAAAAAAGTTTTTTTTTTGTATAATAATGTTACGAGCCAGTAACGACTTCGGCTCGTATAATTTTTCCGCCTTTAGGCATACTTCAATAAAGATTTTTAAGGGTAGCAACGGATTGATGCCTAGTTAAAAGTTTAGGAATACTTTGTATTGATTTATTTGATGTTACTACGTTTAAGTAGGTAATAACGAATGAAATTTTGTATTTTTTTAACCATTATTGGAATGACTTTTTTAAACTACGAGTATCACGGTTTGCTTCTAAACTTAAAATGTCACTTACGGGAAATCTTCCGACTTCCGTGTTCTAAAAGAACACGGAAGTCGGAAGATTTCCCGTAAGTGACATTTTAAGTCCATTATTAGAATGGATGTAGAAACCACAGTGTTTGGAGTGACTTACCTATAGGACGATAGGTATTAGACTATCTAATCATAGTCTGAATTCATCAATATTTTATTTTTCTTCAAATGACTTACCTGTAATTATGTTCATAAATTATTTATTACCTAGACATAAAAAGCTAAAACACTTATGTAATAAAATTAGTAGATTATCCCAACTTATTATTCGGCTCAAAGAATTTGCGACGAGCGCTAATTAATTATAATTTCTTGTTATTAATTTCTTTTAACGGAATATCTCTTCTTTGTGCTATTTTTTTACGTCAAGGTAGGTTACCTACTTAATTTTTACAAATTAGAGATGAATTCTTTTACAAAGAAATGAAATTCGTAATAAATTACAGTTTTTAATAGATTGAATATAAATACGGTCAATAAAGTTATGAAAGTGGAGGACAGTAGGATAAAGTATTTAAGATGCACAAACTGTTCTTCTCTCCCAAGGCGCACTGTCTATTAGTGGTTTTAACTTCCAAAGCGAGATGCCACGTCCCTTAGCAACAGATTCTCGGAACGTTGCCACACTAACCAATAAATAGTTCCTCACAATTCCCATGGGAGCCACTTCTTGCTACAGGACGCTTAGAAACTTAGTACCAACTAATAAGTTTTCCAGAACTAACAACGTAGGTCCTAACATTTATCACCCCATTTTTAGATAGAGAAACCTCCTTTTGAGACTAAAACTCTTTTACAAAAAGAAACATTCGACATACGACAACAGCATTGTGCCCACAGAACCGAAGATTTATTGGTACGAACCGCTATTTTGTGAATTAAAAGAAAATACGAACAAAAACGAAGGCGAAATTGCCAGGCGCGGTGACCGCGGACAAACTGCCTGCCGTTTCCGAATGCCCCCAGAATTCTAATAAAGAAAGCAAATTGGAAAATCGAACAGGTATTCGCACCGTTGGATGACGTTGAATTGCTGAATCGGTGTTCCGTCTCATGTGATTAACAATGGCCCGAAAAACGTTACGTTTCACGTAATAAATTAATGTCCACTTTATCAAGATGTAGTTGTCCCATTTTTGTCGGGTATGGTAACGAGCGTTTGTTGGCCCATCACATATTCAAGTAGAACGGATGTGTCGACTGATTTACGTATGTTTTCATAAACCACTTGCTTACTCGAATGAGGAATTTTATAAACATTTTTATGAAAATTATTCTTGTAGAAAACGGTGGAAGAATTTTAAGTCCACAGGGTTGATGGTAATTTTATGTTTTTAAATTATGTTTGCAAATTATTATGTAGCTGTTTCTTGAAAACGTTAAGTTAGCTACTACAGCAGTTTTAATTATTTTCAGACAAATAACCAAGTTTAAACCTACCGAAACCCAAATAAAGACGCATCTCTGCGTCAAACATGGACTGAAGTATTTCAACTAACGCATAGGCAGGTCCGGAAACTAAAATTTTACATACAGAAGATGTAATAAAGAGAGTATATGAGTACTAAATGGGCATGGTCCGGTCACGAATAAAATGTTCTAGAGTTGTGCGAGTTACATGACCCCCGGGTACCGTAACATTCACACAATGCTTGCGTTCCAGCACATTTCAAATAAAACCGTATTTACGACTTCCTGCTCGCACTGCGATCCTGGTACCCTGGCTAAATACTTCTGTGCTTTTGTCTGCGCTTTTTTATTTATTTAACGAAACATTTAACATTCAGGTACTTAAAAAATGCTATAAAAGGGGTCGTTGGAAAGTCATCTGAATACTTTTTAACATTTTTATGCCAAAATGCAAACAAAATGAACATAGAATTGCTTATTTCTTCTCGTTTTTCCAATTTCAGGAGTAGATACTTAGGCACGAACATGTTTTCTTAGTGTGGTATCATTATATATAAAGTACTGACTGCTGTAATCTTAACCCCTCTTTTTGAGTTGGAAGCTCGTCAAGTGTGTCCTCCTGTCCTAGGTTAAGCAAAAGAGACTGTAAGACTCGTACTGCCTAAAAACCACAATGTTCCTTCAGTTGCTCTTTGCGTTCCAGGGCCACAGTATCTTGTATATAATAATAATATTTTATTTATTTTCAGACCATAGTGTCCATTTCGTTAGTAACAATGTTCTTATAGACTAGTGTTAGTACTGCTTAAGCTACCCACAACAAGACATAAAAAGGATGAAAACACAACACTCACCGCTGCGCCATCCCATGACAAATGGAGCAGCACAGTCCAGCCGACTAGCAATCATGCTAAGGATGCTGTTGGCGCTGCCGCGTACCCTACGCACCAGGGAAGCGCATCTTTTCCTCATTCCTCATTGTTTAGACAGACCCGTGGCTAAAATCATAACCGGGTTATGATTTATAGATTGACATATAGTTGGAGTATTATGAATGACATCGTGCAGTTTTTCCATGAAATTAATAATACAGCGAGGGAAAAAATAACATTACAAAAATGTAATACACTTTATTAGGCTGTTCATTATGGCTTTCATCAATTATACTAGAAAATTAGTCTAAGATAACAGAAGAAGTCGTAGATAACAGCATCAAACAAACGTTTTACATCATTTCTGCCACTCAAAGGTGAATTTTATGAAAGCTTTTACTGTCCGTCTTCGTTTTCAAAATGATTGAATTTTCTTCAACGATATTTAATTTACCTTTACCTTATTTTAAGACGAAGTTGTTACAATGAAATGACAACAATATCATTAATTGATTGAGTTTAATGTGACCTTTATCAGCAGAAGAATACTTCTTCAGACTTTCATATTTATTTTTCATTCTTAAACTTACCTGTGCATTATTATTATTCAACCGGACGACTATTTACTAAACACTAGTTTTTTTTGTGGGTTATGTACTAGTCTGACATCTCCTTTCGATCCACGTGGAGGGACTCATTTCATGAGGTCCATTCCACAAAAAAAGGAGTTTTTAAAGCTGTACATTCACAGTTTTACACTGTTGAAACTATTTTTGGTTGCAATCTTTTGGACATAAGCTTCATTCTTTAAAAAAATTAAACATCAGATTCTGTTGTACACTTGTCCAAAAACTTTCAACTGCAAAACGGCATTTGACGATGATATAACGGTTGTTTTGATTTGATTTTTTAGACAAGTGTTCAACAGATTTTTAACTTTTTGTGATACGACAGTTCAAGTTTAGATGTATAGCAAGGCTCTTTACGACTGCGGCTTACATCAGATGCACCTGTAAGTTCAAACAGCTCGTTTCGCTCAATTACCTAAGCACGTCAACCCTGACATTTTACAACAGATTTTAAAGATATTGTTAGAAACATTGTTAGTGCTGTAAAACAGCGGTTTATGTTAGCTTTACAGGTCACTTTAGATAATTTGAAACTACGGTAGTGAAGTATAGGGCTCTGAACAAAGTTACATCAAGGTTGTTTTAAATTGAATGAGCGTTGAACATGAACTGCTATTAGAACGATGAAAACATTGGAAAATATTTTCATCGTTATTTTGTATTTGTATTAGTTTTAATCATTGTTTGTATTTAAATAGTATTCCAGGGATGTTTCTTTTTTTGGAGTGGTAAAATCATCAATTGAATGAGTCGTCCCGCCCTGGGTGAAACGGATATGACTGTGGTCAGACTCTTTTTGACTAAAAGTCTAGCCTGTTGCCCTTTGTTTTCCAAGGCCTCGGTGTCCTTTTAAGGCAGTCCCGTGACTGTTTGAATGTTTTGCGGATATGTGAGAAGAAATATGTTAGGTACTATTTATTTGACGAAAATAACTATAATAAATCAAAACAAAATTAAACATACACATTGTACTAACTTAGACAATAGGATGATTATTACTTAAAAGAATTACGAAGAAGAATAATTACAAAACAATTTAAGTTAATAACAAAGACAACGGGACTCTCCGTTCATTAGTAAAACTTTTCAAGAAATCTTCCTTTGGAATACCAAATTACGTTAGTTGTCATATTGATTGGGGGTGGCTATTTAATAATTCAGTAGCGCGAGGCAACAATTTGAACACGAACAATTAAGTAACCTCTTTTGTGATTATTGTTATTGTTGTGTGATAGCTTACATAATAATAATGTGTTTAGTGACCTTTGGCTTTGTTGAAAATTAGGTTTGCCGTTTGGCTTTTTCAGAAAGTATTAAATTGAAGTTTTTTTTACGTTTTACTAAACGTTGTGAAATTTGGTTAGAATAACTTTCCCTAGTTTGTGTCCAATTATATACTCGTAATTATATCTAAATGCATAGGATATGTGGACGTCCCAATAGCATCATAAACTTTATTGAGGAGCTGTAGTCGGACTGAACTTAGGTACCTATGCACTGTACACTGGCACTGTTACCAAAGACAAACATGCGGGACATATATTTAAATTAACATTTAAATATTACGTACTAGTTAAGATTTTGATTAATTTCTTGTTTAAGCTTCAGTAGGTACTATTAACACAGTTTTTAAGTTTTTATTCTGGTACAGTATCGATGGAAATGAATTTATTAAATTTAATTCAAAAGCAAAAACCCGATGTTGAGTTTCAAAATGCATCTGAAATAGGGTCTCTATTATTTTCCACACGTGCAAATAGATTACCGAAATTTAAGGAAGCGCATAACTTCGAAACGACTTCACCGAATTGTTTTCTTTTGTGTTGTGTCCATTATTGTCAGATTTTTAGAAAATCTACTAGGGGGAAATTGAAACCATGGAAAGCAGCTGGGGCCAGCCTCAACTATTTATTAATACTCAGTTTTTAACACAGGTTTCGTCAACGGATTAAACGCAAAAAATATTTCATTTGCTACCAAAAATAAATCCTATACATACATTTCATCACACGTAAAAAAAAAGTTTTACACGTCAAATCACCTATTGTTTGCGTGTTCATATCATATGAATTCTGATTCAATGAAAGTGGAATAGTCACGCGATGTGATAACATAATGTGAGTCTATTGAAAATCAATGCCTAGGGTTAATGATATGATTGACTTGCCGACTGACCTTTCTGATAAAAGGACTATGTGGACTGAGGGTTAAAAAGGAGTGAGAATATTTATGTGTCATGATCATCAAGAAGCTTTTACTGTTTTTTACTTCAATTACTTTTAAGATATTGCATAGCTTTTATCGTGAGCTCTGAGCGAGGTGCGGCGCGGTGACCGAATCAAAAATTTTCCAAAAACCTAACGAAAAATCCTAAGGAAATTACCTGACACCACGCATCATCTAACGTCGTTTCAGTTCGGGAGACTTCGGCAATCATAAAGGTACAGACAGACTTTTTTTTTAATTCTATTTTTAGTTAGGGGTTTTTATCTAAGACATGACAACCCCATCATACCCTTTTACAAAATATCTTCGTCTTATAAACTAACTTTCAACAAGGAGAGTGAATTACTCAGGAGGTGCTTGTCATCGCTTCACAAATTTTTTTTTGTTATATTGGAACACGGTGAAGATAAAATTGACTGTATTAAGCCTACATCTAACCTGTTTAGCTTTAGCTCGATCATGAGTAATGCACGTTCATCTTCTCTTCGGACACAATCCAACAGCAAATGTTGTACATCCTCACAGACAGACGTGGTCATAAAGGTACGGACAGACGTGCTCGTTACTAGCACGAAAGCATGCTTTTATTGAGCAAGGGGCAATTTTATTGAGGGAGAGGGAGAGGGAGGAGGAGGAGAACGTTTCTTGACGTTTCACTTGATTGACGTGGCTGACCATAGCCTAATTAGTACAGTAATAAATGTAATAAATAAATAATTACTCTATTTAAGTCGCAATAAATAGCTCTCTTTTTTCAAGTCTAGTCATAATAGTTATTATTAAGTTATATGTAAATATATTTTTTTTTTCATTGTTGCTATAATATTGTTTAGTTTATTTTATCAGTATTATATGTATTAGTATCTATATTAATATATACATGTCTTTGATTTTTTTTGTACCCTACCACAATATTCTCTTATTTAACCCAAAGGTTGACTGGCAGAGAATGCCTTGTGGCATTAAGTCCGCCTATGTACCACTTTATGTACATGAAGTTTAAATAAATAAATAAATAAATAAATTGTAATTGCATAAGTTGATAAAAAATGATATGCAATAGCTTTACCGCGGCAGTTCCCGAGTGCCACACGTATTTCTTTTTATGTGTAGTAACACACGCTATCGTTTATCACAAACTTTCGTACCTATTCAGTAGTAAGATAAGAAATAACATTTTTATGTGGTCTTTTAATGACAGTTTAGAACTCTTGGATCCGCTCGCAATTACTAAGTTGCGATAAATAATTCAACAGAATTTATGCCTAGTGTGAAACAACTATTTACATTCAAAAAAGTTTCTTTTTAGTTTCATAAAATATTATATTAAATGACTGATCTCGCCCTGAATAGGGCAGAAAGGACCGTTGGACTCGAAGTGACCTAATGACAAACATATATGCACATGATTTTCTTCAAAACTCTTTAAATTGCTATAGAAAATACGTTACGTAATTCAATTGCAGGTTACTGCTGAATAAATTAGTGTGCGTCATTATGGGCGCGAACATTACGCCAAGTCATTGTGTGGTGCGTAACGTAACGCGACTACGTAAAGCCTTCTTAATTATTCCGCTCTTGTTTACGGGAAATTGTTTCAGACTTTCAGTTAATTGGTCCTTTGACTTATTTGTATGTGTTGTGTGTTTTGATCGTTTAGTCAAGTGTTTGTTGTCGCTTGAGGTGTTTTGATGGGGAGATAGTCGATTTCATGACTTTAAATTGGTTATTGTGTGTGTTTTCCGGGTTTGTTGAGGTGGACTTGAAAATCCAGCTGAAAAACACTATTGTGTTTTTAAAGTCAGTTTTGTGGGTGTTCACAAAATGTTCACTATAGAACAAAATGTTTTCTGGAAATATTTTTATTTTCTACTCTTTTGTTCCATATTAGGATTTAATCATTGACAAAAATTACGATTTTTCATACAAGCATACCTAATTTAACCCTTTCATCTCGTAAAGGGGTTGTCAAACGGGATCAGTAAACTTTTCTCGTTCCTTATTGTTGTTCATGGACTTCAAAAAATACTGCGCTTTAAGGATAAAGCGCAGTATTTTTAATTATAAAGCGTAGAGCAGTCGCTGGCCCCTATGGTTTCGCTGCCCGTACCCAAATGGCCCCACTCTCAACTCATCGCCATTCCGTGCGCCCACCTTCGCGTTGAAGTCCCCCATAACAACGGTGAAGTATGTTTCGGAGGTATGTATGGCCTCGGATATCTCCTCATACAATGCCTCTACTTCATCATCGGAATGTGTCGAGGTCGGTGCATATACCTGTATGACCTTCAACGAATACCGGTTGGTTATTCTGAGTATAAGGTATGCTACCCTACTCGACACACTGTCGACTTTCACAACGTTGTTGATGAGGGACCTGCGGACGAGAAATCCAACACCACCCTGGGATTTACGGTCTCCTTCCCGGTAGAAAAGCATGTTGCCGGAATCTAGAACTATCGTATCCTGACCCTCTCTTCGGACTTCAGATAATCCCAAGATATCCCAGCGCATTTTGCTCAATTCTTCCTCCAGCTCGATAATCTTCTCATCGGTCCTCAGTGTGCGGATGTTGTGTGTTGCCAGGGCCAGAGTCCGTTGGGGGTGGTAGCGGGGCATCTGCCGGGGATTCTTAGCACCCCCTGCTCCGCCGTTACCCGATCCGCTACCCAGACCAGGAATAGCGGAGCTGCCGGGGACTGGGGGCCGTGTGCTATTGTTTTCAATCATAATGGGGGGGGGGGGGGGGTTGCCATAATCCCCACGCTTGGCAGGCGGCTTGGGGGATCGCAGTAAGGTCACCGAAAGTTTACAAAGGACGCTGCTGCCCGTCCTTCGGTGGCTGGACGTAGTTTAAGGACGTACCCGGGTCCCACAGCTGAACAGGAGTTCAGCTTAGTCCTGAAGAAAACACTACAGGGTATTTCATGCTTTATGTTGTCTCACAGAGAATTTAATTTTTTCCATCCTCATGAGACAAATAAAATTCCCCTTTGCTACCAAACACGATGAAGATTTTTCCGGTTATATTATTATGAAAAGTTTCGCAAGAAAAACGAACCATACCTTTATTAAAAAAGACATAATCCTTTTTATTCTCAAGATAATCTCTTCGCTGCCGCTTATAACACCTAGAGAAAACTCTGACAGTTTAATTACATTTTTGACGCAAAGTTGTCGAACCTTGAAAAAGGTTTATTTACAGAATATTTACTGCTTACAAAACGGCCGTGTAAACATTTTCTTAGAAAACAAAACATTGTTATAAAGACACCGCTTTTATTTCGACGAGATTTCTACAAGTTAATCCTTAAGTAACTGAGCATAAACAAATAAAATTAACATAATTAAACTTTCTGCCAGCAAATCAGCGGGTCTGGAGTCTACGAGATTTTTAGAACAAAATATAAAAATAACTTGATAAACTTTCCGCTGACGGACATTTTTGAGGACTTGAGTAACGAATATTAAAAATATTTTCTCTTCTTTTTATAGTTAATCTTCCTAGTTGTGTCTTATGAAAGTGTCTGGGAAAAATTGTTTGCGTAGAACGCTGAAAGTTGTGAAGATTGACAGCATTTTTTTCGTGTCGTATTAAGAGCGCATATTCTGAAAGTTGGCAGCGTCGCAAATGATTGTCAAATATTAACAAGTTTTAATTAATTTAGCAATGTTACTGTATGGAAATAAGAAATATGGCTCTGTAGTGCACTAAAACATTGATGTAGGAATGCAATTAAAACACTGAATTTGATTTTGTAACCGTTTTAGTTTAGTATTTGGAAACCTTCCAAATGCTTTTTTTACACCTTAAACTATATACTCGGTGTTACGATATTAATTATTGCATTCCCTAATCAATGTTTTAGTGCACTACAGAGCCATATTTCTTATTTTCATACAGTAAATTTACAAAATTAATTTAAACTTGTAAATATTTGACAGCTGTTTGCGACGTTGCCAACTTTCTGGTTATGCGCCCTTAAGCTAAATTCTGTCGTAATGTAAGAAAAGTTTTTTTTACTATTGGAGGCACACTGCATGTCATTACTTATGTCATTTATTACAGGTACGTGCGACAGCTACACATAAACAAGAAGCGTAAGTAATGATATCACCATCTTGACTGAGAGATTGGATTGCTGCGCTGCGTTTCCCGAGTTCGATTCCCACACGGAAATAAAATAATGAAATAAATTTATATGACCACAAGTAATTGTTTCGGGTCTGAGCCTTTGTATATGTGAGTTTATTTGTTTGTAAAGCACCCACGACACCGGAGAAATTCCAAGTGTGGAGCAACGTTTTTTAATTAAAAAAAAATAGGTATATAACTTGTTTAGGTACACATTCTTAGTTGAGTTTTAATTTACAACTTTATATTTTAGCATCCACTTTTCAGTTTTGTTGATTATTTAGCCTATAATCACTTAAGTCCACCATTTTAAAGTCACTTGGACTTTATGATTGAAAGTACCCGTTTTCCATTGTTATTTTTAGTCAGCGCTGTGAATGTTGGTGCTTTTTGTTAAAACTTGTACCTCAATGCTAAAGGCTACTACTGGCATTTTCGATTGACTCGTGGTAGCGCTAGAAAATCTAAACCGTTTTTTTTTCGGCGTAGTCTAGTAGAAAAGCAAACTTCATGTTAAAACTAATTCGTCACCAGCCATTAAAAATAAAAACACAGTTTATATTCAAAGAAATATTTTTGACAGTCAGTCAGCAATAAATTCAAATAAAATGCACGTACGAGGACAATACAAGACATAAAACCTACCTATTTTATTTTAAACCACCTTGACGATGCTTGTTCCCTGGTACCTTAAGTTGCAACAGTCATAGCAAAGTGACCTTTTCTATAGAAATAACTTTTTAGAAAACATTCTAATCGTCAAAGTTTAGTTTTGTTTCGTATATGCAAAGAGTTTTCCATTGTTACCTGAAGGTTAGTCGGTACTTACCAATTGGGAAACGACTGCAGATACTGGCCGAAAAACAAACAGCAGTTGGTAAAACTAACGCCTCTAAAACAATTAATTACCTACTTTTTAGTAATGATAACATAAAAAATACATGTGGCACTCGGAGACTGCCGCGGTGAAGCTGTTGCATATATTTTTTATTATTTTAAAAGAAAAAAATCGCTTACCGCGTGTATTTAGCGAGAATATAATTTATTTAAAATGTTTGTGGTGCACTAATGTAATAAAGAACTTCTTTTTTGTAGGAGAATTTTATAAGTAGGTTTCATTGTGAAAACTCCTTTTCACAATGAAACCTACTCTGGCCGTTTAGAATCAGTAAGAAAAAGTAAATTGTTTTTATGACGGATATTTTTTATGATTGCCGAAGTCTCCCGAACTGAAACGACGTTAGACGATGCGTGGTGTCAGGTAATTTCCTTAGGTTTTTTCGTTAGGTTTATTCGTTTGGTTTTTGAGAATTTCTTGATTCGGTCGCCGCGCTGCGCCGCGCTCAGAGCCTGCGATAAAAGCTATGCAATAGCTTAAAAATACTGAGAGAATCCGTTTAGCGTAGGAAATCATCGTAATAAATTATAAGTCATCCCTATTATTAGTCCTCTCTCTCTATCAGTGGGTAGGGACTGTCAGACTAAAACCCAGCCTGTTCTTTAATTTTCTTTGCATGTTAGGGTCCAGGATCCTCTTGAGAGATTCGTGTAGCCCTGGCAGGCAAGAGAAGTCCTGAGATTTACTAGTTAACTAACACTAACTTTCATCTTTCTTCAGTAACTCGAAAATTATTAAAATTTCATTGTGTGATTCAGTAACGAACATCCAACCATCAATCCCGACTTTCGCATTTATAATAATAAGTTAGATTATAGTGATTGTACAGATTTCAGACAGTTAATTATCCTATTTTTATGATTATAACATATTCGAAAAAAACTACTGAATCAACACATGACACGGAATAACTGAAGCCAAGTAGAAAATCGATCACTAAAAATAGTCATAACAAGAATACAAATCAAACGGCGAACACCAAAAACAAAACTTCCGCCTATTACTCTAACTCCAGTAATATTTTAGTGAAGTTCCTACACCGCACGGTTCGATAACGCTACTGTGACGCAGCGTTTCCACTGCGTAAAACGAATGAAAGCGAACTGGCGAAACGCAGAGTCATCCCTTTGCAGCTACCGAGTTTTTACATAAGCGCACTCTCGTTGGCAATTAAATTGAGTACTAAGTTCTGAGTGTGAGAGTCCAGTATAGGATGACATTTAATTAGTGGACTGTTTTCCCTGACATTCATTACCATGACTTTACATTTTTAGGTACTGGATCATTGACAAAACTTGCTAGAAGGATTTAATTCTACTATGGCTCAAAAATTCGTCAACTAAAATAAGATTTCATTGAAACTACTGTATATAAATGATGAAACAACTGATGCTTTATAGGTTGGTTAAATCGAACATACCTTTCTAATACCACAACATACATGATAAATGTAGTAAACATAGTATATGCACGTAGTACAATTACGAAGTATTTTTTTAGCATTGATTTTTCTGAGAACTTCAATTAAAGAGCCTATAGAATAAATTGAATGCCAAGACTTCGAAATTGTGCTACAAAACAATTAACCTTTAACTTTAAGTGTTAGATAACGTTGCGTAACTTTTAAGGACGTGTTATTTAATTAAAAGTGTTTTCTACAAACTTTCCTTAAAACAAAACTTCAGGTCTAATTAACTTCATAATTATAAAGACCTGAAACTTGGAGTTTTCAAACACGAACGAAATTATGTAACATTAAAAATATGTTAATAGGTCGAGCCTATAAAATGGCGGAGTTGATAAATTCCTCGAATATTTCCTTCTCGAGAAAATTACGTAAGTTGACAACGTTCTAGTTCAGTGCACACAGCACACAACGTTGATTAGATTACCACAAGGGAACGACAGTAACTTTCTTATATGTAGTAATCGTTAAAACGTGATCTTTATTGCCATAATTACAGATGCGTAACTCCTTTGAACTTATTTTGGGTAACCAATTACTTACCTTCGTGCGCGTCTTCATTCATGTAAGATGGCCGCTTGAATAAGGAACTAGGGTTGTCGTTTAGTGTGATTGTGTTAATTAACATTCGCTTTTATGACTTATAAGTAAGTAATTAATTTGCGGCTTACATTGGTTTAGGTCTACGCTACACCTTAATGGTGGTACTTGGCAAACATCATTATTTTGTAAAATATAGTCAAGAAAGGCTGAAAGTGAAGGTGATATTGCCTTTAAAATGTTTTTAGGTTAACTTAGGCATTATTTTCCCTAGCCCTTAACCAAATTAATTTACTCAAGGTTTGTGTCGAGAAAAGTGGACAAAAAGCAGAAGCCCAAAACAAAACACTACCCTATTCAGCAAAGAAAGAACCATACTAAATAATAATATAATTCTATTACATAAAGTCTCATCAAATTAATAGTCTCCCGGACTTAATAAAACGTTAGCCATTACAAAAATGGATGGCACTCTATACAGCCATAATTATGGTATTAATCAAAACAACAATTTATTTGGGAAAGTCATACCAGCCTTTAGGAAATATTCTCCCAGGCAATTATATTGAGCGAAAGATTCTCTGCGCAGTTATTTGTCTATCTCCCTGTAAAGGGTGGGGCATTTTAGGATTATGTCGAGGCGTTATGTCGGGATGTTTAACGGGGTATAATCTGCCATGGCATTTTTCGGTCCATTGCTCACATTTGATGTACCTAGGTTGAATGTATTAATTATGTGCTACAGCCAGTAAATGGGGATTACGCTGAGCCTTTGTATTGGTTTGAAATTATTGATATGAAGACTCGGGTTTAAATTGAAAATGGAAACATAATAGGTCGAGGTGATTAATGATTCGGTTCATATGACGATGATGTGTTTATTGACACTTAAAACGAGGAGTGTACTGACATGAATACTGTTATGTAAGTATACTCTCGTTCAGGTAATAAGCAATTCCAACAACATCTGATTAAAAGAAAATTAACATGAAGTCAGCAAATTGCTTCACGTTCTCTTGAGAAAAGTTAATGAAAGAACATTTATTTTCACAATATACACAACATCAAGAACATTCTAATAAAACTTTACGACAACACAGAAATGGTTGCAATCAAACCATAAATTATCAATTCAGTACAATTCAGTATAATGCCGCATAAAATATGACTAAATAACTCATAAAGTATTCACTGAAGCATAACAGCTTTGCAATAGTAATATGGGACGTAATGTGACACATTTTGTTTAAGTGGCAGTTACAGCTCAAGGCAAATTCGACATCGACGTCGCAGGAATAATGTGCAAAATATGTATAGTGCTTAAGTGGATTCGACGGCGCCTGTACCATGTTATAGGGCAGTAATGACATGGCTAACCGATGTTTGGGCCAAGACTCGTGAAGCCTGCATGATTCTGTGTGAATTCATAAGTACCTGGATTAGAAAGCGCCATATATCGCATTTCGCACACACTATAAGGCCGTTCCATTAATACGAGTCTCGGATATTTAACGAGGTTCCTACAAACCGGCACGAAAGTTAACATTGAAACAAGACAACTTTTACATTTTAATAAGTACTTACTGAAGTAGATACTTGGCTTTGAAACGGTTGAGGTCGTTTTGAATCAAATTCAGAAGTTTAGAGTTACCTCTCAATTTACTTGCGGAATATCAAATGTTAATGTTTAGAATGTAAATTGTTATAATTTTGCTACCACTCCGCTTTTGTGGTAGGCTTATTATTTTTATTACTAAGTAGGTAGTTCAAATTTTTTATTAAAAATTGGAATATTTATTTTTGACTGCCTGGGTCTTAGTTGTCGTAGCATGACTGACAGGCATGAGGTTCTGGATTTGACTTACCGGTCTGGCAAAGTGTTATTGAGTTTTTCCAATAAACCATTCTCACGAGCAGTTGCAGAGCTTGGTTTCGTGTTCACTTGATGGCAATAGGCTCACTCCTTATTGCATTATACTTAAAAATAATAACTGGTGAAGTGTATCTGTCTCGTATTCAGGTACACAAGTTATATATGAAATTTTTAATCGCTGAAAGAACTGACATACAAAGTAAATTCGTAACACGTTATTACCTAACAAACTACATATGAATAATTTAACTGCTACTAAAGAATTGATAGCTAGAAACTCCAAGTCAGGTAAAGTCGTTCAGAGCGACACAATTTCTGTCGTAAATACGGAGTGTGCTCAGCCATATAATCGATGAGCACCCTAAAAAGAAAATGAGCTAACACGTTCAACCGTTAGCAGAAACAATGTGTTATATGAAGTATGTATATTGCTCATGAAATTCAGCTTAAGGAAATTGCTCCTCCTCGTAGGAACCCTTGAAGGCGTTCAGAGGGGAAAATTTGATAGCTTATAGCTTTGATAGCGCCAGCACGAGAGTGATGAAGAAAATGTATTTTAAGGTAAAAAGAAAAATTCTTCTTGTGTAGGAGGATTTTTTGAGGGCGGACGGAATGATTGTTTGTCTAGGGTAATTGGATGCTGAGTTTTGACGTAAATGCGTAAATGGTTTTACTTTGTGAAATACCAGTTCTAAAAGTGACGTCAAGAATTTTTAACGAGTTTCTGTTATGAAAATATATTCTGTGTAGAATAATCTGGAAACTAAATGCTTAGGTATAGTAGTCTCAAGACATTTTCTTTCGAGTTCCTTAGTTTGAGATTGATGATATATACGACTCGTTGATTTATTGATTCGGATAGCTATTGATAGAAGACAGCTGAGTGAAATCAATTCTAGGAGTGTTTTTGTTCTTATTTTTATTACTCATCTAAATAATTCATAGTTCATAAGCTTTTGGCTGTAATTTTATTCAACCCTCTCCTTCATTTATTCCTATTGAAGTTTTTAAATAAGTAGTCGATAGTGTTTCATCCATCCCTGTACCAAAATTTATCAAAATCGGTTCAGCGGTTTAAGCGTGGAAGCGCTCACTTAAAGCCTATTCCATATTGCAAATTTACATCATAATGAATTTTAACATCATAAAAATCCGTTATAGGTTTAATACAATATTGTCTTATGTAATTACTGGCACATGACATGACATAAAGCGTAGCGCTCACGGCATCCATTAACTCTGATTACTAATCACTGGTAATGGAGTATTTCGGTAAAATTGAAAGCTGCGAGTAAAAAATGTCGGGTAGGTTATAGTGTGTGTCCCTGTACGCCCTTTGAAGTTTACATGCAATTTGTACAAAGTAATCATGGGTTTGTGACAGTGAAGATGATAGACTACAAGGTTTTTTAATGGTCAGTTTTATTTTTTCAATAACATAGAATGGAAATTTAAAAGGCTTTGACGTTAATTGCGGGTATTAATGGTTTCTTATAAAAAAACGAAGTAATAGTGGCGAGTGTTCTTTCCGTTTCTTCATTAATAAAATAAATTCCTTTGATCTTTCTGAGGCTTTATCACGAGTTTTCACGTGTTTCTGCTAAAAAATTAACGGGGACTTAATTTGACGGGGCCGTTAATTTGATGGACAAAATTAGTTTCTCGTTCGTACACTATCGAATTTAAGTCGTAATACGCAGTAATACATAATAATTCATGCCATGGCAGTTCAAGTTACAAAAATACGAAAAATATATCATCGAAGTACACGCACATTAAATATTTTCCAGTACAACTATTTGATTAAGACAAACACTAAAAATATTACCGATTCCTTACATAACAAAATGTTGACTTATATCCGATGGCATACTGAGAAACACGGCTCTAAGTTAAACCATAAATATGAAACTTGGACCATGTAGCTGATTTGATAGAATCCCGCACCAAGATCAAGAACGGTTCGTTAAGTTCCTTTCCCAGTAACTCAGTTACATAAGTAAGGAGATGGATCAAAACCTTATTTGAGATTGCCATAATGAAAAAGGAGAATTATTATAGAAAATGGTAATCAAGTAGGTATTTATTTTTAGAAAAATATTTTAAAATATAAATTAAGATTTCATCGCAACTACACCTTATTTAAAACTCCAAGTAATGTGATATCTCGTTACAAAGTTTATAAGATATTCAGTTACAAAAGTCAGATCTCGCGATCCATAAATTTTGAAATTCTAGAAAATTTTATTAATTTAAGAAACTCTAGAAGTCCAAAAACACAGTAAAGTCAAAAACGATTCAGTGAAATAAGCCCGTTATCAATATTGCGATCAAAGCTTCGTAGTAGAAGAAGAAAATAATTTCAAAGACGGGTTTCAAAGACGCCTCCAAAGTGGATTTGTGTTGAAAGGGTAGAAGCCTTTACAAACTGTTCAACTAGGGCGTCTCCTTACACTGTCGAGTAAATATTTGCTGTGAGATGAGTTGACACAGAAGGCTCGCACAGTCAACTAGGAAAAGTATGGAAGGACCCACTTTCGGAGGAAACATTCTTCTTAATAGTTATCGGAAATGTGGGAGTGTTGTTGAAAATTTAGTGGATAAAAGAAGTCAAAGAATAGATACCTTTCTTATAAATATTACACATGCACAACATCATATTTGTAGGTGTGCCTATTAGTGCAATCACTTTCGACGGTTATGTTTAAGTTCTTTGTAATAAGTAGCGAGCCTATTCATAAATTGGCTACAAAGCTAGACTCCATGGTAACTACTGCAACATTCCAAATGAAAAAAAACCTTTAAATAACACTTTGCATGACATGGGAATCGAGCCAGAGACTTCACGGTTTGCAGTTGCACTTGTGATCTAGAACTGAAAATTATCGCGAAATTCTGTGGCTGACCTATTATTATTATTGGAGATATGACTGCAATGCATGACGCCATAGACAAATTAATGAAAGCCACTGAAGCACTTTTAAAATAGATATTGATTGAGTATTCCCAGAATGTATTCGTGCCAAGCTAAAATATTTGCGCAATATCAAAAGTTATAGGCTCTACTTGCCAAACAGTAAACAGTTTCATATTTGCACACAATATAAAAGTTCCGAGAGGTTTATCATGTTGGCAGAATCTTAGATTAAGATTTATAGACAAATAAGTTAACTACGGTCAGAAATATAAGAAAGTTATCGTAGACATAAACCATACATAGAGATAGGCTATTTATGGCTATCGTAAATGATATTATTGCTGTCCATGCCCGTATACATATTTAAGGGGCCATTCCCTGCGTAGTGATAATTACTAAGATGGCGGTCGGAGTGACCTCTATTCATAAATATTTGATTGACCAAATGTGATTTGTAGACATTAATATTGAATTCCATACTGTGAGTATGTGGTAATCGAAACCTGATTAAGCGAAGTCCATATTTTTCTAGATTTTCATTACATTAGGCCACACATGTTTTAACATAACTGAAATAACCAATCATTTTAAACACTAATTTGTAAAACTATTTTATTTTTGTGTGATTCATTGTGCAATAGATTTAGTTTTATCAGACTTAATTTTTCTTTTTTTTCTGTTGGAACAGTCTATGTACTGATTAGAAGTTAAAAACAAAATGACCAAGTTACAAGCTAGACAAGAAAGTAAGGGACTGGGTTACGTCTTTCAACTCGGTTACAGTGAAGTAACACAAGGAGAACGTGCAGAGCTTAAACACGAGGTTCAGTCGCAAGAAAAAGGAATTGTTCTCCTTGATTAACTCCTGTGATATTAGATTTTTTACTAATTGTGCCTTGCAATTATTTCTTTTCCTTTTTTAATTGTGTTGATGCTGTAACGTGCTTTACTAAGCACCTTACTATGATAAACTCCTAGTAATATACATAATAATATTTAATATTCTTTTGTCTTTTAAAATTATAACTGTTACTTTTTTGTGATGTTTCTTCATTTCGTAGTGAGGAATGACGACTCAGTCATGAATGCATCGTCAGTGCATGTATAACATGCACTTATAAGTCGTCATTCCTATTTCCCAATGGAATGAGTAGTTGTAACAGCACTTTGAACTACAACTATGGTCCTTACATCTTTCATTCTTCAAATTCCTCTTTCTTTGATTCTTCATTTGATAACAATATTGTCCCTGTGTTTTCAATACCTAAGCTGTGAAAACTTTATTTTTTTAAAGTTCATACGTATATTTTTCGATTTGAGAATTGGTTCAATATCTGCATGATATGTGTGGCGATGCACTTAGTGTGGGCAACAGTCCAAGTTGTATTAACACTATGGTTTGACACTTCTTGGAACACCGAATTAAATCACGAATTGGAGATAGGAAGCGCCGTACAATAGTAACATAATGTATTAGGAGCCAGTACTTAGATGACCACGAATGAGAATGCGTGCGTGCAGGACGCGTTGCCTCTTCCTATGAGGAGCCGCCTCCTGCACGCACACATTCTCATTAGCAAGAACGACGACTAATTTAACATGCATACCCGTTTTAGGCGGGCTACCCGTCTTAGGCTTACCTCCCTAAATCAAAATTGAACCCAAACAATTTGTTTTATAAGGCCATTAAAAATTAAAAATCGGACTTTAAAATGGAGGTAATAAGATTAATTTTATCCTTTTCCTCATTCCACTCAACGGTTTACTTTTCCAAAAGTACATTTTCACAAACACAACTGCACAAACAAGTAAGTTTTGTTCGAACATCGTTACCGAACAGAAAACTGATCTCGTTAGTGCAACCTGAAAATGTGTTTTCATAAATTTTCAAATTCATGTTTCAGCTTTCTGTTAAAACGTTTTAACTTTAAAGGAAAACACGCTCAAAGAAAATGGTATGTGAGGAAGTTGCAAGATATTTATATCCCTCATAGTATAAAGCATAAAATATTTATATATTAAGAGCAGTCTTGTCAGACTTATTTAAAATTCAGAATCTGGCTTTGAAATTTATATTATTTTATCAACTGTCGTCAGTAAACGGTTGGTACAGTTTACCTTTTTCTTTACGGTCTAGACTTGATTTACATGCTAATTTAAAACATTACGCTGAAAATGAAGACTTAACTTTCACTAAATATGATTTACAATGAAAGTTTTAAAAATAAAATTTGACTTTATCCGTTAGACATGTTGTCGAAATTAGAAATCACGTTATGTAAAGCGCCCTTGCTGACTAATAAGCGAAATGAGGGTCTGTGATATTTCACGGTCCACTGCACTCACCTTAAGAGATTTTCCCCTCAAATGATTTACTACTATCGCCTCACTATTTTGCATTCAGTTCGGCTACAAAACTTTTATTTTACACGTTCGTTTTCTACGAGTACTGTGTACTTTCTAAAAATAGACGCGATTTGGGCAACGGCTGGGCTCCATATTTCAGAGGGTACCCATTCGGGATGAATCTAAATCTCTGTATCTTTGGCTCTACGCCCGGTACAGCAATGTTAGGTCATCAGAGCAATGACCTTTTGTACTGAAAGGGTGGTTAAGTAACACTTGGATATTTATTGTAAGTTTTAATCATCATTTTTGACATTCTGTAATCATTTTTGATTTTTCCACATTGGAAAATTCGGGTTGTTGTAAGTTTGCCACAAAGTTAATTTGCCACAGTTTTTAAACCTCGTACATTAAAAGTTAATTCGCCACAGCTAGATTTTGTTATTGTCAATTTGCCACATATCTTCATTTCACATAATTTTTACTGAAGACGGTGGTACAGTCAGCATCAAAAGTCGATGACCACATTCAGATTTTCAAAATCACTGTATATTATAATCACCCATAAATCGCTCAACAAGATAGGCGCCAGTATTGAATGAACATCATTAAAGTTCAAAATTAACTGAACACAATTCTTCAAAGGTCACTGAACACCATTTTGTCAAAAATTGCTGATCGTTATAATATCCGAAAACATCATTACATTCAGTTTTACAAAAGTCACTGAACAATATAAAATACTTGTTTTAGTTATCTAGTGTAATCACGACCACGTCCAAAAATAACTCAACATCATAAATAACAAAAGTCAGTGAACAATATAAAATGCTTGTTTTAGTTTCCTACTGCAAAACGTCCAAAAATAACTGAACATCATAAATAACAAAAGTTACTATACTATCTTCAGAGTAATACTGGGTGTAAGGGACAGCCCTCCGCAAACTTTCAGGGCTTGCTCAGTAGACGAAACTGAACAATCTGCCACATTTTTTTTCAGGAAATTAAAAAAAAAACATCTTCACCATAGAAAATTATAAACTTGATTGGACAGTTTGTATGGAGAGGCTGATTTTTTTTTCATTTCTGAAAAAATAACTGTAGAAGATTGTTCAGTTTCGTTTACTGAGCAAGCCCTGAAAGTTTGCGGAGGGCTGTCCCTTACACCTATACTAGGTCCAATCTAATCTTGTCCTATCCAAACTAAATTATTAAAAAAAAATACGTGTGCCACTCGGGGACTGCCGCGGTAAAGCTATTGCATAGCAATTTAAAAAAAAAAAAACAAGAAAAAACTATCGCCTACCGCGAATATTTAACGAGAATATCATTTATTTAAAATGTTTGTGGTGCACTACAGTAAAATAGAAAAATAAATTACAATGAAGATATAAGTGGGACTTTTGTATACAGGATTCCCAGGTCTCACTTCCAAACTGGGTCAAAAATTTTAACAGGTTATGGGCCCAGCACGCTTCCACTGCGCCACTTTCCTTTGTTGTAGGAGAATTTTATAAGTAGGTTTCATTGTGGAAACCTTTTTTTGTAGCTGGCTGTTTAGAATCAGTAATCATATGCCTAGCCTTTTACAATTAAATTGGGGTCGGCTTCCAGTCAAACCAGATACAGCTGGATATCAGTATTTTATATAAAGCGACTGCCTGTCGGACCTCCACAACCCAGTAACTGGGTAATATCATACTCCATGGTAAGACTGGTTGTCAGACTTTAGAGCTTCTGACTAACAGTAACGACTGTCAAATATCTACAAATGACAGTCGGGACCAACGGCTTTACATGCTTTCCGAGGCACGGAGGAAACTCGCTATGAATATCGCTTGTGTTTTCTTTCATACATCTGCAAACATTCCTTTTTAATAAAATTGGTATACCTATTTAATTTTGAAAAAAAAAAACCTTTTACCCTACCAACATGCATCCATCCCTCTTCAAGTTAAATATTTGCACGTCTATTGCTAATTTCGTGCAAATATTGGATTAACAACAACAATGTATAAAAACTAGGAGTCTTCATATTTTAAGATGTCTTTAATGTGAAATTTACCTAAGTCTTTGTCCTGCATGTCTTTTAAACTATACACTACAGGTGAGTGTTTCTTTGAAATAACACATCTTATAAAGCGCGGTGCTAGCTTTGAAGTAAAGTTTTTACTAGCGTCCGACAAAGTAAATGTTCTTTTATAGACTATTTGACCTACTTTAAATTCTAAAGGTCGCTTTCTTAAGTCATAGTGCTTTTTATTTTTATCGTGCACAAGTTTCAAGTTTTTACTAACCTCCTGGAAAATTGATTTAAGTTCTTTTAAGTCATCACCATGAATTCTGGGGTCTACAGTTGATAGATCTGAATCAGGCTGTGGCACTTCAGAGTCTTTATGTAATTTACCATCTACAAACATCTCTCTTCCATGTACGAGAAAGTAAGGTGAGAATTTAGTTGACTCGTTTACTGAGGTGTTCAGTGCACACTGAATTTCTGGAATATGATCGTCCCACTTCCTGTGATTTGTTTTCACATATGAGGCAATCGCATACAGAACATTTCTAATGGCTCTTTCTGCCTGATTAACCTGCGGGTGATACCTAGGATTATAGTAAATATTAGGCACATTATATTTGCACATTAAATCTCTAAATTGTTTTGAAATGAATTGCGGACCATTGTCTACATAGACAAATTTCGGTATCCCATGCACCAGAAACACTTTTTCTTCCAGAATTTTAACAATAGCATTGCCTGTTGCGTTCCGTATAGGAAACAACATAACATACTTACTAAAATAATCTGAACATACTAAGAGATTTGTGTTCCTTTTAGTGGACACAGGAAAGGGTCCTAACAAATCGCAACAAATCGCTTCAAATGGTTTTGTAACCTGTTTAGGGTTGCCCATTAAACCAGGTCTCGACGAATTTACCGGCTTGTACTCTTTACACGTTTGACAATTATTAACATAATTTTCGACATCTTTATACATATTTTTCCAAAAATAATGTAATGCTAATCTTTTATGGGTTTTAAATATACCAAAGTGGGCGCCTGTGGGATCATCATGAAATTGTTTTAATAGAGGTCCCACATCATCACTTGGAATCACTTGTTTCCAAGTGAATTGTGATGTTAAATTATATTTATTTTTTGAATGTCGAAACAATTTACCATCTTTAAGAGAATAATTTGGAAATTTATGGGGAAACTTTTCACAATTTTCTACCATTTGTAAATACCATTTATCTTGGATATTTTCAGATATGTCTAACGATTCAATTTTAATTCTTGAGAGTGCATCCGGTAAAACCATCTCTTTACCCTTCCTATGAACGATATTAAAATCAAATTGGCTTAAGCGAATACTCCACCGAGCTAACCTGCCTGTGGGATTCTTTAATTTATAAAACCATTGTAGTGATGCATGATCAGTGACTATATTACATTTTTGACCCTCAACATACATTCTAAACTGCTCTAAAGCAAACAAGACTGCTAATAATTCACGTTCTGTAGTAGTGTAATTAACCTCGTGCTTATTAAGTAATCTACTACAGAATGCTACAGGATGGTCAAAATTGTCATATGACTGTGTCAGCACGGCACCAATAGCATATGCTGAGGCATCACATTGAATTGAAAATGGTAAATTAAAATCTGGACATTTAAGAATTGGAGCTGAGACTAAGTTTGATTTTAATTTATTAAAAGCCTCTTCTGCTTCCTCTGTCCATTCAAAGTTTATATTCTTACAAGTTAATTTACTAAGTGGTCTACTAATTTTAGAAAAATCCTGTATGAATCTACGGTACCAACCAGCCATTCCCACAAATCTTTTAACTTCTTTGGGTGAGGTGGGTGTGGGGTAATTGAGAATAACTTCCACCTTAGAGGGATCGGTACGAAGACCCTGCTTATCAACCATGTAGCCAAGATATTTAAGTTCCTTTCTACAGAATTGAGATTTACTCATATTAATTGTTAAGTTTGCGTCTGCTAAACGTTGACATACTTTTTCCAACAACTTAACATGTGTATCAAATTCACTGGAAATGCATATAATATCATCCTGAAAAACAAATACTTTATTATCAAATTCAGGACCAAACAATTTATCCATAAGTCGTTGCATAGTGGCAGATGCTCCTACCAGACCAAACGACATAGTTGTATAGTGGAAGAGACCACGTCTAGGGACTGTAAATGCAGTTTTTTCAGCAGACTCCTCACTATCATATTCAATTTGCCAATATGCAGCACTCAGGTCAATTGAAGTTAAATATCTTGCATCTCTCAGGCTATCAAGTATTTGATGTATGTAAGGCAAAGGATAAGCATCAGCCTTAGAAACGGCATTAAGTTTTCGACAGTCTAAACAAAGCCTTAGTTTACCATTAGGTTTGGTTACCATGACAACTGGGGAATTCCAAGGTGAGTTAGAAGGCACTACAACTCCAAGTTGCAGCATTCTATCAAGTTCCTGTTCCAGTGCTAATTGTTTGGAAGGTGACAAAGGATAATATCTTTGTTTAATTGGTGGGCTATTACCTGTGTCTATTTTATGAGTAATTAATTTTGTCCTACCTAAACCTACTTTTTCAGTATTAATCTTATCAAATTTATCAATGACCTTCTGTAGAATTAATTGTTGTTCAGAAGTCAATGAATCAAAACATTCTAAACCTTGGTCCAGGCTAACTGAATTAATATAATTGTCAGGTATATTAAAAATTTTATTATTATTTAATGTGCTGTCTAAAGTTATCAAAAATGCTTTGCAAAAATCCATACCTAAAATGATTGGAGTAATTATGTTGGGAACTATGTAGAATTTTATAACTTTAATTTTATTTAAATAATTAGTGGGTAACTGCATAAAACCTAAACATTGAATTCTTGAACCATCTGCAGCCCTTACATTTTGACCTTTTGGTAATTTAACTAATTTAAATCCATATTTCATAAATAATTTATGTGAATTATCCCCCAATATTGAGCAAACCGCTCCAGTGTCTAGCAAACCATAAACTTCCAAATCTAAAACTTTTACCAATAAATGTGGTCGAATGTCATGTGTCTTAGCTTCAAAGTGAGCCACATCAATATGTGATGAGAAAGATGTTAAATTAATCACTATGTTTTTGTGACTCACGTTAATTAGTTTTTTGAGCACTTAGGACAGTTAGTTCTTTTAACGCCCTTTTCACCACATTTAAAACAGACCAAATCCTTTGAAGTTTTACACTTACTCGTGAAATGATTTGTGCTGTTACACCTAAAACATTTTCTCCCTTTTGCTTCTGAAGTAGAAGGAGCGTCAACGACAGCAACTGGTTCTCCAGACCTATCTGACCTTGGTTTATGATCAGTTTTCTTCGTAGGCTGAAAATCCTGACTAAGTTTCGCTTTTGAGAGGTTAGGTTCTACAAATTGTTCTGACCTAGCACGAGCAAGTTCTAATTTCTTACCATACAAAAGTAGATCTTTAATGGAATTAATATCTAGTAATGCCATTTCCCTCATATACTCAGGTCTTATGTTGTGCATTAGGATTTCTAATTGTTCATCGTCAGAGAGAGGTCTAGACAATCTATTAAACATACCCTGCATAAGTGACAAATATACTATTATTGTCTCATGCTTCGCCTGCGTACGGGAGCGTATTTCCTGAGTCAACCTATAATCAAGATCAGGAATGTCGAAATCTTCCCTTAGACGAGCAAGTAAATGTTTATATGACGTAAAGGTGTGTTTGTATGATCTAAACCAATGTAATGCAGACTTATCTAAAAGATCTGAGAAAGCAATCAATGCACGATCTGCAGATATACTTCGAGCCTGTCTCAACTCTTCTAAACGTTCAATGAAACTCCTAACACATGTAGTACCATCATACTTTAAATTTAAAGAACACAGATTAATTGGTCTATCTTTAACAACAACTAATTGTGTTTTTTCTGCTGATTCATTTTCAGAGGAGGGATCATGAGTAGACTGCATCTCCTCTTCATCAGAGCCATCCTCTAAAGATGTTATCAACGTTACCAATTTATTTTTAAGTTCGATTAATTCCGGTGATTTATCATTCACGCGTGAAATTCTCATCAAGTAATATTGCGAACGAGCTAATATTCGCTTAATAGTGGAGCTATCTCCCTCGGTTATATCCTTATGTAATAGGCACAGCTCCTCAATAGGTTCCTTGCATAAGCGTACCTCATCTGCACTCGCTGGGGTTGCATAATCCTCTGGTTTAATGCTACCTCTCCGAAACAAACCACACAGACTGCGATACCGCTTGCGAAGCACATCCCTGGTCGCCTTTACATCTGTGGATATATTAAAATATTTAAGCTCATGTAATAATTCTTCTTTACGAAGATAGTCAATCCAAATTGTCTTATCCATATTGAATTTAAAATATTTAAACAGTCTTTGATAAGTATTTTAAATCTAATTTTTAAGTTAAGTGAATGTAAATAGTAATTTTACATTAATCAAGGTGAATTAAATCAAATTAGAGTCAATCCATTCAAGTAATTTACAAGTTTACAATGTTAACATGACATGTGGCATAACCTTAATTTTTAACACAAGGTGTTGATGTTTCTAAGTTGTATGACTTTATTTAAATTAAGAGGAGTCTATACATTTAAGCTTTATAACATCAATTATGTGGAAAGATTTACCTATTAAAAAAAATGTTAACATGTGCTATCAACTAATTTTGAAAACTCAAATTCACAAAAATGTACTAAGTTAAATGACTCTAATTACTAATCAATAAGTTAAATCAAATTAAGTCAGATCAAGCTCTTAATCTTGAAGTGAAGATTCCAATCTGACCTCATGCGACACGTAGGGCGTCCAATTGTAAGGTCCTTTCGTCTCTTACCACCAGCTGCCAGCGTAGATTGCCATGAGACTATGGGTTCTGTTCGCATGAGGTGTTGATTGAAATAAAAGAGATACTTCCGTCTTCTCAGCTATTTAATATGTTGGTGCACACTTCAATGACACAGGAACATAGCATTTGTCAAGCTTCCTTATAATGTTAGGTTATGGAAATAACACTTACTTTAGGTAGGACATACTACCATCTATCCAGGTCGATCAGTTGATGTGCAACGAAGACGGCATTGGAGCCTGTGTGATTTGCTGATTATAACACGTGGCTTAGAACCAGAGCTTGTTCTAGATTACTTCATGTTATGTGCCATGAGTTGAGAAGACGTTTATTATATATTTATTTAATTAAGTTTAAATTAATGTTTGAAACCCTGAAAGTATCAGAAAAGAAATCTATGAGCATTTCAACACACAATCATGGTGAAAGAAAGTGTTATGTAATTGCAACAAAACAGGAAATAATTATCAATACATACGCTTATGCGGTTCCCTTATATTAATGCACTTTCATTTTAGCCGCTGTTCCACGCCTTGTTCGCGTCATTAGTTTATTTAATTAAAATATTCTTTGTCTAATTAGCGTCTTAATCGCGTGTTCCGGTTCTAAGAAGAAAAACTAACCTTCAAGTTATACGTCAACCTTTTAATTTTTTTTTCAGATCAGCTGCTAGGCTTTCGTGTTTTAGAACATGCTGTATTTATAATTAAACTTAATTCAACTGAAATCTATTACAATTAATTATTATTTGAATTTTATCTATGTAATTATTATATTTTATTTAGAATTTAGAAAACAAATATGTAGTAAACACTCTAACGCCATCTATTTTATTTTTTCAGAATCAACTGCAACTATTTCCCATTAGTTCGCGCCTTTGTCAATAGAGGGCGTTACCCGTCTCCAATATTTCCAATAATTCATTTTTTATTCCCGTTACAAGATGGTCACCCATCCACAGACCCACCTCGGCAAGCGCGGCTTTACTCGGAAAATCGGCCCTTCCTTTTTCTCTCCATTCATCAACATTCATACTCATCACTCTCTTAGTCACATGAGTCTCATACCTCCTCATCACATGTCCAAACCAAGACAGACGATTCCCTTTCATTTTTTTTATTGTAACAGGCGTCACTTTCAAACTTCCCCTTATAAACTCATTCCTTACTTTATCCATTCTTGTCACTCCACACATCTATCTCAACGTTCTCATCTCCGCTACATGTAATCTTTCCTCATCCATCTTTTTCAAAGCCCAGCAATCCGATCCATGCAATACGACAGGTCTAATCACGCATTTGTATATTTTCCCCTTTAACTTGAGGGGCATCCGGATCAACTCGGGATGGATGAAATGGTGACAGGTCACCGGAACAACTGGCGACCCACGCGGATATATAATTGCAAGCGCAATGGTCTACGTCCGTTACAAAGTAATAATTATTATAAATAAATATTCGTTTTACATTCAAGGGTAAACAGTTTTTCAAATACCCACCCATAACTATGCATGTTTCCCAAAGAAAACGGAATTTGTGTAATTTTGAAAATTAGTCTTATATGTATAGAGATTTGGTTCTATTGTGTATTGTATAACGGGCTGGTATCCGCAACTCCACGTCATATGCGCGTATATTTGGTTAATTCAATTGTAACCTTAGATTAAAAAATGTCCAGATTCCGTGTTCGAAACAAAACGAAACGTTTTAAAGCGAAGCCACTTTTTATAAATGTGTGAATGAGCGCCACGCACACATTTATATGTTTTCCTTGGAGATGTTCACTTGTTTATGTAGGAACGACCGGGGTAAATAATAATTGTTTGTTATTCCTTCACGCCAAAAACTATTAGACAGATTTGATGTTTTCTTCACAGATAGTTTTAGTTGATGAGCTCGTGGCTAAATAATTACAGCCACACAGGCCGATTTTCCGAGTAAAGCCACGCTTGCCGAGGTGGGTCTGTGGATGGGTGACCATCTGTCATAGCGAGTTTCCTCCGTGCCTCGGAAAGCATGTAAAGCCGTTGGTCCCGGCTGTCATTTGTAGATATTTGATAGTCGTTACTGTTAGTCAGAAGCTCTAAAGTCTGACAACCAGTCTTACCATGGAGTATGATATTACCCAGTTACTGGGTTGTGGAGGTCCGACAGGCAGTCGCTTTTTGTAAAATACTGATATCCAGCTGCATCTGGTTTGACTGGAAGCCGACCCCAATTTAATTGTAAAAGGCTAGGCATATGATTACTGATTCTAAACGGCCAGCTACAAAAGAAGGTTTCCACAATGAAACCTCCTTATAAAATTCTCCTACAACAAAGGAGAGTGGCGCAGTGGAAGCGTGCTGGGCCCATAACCTGTTGAAAATTTTGACCCTGTTTGGAAGTGAGACCTGGGAATGCTGTATACAAAAGACCCATCTTCATCTTCATTATAATTTATTTTTCTATTATTACCGTAGTGCACCACAAACATTTTAAATCTTCTTTTCTTGTTTTTTTTTTAAATTGCTATGCAATAGCTTTACCGCGGCAGTTCCCGAGTGGCACACGTATTTTTTTTAAATAATTTAGTTTGGATATGACAAGATTGGATATAAGTATAACTCTGAAGATAGTATAGTAACTTTTGTTATTTATGATGTTCAGTTATTTTTGGACGTTTTGCAGTAGGAAACTAAAACAAGCATTTTATATTGTTCACTGACTTTTGTTATTTATGATGTTGAGTTATTTTTGGACGTGGTCGTGATTACACTAGATAACTAAAACAAGTATTTTATATTGTTCAGTGACTTTTGTAAAACTGAATGTAATGATGTTTTCGGATTAAATAACGATCAGCAATTTTTAACAAAATGGTGTTCAGTGACCTTTGAAGAGTTGTGTTCAGTTAATTTTGAACTTTAATGATGTTCATTCAATACTGGCGCCTATCTTGTTGAGCGATTTATGGGTGATTATAATGTACAGTGATTTTGAAAATCAGAATGTGGTCATCGACTTTTGATGCTGACTGTACCAACACCTCCATGATCCTGTTCTCCTAGTACTTTCTGCTCAGATTCCACATTGTGTCCTCGTTTTCTGTACCCTTATGCTGGATTTTATTATTTATTTATTCTGCTATCCGTGCGGAAAAAAGAAATGAGGCGAATTTACACTTAACAAAATTCAAAAATCAAAAACTGTGGCTTATTTACACATAATTTTTTTTCGTGGCGAATTAACTTTGTGGCAAATTTACAATAACCCGAAAATTCTACTCAAAAATAATTGACGATCTGCGACAATATTGTTTTTTATTACTCAAATATTACAAAAGTTACAATTTGTTTCTAATTACAGAACTGAAATATAAAATATTTCTACACAATTATATTTATGGAAACTTGTTTTTTTACCGTTGTATTTTATTTATGTAAGAACCAATTATTAAAAATGATTTTATGTGTATCCATGACCTACTAACAACTTTTTAATAACATAAGTAATAATAGTATGACTGTGAGGCTTTTTCCTACCCATTTCTTAATAACATATTTATAAAGAAAGCGAATGCTGAATACGTACGAGAAATGTTCCATTTCATTTTGTCTTTACAAATTTAATACCTTAAGATATCGTTATTGAACTATGGTTCTTATAGTCGATCAAACGATCGAATGTTTTTTCGTTCAATAGGCCAAAAACAAACTGCGATTTATGTTGAATGTGTTTACAATCAATTTAGATAAAACACATTTATATCTACGTATATATGGTATGAAAATAAAATCAGTGAATGTATTTCGTCGTTGGTTTTTTTAATGTTCCATAAGATACGGGCAAATTGCGGTCTAGTTGTGGACGCCATTCCGGATACGGAATACGGCTACTTCAGCAGAATCGTTCTATGAATCGCAACAAAAATAGAAGCTCAAGTTCAAGCTCTGGAATAAATAATAGATAGAAATCATATTGTTTACTTCTAAAGTGGTATTTTCGAACCCCAGGATTCCCGCCCATTTTGGCTATTTGTACCTGTCTTTTATCGCAAACTTACGCATTTGGATCTAGTCTGCATACTGTTTTAAATATTTATTTTAAATGAAGAAAGTTACTCCTTTCTTTTGGACCACATGACGTATTTATTTACGTCTGTTGGACTTTGCCCAAATTCGCTGCGGTTTGTGGTAACGTCTGCAGTCTAGCACTCCTACAATATATTATGTAGTACATAGAGTACATTAGTAAACTTGAGTATAATACAAAGATCAAACTGTATGGTAACTTGTCTATTTAACATACAAAATAAGGGAACATAATATAGAATGATTCGACCTCGACGAGTGGAGCTGCGATAGCCTAATGTGATCGCGTTCTGCAGTACTGGGTCGAATAATTATTTTCTCAAAAAACTTTATATGTATAAAACATTTAAAGCTTTTGAATATTTTTTTCCGACTGGTTAAATAGTCGCTATTTCCAGACTTAACGCTTCATTAGTTTAGTGATCACAAGCGAGGCAGTTGAGCATTGGGATCCTAGGTTCAAGTTTCAGTACGAGTAAAGTGTTAATGGTATTTTTCATGAGAGATTTCTCAGTAGCCATCATAGTGTCTGGATATGTACCAGGTTAATGGCAAAAGGTTTTCCCATTATAAAGTTAAACTTAAACATATATAAAAAATCCTAATTCTCAGTGACACATTTTAAAAGAAAAACATTTCTGAAGGGAGGAACATTATTGGCTATAACTTCACATAACCACTTGGGAATTACAGGGGCGTATGTATTCTACACTAATTAATATACCAAAGAAAAGCCAATCAATATCAAATGTTGTTCAAGAACGTTTTCAGACTGTTTAATTTGTCCAAGTTTCTAGACGTATTAGAAATTATTAAAGCAAGTATATAACTTAGGAGCTCGTGGCTAAATAATTACAGCCGCACAGGTTATTCTTGTAGGTTAATTCAGACTTGCTGAGGTTGGTCTGTAGATCCCTAACCTATCATGGCTAAATTCTTCCGTGCCTCAGAAAGCACGTGAAGTCGTTGGTTTCAGTGGTCTTTTGTAGATCTTTGACAATCGTTTCTGTTACTATGAAGTTAAAGGAAACCTCCACGGCGCCCGTGGACTGGAGTTCCCTCTCAGATACGTCCGTGGGGAAGACCAGTTTTTCGGGCCGGGGTCGCGGGTTTTTCTTAACCCAGGATACCGTGGCCCCGGAACGTAAAGGGCATCCGAAGGAACACAGGTGGATTTTAGTCAGTAAGAGTCTGACAGTCCCTTCCGCTCCACCCAGGGCGGGGGCCTCAATTGATGATTTTACCTCCTAAAAAAAAAAACTAAAAAAAAAACGACTACTACCCAGTTACTGGGTTGTGGAGGTCAGATAGGCAGTCGCATCATGTAAAATACTGATACTCATTAATTTGCATGGTTCGATTTCTAATCGCCGACTCCAACATCGTTGGTTTATTTCGGTAGATAACCTAGGTTCAGCATTGTTTTGCGGTTATACCGCATTCAATTCTCTGCATGGAGTACCAGGAGGGTTATTACTATAATTAACACTATTATTAAGTACACGCGATACTGATTAACTCTTTCAGCTCGCGGCGAACATTTCAAACATTTTTGCTTTCTTTTTAGTATTAAACTGGGGTTTTCCACTCTTGTAAAGTTGGGGTAAAATCGGAGCAGAATTTGAAAGGGAAATAAATTTTAAATGAAACTTGAATTAGATGAAGACAAAACTGATTGGGCCGAAATCAGGTCGAGGAATCCTAATTTTAACTAATATTAAAGGCTCGAACAGACACACGTGATTAATCGCGCTGCGACAACGAGCCAAGCTAATTTCCACTCTAAATGTACTGCGAATGGACCGCGACATGCCGCCCCGCGCGATTAATCGCGTGTGTCTGCAGGAGGCCTAAGGGGCCTCCTACCCTCATACTGGTAGAGTATATTTCTGACCAGTCCTTCAACGATTACAGGCGTGCTTTTATGTATGATTATGTAAAAATTGGCTCAAAGAGTTATTTATGCTTCCTTTTTTAGAAAAAATACGTCAATTCTAAAGAAGTTTCTGCCGTAACAAAATCTATACATATAATAAATCTGTAGAAGGGTCAATTCTGTACATTGAAAATATTGAAAAAATAAATAGCGGGGGGTGTTGCTGGATCGATACCAATCCCAAATATGTGATTAAAAAAAATTTTGTCTGTCTGTCTGTCTGTCTGTCTGTCTGTCTGTATGAGCAGGCATCACGTGAAAACTAACGGTTCGATTTCGATGAAACTTGGTATAATTATACCTTATTATCCTGGGCATAAAATAGGATACTTTTTATCCTGGAAAAATACGTAGAAAAAAAAAAACTATATCAAACCTTATTATGGAACCACTGGCGACACCTATTATCAAAGTAGAACATTACGCCACGCCTGCCTCCATTGATTTCTAAAAAGGTTCCACCACTCACCACTAGATGGCGTTGTGCCTATGACGCGCATTTCTGAATCGCGAATAGCTCAATAGATCTCCTTAATTATTATAGGCTTAGCCGTATTTGGGTCCAATGGATATTTATAAGATGTCATTGTCAGAGTTACTCAAAATGGAGAAATGAACCATCCACGCGAAGACCAACATCCGCGCGGACGGAGTCGCGGGCGGAAGCTAGTACTCAATAATATAAAGCCACCAAATCAACCCTTCAATAGCCTTTGACTCTTTTTATCCCCGCAAAAAAAGTTCTCATAAATTCAATAGGCAATTCTAGAAAACTTGAAGCCAGTAAAAAATACTAAGATTCCTTTTGACAAAGGTTTGTCATACGGAATTCTAACTGACAAGAAAAGTATACCGTAAAATTGTCCTTTCCATAGGTCCTTCTCAACTGTCAAAGGAAAAAAATAGAAGAAAATATGGGTTTATGAAAGCGAATAGGAAAATTATGTGAGTGACTGTTTTTGTAAAGGTTTCTTGAATAGTTATAGAAATACCAGATTATATTTTAGAAAACATCGTTTTGTAAAATGAAAAGGTATTGATCACCACGGTAACTTGTTAAGTTTTTTTATGACATAACTATTAATCCCATTTCACAAGTGTGTAGGTAGGTCACGTCAGTATTTTCATAATATTATGATTACTGGATGACACAGAGATCAAAGAAGTGCCTAAACGACCTAAGACTTCAGAAATAAAATTGAGGGTGTGGGTGAAGCTGTAAGCGTCATCGAAGCTGTTTTTTCTTAGCCTATACCAAAATGTTTGAAAACCTGTTATCTTGCTGTTAAGTAGTCCTTATTGAACAAGACCATGCCCGGATCGACGGCGCGTTGTGTTCCACGCGCGCCTCAAAGAGTGTCAGCATAATGACGCCCCCCCCCTTTAGAGGGCCAAAGTCTGCCGGGGTCGCGGAACTTATTCAATTACCGTGACTCTGGAACGTAAAGGGCTATTGACACCGTGGATTTTAGTCAGTAAGAGTCTGACAGTATGGGTGGGAGGACTCATTTGATGATTTTACCACGATAAAAAAGTAGTCCTTATTCATGGCCATTACGGCATTGATTGCTAGTGTCGCTGCAAGCTTGATGTTGCTTAGTGAATACTGTCACACAGACAGCTATAGATTATGTTAGGTTTGTTTTTAGATGGTCATCAGTGCTACTAACCACCAAATGACACGAATAATTTCGTTAAAAAATTAAACTATAGTGTTCGTTTCAGACCGAATATGTATTTCCTACTGTCTATAAATTCATCTTGTTCCTTCAATTATCCTTTGCTTTCCAGTGTAGCGATAATTTGTTTAAACATTTCGACAACCCTGAACTTCTTTTTCTGTCATCCATAGCAACGCTCAAAATAAACACGAGCTACTCTCAAAAAATCCATATTTAATTAACATCAAACCTCATTACTTAAACATTTTAAAACAACTCGCCCGAAATCGTTCTCTAATTAATCCAGACCCATTAAGCAAAGGCCAACTCATTTATGCATCACAATAATAAATAATTAAAATTGATGCCGACACGTTAGGACTCCGGTCTGTTATGATAAAGCCTTTATATAGAAGGGAATAACTGTAATTTAACACCCCAAAGGGATTGTAAATCGTAAGTAATTTATATTAATAGCTTTAGATTTATGCTAGTTTTGCTTCGAGGCGCCGCTTGGGGACCGATCGTGTTGCTAACTAGACAACACTAGATCATAACGGAATGTTATGTTTTCATTGTTATTATTGTGTTAATATTGTTTATTGCGCTCATTGACAGTTGTTTTGGGTAGTTAATAGCGAAGTCGTATATAAACAGAGTCTCAAAAACGCTGCTGCCTTCCAAAGAGGCAGACCGTGTTACCGATTATTGTGTTGTGTATGTATAAGGTCGGGTAGGCTGTATGGGCTAAGAGCCTGCTTGAGGCCCGCTGAAAATTTGCTCAATACTTCTTCGATTATCCGATTATCAGAGAAACTAGGTTTTAACTGAAGCCTGAAGAATTTTTTTGGTCCCAATAAACTGTTTGACGCATTTCGAAACCTTTATACATTTAGAATTAATTGTTTAAAGAGTTGAAAAATTAATAAGTCAGATCGTTTCGTTGGGATTTACACCTCGCCAGGCGCAAAAAAAATCAATTTCCTACCATTATTTTCAAGGCAATAGATGGCGTCCGTGTTTGACTGGTAAAAGAAATCGCTCCACATTCTGTGACTTTTGTCTATTTTTAAAATCGTCAAATCTTGATAAACATCTAAAAACCACTTTAATCATAGAGTCTTAAAAAGGAACCTTTGCCCTAAAAGGCAAAGGGCATTTAAGAAACACGGTGGATTATAGTCAGTAGGTACGAGTTGGGTTGCCACGTCCTAAAACCGAAAATCCGGACAGACTAGTCAATAGCCGGAGATTTAGGCGAAAAGAACGGACACTTTTTTTTCTAATATAACACGACCAATTTTTAAAACTAAAGGAATTTTCGGTTCAACTAAACGGTTCCTCTCGACGTGCAAAAATGAAAGCGAGTGCGGTTAGTGCTAGTCACTCGCTTGCAGACCAAATCATGACTAATATACAAAATTTTGAAACTAAAAAGCCTAACAAAACCCGGACAAGCTGGACACGGTCTAATTTGGCCGGACTCTCAACCAAAAAGCCTGACTGTGTCCGGCTTTATCCAGACACCTGGCAACACTAGACGAGTCTGCCAGTCCTTTCAGCTCAACCCAGGGCACCACATTTGATTATTTAACTACCTAAAAAACAGTTTTTTAACTACATAAAAGGCCTAAACGCTGCCGACACACGATACGATTCCGTGATCTGTGATATTGACCCTGCGTTATCAGTTAACATTACACGTACAAATCACAAGCACAAACATTGAGATACTAAGCAAACATTTATTGGCTATTCGGTTCATACATTGTGGTAACCAATTGTGTTTGCTCTATTGACAGCGATGTGGAATTCGGACCTTCGAACATGAGCTGTGAAAGCTAACACATGCTAAAATGGGCTGTGATTTGTCTTTAGTGGCTTCTAACTAAATTAGCTATTAGCCTTCTAAGGGTTTGTGAGAATGAATGGATGGATGTTTAGAACTTTTCCTAACTTCTGGAAGGATTAGTATGAAATAAAGCTCACAGTTTCTATCCTATATTAATTCATAGAATACTTTTATTAACGCAGAACGATCCATTGGAAATAAAATCAACCTCTGCGCGGTCGAAGACGCAAGAATGAGCTAGTACTTTATCCTACACCTAAAATCAAACAAAATTACAAAAATAAAATGTTATTTTTGGAATTTAAAAAGAGCGGAGCTCATCTTGAACAACATTCATTCTAAAATAAGCTCATCCCTTTATATTTCCTGAAGAAAATTCAATCCTATTTTCCGCCATCCCTTCAGACACAACAAAATATGAGGATCTCTTTACTTCATCAACAACGTTTCACAAAGCAAAATTGAGTTATTTTATATTTTTGATGGCAGTGCATCAAAAATATAAAGCGACTCCATTTTGCTTTAAACTCATCCGGTTAATCCTTTTAACTGTCTTTTGAGACTACCCCTTTAATTAACAAGGTTATTTGAGTGGCTCATGCCGCATTAGATTTTCTGTAAAGCTTAAAATCCAAATAAATCTGCCTAAACATTGCCAGATGATGAGATGAGCAAAATTTACGCAAAAAAATATTCGCATTCGTTGGGTTCCGTGATGATTTTTTGTTTTGTTCTCGCCTGCAGGAAACTATTGTTATGAGTCATAATACGAGAAAATAAAATAATTATGTACTATACGACTACGATAAAAGCGAAACGCCATATTGTGACATAAATATTATTGAAAATTAATTTGCACGAAGTATTTTTTGAGACATGGAGGTCGTTGACAATTTCACTCTTATCGTAACACGTTTGACAGATAGTTTGTCTTTTATTTTAAAATATAAAAGCAATTTTTCATGACTCAGATATCGAGAACCATTTGTCATAATAATATAAGATGATGCGTCAAACTGTGGCAGATAATATGAAACGTTTTCTTATGATTTATTTTTGATTGGATGACACAATAAAAAAAAAACATTTGTTCATGCTGTATTCACACTCCTGCATTCCAACTTTGGGTTTTTTTTTGCTGATTATACTATGCTATGTTCAAATATCAGACTTTTATGTTTATTTTATACCTACATATTACTTATTCAATATAATGATTCACCAAATATAATAGATGTTGCATTTGGTTGATTAAAAATGAAAATAGAACTTTATCTTCACTATACTTTTATTTTGTAAAAAAAAGAACGCCGCGCAACGCAGCACAGGCTGACGAAATCGACGAATTATACAAAACTCCTAATCTTCGTACGGGACCCAAAAAATGCCAGTCTTTTTGAATAATCACAGTCATTTTGTAGACGCCTCGGCGCCACCCAACGGGCGTAATCTTCGAGTTATTGCGTTTATATTAACGAGTAGAAAAAACATTGGAATATTTCAACATAATGAGACAGTTTGTGGGGCTTGTGACGGAATTAGTTTCACTTGATCCTATCACTGTTATTTTGCATGAAAATTGTAGATTAAAGAAGAGATTTTGACGGCAAGTATTAGTTTTGTAGTTGATTTCGTTTTGAAATAGGAAGATTTATGTTTTATGAGTTTATGGAGACTGCGTTTTTTATTATCATCATCATCATCAGCCTATAATGGTCCTACTGTTGGGACAAAGGCCTCCTCTCTGTGAGAGAGAGTGGGCCATAATGCACCACGCGGGCCCAGTGCGGGTTGGTAGATGTCACATGTCTTCGAATTTTTGGTTCTAGGACATGTCGGTTTCCTCACGATGTTTTCCTTCACCGTTTTTGAGAGCAGTGGTGATGAAATAAATTACACAAAGTAATGCGCCTAGCGGGGATCGAACCCACAACTACATCTCGTAAGTGGGGACCGACACCACTGGGCCACTACTGCACACTGTGTTTTTTATTACCTATACTCCTGGATATTTCGGTTTGGAATTATCGATACTAAAGAGTATCATTTTTTTTTTATTTAATGAATGTTCGCATTTTGCCACTATCTCGCCTGACGATAAACGAAGATGTGGTCAACGGTGAACCACGCTTGCTTAGAAGTAACTTATAGTATCTTTTGTATCGATGCGAATTATGTACCGACTAGCATAGATCTGTGAAAGTGGGACACATACCTACACTTACATTTATCATCTTCTGTATTTATCTGTAGTGAAACATAAAGATCTGTATAAGACATACCGTACCATTTGGAAATACCATAAGTATCCGCTAGACATTGTGACGCTTTTTTTTTAGGTGGTAAAATCATCAAATGAGTCCTCCCGCCCTGGGTGGGGCGGAAGGGACTGTCAGACTCTTACTGACTAAAATCCACCCGTGTTCCTTCGGATGCCCTTTACGTACCGGGGCCACGGTAGCCTGGGTTAAGAAAAACCCGCGGCCCCGGCAGGCATTTGGCCCCGTAAGGGGCCCCGTCAGTTTGCTGACAACTCCACGAAGGCACGCGCGAAACACGACACGACGCGCCACCGACCCGGGCTTGGTCCTTGGTCGGACGGCGAGCTACCCATTACTCACCGTCCGCAAGCCCGCTCCGCCGCTGTGCCCTCTGCTAATCAGAGGGACACGCGTTGGAGCGTCCAACCGACAGGCTATTTGCATACGGGCAAAGAGACCCCTTAGGCACGTAGTGCCTAAGGAAGAGTTTTTGCCCGCATCCCAGGGTGCACCAGCCCGAAAAACTGGTCTTCCCCACGGACGTATCCGAGAGGGAACTCCAGTCCACAGGCGCACGTGGAGGTTTCCTGTCTTAGCACCCCAGACATTGTGACGCTTAAACCGACCTATTTATTATTAAAGCATTCAGTAATCAACATTGAGCAGTTTATTCGTTTTTTGCCTGCTATTTGAAGACAAAACCGCCACTCCAGATTATAAATAGCTAACAAAAACGAATATTTTCTCGAAATATCAGAACTTTTATAACAAGACTCAGTATCAAAAACTGAGGAATCATGAAAGTTGACCCAACTACAGAGAGATCTTGAAGTACACAAATAATTCTCGAAACATACATAACTCTTGGAAGTGAAACATTATAATTATTCCGTATCTCCACGTCGCTTATGTTTGGGTAATATGAGCACAGACGATGTCATATCAAGCAGTGTCACGGCTCTCAGTGTCACTGAGATGTCACTTTGATCTTGTATCTCGTTGTTTTCGGCAAAATAATCCGTTTTGTTACAAAATGTTTATGTAAATGAAAAAGACATTTATGTTTATTCCAAGAAGATTTAAATTCGTATGTAGGTATCTTCTTTGAAGTAATAGTGGTAGAATATTAAAGTCTGTCTGTGTTTAATACTTCAAAAGGCCTGTCTTTAAGAAATTGTTTTGTCTGAAATTCTTCGTTATTAAAAAAAGACAGAGGTCTAAAATCACTAACAAAAAATGTGGATTGATTTATTGTTTTTTCATACTCGTAGGCGTAGGTATTATAAACCTTATTGTTGAATTGATAAAGATAACTTAAAAGATAGAAAGATTCATATAGTTCAACCTTAATGCAAAGTCAGTGGTAAATGAACCAAATTTTCTGAAAACAAGAGACGAGGCTGATCATGCGACATCCAAGACGATCTGAGCTTGCGTGGTAGATTATGACCTACTCCCAGATTTTAAGCCCGTGTGACGCGTCCTAGCAGCAAGAGAAAACAAGGCTTAATTACTTTTTATTTATTTTAATTACAATTTATACACAATAAAAGGAAGTCGCTTAAATCGCTCTGTACGCGCACAACTTCCGAACGAACACTACTTTAATACAATCCACACTTTCGCAAACTTAACCCCAAAATGCAGATCCCAATAACTTCCCCGGCTTCCAATCTAAAGACATAAAACATCTCGGAAGATGCGTTAATCAAACCGACGAACTTGAAGCCCGGGACCAGTAGCTGCCATGACGACATTTAGGTCATCAATCGATACTTTAGTTGACGCCGCAGTCACGTTAGTGCCAGTAAAAAAACTCTAACTGTGTCGTGAAGAAGTGTCGGAATTGACTTCGGCGATTGAAGGATTGACTAGTGGTCGTAAGTGCGACTGTTTAAAATGAGGACACGAATTCGGCTCCTAACTCGGGTGATGTGTTATTGGCTTTTTCAATTAAGAATTTCTCAGTACGTAATTTGGATTACTGCCCACTTGATGGCTTTTTTTTAGCGTGGTAAAATCATCAAATGAGTCGTCCCACCCAGGGCAGAGCGGGAGGGACTGTCAGATTTGTCTGACTAAAATCCACGGTGTCCTTCAATAGCCCTTTACGTTCCAGGGTCAAGGTAATTTGATAAGTCCCGCTACCACCCGGTTGATGGTTTTAGGTTCGTCTTAACTGACGTAAACGTAACTGATCAAATGTAAGTGTACTATTAGATATACCCCTAAATAAGCTAATCGGTTAATACAGGTGTTATGTTATGTTAGAAATTGTGTTTTCCAAATACATCAGTGTAAAAGAAGAACTGTGGCTTTTTGAGCTATTTACACTTGTTCACAGAGAGTTTGAAATACCCTCATCAGATATTTTTTTTTAATATTCCACAACTATCACACAAGGCCATCTAGTCCCAAGCTAAGCAGAGTTTGTGGTATGGGTACTAGACAAATGATAAACATACTTATATATTTCTAAATACATACATATATAATATTATAGATAAATTACACCCAGACACAGAACAAATGATCGTGCTCATCACACAAACATTTGTCCTGGGTGGGAATCGAACCCACGACCTCCGGCATAGCAGTCAGGCTCACTAACCACTAGACCAACAGGCCTGTCAATTATAATAAAGTAAGGGCTCCCAACGATCGGCGTCGTTTCACGATACGACGCGACGTCGCGTCGTAGAAATCTACGATGAGCATCGTTACAGTGTAGTGGTGTTTTAGTTCAATCCGAAAAATGAACCGCTCTATACGCATTCTGTTCCATAGTACGGGACGCTGCTCGACTAGGGTAATTAAATGATCGACGCAGTTCGTTTCCTTAACGAAATCTATACTTATTTATAATTGATATTATAAAACCGAAGAACTTGATTGTATGCTTGAATGCGCAATCTCAGGGAGTTATGGTACATGGTTCGAATTAGTCCATTTATCGAGGAATGTTACAGCTGGATACTCACTTAACAGTGTTGCATGTAATGTATCAGATACGGTATCAAGTGAATATGAAGGCACGAGCCCGCTGCGAACCGCTCGCTGTAAGCTCGCAGTGACCCGCCGAGTGGCGGTATTACTGCGAATAAAAAGGTGGCTCGCAGTGTTTTCGGACAAGCCGTACCCACTTGCAGGTGGACACAGTATCAGGGCCCCAAGTCTGCTAATTTAAGAATGGCTCAATTGAATATCAATTGGATTTCAGAAGCAGTTTTAACTACATTTGGTATTCTGCTACTAATTTAAGACCAATGGTTTTCCAGTGACATTCCATTGAACTGCTATCAGAATATTTGCTAGTCTGCTCTTCAATCGTGTTACAATTGTAAATCGATTGTGGACTTTATCGGTATTCTACTCTTATTTGACGTTTGTTTAACATTTATGTCAATGGACACTCGGTGTCAATTTCGCTATTGCTGTACGATTGAGCAACAATAGATAATCTTAGGATTTTACAAGTCACTCTACGAAAAATTATTTAAAAAATTACTGTTCAATTGAGAGTCAATTACACTTACACTTACACTACGACTCCATTACGACTCTATTGAGCTTACACACAAGTTTTTGCAAAATACCAAATTTGTTCTAATCGTAATGGCGTCGTGATTGACTCTCAATTGAATATCAATAGCATGTGAGTTAAATAAAATTAGCAGACTTGAGGCCCTGATACGTTACATGCAACAATGCTAAGTGTGTAATTAGCTATAGGAAGGAGGTGAAACCACGGGGAACGCTAGTTGAGTTATATTATGAAATCCAAAAATATATAAGTTGCAAACATGACCTTTGACATATTCAAAATGATATTAAAGTTACGCTACTACAGTATTATAGGAAACTCTGATTTTCTTACACGACAAAATACTATGTAAATTCTGATATATTTTCACGAAAATTGTATTACATAACATGTTATTTAACAAAATACACTCGTACTGTATGAGGCTTCGATATAGATTAGATATTCTTGGAAATTTCTCTGGAATATGTATTCTCTTTTTAGGGTTCCGTACCTAAAGGGTAAAACAGAACCCTATTACTAAGACTCTGCAGCTATATCAGTCCGTTTGTCATCAGGGTGTATCTCATGAACCGTTCTAGCTAGACATTTGAAATTTTCACAGATGATGTTTTTCTGTTGCCGTTGTTACAACAAATACTGATAAAAATATAGAATAAAATAAATATTTAAGCGTACTTCCATGCAACAGAGAATAGAATATACTTTATTGTATACGAAAATTTTAAAACTACTGCTTTACAATAATGCTTTATCTATGGTTACAATGGCGGTCTTATCGCTTAAAACGATATCTTCCAGACAACCTTTGGATTAGTTTGGATGGACAGAGATTTTTTTGGTATTTTTATAGAAAACTAGCGACCCACCCTCGTACCGCAATCTCTACTATATTATGCATGTTTTACATAAAAACATTCCTCATATCCATCTATTAAAAAAAAAACTCATCTCAAAATACGTTGCGTAGTTTTAAAGATTTAAGCATACATAGTAATAGATAGACAACGAAGCGACTTTGTTTTCAACTACGTAGTTGTGGTACGGAACCCCTCGACTCACACTTAGCCGGTATTTGATATAGCTCATATCAATAGTCCGGGAATTCTCTGGGAGTACAATAACGTTTGATATTCCGTGTATGTATCCTGCTCTGATTCCAAAGTATTGGCTTGTCACGTCTTGAACAACTACGGGAGAGAGCACGTTTTCACACACTTCCTGTTTAAATGTACTTTATTTTTGCCAATTTCTTGTGTATTGTGTCTGTTTTTACGTGTTAGAGTTGTTTTGTTACCTTTTTATGTAACATCGGTGAAGAGTATTGAAGTTTAATGGAGAGAATATTAAAATTCTCAGTTACTACAGAAAAACAAATTCAATGAAAGTTAGTTTTTAAGAGCAAAAATTAGTACTGACTAAATACCCAAACTGTTTTTTAAACATTATCTCTAAAAGGTCCCAGCATTTGCGTGTAATATAACATAAAAAATTCGCCTTCGAGCGTTACTTTACAATATTTATATTAGTTTTTACTTCACTATATTTACCTGACTGACGAACTTTCACGTGTAATGTAAAATAATAAGCGGCCCGCCGCGCCGGACACATTTAATTACAAGTGGAGCGCATTGATGTTACAAGTTGTATCGAGGTATTAAGCATTGTATCATTACGAATATATTGTACCATTATGAATGTTTCCGATGAGAGATCACATAAGATTGTTGATCTGGCGTCTGTACATTTAATAAAATTACCTTTTTTTATTCTTGTCTTTATTTCTTTTATCACATTTTTTTTCAATTCTTGAGAGTGTTAAATCAAAGACAAGTACCTAATCACAAAAATACACCTCGCAGTTCATTCTAACGTTTATTTAGCTTCCATAAAATAACACTTCCGGGCCCCTCCAGGTACTTACTTGCGTGAAAAGGGATGTATCTTCTCATGATAAATGATAGCTCCTCTGTATGCATGGCTCACGCGCTTTTTTTCATTCGAAGTGAGAACGGCAGGCACTTCCCACAAGTAGTGCGCTCTGTTTATTCTAACATGTACCGTTTGAATGCCTGCCATATTATATCCGTACAACATGTGTGGATGACTGAAGAGTAAGGAAAGTTAAAAGGAATCATAGAATTTTTTTCGCTAGTTATAGCTTAAAATGTTTCTACTGCTGAGACAAGAGTCCACTCTCTGTGTCCTCTCTGTGTCCCAGTGTGGTTTGGTAGATGTCACATATCTTCGATTTTTTTTGGTTTAAGGATACGCCGGTTATCTCACGATATTTTCTTTCCTATTCACCGATAAGAGTCTGCGTCTGGCTGAGTTTGGGCCCACATCCTATAAGCCAAGGCCCAGTTCACTGGGCCTACTGTTTTTTTTTTTGACTAAAGTGCCTCCATATTTATATTTTACGTATGTTAATTATCGACCTATGTAATTAAAACAACGCCTTTGTATTTATTATGTCGTATTTTATTAAGTTTTGTTAGAGATTCTAGAAAGAAAAATATTTTGTAACCAAAAATAATAATCCGTACTTTGAAAACAAGTAAATATTTTTGCCAAACAAATATTTTGATTACCAAGATCGTATTCAGTATTTATGTAACGTATACTCCACGTGTACGAGAAAGATCTAGAGAGAGTACTGATATTTTAACCATCTTTCAAGTAAATAACACAGACATAATTTGATGTCTACTACGTATTTACGTAGGAGTACTAATCTTAAGCTTTTACAACTTTATCTATATTTTGTATACACATTTTTGACGTGGGCGTGAAATGACAAGGTTTTATCAATGTTTTGTTTTCTGGAAAAATAAAATACGAGACTCGTAAAAGTTACTATGTAGGAAAATAAACTACGTACACTAAAATATTGCTGCACCGAACGGCACGAGGCACCGTACCCCAGGAAAGCAAAGGGCAACCAAAGAGACAGGGTGGATTTTTAGTCAGTACGAGTCTGACAGTCTTGCTTTACGTAGAGCGGGAGGACTTATTTAATGATATTACCATCCCACCAAGGAAAAATCATGCATACATACATACACTTGTGAAATTTGTCACATTTGTTCAGACGCTTATATAGACTAACATATACGAAAACTGGGCAGTTCTGGAAATACATACGGGTCGAATTGAAAACCTCCTTTTTTAAGTCGGTAAAAACTGTCTTTAAAGAAAATGATTATCATTAGCTAGCTTTTTCAGCCTAGCTATTTTCCAAATTATTATGAGGTCGGCTTCCAGTCTACGAGTAACTGGTTGTAGTTGAATATCAGTAATAACGGTGCTCCCTCACCAGAATCATTCGCGTGTAATGAAACATTACAGATACGATTTTGTACATTACATTACAGTACTAAGTACCTCCCTGACCGTTAACCATAATTATGATAGACTTGAATCATTACAGATACAACTTTGAATATTACATTACAGTGTAACCTCTCTGACTGACGAGCATTTTGCGTGTAATTATGTAAAATTTAATTACAAGTGGAGCGCATTGATGGTACAAAATGTATCAAGGTATTACATATTGTATCATTACAACGTGCGCGCTGTACACTTTGTTGCTGTGTTACATTACAGGCGAATGCTCCCGAAGAGGGAGCACCTCTAAGTTAAAATACAAATTAGATAATAACTCATATTTGCCGTTACTTTCACATTGTTTAGTGTGAACGACTTAATAAGTTACTGTCTCATTACTTTAAAAGATGTTTTGAAGTAATAAAGGCAAGCTCGAGGAGAGGCAAAGTTAATGCCAATAGGCAAACATATATACGGTTATGTTTGTCTATAGGCAAAGTTATAACGAGTTACAGTGTTCTTATTTGTTTGTGTTACTTTTCGTGACTTTTCTTCCTTTAGAAATATTACTTTGTATTAAGAAGTGAATTCTGCAGAATTACTGCAGTTTTGGTTCGTAATAAAGTTTTGTTTTGATATGGCGGGGAAAGTTGGCAGTGGTGTATTACATTTTAAACTTAAATTGCCTTTTATTATGGTTAGTTTAGTTTTTATTTTCATTGTTGCTAATGCAAGATTGCATATTTGAATTCCTTTTACGCGTAGGTATTTCCGTCTATATTATAGGTAATGTTTAAATTTCCATGGACATAATTATTAACGTATAATAAATAATACTTTTTCATCTAATCGAAATCACATTGAGATCGAAAAATAATGGTAACACGCGATAGTGAGATTTATAAAGTTCTTTTCGAGTATTTCATGGCGTAATGGTTATTACAACAAACTATTAGCTTTTATACATGTTTCTGATTTAAAAGAAACGTTTCGGTCGATTAAAAAAACAATTTCTGCTTTGTAACTTTTTACATCAGAGGCCATATCATGAGTTTTCACTTATTCTGCTGTAATGTAAACCGGAACTTTGACATTGTCAATTGACAAATTTCAATGAAAAAATTAGTTCCTTCTTCGCACACCAGAGGCGCTGTTCCATTTTTCCCACGTTTTTATACACTCACTTTTTCCATACAAGAAACGCTGTAAATACTGGGAAGACGCTGTAAAGTAAACTAGTGAAAACTCGTGATAAGGGCTCAGGAATTTCCCAGTAACAGTAGCGGAGTCTCAATTCGTGCTTGGTTGATGCCAATAGGCTCGCTCCGTGTTACTCTGGAATTCCGTATCAAAGAAATGTGAAATGACAGAGAAAGGTATACCTAATAAGGTATACCATTGTCGAACCCGCCAGAGAATACAGTTGTGATCTTAACATAAATTATAGAAAGTCGATAAAATCTGTCTGTACTCACATAATTTCCGAACGACTGCATCAAATTGGATAATATTTGGTCTATTGTGGAAGATATTGTTAGAAAAAGCCTAAATGTTGTTTCTCGGAAAATTCATCGTGGAAAATTTGAACCCGTGCTGCAAAGCCGGGGCGGGCTGCTAAAGTTTTATAAATTAAAACATACTGAATTCATTCCACCATAACCAAAGCTTCGTTTACCTCATTAGGGGTGACTGAGATGCAGAACTGCGGAAGTCAAGTCCTTAATTCATTAACGCCGAATGAATATTGACATATGGAAGGTTGGCATTTTCCAAAAATATCTCCAGCCGTACCTATTTATTATTCAGCAGTGTTTGTCTGGTTCGACTCTTTGGCTATGACTGTGTGTAAAAATATAACGTACATTGCCAATTTAGAATGCAACGTTTTGCTTTAAAATTAGGCTGCTTCAATGTATCATTCATAAAGTTCTAATTTAATCGACAGGCCTGTTGGTCTAGTGGTTAGTGACCCTGACTGCTATGCCGGAGGTCGTGGGTTCGATTCCCACCCAGGACAAATGTTTGTGTGATGAGCACGATCATTTGTTCTGTGTCTGGGAGTAATTTATCTAAAATATGTATGTATTTAGAAATATATATGTATGTTTATCAGTTGTCTAGTACCCATAACACCAGCTCTGCTTAGCTTGGGACTAGATGGCGTTGTGTGATAGTTGTGGAATATTATTATTAGTATCATAAATACGACATGATTTTATATGTAAAAATTATTTGAATTAATTTTAGTACACTAAAAGTTGAGACCTTGTATAAGAGACCTATGTACAGTAAGCTAAGTACAAGTAAAAACTGAAGATTTATAAGCCTCCGCACCGTCAACAGTTAGGTCTTTATCAAACAGACAGGCGATAGCGAACCGAACCGAATCCTGTCATATAAAAAAGCGAAAACGATCCGATAGTCTATGTGACAGGCTTCAAACAATTCCATACATTACAAACAAAAACGCTACGCCACGGATTCAGTTCGTCTGTCAGTTTGACAATAGCTTTAGTGATACAAGAATACAAAATTAGGTTGGGGATCGAATTGAAACGTGCTTTATATACAGAGCGAATTCTTGTAATGTCCTAAGAGGTTATTGCGGATCGAGAAAGCAAAGCGTTATTGAAAGAATAGCTCCCAGTTTTATATTTAGTACGAATCTGTCAGTCCTTTTCACTCTGATAAGGAGGACTCTTTTCTCTTTTAATTTTGATGACTTCTCTCTTCAAGAAAAGACAGAGAGAAAGAATGGAAGCTGTATAGTAATTTTGTACAAGGTGTATTGTATTGATACAAACCAATAGATAACTGTATTGGTTTATAATAACTATCAATACTGCATCTATGGTAGATTTACTCGTATGCGTAATATCAAAAAGCCTCGATTTAATTTATATTTATGTTCCGCTTCTACATTAGGTATTATCTTGATAGATTTTTTTTTAGCGTGGAAAATCATAAAATAAGTCCTCCCACACAGGGCAGGGCAGGAGAGACTGTCAGACTTGTACTAAATAAAATCAAAGATTAAATTCTCGATTCAATTTATATTCATGTTCCGCTTCAACGTTCACTTGATAGCTAAGGTGAGTTCATGAAAGATGCTAGTAGAACTTTTTGTGTCCGAAAGTTTGGGCAGCTCCGGTCTAGTTTTATGATGTTTCGATCGGACGGAACAAAATGTTCGTGACAAAAAGTTCTATTCGAAAACTAAGGAAAATAAGATACGAAGTAGCCAATACCTAGAACCTTCCATTATTTGGTTTGATGAAATGAAAATGTACTAAGAAAAGAAACAGAAGCAAAGGAAGCGAAAGAGGACTTAAAACTATTTTTTACCAGAAGAAGAAAGTGAAATAAAACAGATTTCAAATTAAGAAGATTTTGAAAAGTAGCACAAGACAAGACTACAGGACAACAATAAAGCAGAGAAGCAGAGAAATGAGGCAGAATTCAAATTTATAAGAATTTAATACAGCGAGAGACAAGACTTCATTCAAACAATATTCCCTACATCTCACATATTTCAAAACACCGATCCACGAGCGCACAAAATCAAACCACTTAACAAGCCCCATCCAACTAAAGATATTGCCCACCATAAATTCACTTAGTTGGAGGAACATCGTAAACTTTTTACATCGCCCACAACTTACGGTGTTATAATGTAAATGAGTTCTCTAACTCTTCTGTCCCTAAATCTCCTCCATTTTCACGAGAAACGTGACAGATTTAATCTTAGTTGATCGCGATCAGGGGAAACTTGTAAATAATGTGTGGCTAGACTCATAAATACTGGTAAACAAGACAGTTCGAATCTAAATCTCGAAGTTTTGGAAGAAAAATTTCGCAAAACGATCGAAGTTGTTTCGGTTTTACATTATAAGATTGTGGGATTAGCTGAGTCTTTAAAATTGGATATATTTTTGAGACAGATTCAGAAAATTGTGAACTGTTTTGAATATAAAAGGCTTTATACTCAGAAGGCGTTATACGACGTCTTTTTGTTACACAAAATATAGAACTATCAATCACTACCAGGATATTAACACTTGAAGCATTCGATATTTTGGAAATAATGTTACGAAAACTCTCTCATTCGTCTTTGTCACCTTCAGACTGAAACAACTATATGAAAAGAGATTTCGTCTTTGTCAGTTTAACCTTACTTGAAGTACATTCTTCTTATTCGTTACAGCCATGATGTTCAGAATAGAATCTACTTAATTGTACATACATCAAAATCAATTCAAATATTTTTCAATTGTGATAATTCTAAGGGCGGTCATAACGATTCCTTTGTATCGCTATTACTTATTAATAAAAGTATCTGCTTTATGTTGCACCCCAGAATATCCTTTACACAGCTACGATCTAACATTAAGTACGCGAATAGCTTCATTAACTACAATAGTGTTGATAACATTAAATGCCCCTGCAGGCCTTACTAGTTTTAATGCTCTCTAAATTGTCCCAGCTTAACCGTTGGGAATAAACTTGAACGTGGCACATCACAAACAACTTTTGAGAATTATTCCGGTGCAAGGATTTGCTTTATGACGCTAACTTTTCTACTTTGTCCGGTCTCATGCATTCTTAGTGTTGTTCCCATCTGAAGTTGTGCAAGCCGAGTCGGTGCTTATGCACCGTGTCTTGTTCTTGGCATGGAATGTTCGAGTTATAAATCAAAATTATTATTTAAGAATTTCTCAGCATGAAAAATATTTTCATGTTGTTGGGAGTATTTTATCTTCAATGGCTTGTTGTGAAAATTTTTGTACTTTAAGTTGATGGGTAATTTTGATTTTCAGTACTTATTTTAATCCTATTTCCACTGTCAAATTTCCACAAATGCCTCTAAAATACTAGCTTTTAACATTGGAACTTTTCATGAATGAAAATCGATCTTCACAAAATTATTATCTTTGACTATTACAAGGCAATCAATTTTTTGTTGTACGTTTCAAACGTTCATGTCCCTACGGATCAATAACATTAGTCATTCCATTTACCAAACAAATGGTCTATTAGTCTATTCTATTTGTATGAAGCCATCAAAGTAGCCACTGTTTTACTTTCATCGAGTAATCACATGTATCGCATTACATTTGTTGGGAAACGTTTTGAAGTATCACATAAAATCGCTTTTATTGTCAATATAAGAGTCATTTTTATAGTCTGTTTGTATGGGCCCGAGTGAAGAATGGATAGGTTTATGGAAGGATGTTGGCGATTTTTATATTTATTGTTGGTAAAATGTCATATATGGAAATTATTATTGAGGTGTTTTCCCTTTTTTTATATACGTGGAAGCATTAAATGAAATAAATAAATGGAAATTTTACTAGTGTATTTTTTATGTAATATGGGTTTGATCTTGGCCTGGTGAAAAAGACAAGATCGACGATGAAGTGAGCTTCCCCAGAAGAAGCCTGTAATGAAGAGGATTATATTTTAATAGCAGTATTTCTATAAAAAAAAAATTGATTTTTAAATGTATAAGGTACTCGGCATTCACGTTGTGTACGAATAGTTGATTTGTGTGTTGGTTTGGCTGCAAAGGTTTGTCGAATTTCCAATTTAAAGCGTATAGGTATATCGAATTAATTCTATGTGAATTTAGCGTTATTTTATCCAAGTTGATTGATGTTTTTAATCGATTTTAGAAATAACCTACGCAAACATAAATCTAGATGAGTAATTCATAAAAACCAAATTATATACTCGTCACTCTTCTTTCTGTTACACCTACTCGTACTGTAACGAGATTTTACACAAAGTAATCCAAAAATACTTTATCTGTTTTTAGGTTCGTGGTTCCATTTTTATCAACGCCTTCATTATGCTTTTCACAAAGAACGTTAGACATTTGGCTGTGATTTAGATATGTCAACATAATTCAATTTTCTTTGATATTTTTATATATTTACCGACATTAGGCTCCGCATTAAGTAAGGCAGGGGCCGAAGTGAAGGGAACCTTGTTTCGTCAGCATTAACATTAAGACAAATTGGAAAAAAGATTGTAGGCCGAAGAAATGATAGGATTTGGCTGTCTCTTTGAGTAATCACAAGCTCTCTTTTATTTCCTTTTCCTGAATTATTTTTATTACTTCATTAGGATTAGTTAAATTGCAAACTCGCTTTTAAGTAAACAGTTTAATGTTATCTTTGACGTTTTTATGTGTCTTCTTCAGCTTCAATAACAACTTGTAACAGAGAGGTATTTAACCTCTTCTGTTCCCTCAACCTCTTTACTTTAAGATGTATTTATTGTTTTAATAATTTTTAAAAAATCATATTTCGAATTTTCATTCTGTCATTCATCTTCAGTTATTTTTGCATTTCAATTTTTACCTCGGCTCCGGCTGTACGTTCTGCAGTGTTATTTTATTGTACGAGTATTTAAAGTAAATATTTATAACCTCCGTTGTGTTTTCTTAAGTGTCATACAACAAGTACGAAAGCTCCAAATGGAGCACACACCGCACAACGGTACCCAGTTCGCCATCCACTACGGCTCCGGCAACCTTTCCGGCTTCCTCTCGGAGGACGACGGCGCAATGCCACAAACTTAAAAAAGCTTTTCTTCTAAAGTATGAAACCTGAAATAAAATTATAAGGGGTGCTTGAATAACTGCTCAGCCAAAATCAATCTTCCAAAATAAAAAACTGATATAACTTCTAGACACTTCTTCAAAACATTAATAATTGCAGAAAACAAAACTCTAATTCTAACTTAAAAGCGCAAAAAATCTCAAAGCACAAAGACAAACAAAATCACTCAACTCGTTACCCCTTAAAACACTGTTACAGTCTCGCAAACACTCATTCCAGTACACTTCCACTTCATTAACAACAACTAAAACTCTGCAAGCGGAACGTAAGAAACCTCGTATAGGTGACAACGACAAAGAACAGATAGAAGCGACATAGGTAGCGTCTGTGGTACCTACATAAAGCGTTGGAACACAATACAATTTCTGCCTCGGACGCCTCCAACAATACACGTCGTCCTTTTCAGGTCACTTCCAGTTGTAACATGTTCAACAAATAATTATGCTTCGTTCGTGTATTGTGTGAAAAAACGTTTGTGTAAAGCGGTAAACGAGGTTATTGAATGTTTGAATTCGTGTTTTTGTTTCCTTTGACCGTTTGTGTTTTTCTGGATTGTGGGTTCTTTATATTTATGATTTAAATTTTGGATATCTCATTTAACGTGTGGTCAAATTGACTGGTTCGGTCCAAGGACAATGACCATGACAGATAAGAGTTCGCAGTCAATCCACGGTTGACCTTTAAATCTTCAAAGGTACGGTCAGACGCGGATTGACTGATGCTTCCTATTATTGATTTGCGTTGCGATGTCCATTTGTGGACTTCAATAGTGAGCTTACTTTGGTAATTTAATTACATTGAAAGATTGGTAAACTGTTTCTTTTAATGAAAGTTTTATAAACTTTCTACCATAGATTTCGTTTTCACGTCACAGAGTTTTGTTTAGTTGTGATTTTTTTATGTGGTAATAGCAGGCATAGGAAAAGGTACAATGCATATTATAGCAATAAAGTGAAATGGGGCTCATGAAAATAGTGGAAGAACAATGTTGCCCGTGCCTTTTTACTATTGACCCAAAATTGTGCCATGAAAAGTGCAACATATAAAATATTGTTTTTATGATTCGCTACTTTCTTGAACTACGTTTGTTTTTCATTTTAACTTATATGCTTGTTTTAAGACATGACTTCATACCCACATAATATCTAAAAAAATAAAATAAAAGAACATTGGTAAAACTTAAGACTTTATTTTTGGGTAAAGAGAATAATAGTACTCTTCATAAAATTGAAATAAATCGATCATTTTATTCAAAATTATGTCCCAAAAAATGAGTAAGGCTGCTTTTCCACCAGAGATGCGCTATGTAGCTGTGCTGCGAGGATGTAAAAGCTGAGCTACGAAACTGTGTGACCGTTTCCACTGATGCTACGCTATGTAGCTGTGCGGTAAGATGTGCTGTGAAGATGGGTAGCTGCGCTACGAAGATACGCTGTCACAAGGTAGCTGCGCTATGAAGATGCGTAGCTGCGCTACGAAGATGTGCTGTCACAAGGTGGCTGTGCTATGAAGATGCGTAGCTGCGCTACGAAGATGCGCTGTCACAAGGTAGCTGCGCTATGAAGATGTGCTGTCACAAGGTAGCTGCGCTATGAAGATGCGTAGCTGCGCTACGAAGATGTGCTGTCACAAGGTAGCTGCGCTATGAAGATGCGCCGCCACAAGGTAGCTGCGCTATGAAGATGCGCAGCTCGAGCTATGCGATGTATCGATACTAGGGAAAATGACCCATAGCACGCATCCACAGCACGCAGCCATAGCACGCAGCCACAGCACGCAGCCATAGCACGCAGCCATAGCACGCAGCCATAGCACGCATCCTTACATATAAAAAACACATCTTAGTTGAATCCGTTTCCACCAGTGCTGTGCTATGTAAACCAGTGAATATGATTGGTGGATATCAAACGCATCCGCAGCAACGTAGCATAGCGCATCTCTGGTGGAAAAGCAGCCTAAAGACTATCTAATAACGCAGAAGTTGACTAAAAGAAAATAAAAGAGTTATTTCTAGCTTAGAAAATACAATATTGTAGCATATTTAAAGTAAACCTTAGAACATAACTTGGGAAGCATGTGGGTGGAAGTTGTTATTAGAATCACGTCATCGAATACTTGGCGAACCCTTGCTTATGAAGTCTTACACATTCCCTCAGAAATGGGTTTCTGTACTGTAATGTAATTAGCTTCCAAGTTTTATGTTAGAGCTCGTAGTTTCATAATTATGTTAGAAAATAGAGAAACAGGAGTTTTAGTTGCTTTATATTCAGATTAAACAGATTATTTGGTTTTAAGTTTTAATCAAATTATAGTACTTCTGTCGTGCGACTGCAATGAAATTTTTATTTTAGAGATTTGTGTATTTGGGCACAATCACGGTTTTATTGTGCGCAGATAATTTTTTTTTCTTTTTTTTTAACTCCTTTTATTTAATACAATCTGTCCTGGGACATTCAGTAATAGGTAGATGATGGTTTCTAATCTTGCACGGTATGAAGCCACTGCCTCATCCGATCGATACTGCAGATAATTAAACTACATATATTATTGTTCTCATTAAAATTTGAAAATTATGAAAGAATAAATTCGCCCACGGAAAAACGCAACTAAATTACAAAAAAATATGCTGCTCCGAAAAACAGTCAGTCTTCTTTGACAACAATAAAAATAAACTATATTATTAAACTACTATTTTTAAAGTCGGTTTAAAAGGACAAATATTGCCCCTGAATAAAATATTTGCCTAACAAAAACCTTTTTTCTTTTACAGATGTAACCGCAACAGCACCCAGTCGAAATACAACATCAGAAGATAAAATTCTCCTTAGAAAGAACGATGTCGATTAAAAAGTCAGATGTTATACAAAGAACGATGAGTGTGCCGAAGGGTTTTTAGTGAGAAATTGTGAAAAATAGAAAGAGTGAAGATGTCGGTAAAAGCCAGCGTTGGTTAAACAAAAAGGAGAAAAATGGCCTTCAAAGGATTCTGTGGCGAAGTGATCGGCTTTTTCCTGGCTGTGGCATTTTGCATCATATGTCCGGAATATGGTAAGTCTAGCTCCTAGCTTAAAATTTTGAAACGGGATTTTGATGGGATTATTCTAGATGCATTGTTTACTGGTCAAGAGAATTAATTTGAATCGTTTTTCTTTTGGAATATTACATCAGCGTTTTGCTAACGTACTTTTTTAATCGGATTTAACATGAATCAGTAATTGCTGTAATATTGTGTGAATAGTTTCAATATACCTAGTAGATATTTTCTAGATGTTTAACTCTGTTCTACATAACTTCCTGAAAAGGTACACTCGAAAATAACAATCATTTCACAATACTTCGAAGAACCTTCATACCACTCACCCAACAAAAAAATCTTTTGTAAACACAAAATCCACGTAGGAATAACACATAACTGCAGATTCAAAGAGGCTTACAGAAATCAAAACGAAATCTTTATCCCCTGAAGGTACCTTTCCGTTCGTCAAAAGGCTCTGAATGTAAACTAAAGATCAAAACTGGAGATAAGAGTATTAAGCCCACATGGTTCTTTATTTCCGTATTCGCCCGCAGATGTCGGACCGTTGTCATACCGAACAAAAGCAATGTCATGTTCTTGCCAAACATGTACTTTGTATCTTTTATCCTCAGTGGTAAGCAGAGCGTCTAATTCTTTTGAAGTTGCGGTTAAATGTTTTACGATTGGAGGTGCAATTTTGATGTGAATTCAACGTTTTATGTTGGGAAAATAGTTGTCTTCTTTGACTTGAATGCTTTGTGTATGTTTGTGCTATATTACTTCAAAGAATTTCCATTGGTATGACAACAGAGATGTTTTTGTTAATAGGTAATTGTGGAAGGAAAATATTATACAGAGGCCTTATCACAAGATTTATGTATAATATTTACAGCGTAATTAAAGTACCTATTTATTGCGTTAGTGTGTTTAGTGTACGAACGAGGAACTATTTTTTTCGTTCAAATTAACATCAAAGTTTCAGTTTCCTTTACATCACAAAAATGGGAAAGTCAGAGCCTCTGAAGTGCACAATATTGTCTTTTATCAATAAATATAAAAATCAATGCCACTTTTCGCTGTAATTTTAACTCAAGAACGGGCTCACTTATCCAAACCAAATGTTTAGGCTTTGTTCGAACTATTTAGTAGATGGTTTATGTGAAGTTTGCACAAAATCGGTCGAGCGGTTCTTCATTTATCACATTTTTTGTAACAAATGAATTAAATAAATGGCGGATCATTTTTAACCGACTTCCAAAAGGAGTCGTTTACCAACCGATTTGAAAAAATCTTTTTTTGTTAGAAAGGATATACTTTCCGAATGGTCCCATTAAAATTTTATCGAAACCGGACTAGCACTTTTTGAAAAATCAACAAAAAACAACGAAAACCTTAAAAGTTTTCAACATTGTCAACACCGATTACTCCGAGGTTTCTGGTCCGATTTCGATGATTTTTTTTGTTCGATACAGTATATCTGCCATTTGGTCCCATAAAATTTTCATTTAGTTTGGTGCAACAGTTTTAATTTTTAGCTCATTGTGTAAGAGTACATACATGGACGATGTTATCACCGGTGCTACGTATTACAATATTTAAGTTTACATATAAGAAGGTTGAATATTGAAACTAAAAAGGATAAAATAAAAAACTTTTTCAAAAAAAATGTAACCGACTTCCCACAAAAAAGTTCTAAATAACCTACAAAAAAACTTTTCTTTCGAAAGTCGGTAACAAAAAGTCAATGAAATAAAAAAGAAAGTCACCGACTTTCGAAAGAAAAGTTTTTTTGTAGGTTATTTAGAACTTTTTTGTGGGAAGTCGGTTACATTTTTTTTGAAAAAGTTTTTTATGTTGGTAGCGAAGCACGTACAGGTGAGGGTGGTACCGGGCCGCTGCCTGGTACTTTATATTTTAACGACTGCTTTATAAATAATCGATGTTCAGTTGTTTCAAAAATCCAGATAGAATCACTTTCTCTTTCTAGTTCTTTTTTTTATCTAAAACCAAAATGAAATCAAACGCAGTTATTATAATTTCTAGGTGCATATCATGTTGTTTATGTATCTTTAAAATATTTTTTCATTATTAATCTGCAATTTTCCATGCAATACAAGCTTACAAAGGAAAAAAAAGGAAAATGAATTATCAAATAACTTCACCGAAACAAGCTTTATTGAGGATTAAAGATTCATAGGAAACAGTTAATGGAAAATGAATTTCACTGAATTGTAATAAAATCAGGACGTCCCTCAACTGAAAATTCGACTGAATATTAATTTCACTCAATTGCAATTACTGAGTTTGCATTCAGGTAACAGAAGATATTGAAAACTTTAGTGTTGTAGTTTTTTCGTTATAAATGTCGATAAAGCAAATTCATCTACCTAATTTACTTTATCGACATTTATAACGAAAAATTTAAACTGATATTTTTGATATTGAACTACTAGTTTGTGGTATTTTCATGTCAAATGTTATCCAAATTCAATGTAGTGAAACAGTAACTGGTAATTTTCACAATTATATAGTAGTAATATAATAATATATTACTACTACAATAGTAATATATTTCACTCTCCCTCATCAATTGGAAAATATATTTTAAGATCTTAAACGCTCTACTTTAGGATTGTTTAAATTTTTTACATTTATTATATCGTAATTAGTGCGACATCTCAGTGGGGGCAAATGGAATAGTTTGTTACACATTTCAATTTTGGTATTATGAATATGCTGAAAGAACTTATAACGTTCCTGCTAAACCAAATCCTATCTAAAAAGAACTTGGCATAACGATCAAAACCGTCTACACGATTAATAAAGCATTGTTTGCCTTACTTAACCTTTACTGCGTCATCATCCTCGTATTTTAGTTTTCTACCATTTACGTGTTCCAAACCATTAAACAACTCGCTTAATTATTCATGTGTTTACCAAACTTAATAGCACGCTACCCATTTCGCTCGACGCTAAGCCGTTGGTCCGGGCTGACATTCGTAGATCAGACAGTCGTTCGTTACGGGTGGTTAGGAGCAGGACAGCCTGACAACCAATCTTACCAAGGGGTAAGATTGAAGCCACATGGATGTTGGTACTTTGCTATGATTTGCTATGATTTTAAGGTAGTTTGGTGTTACAAACAATGAGGACTCTTAGTATTTGAATTTTGTTTTCGATAATAAAAATAATTAGCAACCCACGGCAGTTAGCAGAGCAAATAACAACTTCAGTTATTATCATCACATTTCTACCACTCACATGACTCACAACACATTGATATGTGTCAATGACTGATGACACATATCAATGTGTTGAATGATGTGTATTCAAAACAAAAAGCCATATGGTGTATTGATATACACCATATGGCTTTTTGTTTTGAATCGTGAATTATGTGGAAGAGGCAGCGGGATGGAAAAAAAAATGTTTCTTCGACCCCACCAAAGTTGGCACCTGCATGTAACGGTGTGTATGGCACAGGATAAAGAACTGTGTCCCATCCGCCCCCTACTGCTCCTACCCAGTCAACGGGGTGGATGGAAAAATAGTTTCATCGACCCCCCTACATCTGCATGTAACGAGGCGTAAGGATACAGATCAGGGGGTCTAATATCTAAGCATGAAACCCGTGGTTTCGGCCTTAGTTACGTCGGACGGACGTTTACTACGCTCTGTGACATCGCAGCCAAACTAAGAATTAATGATATTACGTTTTGACAGATAGCTCCTTAGAGTCCGCGCTACCACTTATGACCAGCGGAAAATTCGTTCTACTTTTTTTTAATGCAATTTTATGTAATGACATAGACACTACCGTCACGTCAAGAGGACTTCAGTCATGGCGGTATTATAATAATAAGCGTTTATTTCTCCTCACACATACATACATTTACAATAATTGTGGTTGCACATTGTAGGTTACAGTCTAATAAATATTATCCGTCCCCAAAGATAAAGACGTTAGTTACGTTCGTACATCCGCACCCGTACCCGTGTCATCGATCCCGGACTTAGAAAGTAGACCCCTTGACACTGAAGCTGACCTCAAAATAGTTGGGAAGAGGCTCTAAGCAGATGGATGCTGTCCTGCTCTCAACAAAACACAAAGGCATTAATCCTAACTACGTAATCTGTTCCATTCAAACGTCCCAATGACCATGCCAAGCAAAACAATAAAGCTACGAATATGGAACCTCGCATTCCCACATTCACAAACTGAAACCGCCATCGCGAAATTGTTGCCGAACCCAATTATAGTGGTTTGAACCCGAAATTCGGCGAGGCCACACCAAGTTTCCAAGTTTTACTAACAAATTTACCTAACCGAGACAATACTAGTTTTGTACGAATTCTGGTGGCGGATGTTTCAAAAGTACCCCTAACAGGTATTCCGTTATTGGGTAAATAAATACTCGTAGTTACGGATATTGAATTCGGATGGCAACAGAAAAAATGGACGTTGGTCGTTTCTCTCTAGTTGAAGTGGTTTTGTAGATTGATTTGTTCAGAACGTTGAATAATTGAAAGGACAGGTTGCGTAACGAAACATGAAACTTTGAAAATAGTTTTGCCGAAAAAAAGCTCGTTGCTTGGCCGATGTACCTAAATAGATATAGAAATAGCGTTTCCAAACGTCTTTTATAATGCGGACAACGAAGAAGTGGAACTCTCTGCCTGCGTCTGTGTTTCCGAACGCATACAACCCTAATTTCTTCAAAGTTAGAGTGAACAGGCTTCTTCTGGGTAAGCTCGCTCGTTGACCTTGTCTTAGTCATTCCTGACCTAGACTAAGGTCAAGAGCAAACAAATTTTACATTAAAAAAAATAGAAAAGCTCGGTTCCCCATGGTAAACAGAGAGTAAATGTGACAAACAACACGTTAATGTTTAAAACACCATGAGAACTTACGGATTCATCTTCATGTATGTGAACAAAGGGAAGACAAGAACCTAGCAAGAGAACCGAATTATACTCATTCAAATATAATTGCTAAGCTCACGACGTAATTTGGTAGATTGCCGTACATATTATTATAGTGAAAATATTTAAGTTTATGTATCTTTTTATACATATTAATAAAAAAAGAACGTGGGGACTTGTGTTGACATATTAAACCTATTTTTCTCTTTGTAAGTTCATTGAACGCAGCCCTTAAATTCAGTTAGCGTGCTGTCAAGGTAAATGAAGCAAATAAAAATAAAATTATGTTCTGAAAAAGCTCATGAAAAAGAAAAAAGTATACGGGTGTTTACCTACATCAGATTTTTTTGAAAGCTTTGTAATTGAACCTGCCCTTATAGAGTAACGTTAAAATGACGTAAAACGGTAACAATAATTATGTAGGATACCGCCATATTGTTTTTTCGAATTAATGGGGAACAGTGAAAAGAAAGTGAAAGTGGGTGGGCCATACATGCCATGCCATATATGCCGTAAACTAGATAAAAGAAGGGGCAGGAATGGGTTGGAATGAAGAAAAAGATAGTAAATAGGAATAAAACAACCAACTAGGTGGACAGACAGACTCCTTCAATAGGCCGGAAGAAACTGGATGTGAATAGTCTTAACTTCTTAACTCAAAACTGCCAGAAGCGGGAAGACTTGTAAGTGACCTACCGTCCTTCATCCTTCGTCTTACCTTGTGGGTAACTGTGAAGCTAATGACACCAAGAATAGTCTGCAGTTATGTCCCACTGCAGGACCAAGTCCTCATATAGGTCTTCCATGAGCTCTTCTCACGTTCCTCCCCAAATAGAAAAGTGTTTATATTTAAAATAAGCTTGACCTCATTGGTTAAATCGGGACAGACTAATGGACTTCTATTGACTCTTTCCACCGAAAATTTTTTCAAGGTTTATTTTTAAAAGGGGTCTTTCTGAAGATGTCAAATTAAAACCAAAAGAACCGTGTACCTACCATTTTAATGGTTTTAAAGGACGTCAACACAAATAACAAATAAGTTTCCAACTCATCGCCTTTCGTCATCGTTAACTTACCGTTCACTGAATCTAACAAATTGATGCAAGAATTTTCTTTTTATTACTGTCAAAACACTAGTTATTCCCGCGGTTTCTCAAGCTTCTTGGGTCAAAAGGATCGTAGTATGATGTAACATACTGTTATCTAACCTTCTTCAAAAATTGGGCTATCAATTTAATAGTCAATAACAGGACCATTAATTGAAATTATTTACAATATTGTATTGTTCGTCTTTTGATTTCATTGACATTATTTACTCGAACTTGACATTTTTACTGTATAAATTCTTGCTTATTATTTAAAAATGAATATATTTGTACAGCTCGACTTAATTGTATACATAAGTGCTCATTTACACTAATCCGTCAAGACGATATGTTATTTTTGACGAATCGTTATTTTGATTCGTAAGGGCGGCTATACATTTAAATTGCCCGTATTCACACTATTACGGAATCGTGAAAAATGAAGGATACGTCTTAAATAACGTTTCGTCTTTCAAAAACCTTCAGTTTTAAATCAAGAATCGTTATTGACTTAGTGTGAATGAGCAGTAAGACCTCTGGTAAAACCTATTTTCACAAATAAAGTCTGATTGATTGATTGATCAAATTCAAACCTTTTTTTTTTCAAATCAGACGGTCTAGAAATTAGAGTGTACAAACTGGATTAAAAAAAAACGTTCTTAGTATAGATATTCGTGGCTGAGCCATCTAACATCTATTTTTACAACTTGTGGTTAGCAGCCGACATATTTTTTACGACGTAAGCTGGATATGATATATCGTAAAAGGCGCAGAGGTATTACTTTTGTAAATATATCGAGATTGGATGCCCTTCGTATCGATTCACAACATTTCAGAAGTCGTTCAAATCCTGAATAATTTTACTCTATAAACACATGAAATATGTGTGCTTGACGTTTAATGCACTAGAAGTGTCGTATTTTTAAATTTCATTTAAACAGTTCAAGCACTACATCATTATAACGTGCCTAGACCAACATTACAACGTCTTTAAGAAATAAATTTAATTAAGCTCTCAAAAAAAGTTCAGAAACGTAGTTATTCATAATTGAGTCACGTGCGAAACTGGAAAAAGAGTTTGACTGCAGGCAGGGTTTATACTGTGGAAAATGATTTATCATGAAAAATAAATCTTATATCCGGTACTGTAAGGTTCACAATTCCTTACAATGTGCAACTATAAAGATTTATTAGTTATTCAACACGAGCAGCCTTTGGACAACAATTAATTTGAAATGGAAATAAATAGTTAGGTACATTGAATTCTCTTCATATTATTTAGTTGCGAAATAACCCACTGTGGTTCATAGACATTTTCGTGCAATTAGTAGTCGAAAGCACGTACAGACATTTAGAGTTCTCAACTTGAAATTAAGTCTAAGATTAGACTTAGAGTCAGGTAACAGTTGTAATTGGTGAAGTTAGGTAGCTTTTAGAGCGCATGCGGTTAATAACTTACTTGAACTAACGTGTCTCAAGTATGATCTATCTGCCGCAAGAATAATTAGATGACACGTTTCGAAGTATAATGATGAAAAACCGTATCTCTCTCCAAATATTTTATGTCACTAAGCATGAAAAACTAGGGTTAAAAGTCTAAAGTAATTTGTCAAACTTTGTTATTAAAACTTCTCTCGAAATATTCTGTTAGCTTTTGGAATTTAAGAAAAACAAAACGAATTGTTGAAATCTGGACTGATGGTACAAAAAAAACATTAAGTTTTTTGAGTGGGTTTGCGTGACGATATTAATTTTATTTTATTAAGTAAAAACTTAATTTTAAATCAAAATCCAAGTCACAGCATTTTCTTGATTGTGTTGCGGCACTAACCCCAACAAATTATTGCGCAACCATTACATAACGAAATTAATAACTAGGTCTTTAATATTCAAGATTGAAATCGCAAACTCATTAAGTTTGTGTTTAATGGTGTAGGTAATAGAATTCAAAATGACGTTTCCATCTTACAATGGCACCTCAAAGCCTCATTTAGCACTAGAAACAATGTCAAAGTTGGCAGAAAACTAACAAATGACAAGTAAATTCAAAGGAAAATATTTAATAATATTTCTTCTTTGCTGTAGCGGTAAAGTAACAAAAGTATACCTACGGGAATTCTAACCGACATTTGTATGTTTTCTTGAGGCGCGAACTTCGCGAAAAGACGACAGAACAGAAATAAAGCTGTGAATAAAATATTACATTATTTGACCGCATCGCGTTTGGTGGGTTGAGACGGGTGCAGTTGACATATTAACTTATAAATAAAAAATGTTTGGAAACAGTACCATAAACATTTTTACTGTGTTTTGCATGAATATGAAATTTTGCATAGGTACGTGAGCTTAAAATGACACGGTCCTGAAATATCGTACTATGAATTATACAATTGCTTTCTTTTTGGTTGATTACGGGATTATTCCGAACGAGTTATGAACAAGTTCTACCTGTAAACAATTCCTAAAATAGATAGATATAACGTATTAATCTTTTCTCCGATGTTTGGACATCTGAGAAAACCGACACAAAAATAACTTTCTTTGACGTAACCATTCCAAGATGTCATAGTAAGCTAAACTTATTTAGGAACCTTGGTATTGTTGCTAACTTGCTATAAATATTATTTGGTGCTATAACTATACACCGTGACTTTTTAGTCGTCTTACAAAGGCAGCCCAGTTCATGTCCCCAATGACTAGAACACGTTTATAATAAAAAAATAAGGATTTATGAGATTTTAATAATTTAAAAATAAAAATATTATTCATTATTATGATGCAAGGTGTAGTTAAAAACACCCTTGTCTCATAGAAAATGGAGATGGAATGATCTGCTCGACTCGTGCGCTGGGTAGGTATACTCTACAGTTCGATACGTATACATTTTTACAGGATGTTTCATTTTTCTAACGTACCTATTTATTTATGATAAAAATTATTATTAATGAAAAAAAAAATAACCACGCCTAGAGGTATTTTATGTCGGATACATTAAGTGGACCTCTTTTGTAAGACGACTAAAAAGTCACGGTGTATAATAGTGGATGGAGGATGTAGTGGAAAACAGTATCGAAATTATTTTAGAAACGTTTGGAAAAAATAAAATATAGCGTTAGTTTCTATGTAAACTGCGAACTAATAGTTCCTATAAACGTACTGTCAAACAGATCATACCATACTTCACAAAACTGGGCTATAAAAATAATGAACAACATGGACCATAATGAAAAAAACCATAAGTAATTTTAAAGAAGAGCTTTGACTGATGGACGAACCACAAAGTGGTTCTTATGCTTTTTTAGGTATAGAACCTTAAGAAAAAAATTCATCGAAAAAAGTCGTAAACAGATTCATAGATAAAAGTTTTTAAGTAAGGTTTTACTTGCTCTTAATCTCTAATATTAATTTAAAACCCATTAAGACCTTTGAACTTATGAAACTGTCTAGACTCTAAAATGACTGTGTTTCATTTCTTTCTATATTTAGGTAGATATAGCTGAAGTAGTAATCACAAGTCAAGTGCCAAAAAATGTTTCTAAAGTTTTTATTTAAAAAGTATCCAAGGAAAAAAAATTGTGTTATGATCAAGTAATTACGAGTACAATTGCTTTAAATTATTTTGAAAGATTTCGTATAACGTAAATGAACAGTGTCTTAATTTTTACTTAAAATACGATTATTAATTCGAGTCAGTAAAATGACATTTCCAATGTTCAGGTTTGTTTCATTTTGTATGTATCAGTGACAGTTGCACTTGTCATTTTACTGACTCGAATTAATAATCAAACTATAGGTACTTTTACGTACTGAGATATTAACAAAGCCAGATTACACATTTTTTTAGGCTTGCTTGTTTTTTTTTCTCAATTTATTTATTTCATCCAAAATTCAGCCGCTCGAGGCTTCCGGCGACTGGGACCGCAATAAACTGACACCGCGGTCCCAGTTGCCGGATGTATTTAATTTTAATATTTGTATTCCGTCGACTGGGACCGATTCATAAATGAATAAAAAAATCAATTGTTCATGCCAGAACGGTACAGTCAGACGAAAAAGTCTTTGGAAATTGTCTTGTTCAATATAAACCAGGAAAAGTAATAGTCTAGCATAGGTTCAAAGTGGTATGTATTAAAATAATTTTCGGTAAGAATAGTTTACCTGAAATTGTCTTGTATCGATCAAGAAATATTAAAATAAATACCACTTTGAACTTATGCTAGCCTAGTACTTTTGCTCGTAAGTCAATGAAAAGGACAGTTTCAGGAAACTTTCTACTTAGAATTATTTAAATAAAGACCCATCTTAAACTCATGCTAGCCTAGTACTTTTTGTTAGCTTCTTATTGTCTCACTGGTGACTAAAGGGAATATTTTTCCCGTTTGTCGCCAGTGGGGAGTTTTTAGGAGAACAAAATCCCAATTATCCAAAAAGAAAGTACTAGGCTAGCATGAGTTCAGGATAGGTCTTTATTTAAATAATTCTAAGCATGAATTTGCCTTTTTCATTGACTAACCAGCAAAAGTACTAGGCTAGCATAAGTTCAAAGTGGTATTTATTTAAATATTTCTGAGTCGATATAAGACAATTTCAGGTAACCTATTCCTACCGAGAATATTTTTAATACAGACCACTTTGAACCTATGCTAGCCTATTACTTTCCTGGTTTGTATTAAACAAGACAATTTCCATAGACATTTTTCGTCTGACTGTACCGTTCTGGTTCAATTTATGGATCGGTCCCAGTCGACGGAATACAAATATTAAAATTCAATGCATCCGGCGACTGGGACCGCGGTGTCAGTTTATTGCGGTCCCAGTCGCCGGAAGCCTCGCCGCTCGCCATACATAATTATTATCAGTGGATATCTAATCATGAATAAGTTCATATTTGATGTTTTTACCATACAAAAAAAGAGCAATTGTCATCTATGCCTTGCCAAAGTGTTTAGTATTTTATGATGTACAGGCATAGCTGAAATATAAAATAAAGCAATAAATGAAAAAACATATGCACGTCAATTACTCATATATAAGTACCAAAAAGGTATAAAAAAATCTACCAAAATGGATATCTTCCTCTAAAAATAAAGAAAAACACTTAGGTACTCTAATAACCCCACACCCACACTAACGTAAACTTCAACTTATATTTCTTGATATTTCCCTCTTTCTACCCCCTCATTATAAAACTGTTTACCTCGACAACATCTTGATGTTATCTATAAACATAAAGACAAGTTATTACAGCCGGGCAGGTCTAACAAGCTGTCACTAATTATGCACAATTGCCTTTAATAAAACCAGCACGTTATTATGCGAGCCTAGTACGTGGGTCCGACCCGGGTCCGAGACTCCGAGTATAGGTTTATTTATGAGCTATACGATCATAATATTTGTTAAATATATTGCTTATTTTAGAAGAGCAGGTTAAAACGAAAGCCCTTGTGTACAACATTTTATGATACGTCAATAAAAAAAATAAGGGCTTCGATACACGTGGTACTTAGTCTGAACGGCCTACTGGCAATTTTCTCGTTTAGTGCCAGTCGGATCAATCGGGTTTTTTCTTCTAGCTACCTGAAATCGTGCAAAGCGGTTATCGAGATGTACTCTATTTCTTTAAACTATTTCAAATAAGCAAGTATTTGGCTTGTGGGAATTTTAATTCTGCGTTGTCAATCTATTTTTGGTGTTTTTCCATTATTAGTCGTCGGTTTAAGTACGTATTATAATTATACTAGATACGTCTAAAAAAACCCCTAACGAGAAACCCTACGGGGTTTGTTAAAAAAATACAAAAAAAAAACTGAATTGAATATTTCTTTACGCAAAAATCTTGCCTAAAATACTTTACTACAGAACTTCATAAACGCGAGAAAATTTCCCTTAAGCCAGTACAAAATGTTTGCACAACGACCATATCTTTTACATACCCGAGAACAATAGTCGAAAACATAACAAACGTAAAACAAATTAGTTTTTCAAGCTTTGTATAAAATTGTTTAAATAATTACGTATTCAGACCTAGAGCGTCCATTTTGTTACGTTACCCTCACTAAGTAAACTGTTTTCGTATGTTAAGTGTAACAAAACAAAGAATGTAATTGTTTTAGTACAATTAAGTAGCTAGACATTTTAGTTTTGCGGTTGGAGTAACAAACGGAATGTAACGTTATTAAATATTCATTTTGGGATGTTTCGTAGTGTGTAGTGTAAGCTCCATAACGCTCTGTCCATGACCTCGGGCAATGCGTCAACGTCAACCCTCTGCACTCGCACTTTTCCTAAAATTAAAAGCTACTGTTGATTCATCATTTTTCTAAGCGGTCGGTGAGCGGTTCGCTGGGCGGCGCGAATAAGACATTGTGCTCAAACACACTGCGAGCCTAGCGCGGTGGCGGCGGCGGACGCCTGAAATCGCCGCTTATGGCCACACTGAAGTGACTAAGGCGCGATTTTGCGAGCCTAGGCGTTGCTAGGCAACAAGCGATACAACGGGCGGGTGGCAGTTGTATCAAACCTTTTCGGTCTTTTAGTAGCGCCATCTAGTTACCAGAATATGGACTAAAGTACCATCGTTGGATGTTTTTGTACATATTTAAACCGGTGCGGCGACTTCAGGTGTTGCACACCGGTGGTACCTAGTAGCTTTTCTATAAATCTTGTTTAAAGAAATTCATTTGAATTTTTTTATAGGTTATTTAGGATTGTATAAAACTAAATTATAAATCATTCTAATTTTTTCTACTCAAGTACGGTAAAAATAATTTAAATATGTATGTACAAAAACATCCAACGGTAGTACTTTAATGCATGTTCTGGTAACTATATGGCGCTACTAAAAGACCGAAAAGGTTTGATACAACTGCCACCCGCCCGTTGTATCGGATGTTGCCTAGCAACGCCTAGGCTCACAAAATCGCTTGTAGCCATCGCGCTAGGCCCCCACCTTCATACGTTTAATATTATCGCGTCCGCCACCGCCACCGCGCTAGGCTCGCATTGTGTTTGAGCACATTAATGACTTTGTAAGTACGCGAATTAGTCACTGGTAACGCCTCGTGGCGTGTTTCAAACATTTCTTTAGATTTGGTACTAGCGACAAGGTCGCGAACGGGCTGTTAGTACAAACATGGTCGTCAGTGTCAGGGATGGACGTATATTAACAGGTGTATAAGGAGCAAAATTCACCGTACGCACTGCCAACTTGGTCGCGGGACTCACGAATTACCGTGACCCCGGAACGTAAAGGGCTATTTGAAGGACACCATGGATTTTTGTCAGTACGAGTCTGACAGTCACTCCCGCTCTGCCCTGGGTTGGGAGGACTCATTTGATAACCACACTAAAAAAGAAAAAATGCACTGCCAACTTGTGTCTCAGCAAACTTAATAGTAAACCATACAACACGGGCGACTGTAGATTTTCACTGCAAATAATAAAGTACCGTATATTATTCAGTTTCAAGCTTCACGTTTGTTTGTTGATAAGCCATGCTCTAAGCAATTACTTATTCGATTTTTGTTGCAAAACACGTATTTTTTGATTGTGTATCTCGTGGCCAAGCAGTTAGTTCTAAATATACATTTTAAGACGTAGGTGCCGTACTATGTTGTACCGACTCCATTACAGTTGGTAATAGGGCAATTGTTCGGTCATTTGCTTAGTTTAAATCCTGACAGACAGAAAACAGCTTTCGAGAAACTGTCTGCCGGGGTCAAAAGGGCACTATAGCCCTGGAACGCAAACGAAAACAAAACAAAATATTTGGAGAAATTAAGCTCAGTTTTTTGATTAAAAATTGCACTCCGTTGTGCTGAAATCCCGGAGCTAGCCACAAACTGGATGACATTAGTCGGGCTAATGAACGTACTATAAAAACTTTGCCTGGATTGAAATTAGAAATCAGCTTAGCACGGAAAATACATCCTAACTAACCACAAAAGTGGATGCAACTCGCAATTTTAATGTAGATTATAAAGTCACGAGCAATGCAAAATAAAACAAATGTACTCGTAGCGAAGTTCAAAATCGATTTGGTCCTGAAATGACTTTTTAACATTGAGATAAATGGCCGAGGTATTTAGTTTTAATTTGCGTTTCCAAAACACGAGCTCGTCGCTAAATAATCTGGGTCGATCTTTAAGGATAAACCGCACTTGCCGAGGTTGGCCTGTGGGTGGATGACTATTATTATAGGAAATTTCCTCCGTGCCACGGAAAGAACGTAAAAGGGGGTTATGCGCACTGCGCTCCATTCGCCTTTCGTCCCGCGTTCGCTCTTTCCAGCTTTTAATGTAAAGCTTGCAAACTACTTACTTGACGAACTGTGAATGTGACCAAGTGTGAATGGGATGACGTGCGAATTTGATCTATTACAATCGTCAGACGAAGTGCGAATGGGACGACGTGCGCATAACCCCGTAAAAGCGTTGGTTCTTGCTGTAATTTTTGACAATTCTTACTATTAGTCAGAAGCTTGAAAGACTGACAACCATGATACCCTGTTACTGTTTTGCCGAGGTCCAGTTACTGCCCAACTAGCAAAATAATCCTGGAATGCGATTTTATAATGCTATGTGAACTAATAAAGCTCCGATGAAGGTTTTGGTGGTTGCTACTACGCTTTTAACAGCATATTAAATACATGCTGTTTTTACTCAAGAGCAATAAAGGCGTATATGGCATTTCAGCGGTCTAAAACAAATACGCTATAAGTAAAAATAGATTTATAAAGTCTGGATATAAGTCTCATATAGTCCTCGATTTGCTAGTTGGGTGGTGTTGGTGTGTATTGATTTATTGTGTCCGTTTCACACTGCGTTCGTTTCATCACGTATTTCCTAATCTGCCGATGGGATGACCTCACCCTATAGGCACGAAACAGCGGGTAAATACTAGCAAGTCTTGTATAGCCATTAAAATTATAATGTTCGATTTTTTAAGCTATTGCATAGCTTTTATCGCGGGCTCTGAGCGCCGCGCGGCGCGGTGACCGAATCAAAAAATTTCCAAAAACTTAACGAAAATACCTGACACCACGCATCGTCTAACATCGTTTCAGTTCGGGAGACTTCGGATTTCGGAAATCATAAAAATATCCGTCATAAAAATAATTTACTTTTCCTTACTGATTCTAAACGGCCAGCTACAAAAGGAGTTTTCACAATGAAACCTATAACTTATAAAATTCTCCTACAACAAAGAAGTTCTTTGTTACAGTAGTGCACCACAAACATTTTAAATAACTTATATTCTCGTTAAATATACGCGGTAGGCGATTTTATTCTTAAAAAAAAAACTGTTATGCAATAGCTTCACCGCGGCAGTCTCCGAGTGCCACATGTATTTTTTTTAGCTTGATAGTACAATTTTATTTCAACAACGTGTTTTTAGTCACTTTCGGTAAATTATAGAAAAACTTTATTCAACATCTGCAGCAAAAACAGACCTCAAAAAGTATGTAATTTGAGAGAAACTTTCAGAAAGTATGTAATTTGAGAGAAACTTTCAGAAAGTAACCATTTTCCAGATCCATTGTTTAAAACATAAAAACATGTTTCAGAAACATGTTTTGTTACTTAATAAAGCCATCAAGTTGTACAAAAACTGGATGAAGACAAGATTGGTCCGATACTTGAACAATTAATCAATATATTGGAGAGGTTTTGTGTGTCTTCAAAAGATGTCTGGTGACTTTGGCTTGTCTAATTGGTAAATCGACCTTGAGTTCGCCGACGTTGGGAGCTTGATGCCAGTTCAATGATTAAACAAGTACCTATCTGCCTACAGAGTCTGATGTTACTTCTACGTAAATATGCATAGCTATACATTCAATAAAGCAATGTAGATGCGGCTTTTTACACTTTGAAGACCTCAACTTATTTAATCACAGATCACTGCGCGTAAAAATCCGTCCGAAAATTCAAATAGAATTGTCAGCAGATAATTTTCATTATTCGAGCCAACGGTAATGCAAAAATTGCAAATGGATAAATCTAAAATGTATGAAATTTTATGCTACTGAAAAACTTGAATCAATGTTGAGTGTCGTTGTAAAAGAGACAAATACTTGAAGAAATTATCATAGATACTTCATTGCGTTTTGTTGAAAAATCTTCACGGGCGGCGGCTGGTTTGTGAGAAGGAACATTGCCTCTCCCTCATATAATCCGCCTGCTCCTTCGCTAAAATTAATATTTTTGCTACGAGTTTTCGGATAAAAAACCATAAGAGATAATTAAAGAAATCCAATAATAAGAAAAAAATAAACAATGATAAAATCCCTCTCGCCCTATTAAGTAAGGCAATTTTAATTCACAGCCAGCTGGAGTGGTATCCAATATTTCACGCGCAAATCCTCCGTAACAAAAATTTATTTACTCAAAAATCCTCTAAATCTCTTGATATTATAAAAGTCGGCATTTTGTTCGGGACAATCTTGCAATCCATCTAAATAGGTCAAGTTTAACCGTGAAATAACAGGGCTTATGCTACAATTATATTGTCGAAGTAGGTCGGGACGATTTAGGAAGTAACCTCAATTAATGACGCATAATCTGGTTGAGTTGGTCAGCAATAGCTTGAAGTCTGGTAGAAAAAAAAGGTAACCGACTTCAAAGCCAAACACAAAAAAACTGTAAAATAACTTTTCTTTCGGAAGTCTGTGGCTTTTCTTTTTATTTCATTGACTATGGGCACCGACTTCCGAAAGAAAAGTTATTTTACAGTCTTTTTTTTGTGTTTGGTTTTGAAGTAGGTAGGTTCCCTTTTTTTTAAAAAAAAAATCCCTTTTTAGTTTAGATATTCAACAAAAATCTTTATAAAACCGACGTCTTTGAAAATTTACAATCTTAGTAAGCAACAAAAACGGATCTATGTGGGCAACTTCACGAGATATTCATTATTGTTATATACTGAAACCTTCCCAAGAATGTAACAAACACTTTCCTGGAAACTGCATTAAAATTGGTTCAGCCAAACGCGAGATAATCGCGGACAAACATACATACATACCTATATATACAGGTCGAACTGAGAACCTACTTTTTTTTGAAGTCGGTTAAAAATGTATTACGTCTGCCTATGTACGTTTGATGCCACGAAGGCTAGACTTGTGTGGGGGTGTGATTTTTACTCATCTACAACTGTTGACGTGCGGGGGTATTGTTGGTACACGTCTGCCAAATCTTTCGAGCATTAGCTGTTTCTTTATGTGAATTTAAATAATTGTAAACGCACCATACATAATACCTAGAGAGAGGAGCAAAAAATAACTTATCTTTTGGTTGTACGAATTTCTGACGGAAAATGCTTTGGACGTATCGTATACCTAGTTGGATGCGTTTTTGCGGTCGAATTTAGACTTGTCAGACTATAGTTCTAGTCAGAATTAGTGCGCTCCACACAAAAATCACCGATTATGTCTGTCATTTGACTGAGCAACTTCTTAAAAAATCTATGTGACACTTTTAGATCGATTTCGATTAAATTCATAACATTATTAATGTAGGTATCGTCACTCCCTTGTGCCGAATTTGTTGATGAAAAGGTCGAGATTGTATAGGCAATTTTAACTTTTATTGATTTCCTTTGTACCCTACTCACACACGCTTATTAGTTATTATGCCTGTGTCAATGTACACAGTTTATAATTAGATTGTTGATACGTCAATCTCCTTAGATTGATGTAATTATTGTGTTTACATTGTCGCAAGCTTGTACATAGATTAAGTTAAGATAGATTTAATTATTTCTCACTTATATTAGTGACTAAGTTGTGAAAATATTATTCAAGATGGATCTGGGATATTTTGGTGAAAATATGGGCTTTTTTGGTCTTACTAAATTAGCTTGAAATTCCTTTATGTTAACAATAAAACTACACTTTTTTTTTGGAGGCGTGATGGTACATGGTATATACGTGCTCACAAAAAATAAATCGTAATACTATGTGTCACAATTACATACAGATCCTAAACCGCAATGAATAAAAACAGGAATATTACTTGGCACCGTCCCTAAGCTTGATTTACGAGCAAAACTTACAGCCGAAACGATAAATCGATTCCTCAAACACCTAACTCTCAGTGAGATCTGATCGAGCGATCGCCGAAAGTTGTCCAAAAACTAGTTCCTCAATCGACTCCGAACTGCAAGGCGTTATTAGGAACCAAAATACGAACTGGGAAATTTCTTTGGGGTATAAAATTTATTTCTTTAGCCCAGTATAGACTAGAGGTGGGATTATGGATCCCGGGGGAGTTAACCATTCGCCAGAGCCGGCACGTGCATTGCTCTCAAAGCGTCCGGGATCATTTCCTAAGCTCTGTCTGAAAAATTAAAAGAAAACTACGTACGTCTTTGTTATTTTCTGGGGGAATTTCGTTCAAAGAATTGTTCAGGGAGCTCATCAAATAGAGAGGAGGTTTGTGTGTGATTTCACCGATACGATACATTGTTGTTACGTTTGTATTTGGATTGTATTGCTTGTTTCAGTACGTAACTGTTTGAAATCGATCGCTTTGTAAGATAGTGAATGTGGGTTAAAATACATTGTCAGGTTTCTTTATTGCTGTAGGTACGCGCTTGCGGACGGCGAGTAATAAAGGTGGCTCGCTTGATCAAAAACTAGGCTTGAGTTGACAGCACGTCCTGTTCGATGCTTGTCTCAAAGAGTTGTCAGCAAACTGACTGAATATCGTCTATAGACTCTCTTAAGGTTCAAATTACGAAACCACTAGAGAAGATGAAGATTATAATTGAGTGAACAGAAATATTCTGTTCAAGACGAATGTCCTAATAAATCAAGCAAATTGTACCGTAGCCAATTCTGTAGTCGACAAATCGATTCCTTATAAGATAAGCTATTAAGCATAGAATAAGGAAATTGGTTTGTGGTGTCCGTGGACAGTATAATAGAATGGAAGATATATCGCGATATAATCGAATCGAATAGTAGCGGCTTATAGCCAGCCCTAATCAGAGTGGACTTGTAAGGATTCATTTGATTGGCTAACAGTAATCTATATTTGAACAAATACATAATACTAGTTGGTTTTTTCTGAATTATCAACTAGATTTTTCTATTTATTGTACGTGTCTAGACAGAAAATTGTTGCAAAATTATGTACATAAAACCATGCGTGCTAAAAGAAAATGATACGTAACTATTAGAATATGTAATATTGTCTATAAAATTGCTTGGCAACATCAATTTTCATAAATACGTTCACGTTATAATGTTTTATGTACATGCTAGCGGGTTGCCCGGGCTTCACATAGGTCCAAATGTTCTATCCACCTGAATTTTCCGAAAATTATGTATACTTATTCAAAATCTGGTCCTGCCCAACACAATAAAAAAAGAATTACAAAATTTGGTACAGTTGTACGATATTTCTGCGCGTACAGACTGAAGTGACTTTGCTTTAAAGAAGTATTACAATATAAGCTTTAGAATAGGCTTGTTAGTAAAAGAGTAATTGTGCTACCCTTGAACAACGATGTAGGGATAATAATTATGTTGTATGCCCTCTGAGACACATTATGTTTAAACTCAGTACACCTAATTTAGTCTCTAGGGAGACATTTTAGTCATAAGACGTAATAGTCTCTGAAATTTGGGAGCCAAGAGGTAAATGATGGACCCGCATGAGATAAGTAATCACGGCTTAATGTTTTTAAAGTTTAAAAGACCTGGATAGTTTATTGTTAGATTAATAAACTATGGTTGATAAAATTATATTTCTGGGGTGGAAAATCAGAACTAATTTGGAAATTTTCGTAACAAGCCTTAAGGACGAATTCGAGAATGGATTTTAACGTAACGGACGTTGCCCGCGTGGATCCGTTTTTGCTTACTTGGGTTGTAGATTTTTAGAGCGGATTGCATGTTTGTCCGCGATTATCTCGCGTTCGGCTGAACCGATTTTGATGCGGTTTTCAGAAAAGTGTTTGTTACATTCTGAGGAAGGTTTTAGTATATAACAATAACGGATATATCGTAAAGTTGCCCGCATAGATCCGTTTTTGTTGCTTACAAAAATTGTAGATTTTCAAAGACGCCGATTGTACAAATTTTTGTTGAATATCTAAACTAAAAAGGGGAAAATAAAACTTTTTGGAAAAAAAGGGAACCGACTTCAAAACCATACACAAAAAAGTGTAAAATAACTTTTCTTTCGGAAGTCGGTGGCCATAGTCAATGAAATAAATAAAAAACAAATCCACCGACTTCCGAAAGAAAAGTTATTTTACACTTTTTTTGTGTATGGTTTTGAAGTCGGTTCCCTTTTTTTCAATAAGTTTTTTTCAAAAAGTTTTTAATTGAGAAATATAAAGAATATCAGCGTTTTCTACAATAGTTGAATAAAAATCTTTTTTATGGGTTTCCCCACAGTAGGAGTTTCAACTATTTTGTAGGTGCGTTTAAAAACATTTTAAACTCACATAGATAAACACCCAGAGGCCTTATCATGAGTTTCAGTTATTATGACGTAAAGTAAACTGGAACTTTGACAACTTCAAATTGACAATTTTCAAGGAAAAAATTAGTTCCTACTTCGCACACCAGAGGCGCTGTTTCATTTTTTCATACAAGAAACGCTGTAAATACTGGAAAAACGCTGTAAAGTAAAATAGTGAAAACTCTTAATATATAAGGGCTCAGATCGGTATAAACTACTTGCAGATCATACAAATATAAGTATGTTTTGTGCTTACTTCGCTGCGTGAATCGGATTTGAGTCCCGTTCAAATCCGATTCTTTTATTTCCAATTACACAGCCCATTTTTGGCAGTGTTTTAGCTAAATAAATATTAACAAATTAACCAACAGTAACAATACTACATAACTCAAAACTAATTCATAAAACCAATACAAAACTAATACAGAAACCATCTCTCTGTAATGAGCTCCAAAACTTTTCAAATTACGGAATAATAATTCAAAATTATTGTCCGCGTTGTTTTAACTTTAATGCTTTAAACTGCTTCTAAATTGCTTTAGAATTTAATTGCTTTAACAAACGATTTGTTAAAAATAGCTTTGTTGGGGATTATTAGGTTTAGTTTTTAAATAAAATATTCCAGCAACGTTATAATGCTTGTATTCCGTGCGAATTACAGAGGAGAAGAGAAAAATATAAAACTAGGCGGTATACATAAAACATTTGATAAAAACTGAAAGTTTGTTGACGCAATAAGACACGTATGTGTGAAGTGCTTGCTATTAAAAAGTAGTAGGCGTTTTGCACTACGTAATAAAATAATCTAATTCTAAACATGCCCCCAGGCGTTGAGAGACTGTCTCTCAACCAGATTCTTCATCTTGAGGCAATGGACATATTTTACTGAAGGCGCGACGAACCACTCCACATGCCGTCCTGATATCTGCGACTCGACTGATTCCATCCTGCCCCGGATAGACCGTCGTAACTCGGCCTAATCGCCATTTCAATGGTGGAAGATGATCATCTTTGATGAGCACAAGAGCGTTCGGTTTAAGAGCCGTAGTGCAGGATCTCCATTTCACTCGCTGTTGTAGCTCCGACACATACTCTTTGCTCCATCTTGACCAAAAATGCTGACGGAGTTGCTCAATTCTCTGATATCTGGTCAAGTGATGCTTGGAAGAGTCCTCCAAATTTTGAGTGGGCAGTGCTGTGAGTGGTCGTCCTATGATGAAGTGTCCAGGCGTTAGCGGCAGCAAGTCATTGGGGTCCGATGAGAGTGGTGTGAGTGGACGAGAATTCAGCAGGGCTTCTATTTGGACTAACACAGTGTTCAGTTCCTCATATGTAAGATTACAATTTCCCAATATTCTCTTTAAGTGATACTTAGTGCTTTTAATACCGGCCTCCCAGAGACCTCCAAAGTGTGGAGCGTACGGTGGGACAAAATGGAAATTAATTTCTTCATTCGCCAAATCATCAGATAACGAATTGCAATTATCCTTAATAAACTTGCCAATTTCGTTATAAGCTCCAACAAACGAGGTCCCATTATCAGAGTAGATGTGTTTAGGCTTTCCTCTACGCGACACAAATCTACGAAGACATAATAAAAAATTGTTGCTCGTTAAATCACCTACCAACTCTATATGAACAGCCTTTGTGGTGAAGCAAACAAATAGAACGATGTACACTTTAGTGAGGCGACATCCACGTCCTTGTCTACTAGCTGATAAAATGGGCCCGGCGTAGTCGACACCAACAGTTTCAAAGGGATATCCCCCGGGATTCAAGCGCTGCTGCGGTAAATTACCCATGAGAGGAGAGATTACCTGCCCTTTAATGCGACAACATGTCACACATTTTCGATAAACTGCCTTTGCTAAAGTTAAACCACCAATCGGCCAGTAATTTTCTTTAATGGACGCTAATAAAAGTTGTGGTCCTGCGTGCATAAGCTTCTTATGCATGTAAACAAATAATAATTTTGTGACAATATGAGTGGACTGTAATAATAAGGGGTGTTTCTTGTCGTAACTAAATTGAGAATTTTCTAGACGACCACCGACACGCATTAAATTATTGTCATCTAGAAAAATATTAAACTTGATTAATTGACTCTTTTTTGGCAATTGTTGCTTATTTAATAGAATTTTATATTCTGGAAAGGATTCAGCTTGTGAGAGTTTTATAATGAAATTTAAAGATTGTTTTAACTCATCATCACTAAGATACTGATGTTTAGATGGCTGATTTTTGCAAATATTTATAAACCTTAATAAGTAGGCCACCGCGCGTTTAAGTCTTGAAAAATTTGAAAATCTATAAAAATCTATAACAGGTTGATTCACTGATGCAACAAGTAAAGAAACCTCCGATCGCACTTCCGGTAATTTCTCACTAGTTACTGTTGGACTATTAGGCCACTTTGAGGAATCATATTTTAAAAAGTCTGGGCCTGACCACCACAGTTCTAAAGATTTTAAAAGACTTACATCGATTCCACGGGATATGTGATCTGCTGGATTTAGATTAGTAGGGACGTGCCTCCAAGAACATGCACCAGTCTTGTCCAATATCTCAGCGACGCGGTTGCGCACAAAGGGTTGTAATTTGCTTGGTAACATGTTAAGCCAGCCCAACACTACCATCGAGTCAGTCCAAAAGGTGACACTTCTGACTTGAGCTCGGAGTGACTCAATCACTTTTTCGTAAAGATGAACACCAACTAACACAGCACAAAGCTCGAGCCTTGGTATGGTAGTTGGTTTGATTGGGGCCACTCTGCTTTTGGCTGTAAGTAAACGTACCAGTACATTATTATCATGATGTGAACTTCGAACATATAAACATGCACCATATGCAGTTAGCGACGCATCACTAAATATGTGCAAGTCTATGTACGAGTAGAAGTCACACAGTACAATACGTGGAATACGTAATTCATTTAGAATAGGCAAGCTATTCATTATATCGGTCCATAATTTTAAAAGATCAGGTGGCAACTGATCATCCCAACCCAATTTTAAAATCCATAATTTTTGAATTATCATTTTCATAACGATAATGCACGGGGCCAAGAGACCCAGCGGATCAAAAATTTGAGAAATAGTAGAAAGTATTCCACGCTTTGTCATTGGGCTGGAAATATCAGAGTTAATTAAAAAACACAACACATCTGAATCAGTCAGCCAATTGAGACCTAAAGTTTTACTGGGTTCTATGGAGCCAATATTTAAATTGAATGAAGAGTGTTCTGTGCTAGCAGACACTACATGGGAATCATTAGATTTCCATTTACGTAATGACATTCCAGCTGATGCCAATTCAGCCGTTACCTTATGACGTATGTCAAGTACCTCCTCAATTGTATCCCCACCAGAAAGCAAATCATCAACGTAAAAGTCGTGTTTTATTATCGTTGCAATTTTGCTATCAGTACAATCGAGGCCTATCTGACGCAGACACCTCGTAGCAAGATACGGAGCACTAGCGGTACCATATGTAACCGTATTTAACTGATAGGCTACCACAGGCTTTGAGGGATCCTCACGCCATAAGATCTGCTGCAGATGCCTGTCATCAGGGTGTACAATGACTTGCCTGTACATTTTCTCAACATCTCCTGAAATAACATATTTATATTTTCTAAATCGGAGAAGAATTGACAGCAAATCATCTTGAACAGTGGGCCCTATCATTTGTAAATGATTAAAAGATGACCCTGAAGTAGTTGGACTACTGGCATTGAACACCACCCTAAGTTTGGTGGTTGTACTGCTCTCACGCACAACGCCATGGTGAGGAATAAAATATGATACCTTTTGAGGATCAGGTACACACTCAGACATATGGTTTAAAACAGCATACTCTTTCATGAAATCACAGTAACGTATTTTAAATGATGGTTGACTTTTAAACCTGCGCTCTAGAGAAAAGAGACAATGCTTGGCTCGCTGCAGAGAGTCACCTAAGTTATCATATGATTTCTTTAAAGGTATTCTCACACAAAAACGGCCGTCTTTAAGACGAGTTGTATTTGTGATAAAGTGCTCTTCACACATCTTTTCTTCTCGAGAATAGACTGATGACTGATGGCCAACTTCCTCGAGCTGCCAAAAACGCATTAAAAGGTTTTGAATATCATCAGTATTCGAGTTGCTCAGAGAACTATTATTATTCTTATTAATATTTGCAAAATTGCAAATTATAGGAGACGATTGTGATAGTTGACTACTATTTAACATAGGGCCTGAAGCTATCCAACCAAGTCTCGTTTCGAATAGTACCGGCTTACCTATACCGAGGTTAATTCTTTGTGTACCCAGTAGATCCCAGAACACATCTGCACCTATAATCAAATCAACGGAGGCAGGGGTATAAAAGTGTGGATCAGCCAGACACAAATCACTCGGAATGTTTAAATTACTAAGATTTAATTGACGGCAAGGTACTTCATCAGTTATAGAAGGTAAAATAAAACAATAAATGTTTGTAGAAAAGTTTTCATTTAAAGATTTAATTGGGACACAACACATTTTACTTATAGGTGAGGTAGAATTATTAATACCCATCAGTGACTCGTTAACTTGAATGGTTGGTAAATTCAATAAATTATAGAATTTTTCTGTTATAAGGCAAGATGTACTGCCACTGTCGAGAATAGCGCGACATAGATATTCTCGGTTATTTTTATCATAAATTTTTAATAGTGATGTGGCTAAAAGAACTTGACATTTATTGTGTACAAATGTCGTAACTCGTGCAGACAATGTGACGTTACTGTTGGGCGACTGATCACTATCCTTACCAGTGGCATCGCTGTCAACAACAGAAGTCAAAGGTTTTGATGTCGACTTAACTTTGGTATCCACATGAACAAGTGTGTTGTGCTTGCGTTTACACACTTTGCACCCACTTGATTTGCAATGGTTAGCATAATGGCCAGTACGGAAGCAATTAAAACATACTTTGTATTGCGGTAACAATTCTAACCTCTGATCATTACTAAGTCCCAAGAATTGTGAACAGTTAGTGAGACTATGTTCACCTCGACATTTGGGACACGATTTTGATGAGCTAGTACCACTATTTGACTGACTACTTGGCGTACTGGTAACAGATACCATACTTTTAATTTTATTATTAGTTTTAGGATAAGTTGTATTATTGTGTGACATTTCTAAAGTTTCTAACAAGTCTGCACGTTTTCGAATAAATTCAAGAAACATTTTCAATGTAATTGGCTTACCGTTATCCAGATTACCTCTAAATTCTTCCCATTCACGATAAGTTTTTGAATCTAATTTATTCGTTACAATATAAATTAACAGTGTGTCCCAATATTTTGTTGGTTCCCCTAATGACTCCAAAGAACGCAAGTTTTTATTAACGATATCGATGGTTCGTTTCAAAGTGAGAGATGATTCCTTCTTTATTGTCTCAATATTAAATAATGCAGATACGTGATTCTGAATTAAAAGACGTTTATTATCGAACCTTTCGCACAATATTTTCCATGCAACAGGATAATTAATTGCAGAAAATTCTATGGATTGTATTACCACAGCAGCTGAACCCTCGAGAGAGGTCCTTAGATAGTGGAACTTGTTTACGTCATCCATCTCATCATTAGAGTGTATCAAACTAGAGAATGTGTCTCGAAACTCCAACCAATTTTCAAAAGAACCGTTAAATTTTGGCAGTTGTATGGTAGGTAATTTAACGAGCCTATGATTATGAATTCGTGATGAACCTTTATCACTCTCCGCAAACTCATCGGTGTTTGATTTTATGTTACGTGACAACAAGTTTTGAGCTTCAGAAAATGACTTATAATATGTAGACTCAAAGTCGTTTCGTTCCAATATTTGACTATTGACGTCATCCACTAAACACTCTAATTTTAATTGAACCTCGTCGTATTGAGTAAATAAATGTTCCATCTTACCTAGGCGTAGTTGCAATTCGCTAATCTGTGACGGATTTAACGAATCCTCCAAACTGTTTAAATAATTTGAAAACGCAGTCAAACGTCCCTTATAACTTGCCCGTTTTTTGGTTAACTCCTTCTCTTTGTCAGTCATTCTGGGAAACCGGTACTTTACTGAAATATACCGAAATAACAAATTAATAATGCACGAAATTACAATAGAATCACAGCTTATAATACGTCTTACAGCTGAAATAAAAAAAAAATTAAAGTTCAAGTTAACACTACCTCTCAGATTGTTTAATACCTTTTACACACAAAAAAAATCAAGCTAAGGAAACTACAACGTACTTAATGGGATATTTATGACAATATAACCCTAGTTCCTGCTCAATTATTATAACAATGTAATCGGTTAACTGCAGAAAATAATTATCTGGTTGTAACAATCAATAAAATAAATGAAGTAGGTACTGACCTTAACAAATTGTTGAAACTTACTCAACGTAATTATTACCTTAAACAAACCTAATTTAGAATACTGGGTGTTACTAATTATGATAATGAACACTGAACACCGTATCCAACAATCCAGGATCTCAAATATTCCTTGATGTTCACGTCGAACTTCGTGATGACCTTTGTACCCCGTACAAAGTGGCTTCGTCCAATCTTCAATATAGTAATCCCAGTATAAATCCGTGATTTTTCTTGTTTTCGCTGATTACTGTGTAACTTTCTTTAATAATCCGGGTCGTAGGGCCATGTTGGGGATTATTAGGTTTAGTTTTTAAATAAAATATTCCAGCAACGTTATAATGCTTGTATTCCGTGCGAATTACAGAGGAGAAGAGAAAAATATAAAACTAGGCGGTATACATAAAACATTTGATAAAAACTGAAAGTTTGTTGACGCAATAAGACACGTATGTGTGAAGTGCTTGCTATTAAAAAGTAGTAGGCGTTTTGCACTACGTAATAAAATAATCTAATTCTAAACAAGCTTTGTGTTTTGAAAGGGCCGTAATTTTCAGCTGCTTTTCATATAATATGTAAGCTGAATCAGATTTAGGCTCACAATTTGATATTAGAAAGTTATCAAAATACGATAAAAACCTGTACTCTAATTGAGCAGCTCATACTCAATCAAATATCTAGAATTTTCAAGGAATGTTCTAATCTTTTTATGAGTTTTAAAAATTGATCTGCTCAATTAGGTAACAGTGGTTGAAATTAAAATTATTTACCGTCATTATCGATCAGTTTGATGCTGATCACACCCAGCCACATCACAACTAGCAGCGGCATCCCGAACACAAACATCGTAGAAACAATTTGCGTCATTACAACGACACTGGGCGTACGCCTTATTTAATTACTGTGTTTCCTTTACTGATGGTGACGCTGTCCGTTTACGTACCATGTTACTAAATCGGAACTATTAGTAACAACACAACCACATCCACATTTTTTCGGTACCACAACGTAACTCAGCGACACCATTCACACGCAACCACTGATTGTCTACTTTTTGTGCCTGCGATGTGGTGTGGTTATGGGACGCCACCTAAAACTAACAAACTAAGAGTAAGTTAGCCTGGACTACACTAATGTTGTAGTACAAAAAAACCAGTGTTATTTTTTTGTTATTTTCCTTTGTAACGCTATCTTTGAAACTGTTATTACATTTCGTCTTCAAGCCTCCTGCAGACACACGCGATTAATCGCGCGGGGCGACATGTCGCGGTCCATTCACAGTATTTTTAGAGTGGAAATTAGCTTGGCTGGTTGTCGCAGCGCGATTAATCGCGTGTGTCTGCAGGAGGCTTCATGATTTTGTTTACGTGTTGGGTTACAGTAACCGTATATTGGAGGTATAAATAAAGACTACCTAATTAATGGGAATTTCCTTACTACGGTTTATTTACAAACAAACCAAGTTTGCACGGAGAGAAATTATTATAACAATATTACCAGAACGTATGGTAAATATTATTCTAGTTTATAAAAACAGAATTGAGTTAAGTTTACGAGATTGACTTTTAACGACAAATAGTCTAATTTTAATAAATGCCAGAATATTATAGTAAACACATTATAGTAAAGAATACTCAGAGCTATTTACAAGTACATTTTATTATTGTAAATAGAAAATTTCCATAACTTTATAGTTTACCTTCATAATTTGTTTGTTGTTACTAGCTGTCAAATCAACAATAGCAGTGTTTTACCTAAAAATAAAACACATATTAAATACTTACCTTATTTGAAGCTTACTAGATTGAGAGTGGCACCACTGGTTTCCGCTATACTTCCCTCTCTTTTGCTCTTTACTTTAGTTGCATATATCTTTCTCTTTCGCACATCCTCGATTTCTCACCAGGTGGCGCTGCCAGGTGTGGGCATAGCCATGGCAGCGCGTCGCTGATCATTGTGTCGAAAATCTTCACCAGGTAGAAATTAAACGTAAGCTTCAAATAAGGTAAGTATTTAATATGTGTTTTATTTTTAGGTAAAACACTGCTATTAAACACTTGACCGTTATTTGAAGCTTACTAGATTGAGACGTGTTTGTTATCACCTGGTGGGAAATTAATGAATGACGCCAATGTGAACGAAGAATTGTAAATAATAAAAATAGATGCGCATCGAGAAAAATACATTTATTGAATAAATTATTTTTTTAAACGCATACAAGGAAAATATCATTTACTACGCGAATTCACTTTAATTATTTTCAATAACTTAAAATGATCTAAATATCTCCATAATTTTTAAAAGATATATCATACATATAGATAGACTACACAACAGATACTTGGTTTCTTGAATAATGTTTAGTAATTTTAAACATTTTGAGTACTTCCTGAGAAGACAATAATACAAAAAATAAATAAAGAGAAAAATTCACCTCTATCAATTTAATTAGGTAACAGGATTAAACAACCTAGATACATTACAGCCAGAACTGGTGTGTATACAGGGCATTACTTCTCTACAGTCATAACGGGTGAAGGTATTCTGAGACTTCCAATTTCCTCTAGAGAGTATTTCATCTGAGGAGTAGTTGTTAACCCAGTTTTTAGAGGCTACAGCGGACCTAAGACTGCCAGGAGAAGCCTTTACTCCTGCTTCTAATAACAGAGATTTGACCCATCCCGCTATGACTGTACGAGAAGCGACCCTTGGTTCTCCTCTAAAATTAAGAAACAGATTATTGAGACACGCCGACTGGTGTTTATCTTTTAGTATGGTTATAGTTCGTTTCACCCAAAGTACAGGGTCTAAATTCTCGTTAGTAGGATTGAGGTATAGTCTCCAACTAGACTGTCTATAATCGGCAGTATTTGTTTTAGATCCAAACATTGACCATAGGATCAAACCATCATTACTTTCTGACAGGTGTTTTGAGTCTACAGCTAATAGAGTCAGATCATGAACTCTTCTGCCGTAACAAAGTTACCGTATGTCTACAAGTAGCAAATACATTATTCGTGTCTACAGAATACCTTCCCATAAATTCTGCAAATTGATCAACGTTCCAGACTAAGACTTTTGAGCTACTGGGTTTTTAAAGCAAAAGACTTTAATATAATTATGAGTAACTAAAAACGTGGGAACTTAATTTGGCAGATTGTTCAGGGTTGCTTAGCGTGCAGACCACAGATTTATGTAATAAAATAGTTTTATAAGCCAAACCCTCTACGATACTTAAAACTGCAAGAAAGTGGGCCAAAATCTGACCTGTTGACTGGAAGAGGCTTAATTTATGCTTTTTGTCCATTCGAGCCGTCTATTCCAAGCTACTTGGTAAGTCTTTTTGGTTGATGGCCGCCAAAGAGATTTTAAGAGCTATAACTGAGCTTCATTCCATTAAATTAGGGTCGGGGCCCACCCCGACATTTCCATACTTCTAACGTCATCTCCCAGACTCTTGGAGGTGGAAGGCCTGTCACCGTGAATGCAGTTTCGTTTCAGTTTCAATTGTGAATGTAGAAAATAGTAACTAAATCCGACATCAGAGGCACCCCGAGGTTCGGTTAGTTAGGTTCCTTTAAACCCTGAACAGAAATAGAAGCCCCGCGCAGCGGGGCTTCGTCTAAATGGCTTCATTTATACAATACTTTATGAAACACAATACTCATGACTTAAACGTTCTGTCGGCGAAACGTTCGTCGTGGAAAGGTTCTGTCGTCGAACCGTCCAGGAATGAATCGTTGTGTCGGCGAATCGTTCAGCGGAGAAACGTTTGTCGTGGTTATGTTTCAGAATCGAGCCGATGACGAGAAGGATGGTCTGCGTGACAGTTGTATTTTCCCGGAATATGCTGGACTTTCAGGTTGATTTGGTATTGATCATGATTTGAAAAATATCTCCTTCGTGAGTTTTAGTAGTGGAGGAGACCTGGACCCCCCCCCCTCGTTTCTCAAAAAGGCTACAACAGTCTTGCTGTCGCCTGAACTAGAGCGGTAGCTTTGGACATCATGTGTGGATCTCGCTTTTTTATGGCTTTTAGTATTGCGAGCATCTCCTTTTGATTGCAATGGAGCTGCATTGCTCTTGGTCTGTCCACGGTCCTGACAGTGCGTACCCATCGAGCTGCGCTTCCCATGCTAGCTCAGACGCATCTGTGGTCAGGAAATGGGATAGTTGTGGGTTTTGAATCAGAGAGGCCCGATGACAATTTAGTAGCCACCAATTTAGATTCTCCTTTACTTCTATAGGTAAAACTACACTGATACAATTTTCTTTTTATATCTCTCGTTTGTCCAAGGGTTCCATTGAAGACCTAGAAATACGAGGCTTTTGCACGGAGTTGTAACAGATATTTGACAATTCGTCTGCCACCCCAGGTAGTGTAGACGATCTAGCACTATTTGGGTGTGCACTCGCAGGACCTGCTGGTCCTGGTATTATAATACCCTCCTTAGTGTCCGCGCTACCTAGTTTGTTAAAGTTGCGAAGACTTTGGGGGCTGTGCTGAGCCCAAAAGGAAGGCAGGTCATTTGCAGTAAATTTCCTCTGTAACTGAGACGTAGAAAGCGTCTGTCTGACTGGTGTATTGGCAAATTGAAGTAAGCCTGGGACAGGTCGACTTTGCACAGCCAGTCGTGCGTGATACATTTATGAGCTTGAATGGCTCCGTGTAAACAAAATCGTTCAAATGTTTTAGGTTGGTACCATCGGCTTTGGGGACCAGAAGCATTGAGGACAGGAAACTCGGAGAGTGTGAAACTTCTTCTAGCACCTCTTGCGTTATCAATTGAGATATGATAGTTGACATTGCCTCGGACACCTTTGATTGAAATAGGCTTTTTGGATTGGGTGTCATTAGAGGCGGTTTTTTTGATGAAAGGAATGTGATAAACTTTTATTATGCGAAGAAGGGTTTTTTCTCCTTGGAATTCGGCCAACGATCGACATAGCACGTTAACTGGCCTGCTCTGATTGCCAAAATCTGCTTCTCTTTCCCCCGGGGGATATTCGGTGGCAGAAGCTCGTTTTCTGTTATTTCTGGTAGTCTCCTACTTGTTAGACTGCTGGTTGCTGGTGAACTCCTCGTGAACGAAAGGGCCCATAATAGTTCTAGCCAGGCCCACGTGTTTGTTCCTTTACTGTTATTGCCGTTTCCCTGCGAGGGATGGCCATGACCCGACCTCTGTGAGGTGTGGTTGTGTCCACAGCCCTGGGAGGGCTGGAAGCATGGCGCAGTGCAGCACGCTTGGCGGGCACCCTGCGAGGGTGCCCTATAATAAGCTGACCCCTACGGGGGGTAGCGAGTGGTCTTCTTATATCCTGCTTACGAAGTAGGTTTGAAGCCACTAGATTTATATGGGGGCAAGAAAGCCCATAATAGTTATGGCTAGGCCCACGTGTTCCTTTATTGTTATTGCTTTTTCCCTGCGAGGGATGGCAATGACCTGACCTTTGTGAGGCGTGGTTGTGTCCACACAGCCCTGCGAGGGCTGGAAGCATGGCGCAGTACAGCACGCTTGGCGGGCACCCTGCGAGGGTGCCCTATAATAAGCTGACCCCTGCGGGGGGTAGCGAGTGGTCTTCTTATATCCTGCTTGCGAAGTAGGTTTGAAGCCACTAGATTTATATGGGGGCAAGAAAGCCCATAATAGTTATGGCTAGGCCCACGTGTTCTTTTATTGTTATTGCTGTTTCCCTGCGAGGGATGGCAATGACCTGACTTTTGTGAGGTGTGGTTGTGTCCACACAGCCCTGCGAGGGCTGGAAGCATGGCGCAGTGCAGCACGCTTGACGGGCACCCTGCGAGGGTGCCCTATAATAAGCTGACCCCTGCGGGGGGTAGCGAGTGGTCTTCGTATATCCTGCTTGCGAAGTAGGTTTGAAGCCGCTGGATTTATTTGGGGGCAAGAAAGTCTTAACACCTCCATTCTTTTCCAACGTAAATGACAGCATCTCAGGACTAAAAACCAACTGATTGGAATTTTGCGCAACGCTGACTGAACATGAAGATCACGAACATTATTTATTATATCTGATCTCTTTGCGTTTGCATTATTGCTGCACGATGACCACAAATAAGTTGAATCATATTTGAGGACACTTTATAATATTCATCGTCCGCGAATAATTCAGAGATTTTATTATGCAACTGATCGGTTGTTATACTACGTTTAACACGACGTGCCCAAGATAAAAGATTAGCCATGCTAGCTTGTAATACCTACCTCTCGCTGTTTAATTGCACAAAATGAAAGCACCATAGGCTTTGTAAGAATCATATGGTTTGATTTCTTCGTTAATTTCCAGCTCGGCAAAACCTGGACTGTGATTAAATAACTTCTGCACTTCCGAATACCAAGCCTCGCTCCATTATTTTTTATTGAAATACTGAATATCATTCAGCCTTAGGAACAGGCGTTTCCTTTAAATTGACTTGTAAATTAAATTTGAATTCATGTGATTTGATCGATTTTTCATCGACTACCTCCCAATCAAACAGACACCCTATAATCTTTATAATAATTAGTAGGTAGCCACACTATTGCATTAGGCTATGAACCTATAGTGATAGTTGTAAGTATAATTTTAATAAAGAAATAAATTATTATCCAATAAGGAAATTTTGTCATTGACACCGTCTACCTGCATTTCTGCTGAACGCCGAGTTGAACATGCAGAGATTTTATCATTGTTAAGATATTGAGTTAACTGTTGCAAAAAATCTATTTTACGAGAATGGCGGCCCCCCTTTTTTTATAGCCGGAGCGTCCATCGTAATTGGATTACTTGTACCCACCATCCTAGTAATTAAAAAAAAAAAGACTTAGATCTTTTCAATTTTTTTTTTTTTTTTTTTGTCGACACACGTGTGTACGAAAGCATTAAAACGACGATAAACACAATTAAAAACGAGTCAAATCATTATTCATAAACTTCCAACAATTTATTAGAGCAAATGAGGGTAGTTTAAAAGAAAATAAGAAAGGAAAACATCCTTTATAAAAGTTATGCATTGCGAATGAATATTATAATACAATATTGGCTAAGGGCAAGGTCGAACGGTAATACCGTTAAACAAAATAATTATAACTTTGCCCATAAACATAGCGATTATGCATCGTATCACCGAAAGGTTTTATGAAAATTGCTACTTACAATTTTTTTCCGATGGAATGCACATAACACTTTTCGCTTGAAAAATTAAATGAATAATTATACAAAATATAATAATTTACTAGAGGTTGTCTCGACAACCTTCTTCTAAGCGGAAAAAGACGCCAATGATCAGCGACGCGCTGCCATGGCTATGCCCACACCTGGCAGCGCCACCTGGTGAGAAATCGAGGATGTGCGAAAGAGAAAGATATATGCAACTAAAGTAAAGAGCAAAAGAGAGGGAAGTATAGCGGAAACCAGTGGTGCCACTCTCAATCTAGTAAGCTTCAAATAACGGTCAAGTGTTTAATACAATATTTATGTTATCTCTAAAATAATGCAAGTAACAAAAAGTTATTTATTTGTTTAAATAAGCTAGATTTTATAGTAATGTTTAACCAGAAGATTATTGTTATCATAATAAAATGTTTTTTATCGTTATCATATATCGTTTTTTGTGTAACATGAGTATCGTACAACAAACGAAATGTTTTGTACCAAATACGAGTATATTGTATGGTTTGCTTGAACTTAGGTTGGGCACGGGCCTTACGCCATTTTGTTTCACCTTACGTGCGCGTGTGCTGTTCAAGTGTTCAGTAAATATTATTAAAGTGTGGTTTTTCTAATAGAATTTTTAAAATAATGGACACAAATATAACAGAACTATTAAAATCCTGGCGGTTGGAGGAGTACATACCCGTTTATGCCAGTATATGGTAAGTAAGTTTTATATAATTTATTTGGCTATTAAGTACCTGTATTCCTGGAAGAAAAGTGTTGAGTTATGTGAGTTTATGATATGACTTGGCAATTAGGCATACCTTTATTACGTCCAGTGAAGACACTGACCGACTTATATAAGAAGTATCTTTCTTTATATGGGGATGAGTTGAAAGAGATCTTTAGGTTAGGTAGTTCGGTCGGTCTTCTAATGCGGTAATGCACCTGAATGCACTTTATTAAAACTATCGGTTCCAGTGAATTATAATATGCGTGCCTCTGCTGCCTCTATACCTAATTGAAATGTTTTTATTTTCAGAAAACAAAATAACCATTGACACACTTGGTCTCCTGGATTCGGACGTGATTAAAGAGCTGATTGGACCTGTAGGAGACCGCGTACGATTCCAAATAAACCTAAATCAATGGAATGAGTTGACTAACTCGCTAGAGGTAAGTGATAAGTACATATTATAATTACTTAATGTAAATGATTAGAACTCCACAATAGGATGGAGAATGTATAGGTATTTCATATTGCATTTTGGGTTAAGATTATGTTTGTTAATTGGGCTGATTTGGAAACAGTCTGCTGCCTTGCATGTCTCACATGAGTGCTTCATCTATACATATAAATAAAATTCAAGTGTCTGTCTGTGATTTCAAAATAACTGCTTATAGTTATTTACACGATACTAAAGCACAAACAACCTTTTTTAAAAATTTTGTCTGTCGGTCTGTCTGTCTGTTTGTCCGGGCTAATCTCTCTAACGGCTGAACCGATTATAATGGGACTTCCACTGGAAGATAGAGGAGGTTATAAGGCAACATATAGGCTAGGTACTTTTTATCTCGGAATTCCCACGGGATCGGGGATCGGAATTCACACAAAACGATTACACCAACAATAGAAGGCTTCAAGAAATGATACGGGGAGAAGGAAAAGGGCAAAGAAAGTGGCCATAAAATAGCTTCTGGTGTTTCCCTCTGCTGGGCAAAGGCGTCACCTCCATTATGTCATCATCACAATCTTGTGCTTTTATAATTAACATTTGTATTTTTTTTTCAGTTAATGAAGAGCAGGCTACTTCTGTAGAAACGAAATCAATTTGTGCCTTAATGTTTTTACCGCTTCTCTTGGGAACCCCATTGCAAAAAACAAGAAAAAATGTTGGAGGCCATCAAAGCAAGAAGCCCGTGATTCTTTTATTACCCATGTGAAAGCTGAAGTGGATTTAAAACAATCAATCACTGCACGTAAGGAAAAATATGTTACCCTTGGACTGACATTCCAACCTACAATTTTTATTGTAGGTCAATCTATTAGCAATATTAAAAACTACTATGTAGTAGTTAACAACAGTTTTTATGTGGTCAATTCAATTATTGAAGCAGTGTATGTAACATTCAAAATATTCTGAGATAATAAGTACTGTGCATTGCGAGTATCCTACAGAATGTATCAGTTGCACTGTTTACAGCTTCCTACAAAAATGACTGTACAAATTGAGTACCAAATGGGATAAGGAATTCACATCTGTCAGGGCCTTACTGGCTGATTTATAATATGATCTGATAATTCACACCCATTTTGAGTAGTGCTCATTTTGATAAATATGTGCTCATTTTAAGAAATGCACATTCTGCGTCAAACCCATCCTATGGTATGATTGTTGTGATTTTGATAATACAAATAAAAACCTACAAATGTTTTATGTTTTGTTTTATTTAAATCGGTTGTTGACAATCCCTTCATGTTCGTTCATGATTTCAGAAGGTGGCTTAGGGTACTCGAAGAGTAAAGTACCTTCTACGTCGTGCTATAGTTTTGTTTACGGTTTCTGATAGAAAAAATGTGAATAATGAGCATTTAGTCTATAAATGGTAAATAAGAAAGATTGGTGCAGAAGGTGTTTTATTTTTACTACAGCTTGTCAAGTATTATTAGAAGATGCAATTATGACATTAAATGATTGAGTTTACTTTAATGAGAATTAAATGTTGTTCAGTTTACTCTATTATTTAGTGATTTGACCAATGTTTTATTTTTTGCTTCATATTGTTTAGTAGGCGATTGGGTCTTTATAAGAAATATGTACATCATAGTTACCATGTTAGAAAAAGTTGAAATCTCTCATACATGTAAATTTGGTGACAAAACTGACAGATTTTAACTTTGTCTTAGCAACACTGTAACTATGACCTACATATGGCTTATAAAGACCCAATCGCCTACTAAACAATATGAATAAAAAAATAAAACATTGGTGAAATCACTAAACAATAGAGTAAACTGAACAATATTAAATTCTCATTATAGTAAACTCAACCATTTGATGTGATAATGGCTAACAACATGCTGGTAATAAACACAAAATAGGTAGTAAAGTAAACAAAATATATAGTTTGGTTTTTTTTTTTTTTTTTTTTTTTTTAATCTTTATTAGAAAGAAAAAGGCTTTCATCGCGAAGCGATTATGCCAGCCTCGTAGTTTTACAAATTGATTAGAAATAACTTATTGCTAAGATCTTAACTTAATTAATTTAATAATCAAATAATACAACTTAATAGATAGTTCGGATGTAGGTTTAGACAAGATTAAATTACATTCACCAACATCTCTTAAATTTACCTTATTTTCTAATTCTAACGCTCTCCGTTCTGCACCAACCCGGGCACACTCTACCAACGCGTGATAGGCATCCTCCCTTACGTTGCAAGTCAGACAATTTGGGGTATCCACAACTTTCATAAGATGGCCAAATGCGTTTAATGGAATGTGTCCTGTTCGCAAACGCATGCTTGTTACTAATAATCGTCTAGTCATGTGTACTTCAGAAAACCAAGGAATCTTGGGTGGCTCAGACTGAACTGTTTTGTACCATATACCCTTCTCTTCGGATCTTTTGTCAAAGTATTCGTTCCACAGTATATTGCACGTAAGCTTAACATCTCTGAGAATATCCATGAAGAAGGGTAAATGACTGTCAGAAATTCCTTCAGAGATTCCTGTTTTTGCCAATTTGTCAACTACTTCGTTTCCCATCAGATTTACATGTGATGGAATCCATTGGAATTTAACAGTTTTGCCATTATTATTTAATTTCAGATACGTCTCTAGTATAGAATAAGCTACAGGCAGACCTCGTGTACTCGAGGTACATCGGGCTATATGCTGTAAAGCGCTTTTTGAATCACTAAGTATAACAAATTTCGTGTAATTGCATGACATCAAATATGATAAGCACTCTGAAATAGCATATAATTCTGCTGTTAGTATAGATGATTTGGAATTTAATGTGAAACTGACTCCTGTGTTACACTGGGGATCAAAAAACGCTGCTCCAGTTCCATTGTCATCCTTAGATCCATCACTGTAAATCTGATAGAATCCATCATAACTGTTTGCTATAGTTTCCACAGACTTCGTTAGGAGTGCCACTGATGTATGGGATCTTTTAGGTCCTGACATGTTATTGATTTTTAGATTAATGTGTGACTTTATATCTATGTTCGCCATCCATGTTGACAGTGAAAACATTTCCAGAACTTTAGACTGATGTAAAGTTTGATTGGACAATTCACTGTATACGATAGTTAGTAACGGTTTTTTCTTATTACGCCAATATGACTCCTCGCATATCGATGTTAATTTTGATATCATTGTTATGGTACCACCATCTTCAACAGATTTAGCTTTCAAACAAAATTTAGCAGCTAAATATTTCCGTCGAATAAACAATGGCGGCAGACATAACTCCGATTCCATCGCGTGGATTGGGCAACTTTTTAAAAAACCGCCAACTACTCTCATGGCTTGGTTTTGAATTTTGTCTAACCTTGAAATGTTAGTCTTAGCGCTGTTATCGAATAAGAAACTTGCATAATCCAATCGACTGCGAATTATTGCAATATACAGTCTTCTTAGATGTAATGGATGAACTCCCCAAGACGATCCTGCCAGAACCTTAAAAGCATTTAAAAACTTCATACTTTTTTCATAGATTTCATTTATGTGTTTGCGCCATTTCAAAGATGAATCTAGCCAAAGTCCTAAATATTTAACAACAGGGACGCATTCTAAGTACACATTGTTGATATTGATGTTTATTAATTGTAACGTCCTTCCTCTAGAAAATAAACAAATTTTACTTTTTGTAGGAGATAATTCAAGCCCCAATACCCTTAACAAATTTGATAAGCTATCTAAGGCTTCCTGAAGAAGAATGGTCATGAATTTAATATCTTGTCCAGAAACATAGAGGACGAAATCATCCGCGTATTGAGATACATAAACACTCATGATATCTTTACAAATGTTACATGTTACTATGTTGAATAAAATTGGAGACATAGGGTCTCCTTGGGCTAATCCCTTACATGTCCATCTCGAAATCGAAACATTGCTCCCTACTTCCGATACAGATAAATGTCTCTCTCTCAAGTATTCCCATATATATCTGCATATAGAAGCTCCTACCCCCATCTCATCTAATTTAGTGACTACTTGTAGGATATTGACATTATTGTATGCGTTGTCTATATCTACGAAGCATGCTAATGTCTTTTGTTTAGTGGTATATCCTATCTGAATTTGCGAAACAAGGCGAACGAGATTATCTAGGCAAGATTGAGATCTTCTAAATCCTACCGTATTCTTGGAGAAAAGACCTTTACTTTCACAAAACCATTCTAGACGTTTCGTTATAATATTATGTAAAGTTTTACAAAAGCAAGATATGAGTGAGATAGGTCTTAAGGTAGTTATGTTGCTTGGATCGCGTCCAGGTTTTGGTACAGGCACTACTCTGATATTCCTCCACTGTCTGGGAACCTCACCTTCAGTCAAACATTTATTGAATAATTCGACTATCAACTGTTTGTTGGGGAAATTATAAACCATCGAATAGGAAATATCGTCCTCCCCTGGAGCGGTATCTTTTGTCTTCAGTACATTTGATAGTTCCTGCGCCGAAATTTGCGCCTCCAACTGTAGATTAACTGAACTAAATACAGGACATGGTGGGCTTACGTAATCTGGTGTCAATTGTTTTAAAAATTCAGTAGCCCTTTCTGCCTCCAGACAAATTCTATTACTCCGATATCCTTTGAGCCATCTCATTTTGTTCCATAACTCGCTACTAGACACCATGTCGCCTATACTGTCACAGAACTGACGAAAAGATTCTGCACTTGCTTTGCGAATTAGTCTCTGTGCTCTAGCAACCTTTTGTTTAAGAATTATGAAATTTGTAGGGATTGGGTTTTTTCTGAACTGTGCTAATGCCAGTCTACGTTCCGCTACCGCCCTAGACAAATCAGGGGACCAGTATGATCTTGGAACAAACTTACTAGTTGGGTCTTCGTTAATCTTAATGTTCGGGATTGATTCTTGAGATGCAAAATTAATTATTTCTATAAGTTCATCATACATTTGTTGAGTATTTCCTGTAAATCTATTGCTATCAATTTTATTTGAGATTATTTCTTTATATTTCTGCCAATCTGCTTTTTTAAAATTACGTTTTGATTTTTTTAAGTTATTATAACATGGTATTTGTGTAGAAATAAGAACTATTAAGTGATCACTACCGAGATTTTCGTTTGAAACATTCCAGTTGAACCGTAATGCTATATCTGATGATGCGAATGTGACATCAGGCGAACTTTTCTGTAATTGATTTTGGACTAACCTAAGTCTGGTATAATCTCCAGTGTTGAGGGAAACATAATGCCAATCATCAGCTACATCGTGAATCTGTAAACCCCTGTGATCGCTTTTGTATGACCAGTTCGTATGATGCCCGTTGAAATCTCCCCCTATCAAAGTTTTACTAGACCACTTAGAAAATAACGTTTTCCAATCATCATCTGCCGTGTGTATATTGGGAGGGCAATAAACAGCTATAATGTTTTCTAAAAAATTACAATTAAACATTTTAATATGGAGTACTTGAATGTTTCGATTTCGTAAGCTAAAATTACCGATTTGACTTTTTATGGTGTTATGTACCACAATCGCGATTCCACCGTATGAGTCATCCCGATCTTGCCTATAAATATTATAACCATTGAGTTTTAATTGACTATCCGGTTTGAGCCAGGTCTCGGATATAATGCAAATATGAATTTTACTTGTTATTAGAAAATTCTCAAGAACTTTAATTTTCGGTCTCAAACTTTGTGCGTTCCACTGCAATAAGTTAATTTGAACAATTTTATTTTTAGATGCCATTACTCATTAAGGCCAAAAAATAACTCTAAACACTTGTTCACAATAGGCCACTCAGATATATTATCTACCAATACTAATAACAACCATTTACTACAACACTTAATAACATCATAAAACTTTTCTTGAATACTTCGATTACGCATATAAATAATATCCTTCAACCGTCTAATTAACTCGTCAAAGTGTACCTCCCGCGTATTGTTGCCGTTCTCGTTTTCGCCGAAATCGTTATCAGTAGCAGATGGTTGTTTAGGAATGCGGTCCGACGACTCTCGATGTCCCCACCAAGCCGTTTTGCCTTTGTTTTGCAAGTATGACTGGTTACGTTTATTACCTCCTTGCGGTGATTTCGTTCGATTTTGCGTAAATAACGGTGGGAATGGATCCGGCGTGTTTTTATTACTACTGCCCGGTTCCTCTAAAAGTAAACCACTAAAGTTGTTACTGGTATCAATCTTCGGTTTATCGGTTTGGCTTGTTGTCTGAGAATGAATTGGCAACTTGGGTCTAACGTACATATTGCATGCTACATAATAAGTGCAGTTATATTCTGCCATAAGTTCTCTCACGCGCTTCTCTCGAACATAAACCGGACAATTTCTGTTTAACGCCATGTGGTCACCTCGACAGTTCACACATTTGAACGTTGCGACTTCACAGTTACTGTGTTCTTCTGTACACTTAGGACATACTATTTTTTTGGACGGGCATCTAGCTTTAACGTGACCAAACTTCCAGCAGTTTGAACACTGTGTTACGGGAAAGACATAAGGTTCTACCTTAGCGCGTAGACAGTCCACATAAATAAAACTTGGTAGGTATGAGCCACTGAAGCCTACTTTGACTACCTCACTGGGCACCCAGCCTCCTTCTTCTCGTCTCTGTAACCTTTTTAAGGATGCGATATGGATACCATCAGGACACTTGATCGCTTCTAATACCTCCTCATCGGATAACTCAAGGTCCACATCTCGTATCACACCGTATGAAATATTTACGTCCATTGCGCTGTACACCCTCCACTCTTTAGTTTGGAACTCTTGACAATCCAGTAACTTGCCCACACATTCCTCAGTCGAAGCTTCTATTTTTAATTTATATGGACTAATGTATTTAATATGGGTTACATCAATTAAGCCTATGGTGTTAAATAATTTTGCCATGGCAAACTGTTTTGGCAATTTTTCTCTGCTCCAAATAAAAACTTCTTTTCTGAATTTTTTAGGTTTCTTTACTTTCTCTCTTTCAACTTTGGTCCAGCTTCCTTCTTCGTCTGCTTCTCTCTCTCGTTTTGTTGTATTACTTATTACGTCTTCTTCCATAATTTGAATTTCACTACTAATAGGATCCATCAATTTTTCTACTGACTTTCTTCTTTTTTCTCCTTCTTCTATTAAAATTTGTGACATCCATCCATCAACTGCTGGACCCGGGTTGATGTCTTCTTGGTCACTATTACTGCCACTGTCACAAGTGGCCATTATAAGGGCACACTCATTCCGATGGGTCAATACAAAAAAAAAACAATTCTAGTTACCGTTAATCGAAAACGCGCGCGAGTGGTTCACACGAGTGCCGTGACAGAACTGATATAGTTTGGTAAACACTCAATTTGGTAACATTTGCATTCAATATGTTTATGGTAACTATAATAATCTATCAACGCTACTGTAAATCTGGTTATCTCCAAAATAAAGTATGGTGTTACAAACGATACCAATTCCGTTAAATTTAAAATAAAGAATGTAATGAATACAAATAGGCTATTGTGCACTGTACATAAATTTTAGTAATGTGTACCAGCATTATGTTTAATTGTGCTAGATATTCTTGTAAGTTATTACCAGATTTTTCTAGGAAACTCTACAAAACAGATAGCTGTCGTATATATTACAAGACAATCTAGTCAATTTAACTTTATTCTGGTTACCTAAACTAGAATTTTCTCTCCGTGCTCGTGGGTATTGTGCGAGGTAACTTAAAAATTGAACCAGTTATGTAGGAAGAAACAGGATAACTGAAAAATTTATTAAATAATGCCTTATACCTCTCAAAATATAAGTACTGTGTTTATTGTATGGAAAACGAACGCCTCTAGTGTACGAATGTGCAATTAACGTTGAAGTTTCCGTTTAATCTACATAACAAAACTTGTGGTAGAGCCTCATGTATGAGGATCCTTTTTTAATGGAGGTTAAAAATTGTAATCTTCAAAGGCTGAAAGCAAACAGTTGTTAGTCACAAAAATGTAACCATCGAGTAAAACAGTGAACATTCTCCATTTTCATCTACATAATCCTTGTATTTGCTTCAAACAAATATATCACTTTTCTCTATTTCCGACGCTATTTGATGAAAATCCCAAGGGATAAACAGAACCATCCACACGTGAACTAATTATATCATACCACGATCATTAATCCCCCTGCCATGGCTTGATTAGGGCAACATCCCCTGAGACTGATCTCTTTAGCTTTTTAGGGGACTGACCCAATTTCAGTTGTGCGGTCCAAAAGGTCTAATATTTACGGGACAAGGTAAAATTATTAAACACAATTTTCAACCTATTACAGTAAAATCGAATATTTTAACTCAAACTCAAAGCATTTATTTCAATTTCAGCATTACAGGCTCATTTAATGTGTCAAAAACAAGGAGCACCTGTCTATCTGACCTCCACAACCCAGCTACTGGGATAGACCTCTTTGTAAGGCTGGTTTTATGATTATCAAGCCACTGACTAACAGCAATCACTGTCGAACTCCTACAAATAACAACCAGGAACATCTGCTTTACGTGCTTTCTGAGGCAGGGAGGAAATTGGTTTTGATAAATGATCACCCGTCCATAGACCAACCTCAGCAAGCGCAGCTTATCTATGAAGTTCAATCTGTGTAGCTGTTACTCATTAGCCAGCAGCTCCTCACGGTTTACTTTATATGAAAGTAACAAAGCCTACCGTACATTCCGTTTCTTCACTTTCCCGTTTCAGCAACTAAACAAAATACCATCACAAAAGTGCCGTTTCGCCACTATTTCATCACTTTTTTGGTGCTGCATTCTCTTTTCTACACTTTTAAGCCCTCGAAATCTCTTTTACTATCTAACAGCGTAAGTCAATACTAACGAATTGTGTCGGGTTTTCCAAGCCAGCACATTTTCAAATAAAGATTAGATATCTACTAGAAATGTGGGTAGCATATAACTTACTGGTTCCTGTTACCGACTAAGCTCGTACTTCGGGCGGAGATCGAATTCACGACCTCGCGCTCGCCCAGAGCTTATCAAGCTCGCTTCGAATTTTTACCCGTTGAAATTGTTTAAACACAACATCATGCTTGTAATCCCTGAAGGAATAGGCAGAGGCGGATTTAATTGACTATACATACTAATATCTTTCCAGTCAACTTTAAGCCATTTTTCTTATTACATGTGATTAATAGGGAAAATGGCTTTTTTATCGTGGTAAAATCATCAAATAAGTCCTCCAACCTGTCAGACTTGTACTGATTGAAATCCACGGTGATACTTCATAGCCCTTTACGTTCTAGGGTCAAGTTTACCTGATGAGGTTTATCCATAAACAGGGCTATAAACACAAATCCGTACCATGGCTGCTACTCTACTTCTTGATGAAAAACCAAACCTAGGAACTCCTGCATTATTGTTGACTGATAAGCACGCCATTCTTTGGCAGAAAGACCCATCATTGTTGCTCAATGGGATCTCCGGAAATAGACTCACTGCACTTCCTATGCCATAATTGCTTGTTGCAATAGCGTATTGCGGCTCATAATTAATTTATAAGGCCGAACGTTTGCTGAGGTCGTGGGAATGTCTTAAAAAGACACCGTAGAAAGCAAATGACATGATTGTGAAGAAATAGGGCAGTTTTTAGTCTAACCTTCCGTTCTGCTCCACCCGGGATGGGAAGACTTGTCTAATGTTTTTACAACCTAAAATAAAAGGACGCCTTCTTGTTCAGCAGTCGCATTTGCAACCGCTAAGCCAGCGAGGCAATTTAAATTAATTTCACAATCAAACAATAAACAGCGTGACTTTTCCAGCGATACAGCATGTGAACCTACTTCAATAAATATAATTAAGGTCGTACCGAAATATGACCCAATAACCGCACGCAATTCCGCGATTACGTGATTGTGGGAATGTATGGTTTTAAGTACCAATTTATTCCAAAAATACGACTTTATGAACGTAGATCTATAATGAATAAGGACCGAGCTTGGATGGATTGGTCTTGAACGGTAGAGTGGCAATGTTCTTTATTTCTTCTTTACGACGTTTTTTTGTTATTTTTTTTTTCTTTTACGTTTTCTCAGTAATATACAGACCTCAGTTTTATCCATGTTTAATTCCAGTTACCAGTATGTCTATTACTTGCATTAATGATCTCAATATCTTCCATCCATCCTTAGTATACATCTACCTCTTTCCTTTAAGACAAAAACATTGTGTCTCTTAATGTTTTTCTCTCTTTCTAGCACTCTAGCAATTTTATTTGACATTTTTGGAGTGGAAAGGCTCAGCTCAAAGAAGTATGGAATAACCACAAAAGAATGCGCCCACGACAATCAACCCCAATGGTGGTCCGTTACCCCGCGGTAGTGGACGCCCACGGCGACGGACGACGCAAGTAACCACTGCGAAGATCGCCCGTAGGACACGGTGGAGCATACGGTGCAAGACTGCCCCGCTTGGGCAGAGCACCGCCGTGTCCTCACGGCAGCGATAGGCGGAGACCTCTCGCGCCCGGCATTAGTCGAGGCCATGCTGCAGGGCGAGACGGAGTGAGAAGCGGTCGCCTCCTTCTGCGAAGCAGTTATGCTCGCGAAGGAGGAGGCGGGCCGCGAAAGAGAGAGGACAGCGTTCTCCCTCCGCCCCAGCCACAGTGGTAGACGCCCACGGCGTCGGACGTCGCAAGACGATCTCCAGCCACCGTAGGCGCGGGCATGCGGGCGGCGAGTAAAGGGCAAGTCGCTGCCCGACCATGGACCATGCCCGGGTCGACGGCGCGTTGTGTTCCACGCGCGCCTCAAAGAGCGTCTAGAGGGCCAAAGCCTGCCTGGGTCGCGGGGCTTATCTCCTTACCGAGACCCCGGAACATAAAGGGCTATTGAAGGGCTATTGAAGGACACCGTGGATTTTAGTCAGTATAAGTCTGACAGTCCCTCCCGCCCTGCCTGGGGTGGGAGGACTCATTTGATGACTTTGACACGCTAAAAAAAAAATGGTGGCCCGTTACCACTGGGCCCGTTATCACTGCTTCTGCAATGATCTATGCCCTGAACATAGTCCCCAAGTTACCTTCTCGAAACCTGGACAAATGTTGAGCCCTAGTAACCTCATAGTAAGGAATAAGGTAGGATTTAAATCGTAGAAATCCAAGGTGTGCCATTACCATTTAATTACCTAATCATGTAAAGCAGAAGGCGGTAACTGCACATGCGATCGTTTTACTACGGCGCCGTCGATGTTTTGAAATCATTCTCAGAAAATGCCATTTTGCACAAACCTTGATTGGTGAAATTTAGGGTGTTATGCATTTGTGGCTGAAGTCGTGTCTATTTATTTCAATTGATAAGGCAAAATGTCAGATGTTACACAACATAATATGCCACTACTGTAAGACTCGCTCATTTTTTTTTGACTTAAAATTTAAAACATATTAAATACTAAATATTAAATACTAAATATTCAAAAAACACCAATATTCTGGATACAAAATTACTTCTGGAGTAATAATAATAGTATCGGGACACTCAAAACTCCATGGACTGTGCCAAATTTTTTAATACAAAGTTCAGAACTAAATAAAACCATTGGAGCAGTGGTGGCCCAGTGGTATCGGCCTCGACTTACCAGTTGTAGGTCGTGGGTTCGAACCCCGTCAGGCGGATTACTTTGTGTAATTTATTTCAACACCACTGCTCTCAAAACGCTGAAGGAAAACATCGTGAGGACACCGGCATGTCCTAGAACCAAAAATTCGAAGACATGTGACATCTACCAATCCGCTTTGAGCTCGCGTGGTAGATTACGGCCCACTCCCTCTCACATAGAGAGGCCTGTGTCCCAGCAATGGGAACATTTATAGGCTGATGATGATGATGGTGAAATAAAACCATGGAAGGTCTGGTAACTTATAAATACGTTCTAAAAGAAACGGTTGAAAGGCAGCAGTTGGCGAAGCAAAAACAAAGGGAAACAGTAATACATAACAATTTATAACTCACATACATGTCTCTTGGTTTTCCTTTATTGTTATTTTGACTATGATTTGTTATGTAGATGATATTTTCCTATGTATTCTTATGATAATAAATTATTATGTTGTTGTGTTCTAGGTGAACCAGAATCTATGAAACAGGAACAAAGACATGTAGGTCTGACTCATTAAGTCTTTTCGCTACAAGGTATTTTGATGTGCCTTGATCATTATTTAGGTTTATGAGTATAATACATTTTTATAGTTTTATACATACCTAATTATTATTATGAAATAACACACACAAAATATTTTAAATATTTTAATATTATCTACATCGTCGTAAAACATTTCCCGTTATTATTTTAACTTTAATAAGTAAAAACATAGCACACCTGCTAATTTTAAGTACTAGCTTGATTTTTAATAAAATGTCTACGAATTCTATCATACAAATCACCGAAAATCAAACAAACATTTAAAAATAACTCGTTACATTTCCATTTCACAAACACAAACTTGAAACATGTTTATCGATGCTTAAACATCAAACGATTTCGTGGAACATTCTAATATTCATTCAAAACATGTTGCATGCCAACCTACACAAACATTCTCTGAAAACGAATCACAAAATGAAAACATTTCCAGTGTGCCAACATTACAAAAATGAAGCTATCAGACCAATTAAATTAGTTTACGTTGCTGATAACAGTATTGCGGGTAAACATTAAAAATTCTATTTAAAAAAAACCGTTCAGCGATCAAAAGCAAACTCGTGTAGAGCTTGGTTCATTTATTGAAGATAAACAGTGGAACTAGGCCGGGCTAGGGGCGCCATCATTGAAGGTTGAAGGAGGATAAGAGTGAAGTTCTTTCATAGAATTTATTTTATGGCTTTGATAGTAAGTTCTTTGATGATTTTTAAAGAAATCTGCAGTTTAGAGTTTTATGTTCATTTTTAACCGATTTCAAAAAATAGTAGGTTCTCAGTTCGACCTGCATGTATGTTTGTATGTATGTATGTTTGTCCGCGATTATCTCGCGTTTGGCTGAACGAATATTTTAATTGCGGTTTTCAAGAAAGTGTTTATTACATTCTGCAGAAGGTTTACGTATATAACACTAATAGATATCCTGTGACGTTGCCCGCGTGGATCCGTTTTTGCTTACTTGGATTGTAGATTTTCAGAGACGATTTCATGTTTGTTCGCGATTATCTCGCGTTTGGCTGAACCGATTTTGATGCAGTTTTCAGGAAACTGTTTGTTACATTCTGGGAAAGGTTTAAATATATAACAATAATGGATATCTCGTGAAGTTGCCTGCATAGATCCGTTATTGTTGCTTACAGTTTTTTTGTGTTTGGTTTTGAAGACGGTTCCCTTTTTTTCTAAGTTTTTTGTTATTTAATAATTATAATGTTGTCATCGAGTGCAGTGTGGTGGACTAGTGGTAATGGCCCCGACTTATATGTATAGGTCGTGGGTTCCCTCAGACAAGAGCATAACTTTTAGTAGTTTATTTCGATTTTTAATCAAAACTATGAAGAAAAACATCATGAGGAAACCGACATGTCTTAGAACCAATGGATGGTGACAGAAGTAGATTACGGACCATTCCCTCTTACAGTGAGGAGGTCTGTGCTGCAATGGGATTAAATGGGGCTATTTATAATCCAGATTAACATTTCTTTAACACTATGTCTAATTCACTAGTTAGTTTCAGTTCATCAAACATTTTATTTGCAATAAAAAGACACAAATTTTTGTAATTGTGCTGAGTAAATTTAACTTCATATTGAATGTAAGGTTAGACAATCGACATAGATACGTTGGCAAACACAGTTAGGCTGCGGTTCCACTGAGGCGGAGCGGATCAGAGCGGAGAGCGATTCACCAATCACATGGCATGAAATCCACATCTCTTCAACACTCAAGCCATGTGATTAGTGAATCGCTCTCCGCTCTGCTCCGCTCCACCTCAGTGGAACCGCAGCCTAACGGGGAACCTAGCATCTGCTTGCTACGTCAACTTCGCCTTTTAGAGAAAAGTCCGATAAATCTGAAAAGGACAGTCACAATACCCAAGGCAAACCCTATTAGAGTCCCCGACAAAATAGTTCAACTTGCGCAATTTACTTGAACCTTTATTTGCAAAATATTCGTGCTTAAACGTACAATTAACCAAATAGTTTAGTATGCAAGTTTGGAATACAGTGGTTTGCAGTTTGCTGTTTCATTATATTGCATGCGATTAATAATGAGAAGAATACAATAGGTTGTAATTTTCATTAAAGCATAATATTTGTTTTCGATGAAACTGTCTTGTTATTTCAATAAATGATCTAAATGAAACAAATACTTTGGTGTTCTTAGTCAATCGGTAAAAGAAGTCATCTAATGAGACATGAATGAACAAACACAAGGTCTACCAACTTTCCTGCGTGGTAGATTATGACTCACTTTCTCTCAAAAAAAGAAGACCTGTCAACCTGAAACACCTGGTCGGTTTTAATTCTGTACGCATTAGAACCCTTTTATGTGAATAAATCTATTTTTGGGAACTGAATGTTTGACTAATTATCTGCTCCTCGGACAGTAACTAAACCTGGACAAACATAAAGAGTTAGAAATAAACCCCTGTGTTAGTTAGTCGGTGTTGGAGCCTGTATACTTTCCTCTTTTGTTGACTGTACATAATGGTGCCTAACAAATACATAATAGACAGTTAGTGTACATATACGTAGTGTACATTTATACGAAGTGTACATACCGTTGACTTGATTAGTTTCAGTCTGTCAATATTTTTAAACCGTTCGTAAAGTTTCTCTTATTAGTATTTGCCGGTACTTGAGTTGTGTCAACTTAGATTAGTTTGTCAGTGTTTGTATTGACTTGTTTTTAATTAAACGGAGAGTTTGTTGTTTGTTTGTTTTATTTCTAAGAAACATTCATTTAGTTTCGAAATGAGGAAATCGTCGTGAAGGAAGTTTTGAATGTTTACGACTTTAAGGTTAGAGGAAGATTAGGGAAGCGATGGATGGAATGGCTGATGAGATAACAAGTTATAGAGAAATATGAAAGAAGTAGATAATTATGCTGTATCGACCATAATTAAATTGGGGCAGGATAATTATGTTTTTTTTGGTTACTAGCTTACAGTCGGGTTACATAGCGTATAGGGAAATATTTGCACGCTCACGCGGTTTGTCTAAAAGGATGCAGTGGTTCTGAGACGCTAGGGGTAACTTAAGGAACAGAGGGCCTAGACAAGAAGCACACGATAAACGAAAACGCTCTTTAGTATTAAATAGATTTTCAACTGTATTGCTCTAGGACATAAAACTGAAAATTTATTAAAGATTGTAGAGCGTTCCCATTCGTTCGTATCGTTGCTTTTAATATATTTGCAATTTTAAACTAACTCAAAAACATAAAATTTAACTTAAATAAAGCAATTAAAAGACACAATTACAGAAATAGGCAAACTAGGCAGGCTATAACAGGCAGTTGTTATCCGCTACTGAGTGGGGTCGGATTATAAGAGGTAATTGAGTTTTGGCCTCAAGTTGTTTGAATATGTTATCAAACAATCGAATGTAAGTGTAATTTATGAACAAAAACGAATTTGCTCTGCACTTTATTAAAATGCGATGATTTTAGGAAATTTGTGGACGACAAATTAAATGAATGTGATATATCATGGTCGAATACTTCTCAATTTGTTGCATATATTGTATGTCTATTATTATATCATTTCTTTTCAAATACAATATGAAGTGAAATGACGTTTATGCACACACATATCATCATAATGTTCCCACTGCTGGGGCACAGGCCTCCTCTCTGTGAGAGGGAGTGGGATGTACTCCACTACACGGGCCGAGTGTGGGTTGGTAGATGTCACAATGCCTTCTGATTTTGGTTTTTGGGCTTGCAGAATAGATGTCCTCACGATGTTTTTCTGTACCGTTTTAAGAACAGTGGTGATGAAATAAATTATACAAAATATTGCGCCTGGTTGGGTTAGAATTCGAACCCACAATCTACAACTTCTAAGTCAAAAAATAATACAGGACATATACTATTCTGGAGAGGACTGTAATCTTAAAAAAAACCTGCCACGATTATAGGGTAAAAGTAATATAAATTAAAAGATCCCCTCTCTCCCTCTGTAATAATTCTATAAAATGTAACCAAATCCAAAAACGAATGTTTTACTTAATGCAAGAGTCAACACAATTTTAAATCCAGTGAGGATTAAGATCGTGTAAACATTTTACACATTCCAATCAAACATATCGGCTTGATTTGTTGGTAATTTGTTTTGGTTCAGTCGCTTTGGCAAATTCTATGTGCCTGTGACGAATTTACACATTATTTTTAATGCATGTGATGAATTAACTTTCAGTGTATGGAGTTTACAAAAAAACGACAAGTGTACAACATAATTATATTTTATAAATATTACGCATGTCTTGCGAATTTTAAAGATTTTCAATCTAAAGAAAATTCGAACCGCGAGTGGTATTTAAACCGAAAAGTACTTAATCCGAAAGTCGTACTTTCGCATTCAGTACATCCGATGTTGTGTGAGGAAGTTCTCAATTCGCCTGTATTTTTTTCTGCTCCGTTTTTATTTCCGTCACTAGATCTAACATAGTTGAAAATCATTATCTGGACCTCTGTCGAATTTCATTGCTCCGACGCTTTTCTGGTGGTCGCCACTGTTAATTCTGGTTATCGAAAGTTGCAGAGGATAAGGAAAAGTATGGCGGAATAATTGTAAAAATTACTACAGAATTAGATAATTTTGGCGTCCATGTTTTTATTTAAATATGAACCACGATTTTCTGCAAAATATTATAACAATTTCCTAATAGTAGAAGATGTGACTAAGATAGCATGTGTATCTAAGAGGTAAGATAGTATGTACCTATAATGCTTATTCATCAATTACAAACTAAAGTTCTTAGCAATTCTAGACCCAAGGCTAAGTAAGAAATATTGTTACTGACGATGGCGCAGCGGGTCGTCTATTATTTAAGCCTTCTACTTATTTATTTTCAGATTATTCTGGAGTAACTGAAGCTTCTCGTGTTAATGGTTTTTGTAATAAGAAACTAAGATAGTGACTGCGGGGCATGATGCGGTCAGTTCACAACATAAATACTGTTATTACCTCTCAAAAATATATATAATGTTTTTTTTCCGGTTAAACGATTCCGTGGTAGAATTACCGAACAGGCAAAAACGCGGGCATATGTTAGTTCTGAAAAATAAGTGCATCCGCTTAATAAACCTCTCTAATTATCGACCGATAGATCTACTATATAAAAATAAGTCCTGACGCTATAACTCCAGAACGCACGAACCGATTTCCACGGTTTTGCATTCGTTGGAAAGGTCTCGCGCTCCGTGAGGTTTATAGCAAAGAAAATTCAGGAAAAAAAAATTTTTCTTCTTCTTTTAATCACCAAACGAAATGTTACATAAAACGAAGCCGAACTAGCAAACCCGGCGAAACGGAGTTCGCCGGGTTTGCCAGTTTTTTATAAAAATGTGAGCACTATTTGTATTTTGTAACAATTGGAAATGGAGAATTTAAAATAATTAACTTTAGCCGATGAAAAATCTATCCTGATACATGGCTTCTAATATGAGAAACCTACTTTATTTTATATTTTAAGGTCTTAATTTTTTTGCTGTTAACAAATACATTTATTCCTGAAATTAAAATTCCAAACAGAAGGCAGTCGAACTAAACAAAACACAAACCAAACTCCTTGGCTTAATTACCATTTGAAATTGTACCAAACAACGTAGAACTTTCTTTCCTATAAAATTAAGGTATACTGCCATGGAAACTAATTCTTAAATAATAACACGAAAGCAGGGTTACTTGCCAGCGACACGATAGTTAAGCGTAGTTTAGAATATCGTGTGGTTCTCGTAAAGGCAAATATTAATTTGGTTATAATATAGGTGGTGTAAAGTTGCCTGGTACGTTATAGCTGCTCGTGGCTTTTGCTGCGACGAATTTTGTGTTCATACTGCCTAGCTGGCAAACCTTGTTGTATTTTCAAATTGAGGTACGTTGCTTTATAAGTGCACATGTTTTTGGAATAAATTTTGACTGCACATTTGACAATGTTATGAATAAAAGTCAAGTACAACTGTGATTTAAACGTTCATTTTACGTAGCTTTTGTAATAATGTGTGTACGTCATCATCATTTGCTATCAACTTGACCTCTATTAACCCAGTTACTGGGAGCAACTGGTTAATAATTATGAACATTTTGACATCTATGAAGATACTCTAAGCATTCATGTGACCTTTCTTAGTCCTCCTGACACCCGTAGTGCCAAATGTCATTTCAATCAAATCCTCACCTCACCTTTACGTTCCAATCAAAGGTGCGAGATTTGATTGGGGCGAGATCGTGTGAATCGTGCGATAGTGTGTACCCAGCCTAAGTAGGTCGCGGGCAGGGCGGGGTGTTCGCCGGTTCAAAGCTATTTTCACCCTAACGAGCTATTGGATTTTATATGAAAAGAGGTAATTGCGCATTATGAAAATCTACGTATCACAGTTTAATATCTAGTTGAAATTGGTTAGGTTATTAACCGTTATGAAGTTAATGGAAAATGTTTAACATAGCTTTCAGTCGCTGGGAAGTTATTTTGTAATATACAAACTATTACAAAATATCTAGATACAAGCGTTGTCTAGCTTGTGGCTTGAATCTAGGCGGTCCAAGTTATAAACAATTATTAATCGTGAATTTTCTTTTTATGCTTGTTAAAGATTCGTTGGTTAAAATAAATCAATCATATTTATTACCGTACGGTAAAGTATTATAATAAACATTCGCTTTCTTTTTACACAATTTTCAAACTACTTATAAAACTTTGGCGGAACAAATTTATCAACAAAAACATTTTAAAATGACAAATCATGATTGCTGAAATAAAATATGCATCGTACGCTTATGAAGACAGATGGGCTACTTACGCGTACGATGCATATTTTATTTTACCAAAAACAACAGGAACAGCAAAAAAACTTACGCCTACATAAAAAAAATAACATAAATCTATGAATAACCCCAAATAACTCAGGCGCAACGTGAGGGTTGTTACTTCCCTAATCTTGCAGATGACATGAAATACGAAGCAACGCTTTTTCGTGCTTGCAAACACAAATTTTTAAGTGCTTCACAAATTATTTACACCTAAGCCTACTACAGTCAATAGGCTTTGGGGCATGGAAGAAACTGAAGCGGGGCTGCAACTTTTTTTATAAAACATAATGTAGATAGTTTATTTATGTGTTTCATCTATCCAAAAGCATCTAGATAATTATTATTATTGTAAGTTATTAAAGCATTTTGTTTGATAGCTTACCCTCTCATTCTTCTGGACAAACGCCTCCCCTAATTACTTCCAAGAGTTCTTTATCCGTTCATAATCAATTGCATTTTAGCACATTTTGTAGTGGTGACTCGTGTAACCAACTTTTTTTTTTGCGTGGTAAAATCATCAAATGCGTCCTCCCGCCCCGGGCAGGGCGGGAGGGACTGTCAGACTTGTACTGACTAAAATCCACGGTGTCCTTCGATAGCCCTTTATGTTCCGGGGTCACGGTAATGAGATAAGTCCCGCGACCCCGGCAGGCTTTGGCCCTCTAGAGAGGGGGCCCCGTCATTATGCTGACGATCTTTGAGGCGCGCGTGGAACACAACGCGCCGCCGACCCGCGCATGGTCCATGGTCGGGCAGCGAGTAATTAGCGCGTTAGTAGTAGCGGCGAGTAAAAGCCCTTTACTCGCCGCCCGCATGCCCGCGCCTGCGGTGGCCGGAGATCGTCTTGCGACGTCCGTTGCCGTGGGTGGGAGGACATTGTCCTCTCCCTCACGCGGCCCGCGTCCTCCTTCGCGAGCATGACTGCTTCGCAGAAGGAGGCGACCGCTTCCCACTCCGTCTCGCCCCGCAGCATGGCCTCGACCAATGCCGGGCGCGAGAGGTCTCCGCCTATCGTCGCCGCGTATAACCAACTCAGTTTTAAATTATCATTGGATGTAGTTAAGTATGAAGATTTCTTTTCAAGTGCTGTCTGAGGCATACGTATTTGCAATTAAAGCACATTATGCTCTTTAAGACATAAATGACGGGATATATTATCTCAAAATCGGTAATAATTTCAAGGCATGAAACTTTGTTAAACCAGCCACAATATAGACACCTAAATTTACCGACAGATTTAAAAAGCCACAATTTATCTTCTCTAATCCTTTACCTAAAAAAAACATTCTATATAGACCCCACGTCGCCCTATTTCCCACGCTTCCGCGCCTCCTTTACGCCTGACCAAAGTTAGCACGAAGTCACGCAGGGTTCTCCCTCCCCCTTCACCCCCCCGTATTCGTGCGAGGCGATTAACCAAATTGTAGGGAACAGTTCAGCACTGCGCCACTCCACCTACTTACCCCTCTTAATAATAGAGGCTCACGCACCTACAGGATGCAAGTGGATTTTTGTTGCCTTCAGTTTGGTAGGAATTTGCGGGGAAATTGAGGTTAGTTAATTGTTGATGAGGTATTAGGGGTTACTTTTAGAAAAAAGACGGTTACTAGAGGAAATGTTAGAAAAATAAAGAGATACCATGTCGCGTCGCCGTGAGGACTTGTTTGTTGTCATGTATTATATGACTGAATAAATGACTACATGACAATTTTAGTTTTGTTATTGTTTTGTAAGCAGTTTAGACCCGAAGAGACTGTGTTGCATTTTCTTTTTTTAAGCTATTGCATAGCTTTTATCGCGGGCTCTGAGCGCAGTGCGGCGCGGCGACCGAATCAAAAAAAATCCAAAAACCTAACGAAAAATCCTAACGAAAATACATGACACCACGCATGGTCTAACATCGTTTCAGTTCGGGAGACTTCGGCAATCACAAAAATATCCGTCATAAAAACAATTTACTTTTTCTTACTGATTCTAAACGGCCAGCTACAAAAGGAGTTTTCACAATGAAACCTACTTATAAAATTCTCCTACACAAAATAAGTTCTTTATTGCAGTAGTGCACCACAAACATTAAAAAAAATATATTCTCGTTTTATATACGCGGTAGGCGATTTTATTCTTTTAAAATAAAAAAAAATGTTATGCAATAGCTTCAACGCGGCAGTCTCCGAGTGCCACATGTATTTTTTTTTCGATGGGACGCTGGTTTACATACATCTAGAACATACTTTATGTGGGAACCAAACCAGCGTAATCAATAGAGTTGCGTCCACCACCCATCCACGAACTGATTTAGGCAAGCGCGACTTGACGTTGAAAATCAACTCACGTGTTTTTAGCTACGAACTCCTAGCCGACCTCATTGACACGTATATTTCGTAGAAGTAGACGAGTGAGCTTGAACCCAGTTTCGCTCTTGTAGATATTTTACACTTTGCTCACGTTGTCCCGTCTATCGTATATTCAAATGTCTTTGATGCGAGGTCATATTTTCTGCGTTGAAGGTAGTTTAATGTACTCACTACGAGTGAAGAAGGTTGTCATTGAAATGCTTTTATGTCAAAAGCGATTACGGTAAACGAGACTCAGGTCTGATCTCAGCTCGCCTTTGAACACGCTTTTTTAAATTAAAATGTTGTATAGTCATTGAATTATATTTTTTGTCATTCGTTTTTAATATTAAAAGGTATTGGATATTCTTAATCTTTCATAACTCCGTTTTTCTTGGAGGTGAATAAAAACTTTGGGAAGCCATAATGTGTCGTAATCCGGACGTTTATTTTAAAGTGAGTACGTATTCATAAGGAAAATCTTTTTTTTTTAATATTAAATGTGCTGTTTTATTGTCATCAAAATTCTCAATTCATGTGGCTTAACTGAAATCACACAAAATGAATTATTAAAGTTATTTATCATTTAAATTGACATAATTATAGAGGCTGAATTTATTGCATGTAGTACCACTGCGTGCCATAAATTATGCTAGGAAGCTAAAATTATGCGGGATTTAATCGCGACAAACAAAAGTTTTATTCCAACAGTCATTTGTGGTTAACGTAATTGTTATTGTATGCCTTTTATTTATATTTTATTTGTGTAATTACGAATTATACAAGGTAATACAAAAGTATCGCGGCTTAATTTAGCATTGAAGATTACAAAATGAAAATATGCGAAAAGCTGGTTTATTTGAAAGCTGGTTGCTAACCACATTTTTGTAAAAAAAATAAGATTAGATGAGACAGGATTAAATTACGTAGATAATATTGTAGTATATTTTTGCAGTAACTACATCTTTAGTTATCTTGACACGCGGGAGCGTGAAGCGTGTAGAACAAAATTCCTAAACATTAAAAAAGACGGTGTTTCGGTGTTCTAAACCTAATTTGAATAATGGATTTTTTTTAAATTTCATTACAGGCGTTTGAGTCGGTTGCATTCATTTTTTAGAAACTTAAAATCATTTTTTTCCGACGATATCGTAAAACTGATTGTAGTTTTAGAGGGGATTCTCTCGTTTTTTAAATGTTAATCTTATAGCATATAAAACTAGTAAGATTTTGCATCGAAACAAAGTTTCGTAATAAGCATTAATTGCACAGAAATCTCTCTCAAAAACTCAAACAGAAGAAACAAACAATTTAAACCGTACAACAAGATGGATACTCATAAATTCTTGTCAAGTAGTAGTACGCTGCAACCATTTTCTCCAAGTTGCAGTATTTTAACTTGAAACTTGCAGAATTAAGCTGCAATACCCTTGTATTGTGAACCACAATTACTTATTTTATTACCTAAGTCTTTAAAGTTAAAGACTTGAATGGATTAACTTAGACTTTAGTGGTTTTGTTAGTAATGACTGCATTTTTATAAAATAGATTTTTGGCTACGGTTCAAGTTATTGGAAGTTCAAATATTTAACACCTAAATTAATTACAAGAATTTTTCACGGATTGGCCGGTATGAGTTCAGTATTCGTCCCACAGCAACTGTAACGTACTGCTGGGAGAGAAAGTATATTTTCTCTTGCCTTTTTTTATCGTGGTAAAATCATCAAATGAGTCCTCCCACCCAGGGCAGGGCGGGAGGGACTGTCAGACCCGTACTGACTAGAATCCACGGTGTCCTTCAATAGCCCTTTACGTTCCAGGGTCGCGGCAATGAGATAATTCCCGCGAACCCGGCAGGCTTTGGCCCTCTAGAGGGGGGCCCCGTCATCATGCTGACACTCTTTGAAGTGCGCGTGTAACACAACGCGCCGTGTAAATTTAGGAATAGGTACCAACGCTATCTATATTGTCTGAAATCTGACCTGTTTGCATATAATAATATTTGTAAACAGGCAGAATCACAAAAAGTAAAGCTCGGTCCCGCCCTAATCGGACGGCAAGCTGGACCGTTAGGTAGGGTTCTAAGCACGCCTCAAATAGCGCCTTGTGGGAACGCAACCTAATGAATGGGGTGGTTTTTTTAGTCAATAAGAATCTGACAATCTCTTTTGCTCCTCTGGGGTTGGGAGGACTTAATTGATGATTTTACCACCCCATAAAAATACTTACTTTTGCTTTTATAATAAAAGTATGGATGTGGAACACAATGTAATTACAATAAACGTAAAACAAGGCTCATGTTCATTGCAAATATGATTAATTATTCAATTAATTTTGCATAAACAGTGAAACAATTCAGAGATTTACCAAGGGATTACGTTCATTTTTGAATATTACGTAGGCCTATTATAATAACATGAAACTAATTTGTTTCCATTGTAACAATAAACATATTCGGCTTTATTACAAAACGTGGTTTAACTAAGACCAAGGTTTAAATCAAAAATCAATTTTTGAATTTCGAACTTTATTTCTACTGTCGTAAAGTTATTAATACAAAAACCGAGTTTAGATCCCGGTCTAAGTTATCAATGTGCATTTTAGAATTTTATAGCAGTTGGAATAAAGTTCGAAATTCAAAAATTGATTTTTGATTTAAACCTTGGTCTAAGTTAAACCACGTTTTGTAATAAAGCCGAATATGCATACACATAATGAAACTTATAATTATTATTGATTAGTAGGTAGTTTAAAAGTGCTGTATGCTAATGATCATTATAATTATCAATCTACAGTTGTTCTCGATGCCGGACAAATGCTTTCTTTAGCTTATACAACATAATTTTAAGTATATGCAAAACCTGAATATAGTTTGTTCAGAATCAGTAACTGATTCGATTCCAATAATTTTTACACCATGTTATTTTTTTTTTCAAAAATATTTTATTTATTTTAAATACCAGTTAATTAAAATACAATCACCGTACGGTTAAGTAGGTACCTATTGCCAAACTATTATCACGAATGTATATCACAGGAGACGCGGTTTACGCGGGTGTACCGCGAAATGAGCATGTTTTTGAACGGACAACCAGTACCCTGAGCACGAGTTTTCACTCTTTTACTTTACAGCGTTTTTTCAGTATTTACAGCGTTTCTTGTATGAAAAACTGGAACAGCGCCTCTGGTGTGCGAAGAAGGAACTAATTTTTTCCCTGAAAATTGTCAATTTGAAGTTTTCAAAGTTCCAGTTTACTTTACGTCTCAAATACTGAAAATTCGTGCTAAGGGTACAGGTAATATACAATCTTATAACTTTGTGATGATACCGTTTTAAAATTTTGTACATAGATTTTTTATATAAAAATACTAGACAGGTGTATCGGGTTTCGCATAAACAAAAAATAAAGTTGTATGTTGTTCAGTTTCATTTATTTTTGTGCAATCAATAATATCTGGATAAATCCTACTAATATATGAATGTGAGAGTTTGTTTGGATGGATGAATAAAATTAAATGTTGGTCTCTGTACTCTTTCTTGCAAAAACGGACGGATTTGGATGAAATTTGGTACACAGATAGTTTATAATCTGGATAGTTTTTGTTGTATCAATTTAATATTCCCGTTTGCGAGTTGCAGCGGGTGGAAACGCTGGCAACAGCTATATCGCACAAGAGAAATTTTGTAGTTGCTCCATAAAAATATTGAAATTCAGCTGCCTCTGATTCACACAAGCTTTACAATTTATGACATAGACGTTAATGCATTTAAATTTTTAAACATTCCAACATACGGTAGGTTGATGTCGAATGTCATCGAATTTTTTGGTTCTTTCTTCACTATATTTTCTTTCACCGTTTGGAGAGCAGTGGTATAAAAATAAAATAACTAGCTAGGTTCAAACCCCCAACCGAGGTCACCACTGCTCACAGATTCACCAGATGGTCATCAACCCTTTCAAAAAAAAAAATATTTACCTCTAAACCACATTAGATTAAAACCCCAACTTTACACTCAAAGAGTAATGTTAAAAGCATTTCATATTACCATAAAATTATTATTCATGACTTTCCCAAAATATGTTCATGCGTATAGGAAACAGGCAAAGTTATATTAACTTGAAGAAGTTAGATTAACGTTTATCCGAACGTGTGGCGTGTGATTTATTTTTATTCTGTGCGATTTTGTGTTATCTGTGGGAACTGTCATGGCGGATGTAATGGCGGCAGATTTTTGACTGGTTATGTTCTAGTTTTATGGAAAATCTATAAATGAATACGTGAAGCAAATTGCGTGGAAGAAAAATTTCCTTTTATTCGTGTAGTATGAGGCACAGTTAATGTATGATATAGAGGACGAGTGCAGACAGTTTTTTTTAATGAGCTATTGTCAAGTTTCCACCAGCTGTCAGAATAAAAAAGGCAATCTATCGTAAGCAAAGACCATGTTTTATGTAGCTTTCGCTTGTATATGAAATTTTAAAGAGTTAATTTGAAACAGCTAATGCTGAAATAAAACACAGTTACAAGATTCTACCCTAATTTATATCATTGTGGGTATGTAGTAGATAGATAGATAAAACATTTACTTAATGTCACAAAAGACAGAAAATGGAATTCTGAACATTTAGGTATGGGTTAAAAAAAAATACAAAAAAGAAGGATGAGAACAAACTGTGTGATGTCAAATACACCTTGTTAACTTCACGACAGCTATAATCAATACATTGTAAAGTCGGTATAATATAGCTGATGCGTGCGCAAGCATCCGGTAAATTACAAATTAATTTTCGTTCCACTTCGCATCCAGTTCAATGGAAAATGATTAATATTGGAAATTATTACCTACTGAACTAAATTGTTGATAGCCAAAGTTATAAGGACAGATAAAGTAGGGCTGATCTTACATTTGAGTCATAAAGTTACTCAGACTTCTGCTCCGGGGCGATCTTGTAGATCTCTTTTTGTAATAAAAAGAAACCTTTTGTAATAAAAGAGGACGAGGTTAAAAAAGATCTTTTTTGTATTTTTTTTTTTAATATAGAAACCACTTAGTTTCGGTGGCTTTATTTTATTTTGGGCGTTTTTATATTCAAATGAATTGATTAAATGTAGGTCAAGTAGTCTTTTCATCGTACTATTAGTAAAATAAATTACATTCTACGAAAAAGCGTTTTATTAATGTCTAACCTTCTTATGAAGCTGTAGATATAATTGAAAACAACATAAAAATGTCAGACCAATTTTCTCAAACAAAAAAATTACAACTTCTACGTTTTATGTAGGTACAAAGATAATAAAATACTAACAATACCTGTATCAAAAAACAGCACAAATATAGCTGTATTCGAGGGCAAAGGTTTTTTAATACGAGCCCAGAGGCAAGAATCAGGTATCGTTATTTATTTATGTATACCTATATTTCGAAACATTATGTGTAACTTTACATACCTATTCAGACATTATTTATAAAAGTTTTTGGTATGAAAAGAATATACTTCATTGAACTAGTATTTTTGGAGTTTTGTAGGAATAAGCGAGTGCTGCTTATCCCTAACTTGCACAGGAATCGAACTCGCGTCGAGCACCCAGTGAGGCTACAAGCTATGTGATCTAGTAGCGAAGCGATAGCAGGAATGAAGTAGATGAAGGCGAAAATGAATGATATTATTATGCGAGCAACTAATGATTTAATAGATTATACATTAAGCACTATTTAAATACAACATTAAAATATAATAATAAGTAAGCGCGATCGCGAGGTGTACTGTGCGTAAGCTAGCTAGATGCAGACTGTGCGGTGGCCGCCCCGCGCCGTGTTCCTCACGCCGGTCCTCCAAGGTCGTTTTCGGTCGCCTCCATACATATGTCACACGCTCGCTGCGTGCGCGCGGCGCGTGTAAGCCAGCGGTCGTCGACCTCGCTCCGAACAAAGGATCAACTGAGGTGGCGTGATTTTGAGGTGTGGTCACACTGTCATTAAGCGGAGCGATTCCGCTCGCACTTTGAGGTGGGGTCCGAGTGTTTTGGACCGCCACATATTCCCCCCGACCAGACCGTGACTACGGTCGATAGAAGTCAGGGAATCTCACTCGACGTCCGCTTCTTGTCGTCTTCTCCGCGTCGCCGGCAGCCGGAGTGCTCGCGTTGGTAGTAGTGGTAGTGTTAACTGGCCCAGCGTCTCTAGTGTCTTCACGCATCACGTAGGCTGGTTTGAGGCGATCAATGGAGACGTTGTTTGGTCTACCTTGTACATCAATGGTGAAGTATTTTTGATGCCTCTGTATCACCCTGTAGGGTCCAGCGTAGGGCGGTTCCAGCGAACTCCTGACATGATCTCGCCGCAGGAACACATGAGAGGAGCTGTGCAGGTCTCGGGGCACGTAGAATGGCGTAGCCGTCGTATGCCACGCGGTTGGTCGGGGAGTAAGTTTGACCATGTGCTGGCGCAGCCGGTTGACAAACTCGGTGACGTCAGCCGCAGTGTAGTCCTCTCTCGGTGACAGGAACTGGCCAGGAAGATGGAGTGTCTCCCCGTAGACGAGCTCGGCCGGCGTAGCTTGGATGTCGTCTTTCCAAGCGCTACGCATTCCGAGCAGTACCAGTGGCAGAGCTTCGGTCCACTGGGAAGAATCGTAGCACATGATGGCAGCCTTCATCTGCCGATGAAGCCGCTCCACGATGCCGTTCGCCGCTGGATGATAGGCGGTGGTGCGAAGGTGATGGGCGCCCACCAAGACTGTGAGCGTCTTGAAGAGGTGGCTCTCGAACTGGCGACCACGGTCAGTGGTCACCCGTGCAGGACAGCCAAACCTGGCTATCCAGCCAGACACCAGCGCGGCGGCGCAGCTCTCCGCCGTGATGTCCTTCAGTGGGTACGCCTCAGGCCATCGGGTGAATCTGTCGATGACGGTAAGGCAGTACCTGTAATCACAAGAGGGTTTAAGGGGACCGACGATGTCAATGTGGACGTGGGAAAAACGAGAGGAGGGTGTAAGGAAGGATGTAGGTGGGGATTTAGTGTGGCGTGCCACTTTGCACGCCTGGCATTTTAAACAATGCCTTGCCCATTCTCTACAATCCTTACGAATCCCTGGCCACACAAAGTGTTGCGTAACCAGTCGCACTGTAGCTGCTTTTCCCGGGTGATGAAGGTTGTGCAGTGAGTTGAAGGCCTGTTTACGTAGAGTTGGAGTAACGTATGGGCGAGGAATCTGCCTTGAAACATCGCAGTACACTGGCAAGTGGTTGCTGCAGGCAGTGGCTAGCTTCTCTAGGCTCAGTGACGAGCCGTGACGTAATAGGTCTTGCAGTTCTGGATCCTCGTCCTGAAGTTTTGCGAGATCCTCGAAATTAATGCCAGCTGCGGATATACCTTCCACCCGCGACAGTGCGTCTGCAACAACATTCTCCCGTCCGGGTAAGTACCTTATATCCGTCGTGAACTGTCCGATGAAGTCAAGGTACCGGAACTGTCTCGGCGAGCAGCTTTCCCTATTCGACTTGAAGGCAAAGGTGAGGGGCTTGTGGTCCGTGAAGATAGTAAACGTTCTAGCCTCCACCATGTGCCGGAAGTATTTGATGGCCTCGTATACTGCTAGCAGCTCTCTGTCATACGGGCTGTACTTCCTCTGAGCACAGTTGAGCTTGTGAGAGTAGAAGGCTAGAGGTTCCCAGTTCTCACCTTTGCGTTGCTCAAGAACGGCTCCTATGGCAGTGTCGGATGCGTCGGTCACGATGGCTAGCTCTGCTGTTGCGTCAGGATGAGCCAGGAGAGTCGCTTTGGATAGCGAAGACTTGCAGTCGCCAAAAGCCCTCAGCAGTTCCGGAGTCATGTCTACTGGATGTGAACCTTTTACCTTGGGCCCAGCGAGGACAGCGTTCAAAGGAGCTTGGAGTTTAGCTGCGTTTGGGACGAATCGGCGATAAAAGTTCAACATTCCTAGGAAGCGTCGCAACTCTTTCACGGTCTTCGGCTTCGGGAACTCCTGGATCGCCTGCACCTTGGACTGTGGTGGTTTAATGCCTTTAGCTGACACGTTATACCCTAAGAAGGTTACCTCATGCTGTCCAATGTTGCACTTGGCTGGGTTGACGATAACACCATATTGTTTCAGGCGATCAAACAACAGGCGTAGGTGCTTCTTGTGTTCTTCAGCATTTGCTGAAAATAGTAGGATATCGTCGACGTATCCGTAACAGAAGTCTAGGCCCAATAAAACTTCGTCGATGAACCTCTGAAACGTTTGCGCTGCGTTTCTCAAGCCAAAAGTCATAAAAGGGAACTCATATAAGCCGAAGGGTGTAGTTATAGCAGTTTTCGGGATATCCTCTGGGTTAATAGCTAGCTGGTTGTACGCCTTTACGAGGTCTATCGTTGAGAAGATGGTGCAGCCTGCCAGTTGGTGGGAGAAATCCTGTATATGACGGACGGGGTACCTGTCGGGTATAGTTCTCGAGTTGAGTGCCCTGTAGTCGCCGCATGGTCTCCATCCGTCGTCTTTCTTCTTCACCAGGTGCAGAGGCGCTGACCAAGGACTCTCCGAGCGCCGTGCTACTCCACTTGCAAGCATCTGCTCGAACTCCTTCTTAGCAGCCTGTAGTCGAGAAGGGTCAAGGCGTCTTGGCTTGCACGCCACTGGTGGGCCTGGTGTCGTCCTGATAAAATGCAAAGTATTATGTTTGCCTGGTACTTGCCTTCCTGGAGGTCGTGTTACCTCTGGATACTCACGCAGGATTTTATGGTAGTCAGAGTCTCCTACCACCGCCTTTAATGAGTCAATATCTACTGAACTACAGTGTGTGGCAGGTACTGATAAGGATGTAAGATTGTCAATCAGGCGTTGATTCCTGCAATCAACTAACAGGTTATAAAAACTGAGAAAGTCTACCCCAATTATGGCCTTTGAAACATCCGCAATCGTGAAGTTCCAAGTGTAGTTCCTTCTGAGTCCTAGGTTTAATTGTAGTTGTAGAGGCCCATATGTGTGAATTACTGTGTTATTTGCAGCAATCAGATCGTATTTTGATTTAATTAAAGGTTTCTTGAGAGCAGACCGGGGAAAAACACATAGATCTGAACCGGTGTCTACTAAAAATTGAATTTTTGACGACCGGTCAGTGATAAATAGACGGCTTGAAGAAGTAGGGCAGCCGTTGGCCGCTACTAGCGACCGCCCTTCCTGTTTTCCGCCGTGAATGTGCATGGGTTCTTGCATTTTTGAGCCTTGGCGCCATAAGTGTAATGATAAAAACAGTGTGGGTGGTCTGGTGGCGGTTGTCGCGGTCTAGATTTAGAGCGATTATACCTTCGGTGGTCGTTGCGAGGCCGTGAGCGGGAGCGTTGTCTTTCCCTGCTACTCCAGCGTGATGTGAGCAAGGATACCTGCTTTGTGAGCTCGCTCACCTGCTTTGCTAAATCGGATGATTCAGTGTTAGCGGAACCGGAAGCGCTAGCGATTTGCGGTGTCATTGGAGCGATTTCAAATACCCTGTCCGCTATCTCCGCTAATTTCTCCACCTGTAAATCAGCAATTTGAGAAGCGATTACTGTTTGGACATTCTGTGGCAGCCGGTTAGTCCATATATGTTTGACAAACTCTGCTGCACCTGATGGTCCAGCCAGGTTTTGCAGGTGTCGTAGGAATTGCGACGGCTTGCGGTCTCCTAATTCCTCATGAAGGAGGAGCTGTTGAATGCGCTTTTCTTGCGAGGCTGATAATCGCTTTATGAGCTCGGTTTTTAATTTATTGAACTTATCCTCTGCAGGAGGATTGGTGATTATATCTCGCACCTGCAGAGCGTACTTAGCCTCTAGCTGAGTCGATGCGAAATAAAATTTTGTTGAATCACTCGTAATTCTTGACAGAATAAATTGCCCTTCTAGCTGCGCGAACCATAATGCCGGCTCGTCCGGACAAAATGGAGGACAGCGCAATGGCATTCCTACCGCCGCTGCCTCTCCTGAGACAACGGGAACATCCTTACAGTCCGCGTAAGCGTCAGACTCAGCCATGTTAAATTAAAATAAAATCGCTCACCGCTTATGGGTTGTGGGACCACACCCTTATACTATCCGGTTATTTAGTAGTTTAGCGTTGGGTTTGTTTGTTGTCCGCAGGATACTCTAGCGCTCTGCATGCACTGATGTTCTGGAACCTGGATGTGCCGATGTTCAGGAACCTGGATGCACCTCTGGATATTCTGGAACCTGGATGCACCTCTGGATATTCGGGATCTTCCGAGAGGATCACGTCGGGGTCACCAATGTAGGAATAAGCGAGTGCTGCTTATCCCTAACTTGCACGGGAATCGAACTCGCGTCGAGCACCCAGTGAGGCTACAAGCTATGTGATCTAGTAGCGAAGCGATAGCAGGAATGAAGTAGATGAAGGCGAAAATGAATGATATTATTATGCGAGCAACTAATGATTTAATAGATTATACATTAAGCACTATTTAAATACAACATTAAAATATAATAATAAGTAAGCGCGATCGCGAGGTGTACTGTGCGTAAGCTAGCTAGATGCAGACTGTGCGGTGGCCGCCCCGCGCCGTGTTCCTCACGCCGGTCCTCCAAGGTCGTTTTCGGTCGCCTCCATACATATGTCACACGCTCGCTGCGTGCGCGCGGCGCGTGTAAGCCAGCGGTCGTCGACCTCGCTCCGAACAAAGGATCAACTGAGGTGGCGTGATTTTGAGGTGTGGTCACACTGTCATTAAGCGGAGCGATTCCGCTCGCACTTTGAGGTGGGGTCCGAGTGTTTTGGACCGCCACAGTTTCAATGTTATAATATCGTATACCAAAGACCTTGTACTCAGCTATAAAGCTTGCGCCACCTTTTTTTTTTTTATTTTCTTTCTTTGTTGCCCCACACTAGGCATTTCTCCTGTGTCGTGAGTGCGTTTACACTCACTCACTTACTTGTTTACTCACACACACAAACGCCCAGAGACCCGGAACAACTATGTACTTGCAGATCAACGACGACACTAGATCAACCACAAAGTTTAATTTCAGTCCATAAACATAAAGTTCAACTGCAGGTCTCTTTTATACAGGGTGATTTGTAATTGGATGCGGTCCTTGAAATGAGTGATACTAGACCATATTTGCAACAATTTTAACCCCAACCACATGGGGTCTAAAGTGGCTGGTTTTGGAGATATCGAACTTTAAAGATTTTTTGAAAAATTTCCATCTCTCCCTCATTAAGTGCTTATTGATAGAAAGTAACGATAGTCACCACTTAGAATTTATACTTTTCTGATAGAATATGAACGACACTGAATTCCCCAAGATATGATTAGTTTTATAACAAAAATTGTATTCTCTAGATTTAGTCTTTCATATTCTATCAGAAAAGTATAAATTCTAAGTGGTGACTATCGTTACTTTCTAACAATAAGCACTTAATGAGGGAGAGGTGGAATTTTTTTGAAAAATCTTTAATGTTCGATGTCTTCAAAACCAGTCAGTTTGGACCTCATGTTGTCGGGGTTAAAATTGTTGCGAATAAGGTTAGTATCACCCATTTCAAGGACCGCATCCAATTACAATCACCCTGTATGGGCAGTAATCTACCTAAGTCCTTAGCACAAGATTTCCGTATTTACCGTATAACGTACTTGAAGTATCATGACGTTACTTTAATGGAAAATGAAAAAGCGCTTCCAGTTTACGTACGAAAAATCATTTCTATTTAACGTCTAAGTTCCCGTCTTTGTAACGTCACATACAAATGAAAACTCGTGTTATTAGTCACGTCTTCGATTGTTTCATTGTACACTATTTTGAGAGTAGAGTGATCACATAAATTAAAGAGTAAAGCACCTGACTGGCTTTCCATCTATGACCTACAACTTGTACGGCCGTCACCCCTGCTTGGCGAGTGTGTTCAAAAAATTTGAATAATTTTTCATAAATCAGCAAGAAATCTCTGTAAGCGACGTCCAACATACACGATGATAATTAATCACAAACAATGCCACATTCAAAATAGCTGACAGATCATTGTTTACCGTCAATGTGTTGAAAAGACGCGCCACAATGGGTGGCAACATCCAATTATAACGTTCTACTTGAATGAACAAATTAAATTCAATTAAATTGAACTTAGTCGACGAAATTTCAGGTAATTGAAGGAGGTTCTGCACGTGTAAGGAAGATCGTTTATTTGTTTCATCATCATCATCATCATCAGCCTATAAATGTTCCCACTGCTGGGACACAGGCCTCCTCTCTGTGAGAGGGAGTGGGCCGCAAACTTGGTACGGTTTTTTAAAATAACTATCAGTAAGAGGAACCGTCTCTCTGAAGCTCAAAAAATAACTGAACCACAAACCTTTCCTGCATGACTTCGCAAAGATAGAATCGACATTCCACGCGATCAATACTGAAACTCCGCTCCATGATTAATTAAAGAGAAATTTTCACATAATTAAATCTCGTTGAAAACGTTAAACGTCATAAATCTTTAGTTGAATGCCGTCTTCACAAATTGAGGTTAAAAGTATTCCTCAAAAGATGAGTTACGCAACCAAACGGAATACAGAAATTAATTTCGCGAAGATACTGGAACTTTTATGCTGGGCGTAATGAGAGAGTAATTTTGTTTTTAGATGATTATAAGAGTAATTACAAAATGATGATTGGAAATGGGAGAAAAGAAAAAGGAAAATCATTACTTGCCAAGCCAAATAGACGCTAAGATTTTTTTGGAAAGAAAACTTTCACTCGTGATTCGAACCAGCCTCTTTCTGGATCAGGGGGTGTAATCGCTACGCACGAAACCCGTGGTTTCGGCCTTATTTACAGGCGTTTTGACAACGAGCCCGAATTAAGAATGAATGATAGGTATGATACGTACGGTTAATAGCTCCTTAGAGTCCTCGCTACCAATGATGAGCTGCCGAAAATTTGTGGTATTACATTTTTTTAATGCAATTTGACGTAAAGACATAGACACTAACGCCGCGTCAAAAGAACTTTAGTTGAGGCGGTATTATCCGTCTGCAAATGTGATTTTGAGGTTAATTACGTTCGTTCATCCGTATCCGCAGCCGTATCTTAATCATAACTACTATTATATCGTTAACGGTAACAACAGACCGTAACAGTAGACTCCCAGGCCAGTACTCCAGACGATTTACCAACAAAACTATCGCAGCCCCGCAAGCAAGGTCGATTCTTTCATTCCATTGTCAATCGTCTTTCAGTGACGTTGCGCCATCTATTGTACTAATGTCAAACTACTACACCAACACATAAACATCACAGCCAAATGTTCAATTAGATAGCGTCTACTATACTGCTGTATTGTAGACGCTATCTAATATTACTTCTGTCGTACTATACTATCGTAAAGATTTTGAAGATATAAAACTACTATGCTAAACGGACTTAACTGAAATACTTACTAGTATTTTACATGAAGGTACTGCCTATCTATCCTCGGGTACCCAGTTATTGGGTATTAAAATGCCGTTTTTACTACCGTTGATAACGGTTGTCAGAATTTTAGGCCACCCAAAACCCGTTCCACGCGAGTGTCAATGAGCTGTCAGCAAGCTTCTTATAGAGCCAAACGGCTGCCATGTTGCGGGACTGTCTTCAAAGGACACCGTGCCCTGAAACCCAAAGGCCAGATGAAGGAACCGCAAAGATTTTTAGTCAGTATGAGTCTGAAAGGCTCTTCTAATCCACCTAAGGTGGAAGACTCATTTAATCAAAGAAACAAACAAAGAAAAAGTAATATTACTTTGAACTAAAATAAAGAAACGAAAGCTTATTGTAGCGTTAGATGTTACTACTTCTTTGCTCATTTTCCATTAAAATAAGTGTTCCAAAAATCGCTACTGTATTTCCACGAACCCGAAATGCGATGTTAAGCTACCCGTAACTTTTAGTACTGCTTTACTATTTCCCCGAATAGGGAAGATAAATAAACAAATAAACATCAATCAGAATATTAAGTCCAAGGACGAATATTGTTTTCCTTCTTTTACCAACAGATGTCGGGATTGGTTGAAAATAAAACTTTCGTTTATAAAAACAAAGTAACTCTATACGTTTTTGTTTACACCGATCTTATTAAGGGGAGGATTAGTTTTTAATTTCTAATTGCTTTTGCCCGACCGGTTGTTTACCCATTTAGAGAGATTATTTATGTTTCATTTGCCCACTTATTGCTATTTATGGAGCGGGCAAAGTAAATAAATTGTATTCAATTAGACTGATATTTTCTTTCCTTTATAAATTGATTGTTATTTGTTTTTCTGAATTGTGAGAGGAACTTATAAAAATAAAACAAAATAAACTCTGTTTTTTCCACAATCACAATCGATAACCGGACGTAAAGAACCGAATATATTTGATAAATGTCAATTCACATTTGTTCCGTTCTTTTACGTTTCCCGGTATTCCATCTACATCAAGTGCTATGCAGTCAACGCTTCAATTAAATTATACGTAACACTCATAAGTTATTTAAAAATCAGTCGTACTCGAAACAAATTCACTGCTGTTCTTCATCTGCATTGGGAAACTAAAATATTCTATACTATGTACAACTTCAACGAACCCTCTCAATCATTCACTTAACCTTGCAAAAAAAACATTTCTCCCAAAAACGAACCCTATTCTATCTAAAGAAAAAATCTTCGGACGACAAGACACAACGTAATCTAACTTATGTATTACGTATATTGTGTCTTCTTTCGCCACAATTTGGTCCGCTATCGCTGTCTGGGCATTTCTACCAAGATTTATAACCACGACTCTTTCTCTAATATTGTTTACTTCGGTAATGGTCGGTTTTATTACTGCTATCCATTCGGCTTGTTTTATTTCTCCGGTATTTGGATTATCGGCTGTTAGAAGTTATGAGATATTAACGAATGTTGAGGACTGGAGTTTCGTAGTTTTGATTTCCGAGTCTTTTTTATTGGTTAATTTGTGATTATTGGAGTGTCTTTTTAACATCCATTTTGTACATTTTGTTATCACATGAGTTTGTTTAATCAGGTTGAAATATTATTTTCCAGAACGAAAAATCATAACACTACATCCATGAACAATAATGTTTTAAGTACAACAAAAGTACTTACTCTCACCAACAGAAAAACCAAAACAAAAGCAGATATACAAGAAACTGAAAATAAATCAACTTGCAATACCCGGACACATTAACGTTTCACTAAGACTCCACACAATACAAAGATTGCGAGCAAGTTTAACGCTACATCTTCATTTACGGACCGAATCCTTACAAATTGCACTGGAAAACCACCGCATAAGTAATCCAAGTTTTTGGTCCGCTCCTAGACAAACATTTAAGTTTTTTATACAACGAAAGACCTGCTTTATTTTAAGCAAACCTTAGCCACGACATAATTCCAGACACTGCAGAAACTGGACAGCTAGAAACCATTCCGTTGCCACCGGCATCTGCAATGCGTATTACTTTGGCTTTAAACATATGCTTAGATATAACTTTATATGTATATCTCTGTATCAAATGTAACTTAGAAAATATAGCTTGAGACACTCAGCGTGCCGTTACATTTAGCAATTAAGTTTAGTTAGTCTAAACTCGTTAGGGTGGATCCTCTTTTGCATATGATACAGTCTACCCTAACCCCTAAATATACATAGCGCTAAGCTAGTGACGCATTTGAGTCCAAATTAATGCTGAAACTATTTGAGACTATATTTTAGTTAAGAATGTTGAATTAAAAGTCTGGGATGGTATTCCACGAATAAGAAAATTTAATTACGGTAAAAACGAGGCGCAGAGGTACGAATAATTTGAACCATGCATATTTTATAAACCATCATACTTAAAAAAAACTTTCAGCTCATCGAGTGAAAAGTTACAAAGACCCATGCATAAATAAAAATGGCTCCATAACATTTTCAAAAAAAAAAGAACTCATCGGCACAAAAAGTTTGACATTTCCCTTCGCAGCCCTGTAAAAGTATGTTAGGGCTTCCGCTATAAAATTACCAGCGAACCCTTCTTGTTCGGTGTTCGTGTTTTGTTCCGATCCCTTGTCCGCGGCCATTTTGTGATATTCAATACCTCCAACAATAACAATAGCTGTGCCTTCTAGTTTATTATCATGTATGTTATTAGCATTGGGGCTACGGAAAGTGAGGACAATTGGGGAACTTCTATACGGTACTGAATTTATTTGTAACCAAATGTTTGCTTGCGGAAATTTTGTCATGTTATTATAATAACTTGTGTTGTCATTAGAATTTTGGTTTGTTTTCAATTGTTAGTTTACTTTGAAATTGTTGGCTCGGTGGTCCTTTTCTGTATTTTGTTTTGTTTAAACTTTTCTCTCAGTAAAGTTTTTGGGTCTGAGGCGTACCACGTGCCGCTTCTTATCAATGTTGAGTTGTTGAAACGAAAAAATATCTAGGGAAAAATCACATTGAAGATATTGTAATTTTTACAAAAGCCTCAAGTTAACCTTTTAACAAGAGCCTCAGAATTGATGAAATAACTAAAAAACACGTCTTGCGTTGCAAAGATTTTTTCGGTCTAATAAAAATCCTTGGATTTTCTTTAAAATCTTTTATATCCAAGTTTTTATGGCTTATTAAATTAGTAGTGCTCTAAACATAATACGCTGAAAGTCTTTCGAAGCCTTTTTATGTAATTACGTCTCATTTTAGTGCTTTTAAATATGTCATTTGAAATTTTATATAAACGGCACAATACTGTGATTTTATTTCGTTTTTGATGTGGTTTGTTTCGTTTTTAATGTTTCTAGGCATTTTATCAAAATTAATCATTCTAGTCATACTCGTATTAGGTTCAGTTTTGGATACCAGTGCTTTACTTGGAATTTGGTCAGCCTATTCGACCTCACATTTCACAGAAACTGGAGATAACAATACTGTCTGCTTTTGACATCAGCGTCAAATAGTTCGATCAAGACTATATTCACTATTGACAGCAGTTAGAATAGTGTTTAATTAATTTTGTGTTAGTTTGTTTGTAACGCTTTCACGCCTAAACTTTGAGATCCATTTTGATGAAGTATGGCACAGAGTTAGTTGGAACTCTAGAGACTGTTATGGGCTGTTGTAGTCAGTGTGGGACGAGAAGTAAAACCTCTGGCAAAAGATAGCACATTATAAGATAGGGAGATCCAAATCTGAGCGAAGCAGCAGAAAATACTAAAAAATAAACAACACCAAATGAATAAACACCTGCTGTCTTAATAAAACCCTATAAAGGGCACAATAAACAAAGCAGAGAATGCTTGTGCCTCGTCGCTTACACACAATGATGATGAAACGAAGAATAGAGAGCAACCAACTCCGCAGGGAGCAGGTGCCACTCTAAATGACAGGATAATAACTGATAGAGATGACAAAGCTTTTTATTCATATCGTGGCTTTCAAGGCCAGATAGAGGTGATAAAGTTTTTCATTTTGTACCCTTGAGGTTTTGTTGGTTGGTATCGATTGGAGATAAGATTGTTGGAATAAGAGCGGTGGTATAGGGATTAATGTGGGTGGTAACTGTGTAGAATCTTGCTTTTCAATTTATCAGTACCTGTACAGTAAATGTGCAGCCAGTATTATTGTTAATACAATTTGTGTTCACATGTATTTTGTAAGTATAATTATAATTGTATCTTCACAGTCTAATAAAACATTTGGTTAAGTATAGCCAAAGCTATCGCATTAGATTTTTAAACCTGTAATGGTACTTTAAGAGTTTTAATAAGTTTAAGTAAAGCACTTATTGTCTATTTTGATGATATCCTTCCGAAATCGGCTTGCGTGTGAATAATATTTGGATTGCAGAAAATTCTTACAATTAATTTATTTATGAATTTGGACGAAACAGTATTATAGTTTCTGTAGTTACTGTCTACCACACAGGGAAGAAAATGTGAGCTTGTATATTACGTTCAAAATAATTATCATAGAAACAAACGACTATGGACTCCTTACTCTCCAATTTACTTAGGCAAGTACGTGTGGCACCATTTCAAGGAAGTTATAACATCTAGAACTATCTCGAAATTATGTCTCACGAGTAAAACCCGTAAAACAGTGCCTCACACATTAAAATAACATTAGCGTGCTCATGTTTCTTACAAAGTCTCTGAAAGCATTTTGAAGCGAGCTTCACGAACAAATATTAGGAAGTTTGAGTAGTAGTAAAATGTTGGTCTTCCCTTTTCTGTAACGTGATATGCATCGTTTGGTGTTCCTTATTTGACAGCCGTAGTTGGTGTTTACTTTCACACTTTGCTTTCGTATAGACCCGTATTTTTGCTTGGTTTTTTCTATCAATCTGCTAGTGTAGTTTTTTTGTCTTTTTTGGTTTACTACAAGTAAACCAAAAAAGACACATAAGTGAAGATAACAAGAGATATTGTGTCGATAAGTAAGTTAAAAGTCAGATAGTTTGTCTTTTTGTACTATTCCAAATTCTGGTAATCAGCTACATCTGGAGTGGAGAGCCAAATAATAAGTTTGAATGATCATTTCCTTCTAAAAACCATTTGTTACTGATAAACTGCCGATACAGAAAATCCATAACTTTACACATTGTCACAACATTCAGCACAGAAACATTTCGTTCCTCCAACCAATAAATTCTACCCTGCATTGAAAAAAAAAAGAAAAATCTTGCACAGCGCTACATTCCCAGTAAAACTGGCGCATGGCATGAATGCCCAGTGACGTCACTCACTCAAGTGATGTTCACACACGTGATCGGTTTTACGAAGTTTCCACTAGAACAGACACGGATAATAAAGTTGTCGGCGTTAATCTATTCCAGTCCTACCGCACTATATTTACAAGGGTTAAAATGGGGGAAAACGAAAAGTAACTTCGGCTGTGAGTCAATTTACTAAAATTTATTCTAAAGGTGAAACTGTTTGGGTTCGTGACGAAATTTCCTTTTGGATTTTAATGGGATCAGGTATGAAATGGCTTTCAAAGATTTTTCTCGACAATTTATTTCGAGAAAACAGTTAAATCGAGAATTTCGTTTTATTATTTACTTTTTGGTCTTCTAGATTTCTTTTTTCTACTTGGTTGAGTTGATACTTATCCAGCGGAAATACTTTCATACATTTTTTAATAATGCGTTTTCGTTATAAAGAGTTTTATCCTCCAAAATGTCCACTAAATATAAACCCTACCCCTAGTTAAAAAAATCCGTATCATTAAAATTAAAATTAACCTTCTCTTCTGCAGTATCATCGGCACAGCGCGAACTCGGTAAGGGTTCGCCAACAAACGCCTCAGCCACGGCGTCACCGGCGGGTTCCGTGGACAACGCAATCCGGTCCGGAGCGGCCCTGGACGGCCCCAGGCCTACACCCCGGACCGGTCCGTACTTCGACCTGATGGCATCCAAGAACGTCACAGCATTGCTGGGCAAGACGGCGTATTTGAACTGCCGAGTCAAAAATTTAGGGAATAAAACGGTATGTTTGATTTTGTTTCTAATTCCATAAATTTTTATTGATATTTTTACACTTTTATTTTTAACTAATATAATTTTTCAAAATGCCCAAATAGTTTGAACTATTTGGGCATATTGAAAATTTATAAAATCGCTTACTTTAGCAACGACTGAATGTAAGCCATTATACAATATAAATAAAATATGTCTGAACCACTCCGGTCAACCTCATAACAACCTCACTGATGTCAAATCAGTGTTTCACACTTAATAATTTCCATCATTTCTTAATCATAATTATGTCCACTAGTAAATCATTTACGTAGGTATTACATGTTGTATAAAAAGAAAAACTTTAAAAATGAAAAAAAAAATGTAAAGGAGAGTATTCTAATAAAAAAGTCACTGGGTTTTGCTGTTAAATATTAGAGTCTACAAAACATCTTTATCTTATTTTAGTGGACAATACAGCCGGTATTTTCTTAATCTTATTCATATTCGGACGAAAGGCTCATACAAAGTCGTAACCCGACAATTGCTGACTCCGAAAATTCCCGAGCGACGTAACACAATAGCGGTGCAGCCACGTCCGTCCCAAGATTCCTTCTTAAGTTTATGTCTCACGTGAAATGACGCTAAAGATAAAAGGCCGGGATAACATATCCCGTCGTTTTGCACGTGCCTAGTTAGATTTATGTTCGCAGCAATGGATATGTGCTATCTTTTGGGTATTCTCCTTTTCATAACGTTGGGTTATACTGCCAATGTTTGCGTCAAAGTTGTTTCGCAAATGTTGGTGCATTTGTGGTGATATTCCTAATTTCATGATTGAAGTGCTTTGCGGTGAATACATAGCTGAGTTCGCTTACTATTAATATCTGTGTCAGTCGTAATGGACAGACAACAGCCTCTAATTCTGTTAACATGTCTATCACACCACTCATCATAAATCTGGACGTGAATTTATTATCACTGGTTTTCTTGTTGAAAAAGAGCCCCGTAGATCTTTGTAGTAATTTTGTCCCGTCTCAAGGTAACTTAGAAGAGACTTGATTTGTTAAATTATCACAGTTTTAGTGTGGAGCACCAACAACCGTTTTATTAAGTACTGGTGGCCTACCATGAACTCTTAACGCGATCCAGTTCAGGCTGTGGGAAAGAGATGGCGCTAGACGACTTTTATAGCTCTGTCTCTTTCCCACAGCCTAAACTGGATCGCGTTAAGAGCTCGTGGTAAGGCCTCTGAACTGTTTAAACTACTGTGATTAACTTCTTAATCACTTTAAACATAATTATTGGAATTATTAGATGGCAAAATGCAAAAGTTAATTACGATTGAAATATTCACAATTTATTAAAAAAAAGTCCTCTCCGATAGGAACTGTTGCATAAAATTACCTAAACTACTCAAACTCACAGAATAGTCAAATTACTTCAAAATATTACTGCCGCGCTGACGCACATACTCGCACACACTACTTATTCATACGGTAAGCACTTATTAGTACGGTAGGCATTTATTCGTATGGTAAGCCGTTATTCGTACGGTAAGCACTTATTCGTACAGCAAGCACTCATACTGGCAACAATACAGACGTGTGCGAGTAACCTCGAGTACACACCACCGTACTAACGAGTTACCCTTATTTCAACAGGCAACGTCCAATTTACATAGCGGGTGTACCACAAGCTCCTCGCTTAAAATGAGACGTAACAATAGCACAATGAAAACTTTAAAGTCGGTATTGTGCTCAACTTTATAAATAAAAGTCTCATTAGGCGGAGTCGCCACATCCCACATAAATACAAGTCAGGCTAACGAGATCACTCTTTCTTTCACGCGCCGTTTTTAATGCGAACGCTATCAACGGTTGCTGAATTTATGTGCTGGACGGTAATTGGTTTCAGGTGAACGGTTTCTGTGGTTTTTCTCTAATGTAACTTTTCTGGGGATTTGGTGATGTGTATCTTTTTTAAGCTATTGCATAGCTTTTATCGTGTCCCTTCGTCCAGCATACTCACCATGGAATCCTGATATTTCATGAATGTCAAAAAACTGTTCTGAAATAGTGCTAAATAGTGCCCAAAGGAAAAAAATAGTGCTCTTGTACTTGCGAAGTTATAGCCATAGTTCGATGAGTATGCTGGACGAAGGTTTCGCCCAGCATACTCACCTCCGTCCGGAGAATCTGTATACGCTTCAAACATAATTCATACTTCAAAAAATAGTTCCCAAATAGTGCCAAACGGTGCCCAAAAAGAAAAAACAGTGCTCGAATAACTTCGGAGTTATAGGCTTCGTTCAGTGAGTATGCTGGGCGTAGGTTCTACGCCCAGCATACTCACCTCAGTGCGCGAATATCGAACGAGCTATAGGTACAATTTACGTCTCAAAAAATTGTGCTTGAAATAGTGCCCAATATCAGTCCAATTTTTGCTTGACTTTTGACTTAGAAAACCATTAAATTTTAATGTAAACTTCTACATACTAACGTAAAATGGGGTACAGTCGTCGACACATGTTTTTGGACAAAAATATTAAACTTTCTAATTGTAGACTTCATGTTATTGGAAATAATTATGGTATTTTCTCACATGTCAAAAACTTTCGATTAAATGCATTATTATATATTTTATAAATAATAATAAATGAATGAAACTTTAAGCGTAAATGAAGTCTATTACTTCATTGCATTGTGTGTTTGTCTGAATAAAAACAGTCATTTGCAGCCAATAAAATTAAGTAAACAAACAAAGAAACTGAGAAGCGCTTGTTCGTTTCGATTGCTTTGTGACACAAAATGGACCCTTATCACCTTCAAAATACAGATCAGTCTTGTCTAATAATCGTAAGATGTTAGGGCAGCGCCATCTAGTATTTAAACATAAACATATTCATGTGCGTCGCGGGCGCCGCGCGTCGTAAGCCCCATACCTATTGACCGTACGTGCATCCATTACTGCCACACTATATTGAACTTTATCACATGAGGAATACAGGTCAATTCCGTAAACGTTGTGGTACCGTCCTTGATCCGGAAAATGATTATTTTGAATAATTTTGTCAGTTGTAATGTAAGCATTAATAACAGCAACTTTATTTTTCATGCATGATTTACTTCATTTGATATCTTAATCCTTCAAGCGCCGTGATCTAGACAAAATATATAAAATCATTGTTCCTAGCTACCGGGGTCCCATGCGACGCGCGAAGGCTTAATCATATTATTATAAAGTATTATTAAAATAATGTGTAATTAATAATATTGCGATTCTAAAGTAAATACTCCCTTACATAGACAATTAATAATTTACACAAGACAAAAATTGTTAGAAAGAAAGTTAATAATATTGTATTCGACTGTACTCAATGTAATGTATGTAGAAGTTTACAATCAAATTTAATGGTTTTCTAGGTCAAAAGTCAAGCAAAAATTGGACTGATATTGGGCACTATTTCAAGCACAATTTTTTGAGACGTAAATTGTACCTATAGCTCGTTCGATATTCGCGCACTGAGGTGAGTATGCTGGGCGTAGAACCTACGCCCAGCATACTCACTGAACGAAGCCTATAACTCCGAAGTTATTCGAGCACTGTTTTTTCTTTTTGGGCACCGTTTGGCACTATTTGGGAACTATTTTTTGAAGTATGAATTATGTTTGAAGCGTATACAGATTCTCCGGACGGAGGTGAGTATGCTGGGCGAAACCTTCGTCCAGCATACTCATCGAACTATGGCTATAACTTCGCAAGTACAAGAGCACTATTTTTTTCCTTTGGGCACTATTTAGCACTATTTCAGAACAGTTTTTTGACATTCATGAAATATCAGGATTCCATGGTGAGTATGCTGGACGAAGGGACACCTTTTATCGGGGGCTCTGAGGGCGGAGACCGAATCAAGAAATACCCAATTCCCTAACGAAAAAATCTAACGAAGAAACCTAAGACCGTGGTGTCAGGTATTTTCGTTAGGTTTTTGGAATTTTTTTGATTCGTCGCCGCGCCGCGCTTAGAGCCCGCGATAAAAGCTATGCAATAGCTTAACATAATAAACCTTTACCATTTCGACGGCAGTGAACATACACTATCTACAAAGTGACTAGTTTACAGGAGTTAAAATTGTGAAGCGTCATGACTTCTTAAAAACAGCTATAATTGTCTTTATATACGTGCCAAATAAATATTTCGATATTTTCAAAAATAAAACATAGCTATATAAAATAAAATATTCTGAATTCAATTAAGTATAACAAACATCACTACTAAAGGGGTAGTAGTGATGTCGCTACAAGGAGGTTAGTTTTCTCTGAGGCTGAGTGTACAAAATATGTACACTTTTGAACCTTACACAGTTAGAATACGGCTCAAAATAATATAGATATTTTCAAACTCGTCTGTTCATACATTACAACATTATTCCTTCGTTATTTCCTTCGAGGTTGAATCGTGTTTGTTAGTTACAGTTTCAAAGCACGAGATTAGTTTCTCAATTAAATACTAGAATTATAATACTATAGTACTGTAAACAGCTTTCATTGCAGCTGTGGTATATACATATACCTAATACGGTAATTACTGCACAGTCCTTGTAAAACCACTCAGTTATATTTCAGGCCAGGGTTTCTTTACTCAATTATACGATAATACTCAATCACATTGCTTTATTTAGTTCCTTAATTAATGTAGAGACACATTATTCATAACATGCTTTAGTATAATTAGCATAATCTTTTTAGGAAAGGCTGTCTGTACGCTATATGTAACGATTACGCTCACGTTTGTTCGCTATCTCGTCTGGTAAGCGATGGACGATCATGACTGTGGTCAACAGTGTTGCACGCTTTCGTAGAAGTAAACGATTTGTTTTTGTCTTTAGACCCCATTGTTCTATAAAATGATGGTTTACTCACGATATATTCATTCACTAAACGTAGATTGAAATACATAATACGTGTAGTTTTTCTTTTTTTGAAATATTTTTTGTCGTCATTGAAAACTTAAAATAGAAAAGATACTTTAACGCGAATATCAATTTCAGAGACACAAAAAGCTCTAATAGAAACCGTCTGCGAGAAATCCTACCTAAACAAAAAAAAAAAAAACAAAATCTACCTTCATTAAGAACTATAATGTAGCTTCACTGGAAGAAGAACAAAGCTTTGTTTCCCAACTAATGCTAACGACACTACAACTTACGATGTTATACCATTAAGGTTCCAATTTCCCTGCTCAGTTATAAGCTATCGCTAATGTTACTCTTCTAGTTTTCTTTTTTTTCGTCAAACCAAAATGAGTTTTCGTTAACTACCTCATTTCCCTCTGAAATATTAAAGGCCAGTCGGGTTCCGGTTGCCAAGAATATTTTGAAGATAATCCCATAAGATCGCATTAATGTTGGGGCCATTGCATAGGTTTTTTTTTGCATAATTATGGACAAATAAATTATTTTTGCGTTTTTTTTACAAGTTGATTAATTTTGATTTTTGACGGTCATGAAAGGTTACATGTTGATTAGTACTCTCTGATCACTTAAGTAATGAATATACTACGGAACGAAGGCCCAAAGTTAAGTTACATCCTTCAGACGACTATGATCAAGCTTATCATACAAACAAGAATTTTTGTGCGAATAAGGTTCATTTTCAGAGGACGTGGGACTGAGCTAAATTACTAGATTTAGGCTTTTGACATTCACCTATGCTCAGCTTTCACCTTAACGAACAGGCCTCAGTCTTAACTGAAAGTTAATGCGATGATACCAAAATCAACTTGAAAGTTGACAACCCATCTTACAGAGGTATCACGTTACTGGATTTTATAGGTCAGACAATCTGACTTTAATAGCGAGACGATTAAATGATGATGATTATCAAAATCAATAGTATACATTACGCCTGTAACCAGTTTGACTGGAAGCCGAGCTCAATATAGTTGGGAAAAGGCTAGGCAGATGGAAATAAAACGGCCAATAATAGTATTGATTTTCTTAAAAACCTTAAACCTTAAACCTTAAACCTTAAAAACCTTTTTGTTACAGTTAAACATGCAAGTATCATGGGTCCGGCACAGAGACATCCATCTGCTGACCGTTGGCCGGTACACATACACGAGTGACCAGAGGTTTAGAGCCATTCACTTGCCACATTCCGAGGACTGGACTTTACAGGTAAATATTCATTTCATTTTATTTATTTATTGAGCAATTCCCTAAATGGGTACATCAGGGATGAAAGTTTTAAGCTTGGCATGTTTTGCAAAGGGGAATACCTTTAAGCTAACGGTTTATAAAACGAGAACATTATTGATTAAAAGTATTCTGGGAAATCAACTGACGTACATTCACTCATCAAATATAAATTGAATGCTCATAATAGTCTTAGTAATCAACTTGACTCAAGTCAATTTTGAAGACGCTCCAATTCCGCTCCAATATACATTTTGATAGCTATTATTAATAGCTTGTTATGAATTGACAGAAATGCCTACGACTCTACAGTCCTCATATTATACAATTATCTATCTTTTAGTATTCACCCCTGACCAAGACGTAGGTGAAGAGCTGCAAAAAATTGCTAATTACAGTTAAGAATACGGAGAGAACTTTGTACCGTTAACACGACAACTGACTCTGGCTGAGCTAAGTAATTTGCTTGAGACGGTTCTTAGAATATCAGTATTAGTCCCCATGCGGTAGGGATAAACTTCGCTACATGTTCAAGTACCCACTTAAGATCGTAATCTATGTTTTGGCTACTTGCCATGAGATAAAAAGCAAGCTTTCCGATAGCCTTTTCTTCAAACCATACAAGAAGCAAACGAGACATGTTAAGAGTTTTAATGGAGATAAATGTAACTTTGTAAACGAGTTCGTAAATAACGTTTTAGTTATTCGGTTTTACTTTATTGAGATAAAAATATTTGGAAAATAAAATAAATAGACCGTCAGAAGGCCAAATAGACAGACATTGTTTTCAAAGCTGTAAAAATTAATTTCTATGTAATTTGGTCCAATCAAATAAATTGATGTAAGCTTGATTGAAAGAAATCAAAATTGGCTTTCATATTATTTTAAATTCAATACATTTTCTAAAACAATGTCCGTGCCGTGTCTGTCTGTTTGCGTCATCACAAAAACTACTGAAAACTGCGTGAATACTGTGTAAAATAAGACGCAGTTTTCACTAATGAGCTGAGGCCTTAACATGAATTTCCAGTTTTTATGACTTAAAGTAAACTGGAACTTTGACATTTAATTTCAAGGAAAAAATTAGTTCCTTCTTCGTACACTAGAGGCGCTGTTCCATTTAAGTATAGGTACTTGAAGTACTTACTGCGTTTATTGTATGGAAAATGGAACAGCGCCTCTAGTGTACGAAAGAAACTAATTAACAGCGTAGGCGCTGTAAATAAAATACTGAAATCTTGTGATCGAGCTACAGAGTGATTAGTGCTCGTCGAAATACCTGTGACCTTTCATCAAAAACGCTGCCTATTATGTTTTTACATAGATGTAGCAAAGCATATTTAGGCTCTAATATACACGTGCGAAATCGCGGGTCGCTAGTGAATCATAATAGGCTATTTGACAGTATCAATAAATTATAAATCTAATTAGTCCGTCATTTAGAGTTTTGAAAAATAACGGACACATATTTTTTCTTATGTAAAATCAATGAATATTTACCAAGATATAACACATCAAGACTCGAGAGTGGGGGCTCGTGACGTCAGAATTCAGTAAAACATGTACTGAATTGTGACGTATTGGCAATTTTAAAAGCATCATATCTCCGTCAATTTTGGTTTGCGTAAAAAAAGAAAAAATACGGGTCAAATATTATTTGATAATCTAACTGATAGACTAATTAGAATTTTTTAGTCAAATAGCCTATTCCAATGATGAGCATTTATGAACAGACTAATTTCGTCGAAAAACAATATTAAAGAAAACAAAAACATGTCTATTTGGTTGACAATTAAATGTTTTTTATTCAGACATCAAAACTTCATACTAAACGCTAACATAAGCCGATTGTGACGATAAAACATGACAAACAATACGTCACATTATTTCTACACATTACACCATTAGACAATAAAATTAAACCGACCATAACAACGGTAGAATTTACAATTTACACTACGTTAAATACAAACATTAGTGAAAGGGGATCTATGTAAATACTCAACTAACATCTACGTACATTAAGACGTAATAACATTACAATTCAAATAAACCCCCGACATCAAATTATATTAATTGTACTTAAAATCACTGGAACATTTGTTCTAGGGGATAATGTTGCTGTAATAAGAACTCCTTTATCTTAGACAATTCTAGAATATTGTTCTGAAAATTAAACTAGTCCGCTAGAGGGTTAAAATGCTTTGTCCTGTGAAATGTTTTACTGAAATCCGCAATATGACATAGTCGTTAATTTAATTTGTTGGTTTAAAAATAATATTTTTTTAACAGTTAAAAAGCCTGTCTGAATATAAATAGAATAATTGTTTATTTGCACAGAAAATAGGTACAATATTGAGATGTTAAGTATTAACAGATGATCCTTAAACTTTCTACCTTAACTAAGGCATGCAAAACAGTTTAACACTACAAATACAGGCATAAGAACACAAACACAAAATACAAACACAATGTCAAAATTATTTGTTAGTCAATTATTTTAAAGTCATATTATTGAGTATGTCGCACACCTAGCAGTATAATGGCACATCTACAAAAAAAGCGAAATTGAGTTTTTACCGCCTAAATGTTTAGAAGTGGATAATCTATAAAGCGGTAAAACGGCACGGCGTTATTTTTCCTACTTATCGAGAGAGGGCGTTCAGTGTCATTGTACTACTTGGTGTATTTCCCCCGCTTCCAAGTGTAACAACGGCTCATTTGTCAGTTGTGCCGGACTATGACATTTTATTAACTTAGTAAATAAGCAGAAATGGCACATTTGACAAATGTGACATCGCAAGGTTTAATTTGTCTGCTCTACCATGACCTCTCTCAAGGAACAAACTTCATCCCCGGTGGTTTTTGCACTGGACAAGTATCTCTCTGGAACCGTACTGTCATCTGCGTACCCAACAATACCAGATTGAAGTAGGTCATTGATGTGCAGCAGGAAAATAGTTGCAGAGAGAACAGACCCCTGAGGAACACCGGCATCAATAGCCATGAGGTCACAGGAGCAGCCATGTAGCCCAACCAGGAAGTCTGATATCCAGCTACAAAAATCACCTGGGATGCCATAAGCCTTGCTGAGTAGACCAGCGTGCCAGACCCCATCAAATGCCTTCGAGATGTCCAGCGAAACCGCAAGTGATTCACCGTGTTTCTCGATAGCTTTGCCCCAGTAGTGCGTGACATACACAAGAAGATCACCAGTTGACCGTCTCCGATGAAAGCCATATTGACGGTCACTGAGAAGATCATTGTCTCCAGGGTAGGTTAGCAGCAGTACCCTTTCTATAGCCTTGCAGAGAATGGAGGTAATGGCAATCGGATGGTAATGAGCAGAGTTTGCACGGTCACCCTTTTTTGGCACAGGTTGTACATTCGCGACATGCGGACGGTGAGTAATGGGCTACTCGCTGACCGATCATGGACCATGCCCGGGTCGAAAGAGCTCTCAGCACAATGACGGGACCCCCTTAGAGGGCTGAAGCCTGCCGGGGTCGCGGGACTAACGAGCTACCGTGACCCTGGTACGTAAAGGGCTATTGAAGGACACCATAGATTTTAGTCAGTACAAGTCTGAGAGTCTCCTGCCCTGCCTTGGGTCGTCCCGTCCCGTCGTCCATCGTTTGATTATTTTACAACGCTAAAAAAAAGGTTGTTCCAGGATTTTGGCGTGGTGCCAAAATCCTGGAAGCTTTTATCAAAAGAGAGGCGGTACAGGCGTGTCAACACAGAAGACAGTTCAGGCGCACACTGCCTCAACACTCTTGCTGGTATGCAGTCCGGCTCGCTGGCCTTGTTCACGTCTAGACTGACTCTTTAATATAAACTGTGACCTCCAGCATCGAAGAGTTACCTCGAGGTATAGTCGGTGGTTGCTTGGAGCCAGTGTGTGAGTTAGTAGACGTGAGTTGCCTGCAAAGAGAAATGCAAAAAAAATTGCCTTCTCACATGCAGAATGGGCCAGTGACCCATCAGGTTTAAGCATTGGAAGCAAATTGGGGCGACAGAAATTCGTTTCGACCGCTTTCGACAGGGTTCAAAACTGTTTACTACCCGGAGGGTGCGATATTAGTTTTTCGGTTTCGGTTAGAGCTGCAGAATTAAAGGCTCTTTTGCTCGTGCGAATCTACGTGCCTTAGGTTTGCCGTTACGGGCCTTGACCCAAGCTTGGAAGGAGCGCACATTCTGCATTGTACCATAGTTCGAATTTGTGACCAAGCTGGATGTCCGAGAATGGAATAAAATACTCCATCCCCTCGAATCACGTCTGCAAGCACGTTAGCTTATCACGAGGTAACTACAGTTGATTTAATGATCAAATAAGGAACAAATCTCTAATTGATTACGAATGCAAATCGAGTAGTGGTAATTAAAAGTATTACGTGGTCCAACTAAGTAGGAAAGCTTCTCATGACGTCATACCTGTCAGATCGTAAAAGTTGTAAAGGGACAGCAAAAACATTTCCAAGAAAATAAAATAGGTAGGTACCATTGTTCATCTCAATTACCAAAAAACACATTGCTTTTTATTTAAGCCATTTATTTACTTTATTATTAATATTTCATACATATTAGTACCTACGAATATGTATAAAATATTAATAATAAAGTAAATAAATGGCTTAACACTTTAATGTCATTTTAAGTTACATAAAAACAAGGGATTAAATATGAAAGTATTACCAATGATTGTATTGAAATCCATGTTCAACCCCCAAAAATATTACTAATGTTCAACCCCTGGGGATTGTCCGGAGACAACATTTAGGGGTTGAACATGGACGATGGTAGAAATTATGATGGCTGAACGTGGATTAAACCATAGAAGAAACGTGATTGTACTTTATTTTAGTTTGTTATAGTTAAATGATCTCTATTTCTCAACGATTATGAGCCAAATACAGGTTACCTATTATAAAATGTTAGTTAAATTTTTTCAGGTATGTTAGTTTCAAATATATTTTTTAAATATTCTTTTAACCAAATTGTCTTTATTTTTTGGTTTTCACATCCTGTTTATTTATGGTTTTGGGGGCGTATATGACATTTTTGGAAGATGTTAAAAGTATAACGGCACAATTGCACGACTCTTCTTCTTCTTTGACTGTTATGAAGTAACTCCTGGAAACCTGAAGTGGATTTTTTTATCCCTAAGTATCTATTAGGGTCTATACTAGTTGTTTAAACCATGAAATCCATGACAAAATGTAAAATAAACTCATAACTTTGTTTCAAACATTTGTGAAATCTTTGACCCTCATTTCTGTAAAATAGGAAAAAGGTAGATGTGTCATTATACTGCTAGGTGAGCGATGTCATGATTGAATTATTTATGTCAGTCATAGGTACAGAAATGTCAGAATTATTTTAAGTCTTGATCATTTTTCGGGCACGCCGCAATCGCGGCGGTAAGACCCCTCTTTGAGGAGTGGCTGGATAGGAGTCACGGCGTCCTAACCTACCGCATGACGCAGGTCCTCACCGGACACGGAAGTTTCGGGAGGTACCTGTGTCTAAGGAGAAAGGAGGAAACGCCTGGGTGTCACCACGGTGCAAGACTGCCCCGCTTGGGCAGAGCACCGACGTGTCCTCACGGCGGCGATAGGCGGAGACCTCTCGCGCCCGGCATTGGTCGCGGCCATGCTGCGGGGCGAGACGGAGTGGGAAGCGGTCGCCTCCTTCTGCGAAGCAGTCATGCTCGCGAAGGAGGAGGCGGGCCGCGTGAGAGAGAGGACAGTGTCCTCCCTCCGCCTCACCCGCGGTGGTGGACGCCCACGGCGACGGACGTCGCAAGACGATCTCCGGTCACCGTAGGCGCGGGCATGCGGGCGACGAGTAAAGGGCAACTCGCAGCCCGACCATGGACTATGCCCGGGTCGACGGCGCGTTGTGTTCCACGCGCGCCTCAAAGAGCGTCAGCACGATGACGGGGCCCCGCCCAAGAGGGCCAAAGCCTGCCGGGGTCGCGGGACTTATCTCATTACCGTGACCCCGGAACATAAAGGGCTATTGAAGGACACCGTGGATTTTAGTCAGTACAAGTCTGACAGTCCCTCCCGCCCTGCCCGGGGTGGGAGGACTCATTTGATGATTTTACCACGCAAAAAAAAAAAAAAGTCTTGATCATTTAAAAAATCACAAATCGAGTAATAACATTTATTTGTCAACAAATTTATCAATTACTTTTTAAAGATTGGAGTGGTCTGTGTTTTTATTTCATCTGGTATTTTATTAAATATAATCGGGCCCATACAAAAAACACTTTTCTCCAACTCTTTTTTTTCTTATACTTGATTTCATCGATCAAAATTTCTGAGGAAATAAACTTTTCCTCAAAAACCTTTAAGAATACGCGACGCAGGCGTTATTTCGTATAAATCTATGAAAACCTTAAAGTAATAATTGTTATAACAATTTATTTTTATTAGAACACTACTGGGTGTTACCAAAAAAACAAAATTAAAAATGAACGCTATTCATCAAAGTGAAACTTTAAATTGATACATTTTTCTTACGTGTAGGTACCAGACCAGAAAATTGTCTAGAACACTGTAATATTATTAATATTTTCTACTCTGTTGGTTACAAGAACGATGGCTTTTTTTTTTTTTTTTTTTTTTTCGTGGTAGAATCATCAAATGAGTCCTCCCACCCCGGGCAGGGCGGGAGGGACTGTCAGACTTGTACTGACTAAAATCCACGGTGTCCTTCAATAGCCCGTTATGTCCCGGGGTCACGGTAATGAGATAAGTCCCGCAACCCCGGCAGGCTTTGGCCCTCTAGAGGGGGGCCCCGTCATCATGCTGACACTCCTTGAGGCGCGCGTGGAACACAACGCGCCGTCGACCCGGGCATGGTCCATGGTCGGGTGGCGAGTTGCCCTTTACTCGCCGCCCGCATGCCCGCGCCTACGGTGGCCGGAAATCGTCCCGCGACGTCCGACGCCGTGGGCGTCTACCACTGCGGCTGGGGCGAAGGGAGGACGCTGTCCTCTCTCTCTCGCGGCTCGCCTCCTCCTTCACGAGCATAACTGCTTCGCAGAAGGAGGCGACCGCTTCCCACTCCGTCTCGCCCCGCAGCATGGCCTCGACCAATGCCGGGCGCGAGAGGTCTCCGCCTATCGCCGCCGAGAGGACACGGCGGTGCTCTGCCCAAGCGGGGCAGTCCTGCACCGTATGCTCCACCGTGTCCTCCGGGCGATCTTCGCAGTGGTGACACCCGGGCGTCTCTTCCCTCCTTATCAGACACAGGAACCTCCCGAAACTTCCGTGTCCGGTGAGGACCTGCGTCATGCGGTAAGTCAGGACGCCGTGACGTCTTTCCAGCCACTCCTCAAAGAGGGGTCTTACCGCCGCGATTGCGGCGTGCCCGAAGAACGATGGCTTGGGCTTTGGCTTCATTTGCCTCTGTACTATTTTGAGGTCAGGTTCTAGTATTACAGAAAGGAGGTCATAATCATCATCTATGTAGCCTTTTCCTATGTTTGAATATTTTATGGCACGAAGATTAGCTGTACTTGAACGAGTACAGAATTCTTCAGTAACTGCCGCTATACTGTGTTCTCTTTCTTTTGTATATTATTGTGTATGCCCTGCCAATAAATGGTATTTCTATCTTTTCTCTCTTTTTTCTTTCTTAATGTACTGTGTGTACTCGTTTAAGTACAGCTAATCTAGATCGGTTTCCTATGTTTATGTTAAAACTAGATATTTTTCATAACATTTAATTCCTATGTTTCGCTTTTGTCTTCTTCCGTTTGAATTTTAATATTTGTTGCAGATCAAGTATCCACAGCATCGAGATTCGGGGATATACGAGTGTCAAATATCTACGACTCCTCACATGAGTCATTTTATACATCTCAACGTTGTTGGTAAGTCGATACTTATTGAATTTGTCTGTTACCGTGGAGTTTTCTGTCAAAATCTTGTACACTACTGCTTACGAAAGCACTTGAGCCTAAATTACGTTAGCGTCGTCTCTTGACAAAGTATTTTATTCTTTAATCCTTTTGAGTTACCCAGGAAATAGACACTTATTTGCTGGCTGTTGGAGTTTCCAAGGATTTTTAATAAATAATTACATAATTAATAAAGTCTTACGTAAGCCGCACCCATCTTTAGATCGGATAATAGCAGCCGTTCCCTTTGATTATCAAGGCCAAGCCACGAAATTAGAACCGATCGTAAAATCGGTATCAGTGAACTTTTTCAATTAATACAACTTCCAAAACCTCAAAATGAATTCCGAATTTCAAATCCGAATGTAAAATGTCGATAAGTTGTGCGTTTCTAATTTTCAAAACAAGTTTATACTGTGCTCGTAAAATGCTCTAATTAGTTCTGTTTTGATAATATTATGTTCTACGAAACAAACCTTTGAACTTGCCCCTTGTAATTTGAAGCTTAATGGGTTGTGTCATGACTACCCGTATTTAATGATTGTAAACTATTGTTACGTCAATAAACATAGTAGAAACGAGCATCAAATTAATGTTGAGTGACGGAATATTTATTGAAGAAACAATGTTATTATCTGTATGTTAATTTCAATTTTAACCTACAAAAAGCTATAAGGAGACCTCGTAAATACAGTACTGAGTGGGTGTAAGACAAAAGTTTTAAAATTGAGTTCGAAGTGGGAGTATATACCTTTTTAAAATTAAGTTTACATAAAAGGTCTATCGAGCTTAGAAGCAAGAACAATTATGACGTCACAAAAGTAGGCCTACATGAAAGCAAAATGAGAGCGCATACATTATTAAGAACAAGTACACGAGGCCACTTAGAGCCAAGGCCAATGAAAGGTCACATTGTACCAAAGATGGTTTGAAATACTTCAAAAGATAAAGACGGGAAATGTGTAGGTGAACTTTTACGTCATTAACTGGGAAGTATCATTGAGGCCAAGGGTTGGTAATGGTTCCAAATACCAGCGTACCTAAGTAAATAAAGGTATCAACTTTTAATTTCACGCTGAAGGCCTGCACAGACAAAATACTCTTTTTGTTAGTCTAAAGGTTTGGTAAGCCGGTAAGGAATCCAGACACTGAAAGACATGAATTGTTATTATATTATACACCGTGTTCTTCACGTTATCCATAAACTTTAGCAAATACTTCTATGGCTTTTACAAATCAAATCCAACAAAGGAAGTAGTACTTAAAAAGGCTTCGTTACAAAGATATTTGTAATTTCATTTAATGAAATTTAATTGAGCTATGCAGTGAGAAAGTATCTTAATTTGAAATCTATCAAATACTATTTGTATTTCATTTGTTTCAGCCCGCCAAATGTTATGAATGACGTTGCCAATTCGGATAAAGAGGCATGCATATCGGGTTATTTACGTCTAGGTATTTAGTTTGTATGAAAATTAACAAAAAATAAAAAATAAGAATTTATTAATGTGTCCATAATGAAAAATGCTTACTTCCGTGGTTTGAACATCTGGTCGAAGTTTATGTATATCGTCCGGAACACGGTGTATTAGTCTGGTGTTCAATCCCACATCTACACTACAAAATTATCCGAAACTGAAAAGTTGTCGAGATATGTATGTGTCGCAGTAAGATAGACAAAAACCGTAACATAGTTATATCCCTAGGGATATAATTATATACCGTAACATAGTTATACCTGTGTCGACGGAGCACCGCTTCGCGGTGCTCCTACTTCTGGGTGGTTTAAAAAAAAATAACCACGAAGTTGGCGGGGTCTTGCAGACCCCGCCATCCCCTTCTAACCTAACCTGTCCGAGTCGGGGTGCCCCCAATCGTTTCTACAACGGTATAATACTATGTTACGGTATATAATTATATCCCTAGGGATATAACTATGTTACGGCTTTGACTATCTTACTGCGACATGTGCATAACTGTATAGCTACTAACCGTATAGTTATTTATGTTTTGCAGATGAGTATAAATCTCGAATTTTAGAGTATTCCGCGTAGGGTGAGATATATGTGCCTAGGACATCCACCTTTCAGTGCTTACATTTGATTCGTAATTTCTTGTCTTCAATCTACAAAAGTCTCTCGTCTACACAAACCTTTATCATAGCCGTTTGTGAGTCAAACATTTGCGTCAGAAAGTTAGTGAACTTAGTACAAAATGTTTATGTTACTCATGTTTGGCCAAGTCGGGTAATTAAGTGCGGTGTATTATGGGCACGCACGCAACTTATGGGGGCCATAAGAAAAACAAAACACTAACGACCTTTCGTTATTAAGAATGGTAAAATTTGAGAGTGCGTATTAGAGAGGAAATTTCAGCACTTTGAATTTGAATATGTTAATTATTTTCTAGCTAGTTTTCTTTTCGTTGACCCCAAAAACCTTTAAGCCGTTATGCAAAATATAATAATAAAATAAACTACGTATTTTTATTTTTCTGCAGAAAATAAATACCTGATGCTAGAAAGTTCATGAATATTTTAAATAACAAAAAAATGTAAAACTTTTAATGAAGGGTAATAAACTCCTGATTTTTTTAGTATTTTGGAGAAGAACTTACAATTTATGATTTTATTTTTATTGCAGAACCGACAACAGAGATCATAGGTGGGCCTGACCTCTACATTGACCGAGGCAGCACCATCAACCTCACATGCGTGGTTCTATACTCACCAGAACCACCCGCTTACATATTCTGGAATCACAACGATGCGGTAAGACCTATAAATATTACCAAAAGAAGAAAATAAATACTCAATGAATGGAATGATACTAAAATCATACACAAATTACTGCAATTAATTGTGTTTGAAAGTCAAATAAACCAAAATGATAATAATTCCCAATTTAACCACAATAAAAATTATTTACAATCCAATAATTCCAACACAACTCTCAAATTTAACAACCCAAATGTAATTCAATTTGTCAGACAACATTATCCGAATTACCATAAATAATGTATCCAATCCAACAGTTTTATAACATGAAAAACAGGAAAATGTATCCAATCTAGAAAATAGCATCAATCCTATTACCATAAAACATGGAGTGAATAAAATGTATACAGATAATAAGCTACGACTCCCCGAGAGGGGGCGTGTCGGTGGTGACGGAGAAGGGGGAGACGACGACCTCGTTCCTGTTAATCCAGCAGGCCAGACCATCAGACTCCGGGACGTATCAGTGTAACCCAAGCAACGCGCAGTCGAAGAGCATCGTGGTCCATGTGCTCAATGGTGAGTTGGACGTTGGATTTGCGGCTTCCCAGCTTGTTGTTTTCTTTTTATTAAAAATTTGTAGATTTTCATAAAGATTATTTTTAAAGACGATGATATCGGTTCCTATGCCTACGTCAGGTTCTACTTCTAGCGTAACATTAATGATATTTTTTTTAATTTTCTCTTTATTAATTCAATTTGTATTTATTTTCCCAAATAAAAATTACGAGAGCTTTTATCAAAAGAGAATAATTATTTAACATCACCATTAGTGACAAGCCTAATTACGTTGACAGTTCACAAAGCCATACTTTACAAGATGTCGCTATTAATGATTCCCTTATCAAAAATCTGTATAATTCAAATTCAGATAATAAATTCATAAAATCCCAAATCTTGACGGCGATTCGTAAAGAGCATCCCAATCTAGTTGATAAACGACCTCCGTAAGATATAGGAAAGAAAATACATTTTTAAAATCTCGCTACGAATAAAAAATTTAGGCTAAAGACTATTATCATTAAAGCAATGAATCAACGAAATTTTATGTTTCTTTTTATTGCTAGGTTCGTGGCTAGGAACAATGGGTAAAATTGCGGTGTAATAAGGTGTTTTTATGTAACATACCATTTATCACTGGCTTAAGTTCAGAAAGAACTATCGCGAAGACACGTGAACGTTATTCATTCTTAAGTAATTAGATTTTCTTTTACCGTAGATCTAGATTTACGATATCCATTAGTAGTATTTGTTTAGAACTTTGAATCACTTTGTGCAATGTCATTTTAATTAATAATGAAGTCTTTGACAGATTTTTAACCGACTTCAAAAAAAGGAGGAGGTTCTCAATTCGTCGTAATCTTTTTTTTTTTTTTTTTTTTTTTTTTATGTATGTTCCCCGATTTCTCGAAGATGCCTGGGCCGATTTAGAAAATTTTTCTTTTGTTTGAAAGGGTATACTTCCCAAGTGGTCCCATAATCATCAAGTCAGGATCTGATGATGGGATCCCGGGGAAATCGAGGGCAACCCTCAAATTTTATAGGCCCGCACATCGTTTTTCGCAAATTTTATGAAGTAATTTAAGTACTTGCGTATGATAATCATCATCTCATGTAGCTGAGCTGATGATGGAAGGTACAACTCCTTAACAGTAAGGAGTAAGCATCGACTGATTTAGTTTGTGTTCGCATATCTTCGGAACTACAAGTCCGATTTAAGTAATTCTTTTTTTGTTGTACTAGGTATTGTTTAACTTACGGAATACTGCAAGTTTCATCAAAATCGGTTCAGTAGTTTTTGAGATACTTAGGGAATTTTATTAGCTTATTGTGCACGCGAGCGATGTTGTTACCGGTGCTACGGATTACAAAATTTTAGTGCACATGTAAGAGAATGATTTATTTGACAAGAATTTGGGTTGAATATTTAAACTAAAAAGAGTAAAATAAAAAAACTTTTTCAAAAAAAAATGTAACCGCCTTCAAAAACAACCACAAAAAAGGGTAAAATAACCTACAAAATAACTTTTCTTTCAGAAGTCGGTGGCAAAAAAGACAATGAAATGATAAAAAATAAAGGCACCGACTTCTGAAAGAAAAGTTATTTTGTAGGTTATTTTACCCTTTTTTGTGGTTGTTTTTGAAGGCGGTTACATTTTTTTTTGAAAAAGTTTTTAGTTTTTGATTTCTATTGCCTCTCATATTATACGAGTATGCTTCATAATTTACTTCGCCAGAAATTAATATACTAGTCTCGTAACCTATTTTAATATCGCCATTATAATAATAACTGGGTTTATTGCGCCATTCCTCTTCTCTTAAATTCTGTCCCTTCTATTGTTCCGCATCTTAATCTACGATTAGGGATTTAAATTCTGGTTTATTATTTAGCACACTTAATGATTTAAGTGTAATTAATTTAAGTAGGTTTACTGTACTATATGAATCACATTTTCCTTTGAAAAAGAGTGTAGGTACTTACCCGTTGCTCAGCGGATTATTAACGAAGCGTTTTAAGTATTTGTTAGTGACTAAGCATTTATATATTAAGTTCAATGTCCCCATATTTTTTATCAATCTTTTGTTCTTGGCAACAAACTCTGTATTTGATGTTTCCTCATGCCTAACCTGATTCTCTTCTATATTTGTTTTGATGCCACCAATATTGTTGAGAACAGTTTTAATTTTTGCCAAAGAAGCAAATTCGATTTTTCCTTTGTCAGGTGAATATCCTGCGGCGATGCAGCGAGGGGGACAGGCTTTCGCTCCGACGTCGCCGACGCACTGCCTCGTGCTGGCGGCTTGCCTCTTCCTGACGCTCTCTTGACACATACGGATTTATAACTAAATGTAAATACAAGAATTTTATCAATACCAGCTGATTATATTGACAATGCAAACATGTAGAAGATGGTAACTTTGTTAAGTTGTCAATACAGTCAGATGAAAAATTTGCTATTTTATAGTGTGGGTTGTGTTATGTACAATATAAAGTAAATTCAAGAGCAAGTAGATAATGCTTGTTCCGTATAGTGTTGTATATAGTGTAATATAAAAGTGTGTTAATCATATTAATTTATGTAACGATAGTTAAATTTGATTTCCAACATTATAATGAACCCTTGTCATTCTATGATTATACTTCCAAGTAAAAATTTTATTGTATCAGGAATGTTAACGACTAATTTGTATTACCTTAATTGGCAAATAAGATTCAAACGTAATATTCTTATTTATGATAGATGTGTATTAGAAAATGATGATGAACATATTAATCCATTGAAAGGACATAAAGATAGTGGACACAGGAATGTATAAACAGCTGACAATACTACGTTTAAAAACACAAAATGTTTAGAAAAAATGAAAATGTACATAGTTGAGGTTATACGAATCACTCTATCTAGCCTTTAATACTATCTGTATTAAGTGATGTAAATTGTAAGTAAGTTTTTAGTAAATTTTGTGAATCTAAACGATGTTGTAAATAATATTTTTAAGAGAGCTTTTGCAAAGGGGTCTTAGTAAAGTATGAATCAAATAAAAACTAACGTCATTTATCAACAATAGAATGAAAATGATATTACTGAATGCAAACATGATATCAAAACAACCAAACATGTTGTGAAACTTATTTATCATGTTGATGAATAAGAATTCAAAATTGCATATCGAACAACGCTTAGACAGGATAATATTTCGCATTTTACCACTTATAATAAGACCCATTTGAAAAGGCAAAATATTGTATAATAAAATACACTATAAAATAATAGAGTAGATAGATGTAAGCGTAAACTAGGAGAAAATATTTTACATATAGTTAGAAAACAATTCTGATTTGAAATCGAAAATTGTTTGTGTACTTTAATATTCTTCCTGTGACCGATATATTTCTATAAATAATAACGAAATAAAATACGTAAAAAACCTTCGACTTGTGTAAGTTTTGTTGCCTATTAATTAAAGTGTAATTTTCTTTTGTCGAAATTGTATAAAAACCTAGTAGTCTTGACCCCCGTCCCTTTATTTTTTAAGAATCGTTACTTATTACGAGAATATCGAAGTGCTTTCTTGACAGATACTGTCGTTAAAATATTTTTCATTTTTCACAAGTGTACATAAAAAAGCTGTCCAGATTTACCTCCGCTGAATCTCGATGTAAAATAACGAAAAAAAAGTCATTGAAAGTGTTTTTTCTTGAATTAGGATATTGACAGATCTCGATAATTATAACCAGTTATTATTATGTCAAAAGTTTATTATTGTATACAAGTAACAATAGTATTAAATAAAACTTGTTGTATGTATTATGATACCTGACGGTGCGGTGCTCCGCATAATATAATTACATGTGTAATAAACATTATAAAGAAACAATAAAGTTTTAAAAAAATATTTGCCTTTTATCTGCCCTTTTTGCTATTCAAAGTAATTATCAAATTATCCAGCTTAATATGGATCCGTACCCAAAGAGTCAAACGGGACCCTATTACTGAGATTTCGCTGTCCGTCCGTCACCAGGCTGTATCTCATGAACCATGATAGTTAGGTAGTTGAAATGTTTACAGATGATGTATTTCTGTTGCCGTTATAACAACAAATACTAAAAATAAGAATAAAATAAATATTTTTATAAATAATGGTACGGAACCCTTTGGGTGCGAGTCTGACTCGCACTTGGCCGGTTTTTACTTAGTCTAGCAGTATACTTTGATCAGAAAATAAATACTCAAAGTAAAACACTATTTTTAAAATTATTACTATAATAAACTAGCAAGTACACATGTCATCATCACCATCATCATCAGCCGGAAGACGTCCACTGCTGAACATAGGCCTCCCCCTTAGACCGCCACGCCGAACGACAATTCGCTACTTGCATCCATCGGTTGCCCGCGACCCTCACGATGTCGTCGGTCCACCTAGTGGGAGGCCTGCCCACGCTGCAAGTACACATACTGGGATGATATTAATTAATTGATCAAAAGGAAGCTCGGTAAATAAAACTTGTATTAAACATTAAAGTATGGAACTAATAGAAAGTCCAGCAAATGTAAGTCAATAAATGTAATTCAATCCACTTTGTTAACTATATATGCAAAAATATCTAAAGCAAAACTCAACTAATACGACTCAAGGGCCAGTTGTTTGAGCTGACTATTTGTTAAAATCCTACATATTTTTAACAAATGGTTTAAAACTATAATTATGTAGTATTTTAACAAGTGCTTAACTACTGATCAAACAACTCGTCCTTAGATCTTGAAGAACCAGAGCGAGAGGACCCATTTGATTTTGATTTTATAACCTTGAATAAAAATCTAGAAGAGCACAGGTAAGTCGGTTAAAATTAAAAAGATAGAACAGAATACGTTTTAGCAAAATCTACTTTCCTGTCAAATTTTACCCTAAAATTCGTTGGTTGATAAGTTTTATAACAAACTAGAAATATTACGCGACCCTGAAAGGTGATTATCAACTTTTCCTGTTAAAGTTTCCATAATCCTAAAACATACAAAGTAATTTTTGAAAGGAAAACCTTGGAAGCTGGGCATTATAGATTCATATTACTTCTGAGCAGTAAAACTTTTTTGTTTACATACAAAAATAAATCATGGGTAAAAAATGTTTGGAGGCGGGGAAAACAAGGGACGAGCGAGCGATCTTATGAATATCTAATCGTTTCGAAAAGAGATGAAAGATGTCTTCCCTAATTCGTAAAGACTTATTTACATGCTACATCGCCCGTATTTTCCGAAGAGCTTCGAAAATTGGATTTTTTCGTTTCATTTTGCAACAATGACTCATTTTCACTGAGAATTTTATAACAGTAGTTATAAAGAGCTTCATTCATTACGTCAGATTAGTCGCGTTTACTCTTTGTAAATTCTTTTGCAATAAACCTACTATGAATATTAGAAAATTATGTTCAAAGATGTGATAAAATATGTAAGTTTTCAGCGTACGTTATATAATTTTTTAATATGATGTGAAACGCCTTCTCATAAAACTAAGTGCGGTGCTACTACGTATCGCTTTTTTTCTGCAAAATATGTTATTTTAATAAGAAAAACAATTTAAATGGATACCATAGATTGCCTGCCTGTCAGTCTTCTATAGACTTTACTTCGGAAAAAGTGCGCAACAACTCTGAGACCTCTTTCCACCGGCCCTTTTCTACCATCAGACTTCTAAAAGTTCTGCTAATTACCATCCATACTTACTTGCGATTCCACCAATCATAATGCGCACAGCAAAGTAGTGAAACTCACTACCTGCGTCTATGTTCCCGAATGCATACAACCCGAATCTTTTCAAAGTTAGAGTGAGCAGGCTTCTTCTGAAAAAACTCCACTCCATCGTAGAATTTGTTGGTTTCACCTCTTACCTAAATGAGAGTCAGAAGCAAAGCCATCTTAAACAAAAAAAAGAAAAACAGCAATATTAATTAGGTGCGTCCACACAGAACCAGCAGCCTCACGAGGCATTTGCTGCGCGAAACAGCTCGGTTAGTGTGGACGTGTCTCGGCCGAGGAAAGTGCGCGCGCTGCCGCCGCGGGCGATCAACCGAGCGCCCGAGCCATCCAGTGTCGGTTTTTATTTTGCTCACGTATATTGTTTCGTGCCTCGGTCGAAAAACAATTGCGCGTCCAAACAGAGCAAGCAGCTTCGCGAGGCATTACTGCCGCGCGAAGCAAATGCCTCGCGACGCTGCTCGCTCTATGTGGACGCACCTATTAAATTTCGTGAATCCTAGGGGTCTACTCTCTGTCCGTCAATGAAAATACGGAAAGAAATTCGAAACTTTTGAGTGAACCCTACTCTATTAGTTCTGAATTCAAAGATTTGACATTACGTCAGGAGTCGGGACAGCTGTTCAATCATGTTGTCACCAATTTTTAATTCGTACCATTCTTATGTCGTAAGTGATAAAGAATACGAAACGCCAGAAACTACGGGTTTCGTGCTCAGATAGTGGTACCCCGGTACCTAACGAAAGTAACTGTCTTACTACAAAAACTTAAACATCTGTTGAACACTTGTCTAAAAAAAGTGCGACTGCAAAACGGACCTTATTTCAACGACATAATCTGACATTTTTTTAGACAAGTGTTCAACAGACGTTTAAAAGTATTTGTGGTACGACGGTTAATGTACAAACAGTAGAGGTAAAAAGGTTAGTCCACCAATCTAAATGCGTTTGAGTAAAATCCGCCATATTGGTTTGGGATTCCACAGGCAAACCGCTTAGTTATCGTCGGTATAAATTGTTTGTTTCAATTTAATCTAGAGAATTATTTAGTTCGTTGTTATTTCAGAAGAATTTAATCTAACAAGGGTTGTATTGCGAACCCTTGATTTTAAATGAGGTCCGATTGATTTTGAGATACCTGTTTTGAGGATGTATTTTGACGTTTGGTAACATTTCAAATAGCTGTCAAATATTTCAATCAAATGGATGTTATGGGAAAACTATTCTTAATGGTAGCCATACACCATACTGCCTATCGTCCAATCGGCATGACGCTGCCGATTGGATCAGTTAGAATTGACCGTGTGTGGGCGTGGAATCCATCAAATTGGCATGACAGTTAAATTTGATAGGCTTGATCATGCCGATTTGATCCTTCCGATCGGATCAAATCGGCATGATCAAACTTCAAATCGGCAGCAGTGATGCTAACTAAGCAACTTTATAGCTAGATCTAGCTATAAAGTTGCTATGTTGGCATCACTGCTGCCGATTTGATGTTTGATCAAATCGATCGTCATGCCGATTGGACGATAGGCAGTATGGTGTGTGCCTACTTTAAGGTTATATTTCGATTAGAGGGATGCCTTCTTTATAATTGGCACATGTAGTAATTTCCAATAGTACAATGGGGGAACAATTTATAAAAGTTATTAACGATTTCTTTTTTTTTAGAAAATTATTTACTATTAATCAATCAAACTTTAAAGACCTTTTTTAAAAGCATGACGTTGATGACAATCGTAAATAAGGAGAAGACGAGGAAACAGTACCTAGATCAGTACGAACTGGTCTCAAGTATAGCCATTTTATATTTTTTCTTCACCTGAAAACGATCATCATCACCTGGCCAGCCTCCGCCTTAGCCCACGACGCAGAACAACAATCCGCCACTTGAATCCACCGTTCGTCGGTCCACCTTGTGAAAGGGTCTGCTTTTGCTGCGTCTTTCTATATGTGGTCACCCCTCAACATCGACCCTCAAAACGCTTAAATTAAAACATTCGCAAGGAACATGAATGAAAACAATATTGTAACGTTTATGTGTTTTCTAGGTAGGGAAACAGTTTTGCCAATTTTAGTAAATTTTACAGAGAGAGATTTGAAGACTGAATATTTTATAAATATTATACGCATTAATGCTGCATGCGTCGTGAATTTCAATGCAGGGTTTGAACATGCGACCTCCGGATTCAGCCAACGAGGTCGGAACCGAGCCAACGAGGTTCATGCCTACTGCGTCGAATTTTTGAATCCATTTCTATTGTCTCAAGGTGACGTCACGCGCCATGTATTGCGAAGCATTTTAACTACTATTGCTGAAGACTTGCTGATAGTAGGCCATTATCAACACTGTCACTTATAAGTCACTAGCTTTCTAAAATATTACATTAGGAAACAATATATGCCGTTGGGCATGAGCAAACCAGCGGTAGTTGAGCATCGGTGTCGTACGCTTTGCAAAAGCGCGCGCAGGGTGCTGACGCATGGTGGCAGCCGGCGAAAAAAGAAAAAGATTTGTCCAGGAATAAGTTCTAATCGGTTGCAGTGGACGAAGTCATGTAAGTCTATAATCCCGTGCGTAAAGAAATAGTGCGTTGCCTATGAAATATGCATTTCATGAATAGAATACAATAGATGAATAACACTACATTCGTCGTGTCTGTTCAGTTGACAAGTGGTAAGGCTAGTTTTACACATACTTTATGTGTGATACGTCTATATGGTATTCAAGGTGTGTAGTATGGACCGTTTCTGAACGATGTTTATGGACTTTCATTCAAATAAATAAATTAGCAATGACGTAAATTAATAATTGTAAATAAATTATACAATATTCTAAACATAACATCTCGTTTGTAAATCTTTCAGAGTTTCATAGATGTGTTTCAGTACAAACAACAAACTACATACTAATTTTGTAAACAACATGTTCGTAAAAAATGATGTTTATAAAAGCGGCTACACAACACTAAAGGATACAATCTATCCAAACACCTCTATCGTAATCTAATCATTTTTCAAAATACCTACCATTTTCGTGAAAGACAGTAAAGAAATGACATAGAATGAATTTGTGTTGAATGATCGATTCGTCAGTCCACCTCTGTAATACGACAGTCAATCATAAGGGTTGGGACACATAGATAAAGTTTGGACATTTGTTTTGTCATGTATGGCGAGAAGGATGGTGTGTATAAGCCTAATAGTTTTATGGTATAGGAAAGAAAATTTTCTTCGTAGTGTAGAAATGAAAACACCAATTCTCACGAAGGAAAATTTCAACGTAAGTGTTTCTAGCGAAGATATTTTTTATCGGATTACTGAATGACCTTGCGTCTATTCAATATTAGGTAATAAAGTCACGTAGGCTGAATCCAGGGATTTCTTATAGATCGTGCGATATGACAAAAATATTCAAGAAGATCAAATGCTGTGGTGGTTTTCAATTTTCTGTTGGGTCTTGTTATTAAATCTAGTTCTTAAACTTTAAACTTATTTTTCTCTGTTCAATATTCTGTATCAGAACAGAAAATATTGTTTTTCGTAATGAGAATGAACTCGATAGTCGCAAAATACTGTTCTATAAAAAAGCATTATTATTTTATTTTATCTTAAAGCGTTCTGACAACGCTTTGCTACTCGATCCTCTTATTATCAAACAACAAATTCCACTTTTTTTGTACACTCACAAATTGGAATATTCCAAAAGCAAAAAAAAACAAATGGGTGCTCCGAAATGTAGCGTTTAGTAAACTAGTGTAAGCGTCTATCGATTGGTAACATCAGCACGCACGAAATATACGAATATAGAAATTACTGAGTGGCACGACGTAGTAGGGCGAGAGACGCGTCTATCAAAAATAAAGGCCAGGTTTGTTTAACGCGAAGACGAAACAAAACAGTTTTGTTTAAGAAATAAAAATAATGTCAAATAATTAATCAGTGTGTAATACTCGTATCATGTCTAAGTATTATTCAAATATATAATTTCTTTATTAAGTTTATTTATAACATTATCATTTAAGTACTTCGTTACTCCTATAATTCCCGAAGGATAAAGAGAGGTATACCTAATAAATAAATCTAATAATAATTTGCCCAACCTGGGAATGGAGTCTAAGATCTTAAGCTCAACAAAGAGGCAAATTAAATAAAAACTTTCTGCACGCTAAGAATTTCTCATTAGCAGACTTATTAAATACACAACAAATGCAATTTTATTTTATTTACAACAGTAGGTCTTCGATAACCAATCCCCTTAACGTAATCTCAAGAGAGTTCATTAATAGCGATTGCGGCTTAGAAAATCAAGTATTGTGATTGGTTAATTGCAGTCTGTCTTGAGGTTGCCTTCGTTAGAATTGCATTAAATCCTTAATTAATAGATATTCTCGGAGAATTCTAAGAAATTGTATTTTACTTAGGTTTCATTTACGTTCAGATAAAGCTTAACATAAATACGTGAGGATCGTGCCAGATCTACATCGCTTTAACATCAGTTGAATGTGTCTTGAGTAATGATTACTTATTGTGTCGATCATATTTTTTTTTATAGAACTGCCATTTGGTAACGAGCTAAACTTATAAGTACCTATTTACTCAAGCGACATCGCCTTGGACCGGATCAGTCAGTAAAAATGAGATGAATGTAAGAACAGTCGATCTCGTGCATTGTTTTATAATTGAAATGTATTTTATGCGATCGCCAAACGCAGTGCTAACGAGATGTTACTCTGATAAAATTACATACAATTTTCAAGACGTCAAAAAACTTCACTTGGAAAAGTACTCTTAATAGAGGCTTTACTCTAGGCATATCCTAGAGTAAAGCCTCCTGCAGACACACGCGATTAATCGCGCGGGGTGACATGTCGCGGTCCATGCGCAGTACATAGAGTGGAAATTAGCTTGGCTCGTTGTCGCAGCGCGATATACCGCGTGTGTCTGCAGGAGGCTTAAGAATTATATTATCGAAACGGTTCGTGTAAAGAGTGCACGGCATGCGCGCGGGAACTTGGCCTGCGCACTGCCGTGCGCTTAGACTTATGTGTCTTGCTCAAATTAGATTCGACACATCAATTTTTGTGTATCTAGTAATTTCCTTCATCAAATTAAATATTAGAGGACATCAATAAATATTATATCCAGCTGTTGCAGGAATTTGAATGGTTACCGCCGCTCTAAAACGGAAAAGGCAATTGAACGAATAGGCTGGTCAGTCAAATCTGACAGTCCCAGATCATGATTCCACATACCAAAAAAAAAAAATATACTCACATAGATTTATTAAATACCACTTCACTGAGAGAACGCTCAAGTCCCAGTGTGTATTAGTGGGAAAGTTACTAACTGATTATGCGTACACCTTCTGACAAGTAACATTTCCAATACCTCAGATACAAAAAAAAAACGAAAGTTAATAGCTCCATTGTTTACGTTAACGATCACCGTGTAAAACAAACCCGACCTTTACAAGCTACCTCCGCAAAATAGCGAAGTTAGTTGAAACACAACACAAAATTATTATCCTTCGAACAGGCAGGTGATTTGCTACCGTCATGAATTCGCCATTAAACTGGGATCCCTGTAATAAATAGTGTAGACACTATTAAATAGACATTTAGACATACTAACTGTGTAAATAACTACTTTTAGTTTGGCAAACTAATCTGTTTTAAGTTAGGGTTGAAGCTTTAGAAGTTGTTTAGTTTCCTGGTTTACTTTGAGGGTGGTTACGTGTGCTTTGATGATTTTATTTTCTTTTAAGTTTTGTTTTGAAGTTAATTTTTTTTTACCTTAATTGGGTTTCAAAAACATGTAGTCAAAGGTATTATGAAACTGCACCTGAAGGAACGCTCTCACCCCGAAAAAACTGGAACGCTGGTCACTTATGACAGAACATATTAACCTGTTTTGTGCCGGACTTCGACAGGAGCCTGCCACAACCAGTTGGATCGATCAACCGTCAGCGCAAGTTACAGTAATCTACGGAACCGTTGTATGGGGTGGGTTGCTAGGAGGTAGATACAAATTAGTAAAAAATACTTTTATTAAAAAAAAATGTTCTACATCACTTTTTTACCATAAAAGTTGTAAACTGACCCTTAGTCAATAATAACACACAGAATACCGTTTATTACATCCTGGTATAACGTACCCGTGAGATAATTTTCAGTCACTAGCTATAATTAAAAAAAATGTGAATACTAAAATACTAGCTATTATTGTTTTTTATTCCTACATGCAAAATCAAACCCACGTTGAAAGCCGTTCCGATCCACCATGAGTTATCACTCCCTGCTTCCCTAGTTTGTAAACTACCTCGTAACGATACCCACGGGTAGTAGACGTGTCTGTTCCTCCTTGCAACAACTTAATAACAGTTCCCCGTTTAGTTGGCAACACTGAAATAAAAAAACAAAAGCCCCTTGTGTGTACAAGTTTTAAGTTCTGATTTATTACTGTGGTTGCATCTTGGGATGTTGTGTTATTGTTTTTTTCACTTGTGGGTTTCGAAAGTTTCTTGGGTTAGTCGGTAACGGCTGTGTCTGGCGAACCATGTGAGTTACGAACATTTTTGAAGAGTATGTGAAAGATGGCAGTATTTTGTGGTCATAACCAGGTGTTATGTTTTAGCTTCTGATTAGTGGAGTGGGGTATTACACACCCCTCGGATTATAGGTATTTTGAAGGTGTAGGACTGTAGGTATTTTTACGTTTCGTATCTTACGCACTACAATTCCTGTTAGCTTCTTTAAAGTACTTGTTTTTTATATAATAAATGTGATTTAGCATATGTTTCGTATATTATTTACATGATTGGGGTATCACGTACCCCACGGGACGGTTTACTTAAGTTTTTAGTTACGATTAAGAAGAATTTGGGTCAAACTCAGGTTGTAGCGAGACAAAGTGGTCCTAATACGTAAATAGAACACGGAACCTTCTGTATAGGACTTTGACGTAATCAGCCTAATTTCCAAAACTTATCTTGAAAATAACGTAAAAAAAACTGGGAATTAAGTCGTCATGCTTTAACAATATACGCCCCTATATTTTGCTTATAGAATTCCAAATTGAAAGAACATTGACCTACACCATGAACCAAGACTTCTTACCAAAATGTATGAAAACTAACTTTAGCACACATTTCACTAGAACATCAAATAGGTATAACTCCATTAATCAAACTAACATCGTTTGCGACACGAGTTGGGAATAAATTCATAACGTTTATTGATGAAAAGTGACGATAACCGAGTCGATTTGCGGTAGTACCATAATTAATTGGTAACTTATAACAACAACGTTTGCAACCCGATTGGTGCCTTAAGAGCTCCTTCAAAAGCCGAGAAAATACAAATAGAAAAATTCTTCAGTCCATCAGTTCAAAAACACGTTTTTCTTTCTACGTGTAGGTACCTATTTACTTACTACCTATTATTTTTAGTGTACAAAAAATCGTCTGTGTTTTGGACAATAAGACAAAACAAGTTGAAACTTCATCAAGGCAATACGAAGATTAACATTTTTTTTTTGCTCTGTTTTATCGTCATTTTGTACATTAAACGAATTCACTCGAAGTTAACCGAACAAGTATAACATAGCCGAATGGGAGAGTGAAACAGCTCAGTCTCTTTCACTCATGCATAAAATAAAGTGTTCAACTCTCCTAACAATGTTCAATAACAATATACGAAGAAGACATCGCAATAATAGAAGTTCGATTAGACAAACAATAATCAATTAGAACTAAGATAATAGTGCTGCGAATAAACGCAAACCATTTATCGATGAAAAGTTACAATAATCGAGTCGAATTGCCAGTACATAATTAATTGGTAACTTGTAACAACGTTTGGAACTCGAACAGTGTTTGACTGCTCGCACCAAAGCATTTAGTTGGTAGTTGGCGTCGCTCCCACCTTTGAGTAAGCACTATTAATTTCCTTTGAACATCGATTATTGATATTACTATTTTCTCGGAAGACATGAAATGGATAACGTGTTTCACACCATTGAATTGGCTCACCATAATTTGGAATGGTTAGATTAATCGGTCGATTCTCAAAATTACAGTTTTATATTAACAGGTTTAAAGGAGTTCTTGATTATTAATTGAGTATTAAGATTGATCAATGCCACTGTATTGATCAATCTTCAAGGATTAGAAACGACGATTGACGGCACGGTTGGTGCAGTGGCTGAACGATCGACTGCTGCGAAGCGTGTCGCGGGTCCGATTCCCGCACGGAACAAATATTTGTATGATCTGCAAGTAGTTGTTCCGTTTTGGGTATTTGTTTTTGTGACTTTCTATGTTTGTAAACGCAACCACGATAGATGAAAAAAATCCTAGTGTCCCACACATCAACGTTTTTTTTATTTTAAAAGAAGACAAACATTCACCATCGTACCACAAAAACTTTTAAACGTCTGTTGAACACTTGTCTAAAAAAAGTGTGACTGCAAAACGGACCTTATTTCAACGTCTTATTCTGGCATTTTTTTAGACAAGTGTTCAACAGACTAAAAGTTTTTGTGGTACGACGGAATATGTTTATCTCAACAACCTTTTGCATTTATAGACTTCCTAATATTTAAAAACCATTAGATCAAAAGTTAACCTCTATAAAACTATAAGCGTTTCTGCCATTATCTTTAACCCTTGACCTTATCAAAAATCAAAGAGGATCTAACCCTCAATTTACATCCTAAAAACAATAAAACGACTACGTGAGACAAAAAGTCACCGTAAATGTAAGTGCTAATAAAATGGACGACTCTCTATCGCCTCTAACTATAAACTTTTGGCCCAAAGTCAAATCTTAGATTATGTCCTGATGTGTCCTCGTAAAATAACGAAGGGTCGACGAATCAGAGGAATTGTTATTGTTGAAGATATGCAATATCGTCAGTGAAGACCGTCGTTCACAAAAATAGGGTGTTTGGTAAACGACTATGAATACGATTGTTATTTTGTAGAGAGTAAATATGGATATATTTCCGGGGCACTTTTTGGAAACTTTAAAGTCCGTTAACAAAGACACGGGTACGGATGCGAATGCACGAACGTAACTACAAAGACACGGGTACGGATGTGAAAGCACGAACGTAACTAACATCAAAATTAAATTTACAGACGGACAAAACTTAGAGACCGCGCCACAACTGAAGTCCTTTTGACGCTGCGCTAGTGTCTATGTCATTACATCAAATTGCATTCAAAATAGCGGCACTAATTTCTGCAGGTCATGAGTGGTTGTTAGACGCCCACGCCGATGGACGTCGCAACATGATCTCCGGCCAACGTAGGCGCGGGCATGCGGGCGGCGAGTAATGGGCAACTCTCTGTCCGACGCTGTGGCACGGACTCTAAGGAACTATCTGTCAAATCGTGACATCATCATTCTTAATTGAAATAAAGAAAATTGGACGTAACAGGGCTTTTTATTGTGGTAATATCATCAAATGATTCCTTCCAGCCAGGGCGGGGTTAAAGTGACTGTCACACTTTTACTGACTAAAATCCACGGGGATCCTTAAAAAAGCCCTTTACGTGCCAGGGTCACAGTTACCTGATAAAAAAGCCCCGCCGACGTGCCGTCGACCCGGACATGGTCCATGCCCATTACTCGCCATCCTCATGCCCGCGATCTTACACTCAACCTAAGGTGTATACTCGTACTGTTTGCATGATGGGCTTTACTTCTGTCTACAAACCCTTAAACTAAGTTTTTCTGGCTATTCATCTAGATTTAAAAAAAAGTAAGGTGTGTGGAATATACGAGTACTTAATTCTACAGTAGTTGAAAATGCTGAGCTAATAATATTGTAATTCTAAGTATATTTAATTTTAAACCCACATAAATAACACAATGCATTAATGTTACACCGTAGCTACAAACACATTTGGTCCCCGATTTAATACACGATTGTTTAAAACAAAATGTATTGTTTTTATGTTAATTGGATTAGGAATTAGTGGGGCGTGTAATAGGGTGGCTACTGTACCGAATGGTACGGAATCGGCACGGTGGCACACCTGCCGCTTTTTGTAGTTAAAATATGGGTCTCTTTGTTTTCTTTTGAAAGAAATAGTGTTGGGACATGTAATTTTGCGTCGAAAGAGTGTGACGGTAGTACCTAATAATTACAATCGAGAATAATTATTTGTTGTTGAAATTAAATAAGTTGGTCCGGAAGGGACTGTCAGAGACGTACTGACTAAAATCCACGGTGACAGTTTTGCCAAAATCCACGGTTTTTACTCATTGCTTTCTCCCTAAACTCGAAAGTATCATTACAGGCTTTGACGTTCTGAATTTTTTCTACCCTCTCGTAAGAATAAGGTGAAAGTTTATGTATGTATATATTATTATCCCTCTCTAACTTATTATATAGATGGCGAACTAACCTATTTTCGTTGTCATAAACTAGGAATACCTACAATATGTATGCTGTCATACGTTACTTTACTCCGATGAATGCGGGAAGCCCAACATGATTGTAATATCCCGATTTTTATTTTCACCTTCACTCACAATATCGTGAGGGCTACAAAAAACGCTCGTACCTACATGGTATTTTATTACGCAATATTTTTGTGTTGGGGGAAATGAAATTTATATCGGCGTACGGAATCTCAAATATATTGTAACACTGTCATAAAACAATAAATGAGACTTCAATTATGTAAATCGTTTGTACGAGCAAAGTTTAACAAATAAAAATAAACTTCCCCTTTCTCCCCTTAAATATGAAATCGCAATATAAGAGTATAAGGGGGATACTTCCTTATTATGAACTTATTCCCTTCATGGTGTTTTTCATACCATAATCTGCCTTTCCCCTGGTTTCCCCTTTGTGTTAAAAGATTGCAAGGATTTGATGGTGTTTTCTGTCGGCCGCCGAAGTGTAAAGAAAGGGAAAATTGATCATTACTGTCTGGGGATATTTTAACAGTAGTAACTCTTTGTATTCTGTTTTTGAAGGAAGGGTCAACGCCCCTTGAGGGAACTTTCGCAGCTGGCACTGTCTGTTTCGATTGACAGTATTTTTATTAATAAAATATTATTCAGTATAAAAGGTAAATATTTCGTTGAAAATATTATTATACCACGATGTTTTTGGTAACTTATCTAAGTAAAAATAAAACTGAAAGTCTGTAGGTATGTATGGATGGATGGTTGATAGGTACTCAATCCCTTCAGAAATGCAGAAAAGATCTTGATGAAAGGCTCACAGAGATACATTATAAGTCTGAAATAACACATAGAATACCGTTTATCCTGGTATTACATGTCTGTGAGATATTTTTCTCTCATATTCTTATGAAACTCTATACTGCTAGTTCAAGGTCGTAGTACCAACAACGTGAAACCTGTGCAACCCACCGGCCGATCAGAGTTCCATTTCACTATCCGGCAACATAATTCCCAAAGGATATTGCAGATACGTATAATGGAACAGGCCACAGATAGTTCATTCACCTTTCTCAAGTTACGTTATTTCCCGGTACTCAAAACCGCACTCCAATCAAGATAAAACCCTAACAATGACACCTCAACTTAAAACGGCTCAAAACTTGGAGCAATCAATGTGAGCTTAATACCCAGTTGTTAGAAATTGCCCGATAGAAAGTTGGTGTAATCTCTTGTGGATCAACCGGTAGTACGTGAGGGCTAGATTGGGCTAAGGGATGGTGTTCAGTGCGATTTAGTTAATCACTGTGTGGTAATCAAACGTGGGGTTATGTGGATGTTTTGTATGATAGTAGTAGTTGTGTCTGGAAGATATTGATTGCTTAGTGAATTGGTTAGATTCGAGTTGACCCGACTGCTACGGAAGGGTTAGGTATGTTTTTTGTTGGTCATTCGTTCATAATCATTTAAAACGTCACAGACGGCCTCAACACAAGTACTATTGTAACTTACTGGGGCTGCCTCAAATTTATCTACGGTACCATTTTTAGATGTAATGTATGTCTAATTTATATCTCTGGTCTCAATCGGAATCATTCGTTGAACTTTCAAACTTACACAAAATCAGAATATTTTCTATAACTACATAAATATAATAAACGCGGGATTCAATAGCCCTTCAACAGCCGGAACATAAAGGTCTATTGAAGGACACCGTGGATTTTAGTCAGTACGAATCTGACAGTCCCTCCTGCCCTGCCCTGGGTGGGAGGACTCATTTGATGATTTTACCACGAAAAAAAAAAACACACATTCACAAGTCATACATTAACCTTTCGTCACAAAAACAAGGACTTTTCCCAGAGCAAAAACAAAAAGAAACGCTGTGACACGCATAATTGTTCTTGTTCTAAGCTCCCATTATCCCCAGTGGATTAATTTGGCACAAACGTGAGGGGTGATTGGCCCAAGGGTTGTGTCTATGGGGGTTTAGTTAATTGTCATAGTTATCAAAGGAAGAATCGATTACTATCGCAACAATCGCATTGAATGTTTTCCGGGGTCGAATTGAAGACATTGATTTTTGTAGGATTTAAAAATTATCAATTTGTTTTGCTCGTTGTTATTGTTTAGTGTGTAAATAGATTTAATACTGGAAGAGGCTCTCGTTTGCCAGTAGGATCAAGCGCTAGATCCAGAAAGCAGTACTTCTGGTCACAAAGTGCATTTAAGAAGGTTGCTCTCTTAGAAGCTCTGACCACCGGTAGCCCGAATCTATTTCCACATACTGTTTTTAAGCTATTGCATAGCTTATATACCGAATCAAAAAATTTCGAAAAACCTAACGAAAAAAACTGACGAAAATACCTGACACCACGCATCGTCTAACATCGTTTTAGTTCGGGAGACTTCGGCAGTCATAAAAATATCCGTCATAAAAACAATTTACTTTTTCTTACTGATTCTAAACGGCCAGCTACAAAAGGAGTTTTCACAATGAAACCTACTTATGAAATTCCTACAACAAAGAAGTTTTTTATTACAGTACTGCACCACAAACATTTTCAATAAAATAATTATGTTCTCGTAAAATATACGCGGTAGGCGATTTTATTCTTTTAAAATAAAAATGTTATGCAATAGTTTCACCGCGGCAGGCTCCGAGTGCCACCTGTGTTTTTTTATTATTTTTTAACGAATAGGTATTTAAAAATGTAATTATTAAGTAAAAAATACATAAAAAATTAATACCGTAATGTGAAATTGCCAAAAAAATACAACGTAAAATAATTCTACCTACCCTATCGGTATTTTACCCTACGGGTACAATTTACGTTGACATCATTATAATACACTGGCTAATTATAGCTACAGTAATACTATTGAAGAATAATAAAACATGAAGTATGAAATTTCAGATCCAGCTTTGTTCGTAAATAAGTAAATCTAATCAATTTAATTTCGAAAATTGCAACCAAATATAAAAAAATAATATAATAATAATATTCCACAACTATCACACAACGCCATCTAGTCCCAAGCTAAGCAGAGCTTGTGTTATGGGTACTCGACAACTGATAAACATATATTTCTAATAAATACATAAATATTATAGATAAATTACACCCAGACACAGAACAAATGATCGTGCTCATCACACAAACATTTCTCCTGGAATCGAACCCACGACCTCGGCGTAGCAGTCAGGGTCACTAACCACTAGACCAACAGGCCTGTCAATCGAAGTTATAAAGTAAGAAAAACATGAGAAAATTAAAAAAAAGATAATTATCATACAATTGCAGTAACTACTATTAACTTTCCTCATAACTTTCTAAATGTGACTATATTTTCTACTGATGGGATGTCAACAGGGCCAAACGCTTACTGGGACCGCGGGACTTGCAATCCGACCCTGGAACGCTAAGGTCCGCTGAAAGAAAAGGGTAGTTTTTTTATCAGTCTGATAGTCGTTTCCACTCCACCCGTGCATTATTTGTCTTTATAGGTACATTTTTAAAACACGCATAATTAACATTAATACAATAAACGCAATGGCAGTTTGGTTTAATACTAATTGTTATGTTCACCAGCCCCCGTGGCGGTCATTTCATGCTGCTCTTTTAATTATAGAACCCTATTTTTGTTGTCAGTTTACAGATTTGGGTCGAATCACAGTTTCCATTTTGTAATTAAGTTTTGTTAGGTTGGTGCTGTTGACTATGATATATTCGGAAAAAAATATTATGAAAAGAGGATTCAGAGTCCGATTTTACAATAAAATTTGAACATAATTAAATGTTTAGATAGATTTAACCTTATCTGTTCACCACATCGGGAGTCCATTTTCCTAATAGACACATTTTCTACAATTGATTACGGTAACACCTAAAGACGCATAAACCCTTTAGTGCCGAATTACGACAACGATCGCCATATATCCAAATTTTGCACTCCAATCCAAAAGAATCATCGTAATATTTCCCATATTATGTTTACATCCACTCACAAATATTTGCATGATTTATACCAAGCCACTCCACCTAATTTATCAGCGCATGACGTCACAGAAAGCAAAAAGATGCCGCCATCCTACGTAAAGGAAAAAGTTTTGTTCACCTACTCTCTGGCTAGATAATTAAATTCTTAGAACATTAATCTTAGTTAGGCCTTTTTACACGTAAAACTTTTGCGATGATGTATTTTTGTTGGCCTTAAGTACTTAGTGTTGGAATGGAATCCGAAACGTGTTTAGATTTCGCTTTGGGAAAGTTGGAATTGTATGCCTAATGAAATTTAGATTTGGAGAATGAATGATCTAGTGAAATGCTTTATTTGTGGGTCGGACGTGAGGCCTATGTGTTACAATTTTCTGCTAACTGAATTAAAGGAAATTCGTTTCCATATCTCTGCAGGATTTTCTTTTAAGGTTTTTTTTTTTTTGTAAACTATTAATGTCGCACTGCCGGCAAAGGCTTCTCGGTCATAACCTTCCAAGTAAGCTATTCGTGCGCCATCTAAAACCAGCCATCTCAAAGTAGTAAGTGTCCAGGCTGTCCATTACTATATATAAGGTTGCAAATCATCAAATCACTACTTCCGCACTGTTTGAAGCGGAAAAGACTGACAGACTTCACTGATAAATAACCAACCAGTTCTTTCAGTTGCTCTTTGCATTCTAGAGCTGCAGAAAATAGGTCTACTCTGCTTGTGACGTCACTGTTCTGCACGAGCCTCAAGCAGCGTCAAGCAGAGAGCAGAAATAACTAGAACAAATGCCGATCGCATGGAGGATCAACAAATTCAACTCTGAACGAAACGCTACTGCCGCATCGTCCAAGGCCACGCTCACAGCCGGTCGAACATATTTATTTCAGTCGCATCGCCCCGCTGTCTGGCCACTATTTTCTTCACCCTTTCTGCTATGTCATAAGGTCTATATGGAGATTTAAATAAAAAAAACTCAACTTATTTTGTTTGCCACTAATCTGACGTTATTATGGCTTATTAGCACGTCGTACGTATTAGCACACTTTTTTTGCAAATTGCTGACATTTTAGGCAGGAAAATTGAAGGCAGAAACACACGCATTGATTCCAAAAGTTGCGATAGAAACTCTGTGGTCCTTATAATTGTTTAAATTGACATGGCTACTACCATAACTTTTAAAATTTAAAACTGTATTTTACTCGGTATAATAAGGTTTCTTTTTTTTTCGTGGTAAAATCATCAAATGAGTCCTCCCAGCCAAGGCAGGACGGGAGGGACTGTCAGACTTGTACTGACTAAAATCCACAGTGTCCTTCACTGTACTGGGGTCACGGTTACCCGATAGTCCCGTAACCGTGGTAGATATCTATCTAGTTTTAAATTTTTTATTCTTTTTCTATATTTTTAGAAAAAATCTCTAAACCGACTTGCAAGATGTCTCATTCACGTAGCTGTTAGACCAAGAATTTTAAAATGAACATTCTTTCGGCTGTCTCTTTATTGCTTTAGTATTTTTTGGAACGTTCCTAAGATTCCTTACAATTGAGTCTTTGCTATTGTTGGCTCGAACATTACCAATGTTGAAATCGTCTTTCTTAATGTTTCTTTTGTATCAATGTTATCTTACTTGAAAATGTATTCTGAGTACAGTTTTAGGTCTAAATCTTTGATAAAGTGGTAATTAGGTTTCATAGATATACAAACTAGGCGATTAAGTTTTATTTTAATTGCAAGCTTACTGTATCTTTTGAAATTAAATGTTGAGATACTCGAATCAAACATTTAATGACTATTAATCTGGATTTAAATGGGTTGGAAACCAATTCGAAGAATTCATGTTTAATTGAGAACTTTACAGATAAGAACTGAAATGTTTATTTTTTGTGTTCAATTGGTTTCGCTTTAAAACTTCAAAAACATCTTAACAGCCTTTCCAGTGAAAAAGGGTTAAACGATTCTAGAAGATAATGTTCTGACTTTCGAACTAAAAGCATAAAGGGCAAAAAAATAAAATAACTTAATTCAACGAAACAAGTAAAAGTGTGCACAAAAAAGAGTCGGTAGAAAATGGAATGTTATAAAAAGTATGAAAAATCGTCGCTGCGCCTATAAGCGAGCCGATCAGAGAATTTTAAAAACTAACAATTTACCAACATCGGATGGTATCGCTTCGCGTTATTACTTTGACCTCGAACCGTTTGCTTACTGTGTAGGCACAATGGGCGGGTATTTTTTTGCGGAAACAATATTAAATGGGCAAGGAAATTCGGGCTTCGGGTTAAATTAATGAAAAAATGTATAAACCCATTAGTAAAATAATAAGAGCCGCATTGTTTGATGTTCAAGGTTAAGCGCTTGCCAAGGTCAGTTCTTGCGGTACATAGGTCAGATATTAATAATGGAAATCCGTTGCATCCGACAAGACTAGAAACTGTCATCTGTCTAGCCTTTTCCAAAAACAGGCAAATGCTAAGCATGAGAAGATCTTCGGTCTGGAATAAGCTTGCAATACAACATAGGATTTAGGTAGATAAAACAGACAAATTTTAATACATCTTTCTATATTCCTTTGGGAAATAACAGAATGATGACAGATTTATAAAAATTAAACCTTATTACCCAGTGTGCCTCAACAAGAATACTATAGCAAGTCACGCCGTCCAATTTTGTGAAACGTCAGTACATGATCTAAAGAATCAGGCTGAAAGAATCAGTTAGACCATTATATCAGGCATACATTTTTAACTCATAATAAAATTATAATATAATAATAAAAAACTCAAAATGCGCATCCCGAGTTGTTTGGTTGAATCATACTATAAAAACCGGCCAAGTGCGAGTTGGACTCGCGTGAAGAGGGTTCCGTACGATGTTACCTATCACGTCTTTTTTTAAATCTGACCCAAATTGGTACGCACAACATTGAGTGATTTACCATGTTATTTTAATATCATGGACTTCTTATGGGTTTTCCTATAATCTATAAGTAGAAAACTAATTTCTGTATTAAAAAAAAAAATAGGTTCAGTAGTTTCGGAGATAAGGGGGGAATGGTCAAATTTCGTCTATTTTCTTGAATAACTTGAAAACTATTTATTTTAAAATTACAAAAAAAAATATATTTAAAATTGTCTCAACAAGACCTTTCATTTGATATGTCACACGATGCAGTTTTCAATTTTTTTTTTTAATTTTCCCCTTCCCCCCCAAAAATTACCTCCCATATACAGATATGGACTTCTTATAGGTTATCCTATAATCTATAAGTAGAAAACTAATACCTGTATTTTTTTTCAAAATTTTAGGTTCAGTAGTTTCGGAGATAAGGGGGGGGAGTGGTCAAATTTCGTCTATTTTTTTTGAATAACTTGGAAACCATTTATTTTAAAATTACAAAAAAAATACTTTTAACTTCGTCTCAACAATACCTTTCATTTGATATGTCACACGATGCACTTTTCAAATATTTTTTTTTAAATTTTCCACTTCCCCCCCCAAAAATTACCTCCCATATACAGATATGGACTTTTTATAGGTTATCCTATAATCTATAAGTAGAAAACTAATTCCTGTATTTTTTTCAAAATTTTAGGTTCAGTAGTTTCGGAGATAAGGGGGGGGGGAATGGTCAAGCTTCGTCTATTTTTTTTGAATAACTTGGAAACCATTTATTTTAAAATTACAAAAAAAATACATTTAAGTTTATCTCAACAATATCTTTCATTTGATATGTCACACAATGCAGTTTTCAAATATTTTTTTTTAATTTTCCCCTTCCCCCCCCAAAAATTACCTCCCATATACAGATATGGACTTCTTATAGGTTATCCTATAATCTATAAGTAGATAACTAATTCCTGTATTTTTTTCAAAATTTTAGGTTCAGTAGTTTCGGAGATAAGGGGGGGGGGAATGGTCAAATTTCGTCTATTTTCTTGAATAACTTGGAAACTATTTATTTTAAAATTACAATAAAAATATATTTAAGATTGCCTCAACAAGACCTTTCATTTGGTATGTCACACGATGCAGATTTCAAATATTTTTTTTTAATTTTCCCCTTCCCCCCCAAAAATTACCTCCCATATACAGATATGGACTTCTTATAGGTTTTCCTATAATCTATAAGTAGAAAACTAATTAGTGTATTTTTTTCAAAATTTTAGGTTCAGTAGTTTCGGAGATAAGAGGGGAGGGGGAATGGTCAAATTTCGTCAATTTTCTTGAATAACTTGGAAACTATTTATTTTAAAATTACAAAAAAAATACATTTAAGATTGTCTCAACAAGACATTTCATATGATATGTCACACGATGCAGATCATATTTAATATCTAAACGGAAGTGTCTATGCGTTTAGGGGAAGCAAACTGTGCTTACGTCAGCGATGGCAGAACTATATACGTCAGAGTTTGGGGGTAGGGTGTAAATAGATTAAGAGTATGAACATTGTGGTCAAAGTGTCCAGCAGGGCGTTCAGCGAGGCGTTCAGCGGAGCGTGCAAGCGGGGAAAGAAAAAAGCAAACTCGCGGCGTTGTGCCATTATAGACCAATGTCTATAATGGCCCCACGGCGACGGATGTTGCGGGACGATCTCCGGCCACCGTAGGCGCGGGCATGCGGGCGGCGAGTAAAGGGCAACTCGCTGTCCGACCATGGACCATGCCCGGGTCGACGGCGCGTTGTGTTCCACGCGCGCCTCAAAGAGCGTCAGCACAATGACGGGGCCCCCCTTTAGAGGGCCACAGCCTTGCCGGGGTCGCGGGACATACGTATATCGCGACTCCGGTACGCAAAAGGGCTACCGAAGGACACCGTGGATTTTATTCAGTACAAGTCTGACAGTCCCTCCCGCCCTGCCCGGGGCTGGGAGGACTCATTTGATGATTTTACCACGAAAAAAAAAAAATGTCTATAATGGCACAACGCCGCGAGTTTGCTACCAATCAATGTTTTGGCATATTTTTAACACGAACGCTGTACGCCCCGCCCCGCTCAACGTATCGCTCGGCCGGCACTCAGGCCGTACGTTATCCTATAGGCTATAGAATGTTTTTGTGTGAGATCGATTAAATTGGCAGAAAAAGAAACACGACATTGTTAAAGCCGTTCGTAATGATGTGCTGCAGATTGTTTCATCTTTAACTTTGCCAAGCTCAAGGTTTGATGTACCATGGATGCGAATAAGACAAAAGGATTGTTTAAAGATCATCCAGTATTGTCAAGTGGTTTTCTTTAGTTTCTGCCTACTTCCGTTGAAATAAATATCTGCATAAAAACCTCTCATATAACGTCTCATATTCATGAGAGTACAAATGGAAAATACAACATTACGTATCAAAGAGTTCGAAAGATATATCTATAGGTTATTTGCATTTAGTAGAGGGCCAGCCATTCCCAGCAACTGGGCACAAGTACGGATTATTGATTGACCGGCCTGTTGGTCTAGTGGTTAGTGACCCTGACTGCTATGCCGGAGGTCGTGGGTTCGATTCCCACCCAGGACAAATGTTTGTGTGATGAGCACGATCATTTGTTCTGTGTCTGGGTGTAATTTATCTATAATATTTATGTATTTAGAAATATATAAGTATGTTTATCAGTTGTCTAGTACCCATAACACAAGCTCTGCTTAGCTTGGGACTAGATGGCGTTGTGTGATAGTTGTGGAATATTATATTATTATTATAAAAAATAAATGCTACCTATGTTAAAATTATTATCTTTTTATCTAATTCTATTATTACGTCTCATTCACGCACATTAAAAGCATTAACAGATTTACAAAGTTTACGCAAACGATTTGGCCTCGCATAAAGCGTTATTCGAACCGATTTTGCCACTTTCAAAGAGGCAATGGCGGAGATTATATTTTTGTTGGTACATTTTTAAGCTATACAGGTTATTTTTTTTGCATCTATAAATGTGCGGAACTCATGCCGAATCATCATAACAGCACGCTTATTATCTTGAAAGCTATTGTCAAACAGATAGGCGAAGCGAACGCGAAGCATTTTTGTTTGTAATGTATGGAATTGTTTGAAGCCTGTCACATAGATTATCGGATCGCTTTCGCTTTTCTATATGACAGGATTCGCTTCGTGTTCGCTTCGCGTTCGCCTTGCCTGTCTGTTTGACAATAGCAGAAATATTATTATCTGACCAATACACCTCACATTTTACTAATTGTGTCTTAAATCCCAATAAGATTAAGATTATTGTTAGCAATTGATCACAAATCTAGAATTCGTGGCTGATACTGAGAAATTCTTGACGGAAAAACGTAATACAACTTTTCCCAACCTGGGAATTAAACTCAGAACCTGTGCTCAGCATTCGTATTTCAAAACACTGGTCTCAGAACTTATTGGTTTTCAAAACTAGGAATAAATAAAACAAATTGTGGTGACTGACATTGATTACAATGATACTTTTCCTCTAACCATATAATATTACACCACAAGGAACCCACAACAAATAAATACGCCATAACATTACCCAAAATATCGAAATTTCAAGCAATTTCAAATGATTCCCACCCTTTACGGAATCGCTCCCTACTTGTAACCGGATATACGCCGCGAGCTTCTCGTGACCTCGGACTTCCGACTACGATTCGCCAAAACTGACGTGCTGTATCTTCACCAGTCTAACTTGAACTTCCTCACCCGTCTCACCTTCTAAGGAACTCGTAATAAGAAGGGAGTATACCACCAAAGAGGCGGGTCTAGCTACGATAGACAATTGCTCTACCAACAAGCAATCCATCTGGCAGAGCAAATAAATCGACAGTTTAATTTCGAAAGAAGGTTAGTTTTCTCGTAAGATACGATGAAGCTATAACTTATTTATCTTTGAGCTATTTCTCTTCGTTTGATCGGCAGGATTTAAAAGAAAATCGTAGAAAACATAAACCGAAACAGAACTTTATAGTCGGATTCAGGTTTTTATTGTAATGTGCGTCACGTTTGGTACAGTTTAGTGTAAATAACGCTATAAAGATTTAATATTCTCACTTGAACAATATCCCGCACATTTACTTTTATTTACAAACATTACCAACGAATAGGCAACAGGCTCGCCACCTGTTAAATGAGCTTTAAATATAATAATTGAAAGGGGTCAGTTGAGTTTTTTTTTATACGTGTTAAAAACAGCACATGTGTTCTCTTGCTACTGTCAGACTCAGTCATACTAAGATTAGATAAGACAGTTCTACGACCCCAGCAGACTTTGGCCCCTATGGGGGCCCGGTCAGTTGAAGTCAGCTGGGTTCATGGGGTCCGAATGCGTGTTTCCCTCACAGTCTGGTCGACGCTTCAAGGGAACAAGGTTTTGCTCTTTCTTTGACCAAAGAATTAGTATTGCCAGTCAACCAGGCAATGCTGCCAGGTTATTGGTCCCGGATGACAGCGATAAGGAGGAGTACCTACTTCGACGTCTAACTGTCCTTTTGTTTTTGCTGAGTACCGCGGTTTATGTATTGAAAGGTGTTTAAGGACACCTTTGCCTAACTTTCTTGGAATTACATACAAGTTATAATTATAATCAGCAAATTGCAACACTTACAGAAGGTAGGAAAAAAGTACCCACATGCAGAATAGTTACCTACTAGTTATGCACCACAGAACATTGCCACTAACAAAAATTATACCATTAAGTATTTCCCTTGCTCCATTACAGCGATCATCTTGCGTATAATGTGCCCTCATAATATCAGATATTGCGAATGTTACCAATAGAGATCATTCATAAATTACCACCATAACGGTCCTATGACCCTAAAACTCACAACGAACAAGGGTTTTTGTATTATTATTTACTTTTATTTTTTTTTTATTCCGGTCACGTACAGCCGCACCTAGGGAAAAAAGTCTTTATATTGTTTCCCCGTCTTTTTTTTCTTTCTTTAATTAGGCTCAAAAGCCCAAGTCTTGTTCTTAAAACAATTAAATAAATTAGTATATTTAATTGATTTTTAGAGTTTGTCGACTTTTTTTTTTTCGTGGTAAAATCATCAAATGAGTCCTCCCAGCCCCGGGCAGGGCGGGAGGGACTGTCAGACTTGTACTGACTAAAATCCACGGTGTCCTTCGGTAGCCCTTTTGCGTACCGGAGTCGCGGTATACGTATGTCCGTCGACTTCGGGTGTTTTTGTTATTTTTCTGGCTCGTGTAGGATTGGTAATTTAAGAGAATATTTCATATTATTAAGACCCACTTTCGGGTATGGTTTTTTGTTTACATTCTTAGTATCAAAATACAAACATTTTTTCTTACCTCTGAGGGGTCAGTACAAATATTCAATCAATTCTAATGGTTATTTCTACATTCTACAAATAAATATTATTAATGCATAGGTATACCCGTTTATATATTCATATTGCGCTTTCACGTCAAAGGCTCAAGTGGCAAGCAATAGACAAAGCAAGGGGCAAGCAAACTCCCAGGATAGAATTCCAATTTAAACTGATGCTGATGTAGCTAAATAACAGTAATTTATCTAAAACGACTGTCTTTTTTAATTCCTTGACATTACTTCTTGGTATGACTTGTTTTCAGACTTTCAGACCAGACTACATCTACTATGACCACCAGGAGCTCTCAACACATAACTGAATAAACTTCGTTTATAATAACCAAGAATGAACATAACAACATTGTAATTCATGGTTATTGAACAATACCAACATCACTGCGACTAAATTCACCCTAATATTACCTACATAATTTTGTACCGCATAAACAAAATCCCAGGATAAGATTCCAGTTTACTGATGCAGCTAATTATTTAAAACGACTGTCTTTTTGAATTCCTTGACGATACTTCTTGATATGACTTGTTGTCAGACTTTCAGAACAGACTACATCTACAATGACCACCAGGAGCTCTCAACACATAACTGATTAAACATCATTTATAATAAACAAGAATCAACATAACAACACCGTAATTCATGATTATTGAACAATACCAACATCGCACAATCATTGCGACTAAATTCACCCTAAAATTACATAATTTTGTACCGCATAACCTTTCCAAAATATTGTCACCCCAAGGGTGCGGCCCGCTTTATCTAAAACTACGTCGAATTTAACCCTCTACCGCGGGAGCAACAATAATTCCATTCGACGTTTCGATAACCAAACATGGCGCGTTTTTCGAACGCCAAATAAACCTATCCACACAAGTTAGTATCAGAATCTAGGGGTACTTTGTACCACAGCTTGTGCCATCTCAATATGGCTTGATTAACCGTTCAGAGTTGACTCGTTACAACATTAGCATAATACCAACTGATGTTTCTACATAGGGAGTAGCGTATTTACATATAATTTGAATTTTCGCACAAAGCACCGAATGGAAAAATTCGCTGGTGATTCAGCTGGCTTGTGATTTTTAAGAGTAGCTATTAAATATTTATTGCGATCTTTTAAAGGAATTAATATTGTTTTTAATGGAATTGGGAAGTTAACTTTGACGTTTCCTTTTTGTTTGCGTCTAAAGGTGCCGGTTGGCGCGCGAGACCGCGACAGGAGACAGCGACAGGAGACAGCGACACTTGTCATTACCTACTGTTAAGAAGTGTCGCGGTCTCCTGTCGCGGTCTCGCGCGCGAACCGGCACATATACATTGCCTAATGTTAAGTAGTGTCGCGGTCTCCTGTCGCTGTCTCGTGACACCTTTAGACAATTCTTGATCTTTGGCTTGTTAGTTACGTCAACATATTGCAGTATTTTTGAAAATGATGTTTTACCGAAATGAAATGGTTCTTTAGACAAATACAAAACATTGAAGAGGAAGGCTGAGAAAAGACGTAAACTAAAACCTACGGCTCAGTGGAGTGTTTGAGCTATTGGCTGCTGTCTCTGTATGTCGTGGGTTCGACTCCGGCACCGAACATGATATATATGAACTACAATTAGTTGTTCCGGATCTGGCTGTTCGTGTATCTAAGCTTAAATGTTTGTAAACCCACGACACTGAAGTAATTTGTAATGCGCGGTATCCTTTTGTTAAATAACGTGGTTTACATTTATTTTTGCATTCTACAAATAAAATCAATATCAATTTATTACAAAGTTCCCTTTTTTTTAGCGTGGTAAAATCATCAAATGAGTCCTCCCAGGGCAGGGCGGGAGGGACTGTCAGACTTGTACTGACTAAAATCCACGGTGTCCTTCGATAGCCCTTTATGTTCCGGGGTCACGGTAATGAGATAAGTCCCGCGACCCCGGCAGGCTTTGGCCCTCTAGAGAGCCCGTCATTATTCTGACGCTCTTTGAGGCGCGCGTGGAACACAACGCGCCGTCGACCCGGGCATGGTCCATGGTCGGGCAGCGAGTTGCCCTTTACTCGCCGCCCGCATGCCAGCGCCTACGGTGGCCGGAAATCGTCTTGCGACGTCCGTCGCCGTGGGCGTCACCACCGCAGGTGTACAAAGTTCCCTTGAACGAAAGTATTTGAAAAAAAAAGAATCACCAATTTTGCTTAGTAACGCAACGAGGATCTGCTTTAATAAAAAATAGTTTTACCTTTCAAAAGAGTAGATTGGAAAATCCTAAAACTAGACACTTGAGACTTGGCAATCAGGGGTTCCAAAAAGACCACTTTAGCGGTACCAATAATATCTATTCTGTTGCTCGAGTAATAGAGTTCAGTTTACCATATAAGAACTTTATAGCTATTTTTAATACAATACTGTTGAAGTGGCCTAGTAGACCCTCAGGCTAGCATCACAAGAACTAGGTGTCTTATCTCAAACGCTCTCAAGGTCCCAATGTCGGAATAATTTCCGGAGAAAAGTAGGAAATTAAGTACATAATTATATTACATTTACCTGATAGTAAATAAGTTAGTGTTATCTTTTAATCAAAAACTTTGAGGCGTTAGTGAAGCGAAATACGTCGTCACGATTTCTATAAAGTTTTTTTTTTAATTTGTTTCACTCTGAAATTAAAACGACCTATTACTGGGTCGTACAGTTTTGTTGGGTTTCTCATTAGATTTTTTGTAAGCAACAGCTTTGAGTTCGAATTTACCACATTTTTTTTAAATAGCTCTGCTCCACACCAGGAATTTACTAAACACACAGATCCGGAACAACTACGCACAGAACTACAAATATTTGTTCCTTGCGAGGATCGAACCCGCGCCACGCTACGCAGCAGTCAATCGCTCAGCCACTGCGCTTATTACATGGTATTCAATCAAAACTGGCACTTAAATGTACCTACTGTAAAGTTCACTTCTTCTTAACTTGCAAGCGTGTTCACATGTTGTTATGTTATACTTCATGTAGGTATCTAGATGGTACATACACAGTTTTTTAAACTCATTCCTTGGTGAAAGATCCTTCGTCCTTTAAGGGAAGTTTGTGCAAAATATCATGTTTCTAATCTAAACTACATAAATATTATATTTTCGCTGCTTTGTCTATCAATTCGTTTAAGGATTTCATAAAGTAGAATATAGCCTACTTCTAATTTTACATTTTAGAAATTCAATATCAAGTTCAATTGATTCCATTTTCAAAATTGTTCATTCGATCTTCAATTGTTTTGGCCTTTCAATGTTACCTATTGAAGTTGTTTATTTTCGACTATATCGGATCACTTTGGTAAGTAGGTCCTTATTTTAGTCGATCAATCAATAGGGTTATTATTTATTCATTCACAAAAATAGGTTGGGTTTATCGAAAGTATTTTGATAACAATTGGGTTACTTCCACATAATTGATACTGCTTTTTAAAATAAACCGAATGCTACATTACTATGGAAAACTATGTATTATTCAATACAAGGTTTTTAATAAATACATAGTTTTTCTTTCTCTAAATTTTGTGTGCCCGGCAGTGTCCATATTTTGATGTTTTACCATATAATTTTTTCCCATCTTTGTAACATTATGGAATGCAATAAAGAATTGGGAAATGAGTATTGAGTAATTTCGTGGAATACTTGACGAGTGAGTTTTGTTAGTGTCTGATAATAATTATGTAGAAAGCCAAATTATAAAACAAATCCCACAAAGAATTCCTATTGAAACCTTACACTCACAGTCTCACATCCCACATCAATTGTTAGTTATTTTATTTGAAATTTTCAGACTTCTCTCGAATTTTATGTTCCCAGACCGGCTTTATAATTGTCAAAATGGATTACAAAGCTGGAATAAATGACTGAAAATCTATCATGTCTTTTATCCTTCGTAATCACACATACGTCCAGCGAACTCATTCCGCCATCCAAAACCGAGGCACGAAACAGTTTCCCTCAGAATTTTTTCACTCGAAAAAGGGTAACCTGATTACCCCAGCTTGCTCCCTGACAATAGCCGCCCGACACTCATAATTACATTTGCATAAAGACTAGAATCGCTTGCTGACATTGTTGAAACAAGTGAGCTGGATTAAGCCACGTAAAATGTAATGAGCCCGTCTGATAATGGTATCGAGTCATTAGAACATCGCAGTTCGATGCGTAGGGTCTTAGTTAGTGTGACGTCATAGTTTAGTGTGGGTGACCACTATCTATATTGGAAACATTTAGATCAGAAAATAATGATAATACATAGTGCTCAAAATAAGTAACCATAATTGCTTCTAGGTTTCAGCTCAGTTTTACTCAGGGTCAAACGTAATAGCCGTAGATAGTAATTGAATATTTAGTGTATTGTAGTGAAAAATAAACACTTACCGAAATTATAAATACCAGCAATGTTTAAAATTATGAAACTTAAGCAACGACCATTTATAACTAGACGCCTCATACACGATCTGACTAAAGAAAATTATTCTGTCAAGTCGCTGAGGTACGACGTAAGCGAGGGAGACGGGGTACTGCGTTCTGATTGGCTAATACTGCGTTCTGATTGGCTAACTCAAGGTCAGTGCGACACGGGGACTCACAGGAGTGGTCGAGACACGACGGTTATAAGATTTTCTTACCTAATGTGTTGACAGACATCGGTCGCCTGTGATTAGGAGTCTAGTTATATATGGTCGTTGAACTTAAGCCTCCTGCAGACACACGTGATTAATCGGGCGGGGCGACATGTCGCGGTCCATTCGCAGTATTTTTAGAGTGGAAATTAGCTTGGCTCGTTGTCGCAGCGCGATTAATCGCGTGTGTCTGCAGGAGGCTTTACAAGCAATTCCTAAAACAGGTTTCAAATAATAGCTAAATTAAACTACTTACCAGCTCACAAAGAAAAGAGCAAATATAATCAAGAAAAAGACTACCTACAACCTAGCAACATTAATCAAAAGCGAAAAAAAAATGTATCACAGAAAAAAAACACTAATGACAAAACAAATCCAAAGCATTTTACAACACTTGAACACAACATCATAATTCTAGAAATAACAAATGGCGCCTTTGACACGAATTGAACAAATCCATTTGAAACACCGACGTTCCATTAAATTGAGTATGTTTTATATCATCTAATAAAAATGTTTCATGTGCTCTTTGTTGGGGCCATTAAAATTTATGGTTATTAAAAGTATAGAGGCTTTGTCGCCTACTTTACTCTTAGTATGTCTGTCTTGGGAGTATGTTTGGTCGCAAGTATAAAGTAGAGCCGGGACGCCCTAGAGCGATACATACTGACCTTATTGGTGTTCTTCAAAAAAGGTTATAAACGATTTATTCCCTAGCAAGTAGACTAGCTGTATAAACGATTTATTCTCGTTGAATCCCATTTTTAGGATGAAAAAGTGTGCAAAGATTCTGCCTACACTGATGGAAAAAGATATGAATTGATATGTGTTTTCATGTGTCGGCCATCTTCTGTAGTTGTTCGTGTCATCTTGATTTGATCGGAAAAAATATATATAGATCTAAATCAGGGTGGCCTAAAAATCAATCGCGGTGATAAGACTCCTCTTTGAGAAGCACCAGAGTGGCCTCAAGAAGGCGATGCAGGTAATGTTGTAGAGCGCGAGGGAATAGGAAAACCACTTTTTTTGCGAAGCAATAATGATAAGGGAGAAGGAAGCAGAATGCGTGCGGGAGAGGCAATGCTCCACCTCATGCTCTAGCTGCCCGCCTCGTGTGGGTTAACCTATTATTAGGTACACTCATGCCCATAGTTCAGTGATTACTACTGTAATTTAATGTTACTCGTATATCAGTCTGAAAACCTAAATGATTCTCATTTAAACACCCAACAATATTAACCTCTTAAAATATAACTTCCCCCGCCCGTACTTATGTCAATATACGTCGCGTGTTAGCAAGACATTATAACGTTCGATTCTCCGTCGAATCGTTATGAGATCTTTATCAAAGCGATGAGCTACTAAATTTAATTTTTAATTAACTTAAACTGTCAGTTTGAAGGCTTAAAGACTTATTATCGGACAGGATTTCATTTCCAAGAAGTTTTTGACATCGAATTGATGAGTAAATATGGTTTCTTTGATCAGTGTTTGGTTTGCTGGTTATGATTAGTGAAATATAAAATATTTCTATGAAAAATATCTGGGATAGTTCAATGCCAATCAGCCTATAAATGTACCCACTGCTGGGACACAGGCCTCCTCTCTGTGCGAGGGAGTGAGCCATAGTCTATCAGGCGGGCCCAGTGCGGACTGGTAGATGTCTGTCTTCGAATTTTTGGTACTTACTAGGACACGCCGGTTTCCTCACGATGTTTTCCTTTTTCACGTTTTCGGAACAGTGATAATTAAATAAATAACACAAGGTAATGCGCCTGGTTGGGTTCGAACCACTGGGCTACCACTGCTCAATTTCAATGTTGCTAACCCCAATATTAAACATCGCTCGAAATAACATTTGTCATTTTTTTATTTGTGCGGCTGCTGCAAGTACCGACAACCTCAAACGGTGCAAATACAATGGCTTGACTTCTAGCTATGTATTTGAGCCGTTTGGGGTTGAAACACTAGGGCCATGGTCCGATTGCCCACCGAGTCTTCAAAGATATCGCCAAGCGTATAGTCGACGCCTCACGTGACCAGAGGGCTGGCCTATTTCTTAGTCAAAGGAACAGCATTGCCATCCAACGTGGCAATGCTGCCAGCGTTCTGGGCACTTTCCCCATTGACAGGCAGCTATGTGGATGAGTTTCTTGACGCCATTTTTTTTTAATTTTAGTTTTAATTTAATTATTTTTGTAAATATTTTAGTTTTTAAATGTAGTGTACATATATAGGTTTTTTATAATTAATAATTACGTACTTCTATTATAAATGAGAAAGTTTGTGAGGAATTAAAAATACACATTTGTCAAATAGGTACATAAATCATGCATTAATTTATACATACAAAGTATACAAAGCGAGCAGTGAACAGAAGAAAATTCTAGGAAAATTCGTTTTCACAAGAGTTCACAATATGTTTATCGTTGCTACAGTAATGTGTACATGGAATTCTTGGTAAATGATAATGAATAATTTACTCCAGTAATTTTGAACGAAATAATTACAAATTAATATATTTAGGGTATTGCGTAAATAAACTAGGATGACAACATTAGGTACATTATACTTGATTATATTACAATTGTGTTAACGTAATATAATTTCATGCTGGTACTTCCCGAGTGATGCATATTACGTTCGAACAATGTTGATAAATTCAATAATGATCACAATTACTTTATCAATATTATGTTTGATATTACCTTTGTTCTTCTACACTTTCCATTAACTTCCTACTTTTTTTTTGCACGAGGTAGTGAGTTCATATGCGTGCAAGCCATTTTTAAGCTCGTCTTGGAAATCACGGTGAAAAAATCTGGGAAATCATCGTGAGGAAACCTAGACTTATAATTAATTTTTTTTTATTATAATTATGAATAATTAATTTTCCATAAGTCCACAGCCATGTCAGAGGCCTATGGGGTTCCGAGATCAAAACTGGCACCACAAGTCGGTCACGTCCTGACACTAAAATAAAATAAAAAACAAAATCCTACGCAACTAATAAATGCACTCAACTCAACGTCTTCGCAATAAATTCCACCGCGACGTATACAAAATCAAAAGAAGCTGGGTGTATACATAAACAACAGATTGCAATGCTTAACAGAGTCCTCATCGGGTAAATGTTCTTATTTGTTGAATGCTCCACGGGCGCCTCTGAGGCGGAATCTTCTATTTGAATAATTTGATTAAAGAACACTGCAGACGCTGATTTTTTTTTTTGTAAGTAGGTCAGTTCTGGTTTTCCCTTTCACAGCGCAGACCTTTGTAATAGCTTGTGCAATTCAATAATAATGAAAACTTATTAAAATAGTCAAATTATTATCAAGCCGCATCCAACCGGTTTTATTGGAAATCTATAGGGGAGGCCTATGTTCAGCAGTCGATGAGATTATGAATGAAATTATTATTAATGCTGTTCATTTATGTAAATTATTTATTAGTGTTTCACACTTATTTAATGCTAATAACTAATTACTGATATTATGTATAACATAAAAAATAACATTTTTTAAAGTAATAACGCATAATATAAAATTAGGAAGTTACCTCAGTTTACTAAAAATGTAAATAGAGATAAGCTAACTCTAATCTGGGCTATAAGTAAGAAAAATATTGTTAAGAAAAACCTTGAAATTTTTTATTAGTGTTGGGAAATCCTTTGTTTCCAGTTTTGCTGTAGTGACATTGATAGAGCATGTTTGTAACTAATCGGTCATGTAAGGCAACTGGAAATTATTTGACGTTGTAAACAAAAAAAGACTAGCCCTAGATGCAAAAAAGGATCATTCACTAGAAGGCAATTTAAAGACTTCACAGTAGCTTAGTGAATACCAAACTGTTATTTCGACACGGAGCAACGCTGCACACAAGGCTATATCTTTATAGAATAGCACTGCTACAGAATATAACATCACGTCAACTTTCTGTCTAGCATTAGGCAGAGGTATACTTTTGTAATACTCGCAATAAACCGTTATAAATTCCACGTAGTAGAAGATTTTATTTATATTGAAAACATCAACATGGTTGATACTAAGTATCAACCATGTTGATGTTTTGAAGAAATTCCAATTGGAAACACGCAGTAACAGTAACGGCCCGTTCTCGACTTTAAGCTATTGTCAAATAGACAGGCAAAGTGAATGCGAAGCAAATGCAATCCGAATCCTGTCATATAGAAAAGCGAAAGCGGTCCGATAGTCTATGTGACAGGCTTCAAACAATTGCATACATTACAAACAAAAACGCTTCGCTTCGCGTTCGCTTCACCTGTCTGTTTGACAACAGCTTTGGTGCGACGAGTGGCGTGAAAAAAAAAGAATTACCTACTTTGTAAGTACGCGAATTCGCTACTGGAGGCGCCTCGTAGCGTGTTTCAAACCATTCTATACATTTGATCTTATTGCTCACCGCCCTGTGCTCAATCACCGTTCACAGTGGCAAGGTTGTGAAAGGACCGTTACCTATACATGACCAGGAATAAATCACCACAAAAAGTTAAGTGACAACTTAAGCATTCCATTGATACAACATTACCATCCACCATCTCAACAACAACAAAACATTTTGCAACAACTCGCCACTCGCATATCACTTCCCTAACAAAACCCACCACAAATCACCAACGCTTACAACCTTATTACTTAACTTATAAGGCTCAAAACACCATAAACACACATCCTTTATAAATCTTTATCGATTGACAGTTCAAGATGTTTTCGATTCTATTTATCTGTACTTTGAAGTGTGTTCAATCTGATCTTTTATTACGTGAAAGTCAAGCCAGCCTGTGTACTGAAATGCCCAATCGGGAAATCTATGTTACTTAAATTGAGTTTTTACGCTTAGTAGGTATAAAGACTGGCTTACATTTTGTGAGGAGATATTGTTACTCGTATTCCCCTGATACAGGAGTGGTAGAGCGACGCTTTTAATTTCGCAGAGAATTTTACTAGGTAATCAGTAGGTAGGTTTTCAGTATTTAATATTTTTAGACATAAGTCTCCGATTTTGACACTTTGTTGAAAAGGAATGAATTCGCCGCGAAATCGTCTTGCACAAATTCATACCCGCATTGGCGAGGTATTGGGCGAAAATACATCACTTTCACAAGCATCGTTTGAATTCATATAGTACGCACGCGCAAATTGCGTGCACTTCGCTAGATCCTCGACTCGTGCGTGATATGCGCATGCAGCGCGCTACTAGGGATGTTAGAAACGCCTTGCCTATGCATTGATTTGGCGTGCGTAAATATAATACATAGCGAATGCATGTCCCTAATGAAATAGAGCAGCAGTATTTTTAATCAAAAATTCTCTGCTGAGTGAATTTTTCCTAGATTGATTCATTTATTATGTTTCTTAAAATATAAAAATACTCAGTTTATGCTTTTTAATAGCAGTGAAACGTATAATAGCTTTGGAGCAAAATGCTTGGTAGTATAAAGTTCGAGTAGTGGTTGGAAACATAATTTATAATTTTAGAACTTATAGAAATCCTATTACGTAGTTCCTGGAAACCTACACACCAACACAGTACACCTTAATACCCATGTTTAAGATACATTTTACTAGGAATTTGCTCATCTCATCTTATTTCATAGAAAACAGGTCATTCAAGGGCCCCGGATTACAACAAGTTTTAAGCTATTGCATAGCTTTTATCGCGGGCTCTGACCGCGGCGCGGCGCGGCGACCGAATCAAAAAATTTCCAAAAACCTAACGAAAATACTTGACACCACGCATCGTCTAACATCGTTTCAGTTCTGGAGACTTCGGCAATCATAAAAATATCCGTCATAAAAACAATTTACTTTTTCTTACTGATTCTAAACGGCCAGCTACAAAAGGAGTTTTCACAATGAAACCTACTTATAAAATTCTCCTACAACAAAGAAGTTCTTTATTACAGTAGTGCACCACAAACATTTTAAATAAATTATATTCTCGTTAAATATAGGCGGTAGGCGATTTTATTCTTTAAAATAAGAAAAATGTTATGCAATAGCTTCACCGCGGCAGTCTCCGAGTGCCACATGTATTTTTTTTTATTGTGGTATCATCATTAAATGGGCAGGAAAAGCACCATCTACGGCGGGATGGGAGGGACTGTCAGACTCGATAACCATGTCAATGAGAATACTGTCAAAAGTATTTAAGAAGAAAACCAAATTCAAAATGGCTCGAACGACACATCACTGAGCACCGAATAAACAATAAAGCTGAATACTTTTCCCTTGAGCCATTACAGCGTGATTGCGTGCGTATTTCACCGGGTCAATGACCTATAATATACTAACGTAGGTAATTATAGCAATAAATAACAATTTAGGGCAGTTTTTTTTTGTTTCTGCGTAGATGCTATCAGTTCTCCGCTGATTATGATGATTAAAATCTTTGTGTCTTTTGTGAAACCTTGAAAGTATTTAATAGGGATAAATGCTTTTTTTTCTTATCGTGGTAAAATCATCAAATGAGTCCTCCCACTCTGGGCAGGGCGGGAGGGACTGTCAGACTTGTACTGACTAAAATCCACGGTGTCCTTCAATAGCCCTTTATGTTCCGGGGTCACGGTAATGAGATAAGTCCCGCGACCCCGTCAGGCTTTGGCCCTCTAGAGAGGGGGCCCCGTCATCATGCTGACGCTCTTTGAGGCGCGCGTGGAACACAACGCACCGTCGACCCGGGCATGGTCCATGGTCGGGCTGCGAGTTGCCCTTTACTCGCCGCCCGCATGCCCGCGCCTACGGTGGCCGGAGATCATCTTGCGACGTCCGTCGCCGTGGGCGCCAACCACCGCGGGTGGGGCGGAGGGAGGACATTGTCCTCTCCCTCACGCGGCCCGCCTCAGGGATAAATGCTTGTGTTAGAAATTATTATAGACATTATAAAAACACAATAACACTTTTACTTTACACGGAAATCGATCCCAAGACGTCTGCCGCAGCTTGTCAGTAGTTGTCATTGCAATCACAACTATTAAGCACCGGGCGTAGATGCAGCGAGCATTGTGCCCGGTTGCGGCATGAGCCGGGTTGACTCGTTGGTATAAATAAAAGCCTAAGTGTAATTCCGCTATTCAGTTTTAAAATCCAAACTTTCACTTCAGTATTGCCAATTTCATAAAAAAATATACATGGTAAATCAGTCAGTCCTTTTTAAATGGAGTGGATGGAGCTGCAGACTCTTACTGACTAAATAACTATAGTCCTTCGTTTGCCTTTTCGATTCAGGTATTCTGCTAGGTCGCGGGAATGTCTTATCAGGTAACCGTGGCCCCGGAACGTAAAGGGCTATTGAAGGACTCCGTGAATTTTAGTCAGTACAAGTCTGACAGTCCCTCCTGCCCTGTCCTGGGTGGAGGGACTAGTTGGATGATTTTACTACGTAAAAAAAAAAACAAAATTAAAAACCGGCCAAGTGCGAGTTGGACTCGCCCATGAAGGGTTCCGTAGCAGCAAGCATATATTAGAAATATAATTATATTGAGATTAGTAAGTAATATACACAAACAATAAAAATAACTTTGTTTTTCATAGTATTTGTATGAATGGCAAAGTTATATTTGCGGTTTTTGAAAATGTACTGTATCTCAAAAACTGCTAACTGTATCTCATCCAAACCAATTTTCGTTGGTAGTTTTGGTTGAGGTCTACATTATATATTTTTTTTACTTTTATCATTCTCTTATTTTAGAAGTTACGGGGGGGGGGACACACTTTTTACCACTTTGGAAGTGTCTCTCGCGCAAACTGTTCAGTTTAGAAAAAAATGATGTTAGTAACCTCAATATCATTTTTAAAGACCTATTCATAGGTACCCCACACGTATGGGTTTGGTGAAAAAAATTTTTTTGAGTTTCAATTCTAAGTATGGGGGGCACCCCCAAAATTTGTTTTGTTTTGATTTTTGTGTGAAAATCCTAATGCGGTTCACATAATACATCTTTCTACCAAGTTTCAACAGGATAGCTCTTATACTTTCGACAAAAAGTGGCTGTGACATACACGGACAGACAGACAGACATGACGAATCTATAAGGGTTCCGTTTTTGCCATTTGGCTACGGAACCCTAAAAAGGTACCTATATCATCAGCTAACAGTCTCGCGATCCAGACAGTGTTGTCCGCCAAGTGGCGTAGCTAGACGGAGGCGAAGTGGACCCTAGCCCCCGGCCACGCACCTAAAAGGGGCCTCGCGTTCAGAGAAAAAAATAAAAATTCTTGACGACGGCTATCACCAGTCAGTACAGTGCAACACTTCTACTAAGAAATTAACATGACCTATAAATATATTACTTGTGGTGTCTGATGAGTGGGAACTAAAAGAGCCTAAGAGGCCTCCCAATGCTGATGTCGCCGACGATCACGTTTAGGTCAATCGCCGCCATTGCTCGCGCGGGGCCCCATGTTGCAAAAAAACTCGTAACTTGGTACGTTTTTTTTTTGTTACTGGGAATTGAAGTCGTCTTGCCCCCTCCTAAATTCGATTTCGCTACGCCACTGGTCTTGCCTAATTTTAGCAATTACATTCTACATTTAAATAAAAACACCAGTTTTCATAACAAAAATAGGCCCCAAAAGCTTCCGCCTTCCTCCCTCACTGTCAATAATAATTTAAATATTGTGCTCATTGTATTGACGACGACATAATCGCTTCCTCCATTCTCAAGCTAATTGAAGGGATCAAACGTTTGAACGATTGGATGCCGATAATCCCTCCTTTGTTACTTTCTATACACTTTTGTTACTTTGGAACACAAAGTGAGGTAATGAGATTACGCCGCAACGTGGGATGGTGAAATTTTTTATTTTTATTGTGTTGGTATTATTACTTTGAATGGGTTTTTAAACATACTCATTTTGCAAAAGAGAGCCCATATCACGAGTTTTCACTATTTTACTTTACAGCATCTTTCCAGTATTTATAGCGTTTTTTGTATGGAAAATGGAACAACGCCTCTGGTGTACGAAGAAGGAACGAATTTTTTCCTTGAAATTAAATGTCAAAGTTCCAGTTTACTTTACGTCACAATAAGTGAAAACTCATGATAAGGCCTCAGTATCTTCATTTGAAAGTTCAAAAGTTCAGAGATTCCGCTTTCAATTTTTTTACGGGCTGACTTCTAAATTCAAAAGGAAGCCTCATGAATTGAACGAAAATAAATATGACTCGATTTTGAAATAAAAAAATAAACTTCAGGTGACTAAGATATCAATGATTGTGAAGTCCATTTTTATTATTGAAATTGGTAAACGGGTCATTTATTCTATCATCTGGAAGATAGCATTATCTATCTATATCCAGCACTCCCAGCTTAAGGCGCGGGCCACACAGAAAAGACGTAACGCGAGGACGCGTCGCGGACGTGCGTAAATGTATGAGAGTCGCGCCCGCACCCCGTCTCTTCTGTGTGTTTTACCTCGCGACGCTTCTATACATTTTGTATGAAAGAGACGCCGAAAAGACATATGTCTCCGCCCCGTCTGCGTCTTACGTCTTTTCTATGTGACCCGCGCCTTAGGCAGAAGAGGACACCGTGTGGTTTTAGTAAGTCGAGTCTGACATTCCCCTCCGTCTTCCCCAGGCGGAGGAAGTCCATGAGGATTGCCACACGTAAAAAAAATGTGACTAACCGGGCGTGGATGGTCAGAAAAAGGAAAAAAAAGAAATAAAAGATTTTTTTATCATAAATATTGCGAAATGTTATTCTTGTAACTAACCATGAGTATACTACGTCTTATGACAGCAATCTAGTTTGTCTTAATTATTTCCAAAAACTGCATGAAAACATTACAGTAAAATATGGATAAAAATCTGATTAAAGTTTTCAATGCAATTTTACGTTATTTTAAGTTCAAAGTTAGATATGAAATCAGTCAGTAAAATCACGCTTGGTTTCAAATATACAACGTGAATTCATGCCAAAATCCTTTGGCGGAGTATTATGAAAGTTGATAGGACAGATAACAATCAAGAATAGGAAGTATAACAAGAATAGTAAGAGCTTAATTAGAATGCAGCCATGCAGTCCTGTTTAAAAATATGATTCTGGTAAAACGAGGATTCAAAAATAGAAGTTAGTTAGATGTGTAATCAATGATAGGTAAGGTAAAGCGACCTGTTGTCGACGTTTTATAAGTGCCCTCATGGGCCTATGTGAAAAAAAAAAAAAAAAAAAAAGATGTAGTTGCTGTTTTTAGGTGGTAAAATCATTAATTTTTAATGAGTTCTCCCGCCCTGGATGCAGTGGAAAAGACTGTCGAACTCTTTCTGATTAAAAATTCACCCTGCTTCTTCCATTCCCCAGGTAAAGATGTACCTACCTTTCTTCTATGCAGGAATCGAACCCACGACACGCAACGAAGCAGTCAATTACTTAATCACTACATTAAGAGGGCTATTACAATATGAAAGAACACAGTTTCTGTCAATCTGACATCGTGATGCCCCACGAATAGAAACAAAACACAAACAAAAGAACTGTGCCTCGTATACCAGGAAGAAAACAACATGAGCTTTTGCCACTTTTCTTTCGAATAAACAGAGTGAGATCCCGGGGCTTCCAGACACTACTTATTTTCTTAGTTACGAATGGATAATACGATAAATGTCATCAAACTATTCTATAAAAAATATCTTGTTATGATATATTTCAAGTATTAATATTCTTTCCAGTGAATAATTGGAATTAATAACTTTTTTTAAATTAAATTTTTGTGATTATTTAGAATTTACGATATGGTAGTCTTCGACTTATACAGCAAGCAGTCATTTTTGTCATGTATTCAGAGACATAGTTATGGACGCAAAATTAGCCACTTGGGATAATTAAGGTGACATGGATAAGGAGATATAGCCAGAAAAGTTGGGTTTAATGGTCGAATGTTCCCAAGTAGTGCTTCAAAATGTTTGAAACCTGTGTCAAGTGAGGGGTAATATGGGATACTAAGACAGGAAACCTCCACGTGTGCCCGTGGACTGGAGTTCCCTCTCGGATACGTCCGGGGGGAAAACCAGTTTTTCGGGCCGGTGCACCCTGGGATGCGGGCAAAAACTCTTCCTTAGGCACTGTGTGCCTAAGGGGTTTCTTTGCCCGTATGCGAATAGCCTGTCGGGTGGACGCTCCAACGCGTGTCCCCGTGAACAGCAGAGGGTACAGCGGCGGAGCGGGCTTACGGACGGTGAGTAATGGGTAAGCTCGCCGTCCGACCAACGGCCAAGCCCGGGTCGGTGGCGCGTCGTGTTTCACGCGTCACCGACGGGGCCCCTTATGGGGCCAAATGCCTGCCGGGGTCGCGGATTTTTCTTAGTCCAGGATACCGTGGCCCCGGAACGTAAAGGGCATCCGAAGGAACACGGGTGGATTTTAGTCAGTAAGAGTCTGACAGTCCCTTCCGCCCCACCCAGGGCGGGAGGACTCATTGATGATTTTGCCACCCCAAAAAAAAAAAACAGTGAGGGGTAATATCACAAAACGCCGTGATCGGACGAAAATATGTAAGGCCCAAGAATCAAGTTCGTTGAACCGCGCAAAGAGAGCGATAAATCTACCACGTGGACCATACAAACTCTATTGCGACGAGCCACAGGCACCCCTATAATTGACTAGGCTATTTTGAATCGACACCATGAAGATTAAAATATTCAAGAAGCTGCTTGGTTCGCCTGCAGTTAACTGTAGCGTATGGTGAAAAACGTTAAACAATTGCAAATGAGAAAATTTATTGAACTGTTTTGACTGGGCTTCAGTGCTTCCTATGGTGGGTTACTGCTGGGTTATTTTTTTTTAATAAAGTAAGATCTATTAGAGTGTAGAGAAGATCTTAACAACAGGTTTCAGATCTTTCTTGAAACAGACTGTTTCGGTGAGCTCTAAATTATGCTCTGGGATGGTTATTTCTATTTTGCAAAACTGGGCTTGCGCTTCCTAACGAAGATATATGTAACTGCTCAAAATTGCGTAGAGAATGTGGTGCAACTCCACATTTTTTCATTCGTACGGAGTACCTGAGTTAAACTTAGATCAATTTGAAGCGCCGAGTGAATATGACGCGACTAACAGTGCACAGATTCGCTGATGCTCGAATTACGATGTTACAGTGGTCACTCAGAATTTTTATCTGATTTCTACTGAGCATAGAAAATTTTCGGTATTTAATCCAGAACATTTCACCTTCAATCAAATAACACAGGGTAAAAGAGAAATTTTGAAGAACTCTTTGGAACATTGGTAACGTTATTTTTCGATTTTATTATTTTATATGAAACTTGATACATTCCTGTAATTTCTCACTTTTGATTAAATTTCGTTATTTTAACGATTATTGAAATGCTGACTTATTTTTTATGTATTTCCATCTAAAATCGTCAATGACATTTTAATATTTTGTTTTGAGTAGTATATTCATTGAATAAAATTCACAAATATCAGGAGAAAAAATGTTCGCCCAAGCAACACGTAAAAATTAAACACCAATTAGCAGTTTATAGCTGCATTGCATTTGTAAAAAAGCTGACGTGATAGCTTTATCTTGAATAATACAGTATTTTAGCTTTAATTACACTGAAAGCTTGATAAGTTCTGCATAAGATTGTTTTTTTTTTTACTTTATTCCAATAAAAGTGACTGAGACAGCTAGTAGCTACATAACAGAGAAAAATTCAGCTTTGTGCTGAACAACTTTGAAAAATATTTCAATTATTCAGCTTGATTCTGAATAGTTTATTGTTTGGTTTCTTTAAGCTGCATAACCCGGCAAACCGTACTCATTTATTCAGAATATGGATACTGATTACTTTTTTAGCGTTTAAGCAGCTAACTTCTGCATAAATGAAGATGACTACGATCTTATAACAATCTTATAGCAAGAGAAGTGCACTAATCCTTTTTTATGCAGCTCAACCCCTAATAATCTGAATAAGAGTACTGAGACTCGCAGCTTTAGAACCGTTTATCAGAAGTACGATAAAAACGTACTGTTACTGACAGATACAAGTGACCTGTTACACAGAAATTGTAAACAAATCGTCTGTGTGAACAGCTTATATGCAGAATCAACATCGTCGCCATTATTTATCCTAACATAACCTCTCTTTTCTTAAACTAAACGATGTTATTACAAATAATAATTCGATGTTTTTATTAAAAAAACATCTAGGTAGTATTCTAATACCTACCTGATTGTTTTCTACCACTTTGATTAGTAACAATTGAATAAAATATTTTATCCGTCGAAAAGGGTTACTACAAGGCAATTGTTTATTTTTTTTAAACTGGTTTTATCTTGTGGTGCTCGAAAATTTTACTATAAACTTATATGTATTCTCACAGTAAAGTAGCATGCGTTGCAATAATTGTATTGTTAACAAAACAATTTACCAAAAATAATATACTTAGCAATATTTATTATTTCATCCAGAGAGCGATGCCACCATCACTTAAATTGGATAACAAAATGCTGATATTGTACATTTAATTACATACCTTTTTTTTTAAAACAACGAAAAAGATCTGAATTATGAATATTTCTGTATATCAGAGTTTGATATTTTCATCTGCTTAATAGAGTTTTAAATTCTGAACAAAGGTTCGATCAGCTTTTATGCAGAAGTTAACCAAACGTTATTCAGATTTAAGCGATTAATGATGTGCCCAAATTGCTTGAAAATTGACTATATAAGCATTTATACAAACTTTATCCCTACATCTTTTACAGCGTTTAGTCAACAGAATTGCTATTATACAAAAGTTAATCAGCTAGTTTGTGTTGCTTGGGCGGTTGAGTGCTTGAACTTGTCTTTGAAGGTAATCTCCGATTGTGGCGCTGCCAATTTAGTCAGGATCAATGCCGCTAAGACTTGACTTTTTCCGCAAAAAGGAGCTAATTTCACCCGGTTCTATCTTTCTGAGGTGTAACCGTAAAAATGACAGACCATCTCGATCTTTTTGGGTTGCCGTTGACATCGGCCCTCAATTTTTGTCCACTTATTGAGTTGGCTGCAAAAAAGTTAGGGATCCTTGTCAAGATGAGAGGGTACTTCACGCCTCAACAGTTAATGAACTTGTATAATGTTCAAGTCCGGTAAATGGAGTACTGCTCCCACTTGTGGGACAGATATGCTAAATCCCAACTTGATGCACTTGAGTCAATTTATCAGCTCCCGGCACTGATCGAGGTCACGCTCCGGGACGAGACGGAATGGGAAGTAGTCACCTCCTTAAGCAAGGCAGCCATGCTAGCGAAGGAGGAGGTGGAACACGTGAGGGAGAGTACAGCCGAATGACCTACGACGTCGCGAAGCGATTTCTAATCAGAGAGGTACGCCTTAGAGGGCCGGAGCCCACCGTGGTCACGGGATTGTCTCATCAGGTAACAGTGACCCTGGAACGTCAAGGGCTATTGAAGGACACCGTGGATTTAAGTTAGTACAAGTTTGAATGACCCGCCCGTCCTTCCCTGGGTGGAAGGACTGATCTGATGATTTTACCGCGTAAAAAAAAGACATACCACCAGAGGCATGGCCAGTGGTATGGTGGGTCTGCAGTGAACTATACTATACAAGTGAACTGCCATGTTTGGGAAGTTGGCAAGTCTGAAATTACATTAAATTATCAATTCAGAAAAAAAAGCTATCAGAATTATTAACATTTATCATCTATAATTACATCCACATTCGAATATAGTAGGAAAATACAATCAATACATTTATTAATTTACATTGCAATCTGATCAGAATTAAATTAATTCAAAATATTAACTTGTATCAAGAAAGGTTGGTTACGCTGTATTCTTGGCGATTGGAAAAATTCCTGGCCACTGCTTATGACCTGCGGAAAATTCGAGGTACTACATTTATCAAGTGCAATTTGATGTAATGACAAAGGCACTAGCGCCGCGTCTAAAGGTCATGAATGGTGGCGTGTATTTTAAATTTTAATGATTACGTGACTAATGTCAAAATGGTTGTGAGCGATACGTCCTCCCTCAGAAAGCGCTCCGCGCTGTCTAAGGCCCTTCGTACACAAGGCGACTCCAGTATCCGATACTCCAGTCGAATACTTAAGTCGCGCGACTCTAGTCGCGCATGATCCGTACCCATGGCAATTTGAGTCGTAAGACTCAAATCGTCTATTCGGCCACCATTCTATATTCAACCTTAATAGTACATTGTACCAAAACACAAAATGTACCTACATTAAATAATCTCATACATTAGAATGCTTTTTATTTGAAATGACGAGTGAATTCCTATTTCGAATTTTGGAATTAAAACTTGGCGCGAACCCAAACAAATCGATGTCAAACGATAGCGCGATCTAACTCGACGACAACACCATCTATCGAGCATGGTGTCAAACTTTTTGCACTTTAGTAAATTATTATGGTTTCGTTACCAACAACCACTGCTAATTTAAGTTGAACTATGGATGAATTGAATGATAATACTAAATGACGTCGTATTCAGCCCCCATAATGATCCATTAGATATTCGAAAACCATTTTTATATGATTTTTTGCCCTGTCCAGTACTGCCATCAAAAACGATCGTATTACATTTGGATTTTGTTTTGGTAAGTTCAGAAAATGCGTGCTTCTTATTCAACCTACTTAATGAGTGAGCAGTGCGCCAGTTTAGTGGTAAGTAATATATGATATAACTACAAAATCTCTAATATTTACACCACTGCGAGGATTGCCCGGAGGACACGGTGGAGTGGCGGTGCAGGACTGCCCCGCGCGCAGCAGAGCACCGCCGTGTCCTCACGGAGGCGATAGGCGGCGACTTCTCGCGCCCGGCACTGGTCGAGGCCATGCTGCGGAGCGAGACGGAATGGGAAGCGGTCGCCTACTTCTGCGAAGCAGTAATGCTAGCAAAGGAGGAGGCGGAACGCGTGAGGGAGAGGACAGCGTCCACCTCACGACCCAGCCGCCGCGGGAGACGCCCACGGCAACGGACGTCGCAAGACGATCTCCGGCCACCGTAGGCGCGGGCATGCGGGCGGCGAGTAATGGGTGACTCGCCGTCGGATCATGGTCCGATCATGGTCCATGCCCGGATCGACGGTGCTTTGCGTTCCACGCGCGCCTCAAAGAGCTGTCAGCAATCTGACGGGGCCCCCCAAAGAGGGCTAAAGCCTGCCGGGGTCGCGGGACTGTCTCACCTGGTAAGGAACACCGTGGATTTTAGTCAGTACAAGTCTGACAGTCCCTCCAGCCCCACCCTGGGCGGGAGGACTCATTTGATGATTTTACCACGCTAAAAAAAAAGGGGTCAACTACTACCTATCTTATCAAATTACACCAATCTGTCAAATTTCTTTAAGATTTTTTTTTGACGGCACGGTTGGCGCAGTGGCTGAGTGGTCGACTACACTGCGCTGTCGTGGGTTCGATCCCCGCACGCAACAAATATTTGTATGATCTGCAAGTAGTTGTTTCGGGTCTGGGTGTTTGTGTATGTGAGTTTATATGTTTGTAAACGCACCCACGATACAGGAGAAATTCCTAGTGTGGGGCAATGTTTTCTTAGTTATTACGTTACTACATTAGTTCATATATTACGAGTATATTAATCATTACAAAACTGCCGCCCAAACTTTTTCCGTACCTATCTAATATCTTTTTTAGAATATTCTTTTTAATTGTAATCATACAAACAAGGATATTTTTCTACCTCAGATACAAATTTGATATCTAATAATAATTGTTCCGCCATTCTCCTCTTTTTTTTCGTCGGTTAAAAATTGCGATCGGCGATCTTGTCAGATGAGTAGCGCGCGACTAGAGTCGGCGACGCAACACCAAAATGTCGGCGACGCCGGCCTGTGTACAAGCCTCTATGGATTTGTATTGCGATAGTCGCCTGGAGACCAAAATCGTAAGGTATCGGAAACTTGCATCGCCTTGTGTACGAACCTTCATACACAACGCGACGCAAGTTTCCGATACTAGAGTTTCGTCCACTACTCTTGACCTGCGTAAAATTTGAGGTACTACATTTTTATAATGCAATTTGATATAACTACATAGACACTAGCGCCGCGTCAAAAGGTCATGATGGGTGGCGATAAATAATTTTTTTTAAATGTCTGACACATGACTGTGACGATCAAAGTATATTTTTTAGGGTTCCGTAGGTTTATTTTTTTATTTATTTATTTATTTAGAAAACCAACGGCGATACATATAATGCATTACAGATGAACATAAAACAGCTTAGTAAGGCTAATAATAGGTTTCCCTTTTTAACTAAATAGTATAATACCATGCGAACGGACTTAATACAAAATATAAAAATAAAACAATGATTTTAAATAGGAACGAAGGTTAAAAACTATCTGATAAGAGAAAGTATGATAATATTATTATATAAAAAAAAAAAAACTGAATTGAGCGCGCACATGCTTAATGGTGAACAGAACGCAGTTGCTTGCTATTTGTTGTTATTACTTAATAATATTTTTTTAACCTGGGCTTTAAAACTAGGTTTAGTGCAGTTAAATACATCAACTTCAGAGAAATTATTGTTGTAGGTTCGAAAGAAAAAACGGAATCTTTATAAGATCACTCGTGTGACCGTCCGCCCTTCACATTTAATTGTAAACATTTATCTATTGAATACATTTAGAACAGTTAAATATGCCATTTCCAAACATATCAGTTTCTATTGCTCAAGTGTGTTTTCTGTGTTATGCCTTATCTGAAAAAGATACAAATAATAGTCCTTTGCATATAGATTACAAGAAAATTCCACAGTAGTGTATGATCTTAAAACAACATAGACATCGGAGGGGCAACAAGAAATAAAAAAAGTTAACTGCATGTGATATCAAAATTAAATAAAAATGCTTATTGTGAGGATTGTAAATAATATTTTATTCGTATTAAGTATATTTTAAAATGTTATTCAATAAAATAGAAAAAAAAAACATCTCTCCCAACTTGTTGATAAAACTGCATACCAAATTAAAAGATTTGTTACGAGGATTGTAAATATATTTTTATCATTTTAAAATAGTTTCTTTCCAAATGATTCAAGAATATACTACGGAACCCTTTGTAGTGTGAATATAATTAATAATGGTAAATAAATTGTTCCGCCATCTTGAAAGTCGCGGAAACTCGAGTAGCGGCGATGTCAACAGATAGGTAGCGCGCGATTGGCGTCGCGCGTCGCGTGCATGTGTACGAACGTATATGGATTTCTATTGCGATAGTCGCCTGGATACTAAAGTCGTAAGGTATCGGATACTGGAGTCGCATTGTGGACGAAGGGCCTAAATCAAAGAACAAACCGTTCTTAGTTTTATATTGAATTTTGTCATTGCATATTATAATTGTTTAATATTATTATTTTACTTTTAAATGAACTAATTATTTTTTTCATGCAAGCTAACATAGTAACCTTAGTTATTCAATACTTTTTGATTGAATATCCAGTAAAATATTGATAGATAAAAAATATAATTTCGAACGAAAAATTGTCAATATCTTCCTGTTTTGCGGAATTATTTTTGGTGTATTTCTGAATGAAAAATAAAAAACTGATTAATACAGTCCAAATATAAACATTTAGTTGTTCCACGGACATTTTCAAATATTATTTTACTATTATAACTTTTATGTAATGAGGTACCAAACATTGACAAAATGTAGAATTTTATGAAACATCCTTTGCAGAGACAAGGTTTTTACTCATGTACGTAAACAAATCTAAAAATTTGTTTAATACACTCCACAGAAAAATAATCATACTTTCTCGGGTATATATTTTTTTTTAATTTGTAGCCATATCTTTCCCAGAATCAGGTTCCAAAGTTCGCACAAATGTAAGGAAACGTGTGAAAGCCCTCTTTGAAACTACTGAAGAAAAAATATTCGAAGAATTCCTTAAGAACATTTTTGACAAACCAAACGAATCTATTTTCTATATAAAAAAAAAAAACAAAAGGCAACGTTTACGCACGTAGCGCTACGCCGTAGCCCCTCTACGAATTCGTAGCAATCAACTACAAAGTAATGGTCGGATGCCATGTCAAAGGAATTCCATAAAATGTGCGGTGAAAATACAGTTTTTTAGCTTGTGGCCACAAAGTGAGCGACCGCAATTGTAGGACTGCGTGATATTAAAAATGTCCTGGATTTCGGCAATGCAAAAAAAAAATAGGACTCGTATTCCAGTTTACATCATTCTTACATTTTTAATTGAAGCCATATAAATATAAATTTATAAACACTTATATTATATTTCTAACAATAGATTGTACTTTTTTTTAATATTCCACAACTATCACACAACGCTATCTAGTCCCAAGCTAAGCAGAGCTTGTGTTATGGGTACTAGACAACTGATAAACATACTTATATATTTCTAAATACATACATATTATAGATAAATTACACCCAGACACAGAACAAATGATCGTGCTCATCACACAAACATTTGTCCTGGGTGGGAATCGAACCCACGACCACCGGCATAGCAGTCTGGGTCATCAACCACTAAACCAACAGGCCTGTCGAACTTTTAAGAACGACTTTTAAGAATTCAATGATTTTGAAAAGTAATTTGTTTAATTTTAAATCTGATCTGATCATATTAAATGTGTTTGTGTGTGTATGTAGGTTCCGTTCCGTTTTCGCGTCCAAACGACTGGACCAATTTAGCTGAATTTTGGTAGTGGATGGCTGGATACCTGGAAACGATTGTGCAATACAGGGGGTCGAACGAGGCCGTCGGCAACAGGAAGTTAAAAATAATTTGTCGTAAAGTCTGCTGAACTTATGGTTGAGTCGATTCGATTAAGTGAATCGAACAACACTGCCGCGCAACGTGTCGCGAGTTCGATCCCCGCACGAAACAAATATTGTATGACCTAGAAGGTAGTAGTACCGTGTCTAAAAATGTGTGTGTCTTTCAATGTTTGGGTTTAAACCCACGACATGGGAAAAAATCCTAATGCGGTTTATATAAAAAAAAAAAAACAAGCGTGATATTATCTTTGTGCGGTATAAGAGGAGGCGGTTTTCAAAGCCACATAATTTGCCGAACGAAACGAATGTTGAAGAAATCTTAAGCGACGCTTCGCGTGATCGTACGCGTGGTCAATGGGAATTCGGCCAACAAACAAATTGTAACTTTGACTTCAAATTACGTTGTGTAAATATTAACTCTTGTTGTTTTTACTGTTCTCATGTTATTTCTTCTTTGTTTGTTTTGTCGATAGAGGCGAATTTTGTTACAGAGATCTGTTACCAAGCAGTCACTTTGCTTAAATTGGCTATCGAATCATTTATAATGGGTTTGCTCTTCGCCCCACTAGCCTAGAAACAAAGATGAGAACTAACATAAAATATTTCGAATTTACATACAAGGAACTGATGGCCTCCCATAACGTCTTAAAGTGGGACTTATTCCAGTGTGGGAATAAAGTGGCGCTAGACGACTTGTATTGCTATGTCTCTTCCACAATGGAATTACTCTTAAGGCCGTGCGCTGCGTTAAGCGGGCGTCCGTCGCGGGAACCCGCGCCGTGCTCCGTCGCGGACAAATTTACCCGTCGCGGACGCCTGCGACGGACTCCCGCCTCTCGCAGCGCCGCCAGTCCAATATGATCGCGCGGGTGTACAGTCGATATCATGTATATGTCACGTCTAGATTGTTGTGAGGAGAATTTAACGCAACGGCGCTCACTGATTTCCTAGAAACATCTACGCTCGCGTACTCCGTCACACGGACACTCGTCGCCAGCGGGGTGGGTCCGCCACCCGCGCCCGCGCTGCGCTGATCTATGAGATTACATGAAACAGCACGCCACGCGGGCACCCGCGACGGACGCCCGCTTAACGCAGCGCACGGCCTTAGACGTCATGATAGGCCACCAGAGGCCTTATCATGAGTTTTCACTTATTGTGACGTAAAGTGAAATGGAACTTTGACATTTAATTTCAAGGAATAAATTAGTTCCTTCTTCGTACACCAGAGGTGCTGTTCCATTTTTCCATACAAGAAACGCTGTAAATACTGGAAAGACACTGTAAAGTAAAATATTGAAAACTCGTGATAAGGGCTCTGGACTCCTGTAAAGAAACACAGTAAAACCATTAGGCATTCTGCCAGGATGGTGAAATAGCAACAGTTGACAGCAAAATTTTTCGTTATGTATAAAAACATAAATGACTTTGGCTATTTTCATTAATTTCTTTAATTGAGGTTACGAGTCAATGAACTTTTCAAACCCAACTGAATTACTAGCTCAGTACATTTTAAAACTTTTATTCATTCCTAAGGACAAAGAAATATAATTCATTCCCAGAAACGTTTAAATTTTATATCTGTAACCTAATTTCCGATTTAACATCGTTCAAAAATAAAATTGCATAATAATTTCATATCCTTATAATTCTGCAAATGCCATTGGAACTCTAATAAAAGTACAAGCAATTTGGAGTCACGCAAAACTGTATTTAGGATGCATGTTGCATTTTTTCAGGCATATTCGAGGAAAATGTTATTACATTTTTAAATCACTCCCCCAGTCTGCATAGAAGCCTTAATTTCTTTGTAATAAACGATTATTTTCTCGTGTCTTAGATAAAGCTTATAATACTTTAGCTTTCAAATTAATATTTTTAACCGACTTCAAAAAAAAAGTAGGTTCTCAGTTCGACCTGTATGTGTGTTTGTATGTATGTATGTATATTTGTCCGCGATTATCTCGCGTTTGGGTGCACCGATTTTGATGCGGTTTTCAGAAAGGTGTTCATTACATTCTGGAGAAGGTTTTAGTATACATATAACAGTAATGGCTATCCCGTGACGTTGCAGGCGTGGGTCCATTTTTTTGCTTACTAGGATTGTACATTTTCAAAGACGCCGATTATTATAAAGATTTTTGTTGAATATCTAAACTAAAAAGGGTAAAATAAAAAAAACTTTTTTAAAAAAAGGGAACCGACTTCAAAACCAAATACAAAAAAAGTGTAAAATAACTTTTCTTTCGGAAGTCGGTGGCCATAGTCAATGAAATAAAAAAATAAAGCCACTTCCGAAAGAAAAGTTATTTTATTTTAAAGGTGTTAAAAAATCAACTGCAGGAATTTCTTGTGCGTACTCGGTATCAAAAACCAAGTACATTCCAAAAAAAAAAAATTATGTTTCGAGCATTTTTTTCAAAAAAAAAATTTTTTTTTCAAGCATTTTTTTTGGTCGTGTTAATGAATTTGATTGCTCTTTTAGGTCGTTCACCCGTGTGTAGCGTTCACAGCTGATTCCAACTTTCTCATCACATTTTGCCCTTTGGACTGGCATTTTATCGAAATACTTACAAATAACTTATTTTATTGGCCATATTAATAGGCCAATAGAAAACTGCTTGAAAAAAAAATTAATAATTTTGAAAAAAAAAATTGAAAAAAAAATGTTTAAAATTTAGTTTTTTGGAATGTAGGGTCGAGTTGCCTAAGTTGGACCGGTTCGTAATTTGTACCACGTCAAAATCTACCAATCCATAATGTTTAGTTTTTAATTAGCAACATTAAAAAGCAGTGCTTACCAACATTACGTAATGGCAGATATTTTGGATGCAATGACATAACAAAGTGCAGTGTAGTTAACAAAAATAATTATTACGGCGTCGTGATCTTATTTTATGGCTGTTTACCTAAGGACTTGTTGTCGCAACGGTAAGTACAAAGAAATTATTATGTATGTTTTTGGAAACTATGCATATTAGTCTATTTTTTGAGAATATAGTTTTATATTTAGCATCTCGAGATTATGATACCGGCTCGTATAAAAATAAAACTTAGTGGATGCCTTATTTGTACCGGGTAGGGTAATCCTAAAATGTACCGGTACCATTTAGGTGTATGATGGTTCTCCAACACGTTTGTTAACTAGATTGACATATTTTCAGATGTCTGGAGAGAATAAAAAGTATTATGGACGCAAGATGCAAGCAAATGGTTTCACGAAACATGCGGAGACAACCCTGATATTTGTATAAAATGCTGGAAAAAGAAAAGAGTTGACTAACCTTTTCTTTTCAAATAACTCTTGTCTTTTCTTATCTCAAACGTTATAAACAATTATTAAGAATTATAAAGATGTACAAGTATGTTCCTATATTCAAATCACAAGGCTGATTTTAGTTCATAATTAAAATTAAAGGAAATAAGAGGAACTTTAACTATTATTATTATACAAAAGTGTTATTTTGTTATTGTTGTTGATTCAAACTTTATTTTCAGTACATAAGTTTATTATTAATATTAAAACTTTATGGTTAATAATTTTTATATGGATATATAAAGGAAAGGCTGCTTTTAGTTAATAAGAAACACTTGAATGTCGAAGTACAATTTAGGATACCTATGGTACAATTAAGGAAACCGGTTTCCTAAATTGTAGGGGGGGGTCATACATTTATAAAATAAATATCCTCTTATTGTTTTAAAATTAAATCTACTCCAGACAACACTCGTTGACTCAGCTATAAACAAACACTAATCTTAAAATAATATACCCGTCACACAAAAAAAAAAAAGATTTTTATATCTTCCCATTACTTTTTTACAAAAGTACCCATAGTAAAGATCTAATGGTTTTATCGTAAAAAAATGTAAGTGGCCCGCCATTGTCTTGCGAAGCTTTTTAGCTAGGGTGAGAAATCCGGTTGTGGTTACTTTCTGGCTAAAATTATCATTAAATGGCTGTGACTTTTTACTTTTACTTCAACTTGTTAAACCAAATGAATGAACAAAAGGAAATGCTTAAAATGTTTTCATGAAGCGATTCTCAAGATTTTTCAAGGATTTTGTTATTTTGTTTATATTTCCCGAACATGATCAACAACGAATAACGGTGATTATTGTGAAAATCCTACTCAGGGCGGGTCGGGAGAGACTTGTACTGACTAAAATCGTGATCTTATAAAAATGGTGATCCTTCAATAGCCCTTTATGTTCCAGGGTCACGGTGACCTGATAAGACAGTTCCATGACCCAAGACGGTCGTGCGACCCCTTCTCAAAGATAATGGCTTTACTAATAAAACCAAATAAAACTGCACACTAATAATTGTCTTATATGAGGGTAGAAAGGATGATAACAGAAGTAAAGAGAAGTCAAGCAATAGTTAGATCATACAATTCGTGATATTCGACATAAATTGTTTGAAGACAATATCAACATGCATTGAACCCGCGTTGAAGATCCATGGCCTGTATCTCAGCAGTTGGAACAACGCAAGGCTGCTAAAAATAATAACGAAATGATATGAACAAACCAATTTCAGTACTATTCGTCTTTATAAAATAATATTATAGCTATTACTTCAAAAGGCAACTACGTCGACCTTAAACAAAAAAATCTTAAAAACTCCATAATGCCTGTCTTTTGACGACACGTAAAATTCAGCTCTAGAAATTTTACAATCCTATAAAATATCATTCCACTGTTTCTCGAAGTTTGACCAGAGATTTTTTGGGGTCCTTAGCCAAACAGGAAAACTGTAAAAGTTTTTGAATAAAACTGAAGTTTTTATTGCGAACCGTTTCGCTGTTTAGCTATTGGTCGTAACATGTTTGGACTATCGACGTCTGTAATATGACTTTTGGTAGTTTGTTGGAAAGTTTTTAATATTATTCTGAATCAATGTTACTGTCTGACTGTGAGTGTATATTTTATTTACAGGTGTTTTGAGTATTTACGTTGTTTATCCACACAGAAATACAACGGCACTCAAGATTTTTTAAGGCATCTTTCTTCCTCAGAAACCGTTGCTACTATCACAAACACTTAATCAGGCTTACGAGTATCTAGAGTTTCAACTAGGTTACACTAAGTGCAGATGCGGATAGTTCAAATAAAATCCAATTTATGCAAATCTTATTTGACATAAATAGTGATATAGGCTTTATATACTTATTTAATGTAAATTCACACACTAGTTACTAGTCTAGTACTACTAACTAAGACAGGATTTCGTCTACTGTAAACGAAGTCCTGTCTTAATTCCTGGGTCCAGAAATATGTTATGCAGTATTCTACAACATTCGAAAATCTTGACGATACAGTAGCTAGCTAGTTTGAGCTCTTATCTATATCTTACAGCGTCTTCCCAGTATTTACAGCGTTTATTGTATGGAAAAATGGAACAGCGCCTCTGGTGTACGAAGAAGGAACTAATTTTTTCCTTGAAATTAAATGTCAAAGTTCCAGTTTACTTAACGTCACAATAAGTGAAAACTCATGATACGACCTCTGGCTTGGCTCATCATACCTATCAGCCGTAAGCATAACGTAGGCTTTCCCTGTAACAGACTTCCAATAAGACCGGTTGGCTTGGCTCATGTAAAATAAAATAGTACAAAAGTAGTAGTAGTAATATTCCAATATAAAATGGTATTTACAAAATAATATTCTCATTTCAAACACTGTTTTAGGCTACCACGGTTTGTTTCACAATTTAAAATGTCACTTACGGGATATCTTCCGTGATTATTTATTATTTTGAGTTCCCGATATTTCGACGCTGTTGCAAGCGCCATGATCGCGGGATTTCAGTCCATTGTACTGAATATAAAAGAATCAAAATTGACCAAGTGCGTGCGAAACACGCATTATTGAAAGATTCTGTAGTATATACACGACCAAACAGTTTTTCTTATATTTGTTACGTTCCAGATTTTTCATAGTGTAGTATAGAAAGTAATCACGTAACGGTACTTCTTGGAAATTGGTGAATAGAAGTAAGAAACGTGCTTCTTTAGAAAGCGGACTTCAATGGAATTAGAAAGTAATTAATTATTGGTTGGTAAATTATATAATGGAATAAGAAACACTTCGTTTGAAAAGTTGTAGATGACCTTACGGTAGTTAATACCTACTTTTAATTTAACTATGTAAAAGCAAATCGACCTAGCCTTACAAAGTTTTGGTTCATATCTCATTGATGATGTTTGATATCAATCTGTTTGCGAAATATGGAATACCTTGCTACACTGTCTGTTTAATTTAAAAGCCTTATTGGCTCTAACAAGCAAAACCCAGCTGATATACAAGTTCTAATATACACCGTGTTCCGGACGGGACTTAAACTTCGACCAGATGTTCAAACAACGGAAGTAAGCATTTTTCATTATGGACACATTAATAAATTCTTATTTTTTATTTTTTGTTAATTTTCATACAAACTAAATACCTAGACGTAAATAACCCGATATGCATGCCTCTTTATCCGAATTGGCAACGTCATTCATAACATTTGGCGGGCTGAAACAAATGAAATGCAAATAGTATTTGATAGATTTCAAATTAAGATACTTTCTCACTGCATAGCTCAATTAAATTTCATTAAATGAAATTACAAATATCTTTGTAACGAAGCCTTTTTAAGTACTACTTCCTTTGTTGGATTTGATTTGTAAAAGCCATAGAAGTATTTGCTAAAGTTTATGGATAACGTGAAGAACACGGTGTATAAAGTTGATCGAGTGGATTCCATCTTCATCGGCTATTCATGGTATTATTTTATCAATCAGTGTACACGACTAGCCCAGCCGTTGTCTTAAAAACACTCGTACGAACGCACTACTGACAGACAGAGCTGGCATTGCCAGCTTCAACATAGACAAGTCCAAAGTTATCTCATGGCTGTATAACACAATATCCGACGTATTATATACATCCTAAAGTTAATACTTTAACAAACATGTACATGTTTGTACTGAACAAACATAATTGATTTATTCACAAAACCGTAACGTAAAAATAGTTCCCGAAACTCCCAATACATTTTCATTCCGCCAATGTATTTCTAGATATTTTCCCTAAAGGATACGGATCATTTCACTCAGCTAAAAAGCCCCAGAAATCTATATAAACTATAGCTTAACTTTCTAACGGATTTCATCGATTTGGCATCTGGATATTCATTTAAAAACCGGATCACGTATGTAACAGTGAACTACGAGCAATTTGTAGGCCGTTACGAAAAACCTTAGGTTCTCAGACGTCCATATATCGTCTTAAGTGCCTTACAAATTTATAGGAGAAGCCACGTGTGATTGCTGCTGCAAACCTACATACTAATATTTTCTAAATGTGAAAATAAGTCTGTCTAATAAAATGGATTATGAACAAAGGAAAAGAATTCATTGCAGATTTTGAACGAGATAATAAAAAATGACGTTCAAACGATGACTCGATGAGAACCAGTAATGGCTTACTTTAAAAAAATAGTCTAATTGTGAGCTAAAATGAGTTCGATTGTGTAGTCACTTGGGCGAAGTGAGCTCGTTAACATTACAGAATAAAACTACTTCTACACTACATTGTATTTAATTTTTGTGTGTTATGTGAAAAACATTCTTCTAGTTTTCGAATAGTTAAAAGGCTGATCTCCTATATTTATCCTGGAAACTAGAACTGTCATAGTTAGTAAACTCGAAACGAAACGGAACACCTAGTTTCGCAATGTTAGTTAAAAACATGAAAAAGTTTGTTAGTTCAATAGTTAAGGTGCATACATTTTTTTACCTCACATACTCGGTTTACGCAGTGTATGGATTTTAGATCAAACAGAATTAAAAAAAAAGGTTAATGAAAAACTAGCCTACGCCCGCGTCTTTACCCACGTGAGGTTCGGTAATTTTCGCACGTTATCGACATAAAAGGATTAAAAACTATATCTGTGTACCTTTCATTCAAATAGTTCAGAAGTTTTTTTCAAAAGAGTCCAAAGAATCCATCTTCACAAACTTTCATGCGTCTCTGGATCGACGGATTCATTTTTTTCTAGGTACGATAACAGTATATAAATCCTCCTTTCAAAAGTATATACTCGTACATATTATTATTTTCATAACTGAGCAGTCTCGTTTCCAAAGCAAATGTTGATTTTCTTTCATGAAATGCATTTCTACTTTCAGCAGCCTAATAAGTACCAGATAATGCACTCATTAAAGTCTTCAGTATTCGAGAAATAAAAAAGTTGAAAGTTCAACTGTCGATAAACTTTCATTTTAGCTCGTTATTTACCTTTCGCGTGTTTTTTACTTTAACTTGGTGTTTGAACTCATGTGACGTAGATAAATAGGTGGAATGCAATTTAAGTTTTATTCGGTTGATTCACGATAACTGGTGACGTCAAACGTTGAACTGAAAAAAAGGTATTGAACTTTGTGAACTATAAGTGAATGCCATTCCATTAATCTTGCTGCTATTTTAAATGCGAAAGTGTAGGTATGAGAATGGATGATTGGATGTATGTCAATCATGTCGGCACAGCTCAACGGATCTAGATACTTTTTATCCTAGTATTAAATTCCCGTGGGATTACATTCAAAGTACACGCTAGTATTGAAAAAGTGAAAGTTAAGATGTTTTGTTACTCGATCACATGAAAACGGCCTAACTTATTAGTTTGGAATTTGGTACACGTTTAGTTTATAACATAGATTAATAATAATAATGTAATAATATTCCACAACTATCACACAACGCCATCTAGTCCCAAGCTAAGCAGAGCTTGTGTTATGGGTACTAGACAACTGATAAACATACTTATGTATTTCTAAATACATAAATATTATAGATAAATTACACCCAGACACAGAACAAATGATCGTGCTTATCACACAAACATTTGTCCTGGGTGGGAATCGAACCCACGACCTCCGGCATAGCAGTCAGGGTCACTAACCACTAGACCAACAGGCCTTAGACAGATTGAACACATAGAGTACTTTTTATCCCGTCACCGAACTCCACGTGGGCAAAGCTACGAGAATAAGCTTGTTAACAAATCAGAATACAGCTATTTTAAAACAAATAGCAAAACAAAATATACAGATTTTTTTGCGACGGTTCTCCAAAATTACACACAAAGCCAACGAAGTTGAGGAAAAGGTACGCTCATGAACTCCTAACCTTCATTCATCATCCCGGTTTATCCCGGACGGATCAGGTGCAATCCCAGCTTGCAATGTTGTTACAGTACAACATAAAAAAAAAGAATAGGCCATTTTCACATTGGTCTATTTTTGGTGCATGGAGAGGTGGTAAACCAGTTTTGTAATCTATATTATATTACTCTATACTAACTGCCCGTCCTTACATCGCACGGGAATATAGCCTATGTTACTCAGGGTGAAAGTAGCTTTCTAACAGTGTACTTTTTTTTGGAATTGGCACAGTATTTATTACAAACATATTATTATGTACACACACAAAAATCAAATGTTTCCCCTTTAAAATGTTACTGTAGAAATTCTATCTAAACTAATATTAAAAAGCTGACGAGTTTGTTTGTTTGGCTGAACGTGCTAATCTCAGGATTAAAAAAAAAATGAGTTGGATAGTCTATACGTATTTATTGAAGAAGGCTAATAAGGAAGAAGGTCTAATATAAAATCACATCATCATCAGCTGGAAGACGTCCACTGCTGAACATTGGCCTCCCCCTAAGAGCGCCACTCTGAACGACAATTCGCCACTTGCATCCATCGGTTGCCCGCGACTCTCACGATGTCGTCGGTCCACATAGTGGGAGACCTGCCTACGCTGCGCTTTTCGGTCCGTGGTCGCCATTCGGGAACTTTTCTTCCCCATCGGTTATTAGTTTTACGAGGGATGTGGCCTGCCCATTGCCACTTCAGCTTATAACATCACGGTATGACCTAAAGAAGGCGAGCAGCGGGGTAAAACTACGGGGAACATCTAGTAAATTGATAAAATGTTTTGCCAGTCGTCAGGCAAACAAACTTTGAAAGTAGGAAGCAATAACTTTGTTCCTAACTAACCGAATAACTTCTTGATATTTCAAAGGTCTAATTGAAACAACAGCTAACTTTGAATATCAAGTTGTACTTTAATACAGACGGTTCGATATTTCCAATTCGCAACAGGACAGCAAAATCAAATGATGAGGTTTTCCAAACTATACTGAAGTACGAAAGTTTACTATGCGTTTGAATTAAGAATAAGACTAGACCGCTTTGACTTCATATTGTAAAGCCAATAACGTTTACAAAAAATTATTAAACTATTTATGATGTTTTTTTTTCTGAATACTGTTTATTAAGAGAGTAGTCTAGTAGTAGACTATTGAAATCTGAATCGTCAGCGAGAAGTAGGATTATGGTGCCAGAGCCATCCTCATCCCATTTTAGGTGGAAACGTGTACTACGTTTTAAGATTGTGAATAGGAATTTCAGCTTTAGGAGTTACGCTGTTACTCGAGAAAGAATTACACAATTATGATCTTCCTACGTGCAGAATAGTATACAGCTTCCGCGCACAAAATATACCATTACACGCGCCACCAATATATCTGGGAAATCATTTTAATAAAATAAATTCGTAACTTAAAACCGTAAAATTCCACGTTAGGTTCACACGATGTGCCATTACAGCGCGAGCCCTCAATGTATCAAAAGGTCCATACCAATTTGTTCGTGTCACAAAATAGAAATTTACGTAAATTCACGTAGAAAGCCGTGGGCCCACTCCAAAACGTATTCCGCTTATTCACTCGACATTCGCGCTACTTTATTGGAATTGTACCTTAAAAACCCTTTTCGTATCGAGTCCCTTACATATATGTAGATGCTTATTGGAACCTTTTCCTTTGTGTTGTAACGCGTGACGTTTTGTATAAGCTCTTTTTATACTCTTTCAGCAACTATTTACTGAGGCCTAACAGTATACGTACGTAAATATATTGCCACATTTCTATTTGAGTACAGAAAATAAGGTTTACGTAAGAGTAATGTCTTCAGTAAATGTTGTAGTCAGCAGTAAGGATAAGTTCGGTAGCAAGGCGGCAGGGATTTCTTGACAGAGGACCGTGTAATAGGGTTAAGGTATTATGCTGCTGGAGCAAAATATTACAATACCCGATTATGTTCCGTTTGCGTATAATACATTTTATTTACCCTTAATTGTAGCGGCGTTTTGTGATACGCATTCTGAAAATGAGTGAAGTTCATTAAGAAGTTTCGACCACGTTAAATTATAACTGGTGGCATCCATAACTTAAATTAAATTTTCTAACACTTGCACATAAGTAAATCAGATAATACACAAAAAAAATCATTAAGTATTTGATTTTGAAATGACATTTGGAAAATAGTAGGTCACCGCCGTTTTCGTTATTAACTTAGTTGCTTTCGTTCCTAGCACTTATTTGGTGGTTCACCATAGTCACTGTTTTGAATCACATCTAGGCCATTAAGGCAGGGTAGTTTGTTGACCCTCAATCTATCAATTGTCACGTGTCCCGAGTAATGGGTTGCCTCTAAGCTGAGGGTAACCTCGTCTATCCTTGTTAACTTGTCGTGTCAATGACCAAATGTTTACAAGTTATAAAAACCGAACAGGTATGGTAAAACATCACCTTAAATGGTTTTTTTTTGTTGGAATATGGTGAATATGTTTTATAATTTTAAGCCATTGCCGTCGTATCACAAAAACTTTTAAACGTCTGTTGAACATTTGTCTAAAAAAATGCCAGATAATGTCGTTGAAATAAGGTCCGTTTTGCAGTCACACTTTTTTTTAGACAAGTGTTCAACAGATGTTTAAGTTTTTGTAGTAAGGCTGATAATCTTTTTTTTCTTTTGGGTCTTATAAAAATAGTCAATTTAAATATTTTTTTAACTGAAAACTTTTGGTAAAACGAATAAAACCGAGCGCTTGTGACGTTATAATGTCAATTTCTTCTATCAGTAACTTGGCGTTCTGACGTCACACAGGCTCGGTTTGATTAAAAAAGGCACGCGAAATACGCACTTATGATGTGAAGTGGGTGGACATCAGCTAGTTATACAATACAATAAGAATAGATAATACCATAGGTCGTACGTCGGAGCTATAAAATCGAGCCAACACTCGTAATTAATTATTATTATTATTATATCAGCCCATAGTCTCCCACAGCTGAACAAAGGTCTCCGTTAACTCTTTCCACTTCTAGCGGCTAGTCCTTCATAAAGCGGTCCAAGTCTTCTCGCCCTCGAAATCATCATCATCATCATCAGCCTACAAATGTTCCCACTGCTGGGACACCAGGCCTCCTCTCTGTGAGAGGGAGTGGGCCGTAATCTACCACGCGGGCCCAGTGCGGATTGGTAGATGTCACATGTCTTCGAATTTTTGGTTCTAGGACCTGCCGGTTTCCTCACGATGTTTTCCTTCACCGTTATGAGAGCAGTGTTGAAATAAATTACACAAAGTAATGCACCTGACGGGGTTCGAACCCACGACCTACAACTCGTACGTCGAGGCCGATACCACTGGGCCACCACTGCTCTCCCTCGAAATAAACAAAGAATAAATTCACAATTTTACAAGACATTTCAATTCCCTGTTCAAAAAAATAACATGCGTGATCAGTCCAAACAACTTTATAATACCACAATTTCCTCTACATACGATTTTATCACCTCAGTTAGTCGGTAAGCTAATTGTCAAACGATTTGTCTGCCGTGACCTAGTTACCAACTGCGGTCTACGTACCTCGCCTGGGACTGAACTAATGTCGTGCCGCTGGTTTTCTTCGTAATAAACTTTGGTACGTAATAGTTTTATGGTATAAGTAGTATAGAAACTAACTGTGAATAAAGTTTGGTTTAGTGCCGCAATATACCTTGTACGAAAACTGTTGTTGCCTCAGGTAGTTGGGTTTGTTTTTGAAATGTGCGACGTTGGAATTTGTTGAGGTTTTTTGCTCTTTGTAACCCTGTATAATCCAGTTCCTTATAGTTCCAATATACGTATAAAGTCTGATATGACGCACAACATTATTAGGGACATAGTACCTGCCATATCTTGATACATATTAAACTCGGTAGGTACGTATGTAACTTCGCGGTTGTCACCAGTTAGTTCGCATTTTTCTCATATCGCGCGCTGCAATCGTTTTGATAGTCCTAATTAAAAATAAATGTAGTCTACATTTTATTTTAGCATGGTAAAATCATCAAATGAGTCCTCCCACCCAGGGCAGAGCGGGAGGGACTGTCAGATTCGTACTGACTAAAATCCACGGTGTCCTTCAATAGCCCTTTACGTTCCGGGGTCACGGTAATTCGGTAAGTCCCGCGACCCCGGCAGGCTTTGGCCCTCTAAAGGGGGGCCCCGTCATGATGATGGCACTCTTTGAGGCGCGCGTGGAACACAACGCGCCGTCGACCCGGGCATGGTCCATGGTCGGACAGCGAGTCACCCATTGCTACACTTCATACATAGCGTATGTTCTGACCCCGAGTGCTAACCCACTCGCTACACTTCTTAATGTTAATGTCGACGCTTCTGACGGTTACAAGCTTTATTTTAATCAGACAGTGAAATTTTGTCCGGGGATAACAAGGCGCGATGTTGAACCTCATTAACAGTGAGTCATACTGGGCTTTAAGTATAAATATTCACTTTACTTCAACTTGCAGGAACGATTTTCATTAAAAGAGATCCACAGCTGGACATATATCTTCCCAGGTACCATCACCGTTAGTATCACCACGCAATGCAAGAAATGACTGCAAGAAGCATAGTCGGTGATGTGCTTCTTGAATCCAGAAGATTCCCGCAGCGTTCACCTGGTAATCAGTTCATAATGTGGGCCTACCGACACAGTACCTTCCGTTACATGATCACTACTCAAATTTGACTTATTACGAGTATTAGTTTGAAAGTACGACGATGAATCTGTAACCAGTAAGTTTACTCAATGTATTTGAGTAGTTGTTTTTTTTTTTTATCTACGTGAAGAAATCCTTGAAAAAGCATTACCAGCATCCATTAAAAGTGCCAGCACAACCTTGAACTTCCATCAACTCCATCAGACAAGCCCAGATGCTAACTTATGTGCTTATAAATATTTAAAATGTTCACTCCATACATCCCCGTAGCTCATTAAGCCGCCGTAATTTATGTAGGTTCAGATAAAAGCTGGTGATTACTTAGCGGGCCAAAATTATATGGTTTCTAATAATGTGCTGTAAGGTGCTGTTCTTTTATTTATAAGCTTGGGGAATATGTAGTATTCTGTATTATATTAGTGTTCCAAGACTGGTTAGATAGAAAATATCATACTTCAGATTTAGACCCAGTAGCCATACTTATTTTGGAAGTAATATGAAAGACGTGTTTAAAACATTTCTTATGAATAGAAACATACTTATATAAGTATATTATATTACTAGCTTCTGCCCGCGACTTCGTACGCGGATTCTGTTGCTTATGCCAGCAACATGGGGTCGTCAAAATTGAACATCTGATAAGTCTGATGTCCAATTTCAAGAGCCCGTTTTGGCCTGTAGAGTCAAATTTTTATTCATTATATTCATCGTCATCGAAAATTAGTTCTAAACTGTTACCACCTTTACTGCGTGGAGGTACTCCCAGCTTATGTTATTTTAAAATTATACAGTGAAATTAGTGATAGCTTTGACTTCCACATCATGTGTTCCATATCTTCAAATTTATACGTCAACAGAGAGTGCTTATCAGTCTGAACAACTCTTGCTAAGACGTCATTCCTGTATATGTTATAGTGTAGCTGGGCTCTTGGTGTCCCACATCAGGTGTTCCAGATCTTCAATTTTTTTATGTCAACAGAGATTGCTCATCAGGCTGAACAACTTTGCTAAGACGTCATTCCTATATGTATATGTTATAGTGTAGCTGGTCTCTTGTAGTTCCACATCAGGTGTTCCAGATCTTCAATTTTTGTACATCAACATACAGTGCTCATCAGGTTGAACAACTTTGCTAAAACGTCATTCCTATGTACGAGTATGTTGTGGTGTAGCTGGGCTCTTGGTGTTCTACATCAGGTGTTCAACTGAGGAACAACTCTTGCTAAGACGTCATTACTGTATATGTTATAGTGTAGCTGGGCTCTTGGAGTTCCACACCAGGTGTTCCAGATCTTCAAATTTATTCTCTCCGCAGAAAATGCTCATCACGTGGAACAATTTTTGCTTTGGCACCATTTTCCCACGTTTTTATACACTCACTTTTCTTGTTTGTTTGTTTGTATCTCTTATAGTTTAGCTGGTCTGTTGCAGTTCTGCACCAGGTGTTCAAGTTTTCAAGATAAATTATAGCCTATATGTTGGCCAGACTTAATAACTATACAACAAAAAAAGAATCATACAAATCCGTCCAGTACTTTTTGAGTTTATCCCGGACATACATACAGACAAACAGATAAACAGACAAAAATTCTAAAAACTATATTTTTGGCTTCGGTATCGATTGTAGATCACACTCCAAGTGTTCTTTTAAAAAAATATTCAATGTACAGTTTTGACTTTCCTACCATTTTATTATATGTATAGATATGTATTGAAGTCATTTCAGTCCCGAATTACTTTTTAATTCCAAATTAATTGTTTGTTTTAGGCGTAAATAAAGGTCGCCGGAAGACGCTGGATGCAGGTCGCTTCCAACCGGTATATGTGGAGATCTAAAGGGGAGGCCTATGTTCAGCAGTGGACGTCCTATGGCTGAGATGATGATGATGAAATAATATGAAGTCGGTTAAAAATGGGTAGTTACAACATTTAAAAGTGTTTAGAATACAGACAATGTTAACAGGCGTGGGAATGAGACACTTTTTGTGGGAACACAGACAGGGAGACCTCAAAGTACAGTGGAAACAGCAATACGGACCAAAAATACATAAGTACACATCTACCCTAAAACTTAATTGAAATTAATAATACATAAGCATTTTAGAACAGCAATTTCTATTTTAATCGCGTTTCACGCTTAACAATCATCAAACTATTTCCATTTCTGGACTACTTGCTACACGAATTTCAACAAACTCCAACATAAAACATGTTTTATTTTTGTTTAAACGTTCGAAAATTACTGAGAAGTTTAAAATAGATTGTATTCAGTAAATTAGTAGAGCAAAAGTGCTTTTCTCTCAATAATTTCCGAACTAGTAATTACTAGCGGTTTCGCCCGAGTAAAAAATGTTCCACGGGATTTGTGATCATGGGCTGAGAGATCGTATGCTGCGCAGCGTGTCACGGGTGCGATCCCTCTGTACGGAACATAATTATATTTGTTTAACCTACAACTGTTCGTGCCAGGTCTGGTTATTCGTGTATGTGAGTTCCTATGTTTGTTAATGCTCTAACGATACAAATTCCCGCGGGCATGCGGGCGGCGAGTAATGGGTGACTCGCCGCCCGACCATGGACCATGCCCGGCGCCTTGTGTTCCACGCGCGCCTCAAAGAGCTGTCAGCAAACTGACGGGGCCCCCTAAGAGGGCCAGAGTCTGCCGGGGTCGCGGAATTGTCTCACTCGGTAACCGTGACCCTGGTACATAAATAGCTATTGAAGGAACACCGTGGATTTTAGTCAGTACAAGTCCGACAGTCCCTCCTGTCCCGCTCTGGGCGGGAGGACTCATTTGATGATTTTACCACGCAAAAAAAATGGGGGCAACGTTTTATTGAAGAAAAAAAAATCCTATGTGCTTATACCAGACTATGTAATTAATCTCTGTACCTTTCTTCCAAATCCTATAAGCTATTATAAAAGATTGAGTAATATACATCCCTCCTTCCAAACATCCCAATGTTCGCATTACTAGAAACAATTTCGTTTCATTCATTACTTGAATCAAATTTCAAGTAAATTCAACTCGTACAAAATTCCTTACCTTTCAAATTGTACTAAGAAGCGTTGAGCCTTCAAAGGGCTCCCTTTGATCGCAATGGGGGGTTCAAACGGGGTTAGTACTGCGGTGCTTGACAGCCCCGGGTTGACAGTCATACGAGTAGCTAGTCAACAAGGCTTTAGCGCGGTTTCAGTCAAACGTTACGGAGAATACGCTGTGGATTCGGCATGAATGAAAACCGCAACAGTGAATTTCGCGCTGACGTGGTTAATATGGTCTGATGATAATAATGAATTTAGTGTTAGAAGCTTGAGGTTTGCGTGAAGTTATATTACGGAATTTAATTGGTTACTGACTAATATTTGGTCCAATAGTCGTAAATGCGGCTGCTGAAAAAGAGGTCCTGGTCCTGGAGATGCTCAAAGTGATAATGGATTTTTAGTAGTTTAGGATTTATTCAGTAGTAACATTGAAGTGACCAGTTAATGGTAATAGATTCGACTTGATTGAATCATAACTGGCAAAATGTTGGTATATGTAGGTACTAATAGAGACCCCTCTACCAAAAGGTTCGGGGATAACAAACCGCCATATTATTTTTTTCTTGGTCAGCCAGTTCTATCCCATTGTTGGGCAAAGGTCTCCCCCATAACCATCCAATCATTTTGATATCTTGCCTTTTCCAGTGTGATCTTTATATACCCACTTGAAAACAATCACATGGTATGTTCATAGAACAGTGATAGCCTATGGATTTATAAAATTTTCAAAATAATTTTTGAACTGCTTTTCGTAGTTTTACAGTCAGACCATATTTTCCTTCAGATCTTTTCAATTTCTTCCACGTGCTCGATTTGCGAGTTTGATTTGCATGCCATTCTGCTGACGTCCACATTTTCGATGAACCTGCAAGATATCGAAAACTTCACCAAACTGTACAGTAGTAGTGTGTTTCCTCGAAAAAGCTGGAAGTTTCGAAGAATTTTCTTTTCCTTCTAGACACTTTTTCCCACTAAAAGGCAATTCTTGTTTATCCCGACCAACATTAATCAGGAAATAACAGAGAACAACAACCAAATTGATAATTTAGGATGCCGTATACTAAACAAACAGAGGAAAGCTTAATAATAAATCTTAGTTGAACACAAACACAATTTTCAAGTTCACCACGAGGTTATCACTCGATTTCGACATATTCGAGTCATTATTATCACAATATTATGGAGAAGTCAGTTAATGGATTATAGGTCTTATGGTGACTGTTTTAGAGGTGGTAATGAATGCAGACAATGAGATGTAGGTACCCTTTGCTTGGCGAGTTGTTTGTGAGCCGTAGTGCTCTCCCACGCGAATGCTCATTGCTTTTGCTTGGCGTAATTTGTGAGAGGAGCGGTGTCAGGGAAGATTATGTAATATGCGGAAATATTAATGATTTTTTGAATCAAAATTCCTGGAAATTAATTTAGGTTTCATATTTTGTAAATACAAATGGGCATGTTTATAGGCCAAACGGCAAAATTCAAATCTTAAGTGGTCGTTTGTGAGCGTAATAGCAAAAGTTTAACATGTAATTTTTTTGCAGTGAAAAAGGAAAGGGAGATTCGAACTAATATCATTATAATGCTAAAGTAAATTTGTTTGTGTTTATTACCTTTCCACGCCTAAACCACTGAGCCGATAGTCCTGACCTATATTATCAGATGCACAGAAACGGACAGGGAGCCTTTCATGCCGAAAATATTACTTTCACCAATAAAACAACAATAACGTTAATGTGATAGTAGATGGCGTCACATGCCTACGATCCAAATTGGTTTACGTACCAAATTAACGCGAGGTAATTAAGCCGCGGGTGGCCGGACTGTCTCATCAGGTAACCCTGACTCTGGAACGCAAAGGGTTATGCTATAGGTAGAAGGACTCATTTTATGATTTTACCACGATGAAAAAAAAAGATAAGCCGCGGGTAACCGCTAGCAAATAGGTGCGTCCACACAGAGCGCGCAGCCTCGCGTGGCATTTGCTGCGCGAGGAAACTGACAAGCAAGGCTGCTCACTCTGTGTGGACGCGTCTATTGTTTTTCGACCGAAGCACGAAACAATATACGCGAGCAAACCAAAGCCGACACTGGATGGCTCGGGTCGCTCGACCGCAGCAGCGCTGTCACTTGCCTCGCCCGAGACACGTCCACACCAACCGAGCTGCTTCGCGCGGAAAATGCCTCGCGAGGCTGCGCGCTCTGTGGGGACGCACCTAATTACAATACGCCGAGCAATCACAAATTTTGCTGTGTCTAGCAAGTCAGAAAAGTAATAACTCGGATGGGTGATGGAATGTGGCGCGGTGCACACTTCTCACAAACGAAGTCACAGAAAACACTGCCGGAGGCTGTACGCCGGTGTCGTGCGGTCCATGGCCCTCTGCGGGGCCCCCGAGTTGGCCCTGATCATGCGGACGCGACCAGCCAAGCTGGTCGCATGCCAGAGGGTCATGTCTATCCGGATGATCCGAGGATGCCGCACGATCGCTGGCGAATCGGCCAACCTCCTTGCCGGATTACTGCCCTGGGATCTGGAGGCGACTGCCCTCCAGCGCGTCTATGAGTGGCGCGTGGAGACGCAGCCCCGGGGAGAATTCCCGCTGGCCCGACTAGTCGAGGCGCGGCGGGAAGAGGTCCGGCGCGATCTCAGGGCACGACTGTCGCAACCTAGATTCGGGCACGCCGCAATCGCGGCGGCAAGAGCCCTCTTTGAGGAATGTCTGGAAAGGCGTCACGGCGTCCTGACCTACCGCATGACGCAGGTCCTCACCGGACACGGAAGTTTCAGGAGGTACCTGTGTCGGATAGAGGGAAGAAACGCCCGGGTGTCACCATTGCGAAGATCGCCCGGAGGATGCAATGGAGCATACGGTATAGGATTGCCCCGCTTGGGCAGAGCATTGCCGTGTCCACACGGCAGCGATAGGCGGAGACCTCTCGCGCGCGGCATTGGTCGAGGCCATGCTGTGGGGCGAGACGGAGTGGGAAGCCTGGTCGCCTCCTTCTGCGAAGCAGTTATGCTCGCGAAGGAGGAGGCGGGCCGTGAGAGAGAGAGGACAGCGTCCTCCCTCCGCTCCAGCCGCAGTGGTAGACGCCCACGGCGTCGGACGTCGCAAGACGATCTCCGGCCTCCGTAGGCGCGGGCATGCGCGCGGCGAGTAATGGGCAACTCGCCGCCCAACCATGGACCATGCCCGGGTCGACGGCGCGTTGTGTTCCACGCGCGCCTCAAAGAGCGTCATCAAGATGACGGGGCCCCCCTCTAGAGGGCCAATGCCTGCCGGGGTCGCGGGACTTGTACCATTACCGTGACCCTGGAACGTAAAGGGCTAATGAAGGACACCGTGGATTTTAGTCAGTACAAGTCTGACAGTCCCTCCCGCCCTGCCCTGGGTGGGAGGACTCATTTGATGATTATACCACGATAAAAAAAGGTTACAGAAAACAAGAGAGCCACCTTGTAACCGCCGCTGCCGCTTATAATTTCGTTCCAAAACCCAAAACTAGACAACACAGAGGGTTTGTGGCTGGCGTTAATTAACTACTGACTGAAAACTTGTTACAATAGACTACAGTAATTTAGAAATTGTTAATAAACGTAGCGTTAAACGGTAATAACACTGTAAGTGTTGGAGTAGAAAATTGCGATTTTTGCTAGTTCATTATAAATTGTTACGGAAATAAGCACTATTCATCATGACATATGAATGCAAATATTTATATGTTTGGCTAGATGAATGGATGGATGGTAGTTACTCAACCGCGTCGAAACGGATGAACTGTATGAAATCTAGAAATCTAGGTAAAGACACAGGTCATACTCTGGAATAACCTAAAGGATTACCGACCGTTTATCCTGGTATTATGAAACAGTGAGATAGTTTTCGAAATACACACAGTTGAATACATTTGAATAATCGTCACGCCTGTAATTTCCAAAGTTTGATCACTAGTTAACCTAACAATTTCTTAAATCAAATACAGTTTGTAATCATTTGTTAAAAATATGGGCTTAAACTATATTTAGTTTAACTATTGATCACTTGATTGACTGGCCTGTTGGTCTAGTGGTTAGTGGCCCTGACTGCTATGCCGGAGGTCGTGGGTTCGATTCCCACCCAGGACAAATGTTTGTGTGATGAGCACGATCATTTGTTCTGTGTCTGGGTGTAATTTATCTATAATATGTATGTATTTAGAAATATATAAGTATGTTTATCAGTTGTCTAGTACCCATAACACAAGCTCTGCTTAGCTTGGGACTAGATGGCGTTGTGTGATAGTTGTGGAATATTATTATTATTATTATTCGTTTATTCATCTTTTGTACATATTTTACATATTTTTAAATATTCTTTACAAAAACAAACAAACAAAAAACATTTAAAAATATAAAAAACAGTGTTCCACCGGTGTGGGAGCGGGGTCCAAGCTACCGGTGGTTAGGGCTCCAGAGACAGGAACCTCCTCACAATACGAGCCGTATCAAGAAGTACTGCCTTCTGAATCAGGCCCTTGATCCAACCCCCTAAGGAGAGCCTCGAAAGGTGTTCGTCGAGGCTCTTTGCCATCAGGCCATTGGCAGTAACGACAATCGGCACAATGATAGCCGAGTTCACATTCCACATGTCGACAACCTCGCGCGCCAGGTCGAGATATTTGATTTGTTTATCTTTCTCAGCCTTCACGAGGTTCTCGTCATGTGGGATGGTAACATCGATTATCATTGCGCGGCGCGCTGATCTGTCTATCACTACTATGTCAGGCTTATTGGCGACAATAGTCCTATCAGTAATGATAGGCAGATCCCAGTACAACGTGACATGGTCTTTCTCGAGAACTGGGTCGGGCACATACTTGTAATACGGTACCTCAGATTCCACAAGTTTGTATTTCAACGCAAGTTGCTGGTGGATGATTCTGGCTACTAGGTTGTGCCTGTGCAAGTACTCGCCGTTAGCAAGACGAGAACAACCAGAGATAATATGTCTAATGGATTCACCAGGACGATGGCATGCCCGACACACGTCAATCGTCCCATCCTTTATAATATGTCTCCGGTAGTTGTTCGTCAAGATAACTTCGTCCATAATCGCACAGACAAAACCTTCAGTTTCCCCGAAGAGGTCACCGAAACGTAGCCAGGACACGGACGCTAGAAAATCTACATCGGGCCCATGAAGGGCCCGGTAGAAGCGTCCGTGTAGCTCCTTGCTTTGCCATACCTCCCTGCGGTCTTCGGTACTGAGTATCACAGGTATGTGCCAGTTCTCTTTAGCCATGGACAACGGGGTGAGTCCCTTGTCCACTGTGACCACATCTCGGTGCATACCCACTTCCATTTTCAAAAAATATTCTCTGAGACTGCACACCTCGCGGTTGTGGAGGGTCTTAGCATTTAAAAAGCCTCGACCCCCGCATTTCCGCGGGATGTACAGCCTCATCACCGATGATCGTGGGTGATGCATCCGGTTTGCAGTCAACAGCGTACGGACTCGTCTATCCAAGGCGTCGAGTTCAGTTTGAGTCCATTTGAGTATGCCGAAAGAGTACATTAAAACCGGCATGACCCAACCGTTGAAGGCGCGCACCTTGTTTCCGCCTGAAAGAAGGCTATTTAAAACTTTTTTCAGGCGTCCAAAGAAGTGGTCCTTCAACGATTGTTTCACGTCCGGTACATTAATGCCTAACGCTTCCGACATACCCAAATACTTGTAGGTCTCGGATGAGGAAAGTGATCTAAGGTGTATGGAATCTGAAAGCTGAATCCCTTCAGATTCCATAATCTCCCCTCGCTTTACATACATGACTGCACATTTGTCCACACCAAATTCCATCCTGATGGCACTACTAAAAGTTTCAGTTACCTTCAGTAGCTCCATCAGTTGCAATTTGCTGGGGGCAAAGAGTTTCAGATCATCCATGTATAGAAGGTGAGATATGACCTGACCACCTCTCCTCAACCGATAGCCTAGACCTGAGTCCTCCAGCAATGTACTTAGAGGATTCAGGGCTAAGCAGAACCAAAGTGGACTCAAACTGTCGCCCTGGAATATTCCCCGCTTGATCCATACAGGTTCATCGTTCGCCTGGATCTGTCGACACCCTGGATAGCGAAGGACCGTTCTCCATTGCCCCATACACGACTCAAGGAAGGCACGTAGAGTTGCATCTATTTTGTACAACTCCAGCACCCTCATGAGCCATGTATGTGGCACCGAGTCGTAGGCCTTCTTATAATCTATCCAGCATGTGGACAGATCCCTGCGAGATCGACGAACCTGTTGACTAATGGCCATGTCAATGAGGAGCAGCTCCTTAGTACCACGGGACCCGTTCCTACATCCATTTTGAGAGGCAGACATAATGGAGCTACTTTCAACATGTGTGTTAATTTTCACTCTCAAAATGGATGTAAGAAGTTTATAGACCGTCGACAAACAAGTGATTGGTCTATAGTTCTTGGGTTCCGTGGTACTACCTGATTTATGGAGCAGGTGGGTAACACCAGTTGTTAGAAACTGTGGTAGCGACCCAGACTCTAAAGCTGACTGGAATTGAGATGCCAGACAAGTGTGTGAACTATTCAACCATTTTAGCCAAAAGTTGTGCAGTCCGTCCGGTCCCGGGGATTTCCAATTCGGTAACGAACGGACTGCTCGTGCTATATCTGATGGTGTAATGATTATAGGTTCCATTTCTGGTATAGGCTCACACACCCGTTCGACATCACGCATCCAATCAGCCTCAGTATGACTGACGGGTACCGACCAGATGCTGCGCCAGAATGTACTCGTGGCGCTGTCATCTGGGCGGCACAGGTCAGCCATGTTTTGTTCAGGTCGCTCCCAAGCTCTATATACCCACCTCTCATCGCTCCGGAACATGCGATTCTGCAAGTACCGATCAACCCGTCGCTTATACCGCCGAATACGACTTGCCCATGCACAAACTTTTTGCTTCAGGAAGTCGATGCGCTCTGTGACACGGGACATGTATTCTTGAGGACCGATCCCAGTCCCCGAGAAAGCCCGTCTCACAAAGCGCATCACACGTGGTCGTGTATTTCCCTCCCTGAAGCAATATAGTTTGCCGATGAGTACCCTGGCCTCGCCGATACGACGCTCAATCCTGCATTGCCAGGCTGGTACAGCTGGTTTTGGTCGATTAGCTCCGTCACTGTCCGGAAACTTGACATTAGCTAATCGACATGCCGCAACAGCCCCGCAAAACAGGATTGAATGTGTATCGACAAGATCCTCGCTGCTCTCGAAAAGATTCTTAAGCAGCGAGTTCAAGGCACTCACCAGCGCCCTATTTTTTTTGTGCATGGGCAATCGTGGCAATCGGGGTCTAAGCGTAATGGGGGTTGAGCGGTACTCACGAAGCGCATCCTCCAGTGCGGTCCTCAATCGTTCGTTGCACTGGCTGCTTACCGTGGCAACCGCATCATCATCCTCCACAACAGAAGCAGTAACAGACTGCGGCGGAACTCTGTTTGCAGACACGGACGCCGTTGGTGGTGGTGGAGTTAAGATGATACGGTTGCTTAGTTCTTCTGAGCGCAGCCTATCAAGTGCGGTGTCGTCCAACATGTGATTACGTTGGATGACCCGCACCTGATCCGACAGTCGTTGGGCCGAGACGTTTAGGGTTGGTTCAAGTACCTGGAACAGAGACAGCATCCTAGCACGGTACGCAGTGAGGTTAGTTCCCCCCTCTGTAGACCCGTAGTATGCGCGCATGACATTCACATTAATGGACTGAGTCCATCTCATGCGCTGCACACAACCACCGGCAGCGGGGACCCGGCTCGGGGCCGGTTGGCCCCTAGATCCCAAGCTCCGTGGTGGCCGGCGACTCCCCTGCCGACGTACAGGTGTTGGCGACGTCGGCGGGGAGAAATATTCGCCGCTCGAGCTCGACGCAACTGCCGCTGCCGGTGACGCAGGTGATCCGGTGTCCGGCGGCGGCGAGGCGGAACTGAGCGACGACTCCGGAGGTGGAAGGCGTGCGCGTTGTGCTCTGGCTCTCGTCAGCATACTAAATCATTTAATTTACATCTTTTCATGCATATTTTCTTGATTTTTCTTCTGACATGTGTCAATTTTTGTCAGAAACTGTTTTTTTTCAATAAAGTATGGGATACAACCCATTTTGTATCGGTTTTTCACGGTATTATTATGGATTGATGTTTTTTTTTACTTGGTTTGCACTATTTTTATAGGTATATGGGTATAATTTGATTTGGAAGATGTAGTAAAATTTTCTAAGTATGTCTGACATACAGTGTTGCCAGTGTTATTATTATTATTATTATTATTATCAAACACAAGCAAGCAACATCTATGCTATTAAAAAAATAACCTTCATTGAAACAACAAGGCATACAAAGCCCAAATTAAACGTAGCTGAACAACGTAAATATACTTAATCGATTGAAACAAGTTACACAGTTTGTTCGTACTCCAAGGCGACGGGCGTATGTAATAGTTTGAAAATCTGTCATTATCCGTGCTCATTGAACCTTAAATCTGGTACGTTATTGCTGTACGTGCTGTTAACTTGAACTTCAGTTCATACTAGAAAGGAGAAAGGCATCTGAATAAATATTTACTGCGATTTCTCCTTCTCTTTCATTATTTCTATAAATGAGGTCGTGAGCTTGAAAAATAAAGGAATTCTTAGAATTGAATAAAGGATTCGTGATTATATTGATGAAAAAAGGATTATTTACTACTACGTATTGATTTCCACAGAAATTACTAAATACTTTTTTGAAATGAAGCACAATTCTTCGAACTCATAAAATATATACTCGCAAACATGTTTCATGTCAAGTCCATCTACTTTTGATGTCTCGGCAATGAATTTCTTCGTTTTTGTAAACTCTCTCAGTATTGTAAACAAAAAAATCTTTTCATGACATTTGAACGAAGTGTAACTACTCGGTTCGGACCAAAGTATCGGTCCACCTTCCAAAAAAATCCTGATTCGGCCTATATCACAACACCATCAGGCGTTCAGAAAAGTATGCTCAATATAAAATTACCTGAAACCGTTTGAATTTTGATCCTATCCTGACCTAAACTAAGTTCAAGAGCAAACCCATCGTACAAAATGAGTCCTCCGACCTTGTGGGAGGACTGTCAAACTTGTACTGACTAAAATTCACGGTGATCCTTCAATATCTCTTTACGTTTCAGGGTGACCGTTACCTGATGAGACAGTCTCGCGACCCAGTAAAGAAACCCATCTTAAATAATAAAGACAAAATCTTCCAAACGCATTAGAAAACTTTACAGTAACAGAACAAAGTGAATTAACCATTAGGAAAACAATCGAAGCAGTGAGTGCACGCTGGATGGAGGGGCGATATGGTGTGGACATCAACTCCTCCACAATTAAACCGAGCTAATTCTTTGAAAGCTTCGCGACGCCAAGACTCGGACGATAAAACAAGTGGTTTAAACTTAACCTGAATTCCCCTACTATGGATGGTGGCATAGTTGCTGGCAGTAGTTCAAGAATTTAAGCTTGTATTTGAGGTATGTTTTGATGTGTGATTATTATTCTGAGTGTAGGTAACAGAACTTGCTACAGTAGTTACTACAGATACCAAGATTTTGTAAGACATTGCCCCCACTCTAGGAATTTATAATGTGTCGTGACCGCGTACCATTTAAACTCCCATATAAAAACAGGCAGATCCGGAACCACTACTTTTAGGTCGTACAAATATTAGTTTCTTGTGGGCCAAACTACCGTACCCGTACTTCCCCAATCGTGCCGAATAGTTTTTTGAAGAAGAAGAACGGTTACAGTTGCTTAACAGTTTTAGTGCAAAATAAAATAATTATTCTATCAATCAAATCGTTTGCAATACCCTAACTAATTTTATTTGTGTTCACATCAATTTCTTGTCAACAAATTCAAACGCCTCTAACGAATTACAAACACAGCTACAAATAAAAAGCAATTCCAATTTACCACTCAAAGATTTGTCGACGTAGACCTGTAGTAATGAAATTGAAGGTAATCCAATGGGTAGAGCCAGAATCGAGACGGAGGCAACGGGCCGTAATGCACTCCACGAAAACAGATAAGTGAGTCGAATCCAGTCTTATCCTAGAAAAGTAAAACATGAGAGAAATTGCATCGGCACAATTGTAAAGGTTTAGTTTATTGGGGATGGTATTACCACGCGTTTCTAGCTCTTTGTAAACGAAAGTGGGTAAGTTTTGTAAGAGCTCTGTTGGTATTCGGATATGGTTACCAATTTCAATATTTCTTATCTTTATTGGGAACTTTTTTGGTAAGCTTTTCCTTGTTTTTTTTTTTGGGTTAGTACAGCGATCCCGTAAAATCATATGAATAAGTAGCGTAGTTTATTACAATGTGTTTGAAAATACCTGGATTGGGAGAGGGAATGAAAAGGAATAATAGATGGTAGGTATATAAGAGCAAGCAACGAGCTATGTTCGTAGTAACTCTGATGAATAGATGGATAAAATCTGGAATGAGGTAAACCGTGAAAGCACCAACGTTGCTAAGGTCAAAGAATTAGTAATCTGAAGTGGCAGTGGGCTGGCCACATCTCTCGCAAGACAGATAACCGATGAGGTTGACACGTGTTCTTGAGTGGAGACTGTGAATAGGCAAATGCAGTGTAGGTGGAGACTGGAAGAAAGCTCAGAGCCGGAGAGGCCTATCTCCATTAGTGGACGAATACAAGGTGATGATGATGATGAAGATGATTTTAGAACGTGGAAATAAATATTAAGAATTTTATTATTCAAAAGGAAATATACGGTAAATTATAATAAAATATACAGGTACCCAAAAGAACAGAAAAATAATTGAAATCAAAACAAACTGAACCTTACCACCACTAAACTAAAATTAATTTTCAAACACATTACCAAAATACATTTTCTAAATGCAACAGCATTTCCTATTACCAGTATTACCATTCCATCACATGTGGTTTACATAAAACCTTTTTCGTAATACTTTATAGTAACAGAGTCGTACGTTCATTTGAGAGACAGCCGGGCGTCCATTCAATACGGTCCAAGCAGCAAGATCAGATAAGCTGGAATCAGAAAATAGATGTGACAGAAGGCGGGGTCCATACAATGAACGAAAACAGGCACACCCACACAAGTACAACTAACTTGGTCGAACCCCACTCACGAGTGCACTTGCATTCACTGTACGTGAAGTGTGTCTATGTGTGCGTGCGTAAATCAACCTTCTGTATCTACTCATGTTACACCGCTATCTTCCCTCGCCACAGAAAGTACACGCAGTACAATTTTCCTATAAAAGCGAATATTCTGTTTCGTTTTTATTCGGGGTAGGTCGGTGATTTTCGTATCTGGATGGCTGTGTTACATATGTTAAGGCTGATTTGCCTGTATGTTTGGTGTGAATGGAGTTTTGTGAGATGACCAATACAGGAGAATTTTGGGACGTTGCCATATAAAAATGCGCTGTTGTTTTTTTTTATGTTTGAGAAAAAACAACAACTCATCTGCCTAGCCTTTTCCCAACTACAACTATATTGGGGTCGTCTTCCAGTCAAACCAGATGCAGCTGGATATCAGTACTTTAAATGGAGCTGCCTGTCGGACCTCCATAATCCAGTAACTGGGTAATACGATACCCCATGGTAAGAATGATGTCAGATTTAAGGGACTGATTAACAGTAACGACTGGCAAAGATCTACAAATGACAGCTGGGATCAACGGCTTTTCGTGCTTTCCAAGGCACGGAGGAAACTCGCTATGACAGATGGTCACCCATCCAGAAACCAACCTCGCCAAGCGCGGCTAACCCGGGAAGGTCGGCCTGTGCGGCTGTAATTATTTAGCCACGAGCTCTTCCTGATGTTCCTGATGTCATGCATGACAACCTCTAATATAAACTTAATAGCAACGAAAGTAAAGTTCACAATACTGCAATGTTAGAGATACGATAACAATGAAAGAACAGTGGACATTGATGCATTTCACGATTGCGCACGCTTCCCTAAGGCTTTTAAGTCTTTGAAAGCTATGTATGGAATAGAAAACATTACATTAGAGAAAGGAGGTTCTTACTAAGAAAAAACCGACAGAAATTTAGCTCATGATGTTCAAAATGAGAGACACTTTCACAAAACTGCATAAAAAGGAGCTTGAAGACATTAGTATGGAGAGTGGCTGTAACGATCGCACGCCATTTCATTTTTCAGGATCGCAGTGTTCAACGAATGTTATATAAATATTTAGATAGAAGACACGTATTAGAGAAATTAAAAAATGTGATGGATTTAATGTCAGATGGATAAACAATTTCTTTGTCTTTTTCTTTCAACAGATATTCATAATATGCAACTATCCCATTATTATCAATTGTAAATCAACACATTTATCTCACATCTCAGATAATTAATATATTAATCAACACTTTTCTCACTTATCTTCAAATTACACCATTCTTTCCCAGCAAAAAAAAAAACAGTGAAGAACAATTCACACATTCGAGCTCACGTCAAAACTAAAACAGGGCACACCATACTGGGCACAAACCTACAGCTATTAAGAAGGCCATTCAAGTAGTGGAACGCAAAGCCACAAAGGCAGCAAGCTACTTAGGGACCACTTACTTGTTCGCTTTCTTGGCATTCTTTCAGCTCTATTTGATAGCACTTGGATGTGAGAATTTTTTATATAATTTTCGTTAATGCGAGTGTCTTGTTGCGGTCAACATTGTGTGTGTGTTTTCATAAAAAAAAATGATTTGATTGTCTATTCGTTATACTTTGGTTTTTGTTAGAAACGACCGAATTTTCGTAAGATTCAATCGAGTAAGTTCGAGTTGTGTTACTGTTGTGTAACACCGAATCTGTTTAACCTTATATTGAACAAAGACATAAAGTGTGCGCAAAACTTATAACACAGAGTGGATGGCAAGAAAATTGGTCATGATTGAATTCAAAGTTAATTGACGCAAATAGAAATCACTCGTATTACGTGAATTAGGCTTATACCCCCTTATTAATTAACGTGGACTAAAGTTACGCCAAGGTTAATGTTCGGATTAACCATACATTTTTAAGGATTAACCTTGGCGTAACTTTACTCCACGTTTATTAATAAGGGGGTTTGAGAATTTGCCATATTGAGGAAATGTTTATTTGCGCCTCGGTTGCCGAATGCAAATTAGGCTTTTTGCGCCTAAACCGAAAAAACGTTCATTTAAGAAAAAGCAGTTGCGTGTTATGCACATAGCCTTGTATGTAGAATGTAGTACCTAGAGGTTATCTGTGGTCAGCTCCAAAGTATAGACACCAAGTTTTGACTGACCTGTTGGTCTAGTGGTTAGTGACCCTGACTGCTATGCCGGAGGTCGTGGGTTCGATTCCCACCCAGGACAAATGTTTGTGTGATGAGCACGATCATTTGTTCTGTGTCTGGGTGTAATTTATCTATAATATGTATGTATTTAGAAATATATAAGTATGTTTATCAGTTGTCTAGTACCCATAACACAAGCTCTGCTTAGCTTGGGACTAGATGGCGTTGTGTGATAGTTGTGGAATATTATTATTATTAAGTAATAGGCAGGCACCACTACTTAAATTAAACAAGTTTGTATATTAAAATGTTACAGCGTACTTCTTTCTAAAATCTCTAGATTTTATCTCTTTATTCGCAGATCGAACTTTTACAATGCAAAACATCTGTACGTATATTTATTTTTAATGCAAAACTCTTGCTTAATACATTTTCTCTGTTCCTTTCCTTGAAAAACGTCTCCAATGAGAACAAAAATCCCCATTTTTATGCTACTTTCTCTCATGTAGCATAAAAATTGGTACGAGAATAGGGTAGTTTCCAGGGTGAAAATAATTACATTCTATTTAGTCCGTATTTTAGATTATACAAAAATATTGGACACGTATTTTTTCTTTTTTCGATTAAACAAAAAATAACAAAGATATAGCCCATTAAAATTACGTGTGACGGCACCCCGCGCGAAAAAATGCCACGCACCGGGACGTCACACGTAACTTTAATAGGCTATATCTTTGTAATTTTTAGTCTAATTTACAAATAAAAAAATACGTGGCCCTTATTTTTGAATAATCTAAAAGACGGACTAATTACATTTTTTTGGGCAACTAGCCTATTGCACATCTACATTTGCATTTAGCAATCAAGGTAAAAAGCTTACATGATAATAATATTATCATTTCTTCGTCAATTGCTTCCCATTTGAAAATAGTAACGGCTCCAGTACACTATTTTGAATAAAGTGTTGACAATAATGCCGACTTCACACGGCACAATCATAACATCGCGAGTCGCGTTGAGCATTCCCGCGTGCGCCTGCACGAGGGCGATCCGGGCCGCGCCACGCGCCGTATTTCACACGGAGCGGGGCTTGGCGCGGCTACTTGGTTATACACACGCTGTGTGTAGCGAGCATTAGATGACAGTCTACTTAATAATAGAAAGGTAAATTTAATTCGTTAATTGCAAATCATTAATTATTTAGCTTTATTAAAACCCTAAACTTAGACTTCCAAATCCCCCCCTCTTTACATAACTATAACATTGAATATAAAACTTAATAACTGAAACATAATTAAACACATAAATAATAAACCAGTCCATTAATGAAACGCTTTCATTAAAATATAATATTACTTACAAAGTTTCATCCAGCTGCACTACAATATAAAAGGAGAATAAAAAGCGGTAGCTATTAAAAACGACTATTGGAGAAACGAGCTTGATGCCACAAAGAGTAAGACATCTTCCATTGCTACTTTGTATAATAAGAGAGATACGGTCTCGGGTTTATTTGCAGCAATGAATAATTAATTTATATTTCGTTATACGAGCCCTGTGTTACATTGTACGTAATGTATTCAATTTACATGACAGCATTAGTTATGCCTGGTTTATCCTCGACTTCGTTTGTGGTAATGGTACTGTACAAAATGTTGCATGTTATTATGACGACGAGACGTTTCTCAACAACGTGCCAACATTTTAAATGCCGTAACAATGTACTACCTACTCAAATTTTTCAGTCAAATAGAAACCTTCTACTATTGTGATGAAATTAAAAATCTATTAAAACATAAAGCCTCCTGCAGACACAATCGTTTAATCGCGCGGGGCGACATGTCGCGGTCCATTCGGAGTATTTTTAGAGTGGAAATTAGCTTGGCTCGTTGTCGCAGCACGATTAATCGCGTGTGTCTGCAGGAGGCTTAAAGCTGCCTTTGCTTGCCCAGAAATAAACAGTGAATGAAATGATGGATGAGCAACCAGGTGGCCAGAAATAGCCTCGCGAAGTCCGAGGCCCAAGGCGTCTCCCATCGGCGGCTGGGTCGTGAAGTGTAGGCTGTCCTCTCCATTACGCATTCTGCCTCCGCCTTTTCTAGCATGACTGCTTCACAGAAGGAGGTGACTGCTTTCCATTACCCCTCAACCCGCAGCATGGCCTCAACCAATGACCGACGCCTATTGTTTCGAGGACACGGCAGCTATGGCCTAAGCGGGGCAGATGTATGCTACACCGTGTAAGTATGAAACACAAAAGTTTGATTTGCCCGAGATTGTTGCACACAGGTATAGAATGGGGGTACACTACGATAATACGAAAAACTTTATTCCGAAATTCATAAATACGAATTTCAAAATACCGATTTTCATAATTCCGAATGGTTCAAAATTCCTAATATAACAACTCCGATTGATCATTATTCCTATTTTCATAATTCCGAAATTTCAATATTCCTAACATTTATAATTACTATTTTCAAAATACCGAGTTTCAATAGACCGAATATCAAAAATTCCGAATTAATAATTTTCCGAAACATCAAAAACACGAATTCCGATGGTTAAAATTCCGATTATTAAAATTCCTAATAATTAGAATTCCGAAAATTTAATCGCTTATCAGAGAAAAGTATGCTTTTAAAACGCCTTGTCAAAATTCCTCTTTACTTTTCAATAAAAGAATTTCTTTCGAATAAGAATATTTTCTTTCTTTACAATGATAATAATTTCTTTTATAATTTTTTTTTGAGTAATTAAAATAATTTATTTTTGAGTTACGTATTTTCATTCATAATATTACAAAAAATCCCTGTGAGAAGAACGAAAGCTGTCAGAGTCGGGGTGCCCCAAGACACAATTTGCTCGCTATCGCATCCTGAATTCCTGAGTTATATTACCACTAAGGTGGTTCAACGGAGCCCCGCTTCGCGGGGCTCCTATTTCTGTTAGCTTAACCTAACTCGAACCTAACCTGTCCGAGTCGGGGTGTCCCCAATCCCGAGCTCGCTTCGCTCGCTCTTACATCCTTGATCAATTTGTTGATTACCACCAAGGTAGATCGACGGAGCCCCGCTTTGCGGGGCTCCTACTTCTGTGAGCAAGGTTTAAAGTAACCTAACCTGTCCGAGTCGGGGTGCCCCCAGTCCCGAGCTCGCTTCGCTCGCTCTTGCATCCTTGGTCAATTTGTTGACTATCACCTACCAAGGTAGATCGACGGAGCCCCGCTTTGCAGGGCTCCTATTTCTGTGAGCAAGGTTTAAAGTAACCTAACACGAAGGGGATGGCGGGGTCTTTCAGACCCCGCCATCCCCTTCGAACCTAACCTGTCCGTGTCGGGGTGCCCCCAGTCCCGAGCTCGCTTCGCTCGCTCTTGCATCCTTGGTCAATTTGTTGACTACCACCTACCAAGGTAGATCGACGGAGCCCCGCTTCGCGGGGCTCCTATTTCTGTGAGCAAGGTTTAAAGCAACCTAACACGAAGGGGATGGCGGGGTCTTTCAGACCCCGCCATCCCCTTCGAACCTAACCTGTCCGAGTCGGGATGCCCCAAGTCCCGAGCTCGCTTCGCTCGCTCATGGATCCTAAGTTCTCCTAATAACAATAACAATCCCGAAGGCAAACAGTCAAAGTCCAGAGGATACGCCTCAGCACTCCGCGCCTACACAGGCTTAAATAACTCTCTAAGAGTACGGTAGACAAAACTACGTGGAGCCGGTTTTGCAGCAATTCGTTTCTGGCACTGACTTTGTAGAATGAGAAACGAAATTCCGATTTTCAATATTCCGAAAAAATCAGTTTATTCGGAATATTGAAAATCGGAATTTCGTTTTTCGGAATGAGAACTCATCGAGCATTACATTTTTCGAATATGTGAAAATCGGAAAACTAAGAAATCGGATATACGACTTTCGGTTAAATAAATTTCGTGATTCTTAATAATAGATATTGTAATTTTTAGGTATTATGATATTCGGAGTTTTGAAAATCGGAATACCGAAATTCGGAATAAAATATTTCGGAGTATTTGGGTGTTCCCATAGAATGGAGTTCCCTGCTGGGGTCTTTATTTCCTGATAGCCACAATCTCGGGATCTTTAAGTAAACGTAAACATGTTTCTTCAAGGCAAACGTGCTTCAGCGTCGTCCATAGTCATGGTTTACTGTTAGATGAGAGAGCGGTCAAATGAGCCTATTGTTAAAAAAAAACATTACTATTTTTTGTTTCATTCATCGGTTTGCCAGTTAATTTCACAGGTGTCCAAACAAGGAATTGAAGACAGGCAGCCGCTAATCAAATCCTTATCTCCCAATCCAAAAATCAACGGGCAAGCATGCAATTAACTTGTAAATACGTTCTTTCCCGATTAGGCCGTCACTCCAACGTTATCGTAGAGACAAATTACACTGTTCCTACTTCGGAACATCTTGCATAATTAGAGCAGCAATCTCCGGTTGACTCCCGCTACATACGATCGTCTGATAGCTTGCCTAATTGAAACTTGAATGCGCTGTTTATCTGTGGAAATTCTCGTGAAACACTTGGAAGTAAAGAACTCGTTAGTTGTTAGAGAGGTTTGGTTCAGTATTTTTGGTTGGAAAAAGAATTTTAAAGAAAAGTACTTTACTTAGTTTATGTTTAGTTGAATCTGACTTTTGTTTTGTTGAAGACTTTCTTGCTTAGATATATTTTTACTAGCATTCCGTGACAAAGACGGTTATGTTTACTTCGATAGATTTTTCAATAGGTGCGTTCACATAGAACGAGCAGACTCACGTGGCATTTGCCGCGCGAAGCAGCTCGGTTAGTGTGGACGTGTCTCGGCCGAGGAAAGTGCCCGCGCTGCCGCAGTCGAGCGACCGAGCGCCCGAGCCATCCAGTGTCGGCTTTTGTTTTGCTCGCGTATATTGTTTCGTGACTCGGTCGAGAAACAATAATTGCGCGTCCAAATAGAGCAAGCAGGCTCGCGAGGCTGCTCACTCTGTGTGGACGCCTAATATAAATTTTGGTAATATTAATTATGCAAATTCCACACTTGTCATTTTTCACTGTAATTGTGTACATCTGAATACCAGTAGTAGAATGTGGAGTGACATCTATCTACATTATAAGACCTCGAAACAACACGGTTAGTGCAGTAGCTAAGCGACGTAACAGTTTCACTTTTGAGCTGCGTGTTATGCGGTGATCCCACCCAGAACATAACATATTTGTATGATGATCTATAAGTCTCATTTTTCCGGTTCTGGCTGTCTGTGTAAATATTTGTTAATGCTCGAAAACGGAATAAATTCCTAATGCGTTAAAATTAATTTAAAAAAAAAAATGCTTCTACGTTACATGAGAAATTCTGTGAGTCACAAAGACTAAATTAATAAACAGAAACAGTTTTTAAAACGACCAAATTGAAACCCTCCACCAAGCATTTTGCCCCTGAAAGGTTATGTTTCAAACTTGAAAGTCTTCAGTATGTCTGAGTCCTTAGTCTAAAGGTCACATTGACATTGTCTACATTATGTACTGTCCACGCTGTTTAAATATAGTTTTCTATTTTGTCACAAGGGGAGTACTTACGGCCCTCTGTTGATGAGGCTGTTCATAAGGTTTTTTTTCCATGTAATGGAGTTTGCTTTGTGAATATAAAGTCATCAAGAAGAAAATACAAACGTGAAGCAAATGAATGGAGAACTAATGTTTAAATTCAATATGATAACTAATATTTTAATAGGTGAATAAGTTTGTTAGCCTTCCCACCCCAAACTGTCAAAACAATTTTGATCGTTATACATTTACTATGAAAATGGTTGTAGATATTTTTACATAAAACTTGAAAGGGATGAAATAGGCGGGGCAGCAAGCAAAGCTGCGGGCAAAACCTTAATAGTATATGTTTTAGTAGCTCCAGGTGAAAGCATTGCTACTTGAAAGCGTTGAAATACTCCCGAATGCCAAGGTTTGAAGTTTTAATAATTCGATGGTATTATGTTTCAAGACATTCAATAGTATAATCATGTACTATTTAGTCACAATGTAAATGGCCATTATGTTCATAAGAAATTCTTGACAGTTTTGAGAGACTGAATTTTCAACTGAAATAATGTGATACCTAATACTTTGCGTTTACTTTATAATAAATCTTTTTTATCGTGGTAAAATCAGACCTCCCACCCAGGGTGGGACGGCAGGGAATGTCAGACTCGTACTGATTAAGATCCACGATGATCCCTCAATAGCCCTTTACATTTCAGGGACACGGTTACCTGATGAGACAGTCCCGCGGTCCTGGCAGGCACATGTTCGTTGTACAGTTACTACAAACATTTAAAACAAAAACACCGACAATAATACAGTACATTCCACAATCCATAAATCCAACTTCGTTATTACGACGAAAAATATTTCAAATTTTTCAAAATAAACTGCACGTTGAAAGTACAAAATTTATCCCATTTCCTTTCGTTTGAATTCTGCTTCATATAAATGGAAATATCAGAAATATGTACTGTGATGGTAAAAATGAATTTTCAGAGTTCAGTCCTTGTTGTGACTGTTTTGGTACAATGTGAATAATAAGATATTTAAATAATTATTTGTCACACATCTTGATGAGAAAAGTATGCCACATAACGGAGTAATTATTAAAACATTGTTACGTATTTTTGCATGTTGAGCAACATTTTGAATGTTTCTCGTTTCTCAGAAATCAGTATTCAGAAATCATTATGGCAACAAGAACATTGTTTTACTGCTGTTACTCAAGGTCAATAAAAGAACACAAATATTACTTGATTTTATATAAAATTCATGTAAAAACAAATTATTATGTCTAGACATAATTTTATTTACTCCGAGTGACAAATTCATGGAAGGTCAAATTAAATGCTTGACCAATTACTCGTTACTGAATAAAAAAATTTACTTGGACAAGAATGGAAAAGTTCCTAGAATTGTAAAAGGAAAAATACGATGTTTTTGATTTTTCAACGATAAACAAAAAGTCATGTTCAACTGCCAATTATTACTTCGCTTCGTAAAGCCTTCAACATCAAGTCGTTATTAAACAGATTAGCAAAGACACGAAGATCCGAAATTCTAATTACATGTTCAGAAACAAACCCCAAATTCGATCCAAACTCGATTCATGAGTCAGCATCAAAAAAGTAGGACATCAAATTAATTCGAAAAGGCTCGATCGAGGGGCTAGTATAACTTGACCTTCCCCGCTTCCCGTAGAAACCCGGAGTCCGGAACAAGGAGTGGTGCTTGAAGAGCAATGAAGGGTCTTGTTAAAATTGTAGGTGGAGGCAAATGAAGCTTGACGCGTCAATGGAGTGCGAAGTGTAATCAGTGGAACTACGCTATGTGCTTTACGCACATTAGCACATTGTTGATAAAACGACGCTATTTCTCATTGCTCTTCGATTCGGATTTTATTGTCTGCTGAGGTGAGATCCTTTGAGGTCTAAGGGGTTTTAGGTGTGAGATATTCGGTAACCAGAAATGACTAATTTTAGTAAGATAGCTAGCAATTTATCTTTAATGGGTTAACGGCTTGTTATATTCTCAATATTATTGTCCTATGACTTCTGACATACATAAATTATATTAACCTTCCAATTCGAAGAAAAACATATCAGGTCAGGTCATACAAAAAAAAATTATAGCTAAAAAGGATAGGCAGCGTTTTCTATGAAAGCTCCCAAGCGACATGAGTTTTTTTCCACAACTTTCAACTATTATCTACATTTTTAAATAAATTTACACAACTGTTATACACTTTTACTTTCCTCACTACCTATTATACTCTATTAACAAGTGACAACCACATAATAATTCATTCACTAGTTTTTGAATTTACCGCGAACAGACAGACAGAGGTGGCGGGGGATTTAGTGTTATAATTTGCAGTGATATTACTGATTATGATTCAAAATCAAAATGAAAGCATTTATTTAAAGTAAGACAGTTACAGACACTTTTGAATTGTCAAAAAATAAAAAAAAACACTACAAAAGATTTAATTCGAAGACATGTGACATCTACCAATCCGCACTGGGCCCGCGTGGTAGGTTACGGCCCACTCTCACAGAGAGCAGGCCTGTGTCCCAGCAGTGGGAATATTTATAGGCTGATGATGATGATGATGATGATGATGAGACAGACAGAGGTGGCGGGGGATTATAGTGTTATAATTTGCAGTGATGTTACCGACTATGATTCAAAATCAAAATGAAAGCATTTATTTAAAGTAGGACAGCTACAGACACTTTTGAATTGTCAAAAAATAAAAAAAACACTACAAAAGTCACAAGACATAATAACTGTGAAAGTACCATCATCACTATCAGCGGGAAGACGTCCACTGCTGAACATAGGCCTCCCTCTTAGACCGCCACGCCGAACGACAATTCGCCACTTGCATCCATCGGTTGCCCGCGACTCTTACCACCTAGTGGGAGGCCTGCCTGCCTATACTTGTATGGTGCCCATTCCAAATCATAGATCTCTATAGAGAAGAATGGGATTTTTGATTTTCAATGAATACATGGTAACTACTACATGCAGGTACAGGAATCTGTAAATCAATTATTATAAACGCCTATAAAGCGTAAAGCTTGTTACTACAATAAATAAACAGTCAGACATTAATTCACAATAATCCCCCTGGACAAAGGTTAATCGATCCATGAGCATTGTAGTCTGATGTAATTGGCTTAATTACGAAATACCTGTGCATGGCAGTGTGTCATCTATAATTGGCATGTAGCCACAAGCTTAAATAGTAATTTAGTTGTTTATTTGTTTACCTGAAGATAGATAGGAAATTGTAACGGCTCTCGGGGTCTACACTCTAAATCAGTGAACGAAGACACGGATACGGATGTATGAACGTAACAAACGTCAAAATCAACTTTCCAGGCGGATAATACTGCCGCGAATAAAGTACTTTTGACGTGGTGTGGTACTAGTATCTATGTTTCATTACATCAAATTCCATTAAAAATGTAGTACCTAGGTACTACGAATTTTCAGTATCATAATATTCATCTTCTAGGAATGCAATTACACTGGTGGGATAGTTGATCGATTTAATGAATATGCATGACATAATGTTAATTTAATAGGGTAGTCTTTGAGTCTAATATCAGAATGATGTACTTAGTGATAACTAGCCAGCGAGTATTGTTCTGAATTTACCAGTTTGTCTGACAACCTCAAAAGTAAAAGGTTTAAAAGATAATATACGAATTAAATTTTAACCAACAGCTACTCATAAATTATTACATTTTAGACAAAACGACTTTTGGCTTCCTGAATCCCTAAAATAATATACATATAGGTAACATCTTTAATTACTATGGTCTGTTACAAAGATAATATTATCTTATTTCAATTATCTACTACTCTGTAGCGGCTATCATGATTCTCCAAGTGTCTATCATGCTGCGTCGTAGCGGCTATCATGCTGCTACATCGAATCGTATAGGCTATATTACTACGAGCGACGTAGAAGTTCCTATAAAACGTTATCTTGTCAATTTTTAAGTATTTAGGTTTAGCATCATAGTGCTTTAATCCCTTTTACTTCTATAACTACATACAGGGTGATTTGTAATTCGATGCGGTCCATGAAATGATAGGACACTAATTAAAAGTGAATACTGTGGCACCATTCTAGAAAGGTAATGAGACAAGGAAATTTTTTCTGTAATTTGTACACCAAGTGTGTTACATTTATTTTGAAAAATATGCTTTGAAGGACAAGGAAAGTTTTCAGAAAACTTCAAAACAGAAACTTTATGACACTTAATTTCCCAAGATATGATTATTTTTATAACAAACTTGTATTCACTAGATTTAGTCGTTCATATTCTATCAGAAAAGCATAAATTCTAAGTGGTGACTATCGTTACTTTCTAACAATAAGCACTTAATGAGGGAGAGGTGGAAATTTTTCGAAAAATCTTTAAAGTTCGATATCTCTAAAATCAGTCAGTTTAGACCCCATATTGTCGGGTTAAAATTGTTGTAAATAATGTCTAGTATCACCCATTTCAAGGACACTACTACTATCACAAATGTGTGAAATCATTTAAGATGAAATCTGTATTTTCATTGGGTGATAAATTTAAGAAACAGCAAATCTTTTTTCGTTAGTAACATTTTCAACGACTTGTACATGGATAATCAGCAATACGAGTACCTGCAAAAAATCATTTTTCTTATAATTTTCTTTTCCAAAACCAATTTATTGTTCTTCCGCCTTTCCCTAAACATTCTTATTTACATCAACTTTGAAGATTTCATCAAAAGCTCGTTCACTACCTACCAATAGTATTTCCCCAATACGAAAAACTTTCAATACTCACAATATCCAATAAAGAAGTATCCATAGTTGTTTTAGGATTAAATAAATAAAAACATCAAACCACTCCTCCCCGAGGGACTGGCGTAAACAAAAACAAGTTTGAAAAACCACGACATCTTTTTGGCTTTTATTAAACAGACGTCAATCATGGCTGCTTGTTTAATAAATGCTATAAACATTGTTTCTCTTGACTTCCATTTGGTGTGTGGGCTAAGTTATAAGATGACGGGGATTTTTTTCTTCATAACTTTGATCTGGATTTTGTTAAAAATACTTCTCTTTACCTCTCAGGGAATAGATGTCAGTGATTTGGATTTCTGTAAACTTTTCATAAACTACTATTCCTGTAATTTCTTCTGTAGTACCTTTGATGTAGACATATCTTATCCTCGAGTTATTTTTGAAGTTATACTCCTTATACCTAATACTCCTAAATTGAGATAAGAAAATGCTAGACAAGAAGCAAGAGGCAAAAAGCTAGGGCTTTACTTTGTTCCTTGTTGTCTGACTCAGATCTTCTCATTTATAGTATAATATATACAGTTGCATCAATCTCTTTTGACAAGTCAGTAGGGGAACAGTGTATAAGACGGGGACACGAGGTATGATGGGAAATCACACACCTAAGGCAAACTTAACACATAACTAACGTAGCACAAGCGCCAACTGGACGCCATTTGTTTATGGCCCCTTGCAAATGACGCTTGCTCTACGTTAGTGTTGTGTTAAGTATGTCTAAAGAGTGTATGTCCCCGTTATACCTCGCGATTATTAACGTCCCCGTCTTTTACACTGTTTCCCTATTCTTAAAAAAAAACTATTCCTCATTCTCTTGCATCGCAACAGATCTCAACTTTAGAGAAAGATTATTATTAGCGTTTTCGTTTTTTTTTTTTTTTCAAAATTTTTATGTTAAGACATCTGGTATCTTCTAAAAAAGAATCCAATTTCGCTAACTTCTTTAAACATGCGCCGATCAAAGAGCCATCCACCGTCGGGCGGGCCCGATAATGGCGAAGCTTAACACGACACTTATTGCCAAAATAAATCATCTACAACCCAACGTGTTGTTCAATCTATTTGTACAACAACCAAAGTGCGTTATGGTGTTGTTTTTGTTTTCCTTATGATTTTCATTCGACTTGCTGCAATTTTTTGTGGTGACTTTGGGAAGCTCAGTTAGTTTTATTTTTTGGGGCCATGTATACCCTGTTTACATTACAAAAAATGACATTGGAACTCTAATAACATTGGGTGTATAGACTACAGCCAATCTTTTAATTTTATATTGCTTCCTTTAAATATTCCTTCTAATTATACTATTTATGATCTAAACAACCCTTTTTAATTTTAATAAAATGTCATCATCCAGTGACCAAAAACAAAATCTTTTACTCAATTCCTGAGAAATATATACGAATCTCTTTTATAAATATAGATTCATCAGAGGGAAGTAAATTACTGAGGGCTTGCTGGCGATGAGTTAATAACCTGTCAGTTTTTGTATACTCCCGCGATCTTTGAGTCGGGGTAATTAATTCTGCGCGTGATTTCCAATATTATTTACCTTTTGTACATATTATTTTTAGATCAAATGAGGAACAGAATAGATCTTTGGTATTCTGATCCAGATTATTTTTTGGTTGAGGCAAAAGGAGCATTTGAGGATTTAACCAGTTGACATTTTGAAGTTTTTGCTTACACCGTTGGTTAAAGGCTTTCTTTTAAAAAAAACACATGTTTCGGAGAGTTTGAATAGTATCTGCAGTACAAATAATAGCTTTGTTAGTATTTTATGCTGCCAATTCCTCTTATTCCAGTTCTAGAGAGATGCCATACAGGTGCTGCAACTACACTGCGTCGTTGCAACGCAGACGAGCGCACGAACGCTGCATCAACGCAGCTATCTCCGAGACGTCGCAGCGTCGATATCCTAGTAAATGATGCGCTATCGTTTTGTCATTTTAACACAGCTCTCTTCCCTACCTCGTCTCCGTTCTATGCGTTAAAATGACAGACGTCTGTCATTTCAACGCATTGTGTGGAATGTTAATCAGATTTATTTGTAGAACGACAAAGCGTGACTACTCAGTTGACGCAACGCACAGGCAACGACTGTGTGGCACCACTCTAACTTATGTTATAGGTACTAGTGGCCCGTCCCAGCTTCGCACGGGTATATTAAGAACCGCTCGTCCGATTTTGTGCAAACTTCACATAAAGCATCTACTAAATAGTTCGAACAAAGCCTAAACATTTGGTTTGTATAGGTGAGCCCGTTCTTGAGTTATAACATTACAACGAAAAGTGGCATTGTTTTGTATATATTAGATTAGATACTTTACCAAATACCCCACAATACCCAGTAGATTAGAAGCACCCAAATCTCCAAATGGAGGGATTTTTAAGTCATAAACGAGGATGGGTTCTAACTACGTAGTAGCTATATACCAGCTAAACACCCGTGCGAGATAGACGCATCCAATTCCCGAGATTTATCTCCGTGTATAACTTAGCGAGAGTAATAAACTTCTGGATAAGAAACGCTTAACATTGTTGCACTACTACTTCATTTACATTTCTTTCTTCTTTAAATAGTCTACAGCCCCTGCAGTCTCGACATTAGACAGCGACAAAAATCGGTCACTAAGTCGTATCGTTACCAAATTACTTTAATAGATTTTCAACTTTATTACGAAAGCATAAGGTTGAAAATCTATTAAATAAATTTTACATAGATTAGACTTAACGACCGATTTTTGCCGTTAAATTTGTCGAGACTGCAGGGCCAGGTCGGTCGAAAGATGTCAACTGCAGGATAGACACAACTCCCAAGTCATCGCCACATCAACCTTTACATCTAACGTCAAAATCTGACACATTGACTGGTCCTGTATTTTGTACATCTAGTACATTTTGTTTTTTTTTTATAAATAATCTTTTCTCTAAATCTCTTAGGGCAGATACCTACGCTCGTTTCGACAGTATATAATATATATGGGTGGTCAAAAATCGGCTTATTTTATTTGACGATCAGAAACTAAAACTGAAGCTTGCTACTATAATATCACGATCATTCTTAGTGAATGAGATGGGTTGAAAAGTCAGTACTTAACGAAAAACAGAATTCATATCCAGCAGCAAAACATCCAAGACCGAGTACTAACAATAAAATCCGTCTAAACCGTAAAATTTACCGTTCCTCCAATCCGCTGTAAATTCTCTGTTGCATATACAAAGCGTATATAATGTATATATGTTGCATATAATATACTAACATTTTATTAAGCATATCATATTATCGCCTTTCTTTTTATTTGTGTACTTTAAGATCATTTTGCATATTCACAAAGTTATTTTATGTTCGTAGTTTATTTTGTGTGACGTAGCGTTTTGGTTTTATTATTTTGTTTGTGTTTCTGAACAATTATGATTTTGTGTTTAGATTTAATTCAAAACAGTAAATTAAGGGACGTAATTTATTAAAGTTTGGTTAGTATTTCATTTTGAAAGAAGAGAAGGGTCATACAGTTGAAATCTAGCTTTATACCTAGATTTAAATGGTATATAATAACAATTATTACCAAAAGGGGTTTCAATTAAGGCCTTTCAATATCCATGCAAAAAATCCTCCATTGGTTTATAGCTGTAGTCAATGTAAACAGGTAAGTAATATTTGAAACGAAATCTCCTAAAGCTCGATAGTTTATATCGAAGTTAAAATCTATTCACTAATTGCCACTTCAATTCAACTTTGTTTTATATGCCACGCATTAAATATATTACTACAAATATGGAATGTCATGGTATAGGAAGATCAGAAGGGACTCCCAGAGTATTACTGAAAAAAAAATCCCTTGCCATCACAAATGTCCTTCGCGTTTCAGTGTGGTGATGGCAAGGTGCTAGTCTACCCAGAGCGGGAAAAGTCATTTGATGACTGTCTTCCGAAGAAGAGAGATAATCTTACTAAACCCACAGCATCGTACCACAAAAACTTTTAAACGTCTGTTGAACACTTGTCTAAAAAAATGTCAGATTATGTCGTTGAAATAAGGTCCGTTTTCCAAGTCACTCTTGACACTGGCAGAATAGTCGACATCGTCTTAACTTGCCATTTGAGAAAAATAGAATAGAAGGTCCGTTTTGCAGTCACACTTTTTTTAGACAAGTGTTCAAAAGATGTTTAAGTTTTTGTAGTATGGCTGATTCTGTTTTTGCAATCTTTTTTTTTTTTGCACCCCTTGGTAACTCTTTACACGAAACGGGTCCAATCTCAAAATTGAAACCAAATCAAAACATAAAATCGAACTACAATTTTGCTAACTGTATACTTGTATAAATTTCATCGCTCGGGACCGTGCCAACAAGTTTCTAATTTGCCTAAAATCAATCACTTCAGTACCTCTATCTGTTACAAGTTTCAAAAGCAAATGTGTCCGAGCCTAAGTATCTACAAGATACTTGTAATTACGTCGATAACCGAAGGGCCTATCCGAAACCCTTGAAGGCTTGCTAATGAACGCCCTTAACAAGCAAAGTTTTTTTCGGATACTGGCATCCAAACGGATAAGTCAAGTTTTTATTAATTTTTTAGATTAGATTATTAATTTCACGATGAATAATCAACGTGGATCAATTTCGTGGAAATTGAGTTGCCACGGTATTTGAATCGATGAAAAGTTTTGGTCCTAGTTTACTGGTTATTTATTTAGGAGAGTTGTACCTAATGGTACTCGTAATATTACATTTTTAATTGAGATTATTGTGAAATATTAAGAGCCCGATTAAAGCCTCCTGCAGACACACGCGATTAATTGCGCTGCGACAACGAGCCAAGCTAATTTCCACTCTAAAAATTACTGCGAATGGACCGCGACATGTCTCCCCGCACGATTAATCGCGTGTGTCTGCAGGAGGCTTAATCTGCTTGTGTTTATGGGATTAATTCCGAAAGTTGTATTGGTAGATAGGTTAAATATGCTTAGTTTTACACCAAAATTATTGATAGGTACACATCTTTCATAACATATCGTTTGTTTTATGGTCACAATAGCAGTCTTATGGCTAATAGCGATGTCTTCCAGACAAACTTTGGATCGACTGTGCAAACTTAAAAAGGTACTAATACTGTACCTTATATTCGTTTCGCAAAAACTAACACAAAAGTTCATTATGATTATTTTCAGATTGTATTTAGTGCTTCTTCTTCTTCGTCGGTTCACTCTTGACAGAGTGGTCGTGGTCAGTATGTTGCAGCGAGACATCGTGCTGCCATAATTCGCCTCACAATGCCACGCCATCCCCCCCCCTATCGGCTGTTATTCTTGTGCACTCATGCAGCGGACCACCTACTGTAGACTTGATCTGGTCAGTCCACCGCATGGGTGACCTGCCGCGTGCTCTCGTGCCTTCAACCTTCCCCTGGACAACAAGCCGCTCAATAGCGTCGTTGCCTCTCCGGGACACGTGACCAAAGAACTGAAGTATTTGAGTCTGGACCGTAGCTGACAGACGCTGCTTGATACCGAGCTCTTGGAGACTGGATATGTTAGTACGGAATTCAGTCCAGGAGACTCCAAGCATTTTCCTCCAGCACCACATTTCCAGAGCGTCTATTTTACTTTTTCAGATTCCCTCAGCGTCCAGGTCTCTGTTGCGTATAGAAATATGGGGAACACCAGTGCCTGTATGCCTGTATGTATGTATTTAGTGCTACTAACGTACAAATTATACTGCGATCAACAAAGGAGTGGAACTCTTTGCCTGAATATACGGCCATACAACCCTAATCCCCTCAAAGTTAGAGAATAGGCTACTTCTGGGTAAGCTCTGTGTCACCCCTGATTTTTTTTTTACGTGGTAAAATCATCAAATGAGTCCGGGCACTCAAGACAGGCCGGAAGGGACCGTCAGAATTAAACTGACTAAAATCCACGGTATCCTTCAATAGATTTTTACGTTCCGGGGCCACGATTACTCGATAGTCCCGTCACTTCTAAGGGGAGCCCGTCACCCCTGACCTAGACTAAAATCAAAATGGAAACCCAAATTATATAACTATTAAAAAAATAAAAAAACAAGAAAACCAAATACTAGAATTTAAATCAAAATTCACAAAGTACGAGTACCTACTACGTCAGTTTACCGCAAACCTCCAAAATTCAGTTTAACCAAACATGAAGAGTCACTATTTTAAAATGCTCAAAGACTATGATCAAAGTTACTACGAATAAGCTTCGAAGCCAATCAATGACCCTCCTGTCACCTTCAGTCGTCGGTAACCGTCAAATAAACACGTCTTTATGCATTTAATTAAGTCCCCAACAGAGTCCCTCGGGCATTTATTGGTTTATTTCAAAAGGAAAATGTAATTTATCAAATTGGTATCAGTGGTTCATTAGTTGGGAGCATCATAATTATGGAATAATGTTTTCAATGCTGAGACACAGGCTTTGTACAAAAAATCATCAAATATTTTTTCAATCTTTGGATGATAAAGAAAATATCAGGCTCCTACTGACTTAAAATCGTGTTCGTGTTCCTACTGACTTAAAATCATATTCCTTCAATTGACATTTAAGTTCTGGGGCCGCTGTGACGTATTTAAACCATCCCTAAATCCTGGGTCATGTTCGTAGAATTGTTTGAAAGGTTTCTTTTTTACATGAGTTTGCTTTTTTCCTGAATCTAACCCTTATGGACAAAGATGGGGCTAAAAATGTAGTGAGCTCACCCAGTATGAACTAAAACTTCTGTAATATCCTAGGAATACAGTAAAAACTATTTGGCCCAAAGTTAGCCTGATGTTTCTTTACGTATAATTTACAGTGTATCTTCATTACTCGAATTAAAAATTAAAACCTTTTTATACCTTATTAGTTGAAATGGGAAAGCGGTGAATCGGAATGTAGCCTAATTTTTCAACCACAATAAAACAGTTGAACAACAAAAAAAAATTAAAATGGCCGTTCATTAAATTTTAGTGAACAATTCATTTCACAAAAGCCGGTGAAGGTCATTCGGTTCTCTGAAGTGAGGGTGGTCTTCAATTATGTATAGCAGTTCTCTTGTGTGTACCACCACATGTTCTGGATGTTAGAAGTATTTTCAGACATGTAATAACCTGTGTGTGTGTTTTTTGAAGACTTCATATCAGCATAATACTGCCAAGCTAGGCAGCCATCCAGACGAAAGACGGTGCTTTCGACCGTTTACTCGACTCTTGCGTGAGAAGGAGGATTACCTCTGCCGCACGCATTCCGCCTCCTCCTTTGATTGCATTACTGTTTCACAGAAGGAGGTGACAACCACCCTTCAGAATGGCTACGCTATACGTTTGTCATACAGCTCGTGCCAATATAAGAAAAGATTGAAGCCTGTAATTGCGCCAATGATGTAATTACTTCACAGACATCTGTGGATGAAAATGAAACGATAATTACAATTTCAACTATTACGCACAGACTTAATATAGAAAAAGTTAATCAAGTTTCAAAAATTAAACTAAAATTTAATTAAAACCAAATTTCGTTGAGAAGAAGGCTCAATATCAACCAACGTGTTATATAAAAACTCGTTGAGTTTTCAATTATACTCCGAAGTACAATGAAGACGTTCTCGCCTGTCCCGAATGATGGAGGTCGATGTGAAAACGCTGGCATAGAATATGATATTTATGTAGAAGCGAAACGTCTACCATGCAAACTGAATTATAATGTTGTCAAATGATCTACTAAATTGTGCGGTTTTCATCAACTGTAGGTCAGATTCAGAATGTCACAGGAAAATTTTAAAGGCAAAAGGCAGTTCAATTAAACCTAACAGATCATGCTGCTCCTCCCAGGGTAGGAAATCATTCAAACCCTAATATTCAGGTCAGATTCAAAATATTTTTTGCCAGTTATTTCAGGAAATTAGATCAGAGGAATTTGATCAGCAAATCACATCAGGTAGAAAGCTATTATTGTATTTTTATTGTGGCTAATTTTTAATCAGTTGGACTGAATTATTTCGGATAGAAACCAAACCAAAATATCAACAAATTTTTCACATACCCATGAAGCTACAAAACCATGTGACAATGGTCTACAAATAGTTATGGTTACGTTGGTTGAGAAAAACCGTCATGAAACTTCGTGGTTAACATACACACATGTCATCAAAAGTGTCTAGGGATCAACATATATTTTTGCAATAACTTTTCTCCTGATTGATATTAATTAAAATTTTCTTTAAGGATTCATCAAATAAAGTGTTTTCGTTTGTCACAGTAACGATAAACCAAGTCATCTTTGCATTAATAAAGAAATTTGCCATTTTCCTAATAAAGGGATTTCTGACATTTGAACCACTAACACAAAAGTTCGAAAAAAAGACTGAAATAACAGTTTTCTTTAAAATATTGGGTAACTTAAACAACTAATAATCCGTGTTTCTACCGCGAACACTAACAACACAAGAACATCGGTTTGGCATACTCAAAATGAGTTCATCAAAATCACGCTGTGGAATGGCCGCCCATGTTCGTTGCAACAACAAAAAAAGGTCTTCTTGCGACTGGATACCCTCCATATTCGGCAGAGCTCTTGTCTGTAGCATATCCCATGCATGCTCAATCGGATTCAAGTCTGGCGACTGAGCAGGCCAGGGCAGGACATTGATGTTAGCTGCGGCGAGAGTCTGTCTTACAACTCTTGCGGTGTGCGGTCGTGCATTATCATGCATTAACTGAAATAAGGGACCGATTTGCACTTGTAGAGGAACGATGACGTCTGATACAATCGTCTCAGCATAAATTTGAGCGTTGAGGTTGCCTCTGATCCAAATCAACTCAGTTCTTCCGCCGATCCAAATACCCGCCCATACCATGATGGTTCCACCACTATAAGGATGGACTTCCTGGTAGGATTTTAATCGCTGTTGGCGTCCAGGGGTTCTCCAGTGTCGTATACGTCTTGTATCCGGTCTCATACCGAAACGAGACTCATCAGAAAAGCACACGAAACGCCATTGTTCTTCTGCCCAATTTCTGTGTTCAAGAGCCCATTGATATCGAATCCTACGATTGTGCATTGCTATAGGTGGTACCCGTAGCGGTCTTCGGGAATGAAGGTTCACTTCATGCAAGCGGTTTCTGACTGTTTGGTCGCTAATTAAGTTCCCTGAAGAGTGATGAAGCCTCACGGCTAACATCATGGCGGTTATTGTTGGAGCTCTTCGAGTTAAGATTTGAATGTATCGGTCTTGTCTCCGTGTGGTGCAGCGATACCGTCCTCCATGGCGCTCAGCCACGGTACCAGTGCTTCGGTAACGTGTCCAAAGTCGACTGATAACACTCTGACTTGTATTCAGAGCTAAAGCCACAGTACGTTGCCGGGAACCAGCTTCTATCATTCCCACGGCTCTGAGCATTTCTTCCCTGCTTAAATGACGTCGCCGCTCCATAATAACGTTGGTTTTAATCAGTAGTAGGGAAACAGTAGCACTAATAATGTCTTCAATGCGTTGTATGTTTTTATAGGGAAAATATTGACAGCTGATTTTCATCTTTTACTCGAATTTGATTCACAGTTCCTGATTCAAATTATGAAATGCACCAAAAAGGATCCATATAAATTTATAAAATCATAAATTTATTACAAAGCCACATCTCAATCTCAAGAAATCCGCATAAAAATGCTTGATCCCTAGACACTTTTGATGTGTGTACTTTGCTCAGCCTGAAAATCAAATTAATCATAGCTGTAGCACTGGCGATTACTAGACGAAAGAGGTAGTCAGTTCCTCTACTGCAAGTTAGTCTTTGTTACCTTTTGGTTAAGAATATAATGGGGATCAAGGCTTTAAGAACGATTCGGTGATTTTTTTATTTGACAGCCCTTTTCGGTTATTATTCGTTCAATTCAAGAATGGTACAACCAGTGATAACCTCCTTGATGGAATTGAATAGATTTTTTAGTAAGGGAGAAATCTTATATCGTCAACTATATTATATTGACTTCTTTTAATAAATATTTTGCCGCTTCCTAAAAAATATTCCTGTATTTGTGGGTGCGTTTACAAAGAATTAATCTTACATTCATAAACAGTCAGACTCGAAACTACTATCTGTAGGCTATATCTACAAGTGTCTGTTGCAATGACCATTTATATCTGGACGCCTCATGCACGATCTGACTAACGAAAATTATTCTGCCAAGTCGCTGAGGTACGACGTAAGCGAGGGGGACGGGGTACTGCGTTCTGATTGGCTAAAATCAAGGTCAGTGCGACGAGGGGACTCACAGGAGTGGTCGAAACTAATACGAACTTAAGACTTTTTTGCCTAATGTGTTGACAGACATCGGTCGCCTGTGATTAGGAGTCTAGATATAAATGGTTGTTGGTCTGTTGCATGCGGGGATCAAACCCATGATACGTTGTGCAGCAGCCAATCGCATAGCTATTGCTACAAGCAGTTGTTCCGGGTCTGAGTATTTATGTGAGTTTCTATGTTTGTAAACGCACCCACGATCCACCCACTAGTGTGGCATCGACAAAACAAAAAAAAAGTTTTAATGTTTTATAGAGGGTGACGACTTCTGTGACTGGTGTTGCAAACCTAAAATTATATTTTTATAAATAAATTTGTACTTAACAGTAACAAGCATAAATGTAATATTGAATTATTTTTATGACGAAAATTAAATGTCTGAACCTGAAACAAAAAAAAAAAATAACATGATGTTCATTAATTCATATCAGGAAAATGTCATTTATAAAAAAACAATCAAAACTAATTTTCATAACATTATTTGCTCCCTTTCCTGTATATTCAAGATGGGAATCTACAACGGAATCTCAACCTTAAACCAGGCAGACAGAATTCCTAATGGAGTAAAAATAGAGTAAGAATATTGAGTACAAAACGGGAAGTAAGAAAGTACAGTCACGGCCAGCTCATATTGTGTATGCGTTGAATTGTGAATTGGTGAATACAGAGCAAATTGGCGTAAAAATAGGATAACACATTGTGAATATATCAAATATCCTCTATTGAGGATCTGGGGATAGGGACCAAAATATTGTCCATTTGATAGCTTTTAAAGGTTTTTGACATTTTCATTTTATTTTTCTGTTCATGCAGAACCTAACAAACAAAAGCTAAAAACGATAACTCGCTGAGATTATGTCACTTAATAATAACAACTTAACAAATTAAAAAAAAAAGCGGTTTCTGAGGCCGGATGCAGCCACAAAAACCGTGACACAAGATTTTTATAATATTAGATGTTCTTGACCATGACAGGAATTGAACTGCTGTTTTTAATAATTCTATCTATACTTATTATTATAGAGAAGAAAAAAATTGTATTTGCGTGTGTGTGTGTGTGTGTGTGTATGTTTGTAATGAATAAACTCAAAAACTATTACGCCGATTTAAAAAATTTTTCACCATTATAAATCTATGTTCAACCTGAGTACGAGTAACATAGACTATATTCCCGTGCACAGCCAGAACGGACCGCTAGTGCTACAATATACCTACCATTAATCTTCTAAAAACTTGTAACTTCAAAACCAATTTCACTTAAACACTTCACCCAACTTTTATTCTCAACAGCAAAAATGTTAGCACAAAACTGTAGCTACATATTTACGGTTTTTTCTACCACTTCAGCTTCACTAAAGTTACAATTTATCTAAAAAGTTTCGCTTCTTGACATGCCTATGAAAATATATTGAAAGTTTGTCCAAAGTGCGAGTAACCATAACAGTTTGTTTTTACTTAGAACAAGACGAGGTAAGGGCTAAAAGTTTCTGAAGTACTCTCAGACTTTAGCCAGATATGCATTAGTAAGAGGTTTTAGGTTATCAGATGTACTGTGTGGGCGCGCTTTGTTCTTACAAACTCTTACTGTAAAGGGTTTTTGGCCAATAAAATGTAATTACCGTCGTGCTAGCGACACGAAAAAGAAAAAGGAGAAAGGGTTTTTAAGTCGTTCTTAAAAATGGTTCTCAGTTCGACCTGTATGTTTGTCCGCTATTATCTCGCGTTTAGCTGAGCCGATTTTGATGCGGTTCCTGTGGCACTCAGTAATGAAACGCCTCCGAGTTTAGACTCGTTTGACGAGTACTTTGCATACCGTAAGTATATTTCACTAATAAAACTTGTTTTTTTTTTTAAATAACAGTTTTTTTAATGACTAACTTGTTTGAGCAACATTGGGTACTAGGGACTACAGGCAAATGATTTGTTGCAGGAATCGACCGTTATTAATAACGAAACTACGGGTTCACTGCAAATAAAAGTAAAAAAAATACATGTGACACTCGGAGACTGCCGCGGTGAAGCTATTGCATAACATTTTTTATTTTATTTTAAAAGAATATAATTTATTTAAAATGTTTGTGGTACACTATTGTAATAAAGAACTTCTTTGTTGTAGGAGAATTTTATAAGTTGGTGTCATTGTGAAAACTCCTTTTGTAGCTGGCCGTTTAGAATCAGTAAGAAAAAGTAAATTGTTTTTATGACGGATATTTTTATGATTGCCAAATTCTCCCGAACTGAAACGATGTTAGACGATGCGTGGTGTCAGGTATTTTCGTTAGGTTTTTGGTATTTTTTTGATTCGGTCGCCGCGCCGCGCCGCGCTCAGAGCGCGCTAAAAGCTATGCAATAGATTAAAAAACTACATGAACCGTTTATTCTCAACTCAAATCCTCCAAGCAAATTCAAAAGCATTGAAAACACATCACTACTCTAAATACAAAACTCGCCGACATCAACCAAACTATTCAATAACCCCCCACAGTACAAGTTAAGCCAGTCACGATCAGGAGTGACCGCTACCCACCAGCCCTTGGGCCCGACCATTAAATTAATGATTATGTACAAGGCTAGTCTCCGAACTGTTGCCGTTATTTGCACGTGCGCGGAGACGGTTAGCATGTGTACCGAATGGAGCGGACAGCGATTTGGATGTTAAGTAGGATGACACGTGTTTGGGTGGAGAACGTTGTGTTTTTTTTTAGTTTTTCGGGAGTCGGAAATAGTGGTTGGTTTAAAATAAGCCGTTTGGCTCATGGGATTTTTAACCGACTTCCAAAAGGAGGAGGTTCTCAATTCGTATGTTTATATTTTTTTATGTTTGTTCGGGCATAACTCCGTCGCTTACCAACCGATTTGAAAAATTCTTTTTTTGTTGGAAAGGGTATAAGTACTACCCGAATGGTCCCATTAAAATTTTATCAAAATCGGGTTAGCGCTTTTTGAAAAATCAACAAAAACCTAAAAAATATCAACATTGTCTACACCGATTACTCCGAGGTTTCTGGTCCGATTTCGATGATTAGCTGTAGGCATACATGGGCGATGTTATTATCGGTGCTACGGATTACAAAATTCTAGTGCACATGTAAGAAAATTAAGTATTTGACCATAATTCGGGTTGAATAGTTAAACTAAAAAGGTAAAATAAAAAAACTTAAAAAAAAGTGTAACCGACTTCAAAACCAACCACAAAAAGTTTAAAATTACCTATAAAATGACTTTTCTTTCGAAAATCGGTGGCAAAAAAGTTAATGAAAAAAACAAAGTCACCGACGAGTGTAAAATCGTCAAATGAGTTCTCTATCCATGACGGCAGGACGGGAGGGACTGTCAGACTTGTACGGACTAAAATCCACGGTGTCCTTCAATAGCCCTTTATGTTCCGGGGCTACGATAACCTGAGATGACGTTTAATTTTATTTTTTATTTGCAAAATATTGTAAACAAATAAGATTGAAACATTTTCAAGCAATGTATTTTATGTGGCCTTTGCTTCGCATTGGCGGCATTCTTGGTGCGTGCGAGTCGCGGGTTCGATTCCTACACGAAACATTACTTGTAGATCATACAAATATTTGTTCCGTGCGGGAATCGAACCCCCGACATGCAGCTCAGCAGTCTAATCACTTAGCTATTGCGCCAATCGTGAGTTGCATTGAGTTGTTGGTATGATACCCAGAAACGATGCGAACACCTCTTGTTCATTCCAATGGGTTTTGTGAATGATAATGGGTAAGAGCAAAAGTACTGAAATCCGCCGATCAGCAAATCATGGTGAGTAATGAATGACTCAATTGGACCCTATGGACTGTTAAAATTTATTTTATTTTTATACGAGAAACACATTTTCTAAAACAGAAGTGAATTGCTGCTAACATAAGCCCTCGCCTTTGTTATTAATTTGTGTTTTTAGGTACCTACTATTAATGATTGTAAGCTTATAATTATTATGATGTTAAATAAAGAACTTATAATCATCATCATCATCCTATAACGGTTCCCAATGCTGGGACACAGGCCTCCTCTCTGTGCGAGGAAGTGGGCCGTAATCTACCACGCGGGCCCAGTGCGGATTGGTAGATGTCACATGTCTTCGAATTTTTGGTTCTAGGACATGCCGGTTTCCTCATGATGTTTTCCTTCACCGTTTTGAGAGCAGTGGTGTTGAAATAAATTACACAAAGTAATGCGCCTGACGGGGTTCGAACCCACGACCTACTACTCGTAAGTCGAGGCCGATACCACTGGGCCACCACTACTCTTAGAACTTATAATAAGGATCGTTAATTTCAATATTTAGGTACTTATAGGTAAGCTGCAATAGTCAAAAATAAATTGTGTTTTTTTTTTTAACAGTGACGCATCAAATCCACATAATATTATTTATTATGCTAGTTAAATAATAGGAAAATAACTATGGGTACCGTTACGTAATTTTTTATTACAAGTTACAAGATTTTGCAAACGATTACCTATAATAATTTTCTATCTTTGCTCCACAAAACCGTTTCCAGGGTTTGTTTTTTTTTTAATTGAAACAAAAAGAAGGCTAATTGTATTTACTATATAATGTAAACATACGAAAGAGGAAATGAACAGCCTTACAGTCCACATTTAAAAGGCTACAGTTTAAATGCTCATCAATAATTCCTTTTCTATGAAAAAATGGATAAATGCTCCCAAAATATAAAAGCTTTAGCAAGATTTCAGGGACACCCCGAAGTTCGGTTTGTTTAGGTTCCTTTAAACCCTGCAAACAGAAATAGAAGCTTCGTCGACCCTTCTTTATGTTAATCCTTTTCTATGAAAAAATGGATAACCTTCCGCGTGTCGCACTCCCTGATTTGAGCTCAATATTTTTGGGCTTTATGTGTCGCGAGGTCAAATGTGGGCGCTCGCTCCGTTCATAGATTTTCGCGGTATATTTGCGCGTGACGGTTGCCTGTCTTGCTCGTACTTGCGCAATACGTTGGGGGATAGACAAGGATGGATATTAAACTTTCAGAATGTCACTGAGCCGGTGAACGACACAATAAAACAGATTCAAATAAGCAGTCAGTGCGCGGCGCGCGACCCGACAACACGAGTATTTTGTCGTTGGTTTTATGCGACTAAATCGTTAAGTGAAGTGTGTTAAAGTGAATAATAACATGGACCGATAAGTACTTAACTGTTTGTGATAAGTTAATTGGGTAATCAGCATAAATTTCGGCAGAAATACCATATTTCATCGAACAGTGTTTTACTTTGATCACGCCGCCCGGTCTGTTTGGACCGTTTTGTTTTACGTGATAATGCCTGATGTGAGTAAACTATTGTTATTATCAATGCTATGTTAATTAAGTATGTCTGTATTGCATTTAATTTAGGTAATAACGTCAGATATTTAAATTTCACAAAAAAAGAAAATCGCGCACCGCGAACGCTCAAATTTTGACCTCTCGACACACAGGGGTTTGACGTTTAGCGATGACGAATAGACATGGCTTTTGTTGATTTTTTGTGCGTAGTTGTTTTTAGCAGACTTAAAAAAGAGGGTTCTCTTTATAATACTTTTTTACAAATTCAAAGCAATTAATAGTGAGTAATTTTTTTTATCAACTTCTTAGTTGAAGTTCAGATGTGACAACGTGCCGCGTCTAGGTATTATGCACGTCTATGGTAAAATTTTGCGTGTTTTTGTCGTGAAATTGTGTATTTTGCTGATTGATTTCGGAAATGTTTTTGTTAAGCAACATACCCTTGTGTTATGTTTTTCTATTAGTAAATATTGTCATCTTTTGAATTGTGCAATAATATTTCAAATAAGTACGATACTACCTGCTCTGTGACCCAAACAATGGACGGGTCTATTTTATGACTTTGTTTTAAGTGTTTACAATCTTAGTCATTGTTTATTAACCAAGCTATTCTAACCGGTAACACTCAGTCAGCGATAAGATTATGAACCAGTCTTTGTAATAAGATATGAACGTAAACTATACGGCGTCCTCAAGCGCCGAAACTGAAGTGCTAACGCACCCAATTTTTTTGTCACCGTCCGGGGTCCTTGACTTTAGCCATATGTTTGTAATGCTTGTAGAATGAAAAAAATGTATGGGGCGTTGTGATCTTTTAATGGATTTCGGTAAAATAAGGTTTATTAATGAGAATACAATAAATACTTTGTGAAATAATGTTTATTTTTTTATTTTCTATACACTTTTATACAATAAACTGGGAAAATTTTGCTCCCACTGATTTCAAACTTGAATTAACAATATATTACAATGCAATATTCAACTAAAACATTTTTAATGTGATAGCTTATTTCATAACAATTCCAGCAACATAAATTGCTTACGGCTTCTAAGCTAAACAAAGGAGTTACAGATGTTTTAATAAGAACGTGCCGATAGAATGACGTCACCCGAAAGGCGCGAGACATCGGTCTGACATATGCGCCATATTGGGTTCGACATTCGAAGGGATTAATTTTCTATCTTTGCTCCACAAAACCGTTTCCAGGGTTTGTTTTTTTTTTAATTGAAACAAAAAGAAGGCTAATTGTATTTACTATATAATGTAAACATACGAAAGAGGAAATGAACAGCCTTACAGTCCACATTTAAAAGGCTACAGTTTAAATGCTCATCAATAATTCCTTTTCTATGAAAAAATGGATAAATGCTCCCAAAATATAAAAGCTTTAGCAAGATTTCAGGGACACCCCGAAGTTCGGTTTGTTTAGGTTCCTTTAAACCCTGCAAACAGAAATAGAAGCTTCGTCGACCCTTCTTTATGTTAATTTCTGCAATACTTTTAGAGAGATATTTCGATTTTTTGGTTTTAAAATAGGTACCTACTTATCTGGTTGTTGTAAAAACACAAGTCTATTTAAAATATGGCTTTTGGTTGTTTTCAACGACAAACATCGCGGTAAAAATGTCATGCTCTCTAGAAATCATTATGTATTTTTTTTGCTATAAAAATAAGTTTTTACATCATGTTTCACCGAACTTCAAGTCAAACAGTCACATGTACGGAAGGGGTCGTTACGTCTCGAGCTCGTGACGTCACGTATCCGCCCCGCTGATCTACTGCGGATTACGTCCATATTCCTGGTAGTAAAACCACAGCCTAGGAATATAGATATAATCCACAGCTGATAAATGGGGATACCCTTTAATTCATTCAAAGTTATATCAGTTTTACCTCTAAGACCATCCATTAAGGGCTTGCAGATGGCAAGTAATGGGTAGCGCGCCGTCTGATACAGAACCAGGCACGCGTTGCGATTCTCAGGCGACTCAAGGAGCTGCCAGCAAACTGACTGGGCCCCCAGGGATCGTGGAAATGTCCTCGAAGTCACCGTGGTCCTGGAATACAAATTACAATTGAAGGAAGTAGGTGGTTTGTTAGTCACTAAGAGTCGGATAGGCCCTTTTGCTCCATCTAAGGCGGAGGACTTATTTAATGATTCGTACATCTAAATAAAAACCGGCCAAGTGCGAGTTGGACTCGCTCATGAAGGGTTCCGTAGTAGCAAGCATAGATTAGGGATATAATAAAATTATATTGAGATTAGTAAGTAATATACACAAACAATAAAAATAACTTTGTTTTTCATAGTGTTTGTATGAATGGCAAAGTTATATTTGCGGTTTTTGAAAATGTACTATATCTCAAAAACTACTAACTGTATCTCATCCAAACCAATTTTAGTTGGAAGTTTTTGTTGAGGTCTAAATTATATATTTTTTTTTAGTTTTATCATTCTCTTATTTTAGAAGTTACAGGGGGGGGGACCCACATTTTACCACTTTGGAAGTGTCTCTCGCGCAAACTGTTCAGTTTAGAAAAAAATGGTATTATTAACCTCAATATCATTTTTAAAGTCCTATCCATCGATACCCCATACGTATGGGTTAGGTGAAAAAAAATTTTAATTTAAGTATGGGGGGTACCACCAAAATTTGTTTTGTTATTATTTTTATGTGAAAATCCTAATGCGGGTCACATATTACATCTACTTACCAAGTTTCAACAGGATAGCTCTTATACTTTCGACAAAAAGTGGCTGTGACATACGGACGGACAGACAGACAGACAGACATGACGAATCTATAAGGGTTCCGTTTTTGCCATTTGGCTACGGAACCCTAAAAAATTATCTATTACGCAACCTGGTTTCATCAGCCAGTACAATGTCTAGCCCGATCCTGTAATAAACAAATGGCCACTCCTGAAACAACTGCTTGTATGTTATACAAATATTTGTTCCATATTGTGGCAATCGAAACTGCGGCACGCAGCGCAGCAACCCAACCAGTCACCCACCGGGGTCGCGGGAGTGTCTTCCAGGGTCACGGGACTGTCTTATAGGTAGATAGATAGATAAAAGATTTATTTAGTGCAAAAGAGACACAAAAAACAAATAAGTACATACAAGAAAACACAGTAACAAGAAAATAAATCATTAAAAAAGTGACAGATAAGAAAACAAAAAAAAAGAAGGATACCTACTGAGATTAACAACACAGTAAAAAAAAGTGCGGTGTGTGTCTCAGGACTGCACTAAATGGGTATCCAGCTCAGCATGTGTCAGGTTGATACCTGACGCTGATATTCTGCTGGATCCCTGCAGTGACATAGGTACGGACGCAAAGCAGGCGCGACCACACAGTCATCAGTCATCTAAAATGTGCGGGTGGACAAGAAAAAAGAACATAAAAAAAACAAGACCGTTCGAATTAAATTATTTATAACTTATCAGGTAACCGTGTCCCCGGAACGTAAAGGGCTATTGAAGGACACCGTAGATTTTAGTCAGCACAAGTCTGACAGTCCCTCCCGTCTTGCCTTGGGTGGGAAGACACATTGGATGATTTAACAACGTAAAAAAAACCAGTCACCAAGCCACTTCTCCAATCGTGCCCTGCGTTTGACCGCATCTATACACTATCCTGTTTGTTCTTAAAAGATTCCATAGAGTCAATCTAGATTGTGATGTGTGCCAAGGTCGACGAAAATGATATTCTTTCCCTGTAATTTTTAAGATGCTCATACAAATAATTCTGGAAAACAAACATATCACAAAACAGAAACAATAAGAAATGAATGTGAGCAATAACACATACCTGTACCAACAACTATTTTCCTTATTCGAGGGGAACAGAATAATTTTCCATGTACCTATGTAAGGGGAAATAAAGTTCTAAGCAACAATACCCTGTTGGCAACAAATATGCTACACAACAATTTACGGAAAATTAATGTGTCCCCACTCTAGTTGTTGACATTACGAGTAAATTTCTTTTCGCATCCCATGAGGGAGTAGTGTTGTTGTTCTTTTTTTTATTCAGTACTTAGTTACAACGTTGTTTCATGAGAGCTTGCGTAATTGCGTTAAGTTTTTCAACTTTAATTATGCTTTTGTTTTGAGATTGTTCTTCTTAAAGTAGCCATACACCATACTGCTTATCGTCCAATCGGCATGACGCTGCCGATTGGATCAAATTGGCAGTTCGTCCATAATACACCATACACCATACTGCCTATCGTCCAATCGGCATGACGATCGATTTGATTAAACTTCAAATCGGCAGCAGTGATGCCAACTTAGCAACTTTATAGCTAGATCTAGCTATAAAATTGCTAAGTTGGCATCACTGCTGCCGATTTGAAGTTTGATCATGCCGATTTGATCCAATCGGAAAGATCAAATCTGCATGATCAAATCGCCTATATTTCACAGAGGGGAGTCCTGTGTCCCAACAGTGGGCACATTAAACGCTGATAATGCTTATTTTTGTTTTTTTTAGCGTGCTAAAATCATCAAAAGAGTCCTCCCACCCCAGGCAGGGGGGAGGGACTGTCAGACCCGTACTGACTAAAATCCACGGTGTCCTTCAATGGCCCTTTACGTTCCAGGGTCACGGTAATGGAATAAGTCCCGCGACCCCGGCAGGCTTAAACCCCGCGACCCTGGCAGGCAAAAAAAAAAGCTTCCTTCAGGCTGTAAAACGAACAATGATTACATAGTACACGATTGACATACAATAATTATGGTGTCAAGGCCGTCATATTCTTAGTTCAAACACAAATAACAACTACTTGGTTAAAACAATGTTGATGAGTTCTTTAGTACTTACTTAACTGTTACAAAAATACAACGAATATAGAAAATAATCCTGAGTGGGCACAAAATAAATTGCTCCAAAACAAAGTATCCTAAATCATAAAAACACTTGAGAGTACAATAACAACTAAAATACTTCAGCACTCAAGTTCAACGTATGATATATGATATTACAAAACTTTACATACAAGAACATCAGGGGTGCTACAAAAATACGAGTCAGCAAGTTTTAGTACAGCCGATAGGCAAAATCGAAAGTGCCTTCTAGAAGCCGTTCAGCTTAAATCAGATCGGCTGAAACGTGATTCAGGGTGGATAAAAATAGCCTTAAAATACTATTTCAACACTGATAGAAGAGTTTTTGAGAATGTTTATCTAGCTAGCTATTGCATCGCGGGCTACGAGCGCGGCGCGGCGCGGCGACCGAATCAAAAACATTCCAAAAACCCAACGAAAAAATTTAACGAAAATACCTGACACCATGCATCGTCTAACATCGTTTCAGTTCGGGAGACTTGGGCAATCATAAAAATATTCGTCATAAAAACAATTTGCTTTTTCTTACTGATTCTAAACGGCCAGCTACAAAAGGAGTTTTCACAATGAAACCTACTTATAAAATTCTCAAAAGAAAATTGAATAGTATGAGCCAAATGAAAGCAGAATACATACATACATTCAATTCTCGCTTTTTTTTCCTTGCGATAGGCAGAAAAAACAAAACAGCACTTACAGAACGTCGATGAGACAAAGGTTAGAACGATCTTTCCTGGCATGATTCTTTCACCACATTCACGTTCATACGCCTGGTCATACAAACATGCATTTGCATCTACTAAGAAGCAAATGTAAAGAATACTGCCGAATCCACATATTTGCCGACCGAACAAATATGAAGCACCCCTCTCAGACCACTTATATCATATCCGACACTATCTCCACCAATAAATTCTGGACCAGTAAAATTTTTAGTATAAAAATGTCCTTATCTTTGCAAACACGATTGTGTGATCGGAGCTTCACGTGTGGAATGCAATTTCCTCCAGATTCAATTACACATGCCGTGCGATTCGGCATTCGTTTCGTTATTGCTAGTATGCTATTTGCATGTTTATGTCTCTGTTTTGATTCTAAGACTGGATACGTTTCGTTGGATGTTTAATGCCTGGTTGAGTCATGTTTTTGCATGAACTTGAATAATTTTGTAGCTATTCTTAATTTTGTAGATTGAAGATATTTGGATATCAGATGCATAAACACAGGTGCTGAGCTACATATTAATGACTGTATGTGTTTAATAATTTAATAGTTATAATTACTATTTACTTAACACTCTAACCGAGGGTATTTTGATTACGGGACTTCGGCAGAGCTTTACCAAGGCGCCGGAAGGCAAACGGCAAGCGAAAAGACAGGATGGATTCTTAGTCAGTAAGAAATTGATAATCTCTTCCGCTCCATCTAGACCGGTATGGCTCATGATGGTCGCAGATTATAAAGGATTGTGCAGATGACGGAGATCGCTATAGGTTATCTATTTTAAAATTCTGTATTGCAATCCTTGAAATGCCTTTTTATTACTCAGAGACATTGTTCCATCTAAAGGAACAATCAGAACCATTAATGTTGTCTCGCTCTGTCCTATTTCACAAAAGTTGCGTGTAAATCTCATTTAAAGTTTCAGGAAGATCTAAACATTTGCGTTCAATCTAGTCTTAACGTTCAATGCGCCTTGCTTTGAATTTACACTGAAAAAGATTAGAGTGATTAAAAAATTGTTGTTTGAATTCATGTAAAATATGTTTAATGTCTGCTACACACATTACGATATTATTATTACTGTCTTTATTCAGTTTTTTACCTTATTATATACATTTTTAAATATTTTCACAAAAATAATAATAAAAACATTTAAAAATATAAATAATAGTGGCCCACCGGTATCGGGAACAGGGTCCAAGCTACCGACAGTCAGGGCTCCAGAGAAAGGAACCTCCTGACAATGCGCGCCGTGTCCAGAAGAACTGCTCTCTGAATCAGGCCCTTGATCCAGCTGCCTAAAGATTATTATTATTACTAGCCTGTACTGTCCCACTGCTGGGCAAAGGCCTCCCTCCATTCGTTCCAACGGTCTCGATTGTGCGCCATTTCCTTCCAATTCTCAAGAAAGGCATCCATCTTTCGTTCGTTCCGCCATCTCCTTCGTGGTCTGCCTCGACCCCGCCTCGTCGTTTCAGGGCTGAGCTTTGCGGGCCCACAGCTCGTTCGGCATGCGACAGACAATACGATAATATTAAAAAACCGGCCAAGTGCGAGTTGGACTCGCCCATGAAGGGTTCCGTAGTAGCAAGCATAGATTAGGGATATAATTATATTGAGATTAGTGAGTAATATACACAAACAATAAAAATAACTTTGTTTTTCATAGTGTTTGTATGAATGGCAAAGTTATATTTGTGGTTTTTGAAAATGTACTATATCTCAAAAACTGCTAACTTTATCTCATCCAAACCAATTTTCGTTGGAAGTTTTTGTTAAGGTCTACATTATACATTTTTTTTAGTTTTATCATTCTCTTATTTTAGAAGTTACATGACACACATTTTATCACTTTGGAAGCGTCTCTCGTGCAAACTGTTCAGTTACAAAAAAATGATATCAGCTCTATATAATTTTTAAAGACCTATCCATAGATACCCCACACGTATGGGTTTGGTGAAAAAATTTTTTTTGAGTTTCTGTTCTAAGTATGGGGGGCACCCCCAAAATTTGTTTTGTTTTTATTTTTGTGTTAAAATCCTAATGCGGATCACATAATACATCTACCTACCAAGTTTCAACAGGATAGCTCTTATACTTTCGACAAAAAGTGGCTGTGACATACGGACGGACAGACAGACAGACGTACATGACGAATTGAAGGGTTCCGTTTTTGCCATTTGGCTACGGAACCCTAAAAAATATGTACGATAATATATAACATTTCACCACGACTCGGACGAGCGGAGCTCATCGCTTCTCCACTCGGCGTAACGCCATGATATTAACACCACCACCTCAGCGCGACCGAACAATATGATATTAAAATCATCTAAAGATTTCAATTTATTTCTTAAAAACTTTCAAAGTTCACTAGAACCCATACTAATTCTCTAAGACTTGATCTCTTACACCAGTAATCTTCAACCGTTGCAACATTTACGCCGACTCAACACAAGACCGAGCCGATGTAATTTGCGGGTCAGTTCGTAAGCAAAATTTGATAGGTAGTCCAACATGCTGACAGTAGTTACGCTTCTAGATTAGGTACCGATTTGGTTATGGATTTGATTTGCCTTTTGTTTAGACCAGTCGTAGCCCAGTGGCCCTGACTTACGAGTTCAGATCGTGGTTTCGAACCCACGACCTTACAACTCATAAGTCAGGGGAGTAGGAAATTGATCTACGGTTCTTATCGTAGGAAGTACTGAACAAACATTTTTCCTCTAACCTACTAGATAAGAACTGATGCAATAAAAATCTATCCAGAGACAATCATTTCGCTGTAATACACACTCTCTATAACTACGTACGATCCACAGTTGGACAAAATGATCTGCAATGGTCATATAAGTTAATTTCCTAACATTTTCCCATTACTATGTCTTAGAATCCCATGTAAGTGTCATAACAATCACGGAACCTTTGCTAGACAAGGATGGAGTTATTTGAATTGTATTTTCTTTCTTTCCCCAAAAACAATGGTGCTCTAATCCTCCTCAAGACGGCCCTTGAGACGTATAGGATTACCTCTATTGCGGAAATAAAGGAAGCTTTCTTATTTCCGTGACGATTGCCAATACATTTGGTTGTTAAATATTCATGAAGCATTTCAAGACAGGTTTCCCTGTTTTCATATGAAAAGATTCAGTTATAATCGGCTTGTGTACATGGGGCTTTTTAGGGTTCCGTAGCCAAATGGCAAAAACGGAACCCTTATAGATTCGTCATGTCTGTCTGTCTGTCTGTTCGTCCGTATGTCATAGCCACTTTTTGTCGAAAGTATAAGAGCTATCCTGTTGAAACTTGGTAGGTAGATGTATTATGTGAACCGCATTAGTGATGGCTTTAGATGGACAGTTGCTCCATGTAAAATAATGATATTCAGCTGCATCTAGTTTAACAAGATGCCAACTCCTGGCTAAACAGAAGATGAATAATTACCAAGAACTGAACCTTTGGATCCCCGTTCAGTACCAACAACCCAATGTTAATGCATCGAATGTGACCCACAAACGTGAATGGATGCACCAATTAATGCTTAGAGAGGACACGGTACGAAACGTTGGGCGAATAGCACTCAGATACATTGGGAATTGGAAATGTTCTGTTCGAACAATATTGTAGTTCTATGCCATCACTCTAATAAAGTTAGTTGTGCCCCGGAAAGTTCTGTTAGTTTATGGATGGTTAAGCGTGTATGTAACTGTATTTAGCATCTCAGAGTAGAAGTCATGATGTATTTTTGTATTTACAGAAATAACTGTTTCCAGCAGCTTCAGGTATCATCATCATATCAGCCGTAAGACGTCAACTGCTGAACATAGGCCTACCCCATAGATTTCCCAATTCTGTCAACATAATGTTTCTTCTAAGTACAGAAAGTCTTTTATTATAAATTCACTCAAAGGACCGGTTGGAAGCGGCTTGTATCTAGCGCGATCCTGTGTTTTTCATCATAAAAATTATCCCATAAGATCGAAATATCGGGTTAAAAGATAGCCTATGTGCTATTTCCAGATTATAATCTATCTGTCTACCCAAAACCATCCAGATCCATTAAGCCGTTTTAATGTGATTGAGTAACAAACATCTATCGGCTTCGACCCGCTACAGCTCGAAAATTATTCCACGGAAACATAAAATCGGTATAAAAGCTATCGAGTTATAAACTATCTGTGTAACTACAATTCATACATATCTGTACAGCCGTTTTGGCGTGATTGAGTTTCAAACATCTATCTATCTATCTACTTTATTTAAAATAGTAACAGTAGGGATGTATCAGAAGTACGTCAAAATCATCAACTGTCTAGCCATTTTTAGGGTTCCGTAGTCAACAAGGAACCCTTATAGTTTCGCCATGTCCGTCCGTCCGTCCGTCCGTCCGTCCGTCTGTCCGCAGCTTAGCTCAGAGACGCCCAGCACTAGAAAGCTGTAATTTGGTGTAAATATACGGATTTGTTGCGTCAAAAAAGTGGTAAAATAAAATCTCGTAAAATATTTTTTTTTAGGGTACCTCCTGTACACGTAAAGCGGAGATGTTTTTTTTTTCTCGCGTACCCCTTAGTGTGGGGTATCATTAAATAAACCTTTAAAAAATATTGGTAGTTTCCATCAACAATTTTTTGATAAAAAGATTCGTTTGTGAAATATTAAGCTTTAAAGTGCTAATTTTTGCCCTACTCGAGTGTCCCCCCCCTCTACCAGCTAAACGGTTATGTTTGGGGGTGTGAAAAAATTTACAATAGTAGTATATATAACGAAGTTTAAAAGAAAATTATCATGACTAAGTGGGCTTTGCAAGTTTACGAGTAATAGTTGACCAACTTATAAAACGTACTGGGATAACATTTTCCTAAACAAAATGTATCGGAGAACAACTGCAAATGTAAGTTTGTCAACTTCATTTTTACAGCTATAATAGGTAGTGGAGTGGAGTGGAGTGCAGTGGAGCGGAGCGGAGCGGAGCGGAGCGGAGTGGAGTAGAGCGGAGTGGAGCGGAGTGGAGCGGAGTGGAGCGGAGTGGAGCGGAGCGGAGCGGAGTGGAGTAGAGCGGAGTGGAGCGGAGTGGAGCGGAGTGGAGCGGAGTGGAGCGAAGTGGAGCGGAGTGGAGTGGGGTAGTGTGGGGTGGAGGGTCGAAAATCGCTTGAACCTTTTTAACAGGTTCATAGCGATTTTCGACGTGACTTGACACCTCTCAAGTTTTTTTTTTTAATACGTCATAAATCGTAAACCTTTCAAAGTTGGAACCAACTACAAGAACTTTTATAGTATGTTATTACTTGCTGCTACGGAACCCTTTATGGGCGAGTCCGACTCGCTCTTGGCCGGTTTTTTTAACAATGATAAGCTTATAGTGTAACTGGATAATCTTATATAAATTATTAAAAAAAAATCTTTTCGAAAATAATATTTCCTTAATTTGCTTGGTCAAAATACTAAAGGGTAGTTGAATTTATATACAAAAATCGTTAAGCGTGACCTTTAAATTGCGCATTTGTACCAGGACCTCAGAACACCTAAGCTCTTCAGTCGGGTTCGCTCAAAACCAGCTAAATGCTCGCAGCCAGACCCACACGTCGGCTAAAGAGAATTCGTTATGTGCTTGAATGTAGGACGTTGCAGGAAACCACTTGCAATTAACTCCCCCTACACTTGTGATAAGGAGAGGAGGGATGCTGTACGGGCTTGAGATTCAAGCATCTCAACATGAGCCTTGCTTTACCATGAGCTGCTTTGGTTAAGTGGACCGTAATTGAGTTAAGCTTTATGAGGTTATAATAGCTTTCGCCCGCCGCGTCGTCAACCAGCTATCCATCCATTTTCACAAACTTTCGCATTTATCGAAGCAGAAAGATTTGTTTCTGCTCACAGCGTTGTCTGTACATCATCATCATCATCATCATCAGCTTATTAATGTTCCCACTGCTCGGACATAGGCCTCCTCTCTGTGAGAGGGAGTGGGCCATAATTCACCACGCAGGCCCAATGCGGTTTGGTGAATGTCACATGTCTTCGAATTTTTGGTTCTATGACATGCCGGTTTCCTCACGATGTTTTCCTTCACCGTTTGAGAGCAGTGGTGGCGAAATAAATTAGACAAAGTAATGTGCCTGGGTTCGAACCCACGACCTACAACTCGTAAGTCGGGGCCGATACCACTGGGCCAACACTGCTCTGTACAAAGATCGGTAATTAGAATAGAATAAGCTTTATATTCTTACCACAATATACATTAAATATTACAAAACTAGGGAAAAACTGGATACAGTAAGAATATTGTAATTGAAATTGAAATAATTGATGATAAAATTATTTACAATCCCTTAACCTTTAACTCTTAAAACTATTTGAATTCTACTAAACTAATTGAAAACTAATTGACATATATGATTGTAGTAAGATAATAATTATGTTTTAAACAGAACATTAATTGGAAAAGTATATAACATAGCTTTTCCCAGCGGCTTCGCTCGCCCCCCCCCCCCCCCTTATTATCTATGTCACTCATGACCAAGGCAGCTTTCAACTGGTGAAAGAATTTTTGAAATTGGACCAGTAGTTTTTGAGCCTATTCATTACAAACAAAGTTTTCCTCTTTGTAATATTAGTATAGATAGTATAGATGAACCACGGAAGACCCGATAAACGCCCCTGTCGCACAACCAAACTTCACCATTGATTCATCGAACATTGTACGCAACATTTAACAAATTACATCACATCTGACGTTTGGAAGCGCCACACGTCTATCAACTCGTATCGGTAAAAGCTATTTATCATCGAAAACGATCTATTTATCATGGGCCGGCCTATAAACTTATAATTACTACGCCGTGATTATAAAACTTTTGGGTACGCTTCGTTGTTGGTATTTACTTACGGTTTGTTGCATAGATATAAGTCAGGCAATAGCAAGAGTAAGTTCTGGAAGATTTAGGGAGAATAAAGATGGAATATACTTTATTTTTTTGAGCAGTGGTGGCCCAGTGGTATCGGTCCCGACTTACGAGTTGTAGGTCGTGGGTTCGAACCCCGCCAGGCGCATTACTTTGTGTAATTTATTTCATCACCACTGCTCTCAAAAACGGTGAAAGAAAACATCGTGAGGAAACCGACATATCCTAGAACCAAAAATTCGAAGATATGAGACATCTACCAACCCGCTCCCTTCTCCCCCCCTTTTATTGCCTATGTCACTCAGGGCCAATGTAGTTTTCAACTGAACAAAGAGTTTTTGAAATCGGCACAGTAGTTTTTGTGTTTATTCATTACAAACATACACACACACAAAAATAAAAATCTTTCCACTTAATTCTCTCATTAAATTTGTAACACTCCTTAATATTGCTAATTCTGTAATTACAATGGTTGCTTAATCCTAGATAGCGATATCTTCCACACATGTTTTTTAAGCGAACTTTTCAAGAAATACCATTGTCTCTCTTGTATACAATTCTCTGAACTTTTCTGCGAACTGAAACAACGTCGCGCGTCGTCCATGTATTTCTTCAATATTTTACTCACGACGTTGTGTCTGTCCGGTGTCCACTCTTAGTTACTATTCTGTCTATCATTCACTCCGTCTATCTTCAATACAGAGTGCTCTGACACCTGAGTTCAATTTTCGATTTCCAAAAGCTATTTGTAAAATGTTTGTTTCTATTCCATCATTCTACGCTACTACTTTTTGATTGTGTTTCAAAATGTGCATACAGTTATTTTTTATGCCTACGTTTTTATTTACTGAGGCATAATATCACTGTGACGCTTCAAAGTGATGCACTATATTTTATTAAGTTCTGCGAATGTCATACATTATATCGTAAAAGTTGATATGCGCTGAAATTGATTGATTCCATTCAATTAGCGGACAATACGAGGTATTCAATAAGAATTAACGATACCCAGAGGATATCAAGCGATGACGAGACGAGTAAGTTGTGCATTTTTTTTATTTGTGCTCCATTGCTGCATATTTTGATGCATTTTATGAGTCTTGTTTCACAAAAAGAGCAATGTATTGTAAAGTGGGGTTTAAAGTTTCGGTCGGTGAATTTAAGTGGTGGGTTTTCTGGTTTGCGGCCAGTACGGAATCAATAGCCAGGCCTTTATCTAGGTTAATCGTTTTGTGTTTTCGATAATTGTCGCGTTCATTTTAATGTTGGAATCGACGAATAGGAAAGATAAATATGTGCCGTATTGCCCGGAGTTGCTTTATGCAGATTACTGCAATTACCCGACTGTTATTTTGTTTGTAGATTTATTAATGTGGTATGTCGAGCTATCTACTGCTTAATATATTGTGGTTGCGTTGGAATATTTTCATTAATCAGTAAAATAGCAAGTTTAATGGTTGTACTTTAGTTGCTTAAAATGTAGGTAAAACTGCTTTTCAGGTGAGACTAACCCCTATGTTTTTATGTTACAAAAGAGAATTATAGGTGTTGGACAACATCATTAATTACAACACAAAATCAACTACACAGTTACAGTTAATTAATGACACGCCGGGCAGTTTAAAATAAGTAGCAGTAAAGTTGAATCACCGTAAAATGTCCAATAAACTGCAGTGTCTGGAAAAAAGTCTCCGACATTGATATGTACCTGAAGAAGATAAAACTGCTTTACAGGAGCCTAGAGAAGGCTTTTAACTAAATTGTATTTTTATTTAAATTCTAAATACCTAGTGTGTTTTATTTCAGCACTTAAAGCTATTAAAGACACGGGAACGAATTCTTTTTACATAAATTTTCTCTTTCATTTAAAAATGGGATATGAGGAGACTTAGTTTACTTTTTATGTAAATCCTTTGGAGTGGTTATTTAAAAATATTACGTGGTTATAATACAATTCGGGGTTTAATTTAAAATTTGATGTTATATTAATGAGTAGCTCACAGTGGCGTAGGGTAAATATTCTTGAAAGTGAAGCCGGACCAAAACGTGAATTCCAGTAACTACAGCTTTGGCCTAATATTAGCCTTTTTAGTTTAAATATTCAACCCAAATTCTTGTCAAATACCTACATAAATCTTTCTTACATATGAACTAGAATTTTATCATCCGTAGCACCGGTTATAACATCGCTCATGTACACAATAAGCTAAAAATGCTCATAAAATAAAAACTACTGAACCAAACTATGATTTTTTATGGGACCAAATGGCAGGCGTCTTCGCCATCAGACCCCTAATGACAGTTGCAACCCGTCTAGGTGAAAAGTTCTTATCAATACAAATTAATCAAGCTCAAACACAAGGTAGCTGCTGTGAATCGTTGAGGAGTTCCATCAGCTGTCTCTCGGCTCCATCATCAGATATTATACTCCAGACCTATATTAAATTGTGGTGCTTTGAAATACTTAATGAAAAAACTTACAAACACACTAGTCGCCCCTAAGATTTTTGAAAAGATCCACTCGATTTCTCTGGTCTTGCATCATCAAACTCTGATTTTCTTATCATGGGACCACATTTGGAATATCTCTTTCCAAGTTCCAACAAAAAAAAAGATCATCAAAATCGGTTCATTAACGACGAAGTTATATCGCGAACAAGGAACAATCAAACAAAAAAAACAACATTGTACACCGGACCGGACCTGGTGTACGTAGGGACACGATATCGAATCCGATACTTTACTCATATCGCTACTTTTTGATTCGATACTAGTATTCAGATATTCGATACTTTCTTTCGATACTAGTACTAATATCAGTACTAAGCATTAAGTATCGATTCCATAAAAAAAATAAAATAACAACTAACTCATAAATACCAATTTAACGCATCAGCTTAACGTACTTACTCGTAGATAGGTATTCTGAACCTCAGAATAATAACTAAAATAGCAACAGACTGTTTTTGTCTCTGTGCATTGTGAAGGCGTAAGAAAGGGATGCATAATTATATATCTCAACATTCGGGATTTATAACGTTGCCAATAGTTTTCTATATGCGTGTGTTGTAAAAGTGATGTTCAACACACACACAAATTCACTAAACCGTCCACACTAATGCCGACCACACACGTTACAGTATGCTTGTACTTTCTAACATAGTCACTGTCCTGTGTTTGGGCAAGTCTAGATTTGCACAAGTATACTGGTACCGTGTATGGTCGGCATAAGACGTATACTATTTTCAGTTGGTCTTACTTTACGAAAAAGATCATCGCGCAGTACGTACTTTTAATTTAGTAGCATTATTACAACCAAGTAGAACCACTTGACATTTTAACTCGTGACTCATTCGAAAATAATAAGAACTGTGCGGTGTTTTTGTTTCACTCACTCTTGTGTTCAGTGTACTGTCAGATATGATTAAGATAGCTGTACATAGCTTTTATTTTTGTACCTATCAAACCTTTTTTTGTAATATCTAAATTGTTTGTTATTTTATTTTAATTGTGGTCCGTTAATAAATCACAACAAGTCACATTCATGATCTGCTCATCTCTGTTGTGGATCATGCGGCTGTGAATTAATTTAAAGTAGTAGAGAAACTATAGCGCGGGCATGCGTGCGGCGAGTAATAGGCGAATCGCTGTCCGACCATGGACCATGCCCGGGTCGACGGCGCGTTGTGTTCCACGCGCGCCTCAAAGAGCGTCAGCATGATGACGGGCCCCCCCCTTTAGAGTGCCAAAGCCTGCCGGGGTCGCGGAACTTATCAAATTACCATGACCCTGGAACGTCCCCTCCCTCCCGCCCTGCCCGGGGTGGGAGGACTCATTTGATGATTTTACTACGTAAAAAAAAGTAGTAGGGAAACTCCTAATTCATTCGATACTTACTCATATCGATACTTTCGTTTCGATGCTATTACTAATTTGATACTTTTGTTTCGATACAGATACTATATCGATATCGCTACTTACGGTTGCGATATCGTGTCCCTAGGTGTACGAAATGGGTCACCTCTTTCTTTTTTTGTGGCCGGTTATCAAATTGAACGCTATTTTTGAACACTATTATAGAATTCATGTTCACAAAACCTTATACTAATCGCCTACAGATCTTAACACCGCGATTCAGGATCGTGACGTAATTGCACAACGCCATCTAGTTTAAACTTCGAAACTAACATAACACCGTTTTACGGTGAACATTTACCAAAGAATACAATTGAACTGAACTAACCTTGTTATTACTGCACTCACTACGCAAAACTTATCAATTTCAACAATAATACCAAATCAAATGCAAATGTACAGATGAAAACAATAACATACAAAATTATAAATAAGCGCGAAAAAAATGAATGTGAATCTGTCATCCAAATAATACTATCTAAACGAATTACGAAGTCCAGTATCATTCCATCTCATTCTGGCGTACGCATTACATATCTCTGTCCTTATCGTAAGCCGTAAAATCGCGGGTTATAACTTACTTAAACTAGCCGAGTTATGAGCTCACGGTCGCTAAAAGAAATGCAATGAATTAGATAGACTGAATTCCTGGTTCGCGTTGCGGCTTCCTTGCTGTTTTGCGCGAGTTGAAATTGCTCGGATAAAAATGGTAGGCGTTTATTTATTTCTTTGTTATTTTCATAAGCAATAATTTTATACCTGCAAAGTAACTTGAATAGGTAATTAATTTGTTTTAATGATAATTGAAAAGATTAGTATTTGCCAAATTGTCATATTTCGGAAGGGAACTCGATAGGAATCGTTTTGTATTAGAGATTCGCTGCTGGTAGCTCATTTCTTTGTTGCTTAGTGAGCTTTATTTTTAAATAAAAGGGAACTTAATCTAATGATTAATGAATACTATAGGTTATCAATTTTTTTTTTTTACGTCGTTTTGCTTTAGCGTGCCGAGCCGTGTATACATTACACTATACAAAGGGTATGTATACGCGGTGTATACACGCCTGAGCTATTAATTTTCTCCTACGACTTTGACTTGGACTTACTCTACCACCGCGCATTCTGTATATTATATTCAATCTATTTTCTCGTTTTATTTCCTCGAAAAACCTTCTTTGAAATTCAAAATCACAATAACTTAATCTATTCCAATATTCTCTTCCTAGAAATACACGGAACAGAGCAGATTGTACTTTACAACCTTTAAGCTTTCAATGGGGCGTATTTTAATTTTCTATTCCAAGAAATTGCAACAGGAAATTATAGCAGCTTGTAAAAATGAGTGTGGAAAGTAAAACAGAAACACACTTGTAGAAATCACAGTTAACAGAAATCTCTATTCCTAGACAGCACGTTTCGCCGAAAATTTAATTGACAGAAGACTGATATCTTGTGACGGGTAAAAGGTAATAGTGCATTTATATACTAATTTTTTTATAATTTCAATTGAAGTAATACCGTGGAATTTATTCAATACGAGTCTGACAGTCTTTTCCGTTCCACATAGGGCGGACTCATTTCGCTCCTCCCACCGAATAATATCGTAATCGATAAATTCAAATTTTACAGGAAAAATAAAACAGTGTTTTTTTACGATTATTGCAAAAATTGTTCAACCTAAGAGAATGATTTATATATCAAATGAAAGTTAATTTTTTATAGAATCATTCTAAATAAACGTATTTAATTTTTATTATATTAGGACCAAGTTATTAAAGAAAATATATTTTACTGGATACGTTAGAAAAACATTATTTCGCAACAAAACATAACGATATTATTCGCGTAGAAACAAAAAGACAGCGTGCACAATAATAGTGTACTACAATGTTATTCGTTAAACAAAGACATCCAAACATAAACGGTAATAGACTGTAACTGGGATTTTCGCCTATATAATATATATTATATGTTAAGTTATTGTTTTAATACTATTTTATTCTTCAATTGCCTGTTAAATAATATCCATTATTAGAAATATAACTTTCAATAAATCTATGGGTTTCTGATAAAAGAAAACTCATCATCATCATCATCATCAGCCGGAAGACGTCAACTGTTGAACATAGGCCCTTAGACCGCCACGCCGAACGACAATTCGCCACTTGCATCCATCGGTTGCCCGCGACCCTCAAGATGTCGTCGGACCACCTAGTGAGGGGCCTGCCTACGCTGCGTCTTGCGGTCCGTGGTCGCCACTCGAGAACTTTTCTTCCCCATGGGTCGCCTGCCCATTGCCAGTTCAACTTGCAATTTGTATGAGCTACGTCGGTGACTCTGGTTCTTCGCCGAATATCCATGTTGACGATTTTATCCCGCAAAGAAACTCCGAGCTAAGCTCTTTCCATTGCTCGTTGAGTGACTCTTAGTCTCTCTAAAAGGCCAGCAGTCAAAGATCACGTTTCAGAGCCATATGTCATTACTGGCAACACACACTGGTTAAACACCCTTGTTTTGAGACACTGTGGGGTTCTCGATAAGAAGATATCACGTAGCTTCCCAAACGCTGCCCATCCGAGTTGGATTCTTCGGGCGACCTCTTTGTCGAAGTTGGACCTACGTAACTGAACAATCTGTCCAAGGTAACAACGAGGTCTACAACTTAGAGAGTATCATTCCCAACAACAACCGGTACGGGTGCGACATGGACATTCGACATGATTTTCGTCTTGTCCATGTTCATTTTAAGGCCGACCCGTTGGGAAACGATACTGAGGTCACTGTGCATAGCATTAAGGTGCTCCAACGATTCTGCCATGATGACTATATCATCGGAAAAACGAAGGTGAGTGATGTATTTGCAGTTGATGTTGATGCCGAGTCCGTTCCATTCCAAGAGCTTGAAAACGTCCTCCAACGCGTTCGTGAACAGTTTTGGAGTAATAACGTGTCCTTTTCTCATGCCTTTCTGCAATTGGATTGGTTTCGTGTTCTATTCCTGAAGTCGGATGTGCATGGTGGCGTTTCTATACAAACACTTCAACACTTCGATATACCTATAGTCGATATGACATCGTTGGAGGGACTGCAATACTGCCCAGGTTTCGATTGAATCGAAGGCTTTTTCATAGTCCACAAATGCTAAACATAATGGCCGATTATACTCCTCTGTCTTCTGTATAATCTGGCGGAGCGTTTGTATGTGGTCTATGGTACTAAAACATTTTCGGAAACCGGCTTGTTCGGGAGGCTAGGATTCATCAAACCTGCGTTTGAGACGTTTCGTAATGACTCTTGAGAACAGCTTGTATACATGGCTGAGAAGTGAGATTGGCCTGTAGTTCTTCAACAAGGTGTTGTCACCCTTTTTGAAGAAAAGAACAACCACACTCCCGTGCCATGCTTTTGGCGTAGTACCTTCGAGTATGATGGAATTAAATAACTTCTGCAGGAATAAAAGTACCGATTTCCAACCGCTCTCAGAAGTTCTGTTGTGATTCCGTCTTTACCCGGCGCCTTGTTATTCTTGCGCTGTTTAAAAGCCATTCTAATCTCGTACAGACTGATATCCGGGATATCCTCGGTGTAGTGTCGAGTCAGTTTAGCTCTTGCGTCTTGAGCTGTACCGACACTGGGTTATCGTGTTGATGTGTATAACGGTTCGTAAAACCTCTCAAGCTCTCTCAGAATCTGCGGTTTCGTCGAAATGATGCTGCCGTCGTTAATCTTCAGCTTTTTCATTTGGCTTTGCCCAATAGACGAATTCTTTGCGAAGACTTTAGAGCCCTGGTTCCGGTCGATTGCCTCTTTGATCCGTGCCGCACTATAGGCACGCATGTCACGTCGCATTGATTTAGAGATTCGTTTATTGAGTTTGTCATATTCCGACATATCAGCTGAAGATTGCAGCCTCGTCTCTTGTCCGGTTTTGCAACTTGATGGTTCCGTTCGAGAGCTTTTGAGGCTTATTGCGGCGCGGGGTCTTAAAGAACTTGGACAGTTTCCACCAACCCATTGTTAATCTCGTCCACAGTTTCGCATTCGGTTAGGCACTGGAAGCGATTGTGCAGTTCGAGTTGAAAGTCTTCGGGGTTCTGGATGTGGGCAGGACCAGGTCGGAGCGTTCGGACCGGCGTCGGACCTTTCAAGCTTCACATTGATGTTCAATGTGCCTCTGACGATCCGGTGATCGCTACCGGTTTTTACCTTGGCGATCACAGAGACATCACTGAATATTCGCTTCTTGGTTGTCATGATGAAGTCAATCTCGTTTCTGGTAGTACCAGGGCTCATCCAAGTCCACCTCCTAGATAGCCGCTGAATGAATTTCTTCCTTTTCCATGAAGTCGACCAGTCGCTGGCCCTTATGGTTTCGCTGCCCATACCCAAATGGCCCCACTCTCAACTCATCGCCATTCCGTGCGCCCACCTTCGCGTTGAAGTCCCCCATAACAACGGTGGAGTATGTTTCGGAGGTATGTATGGCCTCGGATATCTCCTCATACAATGCCTCTACTTCATCATCAGAATGAGTCGAGGTCGGCGCATATACCTGTATGACCTTCAACGAATACCGGTTGGTTATTCTGAGTATAAGGTATGCTACCCTACTCGACACACTGGCGACTTTCATAACATTGTTGATGAGGGACCTGCGGACAAGAAATCCAACACCACCCTGGGATTTACGGTCTCCTTCCCGGTAGAAGAGCATATTGGCCGGAATCTAGAACTATCGTATCCTGACCGTCTCTTCAGATTTCAGATAATCCCAAGATATCCCAGCGCATTTTGCTCAATTCTTCCTCCAGCTCGATTATCTTCTCATTAATAGATAATACAGCAATCGTAGATTGAGTGTAGATATCACCTCGGTAAACTATTGCAAAAGTAATTGCTATTTTTTTTTAATATTTAATTAAATAGTAACCAGCATTACCATATTTTTGAAATAAAATCTCTACAGGAATAGTATTGTTAAAAAACTTTACTATAAAACGAGTTTGCTGTTCTTACTCGAATAATATCGTTATCGTAACATATTGAAATTCTTATTAGCAGTGTTATCCGTAATCACTAGAAGCGATGTTATTCAGGTAAATAAGTACAATAAATCTATAACGGAATATTAGGGCTATGGTTATTATAAGAACACTAATTTGTAATGTACTCATAGGAAAAATGTGAAAAAAATTGACAAAGTGTAAGAGAGTACCTACATGATGAATATGCAATAAAACGCAAAGTATCGTTTTATCACATTACGATATTATTCGGTGGGAGGAGCGATTTGGTGATTTTATAACGTATATGTCAACATCAGCCTTCAATGTTCCCCCCGTTGGGTCACAGGCCTCCTCTCTGTGAGAGGGAGTGGGCCATAATCCACCACGCGGGCCCAGTGCGGGTTTTGAGTTTCGCTAATGTTCAATAGGTGCGTCCACACAGAGCGCACAGCCTCGCGAGGCATTTGTTGCGCGAGGAAACTGACAAGCGAGGCTGCTCACTCTGTGTGGACGCGTCTATTGTTTTTCGACCGAGGCACGAAACAATTTACGCGCGCAAAACAAAAGCCGACACTGGATGGCTCGGGCGCTCGGTCGCTCGACCGCGGCAGCGCTGTCACTTGCTTCGCCCGAGACACCTCCACACCAACCGAGCCGCTTCGCGCGGAAAATGTCTTGCGAGGGTGCGCGCTCTGTGGGGCGAACCTATTGAAAAAGGGTGACACACAAAGTTCTCAAAAATTCATACACCCGACTCTTTGTTTTTTTTTTTTAATGTTGTAGATTCGCCAAATGAATCATCACGTCCCGGATGAAGCGGAAGGGACTGTTAGACTCGTACTAACTAAAATTCGCGGTGTTTCTTGAATAGCCGTTTACGTTCCAGGATCACGGTTACGTTTAAAGAGTCCTGCGTACCCGGCACACCCGAATCGTACAAGTAATTTTTCACCAAATCGGTTCAAATAAGACATTTCAATCTTCTTTTCTAAGAATTTGTACCAGGACACTAGAAACACAAGCAGATCGTAAAAGCGATGCCTTCTGACGGGTGAACGGTAATGGCGCACTGACACGGAAGAACCCAACATGTGTTGTTCCGTAGGATTTGTTTATCAACTCATTTGAGCGACGGTTCAAGGGCAAGACTTTTGGCGTATGTTATGAATGTTTTCGGTTAGGTAAATTTTGGTACAATATTGTTACTAGTTTCACCGAAAATTATTCCATGAGAACATATTACCAAGATGAAGACGCTATAATGAAAGGTGATCAACAGATTTCCCTGAAGTGAAAGCTCATCGATATTTGTGTATTCTGCCCGTCCTAACCTACGTTGGTCGTGGGTTCAAACCCCGCCAGGCGCATTACTTTGTGTAATTTATTTAATCACCACTGCTCTCAAAACGGTGAAGAAAAACAACATGAAGAAACCGGCATGTCCTAGAACCAAAATATGTGACATCTACAAACTCGCACTGGGCCCGCGTGATGGATTAACGCCCACTCCCTCTAACAGAGAGAAGGCCTGTGTCCCAGCAGTGGGAACATTATAGGCTAATGATGACGATGAACCCACGGTGCTTAGACGTGGTCTCTCACCGAATCGCAAAAGTCCCGCCTTGGAGTTTGTCAACGGGCAATGGAACGCAGCATTCTAGGTGTGAAAAGAGAAGACAAGATGCAAAACACTACACTGCGTTCCGAAACTGGCATAATAGATGTTGGCAGGAAAGCTGCTAGGTTGAAGTGGGATTAGGCGGGTCACGTCTGTCGCATGCAAGAGGACCGCTGGGCAAAGATCTCCACACTGTGGGCGCCAGGAGATGGACGGCGACGCTGAGGCCGGCCCAGAAAAAGTTGGCGAGGCGACCTAGACGCTTACCATGAGGGCTGGTTCGAAGTGGCCCAGGAAAAGAGTTCCTTGAAGGAATTGGGGGAGGCCTTTGCTCAACAGTAGGACAGTACAGGCTAAGGAAAAAAATGGTATCGTCCGTGTTATTCTAGACTATAATTATAACCCACTGGATGTTGACAGCGTCTTCGTCTGCCACAACTCCAAAGTTATCCCTCGGGCACATACAATCGGAATAAAACTATCCCATGGGATAATCCAGGCTAATAACTGTGTACCATAATAATGTCATCCAAATCCGTTGAGTAGTTTTTGCGTGAAACTTTCGCACTTATTTATTTATTTTTTTATTTATTTTAGATATTTTTTTTACTTTTTTTATTTTATTTTATTATTCATTTTATTTACTTTATTTACTTCATTTATTTTATTTTTTTAAATAATCACAAACACAACTATCATTACAGGCGATAATCCTAATGTAGTAGCGTGGTCTTTAGTTAAATTCTGAATTACAAGTAAAGCTACTCGCTAAAATATATAATAGCATCATAATACAAACAATATTACCTTTATGAATTCATTCAGAGAGCAATTAAATAAATCTATCCTTTCAGCAGTGTCATTCAGTGTGTGCAAGGCTAACGTCAGGGGCGCTTTACTGAGCAGGTTAGTTCGCGCGCGTGGCACTGCTAACAACCGTGGCCGTCGGCGTCGCAATGCGTACTTATCAGGCACATTCAGACATATCTCCTTAAAAAAAAAAAAAAATACATGTGGCACTCGGAGACTGCCGCGGTGAAGCTACATACCATTTTTTTTTTTTATTTTAGAATAAAAAAAACGCTTACCGCGTATATTTAACGAGAATATAATTTATTCAAAATGTTTGTGGTGCACTACTACTGTAATAAAGAACTTCTTTATTGTAGGAGAATTTTATAAGTAGGTTTCATTGTGAAAACTCCTTTTGTAGCTGGCCGTTTAGAATCAGTAAGAAAAAGTAAATTGTTTTTATGACGGGTATTTTTATGATTGCCTAAGTATCCCGAACTGAAACGACGTTAGATGAGGCGTGGTGTCAGGTATTTTTCGTCAGGTTTTTTCCTTAGGTTTTTGGATTTTTTTTGATTCGGTCGCCGCGCCACGCTGCGCCGCGCTCAGCTATGCAATAGCTTAAAAAAATAATTACTAAGTAACTTTCTGATCCAAATTGTATCAAAGTCCATAAAAACGAATATACATCCATCTATCCAAACTTTAGCATTTATAATACTAGTTTGATTATAATATGAACCCAAATAACGCTTGATTTCCCCAAAGGGTGAAGCATGGGTTTACCTTTATCACATTTTGTCAGTTGTGGTTAAGTCCCATAGAATATTACCATCAACCGAGCATAATCCCAAACGCGGTCTACTAATGAAAATTGCAATTTGTTTGTAGTAACTAGTAGTTGTAAGTATGTAGGTCTTATCTGTGGTGCTTGGCAACTCGGCTTAGATATTTATATCAGTTGTAAACGTTATTTTATTCCCAGCGGCCATGTCTTCTTCTTGATATGGAGGGAAGTGGCAACCGAATTTTCCTACCTCCTCCACTTTAATTATATAATGTCTAGATGGAGCGTCAAGTGCGCGCAAACGTGTCAAAAAGTCTCAGCCAACTATTGGCTCACAAGGGCTTACCCGCCTATCAGTGCAGATCGTGTCGCTTTTCTGTCACTACGTATTACGCGCGCCAAGTAAAAAACAAATATCAGCGATATAATGACGGTATGTTTTATTAAATTGTGCCGGAATTATATAGGAAGGATAAAAAATACCAAACACATCACCTACCATCGGTAAGTAACCAAGAAACTACATATTTAGTTTTTGTTTTTATGATTATCAAAACACGCCATATTTTATAAGTGTTGCCACTTTCTTTTTTTTACTCTCCCAACTTAACGTCATTTTTGTGGGTACATATTAGTTGGTTTATAGTTACGTTTATACAAGTTCGTTCGTGTACTTTAAAAAAAAACTGGCCAAGTGCGAATCGAACTCGCGTGCAAAGGGTGCCGAACTAAAATATTTTTTTTACAATGTTAATTTTTAAATCGTAGATAATAGCTTTTCCTGGTCAAGACATTTTCCCACGTTTTTCCCACGTTTTTATACACTCACTTTTCTTGTTTGTTTGTTTGTTTGTTTGTTTGTTTGTTTGTCGTTCCGGTTGGACTTTTGCAACTCAATTTTGAGGCACTTCCCGATAAGCTAGCAGGCTGAAATTTTGCACACGCTCTGAGTTCTGATGACAATGCATGACTAGCTAAGAAACGTCATAACAAATCCAATATGGCGGCCTCTCCAAGATGGCGGACTGGCTGTTTGAAATCCACCCCTATGATATGGGTATCAAATGAAAGGGTTTGCTGTCAGGAGTACGAAAAAAGTAGTCACGTGACTTAAATCCAATATGGCGGACGTCCAAGATGGCAGACAGGCTATTAGAAATGCACCCCTAAGATATGGATATCAAATGAAAGGGTTTGCTGTCAGGAATACGAAAAAAAAATAGTCGCGTGACTTAAATCCAATATGGCGGACGTCCAAGATGGCAGACAGGCTATTTGAAAGGCACCCCTAAGATATGGATATCAAATGAAAGGGTTTGCTGTCAGGAGTACGAAAAAAATAGTCACGAGACTTAAATCCAATATGGCGGACGTCCAAGATGGCAGACTAGCTGTTTGAAATCCACCCCCATGATATGGGTATCAAATGAAAGGGTTTGCTGTCAGGAATACGAAAAATATAGTCATGTGACTTAAATCCAATATGGCGGACGTCCAAGATGGCGGACAGGCTTTGAGGCACTTCCCGATAAGCTAGCAGGCGGAAATTTTCAGGGTAGCTTCAAACCCGATGAACAAAGATAAAAATAATAAAATAATTAATAGATTTTAAAAAATCTAAAAACCCACGTTTTTAAATGTCCTAAAAATAAGAAAATAACCCTACGGGGCTGAGAGAGGGGCCACTCAAAACGTGGGGGCGTATCTTTACAAGTTACACCCACGATCTATTACACGTCATGTAAATATATCTCATAAATAATCCCTTAAATAATATACGCCCCCACGTTTTGAGTGGCCCCTCTCTCAGCCCCGTAGGGTTATTTTCTTATTTTTAGGACATTTAAAAACGTGGGTTTTTAGATTTTTTAAAATCTATTAATTTTTTAATGTCTTTGATTTTTTAATGTCTTGAGATGGTCATTGACTTTGTTTAATTTTTTAACACGAACGATCGCTTTGCTGAATGTGTTTATTTGTAATTAAAATTCATCCCTAATATAATATATGTGATCTTTCATTTAAAATTTCCAAATACTGCTTAAAATATTATTTTAAATATTGTAATACTTATTTAATTAACTTAGTTGATTTAACTACAACATTCAACCACCCAACTCTAATTAAATTAATGTTTTTGATTTATTTAAAAAATTAACAACTGAATAAAAAGACACTAAAACTGAATAACACTACATACGTACATATACACCTAAAACTTGTCTTATTTAATAAGTCTATTTTTAATGTGATTTGTGGGAGTATTGTAGTAGCTGGTATCATTATTTACGCACACAGAGTCATAGACGCATAGTGTAAAACGACGCCTGCACGCACACATACTTGAAAATGTTGACTCGTTTTCTTCGATACGATTGTAGGGCGACGCTCCATCTAGACATTATACATATAATCAAAGCTCCTCCACTATGTTTTTCTCCGTAGTTTCGTTCCAAAAACCAGAACAATTATCGAGCTTCAACTCAGCGCTTCTCTGGTGATCGCTAATGTTGATTCAGGATTTCAGGAGTTGCAGTGGTTTGGGAATAGTGTGTTTGGATTGTCCCAATAAAATAAAAATAAAATAACACAAATTGCAGATTGGAAAGATTTAGTTACACTTTGTCTTTATTAAAAATCTTCAAAAACAGAAACAGAACGCAGAAACTGTTAAGGCCGAATCGTTAAAAATGTGCAATCGCATATTATTACGGCCTGTGACCATAAAAAAATTCGAAATACCAACAGAGTTCCCACTAATTTGTTCCAACTTTTCCTCTACTCCCACTGAATGTATAAAACATGTGGAGATCCAAACATGATCATCAATCTAACACTACTACGGAACAGTTACATAATATGGCTCTGTACATACTGTGGTATGTTTTCCTTCTAATACTGACCCTGCCCCTGAGGCTGACCCTTTATTACCTTTACTCAGCAGAATTCAATGTTTTTCATTTGTTTTGAGAAACTGAACATTAATAGATATGTGAAGAACGAATGTAAATCTTTACAGTCCTGTACCCTTAGCACGAGTTTTCACTCTTTTACTTTATAGCGTCTTCCCAGTATTTACAGCGTTTCTTGTATGGAAAATGACGAGTTTTTATTTTAATTTACAGCGTCTTTCCAGTAAAAACAGCATTTTTTGTATGGAAAAATGGAAAAGCGCCTCTGGTGCACGAAGAAGGAACTAATTTTTTCCTTGAATTTAAATTTCAAAGTTCCAGTTTACTTTACGTCACAATAAGTGAAAACTCATGTTAAGGCCTCTGACTTCAACTCGAAACTTGAAAGTGTGTTAAGTTTTGGCCAACCGTACCGCATCCCATCGCCCTCTCGTTTGTACCATTATTCATCGATAATTAATTGTGATGAATAATTTCGTATTTGTTTTATCAAAATTCAAAACAAAAACTTAAAATTAAACTCTATACTATTGTACTCTGGTTGTTGTACGTTAGAAATTTTAATTTTTAATTGCCAGCAGTTTCGCCTGGTTGAAGTAGGATGGATAAGACGATAGATATATTGATTGAAAATCAGTTAAAAGATTTCCCACTTTAAATTTTTCGCTTTCTCGAAAGGGTTTACTCCCATTGCTATGTAAAGTTTTTTCGTCACTTATGACCGATTTCAAACTATAAACTGCACTCCTTGATTATTTAGTTTTTAACTTAACTGTCGATGTAATCGTGACTGTATCCAAACATTGAAATCAACACACGTACACGGTCGTTTAAATTTCCCACAGTTGTGCCATAAAACTTAAGTGCTATTTTAATGGAGCGTTAATATTCAATAACAGCATAATAGTTGAGGATATAGAACTGAAAATGTTGCCAAACTAAAGTTTTATTCGTATTAAACGATTAAAACATGGTGTTTGCTACCAAATATGTTGTAGATTTTATTCCATTGAGCATTATTATTTTTCCCTTTCATTTATAGGCAAATGCCTCCCTCAATTCCTTTCAAAGTAAACGAGATTGTGTGCGCTAGTTTCTTCCAATTTTTAAGGAAGGTATAGAATTTACAGGTTGTTCCGCCATCTTCGTGGCCAACCTTAGCCCGGTCGTTGTTTTTTTCAAAAATCCAATAAAAATAAAATTGTTTTATTTTTTCCTCTTTGGGGATAAAAAACACGCAACGCATAAATTCATGTTAATCTAGTTGATGACTTAAGGTCGGAGTGAATTTCAGTATTCAACTTAACAATGAAAAAATCTTTAAATAAACAAAATGAATTTTCTTAAAAAAAGAAAACAGCTTAAAAGAGAGGAGCGTGTTCGCAATTCCAGTCTCCAAGTGTAAAAATTTTAATTACACGGTCCTAAATGAGGGTAGCGCATTCATTAAACGTGGAATCTCAGAAACATAATTTCGGGAATGTTTTTAATATAATAGTTGTAAATTTCGCTATGTGAGGTGAGAGCTATGCTGTCTCGAATAAATTTTATGTGTAGAGATACTTTTGGCTATGTGAGTTCTGACAAAATTTATAACTGGATATCGTTTAAGCTATTGCATAGCTTTTATCGCAGGCTCTGAGCGCGGCGCGGCGCGGCGACCGAATCATAAAATTTCCAAAAACCTAAGGAAAAAACCTGACACCACGCATCCTCTAACATCGTTTCAGTTCGGGAGACTTCGGCGATCATAAAAATATCCGTCATAAAAACAATTTACTTTTTCTTACTGATTCTAAACGGCCAGCAACAAAAGGAGTTTTCACAATGAAACCTACATATAAAATTCTCCTACAACAAAGAAGTTCTTTATTACAGTAGTGCACCACAAACATTTTAAATAAATCAAATTTTAGTTAAATATATGCGGTAGCCGATTATATTCTTTTCAAATAAAAAAAAGTTATGCAATAGCTTCACCGCGGCAGTCTCCGAGTGCCACATGTATTTTTTTTTTGTGGTTGGGAAATGATCAATGCGAAGGGTCTGACAGACGTGTCCAGACTGATTTAAACCCACCCTGTTCCTCCAACAGTACAGATACAAACAACCAACGAAGCAAATAAAAAGAATATCACTTTGTGCTCCAGGGCCGTGATAACCATTTAAAATATTCCCGAAATCCTAGTCGACATTTGGCTTTACCGAATCCGTCAGTTATATTCATAGGACTCTCAGGCCCGATTCTGGTCGCGGGACTTATCTCATTACCGTGACCCCGGGACATAACGGGCTATTATTGAAGGACACTGTGGATTTTAGTCAGTACAAGTCTGACAGTCCCTCCCGCCCTGCCCGGGGTGGGAGGACTCATTTGATGATTTTACCAAGCTAAAAAAAAAAAATTAATAGATTTAAAAAATCTAAAAACCCACGTTTTTAAATGTCCTAAAAAGAAGAAAATAACCCTACGGGGCTGAGAGAGGGGCCACTCAAAACGTGGGGGCGTATATTATTTAAGGGATTATTTATGGGATATATTTACATCACGTGAGATCGTAGGTGTAACTTGCAAAGATACGCCCCCACGTTTTGAGTGGCCCCTCTCTCAGCCCCGTAGGGTTATTTTCTTCTTTTTAGGACATTTAAAAACGTGGGTTTTTAGATTTTTTAAATCTATTAATTATTTTATTATTTTTATCATTGTTCATCGGGTTTGAAGCTACCCTGAAAATTTCAGCCTGCTAGCTTATCGCCTCAAAGCCTGTCCGCCATCTTGGACGTCCGCCATATTGGATTAATAGCCTAGCCTAGCATAAGCCACATGACTATTTTTTTCGTATTCCTGACAGCAAACCCTTTCATTTGATACCCATATCACGGGGGTGGATTTCAAACAGCCAGTCTACCATCTTGGACGTCCGTCATATTGGATTTAAGTCACGTGACTATTTTTTTCGTACTCCTGATAGCAAACCCTTTCATTTGATATCCATATCACAGGGGTGCATTTCAAATAGCCTGTCTGCCATCTTGGACGTCCGCCATATTGGATTTATGTCCCGTGACTATTTTTTTCGTATTCCTGACAGCAAACCCTTTCATTTGATACCCATATCATGGGGGTGGGGTTCAAACAGCCAGTCCGCCATCTTGGGGAGGCCGCCATATTGGATTTGTTATGACGTTTCTTAGCTAGTCATGTATTGTCATCAGAACTCAAAGCGTGTACAAAATTTCAGCATGCTAGCTTATCGGAAAGTGCCTCAAAATTGAGTTGCAAAAGTCCAACCGGAACGACAAACAAACAAACAAACTTACAAACAAACAAACAAACAAGAAAAGTGAGTGTATAAAAACGTGGGAAAAAAAAAGGCCCGATTCTGGTCAAGATGAAGCTGCAACATTGTAGTTTTACAAAAATAAAACAGATTTTACTTTAAAAGTATTTTCGTTTAGTTTATTGTGCGTCATTCACTTTCGAAAGTAAATGCAATATGCGTGTTGTTTACCAGAAACAAGGGACAACCTATGGTGCAGTTTTAATTTTTATCACAGAACTTAAATATAACCAGATGCATGAACGCGTATGAGACAAAAGTAGCAACTGAAATTATCGTAGCATTTAACGCTTGATAAAAACTACATAATTATCTTAATTGAAAAAAGACGTGAGGTCTTAAGAATAATTATATCTGTATAAGCAAAACTGCTTAAATAAGGTCCAATAAATCCACAAAACTCAAGTACACTTAGGTTATAAAAACAATAACAGTATTGTTTTTATTATACAGGGTTCATACATAAACTTGTATCATAAAACCCAGTACAAACATCTTCTTGAATTTTAGAAAACTTTTTAACTTTATAAACTGGTAATGTAAAACAAAAACAGTGCATGTTGAGTGTGTGTAAGGTCATTGACTCCGTGAGACGACCCCTGCCAAGTTACTGAAACATAGATCCAACTTTATAAATATTCTATGTATGGTTAAACTTGAAAAGTTATTTTCTAGCACTATATTTGGGTAACATCAAAATATTATACAGGGTGTAAGAGACATAAAATATACAATTTTCAAAACTAAAAAAAAAAAAAATATTTTTTTACTTTAGACTGTTCATAATCGTTATTCTTACCTAATTCAATGAGATTTTTAATAAAAAAGTATTTATTTCACTACTTTCACTAAAAGTAGCAATGTAAATAAAAAAAACTAGAAATGGTGTCTTCTTAGATGTTTTTAATGAAAGGTCATTGTATACCTAAATACTGTGTCCAGTACCACAGTACCTCTAGTACTTTAAGCGCGGCTCACTATAAAAAAAAAACAAACTTATAAAAATAAAAAATAGGAAATATCCGACGAAAATTTTCAACACGGGGGGGTCCACCAGAATCATGTCCTGGACCCATGGTATCCGTTTGTGCGTCGATGTCTCTTAAACCCTGTATACATTATCACATTATGATCCCTAGCATGGCTAATATTACCTATTTCTATTCTAACTGGAATAGACGAAATTATTTCTGTATAATTCGAAATAGTTTTGCCCAAAGGTTAGGAGATGGCACGAACCGTAGACGACAAAAGAAGCTATCTTTTTTTTCCTAATTTAAAACGTTGGTCGTCATGCTGTGGAAGATAAGAATCTTATTACATTTTGTTATTTTGTCTATTCATCCGACGACTAGCCCGTATCTACGATGTCGTACCGCTCGTGCTAAAGGTAATGCGTAGGTATATGCGAATATTGGAATGTTTGGTTATTTGGATGGATGAATGTTTGTTACTCAAAATTATGTCAAAACTATGTTCTATAGTTTGATTATTAATTCGAGTCAGTAAAATGACAAGTGCAACTGTCACTGATACATACAAAATGAAACAAACCAGGAACATTGGAAATGTCATTTTACTGACTCGAATTAATAATCGTATTTTATATATATTTGATATTATTCGATATATACATGGGCGACGCCGAAGCAATAGCTAGTTTTAAGTAAACAAAAAAAAACCGTTTTGCTTTTGTAAACAAAATAACACATTGTTAGTTTCGTCTTGTCTAAACCACAAGTTTGTAGTAACATATATACACCAATTAGTTAAATTTTCTAATTGATTTGGTTTTTTAATAAGCCTTTGTTACGGTCTGTTTGTAAACTAATTATCTTCTAAATTAAACAGTTGTTTACTATCAAGCAAACAATGTAGTTGCTTTGTTTTATTTAGGCAGTAATGAGTATTAAAATGGAATGTTGTGTGTCTGGTGAAATGTGTATGTATTTAGGTACCTACAACTCTGATTAACCCTATGGGTAAAATTACCGTGATGTTGTGTTCTGTTTTCAAATGTTTTCTGGTAAGGTACCATTTTTGGGGTGAAAATTTTATCACTTGCGTTCCGCACTTGCTTTACTGAGCGCCACGATTAAATTTTATCAAAATCAGTTGAATTGTTTTAGAAATTTACATGTTCGAACAAATCACTTGCAATTGAGACAAAATTATAAATATAAATAATGCTTTATTGAACAACGTAAGTACACATATTCATTAAAGTTTGGAATACATAAACACGAGAGAACATCGTAGGCACGATTAGAAGAGGGAACTTCTTACCAAAAACTAAACAAAAAAATAGTAATAATAAAATAAAAAAGTATATTACTGTTAATAGGGCACGGGCCTCCTCTTTGTAAGCAGTAGTGGGCTGATCCACCTCCAAGGTCTAGTAGTGAATGACACAATATCTTCAGCGATAACATTTATTTAAAGAGCCGGTTATAAAATAAATTATTTTGACAAAACTTGTACAAAAATTTCAGTTACAAACAGAAACGTTTACATATTTACAAACAAGCTTGCTTCATACAACTCAACTACACGCCCCTCACGACTACTGATCCACGTATTAAAATAAAGTGAAACACAAATAACACAGCACAGACGATGTTGTAAGTATTCCAGCGGGATCTTGGGATACCTGACTCACCTCTACAATTGGACATTACCGGAGAAATGGCTCCTTTATATTCCCAATGCATTGCGGTTTCAATATAACGCTCGTAGTCAGGCTAGCTAATGGCAAATTACTGGATGTAATGTATTGAGTGGCTGTGATGCGGGCTCTTGAAGAAGTTGAGTAGTTGAGGGATGATTTTTTTTCTTATATTAGGCAGATAAGTTATTATTAACAGACAGGCGAAGTGAATGCGATCCGAATCCTGTCATATAGAAAAGCGAAAGTGGTCCGATAGTCTATGTGACAGGCTTCAAACAATTCCATACATTACAAACAAAAACGCTTCGCATCGCCTGTCTGTTTGACTATAGCATTAGAGTTTTTAAGTATAATATAATATAGTTGTGGATTTTTTGATTTACCTCCACAATTGGACATTACTGGAAAAGTTGCTCCTTCATATCTACAATGAAGGAGATGAGTTGTAGTGATGATTTTTTTCTTATTATTGGTAGATGAGTTTGTTGTAGAAATGAAAACCACTGGAGAAGTTGCTCCTTCATATTTCCAAACTTATTCCTGTATCATAAAATATATAGGATCATTTTCTTGAGTGAAAGATAGTTGTTTGAAACTGATGGTTAATAGTAAAAAATCGATTTTAATAAAAATAAAGCTATTGTCAAACAGACATGCGAAGCGTATGCGATCCGAATCCTGTCATATAGAAAAGCGAAAGCGGTCCGATAGTCTATGTGACAGGCTTCAAATAATTCCATACATTACAAACAAAAACGCTTCGCTTCGCGGTCGTTTCGCCTGTCTGTTTGACAATAGCTTAAAGGTCATAACAATTTTCCTTTTTCCAATCATTACATATACATACATGTTTTGCACTACGAATCTTGCACGGCTACGCTAGTGTAGGTTGAACGCAAAGGCAACTGAAGAAACTATTATAGAACAAATACGAGTTAATATTGTTGACTTTACTATATACGACTTGCCTGTTTAACTTAACCAAAGCTAAAACCAAGTTTCACAGAACAACAGTTTAAACCAAAACTTCGATGCTGTGAACCAAATGTCATATATGATTTAAGAAATTGAGTCGCAAAATCAATCCCTAGTTGAATACATGAACTAAACCAAGATCAGATCCATAAAGTTAGAACGTACCGCAGCATAATCCGTAATTGATACAAACCAATAACCTGTTTACAATGCCGTAGGGCACAGACTAATCATTTTTGTAGACAATTAGATATGCCCCATTATTTTTTCATACGCAGAACCTCAGATCCCAGAAAAATCTTTTATTACTACGTGAGTAAAGGTACTCGTAGTTATTCCGTGTCTCACTGTTTGTTTATGTGAGTTACTGTGTGAGTTTCATTTTTTTGCAAACTCATCCACGAAACTGGAAAAATTATAGAGTGAACCGACGTTCAAAAAGGCTTCACTTCATGGATTGTCTTCCACTAAGATTCAAAAACATCCAAGAATAGAAGTTAAACTGACAAAATTGAACAATCTCGTAAACAGCAACATAACAAACAGTCAACCATTTCCCCCTCCACACAAACACATCCTGTCAATACATTAGTTGACACATCTCCTGCTGACTTGATCTATGACATCCGATTGTCGCAAACACGGCGAACGGTTGCATCAATCATGTACCGAGCTAGCCACCTGTCGGTCTCTTGCAATGCATCTTCATCAGCAACGAGACGTTTAGTAATCTGTCCTTAATCTGATACAACGATCTATTGGTGGTTATTATCTTGGGAGGTGATGTAAAGGATTGTGCAGTTAACGAAGCAATCATTTAAATGAGATACAGAACGCTTTTTGGTTTTACGACATTTTGTTTTCTTTTTGAGACACTGACCGATTGTGACTTAAAATAATGTTTAATATATACTACTCATGCATTCATTTACACTTCTGTACATTTGTATTAACATTGTTTTTTATTTTAGTCTATGACGATTCTCGGTTCGGGCTACGCGTTTGGCTGCAACGAATTGTCCCGCGGCAAGGCGGTCAGTGTCTTAAAATAGAAAACAAAATATCGTGAAACTAAACAGCGTTCTGTGAGGGCATCGAAAGTCAACGACAACTAACGTGTCATCATCATTTCAACCTATTGTAGTCCATTGTTGGACATAGGCTTCCAATGAGCGCCACAGCGCATGATCTCCCACTTTTTTCATTCAGCCAATGCCAGCTACCTTCTTTAAGTCATCAGAAGGAACACTACGTTTATCTGCGCATGTTGTCCATTCAAGAACCTTATACCTACTCCATCTTTTGTCGGTTCTGCGATAAAAATAAATGTAAAGTAAGACTGTAAATACTTGGATTGACCTAAAAACCAAAGAGGCCAGACTTGTTTGAAATATTAGATGCGTTTGTGAAAATAAATAAATGTCACCATGAATATTTTTGATTGCAACTTTTTACTTTGGACAGTTTTTGGCAACTAAACTTCAAAAGCATCTGTAAATTATGGTCTTATTTAATCAGTACTTACTTTTCAGAAAGTTGTGACCTGATTTATTTGCATAGTATTAAAATACGTACTGAATGCTGCAACTAGACATTGCTAAAAAATTTATGAAGTAATAGAAATAAAATAAACCTAGTATTTCTTAATTTCAAATGAAGCAGTAATTTGGTACAGTTGTAATATAATAAACTTGGGTATTAGGCATGACGATATGTTGAAATAATTTTGGTTTGGGATTACCTACGACTCATCGTAGCGGTATTTTCATAGTTTTTTTTTTATTAATCACCATTTTTCTAGTCTCTTCGCCATTACTTGTCTATAAGTCTCGGCCATGTAGGCATTCACATTCCAACACACATTTTTCTATTCTTTTATGCTTATACCATTACCAATCCGCTAACCAAGCGTAATGATAATAGCAAAGTTTTATGCCCAAAAGCCCTTGTTCAGCAGTAAACGTTAAAATGTTTTTATTTTGCAATTTTGTAAAGTAACTCTCGAATAAAGAGTCTGCAAAACTTTACTGCCCAAACATCCGCTGTTTTAACATAAAAATGTTGTAACCATATTCAATAACCCTAAACCGAAATTCTGAACTCGTTTTACTGACCAGAACATTGTACGGGGCTTAAATGACCGAGATTGAACCTGAGGTCAAAGAGATTTGAGACAGATGGTATGAAGGTTAGGTTGTATGCTATTTGAATACATAAGATCTAGGCGGTGATAGGCACTTATCTGAATGCAAATGGACACTATGCGACTACGATTAATACAAAAATGTCATTGATCTCTGTCAACTATCACTTTAAAATTTTAGCAAGAAGTATTTTATTTTAAAATAATTTTATTTATTTTCATATTTTAGTTTATTTAAAAGCGTGCAAGTGATAAAAAACGTGGACGTGATAATTATGGCACTATAACAGATTTGTTCATCCCATTAATATTATGGCGTGAATTTTCTTTAACAATCTGTCAAGCGTACCTATTCTATATTCGAACTATACTAAGAATGATGTATTTGAAGATATATATTTTTGGAATACATCTTTCGCTACAAACTTTTTCTTTTAAAGGGTGTTACTCAAATTGGGATTTAAAGTAACTTGGGTATGGTCTAGGTATAAAGGGTTTATTTTTCAGCGAAGCAAAGTAAGTCATATTTCATCTCTAATGTTCGTAACACATCTAACGTGTAGGTACCGTTCTCTTTACCATATATTATTTTTGCCACATCAGGAGCTGCTTAGGTTTCTATATTGAAATGAAATAAAATTATGTTTATTTATGCAAGTGGGTATCCTTCATAAAATTAAAAAAGAGGCCGGTGTTTCGCACCTGACTACTCTGAGAAGAAACAGCCGCAACAAACTCAGAGGTCACAGTCACTTTTAAAGTCCAGACATTAATATTTACAGCAGGTTATACGAAGACCATGCAGACTAGTGTCTGAAATGGCTTTTTGAAGATAGAACTACACAAATTCGAGTGGACCTGTCCAGCCAGTGAATGCATTTGTCAGTTATCGTGTAGCTCGACTCATAACACAAGGAGCTCAATATTGTAAAGACATTATTGTAAAAGGCTTTCACAGATTGTTATTGACTTTGTCTCATAAACAGTACAGTAGGTCACATGTCTGTGTCTCCATATTTTATACGTGGCGAATATAAATTAATTCTGTTCTTTGAAGTCAATATGGAAATCTCATGAAAATAAGTTATTGAATCTACTATCAGAATATAAAATATTATGTACAAAGTTATTTGAGTTACGTATCTTTTACATGTTTATCTTTAAAAAATATGAAATGATAAAGGAAATTTCAATGAAATTATTAAGAACTTAAGAACCTTATGCATTAGCTACGTATAAATATTTTAAAAAATATACCTTTTTTAGTCTGTACATCACAGAACAATAGTCAACATCTAGTCCTCAAAGTGATTTATATTATTATCTTCATGGTAAATATAGATATCAGTTGGAACTCATTTAAAAGTAATCTAAATTACACCCAAGATAACTCAACTTAATCTCAGTACTCATAAACCGTCCGAACAAAATAATAAAAATAAATCAAATCAGCAACTCCAAACCAATATCTCTATCCTCTTTCATACCAATAATTACAACTAACTACACCCTACGTACATTCTCACTTTATATCAAATCCGAAGATGAAATTAAATGAAAAAGAATTAAGAATTTCAACTTCCTACATTCCCCGTCTAAAGTTTTAATTGCCCTCCATTGCGCAAGTTGAGAAATTAATATGTTTCAAGGGACTTTAATATCTGGACATTGTTCTGGGGACGTCTTTGTCTTGATTTAGTGTATTTGCGTCACTATGCTTCGAAATAGATTCGTTTGTTGTTTGGCTGACTATAGATGAGTTCACAGTTTGATTGGTTGCCGAACTAAGTTTGAGCTGTGTGAGTGTTCATGGTATTGGTTGAAGAGTTATGCATAGTTTCTAGGTAGTTAACGTATGGTTGTTGTGTGACAGTAACACGCATTTTGGTGCGCAATCTATGAAATCTCGAGCTTGTAGACATGTGCCCATGATTTAAAAACATTTGATTGTGCTGCAACGACTTTCTACAGGATCGACATGCTATCACTAAAACGTTAAAGGGGATATTTCAATTTTTTAATGATTTCATGTTAGCTAACTAAAGTTAAATCAAATCATTTTTCTGTATCTTTTGACGATAAAAAGTCTTTATCATTATTTCCTTAAACCGCAATCTTACCTTAAACTCTCACCTACGATACCTTAACTGCAGTTCCTTTTTACAAATTAAGTTTTTCTCAAACTACGGACTTCCAGCATTTTTTCTTCAACTTCAACCAAGAAAATACGGAACACTAATTCCTTATAATCCGTTTGGTATGTTTGTAACGTGCTTGTTTTCTCAAGCACCAGTGCACGTAAAATATTGAAATTGGTATCGCTACTTATTTTTCCTTGACCTGGAGTGTAAGCGGACTAATGACCGATTTCCTCGCCTTGGTCACCCCACTGTGTTGAATTTTCCTACACCATTTATTAGATTTTGAGTAAAATTTTTCGGTTTCATCGTGAAACATAGATTTTGTGAACACCAAATAGATGATGTTTAACTTTGTAACTCCACCTGCACTCTAAAGGCTGGATGTCCGAGGCCACCACCAACGCCATCAATGTGGCAGAGTTTTGACCGAAACAAACAATTTAAAGGAATCATCGACACGACAAAGAAGAAGAAGAACTTTGGGGGAAGTTTATTTATTCCATTTTACGAGTATAAATATAGCGAATTTTGGCAAAAAGAAGTATTTATATCCATACGGAACAAACATTTGTATGGTCTACAAGTAATTGTGCCATGTCTGGGTGTTTGTTCTCACATGAGCTTCTATGTTTTTAAACACACCCACGATACAGAAGATATTGTTAGTGTGGAAAAAACATAACATTCTTTCTGACGCATTCGAGTAAAAAAAGGAGACATAATTTCCACAAAAAATTGCAAGATAGCAACTTAACAAAAAGTAAAGGGTCTAAGACAAACTTGAGAACACATTTCATTAGTGACAATAGATGTCTTCCCGTAACGTTATATAGAAGCCCGTTTATTGACGTAATTTACGATGCAAGCAGTAGCCAACAGCGGGATATAATAAGTTAGATGAGCTCAAGCAGATGCACTGCGGCATGTTCAAAATATGGTTATTACTTGGTGTGAGTTTGGAGCGGGCGGCGGGAGTGTGGGTGTAAGAATGATGTATTATTTTAATAATGGTTTACACGGTTTAAATATACTCGTCGAACAGTCTGTATAGTCAAGAAAGAACACATAAATCATTAATGGCAAGCGATTTTTTTTGTGTGTTAAAATTATGATTACTGTGAGAAACTTGGAAGTTTATCCCATAATATCTTCAAAACTAAATGGTTAACAAAGGTTTGGCCAAAGGTGACTTTTCACTATTGACTTTAACAACGATATTTATAGACCCTTTACCTACCTTGTTCATTCTTTTCGTAACAAAGGTTTAAAACAAAGATATATTAGTTTTTGCCCAAACACAACGTTAACTGACAGCAAGTGTATTTATTGTCATTCTATTTTAATCCTCTTCAGTTTATGGGTGCACTTTTTTCTTAATTCAATAGGTGCGTCCACACAGAGCGCGCAGCCTCGCGAGTCATTTGCTGCGCGAGGAAACTGACAAGAGAGGCTGCTCACTCTGTGTGGACGCGTCTATTGTTTTTCGACCGAGGCACGAAACAATATACGCTAGCAAAACAAAAGCCGACACTGGATGGCTCGGGCGCTCGGTCGCTCGACCGCGGCAGCGCTGTCAGTTGCCTCGCCCGAAACACGTCCACACCAACCGAGCTGCTTCGCGCGGAAAATGCCTCGCGAGGCTGCGCGCTCTGTGGGGACGCACCTATTAGTATTCTTCGTTTCTTGTGTACTTAAAAACTGGGCGTATTTGTATAAAGGTATGTTTCACACAGTATAATTATCATTAATCACAGACCTAAAATAAAAAATTCCACCGTATAATGACAGTGTTTAATTTTCAAGGACAAAGTAACTAAAAATACCCCTATAAATACGCGCCCTCATACTGCCTCCTTACTAATCTATTCTCGGATCAGACATAAAATTCCTACCCTTTTTATATTCACCCCTTTCAAAGTTCATAGTTAACGTCGGCAGTTCGATCGGAAGTACATGTTGTCACGTCGCAAATTGAAGAATGGTGGAGGTGTGCGCCTTAGTGAAGAAAAGGGTCGCATTCCAAACGGGCCCGGAATACCAGGAGATAGTTAATTCCAGGGAATTTTGATGTGAAAAATATTCATATTTTATTGCGTTTATGAGCTGCTTTTGTGTGGCACTGTCTGTGCTTTTTCTTTGAACAATCAGTAAAAGGCCGTGCTTGTAGGAATATCAGAACTAATGACTAAGAAGATGTTGAAACTGCTAATATGTTTTGTTGAGTCTCATGTGTCGGTATTTCTCTGACACACACTCCACTGTAGAACAACCACGCTGAAGGACTATCTGCCGCTTGCATCCATTGGTTGTCCGCGACTTTCACAATGTAGTCGGACCATCTAGTGGAAGGCATGGTAATGCTGCGCCTCTGAAATACATTCTTTTCAAAATTGTACTGTACTATTTTATTACAAACATTTATTTCTAAAGGTACGACATTTGGCATCAGCTAGATTCATAAATACCAACACTATCAACCAGTACATTATAATATAAACGCCAGTTAAGTTTAATTTTAGCTGGTCACCAGGTGTAACAGAAACATCTCATGAAAGGTATTATTAAGGTGTGAATACCAAAGGAAGCCACATTAAACTCAGGAAATTAAACTATGTGAAGCATCTTGAAGGTAAATTCAACACTTTCTCTTCGACACCTTATGTTATGTTACTAGAGTAATTAAACTAAGTAACTAACTCTAGTTAGGTGCAAAACAACCGTGAAATTCGCAGCACACAGGTTTATTAATAAACCAGGAAAATTGTTGAGATAAATTAAATTAGTTCTAACAATATAGAGGCTAATAAATTATATTTACTTCAATCTATTGCGTTTATGTCCTTTTATCGAAGGATGACGATGAGAAATGTAGAACTACAATTTATTTATCTTTTTTTTTTAAGAAACATAACTAGTTGCAGTAGAATCACCAACTCACCATGCTGAATTTGAAAGTCAGCTGACCATGCCTGTTGACGGACTGACGGTCGATAGAGCAGACATAACGCAAGAAGTGGCCACATTTAGGAAAACGTTTCATGATGGAGAGGTGATGTTAAGAAGGTGGCTATCAACGCATGGATTTAGAATGTTCAAAGACTAAAGTTATATTTTTATACGCAATAACGCCTGCGTCGCGTCTTCGCAAAGATATTTTTAAGGAAACGAAAAATTCAGTTGCGAGCAGGGTAAAAATATAAATATAGTTTTAGTTTAGAAGTCGTTATCTAATACAACATTGATTTGATTGCAATGTCGGACGTGTTGGTTGGTAAGTAGTTTGAAACACTACCAATAGATGGCGCAACGTGTAAACAGCGTTCAACGTGTAAAAAACAAGGGAACGAAAAATTCAGCTTTGTGAGTAGTGGTTCGATGGCCTAGTAGGTTAAGGCGTCTGGAGTACCTATCCAGAAGACGCAGGTTCGAGCCCTACTCGCAACTAATTTTTTCGTTTCTTTAAAAATATCTATGTTCAAAGACTAGAATGGTAGGCGCTCTTTGAAAAAGGCCTTCGCCTAGCAGTGGTCGGCAATTGGCTGATATAATGATGATGTGGCAAAATATCTTAATATTCAGTCTGTGAACACTCTATTCTGCATTCATAATCATCAATAGTCTTGTCCCACCTAAGAAAAACCTCCCTTAGTGTACCATAATTATGACAGCCCCCTTAGAGGACCAAAGCCTACCGGGGTCGCGGAACTATCGGCTGACCGTGACCCCAAAATGCAATGGTATTGTTACGAGCTGGGTATTGGGATAAATTAATTAACACCAATTAAAACTAAATAAACTTTATTCACACACGAATCACTAATTAAAACAAACACTTAACACTACTCAACAATTAAACACTTATAAACTCACTTAATCACACGTAAAAGTTACTTAGAGATCGCTTCCAGTTCACTTCGAGTTGCCTCGATCGTACTCAAAACCAGACTGACTCAGGTCGCCGATCGGCGCCCTTTTTATACCCCGGCCGGACCCACTAGATGTTTCTAGAAGGTGGTCGAATGTTCTGGAAACATCCATAGACTTCAACATAGTCCCATGCCTTCTGGAACATTCCAAAACCATCTCGAAACATCTAGAACAGGGTAGAATTTTCCAGAAACTTCCTGACCAATCTTCGGTAGAATTGTCGAGAACCTTGTGGAACTTTCGAGAACCTTATAGATAAGTTTTGCAATTCGATCGACGTAACAGTATTGAAAGACACCGTGGATTTCAATACTGTTACCAGCCCGTCCTGTCCTGTCCTGGGTAGGACTCATTTGATGATTCTACCACGCTAAAAAAAAGTTTACTATAATTCCTTACACTTTAGGTTGGCAGCACTGCCACTGAGAGTAACATAGACGAGCAATAGGACAACATAGCCACGTTACATAGTCCACCGGCAATGCCTTCAGCAGTTCCAACTGCGTTGGAGTCATAAGAGCATTTCGCTACTAACTTGACCCATTGCCCTCTCGGTAGCTTATTCTAACGTCACTGAGATACGACCAAAGTTTCTCATGTGTTACACAAAGCTAGCTCCTATTACAAGCTCCAAATAGAATTTTACCCTCAAAGAATAGCAGACCAAAATGTGTGGGCAATCATTTTAATTAAAAAAATAACTTTAAATAAACCGTTTGTAAATGGTTTGACAAAAATAATGAACCCTAAAAAATTAAACTAACAATTTTACAGTTCAAATAACAATTATATTTTGGTAAATTGAAATTGTTAAAAGTTTACCGTTTAGTAGGTCAACGATTCAGTGAAGATTAAAAACCAGTTCGGTTTGAGCCCTGTTGTGTTTCAAAATACTTGGACGAAGAGGTCTCACTATAAAATTGCTTTGTGTTCATAGATATAGCGTGATAATTTCTATAAACCTCGCTTAGCTTTGATGTCTTTGAAATTAATTTACGCTGTGTTAAATACCTTTGGGTTTTAGTATAAAAGTACAGAATTTTAAATGCTAATACTGTTAATTAAATGTTGGTTTCATTTGGAATTTCTTTGCATTACTACCATAAAACTTAAGAAGAAAATGAAGTAGGTTAATAATAAAGTCTTCTATTGTAAACGGTGTGACCTTTACTGCCTCCTCTGATCTAGTAATCACAAGCAACTACTGGTGTTCATCATTCGAATCCTGGCTTTGGTCCCGTTTTGTACTTACGCATGATATTGTGGTGTTACATCTGGAATTTCGCACTACTGGGCAGCAGTACGAGATTAAAGTCAACTTCGGGATTTGCGCCAAGAAAATGGCAACAAGTTTATCCCTTATAAGACTGATGATGAAACGATTTCTGTAATTATGTGGTGCAGTTTGGGACAGACTTAAGTCTACTACGAAATATTGAGATGATAGTGCAACACGTTTTCATCTTCCTTTCTGTCTTGTCAGACGTTCTTTTAAGCTATTATTGCATAGCTTAAAAGAACGTATCGCGGGCTCTGAGCGCAGCGTGGCGCGGCGACCGAGTCAAAAAATTTCAAAAAATCCATGGAATAATAACTTTTTAACAAAAAAATCAAACCGACGAAAGATTGAACTGAAAAGCTAAAAATAAATTTTGAGGCGGCGCCAAACAAACATACAAACATGTACCTAAATTAATTATTTGAAGCGAAGCATAATTTTATTGTAGCTAGGTTGCTTTTCGTTGATTGTTTCTTTGGCGCCGCCTCAAAATTTATTTTTAGCTTTTCAGTTCAATCTTTCGTCGGTTTGATTTTTTTGTTAAAAAGTTATTATTTTTAGCTTTGTAGTTGTATACCATGATTAGAGTGTTTAACACATGGAAAAACCCGTCTTCCCTTTTGTCATTGTCAACGTAACCGTCACAGTAAATAATATTAACTGTTGAGGACCTGTAACTTGCAACTAAAAACTCCACTCTCAGACTGTCAACGACTGTCAAATCCCAACTTTGTTTAAAGTTCTTATCATGATGAATGAAATGAGCCCAAATACGATATCGTTGCTGTTAACTGTTGAGGATCTCTTGCTACTGCCTTCTGTCCTCATCATCAGACCCTCGATGACAATTATACTCCAGCTAGGTCTAAAATTTTCATCAAGACTAATGAAATGAGCCCAAACACGATAGAGGTGCTGTTAATTGTTGAGGACCTCTTGCCCCTGCTTTCCGTCACCATCCTCAGACCCTCGATGACAATGATACCTCAGCTGGGTCTAAAGTTCTCATCAAGCTGAGTGAAATGAGTCCAAACACGATATAGCTGTTGTTAACTGTTGAGGAACTCTTGGGACTGACTTCACAACATAACAGGGATCTGGAGTTGATCTGATGATGGTGACACCATCATGTTATCTTCTCCACATCTCTGCTATATAGTAATGTCCTCAGAACTACATATGTTAACTTTATTTCAAACGAATCGGTTCACAACTGAAAATTCTGTAGGAAAGTTGACAATCAATTCCTTTTTTTCTACCCTTAGAGGCCGATTTTAGTTTTGAAATTAAAATGGGACCAACTTTGAGATATACTCTTTCCAACAAAAAAAGAATTTTTGAAATCGGACCACGCTGGGAAAAGTTATGCGTGGTCATACATAAAAAAAAAATAAAAAAAACAAAAAATATACATGTCGAATTGAGAACCTCCTCCTTTTTTTTCGTCGGTTAAAAAACCTGACACCACGCATCGTCTAACATCGTTTCAGTTCGGGAGACTTCGGTAATCATAAAAATATCCGTCATAAAAACAATTTACTTTTTATTACTAATTCTAAACGGCCAGCTAAAAAAGGAGTTTTCACAATGAAACCTACTTATAAAATTCTCCTACAACAAAGAAGTTCTTTATTACAGTAGTGCACCATAAAATTTTTAAATAAATTATATTCTCGTTAAATATACGCGGTAGGCGATTTAATTCTTTTAAAATAAAATAAAAAATGTTATGCAATAGCTTCACCGCGGCAGTCTCCGAGTGCCACATGTATTTTTTTCTTTCAAATCATTCCTTAAAAATACACCCATCGCGAGTTTGGCTTCTTCCCTTCTTTATTCATCAACATTCATTTTTTAACACAATTTTTAACTTTAACATGCGTGTTACCCCTCCTGATCACACGACACCAATACAGACAACCAAAATATTTTACTCAAGCCACTATTAGGATTAAGAGATATTATTATAATCAATTAAATTGATAAATTCCCTCCGAGTCAACTACGGCCGCTGGGTGACGCCATTTTCTAAAAAAACTCGAGTAATCTAGTTCACTCCGCAGATGACAGGATCGCACGCAGACGACCCACTTTTCCGTTTATGCCAGATTTAATTAGAATTGAATAGGAAACTGGATTTTGCTGCTAAAAGTCGTTAGTGAGTAGTGGGTTTTATTATTAGGTGGATTGCAATGAAATTCAGTAACTCTCTTACCTAATTCTACCTACCTCTTAACCTATTTATGAAAGTCAAATTAAATTAAGATAAAATTGAAAACAAAGCTCAAAAGAATGATCATTGCTTGATTTCAAGCATAATTTATAGGTATAGGTTTCGTCAAACCACTAAGAAATACTGGGGCACAGCTAAGCTTAGAAAATGAAATGTTAGTACAAATAATAATAATAATAAGTTTAAAGTAACTTTGAGTCAATTTTCTATTTTCTTTTTATTTTCTAAATGTCTGCAATTTAGCAGTATTTATAAAGTTTGATCTTTTTATAAGTATTTATAATGATATTTTTATGAACAATGTAGGTATATTACCCAGATTCCGGCACGGTTCTTGAGCGCTCGGCGTAAGAGTGGGGATCGCTTTGCGCATCGTACACTTATACGCGTATGTAAACGCACAATAAAACAAATAAAACGCACAAAAGAACGAATCCCGAGTGGCGGCTATAACGCAATGCGCTACGGTACGCTACACGGGCCAATCACTACACTTTCCCCGCCCCCGTTCCTCATTTCATCTACCAAAAGGACCTAATAACTCACTTCTGCGCAGGTGAAGGTCAGCGCTCAAGATCGTTGCCGGTATTTGTACCTATGACGAATTTACATAATTATGAATTTTATGCACGTGGCGAATTTACTTTCAATGTATTGGCTTTACAAAACAGTGGCAAATTAACTTTGTGGCCAACTTACCACAACCCTATTTTTTCATCAACACGATGTCTTTTTGTTACTTTTTTGTCACCGTTTTTGTATGTCTTTTTTACCGACTTCAAAAAAAAAGGAGGTTATCAATTCGACCCGTATGTATGTAATATTATCAGAACTGCCCAGTTTTCATATAAATTATGTTAGTCTATATCAGCGTCTGAACAAATGTGCCAAATTTCATAAGTGTATGTATGTATGTATGTATGTTTTTATGTTTGTGCACGCATATCTCCGGAACTATAAGTTCGATTTAAGTAATTCTTTTTTTTTGTTGTACTAGGTATTGTTCAACTTAGGGTACACTGCAAGTTTCATCAAAATCGGTTCAGTAGTTTTAGAGATATGGTTTTTTTATGTTGTGACGGAATACAAGATTAGTGCATAAATGTAAGAAAATTTTGTATTTTATACAAGAATATGGGTTGAATATGTAATAAATAAACTGAAAAGGCTTTGTTTTGTTGTGTCATTGACTATTGCCACCGACTTCCGAAAGAAAAGTTATTTTAAACTTTTTAGTATTTGTTTTGAAGTCGGTACTTTTAAAAAAAAAGTTTTTTTGTGATTGTTGTAGTACTCTTTAATACAATAATTAAGTTTTTTATGCTAACATTTCAAATTCGCATTAAGTAATATTTTATCCCTAACCATCAAAATTATGGTAGAAGTAAAAAAACAACGCAATTTAAAAACTCCAAATAACAATGGACTAAAGAATGCTCCACTCAATTTACACGTTTTTAGATTAAAAAAAATATTCCCGAATTCGTTTAGATTTCATTATGAACTCTATTCTAAAGTCTAAAGTAATTAAAGTACACATTTTTGTTTGATAAAGAATTTTAGTAGTGGACCTCACGAATAAAAACTGTATTAAAATGATTATGGGCATTAAAACAAAAAAAAATATCCCGGGGGTAAAAATGTCATAGCATCAAAAATATGGACACAAAAACAATTCTATCTTCGTTAGCTAATTGTGTTCATTTGATTAACGTTTGTCTGTTTTTTCGGCCATATAATAATAAAATTGGGCCACAAAATTTGATGTCCATAACGTAGGAATATAAAAGAGCAATATCTATCTTATTTCTTCCAAGTTTATACGCAGTATGACGCGTAGGCCTTTTGCTACGCCAGCGTAGGCCGCGTAGCCATTTTGCTACGGCGTAGCATCATTATAATCAATTGTTTTGTTCAATACTTTGTAGTTTATGATGGAGATTCTGTAAAATAACTAACAATCTCGAACTTTCAAAATATTTTACGTGTCAACAGAATATCTTGAAACCATTTGAACATACACATTTTCAGTACTACATAAATTAATGCGAAAAAATGAACACAGAATTTTACACGCCAACGCATCGAGAGTTTCAATTTCAACAACGCAATAGTTTTTGTTTTACTGTTCCTAAAAACCTAAATTACTTAGGTTTCGCTTAACATTTTTGAAACCGGTTAAATAAACTTAGCATTACCGTACGACATTGATCACACAGAAAGCTCTTTTACACGCATCATGAAACCCACAGCAAATAAACATCAGTAATATAAGTAACGCGGCAATAAAATGAAAAGTGGTAACACAGCCGCTCATATAACAGTTTGTCAAACATACCTGAGTGTGTAAAAGTTTTATTGACAATAAATTGCCATTAGTTGCAGACACCGCAGCTATAACTCTTCGCGAACAGTTGAGGTGGCTTTAATCTCGTCATTACTGGTTTTAGGGTGATAATAACTTTGAATAATAATATGAACTACGTATTTTGTTGCTCTTTGGTTCCTGTTCAGAAAGGTAAGTGTGATAGGTCGTAACATTTTAGTGTATCTACTGTTTTTTCTACTCTGTAACGCAGCATAAAGTTTTGTGATATTTAATATTTGTTACAAAATTGCTGGATACATTATGGAAAAAGATGTAGATTATTTGTCATGAACAGTTTACTTTTTTGTTTGCAACAATGAAAAAAAATTCTCAATAAGAGATCTTATACTTATAGAACTTTTCCACAAATTAGTGGTCTATCAATCATATTTTTTCACATCTCAAACTGTGAACATACTTTTGAATTGGATTCTGCAACCATTCACCGACGACCGGTTCATCATTGGACGTTTCGCCGACAGGACGATTAATTTATGGCCGTTTCACCGATAGACTCTTTCACCTTTGGACTTTTCGCAGATAGGACGATTCATTTATGTCTGGTTCATCGATAGAACCTTTCACCTAGGGACTTTTCGCCGACAGGACGATTGGTTTATCAATAGACTCTTTCAACAACGGAGTTATCGATAGTGAAGATGATAAGTTTAAAAGAGTTTAAAGAGTTATAGGTTAACCGTCGTGTCAGCAAAAAGTCCGTTGTTGAAAGAGTCTATTGATGAGACGGATTTAAACGAATCGTCCTGTCGGGGAAAAGTTCTATCGATGAACCGGACATAAATAAATCGTCCTATCGGCGAAAAGTCCGAAGGTGAAAGAGTCTATCGGTGAAACGGCCATAAATGCATCGTCCTGTCGGCGAAACGTGCAATGATGAACCGGTCGTCGGTGAATGGTTGCAGAATCTTTGAATTGTGTATTTCGCTGTCTCACCTAAACCGCTGAACCGGGGAAGTAATGATTGAGATTGAAACTACGAGCATCAAAAGCTAGCCAGCTAAGCATAAAATAACTGTCTACCTCAACGTAAATGTCATATCAAATAAACTTTATTGCTGCATGAAATGGCTATGCAATATTCATAGAATATTCAGGAGCTTATGAATTTTTTAACAACTGATACATTTTGCTGCGATTTTTACATTAATGTTGAAGAGATTTCCGTTGAAATGTAAAAGTTATTTTAAGACAGAAAATAACTTTTGAATAATGGGTATCGATTGGGTTACAGTCTTACTTAAAATAATAAAATATCTACAACATTTTTAATATATTATGCGAAACCTGAATACAGTTTGTTCAGAATAAATAACTGATTCGATTCCAATAATTTTTACACCATGTTACATTTTTTTTTCGTCAGTTATTTGTGAATTTTTATGATACGGTTTTAAAATTTCGTACATACATTCTTTACACAAAAATACTAGACAGGTGTATCGGATTTCGCATAAACAAAAAATAATGTTGTATAAATGACATTCAGAAGTTTATTAGGTTATCAAAAAATAATTGACTCATACAGAGATACGTCGTTTTGAAAACTGGCAATACATAGCATACAAGTGTTCTTTTTTTTTTCTTTTTATCTTGCTAATATAATCAAATGAGTGCTTCCACCCGGGGCGCACAACACACACTTTTGTTTAAAAGCAGTTGGGGTCACGAGACTAACGAGCTACCGTGACTCTGGAACGTAAAGAGCTATTGAAGGACACCGTGGATTTTAGTCAGTACAAGTCTGACAGTCCCTCCTGCCCTACCCTCGGCGGGAGGACTCATTTGATGATTTTGACGCGCTTAAAAAAAAAGGAGTTTTAAAAGAAGTTATAAATTATCGTCATTCCACAAAGCAAAAATGTCCCCAACACATTATTTCGACTTTCAATCAAAGACCGGCTTACGTACATGAAAAAAACTTTACGACCATCGATATAGATCGTTTTACGTTCAACAGTATAATAAATAACATTATATTCTTCGTACTATCAGACGTCTAAATCTCACTTATATCTCACGCTGGATTATTTTTCAATCTTACAACGGTATCTTTGTGCGGAGTTCTTGAACGAAGTGAATTATGAGTACCTGCGTAGCTATGTAGAAGTATATGTGTTTGAGTATGTGTGTGCAAATATGTTCATAATTTATTTCACGATGAGTTACTTAGCATGTCTGCTTTCAAGGCATAATAACTTTAGTTTAAAGTAAAAGGTATATACATAGTTTTTTTTTTTGTTTTATATTTTTGAAAGTTAGTTGGCATAATGCATGCTTTTTGATACCCTGATGATAGCGACTTTGCTAAAAATATATGTATTTTATTAAGCTATTGCATAGCTTTTATCGCGGCGACCGAATCTAGAAATTTCCTAATGAAAATAAACCTAACGAAAATATCGTAACACCCCGCATCGTCTAACGTTCGGCAATCATAAAAACATCCGTCATAAAGACAATTTACTTTTTCTTACTCATTCTAAACGGTCAGCTAAACAAGGAGGTTTTCACAATGAAACCTTCTTATTATTTTATTTTGATTTCTTGCGAGTTTGGCTTTTTTTTTAACCTAATTAGAACATAATTATTTATTTTATATAATTCTGACAATAACATCCATTTAAAAATACACAATTTCAATTCACCATTAAAAAATAACACTCCAATAATTCCCAGTTATAAAACACTTGAATCATAACATATTGAACATATACATTTATCTCGTAGTTACAAATTTTGAATACAAAATGGTTTTAATTAAAGTTACATGAAATTACATACAATAACGGTTAAAATACATAAGACAGTATTAAATTAAAAATAAATTGTTAGGTACATTATCATTGACATTACAAACAAAAAATAAAATAAAATAAAAATAAATAATAACTGACTTAATCAAATAAACCGCCTCGGAACGTTCCTGGCACAAAAGACCCTAAAATACTTGCGGCATTACCACGCTGAATGGCAATTGCCAGTCTCTGCACCAGAAACGATCCGGCGCGATGGTCCAAACCATTGGTCCTAAGACGCTGACCAATTTCCCCCACGAAAATTTTAGCCTCTCTCCCCCAAGCACCACACGTCTCAAACGCCACAGGAACAAACAAGTACCGTGACTGAAGGGCAGCATACTTGACGTGTTTGGACGAAGCGGCGGTCTCAGCCGCAGCAGAAGCGGCTAACGACGTTCCCGACAAATGACACCTTGCGAAAGTATTGACGCAAGTGGCGTCCCAAATCAAGCATCTGCCTCTCTGCCACGGCACCAATGTTATACCGTCTGGCCTCTTACCGTCAGACCGAGAAAGCCCAGGGGGCTCCAACAGGCAAGGGACACCAGCAGAAATTAAAGCCCTACGGATGATATCATTCAAAGAATGATGGCGTGGAAAACGTCCCAGGCAACGACCGCAACTGAGCGCATGATGACCATAAGCATCGACCGTGGAGCCACAGATGCAAACATGAGGCTCAACCACTTCACAGCCCAAGCGAAGACCCACGGCCACACGCAATGACTCGTTATCCAAAAGGGTGCCTAAGTTCGGAGAAGGTAAAGCATGAAGCCAAGCACCTGCCTCCAACCCAGAAACACCCCTAAGCCTCGCCTGATCGCACCCCGACGCCAGCCTTAAAAGACGATCCCAAACTCCTCTTATCTTCTTATTAAATATATATATATATATAAATTCTCCTACAACAAAGCAGAGTGGCGCAGTGGAAGCGTCTGGGCCCATAACCTGTTGAAAATTTTGACCCAGTTTGGAAGTGAGACCTGGAAATCCTGTATATAAAAGACTCACTTATATCTTCATTATAATTTATTTTTCTTCATTACAGTAGTGCACTACAAACGTTTTAAATAAAATGATATTTTCGTTAAATATTCGCGGTAGGCGATAATTTTTTTCTTTTTTTTTTCAAAATGCTAAGCAATAGCTTTACCGCGGCTGTCCCCGAGTGCCAAACGTATTTTTTATTAATTAATTAATTAATACAGTTACGATACGATAGAAGTCCCATATGTCAACAACCTCGCGAGCCAGATCAAGATATTTGAATTGTTTATTCTTTTCTGCCTTGTTTTTCCCGTGACATAATTATTATGTCACCTGGAAAATTCTGACATATTTGAGTATGAGAATAGGGATTTTATTAACTTTCCTGTTCCCAAAATAAATATCCTTTCTACTTCTTCACACAGGTAACATTAAAGGTTTTCGAGTTATTCATTTTATGTTATTTATAATGCCGGTATGAGATTTTATAAAGAACGTTTTTGCGTTAGTATTCACATAATATTCTCTGCCTCGACTAAACTAACTGTGGCCCTGTGGCTTATATAACTTTGTATTCTTTAAGACTTCTAAAATACTTCTATAAACTTCAAAGATTATGTAATCTTAAAAAAATAAGAGATTAAAGAAATATTAAGCTCAAAGGCCTTTAAGCATACATTTTTATCATAAAACGTATCAGTTTATTCAGTAACATAGTTATTCATCTCATTGGATGGCCCATAAACGAAAAAGGCCTAAACAGTTAAAACTACTCGAAAATGTTCTCATAAGCTTATCAAATCCCCACTGCTGGGATACTGGCCTCCCTCTTTCAGAGGGAGTGGGTCATAATCTACCACGCGGGCGTTGTGCGGTTAGCCAGATGTCAATTTTTTAGTTCTATGTTTCCTCACGATGTGTTCCTTTACCGTTTTGAGAGCACTAGTTATGAAATAAATTACACAAAGTAATGCGCCTGGCTGGTTTCAAACCCACGACCTACAACTCGTAAGTCGAAGCAGATACCACTAGGACACCTCTGTTGTCCAAGATCTTTAAGATTTTGTACAATAAACGTTATTTTTCTTCTCAATAATACAATTGCTATAATTAGAACTTCAAATTCTATTTTGGTTACTTCCAAATTCAAGATATTCATTATAACGTTACAACAATACTTGGAACACTAAACCCCAACGAAGCGTACACCCAATTTCAGTAACATAATAACGTTTATGCCTCTAACAATAGGTCCTGATTTGCGAGTCTCTGCTGTAATATTACTTGTAGTACTGCCTTCTAATCAGTCCATTGTTGGAGATACGAGGAAGGCTCTAAAATTAGCTGTCGTGTTATGCGATGCTATGTAACTATAGTTTGCGATTTTGTGATTGGTGCGTTGAAATAGGTTACTTGAATGTTGATACTACGTAATGTAATGTTCTAGATCTAAATCCAGTCGTGTAGCTTATAAGGAAAACGATCATGGTTATTAATCATGGTTGGCGCAGTGGTTGTGTGATCGACTGTTGAGCAGCGTGTCGCAAGTTCGGTCCTCGGATGGAACAAATATCTGTTTAACCTACAAGTAGTTATATTCCGGTTCTGGGTGTTCGTGTAAGTGTGAATCTATCTTTGTAAATGCATCTGTCATTCATAATGCCCGAGCAGTATGAATAATGCCCAGCCATATCGGGCCAAGTGATTAATGGCACCCCGACTCGGACAATTTAGGTTAGGAGAGGATGGCGGGGTCTGAAAGACCCAGCCTCGTTGTGGTTATTTTTTTTAAACCACCCAGAAGTAGGAGCCCCGCAAAGCGGGGCTCCGTCGACCTTTCGAAGAACTAGTTTATTATTCACCTTAATCACTTGGCCCAAACCGCTGGGCATTATAAATACTGCCCGCATTAATCACTTGGCCCATAACACATCCACTACACAGGAGACATTCCTAGTGTGGAAAACGTAATTTAAAAATAATGTAGCAGTAATAATAGCAGCAGTACGTCAAATAAGTGACAAGACGGCCTTATAAAAATATAGGTTATCTTCGACTTTATAGGCCCTTGGTCAGTCACTACTACTACCAACGCCTTGACTGTTTAATACTCTATGAGCACTATGAGATTATTTGTGAAATAAAAGTAAAAAAGTTTTTCTAATTTAATTCAATTATTTAGATATTGGCCTGTTAAAACTGCGCAAAGGAAAAAGTGGAAGCTTGTAGAGTAGACAATATTATGCCCAACGGTCTGGACAATAAAGATTAAAACATAGATATTTTTGTCAATTACCTATAATTATTTGGACAGCCAAGCTGAAGTGGGAGTGGGCGGGCCACGTTGAGCGTATGCGCCCGGAGAGGTGGGCAAAGATCGTCACTCACTCGATGCCTGATGGAGGACATCGCCGTCGCCGTCGAGGTGGTGTGGCGACCTGATCACGTTCGCGGGGCAGACATGGCCAGAAATTGCCCAAAATAGAGAGGTTTGGAAGAAGAAAGGGGAGGCCTTTGCCCAGCAGTGGGACACAGATTAGGCTTATAAAAAAAATGTGAACATACTTTGCATTATAATAATTGAACCAAACTTCCATGAACTAAAATTGTGTGTAGATACTTTTACCATCCATAATAATACCATAATGTTCTAAAACTTTTTATATCATCTTTCCATGTCAATTAAGGTATACGGAAGACATCATTAAGTATGCATTAAACCTTTCCTTAAACGAATCGTTAAGTATCCAAAGCAGAGGTACAAAACATTTTGTAAGCTTTATACGCTGTTACCAAAATTGAATTATACTGCAATGAAAGCCTTATTTGGTCCATTTTGGCCTACTATGCCATTCAATACGTCCGCCTTTCAGTCACACATTGTACTAACAACAATACTGTGAATAACACTAAACTTCAGGGACATAAGCGTTCAACTAGACCCAATTTTAGAAACGCAATTCTGGTTAACACGTTTAACAATAGAGTCTGATTTGTGAGCCGGTACACCACAACGTATGACCACAAATATGGTTACCTATTGTCAGAAGCCCGGGGGAGTATCTTGATTGGAACACTGTTATAAATGCGTGGAATTAATCGATGGTTTAGTTGTGTGGTGAATGGAATATTAACATGGTGTTTAATGGACTTCGGTCTTGGGAGATTTGGGTAACGATCCTGTGGTGATCTTGGAGTAATTTGTTGCAGAAACTACCGTAGCTATCGTCATGTGTCTCGTTTTATATTCAAGGTAGTAAAGTTAGTGAAATACTAAGTTTAAGTTTGTACATAGTTACATGAGTGGATTGTGCGTTTTATAAAAGGTTTACTCATGGAGCTAACGATTCTTGTTTCTATTATTATCAATTTAAAACAAGCTACTAACTTTTTAAGGTAGTGCACATCTTCTCGACAATCCAAAACTAACCGAAAATATTCTGATTTCGTTTTTTAAACGCTGTCTTAACCCTGGCTTTGTTTCTTGTATCATGGGTATGTTTACAAATATCCGAAAAAAAAATAGACGCGGAAAAACTTTCTGTAGGCTATACAACAATTATTGTATCGCATGGAAATCAAACGTGTGACACAAACGCTCAATCACTGCGCCAACCGTTACATCATTAAGTTTTTCACTAAAAACAATAAACGCATCCATAGCTTGCTATCAACCCATGAACTCATAAAACCCGAAACCCAATTCTATTTGTTTTTCAAAAACTAGCATCAAAAAGCAACAGTTCAAAAACCTGAAATCAACGAAACACAAAGACTGAATATCCCGACTCGTAATTCAAAGGTGCCAAAAATTCTGTCATAGCTTTGGAACAAAAAAGGGGTGATTCAAAAAAACACGTAGAGAAATCCAATTTTGTCGGTACAGAAATGCAGATAGGCCAGAAACAGGCTGGCTCGTTAGTGAGACCAAAAATATTTTTAATTTTCCTTCCTACGTTTTGGTCTGCCATTGTGACCTCAGCTCAAATGCGGATTTACATTTTAGAACAGTGGGAATAAGAATAATTTTACATTGTGACGGTTTGAAAAGCATTTGGTTGTATTCAGACAGCTGTGTTGCCGGATGTGTGACGTTTGTGATTTTGAATAGAATCAAGTTTTAAATTATATTTGTGTGTACATTTATTTTCTGCATTTCATTAAAAGTAGATTTGAAACTATTGTAGGTATTTCATATTGTAAGGAAGTATGAACTCTATATCTGATCTAATAAAGTTGTGAGTGCACCTGCTAATGAAGAGCCAAAGTAAGGCAGTGTCATTGAGTTTCCATCTGATATTCCATAAGTAATTCCAAGGAGTTTGAATGTATGCTTAGTTGATTGCAATAGACACATTTGCTATTACATGTAGGTACCTAACTTGAGAATAACTAATGCCATGTGGGTTCATTATGGAACAGTAGGTACTGTTAGACCTTTGCGATTGGCCTCTGTAATTCCTCTGAATAGCGAGTGTTATTGAAACAACTCAAAACATAAGCTAACAATCTGCAATTGACATCAAAATCCATACGTAAGCACAAACAATAATAATCAAAAATATAGTTATGAAACTATATTTGTGATTTTATGTATTTCAATTATACGAGTATCTATTCCAAAAATAAGAATTGGCGTTGTATGAGAAACGTTACGTAAATGCGAACTTTGCGTAAATTGTTCGCACAGACGCTGGTAGGAATATAGAATGTTGGCGTAACACGCATAACGACGGGCCCCGAACAAAATTATGTAACATACGACTCTGGCGTAATTTTTCTTAGAACATATTCGAATTGAGTAGGCAGAAACGGGAGAACTCATAAATACATAAATTGACTTTGCTTGCCGGTGCGTAGTCTCTACTTCAGAACCTCACAGCCCCCACGGCGTCAGTTGTGCTTGCTATGTGGCATGCCCACTGCCACTTCAAATAGCCACATCACTGGGCTATGCCGGCAACTTTGGTTCGTCTACGAATCTCCTCATTTCTGATTCGATCACGCCAAAAGACTCAAAGCATAGCCCTGTCCATAGCTCGCAGGGCTATCTTAAGCCTTTCAATGAGCCACCTGCCTCATGATACGATCCGTACATACTCCTCTTCTTCTCCTCGTCTTCCACAGTAATACGCACCGCCTTTTCTGAAGCATCTCACCAATTAGGTCAGTGTAGGTCTTCCTAGGGGATCCCTGCTATAAACTCGTCACTACGTTATCACCTTATGATTGAATATAACTTAAATGTTATAAAATTATACCTATTGTACATTTGTATAAGATAGTTTTAACCATAGTTTGAAACTTGATGGAGTTTCAATTTAGTGAATATTGATGTCAAAGGTGTCGAAACGTTTATGAAATTGAATTTTGATCTCATGTTTCATTGGTTTGTGTATCGGCAAACTTTGAACGAGTGAACTTTTATTAAAATGGTCTAAGGCTCCTTAGACCACCACGCGAAACGACAATCTGCCAATTGCAGCAATCAGTTGTCTGCGACTCTCACGATGCCATCGGTTCAGCTGATTTTCTAATTTTCTTCCCCACTGGTTTACTACTTCATTTTACTTTTAAAACGTTGTGGGGAAAGAGCTGATAAATGTAAGGCTAAACATAATAATAATGTAATTTTTCTTAAATAAACGGGCGTAATCATAACAAAACTAGTCAATAAAGGAAAGCTAACATAGACCTTAACTCTCAGATAAATGAATTTCTTTTCTAACAGACCCATACCTCCATTCTATTTATCTGGTTCTTACGTTCAATATAGTTGCCATAACCAGAAAACTTTCCTACTTTTACTAAGAACTTCGAATAAATCGAGTCGAACTATTCCTTCTCAGGAATAGTTCGAATCGATTTATTCAAGGACGATCAAAGAATAATTGGGGATTATAAGTAATTATAACTGGCTGGGTTATTAAAAGAATAATAATAATGAGGTTGAACAATACTCGAGGAGGCTCTTGTTACACTGTTGGATCAGGGGATCTAAAAAGGTCACTTTATCAGAACCATAATTAGAATTGCGATAAAATTTGTTATAATAGAAAAGAGGCGTGACGACTTTAGGGTTTTTATGCGAGATTGGTTCAAACTGCACAGAAAAAAGAGAAAGAGGCAGACCCCAATAAAAGCAGATAAAGAATAATTTTACTATCGTCTATATATCCTAAAACCAAAAATAACGGCCAAGTGCGTGTCGGGCCACGCACAGTGTAGGGTTCCGTAGTTGCCCATCAAAATACTTATGCGATAACTAACTAAACTGATTCGCTGAATTTAATTTTATTTTAATTTACGTACATTAACATTTATTAGGAACCTAAGTGATTCAGTAGCCAACTCATAACGTCTAAAAACGGGCCCACATAGGACGATGGTAACTGTAGAAGTTATAAAAACCAACTTCACAGGTAAAGTTGGAAAAGATGTTGTTTATTTGAGTACCACAGCGTGTAGAGGGAAGCGGCTGTAACAAAGATTTAAAACCAGCGTTACGTAATAATTCGAATACATCGCTTCAAGAATGATTTAAAATTTAAAGAGTTCCCACGATTTCTCCAGGATTCCATCATCAGATCCTGAATTGATGATCATGGGACCAATTGTCCCATTGCCCCAATCCGCTCCGATCCGCTCCGATCCACTCCGATCCGCTCCGATGCGCTTCCATCCGCACCCATCCGCTCCGATCCGCTCCGATCCATTCCGATCCGCTCCGATCCGCTCCGATCCACTCCACTCCGCCCCACTCCGCCCCACTCCACTCCACTCCGCCCCACTCCACCCCAGTCCGCCCCACTCCGCTGGTGGATTATGGCCCACTCCCTCTCATAGAGAAGAAGCCTGTGTTCCTGAAGTAGGAACATTTATAGGCTGCTGATGATGATGATGATCTCACTACCTTAACCCGAAGGTTATATAAAAAAACCATTCATAAATAAGGATATAAATCAGGTTCTGTGCGTGTGAAAAATTATGCTCATAATCTTTTGTAAGTTCTGCCTAGGCCCAAGGTCTATACTACTACTAGGCCCTAAATTCTTATCTTTCCCACTGGGAAAACATTTCTAATTTACTTCAAAGAAGTTCTAGTAAAGAAATATTATTATCATAATAGATTATTGTGTATTTTTATTTAGTAACAATGGCTGGCAAGTAGGTACTAATTTCTTTTGTCTTACTTTAGTTACTACATTAATGTAGTTAAGGTAGAAAATAATTTGTTACCTATCATATTAATAGCTGATTATTGCTGTTTTCGCAGCCTCAATGAAAGCAAAAGAAAAGACGGTCAGCGAACTTACTTTTGATGCTCACCGCCTAAGGCGTACTAGACGTCAAATCCAGGTACTGGTAATACTCTTCATAACCAGTATAAGTAGAGAGAGACCTTTCATACTATGAATAGTAAGACAGAAAGTAATTATAACACGGTCATGACACATGGCATGAAGCTCTAAGGCAGATTTATACCCCAATCTCGCACTTACAGTCGCTTCTCGATTCAACCTTAGATATTTCTTATTGATGACGTAAGGCATAAGATGAGAGCGACATCGTGACATGTGGTAAAAGATGAAAAGGATAGATACGATTTTAGCAACATTTATCTACTCACGTTTTTCCCAACTACGTTATATACAGAATGATTTTTTAGTCACCATCCAAATTTTTATATATTAATCTTTGGCGAAAATTATTGAATACCTACGTGTTTTTTCTTTTTGTATCACTCAATACAAAAATATTCTATTCTATCTATTTTAGAAGGCCCCCCATTGGAACCATGGGGGGTTTAGGTTTCCGCACTTAGTCCTCAACCTGGACCATTGTGCGTGAGCCATTGTGGCCAATTACTCCAACCAGCCCACCTCCCTCCAAAAGCAGATCAAACTTCCCGGTCGCCTCAGGGCATCCGCAAGGGATCTTGGTGTTCCCAGGGTCTCCTCGCGAATTTTGGTAACGCCGGTGCACTCAAAGAGTACATGCGCCACCGTTTCCTCCGCCTCCATGCATGCTCTGCACAGGGGACTGTCAGTGATTCCTAGGGTGTGGAAGTGTTTGTTCAGTGAACAGTGTCCAGTGATGGTCCCCGCCACCAGGCGCAGGCTATCTCTGTCCAGGCGCAGGAGGCGCCTGGTCAGCCTTGTATCCAAGGATGGCATAGCTTCCTTGGATTGCCGGCACCCTGGTGTCGAGGTCCACCACCTCTCCGCTTGTATTCGAGTGTGATCCTTTAGCCAGCTTCTTAACTGCTTGAAAGGAATGGGCACAATGGGTTCGGGTCCGTAGGGTTTTGTGCTGGATCCTCTTCTGGCAAGTTCGTCAGCCGCATCGTTTCCAAGTGATCCACTGTGGCCTCTAATCCATTGTAGTGTTACCGTGTTGTGGTTTAGTACCGTGATTCGTTCTAGGGCCTTATGACATTCTAGTATTAGTCTCGACGTGATCTGATTGCTCCTCAGGGATTGTAGAACTGAGGCACTGTCGGAGAGTATTCGTATATTGGCATCCGTAACCTCTCTGGCCTCTATAGCGTGTGCCGCTTGGATAATACCTACACACTCTGCTTGGTATACAGAGTTGAGCATTCCAAGTGGTTTGGATATCTTAATGTTTAGGTCATCGGAGAACACCCCGACGCCTGTCCCATTGTCGGTTTTTGATCCATCAGTGTAGATCCTTAGCTCTTTTGTACCTGAGTAGTCACACGACTCCTCTGTGAGCTCTATGTTGTAGTGTTTTTGGAAGCAGTGGGTCTTCAGGGTTCTGTCGATGGGTGATGCCATCATCGGCTGTTCTTTGATTGCATCTTCTCTGATGCGTGTGTGTTTGATTCTGGAATCGTTATTTAGGGTGCCGGATACCTCGAGTCTGAAAGTTGCTATGGCTGCCTCCTCTCTTACAACGAGGTGCAGAGGTGGTAACCCCAGCATCACCTGTAAGGCAGCAGTGGGGGAAGTTCTCATGCTGCCGGTGATTGCTACGCAAGCAAATCTTTGTAGTTTCTCGAGATCCTTTTGGGTCGTACTTAGGTTGGTCCTGGGCCACCAAACTAAGGAGCCGTATGTAATGATTGGTCGGATAACTGTGGTGTATAGCCAGTAGGTGATCTTGGGGCTTATGCCCCAATTTCTCCCGAGCAGTCTCTTACATTGCCATAGGGCTATACTGGCTTTTGTGGTGATGTAATTCGTGTGTTGTGCCCAGTTCAGCTGTTTGTCCAAAAATATACCCAGGTATTTGGTTTCAGTCGATAGGCTGAGGGTGGTCCCAAAGAAGCTTGGTAATTGTAGCGTTGCCAGCTTCCTTTTCTTTGTGAAGAGGACGAGTTCGGTTTTGGTAGGGTTCACTGCTAGTCTGTATTCCTTGCACCAGTCTTCTACTATCCTCAGGGCTTGGCGCATAAGGTTGCATAGTGTGTTTTCGTGTGTGCCATTTATTATTATGGTCAGATCATCAGCATAGCCCACCGTATAGTAGCCTCTGCTATTTAGACGTTTGATGAGGCTGTCTACTACAAGGTTCCATAGTAGTGGCGAAAGGACACCACCTTGGGGGCAGCCCTTCGCCACTATGGCTCTAGTGGTGTTGTTTACCGTAACTTGTACGGCTCTTAGTCGGAGCATATTTGTGATCCATCCTCGCAGGGTCGAGTCCACACCGCGTTCCTCGAGGGCTGCGTTGATGCTATGGAAGTTGGTTTTGTCAAAAGCGCCTTCTATGTCAATGAAGACAGCTAGTGAGGAGCATTTGTGGTCCACTGCACATTCGATCTTGGAGATCACACTATGCAGCGCAGATTCTGTTGATTTTCCTATGGAATACGCGTGTTGTTGTTTATGGAGTGGTCGCTCCCGAAGAGGCCCATCCCGAATGTGTCGATCACAGAGCCTCTCGAGAGTTTTCAGTAGAAAAGATGTCAGACTTATTGGTCTGTACGCCTTTGGTTGTGTGTAGTCTGGTTTGCCTGGTTTAGGAATGAAGATGACTTTCACCTCCCGCCATGCAAGTGGTATGTATTTCTGTGCTATGCAGGCTTGGTAGATGACGGTCAGCCACGGCGTTAGGACGTCTTCTCCCCATTGTAGCAGGGCGGGGAAAATCTCGTCTAAGCCTGCGGATTTATATGGTTTGAAGGTCTTTATGGCCCATTTTATTCTCTCTGCGTTTACTATGGTGCGGGCTCTGGCCCAGTCTTGGTCATTTGGTGTTTGCGTTGGCTCACTTGCCCAGATTCTGTCATCGGAGAGTTTGCAGTCTGGGAAGTGGGTTTCCAAAAGGATTTTACTTGTTTCGTGGTCCGACTTGGTGTATGTGTTGTCTGGGGTTTTCAGCGACCCGAGGGTGCGATCCTGATCGGTAGATAGGATCTTTCTCACCCGCGCGGCTTCGCTGTTTGATTCAATTTCTTCGCAGAATTTCCGCCAGGCTGCCCTGCTGGCATTCCTGACTTGTTTTTTGAAGTTGTATTGTGTTTTCTTGTATGAGTCCCAGTCTTCTGTAAGTCTGGAGTTTTTGGCTCTGTTGAATTGCTTACGCATAGTTTGCCTGAGCTTACTGAGTTCCGCATTCCACCAGGAGTTACCCTTGCTCTTGGTGTTTGGATCCTTTAGTTTGCAGCAGGCGTGGTAGGCTTCAATTATAAATTCCGAGAGTTTTGTTACGGTGTTCTCAAGTTGTTTGGGTTCCGTTAGAATTTGAGGCGTTTGGTTCTGTGTTAGTAGGGTGGCCAAAAGCCGTTTGTAGCCGGGTACATTGGTACGGCGTGGGTTGCGCCTAGGTTCGGGTTTTTTTATGCTAGCTACTAATGAGAAGCGAATCCTTCTATGGTCAGAGCAGGAAGGCTCGTTGGATACGTGCCAGTTAGAAATAAGTTTTGTCGCGCTTTCCGAAGCCAGCGTTAGGTCAATGATCGTTTGTCCGCGAGATGTGACCCAAGTGGGTTCCGAGCCGCGGTTTAAGATGTTAAGGTTAGTGGAAAACAGATATGTGCAAAGTACCTCACCTCTGGTGTTGGCTTTGTTGCAACCCCAAAGCGGGTGATGGGCGTTCGAATCCGTGCAGATGACCAGGTCCAGGTTGTCGTCTTCACAGTACCTTACCAGGTCGGCCATCTCTTTTGGTGGGCAGTCGTCATCCTCGCCTGGCATGTATACCGAGGCCAGGACGATATCAGGTGCATCGCTGTCAGTTTTGAGCCTGACGGCTGTTAGGTCTCTGGAACATAATTGCGTGAGTGTGGTAATGGGTATATCTTTGGGTATGTAGGCACAGGTTCGTGGTTTGTCTGTGCCTTGTGTGTCGAGGATTAGCTTACCTCCAACATTACCAAGGCCGCATATTCTGTTGTTACGGATCCACGGCTCTTGGATGAGTGCAATGGTTCGGGGTTCCATCTCCAGTGCCCTGCGTAGGCAAGCCGTAGCAGTCTGGCTATGCTGGAGGTTGGTCTGGATGATATTTATGGGACGGGATGTGGGCGGTAGTGGGGTGGAGTTAGGAGGAGATTGATCCATCGGATGTTTCCCCCCCGTCCTCCAGTCCGTGCTGGTCCTCGCTCAGTGCCGGTGATGATGAGAGCAGCTGCTCCGTCCACCTTGTTGGTGAGGTTGGCATCCTCACGGCGTCAGCATCAGCCATCGCCGTTCTGGCCATCTCCTCCTCCAGTTGTGTCATGGTCAGGTCAAGCTCAGTCGGTGCCGGTTTCGTCTTTTCCGTGTCAGTCTGGGTGTCAGAGGGACGGGTGTTGGGGAAAAAGCGCACGTATATCGACCCAAGCAGGTACGATATCCGCCGCTCCCTCTCCAAGACCTTTTCGACTTCTTCCGGTGGGATACCCAGGGTCAAATAAGACCCGTAGTTATCACCACCGACCGATGTCGCCCTGTACAGTGTCCATCTACCGATGTCGTACCAAGGGTTCTGACGGGTCAGAATAGACTGGAGCCGCGCTATGTCCCCATTGTATCTGGGTACAAAGAGCGCTGCTCGGACCCGGGTCGGTACGTCGGACTGTTTCATTACAGTCAGTGTCGCGTCGGTGTTCGGCATTCGTATCTTAGGTACGTTCTGAGTCAGCCAGGTCAGGGCGCTGTCGTCCTCGCACCACATCTGTACCGTGCCGTCCGCTATCCTTGGGTAACCGCGGAAGGCCGGGATGGTTTTGGAGGGGTCAGTGCACGTGTCAATTATGGCGTTTTCAAGGCTAAGCTTGATGTGCTCAGCCTCGTCAACTGTCATGTCTCGGGATGGAGGCGAGAGGCAGATCGCTACGGCGAGTCGCGCAGGGATATCCTTTGTGGCCCGCGCATAGGTTCTCTGCTCCCCTTGAGCAGTCCGGGTTCTAACACGCTTGGCGTCCCCCTGGAGCATACTCGGTGAAACCGAGTCGTCCGGGCGCTCCCTCTTCGCCGTTCCCCGGTCACTTGGACCGGGTTGCGGTTCTGAGGGGCCTGGCACGTTCTGTGCCAGGGACACCCTGCGCGCGAACCCAGACCGCTTGCCTCGCTTCCGTCTGGTTCGGTGCTGGTCTTGGGTCATCTCGGTGCGGTTCCGGTCGTTTTCTCTCGGTGGTCCTGGTACAGGCAGGGACTTTTCGCGCTGGTTTTCCCCTTCGCGTACTGGTCCCTGCCCGCACGGCTCCACGTCCGGCTGCTTTTCGCGCTGGGTTTCCCCTTCGCGTACTTGCGGCTGGTCGTGTACTCCCTTACAACTAACCGTTTGCGCTTCGCGCTGACTATCGCCTTCGCGGATTTTGCGCAAACGGTTGTTGAGATCTCTCTCTCTGTTTCGGATCTTTCCGCGCTTAGCCTTGAGCATGCGTACTTCGTCCACAGAGATGAAACCAGAACCACCAGATTCCGCTTCCTTTCCCGTTCCGAGAGAGTTTATGTCTTTCAGCCTTGCCTCAATCTTCTCGCGCTGTAGTGCCAGCGCGCGGAGTTCGCTGCTAAGGCTGGAGAGTCGTGCTTTGTCATTGTCGTTGTCAGGATTGTTTGTTACACTGTTCCGAACGATGCTCTGTTGCCAGGCCTTCGTGGAAGGTGTAATATTTGTCAGGGTCGTTGGCGCAGAAATCGCAGCCGTTTCAGGCGCAGGGGTCGCAGCCTTCTTAGGGTCAATAGGCGCAGAAGTCTCAGCCTTAGTCGTGTCGAGTGGCGCGTGAGTCGCAGCCGGTACTGTTGGCGCTAAAGCAGCCAGTCGCGCAGAGGGCGCGGCACTAGTGAGCAGATTGGTGCCCCCCCCCATATTACGGTGGGGGCAGACCGCCGGAGCGGTGTGGGATTCCCCGGCATTGCCGGGACCCACCTGGGGAATATTATTTTTACCACTCTGCATTGTTGGGGTTTGCGGGCTTTTTTGGAGTTGAGGTTGCCCGTCCTCATGGACCGAAAGGAGAAAAGGGAAAAAGGAGGGAGGGGCTGGGTGTAGGATCATGGGAGTGGGGTGTAGGATTGCCCTAGGCCTGGGAATTGGCTTTCAAAAATATTTATAAAAAGTTGATGAATCTGGACACCGCGCTGTGATGTGTCGCTCAGGTGTAGCGTGGCGGGGCAGGGGGTAAGTGGGGTGCGCTCTGCCCGTTTCATGCGCCGGCAAGTGTAGTATTATTAACGTTTAGCTTGGTGACCACGCAGAGCGGATAATTCTTATGAGAAAATGATTTAATGTGAAAATTTTACGTATCGATTTTTTTCAAAAATGGGGTTAGTGATTGATACCTAATGCCTAGAAAAATTTTGGACGGCGGTTAAAAAGTCATCCTGTATAGTTCAAGTGTATATCAGTACTAAGGAGTGGAATTCCCTGCCGACATCTGTATTTCCCGTTTCATTTCATCCTGCACCAAGCTTGGATTTTTGTCGCGGAATTAAAGATAATATTTTTAAAACATTTAATGTCATGGATTTCCGTAAAGTAACCCCTGATTCTATAATTTACATCCTTTCTTTTAGTTTGCTATTGATTGAAGAAAGAAATTAATTGCTTTCATTAGCAATTATTTTGATTCTTTTCAACACTGAAGTATGAAAAACATGCTACAACGGCATTAAAGTATGAACACATTGCATTGTCTGATTTAATAAAAAAAAACTATGGATTTTTTTGCTCTTATTCTGATTTTAAAAAGTAAAGCGCTATCCCTTTCTAACTATAATTCAACTCGCTCCCGTCTACATCTTGGAACTATCCCAAAAGCAGTATCTATTCAGAGGTGTCGACTCCCAGGTACGTTTCGGACTTATCTCTCTCGTGAATAATGCCCCGGGGCGGTGATCGACGACTGACGACATTTCAGGATCGCGGCACTATCCGACGGTCCCGGGATTTTTACTAATACCACTATGGGACGGGAATAAACTTTGTTTTGTTGACATCTGTGTTTCGTGGTCTGCTTTTTAGGAGTTTTGTTTTGTTAAATGTTCTGAACTATGTATCTGGTATTTCAAAGTTATTTTTATGGTCATGCCGTTGATTTTTGTGTTTGGTTCTGGATTTTCTGGCTTTGAGAATTTTGTTTATTTAGAGGTGGAGTTCACAGGGCATAAAGCTTTTACATATTTTCTACAAAGAAGAATAAAGGAATATTTTATCAAATAAGTAGCGTAGATATATGGCTCTGAGCTCATGATAATGTGACGGTTGTGTTTTTGGACTTTCTTCTTTTCTACCGACTATGGCTGGTCTTTCACCTTATTATTACATCTCGTCAGTCGTTATGTTTACAGTTAACCAAGCAAAGGCTTTGTTAACTTTGTCATATATTTTTTTAAATCATCTTCATCATTAAAATTAGCTGAAAAAAACAATTTATTCGAATCGCACACACAGAAGCCACAATTACCAATATATCAAAAAATAAAACAGAAAAACGTCGTTTCATATTATTATTAGAATATATGACTGAAGCCCCATAACTGAACCGTAAAATAGTGCGGAAAAATATATAGGTACTTACAGTATTTTTCCTTATAACGCAAGAAAAAACTGTTACAATAAAAAAATAATTTTCCCTAGGAATATTTACCAAAGAGATCCGACTAAAGGACCTTTTAATAATAGAATTCATAAAGATTTAGTGGTAAGGTTCGCTGAAGGTTGATGGCTCCAAGGGTCATCGCCTATCCGCTTAGACCGCAAAACCCTTTCCTCCTATTGACCTTGACCAAACGTCGCCTCGTAAAGATGTGGAATGTTTTTCCGATTCGTTGCACATCCCTATGACCTCTTGGATACGTCAGCTTGACTGATGTAACTGTCCAGCTGTCTAAATTGAGAGCTAGTTTTTTTTTTGTTATTAGGTATTGAGAATATCATACATATTTTATCTTACGATATATTTTATATCTCAAGATACGAAAATATGAAATATACCTAAATTATCTTCGTCGTGTGTGACGGTCCATTGAATGGGCGAGCGATATGGTAACTTAAGATAAAATGTTATAGTATCTTAGCCGTGTCTGATGTGCTTTAGTGTGCTTAGTTATTAGTTATAACGTTCATGATGATCTAATACTAATATTGTATTTTTAATTTTTTGTATTGACACACAAAAACCGATTTTAAAAATTCACCATCAGTAGAATGCTACATTGGTCCTGAGTGACATAATCTGACTAGCCTTTTCCCAACTGTATTGGGGTCGGCTTCCAGTCGAACCAGATGCAGCTGGATATCAGTATTTTACATGGAGCGACTGCCTATCGGACCTCCACAACCCAGATTGACTGGGCAATACGATACGATGGTAAGACTGGTTGTCAGAGTTATGAGCTTCTAACATTAATAACTGTCAAAGATCTACAAATGACAGCCGGGACCAACGGCTTTACGTGTTTTCCGAAGCACGGAGGAAACTCCCTATGTCAGATGGTCACCCATCCGCAGACCAACCTCGGCAAGCGTGGCTTAACCTAGAAGATCGGCCTATGCGGCTGTAATTATTTAGCCACGAGCTCCTCCTGAGTGACAAAGGCTATAAAAGAATGAGCGGCAAAGCCACTGGGAAAAGTTCGTGATTATTAAAATTAAAAATCGATTTCTGAATCAGGTTTCCAAACTCGAAGAGGTTCTCGACCTCTTTAGGTGTGGGTTGAAGCTCTTGATAAATTAAGCCATTACCTGACACGATTGTCAAGTCAGCGATTGTTAAATTAGTAAAAATCTGAATTTAGAGTGCGATAGTCAACGACCATTTATATCTAGACGCCTCATGCACGATCTGACTAACAAAAATTTTCTGCCAAGTCGCTGAGGTACGACGTAAGCGAGGGGGACGGGGTACTGCGTTCTGATTGGCTAACTCAAGGTCAGTGCGACGAGGGGACTCATAGGAGTGGTCGAAACTAATACGAACTAAGACTTTTTTGCCTAATGTGTTGACAGACATCGGTCGCCTGTGATTAGGAGTCTAGATATAAATGGTCGTTGGCGATAGTATTCAAAAGCTACCGTTTAACACAAATAATCAACACTCAAAACAGTCACATGCCCAAGTAATAGCCTTTTATTTCAACTTTGGCCCTTTTCCGTGCTTTTTTCCGAATTTCTCTAATGACAGTCAATTTTTGACCTCTTTTACCGTGGTCAACTTCACTTTCATTTTTTTTAATACTTGGTTTACCCCGGTTCGTACCTCTCTCCTTTCCTTTAAATTTATCACCAGGGAAAATTACAAATTAAAATCGGTAGCCATATTGGAAATCGTTTTTGACGTCATCAGCACTTAAATTCAAGCTTCACCTAAATTAATTCACATCGTTGAAATTTAAACTTTAGAGACTGTCGGGGTAGAATTGAATTTAGTTTGAACATTTTGTTGGACTAACCTAAAGAGTAAATTTTTTGCAACATTTAAGAGTTTCTGCATTTGACATCTCTTTGTTGTCGCTACGTTTCAAAGTTCTTTGTCGCTCAATATCTACAAACAGATTGTTATCTTTTATTTATTTGGCGAAGGAGTGCAGAAATGTTCTTTTTACATAGAATTTCAAAGAAATAGGGTCGATTCTTAACCAGTAATGCGTTTAAATGCACTGTAAAATGTAATAAGTATTTTTACCTTATGACTGACACTGTAGTTATTTTTTTATTTTGTCAGAAATTACCTGTAACGGTGAAATTGAAAGTGATTTAATGTTTAAACTTCAATCCTATTTCCTGCCCTGAAATGCTCAATTAAAGTATTAAATTTTTTTTAAGAAGAATCCTATGATTTTTTTCACAGCATAATTTATTTTGTACTTTATCCAAGCAGGCTGTAACCATTAAATGCTATTATTAAAAGTGATGACCATTTATATAGGAATTGGGGGAGAGCTTAAGTTATACTTTAGGTATGCATATATGCATACCTAAAGTATAATTCTTCCAATGTACTAATGTAATTTTGTCTCATCATCATTACTCAACACTGCATTATCATGTATTTCATAAAAATAAAATTGAAATATGAACTAACAGCAGCCCTCAAAGTGTTACAGTTATAGGGTCACAAGCTCGGTTGTCATTAATAATAATAATATTCCACAACTATCACACAGCGCCATCTAGTCCCAAGCTAAGCAGAGCTTGTGTTTTGGGTACTAGACAACTGATAAACATACTTATATATTTCTAATTAATACATAAATATTATAGATAAATTACACCCAGACACAGAACAAATGATCGTGCTCATCACACAAACATTTGTCCTGGGTGGGAATCGAACCCACGACCTCCGGCATAGCAGTCAGGGTCACTAACCACTAGACCAACAGGCCTGTCGAAGAAATAAATAATCATTTCTTCATGTTTATTTTGACTGGTAAAATTACTGGATAATTATTCTTAGCGATGCATCCGATACCGATACCGATACCGATATATCGGCGATACTTAGCGTTAGCCGATATATCGGTATCGACGATATTTTATGACCGATTCAACGATACTTTTCAATTAAAAAATTTAGTGTAAACGAGCGTGTTACGAGTATCTCGTCTATTTCGTTGCAAACAAGGCACGAACTATGCCCGGGGAAACCTTTGCCAAACAGACTTGCGAAATTGCTTTTCTCTGAAAAATTTAAGATAACGTACTTTTTTTAAAAACAAAAATGTTATTAAATTTAATTACTGAAATTTAATTATCTAATATCAATCCATGTCAGTACCTTTTATATTAATAAAAAAATAATAATTTGACTTGTGATTTATTTATTTTATCTTAATGCACAGAGAGCAGTGGTGGCCTAGTGGTATCGGTCCCGACTTACGAGTTGTAGGTCGTGGGTTCGAACCCCGCCAGGCGCATTATTTTGTGTAATTTATTTCATCACCACTGCTCTCAAAACGGTGAAGGAAAACATCGTGAGGAAACCGGCATGTCCTAGAACCAAAAATTCGAAGACATGTGACATCTACCAACCCGCACTGGGCCCGCGTGGTGGATTATGGCCCACTCCCTCTCACAGAGAGGAGGCCTGTGTCCCAGCAGTGGGAACATTATAGGCTGATGATGATGATGAATGCACAGTAAGCGTATCGGTATCGGTATCGGTATCGCCGATATTTTTACAAGAATATCGGTATCGGTATCGTATCGGCGAAAAGACGTATCGATGCATCCCTAATTATTCTATTATAGGTATAACCGGGTCTTACCCGTGATCTTCTAAATGTCCTCCACCTATTTGACAGCTTATATTTTTCGTCTCGATAATAATTATGAAATTATTTAGTAATCTTCTTAAATGATTTAATTGTGATTCTTCACCTTTTATTGCTGCTAGTTGAAAACCAGCGTCGAGCACTAGTTGCTCGACATTTTTGCTGAACTGGGCCTTTTTGGCGCAGCCGTGAGACACACAAAAAATATTTTATTCTTTTTTTTTCTCTTGTGTTAGATATAGGTTTTTAAGTATTTTTTTTTCTGTGTTTATTTTTATTTCGAATGTGTGTGTCTATCGTGGTCCCTTTGCGCCAAATAAATGTTTTTTCTTTCTTTCTTTCTGCTGTGGTTTCTTTAATCTGGTTTTAATATTGTTTTCTTAAGTAACCAACGAAACCGTTCCATTAAATTAATAACCGTAAAGAAAAATAAAATAATATTCGTTACTATTAAGTAGTAATTCCTAAAATGAAGTGTCGTTTTGCAATCACATGCCGTCTAAGAGACTGTTCATAATATATTTATAATAGGTGCCTTTCGAATGACCTAGCAGATGGGACAGACACTTGAAATAGTGAGCAAATATTAATATTTGTAAACTTGGCTGCCACTTGACACCGTGCAGTCAGCTACTTATCATTCCTTGGCCGTTCTAAGAGTCAACTGGGAGCAAGCGGGTAATATATTATTTTCGTAACTTAATGGGGTAGCAAACTATCATAATATTACACTGTCATAAATCTATAAATAATGACAAGGCTTTTATAGGACTCAAGGGACTCTACATTCGACATTAAATACGACGACGAGGGACTCTTTAACCATGCTGTAAAGAACGATGAGACACGAGAAATCAGAATTTTTAACGAAAAAAAGCGTACAATTACTTCACATTAAAGCTAGGAAGCAAAGCTGGCCACCCTATAAAAGAAATAACCCTCAATTCTCGTTCCTGCTAGGATATTGGAAATATAAGGTTTCAGTATTGAAATAGTTTAGCTCAAGCCTTGAATGCTATTCGAAATTTCAAGTTTATACTACTAGATTCTTGAGTGAAGTTTGGCTGCAGCAATTTCGATGTCTCGCCTTTTATTCGATTGTCTCTGAATCGTATGAGGGTATCTTTATTCGACTTAAAATCTTGTTTGTGTTTGAAAATTGTATGTTCGTTTTTTATTAGATATCGTATCGTTTCACAAAGAGGTTTATTTTTATAGACACTGTTCTTGAAATTAGCATAAAAACCTAAATTGAACATTATAGACTGATAATCAGTCTATAATGTTTAATTTTTTGTGACACAGGCGACCTCTCTGTGAATGAACTGTAATCAACAAACCTACATTAAATTAGACTGTGTTATCACATCAGAGGACTGGTTCATTAAATCGAGGAACATTGTAACATTTCTTCTTTTAATTCAATCAGTAAGCCAGCCAAATATTGTATATTTTTTGCCTCCTTATCAAATCTTGAATATTTTAACATACTGTCCAAAACTGCAATTTAAATGCGTGTCAGCTGAGATAATATAAAACAACGACCATTAGTTTGGTTAAAAGATCAATAAAGTTTGGTAGGTACCTATAACATTATTTTTATCGAAAATCGATCATCAAAGATAATATTTTCAGTGTTCATTTGACGTGAGTTTATTGAATTTGAATTTAAAACGAAAACTGTCAAAATTACGTATATTAAGTTGTGTACAGCCAATTGCTTCAAAAATTATGTTAGTATAATAATATAATATTTTTCTGAATAGAAGTGGTCATTTTTACTATTCAGCACGTTTCTACGCCAAATTATTATTTCGTGAATATAGTATACGTCCAATGGTGCTTAATTTTGAAACCACGTGCCACCATTTTCGTAAATTAAACTCAATAGAGAGGTAGATCGTGTGCTTTGATGTTCACTTGTTCGGTAATGATGGCCAATCAACAGCCATTACGTATTGTGTTCACTTAAATATAACACCAAAATAGTTTTTCTGGCATTCTTGGTAAATTGTACATTTAATTACAATTTTACTGTAAGCATATTTATTTTTTATAGTAAATTTTCATGTGTTTTTTATAGTAAATCAAATAGGGTCGTAATATGATAAATTGGTTCAAAACAAACATTGTTGATAGATTTGGAATAAGGTTGAATTGTTAAACATTTGTCCTGTAACTACAAAATACATAAATTACATTATTTAGGGTCAGTCGTTTGATGAGTAGTTAGTAAACTACTAATAAAAATGAATTAACAAAGAAATCACGATACTTAGTCATGTATACTGGGTGTAAGGGACAGCCCTTGAAATGAAATAAAAATCAGCCTCTCCATACAAACTGTCCAATCAAGTTTATAATTTTTTCTTCAAATATTATTTTCTGAAAATAATATTTGTGGAAGATTGTTCAGTTTCGTCTACTGAGCAAGACCTGAAAGTTTGCGGAGGGCTGTCCCTTACATCCAGTATTAATCATTATTATTAAACTGTTATATTTTTGCTCATATTTTATTAGGGGCCTCAATTAAGTTCACAGTAGCTGTTGAACGCCACTGAAGGCGCTTAACTTGTGGCTAAGTTCTAGACACAATTTAAATTCACATCGACATGTAAAGAAAAAAACAAAACCTTAACAAAATTATTTTTAGAATTGATTTAAAATTTTAAGTACCATCTCCAAAGAAGTCAACAACAAAAACTTCTCCCAAAGGGCCCTAAACAGCGAAAACAAAACTTCTCTTAGCAAAAACTTGAACAAAAACATTCGCGGGTCAAACTGGGACACAAGGTCGAAATCCTCAAAATTATGCAAATCCCTGAAACGACGTTGACGAGTTGAATTTTTAATTTCTAAAGAAAACTTTGACAATGACAATTGAATTAGAATGACCCGCAGGTAGACGATGGGTTAAAATATGATTTTATTTTTAGGTTTATGGGGTTAATAATTATTTTAATTAATAGAGTTAGTGAGGTGGTGCTTTTAAGCTCTAATGACAGTATCAGCGCGTAGCATGGCGATTCTATCTCTATTTTACCAAGAATAGGCAAAGTTATTTCATCGTTATTTCTATACAAATCGACTGTTTTCTTGCATAAATATGACACCATTCGTACACTATTGAAGAATAGAACGTTTATTTTCTACATTACCATGCTTAAAACGCTAAAACTATTTCTACGTTCTGTCATTTTGTCTTTTCTTCCGTCGACAAAAGCCCTTTCTACGGCGCCATGCTACGCCTGCTGGTACTGAATATGTCTGAAACTTTAATATTAAAACAATAATTAAGTTTAAAAGCTCCATGACTTTCAAATAGGTCACGTCGCAAACCGACCATCCGTCCAAAATTATTTCATACAGGCTTTTAGGTATGTACAAAATAAAACAGTCTTATTAAGCTATTGCATAGCTTTTATCGCAGACTCTGAGCGCGGCGGGCGCGAAAAACCTAACGAAAAAACCTGACCACATTTGACAGCACGTCGTTTCAGTTTGGGAGACTTCGGCAATCATAAAAATATCCGTCATAAAAACAATTTACTTTTTCTTATTGATTCTAAACGGCAGCTACAAAAGGAGTTTTCACAATGAAACCTACTTATAAAATTCTCGTAGTGCACCACAAACATTTTA